>CM031240.1:112308893-113793059 GCA_018340775.1 Taxus wallichiana var. yunnanensis
TAAAAGGTTGAAAAATGTGATAGTGGTAACAAATGTCATTTCCAAATTGACTAATGCCAAGATTGGTGTCCATTAGTAGTGGGTACCGAGTTACATTGTTCGTCTACAAGTGGTTAAGAGTAGGAACAAAGGCTATAAACAATAATACAATAAGGATTTATTCCTTAATTTTATTTTTAATTTATTTTTTGTATGGTGTGTGAAGTTTCTATATTTTCCCCTTATGTAAAAATAATGCATAGATATGTACCACATGGATGTGCTCTTGACATGTGCTTGAAAAGTGTCAGAAGAGGGTCATACCACTACTTTTAACCAATTCAGTTGATGTGTCCCAAATTTTGGTATACGTATTCACATGAATAGGTTAATGTGCTCTTCTTCACAATTGATGTGTTTCTCATAGTTAATGTGTGTTTCAATTCCATGTACATGATCTAGAGTAGCACATTTCTTATTTATAGAGCGGTGTATTATCCCCATGTTCATACGAAAGGGGGAAATGTTGGATATTTAAGTTTAGTACTCAATGTGTGAGAAAATATATTTGTGAGTAAAATAATAACAATATGTGTGAGTTATTTGTGTTAAAAACTCATCTTAATAATAGTGATGTGAGAAATTTTAGTTGGGTTCTTCATAAAGATCTAATCTAAATATGTTGACCACATAAGATTTCACGTATACCGTAGGTTAGGTGATACGACAAACTATTATGCAAACTTGCATAACATTGAATAGCTCTTTGTGGCTTGAGTGAACACTCTACATATATAATAGAGAAGAATGTTAGTATATTGCAAAATCCACAAAAATATACCACAATCATAATATTGAAGATAAAAAGATAGAGGATAAGTGATAGTATAAAAGGTGTGTGACATCATATAGATCTTTGTACTAATACATGGATGAAGACGAGGTTATTATCATTATCGCAAGTTTTTACCATGATGATTATTCTTACTTTGTCCCAAGACCTAATACCATCTAACTCATTCATTAGATTCTCGAGAGACTCCATATCTTAGATACTCTTACTTTTTCATGCATGACTATTCGAGCATTAGGCAATACAACATAATACAAGAATCTACTTTCCAAAATTCTTTGATGAGTTTCCATGCACTAATTCAATATTTCTAAGATTACACATGGGTTAGAAGGGCGTAACCCGTAAATGGTCATGCTTGATTTCTATTGTGAAAAGAGTAGATTGAATAATATTGTACATTTATATTACTTTTATCATAATCATACAATTTCAATGTTGGTTTTTTCCACTCTCAACCTCAAATCCCAACATTTGTAGAGAGGGAACATTAAAGGAGGTGTTACACATTTTTATTATTACATTTAACCCTCCTCTAATCCATCCATCCAAACTATTGTTTTATTATTTTCAACTCTTTTAAGCCCTAATTTCCATGAGTCCCCCTTTAGAGGATAATAAAATCCATCTCATCCTCAATAAGAGGGAAATTCAAGTCTCTATGACTCTTTCAACATACCCACTTGTACACACTAATCCATAGAGACCACATTTCTTTAATGAATTTTTCAAATATGTGTTACACAAATTTCAACACCAACAATTTAATGACACATAATATGTTCAAGAGCATACAAGTATTAGCGTGGTAAAAATTATAATCTAGTGTCATACAACAAACAAATGCATTGAGTACTCAATTAAATCAATGTCACACAACCCGTATCAATATAAATAAGTTATGTAAATGCACATGTATGGAATTTTCAAGTCAAAAATGTTATATAACAAATAATGACTTACACAAGCTATGTACAAGAACTTGAGTTTACTACTAGACATGTTTATCGTGTGGAGGATCGGTGTTAATAGGTGTAGGGAATGTATCATGAGATATAATCTAGTGTATGTCGTATTCAAAATTAGAGAAGTAATATCATGTGTTATAATAGCTAGAATCACTAATAGCTATGCCACTTAGTTGTGCATCATATATACTCATGTAATAATCACAATATCTCAGTGTAAATGAAAGGGCATTAGTGTCCTTTGAGGGTCATGTTGACAAAACTTCTATCAAATTACATCATGTCATGAAAAACTATGTATTATAGATTATCAACAATCATTACACAAGGTAGAACCTAGTAGAAACATTACATGAAGAAATGGTACTTACTTAGAACCACCATCATATGGCATGAGAAAAGTAAGGTTTCTCTAATCCACTTGTGGAATAGCTAATGAAAGTGTTTGATCAATATTTCTACAATGAATAGGATATTGATATGCTCAAGTAGGAGTGATGGGCTTGTGATGAGTGTTAACATGTTATACACCTCGAGATGAATCCATGTGTGATTTACACCACTTATGCCACTATGAAGCATGTCAATTTAGGGTAAGTTTTGGATTGACTTGTGTAGGGGTTTTGCATATTTATGGGCCATTAGTGTAGGGGATTTTGTGGATTTATGGGCCTTCTGTGTAGGTTATGTTTAAATTTGAATTTTAATGGTTTTTAGTTAGGTATTTATGGATTTTAAATATGAAATTTGTGAGTTTGTGATCCATTTAAATATTTTTGTGGGATTTTTATATTTAAAACTAGGATATGAATTTATTAAATAACCCGAGGATGCCTGATAAACCAATTGTTTTTCTTCCTATGTTGCATTATGTAAGTAAATAAAGTTGAATTCTTCCATTTTGCAGGTATTTTTATAGATTTGTGGGTCGTTTGTGCAGGTTTTTACAAATTTGTAGGCAATTTATTTAGGGTATTTTGTATATTTTGGGTCATTTGTTCGGTATTTTTAAATCTGAATATTGATGGTTTTTAGTTATGCTTTTTGGATTTTAAATCTGAAATTTATGAGTTTTGGGTCATTTAAATATATTTTTGTTGGATTTATCACTCAAAAAAGTGCATCAAAACCACACCATGAAAAATTAAGAGGAAACTACCAAACAAGAAATAAATTCTCATGATAATTACAATATTGATAGTTATGAAAATGATAATGGCAATGCGCTCATACCCAACGAAATACATAAGTACCTAGCTATAGATAATATTAATCCAATCGCTCCAAATGAGTACATAAATAATCAAGACTTTTTTGACATTAATAATCCATATAATAGTGGAGCATCATATGAAGAGCAATCAAACAACAAATGAATATAGATCAAACATAGGATACACTCAACATAAGGATGCCTTTTCATAATAACAATTCAATTGTCTATAGTTGTTATTTTTAGATACAATAAATGATATGCCACATCAATAAAAATACACACTACATGGTGGGAAAACTCATATAGATAGTATTTATTTCAATGTATTTTTGAAACATTTTTTTACCTTAGGTACTTTGTTAAAACAAGAATTCACCAAGTCAAGTATGATAAACAACAAGAGGTAACATATGTAGGACAAGGTATAACTAATTATATCCAAACAGTTATATACATTATTTAGTCAATAATATAGAACATGTGTGTTGTCATGCGCAGTGTGTGCAACAAGGAAATTAACAAGTTTTGAGAATGACAACTATACCCCTGTGTTAATTTTTTTGAGTCTTACCATTCCAAGGCACCTCGCATTTGTCCATTCAGTTCAAGTGACCTCCCGATTAATGTTATCTCATCCACCTAGGTGATTTAGGAAATTCCATCCATTCCCCCTAGGTGACTTTAGGAGTTCATTAAAAGTTACAAGCTTCAGGCAGTTGTGGGAAAGGCTATCACTGGCCTTCCGAGGACTGGAGCAACCCCATGGAACAAAGAAGAAAAGCCAAAATGGATGTGGAGGTGATTCAAAGGCCTTGGGACATCATGGAAGTGATTCAGGAAGATTCTCGAAAGGAATCGAAATGTTGGGCGCTTTCACTAAAATTAGGGTTCACAAGCCTAGGTAGTGCACGTGCCAAAAAATAGCTAAACTTCCGAAGGCTATTCCAGGAGCTCCGGGTGGAGTTAGGATAAAATCAAAACATTTTCGAAAAGGGAATTAAGATCCCTACAATATGGTGAAATTATTTTCTTCACAACACTTTGGCGCATTGGATCTAAAAGCACTTTTACTCGTGCGTATGTGGAGTACCAAATCAAAAATCTGATTTTTCAGGGATCACATGGAAGAATCAAGACCTGAGACCCCCACCATTAGATTTAAAATGTCATTTACAGTCAGGAGCATATAAATTTTCATCAAAAAATTCCATCAAGAGCTCAAGTTATCGTCATTTCAAGTTGTCCTCCTGGAGCAAGTTCGGGAGTTAGTCAAATTTTTGGAGGACACGTGTCAGCTCCAAGATCCTGGCAGGATTTTGTACCCCTCACATCCCTCAAGTTCAGGGACATCAACCATGGAAAAATTCACCCAACCCCCATATGACCTTTGGATCCTCATGCAACCTCCAGGATCGCCAGTTCAGCCCCCAGGTGTTTGCGAGAGCTCAAAGCCTCAACCATCCGATTGTTGCCACGTGTCATCACTAGGAGCATCATGGAATTTGATGTCCATCACATGTCGGGACATCAAACTTGTAAAAATGTGCCCACCCCCAACGAGACTCCCAGGTCACCCATGTGACCTCTTCAAGACAAGTTTTCAACCCTAGGAGCTAGTGGAGCCTTCATTCCCCTGTCATCGGATCACCGCCACATGTCACCGCCTTTCTCACCATGGAAATTGATGTCCCTCATGTCCCTTTGAGGTGAGGGACGTTAGGGACACAAAAATGCACCTAGCCCTCTCTATGCATAATTTTTGAATATTTTTAAATCCCCACCTGTCGCTTTCTTCCCGCTTCTAACATCTAACTCTCTCGTGCACAGTTCTTTCTCCAAACTCCTCTACAACTTCCTACCACCACTCCACCATTGCTGAACCTCGAACCATATCTATCATAGTATTTTTTTCCTCCACTCCATGAAAACATACAAGTCTCAAAAGGAGGTTTGAGCAAACAAGGAAGAAGAAGCGAAGAATGAAGAGAAGAAACAGTGAAAATCTCCATTGTCATGAAACGAAGATTCGTAGAAATCTTGCAAACCAGTGCACAAAACAACACACTATTTTTGTTATTACTTCCTCTCTCAAAAACCATCAAAAACACACCTTCAATCCTTCCTTGCGCTACAAAGAACATTCACAATGAAGAGATCTTCTTTCCAGCCCAACGAAGAAAAAGTTGGATTTCCTGTCAAATCGGCTGTCCGGATTGAAACAAGATTTCACTTGAAGCATAAGAAGAAAAAACCCATATCAAAAATATAAATTTTTTTCACAAACGAAGAGAAAACTTTACCTGCAATTTTCAAGGTCCATTAATAGATGTCATGTCCAGATGCACCTTTGCCAGTCAAAAATTTAAAAATTTAAAATCTCCCAAACTATTGAGTGGATAGCTCCAAGATATCAAAAGTGTGATATTGGGAAAACCTCCATATCATAAAGCTTTGCTTCGCAGTTGATCGACCACCGAAGGTTCACTTTCATAAAACAATAGGTCTTTTACATGGAGAAGCGCCATTTCGGGAAAGTCATCAATTAAAGAAATTGTGAAAGAGGCATTATACATAGAAGATATATCGCAAGGAGAGATCATCGAAATGGTCGTCTAGGTCCTAAATTGACACTTACTAAAAATAGTAAGTGGTCCCACGAGCACTGGCCAAAAATAGAAAATTGATCCAGAAGGTGAGAGGAACGCAGGAGACAAGGAAATTTGAGTTGCGCACATCCAACCGAGGTTCGAGGTAGCTAATTTTTCATACTTACTAAAAATATCAATTTGTTTTTTCTAAATAAATCATGAAGCATAAGTGGACAGGGAAAAATCCAGCGCATCGTTTCGCTTCCGAGTAAGAGATAGAAAAAAGTGCGCTCTATCATCATATTATGTAAATTAGGTGACAAAGTGAGGATGTCAACAAAGTGTCTTTCGACACTCATTTCATCCTTTGTTGGTATGTGAGAGGTGGAATTCACAATCAAAACCATCAAATCATTCATAATATGCTTCATCAGAATCATGTCTGAATCAGTCGAGCAATGTGGCAACATTGAAGGGAGTCAGGACAAGATTTTTTCAGAGTGGATTTCCATGAGTGATGCCCATGGTCACCGAATGAGTCATGTGATAGTGTATTTAAACATGGTGTTCACACATCATCCAAAGGAAGTTCTTCGAGTGTGCAAGAGTTTGAAGATTCAGAGTTCATCACATTGAGAGTTTCATCAAGTCATCTGGAAGGATCAGCGGGCTTTATCAGAGGTAGAATCTATCATCATCGACATCATCCTTCCTCCTTCCTTTTCTCTCTCTCTCTCTCTCTCATCCCCCAACTTCCTCTCTCCTCAATGTTCTAATTTGACGTTGGGGTTGCACTTTTTCAATGTAATAAGTCACCCTTAAGTTATAAAAGGGGACTTAATGTTCTCCTAAGAATATGAAAAGTCTCATGACATATGAAGGGTCAATGGGGGTAGGCGAAGAGAATTCCAAAGCACTATAAATTGTAATGAGCTCCTCATTCCAAGGGGTTCTAATTCTAAAATTCTTCTTATCTTGGTTATATTCTTGTAAGTTCATGAGAGAGATTTTTCTCACTTGTGAGTTAAAAGAGTTGGCCACTTTTCCCTTATTCTTAATGTCTTCCATTCTCATACTATGTACAATTTCTGCTTGAGCATCAATACAAGGAGTTTCAAGCCTTTTTTGACTAAGGGGTTTACTGATACTTTGTGTTCATTAAATTCTAATTGGTCTTGTTGTTGTTTGCAATATTGTTTCTTCCTAATTTTAGTGCATGTGATGAAGTTTCTAACTAGTGTGTGCAGGAATCTGATTTTCTACCTACAACATTAGTTCCCCTACCTCATATTCTCACTCCCTTTTCCCGCTCTCCTAGAAAATTCTTCTCTTGCAGGTATCCGTAGACTTTTCCGCAAGGTCATTGGAGTGCCCCTTTTGATCCCCAAATAAGGCCACCTAGAGAAAACTCACTTTCACTCACACATGCATATACGGCAGTTGCATCGGTTAAGTAGAGGGACTTAGACTCCTAAAGCGTGTGCAAGAAACCACAAATTTGTCCTCGACAAATGTTCTCGCCTAAAAATGTGCAACGCTCATGAAAAATTTAATGATCTCAACAACCTATGATATATTTCCTACCAAAATGTTATTTTCATGAATCATCTAGAGAGATATCTATCAAATAACATTTTCACTCCATAAGGGGCCAATAGTTCCTATCTAACCTACATTATCTACTCATTTGAACACTATGAGAGTTGTTACTACATACAATTGTGTACTCTTAAGCTTCAAAATAGTAAAAATAATGTCTTGCAAGTCCTTCATTCATGGATATATGTTCACACACATGCACACTCACATGCGCACGCACGCGCGCACACACACACACAAGTTATATGTCTCAAAGGTATTCACTTCATTACCATTCTGTCAAATATTAAATTTTACAAATTATTATGTCAAGTCATTATGCACCTTGGAGTGCAATTAGTGGTTCTAGCTATTTGATATACCTATAGTAGTGACAACCACTAAGAATAGCCAAGGAAATGCACGCCCATCCTTTTAAGCTCACACTAGGGGACTTGGGTATTGTAACCTATGGTGGAACTTATTTTGTTTTACGTTTCATTTATATGGTCTAAAATAAAATATTAGACACTATTGGTTTCCTAAGCCTAAAATTACTCTAGTTATAACATAACTCACAATCCCACTTAATTTTGGAAGGCATCTTTTTATTCATGATTCGTAGCTAGCATTTTTATTGGGTTGGGATTGTGGTGGCATATTGTTTTAATGACTCCACTTGATTAGATAAGTACCTTGAAACATTTTAGGTGATTATAATCTACCCATCCCCATTTATTTTTAATAGATGAATATTCAAATATATTTAATATAAGATCCTTAAAATTTTGGGATTCGGAATTGGTTCTCAAATCCTTCCAATGTACTGACAATAATTATTATTTACTTCTAATTATTACCGTTTTATTGATTATCAAACAGATGTGAAACAAATCAAGTTTTCATCCTTAGATAAGTTATCTATTAGATAGATTAAATCTATATGTAAATAAGTCTTTGATATGTCCCTCAATATTATAAGACCTTTGCATGTCTAAACAAGGGGGAAATTTTTAGTAAATTTCCATTTTATTGTTTGATTATAAAATTGCATTATCATAGGATGACTATATGGTGGGATTAAATATATAAGGTGAAAGGAAATCTTGAGAAATTCAATTGTTCCCAAATAGCACATAACCAAATCATATGGATCTTGTCTTCCTTCATTGCACTAAATGTGGTTAACCAATACTAATATGACTATCACTTTTTGTGATTATAATTATATATCAAAGTGTTTGATTTTCTTCTCTAATTGGTTGTATCAATTATCTTAGACATGTTGTAGAGTTTCATTTACATTCACTCCTTTAGTAGAATTGTTACTTACAATAGATGAGTAGTTTTTGTCTTCTTCTATAGTTATACAATGAGTTAAAAAATGTCCAGTCCACTGTACTTTCATAGAGAGTGTGTTTATACTATATTTTTAGCATTTTTATGTGCCTCACATTTTGATTTTAACTTTCGTGAATAATTTCAATTAATCCTTTATAATGTGATTCTTGTTGATTTTAACGTATTGTTGAATCAAGGGTTAAACTCATACTCTTTTATCATTCCTCTTTAAATATAGCCTTACATTGAGGCATGTTTAAGATTAACATAATTTAGATATGTCATTTGGATTGTATTACATTTTTTATGACATGTTTGGGACATTTTGGACTAACATACTTCTTTGAATATAATTGTAACAAATAGTTATTATTTGTATCTCCAGTTATAGCTCTCTCGAGTGTCCTCCATCTTTCAAATTGATATGTATGCATGTTATGTACACTATAGCCAAATATATCATGGATATATTATATCTCTTTGTGGAATATATTCTTATATCCTCACAATCTTCATTTATTACCTTGTGATAGTAAGTTGTATGATCCATCTACTTTGGGAACAAGATTGTGTTGAGTTTTGTTGGACTTTTAAGAGGAATGTGATATAGTTTTCTTGGAAATCATATTTTGATTGAGACTATGGTAAATTTGTACATGATTTTATGACATTATTGATTATGATCATAAGAAATATTGACATCATCTCCTTTTGAGGAAGGAGTAGACCTACCCAAACTTCATCATAACATGCAACTTATTTGTAACTAGTACTCTATTTAAATTCATTATATAATAGATTTTTAAATTATTTTTGTGTTTTATTATTTTTTATGAGATTTTTAACATTGGTTTATTTTTATTTTATGTAGGGGACACACAATATTGTCCCTAAGAGTAAGTGGAAAATGCCTTGAGAAATGAATGGAAGCCACATCACTATTGGGGTTCTCATTCAACATATTTTTCGGTAGTGGATCTAGTGGGAATTTGGACATTGGACAAGGTTGTGGAGGTTTTAATGATACTATAGTTGAGGGTGATGTTACTCAGAACATGGCGGGATGAGAGTTGGGGGAATGAAGATGAGGACCCTAATGTTTGGGGTCAACATTGAATATTATGACTTTGTATTGTGGATGTTGACCCTAATATTGTATGGGGTCAATCATGACTCTACAACTATTTTTTATTATAATATTATTATGACTTTCAATTAATTATTGAGTGGTTTGATTATCTGATTAATTTATTATTATTTCCTTAATTGTTTTTCTATTTGTATTCAATTTTATACTTAAATTTATTTTCATTTGTTATGTATATCATTAAAATTGACATTACCATCAACACTTTGTAACTAAATTTGTATAATATAATAATATAATTAAACAAACGAAGTTCAAAAACATTATATTTTTTATATCGTTGTAATGACTAAAGTCACAAAACAAGTCAAACCTAAGTTACAATCAAGTCATAATTAATTCAAATTTGAATTCATACATAAGTCGCAATTTAAGTCACACTTAAGTTGTGAATAAGGATGTAAGTAAGTCATAATTGTAAACCAGCTAAAGTCACAATTAGTGTCACAATTTAAGTTAGATGTAGTTTTATAGTTTAAGTCGTAACTAATGTCACAATTAAATTTGGATCTAGTGTTGCAATTTAAGTCAAGATTACGATTGAATTAAAATCATATTTTAGATCACATACGAGTCATTTTTTAATTCACACTTAGGGTCAATGTAAATACAATGCTAAAGGCCCTTATTAAGTCGGGTATTAAGTCATACTAAATTCATGAATTAAGTCACGATAAATTTGTCGCTTAAGGCACTTTAACATCCCAATTTAAGTCACCATAATGTCGATGTAAACACCTAATTTCCACCACATAATTTTAATACTAAAATGGCACTAATTGTCTTCTTCCGTCATTGCACTATGATTAGTGATTTCCCACTAATTAGATAATATTCACAATCTTCTCAATTAATTAACAAATTTTCGTTAATTAGTTAGTCTTCCCCACCTTGGATGTCAATTAATGTCATTTTGTTAGTTAAAATCCTCTTTTAATTAATTAATTACCCATTATTAATTAATTACCCTTCCACAATCTTGTATTTAATTAATAAATCTTCTTATTAATTAAATCCTCCTCTCAAACCCCTCTAATTCTACTAATTTCCCTCCAAATCATCTTCAAATAGATTCTACAAGCTAAACATGGCCTATTAATTAATCTTAATTGATTAATTAAACCTTCCCTAACTCCCATGGGTCATTAATTCCTAATTAATCTCTTATAAACATGTTTATCCACTCCTAATTATACATCTCCTTTATCCCACATTCACTAGGATGTATGCTTCTCCCAAACTAGAAAGCTATGAAATCAACCTATTAATTTCTTACCAGTCTACACCTTTACAATCTTTTACACCTTGTATTCATACTCAAGAGAGCACTTCTATTATAGGAAGGATTGGAAAATTTAGAAACCCCCTTACTTATTAAAAGTAGTAAAAGAAGATTACAACATGGCCTTTGTACCATTTTTTTTTAGGAGACCTCTTCCTTTCATCGAGCATCCTTGATCGTCTGTGACTCGTGTTCAGCATATAATTAAATATCTACATGTCGAAAGCACATCCAACTAACAAAGGGAGGTTTGCATACTTTGTTTTTAACATTTTGTGCAAGTTTTTAGCTTCTTTTCATGTTTTATCTTGATGTATTTGATTAAAGAATTAATCTAGGATTTACTTGGTGTTAAATACTTTATTAGACTAGCTTAGATTCCTTTAACATGTATACATATGTCACAATGATATTTCAATTTGTTTCATGCACATTTTTAGCTTTGCATGCATCTTTTCTTTAAGGTATTTTAATTTATTGAAAAATTCTATGTTCTTGTTAATGCTTGTTGGTATTTAGTAGTGTTGACTTTTGTTTCTAGGTAGTGAAGAGGTGAAGTGCTATCAAAATTTCATCTGAAGAAAAATCCTTGATTTTTGGTGTTTTTTAACTTGTTTTTTGAGTTTTGGAGCTTTTAACAAAGATCGACCCGCAACTTTTCGGGTTATATTTTTCAAGTTTCAACTGCTTTGACAGATCTTCTAGTGACCACAACCTGTGGTAATGGCGTTGTGGTTAATAGAAACATTTTTACACACATCGGTGACCTAGATATATTTTCTAGTAGCCTTGAGCTATTAACCAGCAACCTCACCTTGTTAAAAGGGTTTTTCATTTTTCTAATATTTGGTTGTTATTTTGTCATTTTTCTGCTATTTATCACTATTTATCATCTTAAATCTAAGTATTTCACTATTGTTTATCAAAAATCACGCTTACATGCATTTGTATACGCTTTTTATCAAATTATGGGTAATTATTACATATTTTTTTGCTTGAAGGTATTGTTGTCTAAAATACCCCCTCAGGCTATTGTGGCAACCCACAACCCCATTTCTAAACTTAGGCAAATTCACAATTGATTCAAAATTTTAAATAATTTCTGGAATTCTCTCAAAAAAATTGGGTTTCGAGTTTCATTTACATCAGGACATGTCAGGGTGATTACATGTTATATGTCACATGTTTCCCATTTCCGAAACCCGACAATATTCCATTGTTTTTGGTTTTTGGTCCTTCATACATCTAACATGTTGACCCAATTACATGTTCTATGTCACATGTTTTCTGCCCCTAAACCCCGACTTTCCTCGTTTTAGGTTTCTCAACATACAAAACATCGATCTAGTTCTCCTTTGTTTGTGGTTTTGATACTTTCTTACATTAGAACATTGCAACTCAAATACATGTCCCATGTTGCATGTTTTCCACTTCTCAAACCTAGCATTCCTCGGTGTTTCAAGTTTCGGGACTTGTGTTTGTTAGACCATCGCATCCCAAATGCATGTTCCATGTTATGTGCATCCCGCTTCTAAAACCCAATTTATTCCTTTATGTCGGGCTTTCAGGTCAACGACATCAGCACATGTCAAATATGCCTCATGTCATTCATCTTCCGATTCCTGAAAATCACATCCCTTGTGTCATATTTTTCAAGGTGCTTAACAAGCACATTTCCCTGACTGTGTATATCGTGCTTCTCTAGGTGTAAATCAATGTAAAAGTTCCAACAATCTTATCAACGTGTCGTTTCTAGAGATGTTTGGCATGGTCACGTATTTGATAAGGGAAGTTTTGGTAGCTCAACCACCCATATTTAATTAATTATGACACCCGCGGATTTTCCAACAAATAATATGATGTGGGGAATGGGTTTAAAAAGTCCCGTGACTTTTTTAGGCATTCAATCCATATGTTTGGTGGTTAAAGGAGGAAATTTGAGTTTCCTTTTTCCCTTCTCTCTCTTTCCCATATTCTATATATTGTAAAATGATGCTAATTTGTAAAGGTTTGACCCTCTTGGAATGCTAGAGTATCATTTCAAATTGTTGCACAAGTGTTCTTGAGTTGTAGGCCTTAAATTAGGATTTTACAATGTGTTTATACCTTCTTCCTCTATTATAATGATCTATACATCTCCTTATGGCAATAAAATTCATTTTTGTAGTTATTTTCTACCCTAGCCAATGTTTTATTACATTTTATTTCCTCTTCATCTACTTGCAAGTATGTTTTGTATGTTTCTCCACATTTCAGGGTTTATTTCTATTGTGCATTGTGTGAAAATAGGAGTTTGAATGTTGCCCTAGACTGTAGCTCTCAAGTATTCCCTCTCCTCCATTTTCTCCCATTTTCCCTCATTTGAGAGTGTCTTTCCCCTTATTTTAGGTGTTTTCACATCCCCTTAGTGTAGGATTTCATTTTAAGCATCTCCTTCTCACCCTGGTCCCTTGGAATCATAGAGTAGAGTTAGATAGTTGCATTTCCCTTCCTAGGAGTAGTTGTAGTAGTAGAAATAAGCAAAGGAAGTCAGCCTTCTCCAAAATTCTATCTCAAGTGCAAGTCCCACAACTTAGAGATAGTCCCATGTTGCCTCAAAGCCCCGAATCTTCCCGATTCGGGTGTGGGTGTAATTTTGAGCTCCAACAGCAGCACACCCGATGGGACAAGTTTAAAGAGCTTTAAAACTTCATTTTACCAAGTTTGATGTGTTCTTGGTGAGATCCAACCTTTGGAGGAATGTTTTCAACATATTTAGCGACTCCATTATTCCAAATAAGCCCATTCTTTGAGTTGTAGACCTTTCCCTCATTTCTTCTTCCATTTCCTTTTTTCCATCATTTCATATTTCTCTTCCATGAAGTTGTGCAATCATGACTTCATTCCCTCATTGGAAGCCTCATTTCCAAGAGAAATATCATTACCCTCCACCTCCATGTTTCCAAAATCCTCCTCCAAATTAGTTTTATAATCCCTATAATGATGAATATGCATATGACCCAAACTCCACTTATCCATATGGTTATCCCATTGACCATGATGTTTTTCAAGAGTTCATAGTTATGCATGTGATGGTGGAAATATCATGGATGAGTCTAACTTCCGAACAAATTTTAGGGAACGGAGGAAAACATGGTGCAAATCGAGCTATATCTTTGATGAAGTCGTTTCAAGTTGGTTTTAGGTATCCCTATCCATGGACTAGCCCTATGCCAAATTGGTTCACCCTCAAAGAAAAACTATCTTTTATGGTTGAGTTGTCCCCTCAAATAGAAATGTGGTGTGAGAAATTGGAGGCTCATCAATCTAGTTATAGGGAACCCTATCAATGGGGAAATCCTACACTACCATCTCACAACCCTTCATTTTACTCTCCCCAACCTGCACCATCTCGGCCTAATTTTCATGTTCCTAGATTTCTGACTACTCCCATTGAGGATTCCCTTCTCCATTTCCTTCTCTCCATCCTCGCCTTCATTTCTCTACCATCTTTCCTCCCAAATCTCCATCTCCTCCACAAGAAAATATTTCACCTCCTCCATCATTTAAACCTTTGTAAATTCAACCAAAGGCTAGATCCTTTCCCCATTTCACAAAACCATATTTACATGTGCCTGAGCCTCATAAAGTTTTAAGCCATGAAGTATTAGAATTTAACCATCCAAATGAGTTCCCAACTACTTATTTTCCTGAGGACCCATTCCTCATGAAACAAGATCTTGAAGATTTCATGGCTGGAAGAGTTGATCTTCATTCTTCTAGACAACAAGAGGCACATACATGCCTAGAGGGGTTGAAGGGGAAGGAGACAAGTAAAATAGATCAAATTCAAAGATTCAAGGATTGGAGTCATGAGTTTTAAGAAAGGAGGATTTTCGTCAAGAAACTAATAGTCAACCTTCTCCAAGTTCATCAAAATCAGCTGAGGTGAGTCCCATTCTTGAAAATCATGAAATAATTATTGAAGAATGGACTAACTCGATAAGCATAGTGGATGAAGAAGTGGCCTAGCCCATTGAAGAAATTCCTTCTATTTTAATTGGAAAATTTAAACTCAAGGAGGTTGAAACTAAAGAGCAAAAGGTAAAGGAAGAGAAGCTTCTAAGTGAGAAATATGTTTTGTTTGAATGTAGTGACCCCCATTGTCCTACATGTTTAGAACATGTTACACTTTTGGAGAATTGCAATGATCCACTAAGAATATAATTACATTTTACAACCACTCACAAGGAGCTTTGTAGTCATTTTTTCCC
This sequence comes from Taxus wallichiana var. yunnanensis, assembly GCA_018340775.1. Classification (NCBI taxonomy): domain Eukaryota; kingdom Viridiplantae; phylum Streptophyta; class Pinopsida; order Cupressales; family Taxaceae; genus Taxus; species Taxus wallichiana. Next base: position 112,324,099 of record CM031240.1, read on the forward strand.
TTAACACAAAAGAAAGGAACCCCATGCACACCAACCTATCACCCAAATGAAAGTTGGCGCTCACTCAAGGCATGCACAGTTTTGACTCTCTCTTTTATGTGAGTTTAGTGGGAAACATCATCTATGATTTGCATTTAATATATTTCAAAAGGATTTAAGACATACAAGAACCATAGAGCTCGAACGGCACCTAGAACCTTGCGCAGTCATCCCAGACAGTACTTAACAGTTATATAACTTATATCATAACGAGTAAAGAAGCATACAAGCATCCATACTTAGCATAAAATGAAAGAGAACTCATGAGAGAGATGCATCCATCGAGAATCATTGATATTCATGTATATATGACAGTAATCTCATTACATCCATGGAGCCATTACAGAGTGTCACAGAGAAGCGGACCACGCTCATGCATTGCAACTAGACTAATGTAACTAAGTTACCAAAATAAAAAAATTACAATCCCCTACCCAATACATCCTTTCCCAAATACAATTACCCACTAACAGAGTTCTTCCAAAGTATTTTTGCAGAGCTCCACCCACAATCTAAGCCTCTCTGTTTACTTTGTAAGCACTTGCATTTATAGCTTTTCTGGACTACCAACTCATCCTCCAAAGGTGCCCCCTCGCATTTAATGCCAAGTGTCTAAATGTGGTCCTCCATGCGAGCATGCTTCTCCAAGCCTAAGCCTTCCACTTTATACCATGATGTGCTTCTAGAAGCCTCTATCGCAGGCATGCTCCTTCCCGGGCCAACGTGTTGTCGGTGCCGCACCTTATCCATGCGTAATCGCGTCATGCTTTTCACATGTTCTCCCCAGACGTCCAGCATGTCTAAGTCCCAAACCCTTGGTTATGTCCATGCATGTCGTGCGCGCCACAGGCTTCCTACCCAATTCTTAAGCCTTATCTTGCGTGCTTTGTCCTTGTGTGTATTTCTTTAATCGGGGCCCCGCATGTATGCCTACGTGCCTCTTGTACTTAGTCAATATTCTAGGGGCCCAACATCACCCCACACTACGCCTGTTCTCCGTCTCGTGGGAACACTTCCCTTAGTGAGAGAAAGAATACAAATAGGCTTACGCCTAGGAAAAGAATAAGGGGATGAAATAATGGGGAAAGAAGAAAGAATGGGAGAGTGAAATAATTACTGCAACAGACTGGGAAAATCCTTTTTCAAGTCAACTTCCAATTTATTCCAGGCATCGACTTCGTCCTACACTCTTTGACAGAGGTCGCTAACCAGGGCGCTTACCTCCCCAAAATTTAGTCCATCCCCTTGCGCGCTCATAGTATCTATGATCTTCTCTAATTCCTTGCACATATCCTCCAATGTATCCATTCTTCGTGTGATATGTGGGTATAGCTCCTTCAACCGTTTTTTGATTGAAACCCATAAGGTTTCAATGGCCGCTAATTTCTTCTCAACCTCGGTAAGGATTTTGTCTCTTTCCACCCTATTCCCCTTGTTTTTCTATTGAAATCCTTGAGTGCCGCTTCATGAGTGACAACCAGGATCCCCGCCACTTTATCTCTATTAGCGTAATTTGCGTATGCGGCTTGAGAGTCTGAGAAGCGGCCCTTATATCAGCAAGCACTTTGTTGTACTCCACAACGAGCACTACGATCTTCAACTTGTCTTCCTTCTCTAGGCACGCGGCCACTTCCTCTATAGACTCCAAGGCTGGTGGCTGTCTTTCCATGGTGAGGACCCTTGTTAAATCCTCCAAGCATCCCAAAGCAGATCCATACTTCTGCGTGGGTGATGTCAGGTCCGGATGCTTTAATAGTATGGCCCCGTTGATGGATTCTACTTTCTTGTACACAACGCTCACCTTGGCCTTTTCATCCTTCAATTCCCACTGCCACTAGGCACTGATTAACTTTTCCTAGCTCAACTCCTTGGTTAATGTAGCTAGCTCTTCCTCTTTCTCCTTCAGCTCCCCTTCCAGATCCCTGATCCTATCATTTTTCCCGAAGAGTCTAGCCTCTATCTCAACGGAGACTTTGTTAAGTGCGTTGCTCAGTTGTTCATCCGAGAGTTGTTGGGTATCCACCACTGGGTTATCTTCTCCTGGTCCTAGCAATGTCACTATTGCCTGTGGGCTTACCTCAAACTCGGCTCATCAAGGTAGGACTCAATTGCCCAGGAGATCATCTTCCTTGTCTGCGAGTAGGCAGCCTTCTTGTTAAAAGATGACATGCATACAAGCTCCTCTATCAAAAGTGTACTCTGGAACCACACGTGCAAAACACCTTCTTGGGGTCATCAATATAACCCATCTCTAGCCTCCCCCTCTACGCGCCTTCCTCCCGTGCACATACCTTTGGGTATACTTACAGTTAAAATCAAGCCTCTAGTGTTGTTGCGTTCCTCTTTCGTGCTCTCCTTCTCTTTGCTTAATACTAGCTCAGCGCCGCATTCCACTTTGTCCTCCACCAGGGTCTCAATGTCCCTTGTCTCCTCTTCTTCTGCCACCTTGGCTGTTTGCTCTTGTGCCAAGCTTGGAACCTCTTGCTTCTACGTGCTAGCCTCTTCATCTTTTCCCATGTCCTGTGCTTCCTCCTACCTAGCTATCCTTGTACCGCACAAAAAAGGAACCCTTGTTCTTCTTCTCTGCCTTCCTCCTCTAAATCATGTATATTGAAAACAGGTGGCCCTTGATCTTTCCCGGGGTCCTCTTCCCCACTTACTTCTTCTTCACTACCATCCTTCTCTCCTATGTACTTGCCCATACTTCCAGCTTCTTCCGAGATGGTCTCCGCTTCAGCCTCTACTTAGGTGACTATGTTTCTTCTTCTGATGACTCCTTATCTGATGGCTCTTCTGGCTCTAGAGTCTTTTCTCTAATTACGAATTTTTTCTTGCACATGTATGTACTAGGTCTAGTGCCTACCCCTGGGAACCTATTGCCTATGTGTCCACCACATTTAGATTTTTCTTTTTGGTTTCTTTTCCTCCTGCTTGGTCTCGGATCTCTTCCTCCCAGTTAGATCCTGAGGTATAGATACCTCATTTTCTAGGTATGTTCCCTTCTCCAACTTGGGCCTTATGCAAATGTAAACGTGCACCGCGGATCCTCCTGCAATGGGAAGATTCATGGGCCTTGTCATTTGCACTTCATGGGACATGTACCACTCTATGTACGCATGCTTGCTAGGGTAGACCAACCCTTTGCACAATTCCCTGTGGTCTTGGTCCAAACTACCAAGGTCCAACTTAAACTTTTGGACTCCTTGAACCTGTTTACTCCCGCTTGGAAGTACTTGTACTGTGAAGGCAAAGGGGAGCTTGCACCATGGGCTCCATGAGTCATCTATCAACTTGAATCTTCCCAGGTAGTAATGTTGGTACACAACAAATTCTGCTTCTCCCCTAGTGGCCGTTGGTAGTTTTTCAGAATTCTCCATTCTACCCTAAACGCATTCCTTAGGTGCATGTACCACTTTTCCAAGCGTGCCTTGTGCACAGTTGTCATAGTGTCACAAGCGTACTTCTCAAATCTTTTGGCGGGCGAGGGGTCTTCATCAAGGTACTCCCATACAAACTTATCTGATGCATCTAGTACCCCTATCTCTGAGAACACGATGGTCAGCAGCACATTTCCAAAAAGGATCCTGTCACCTTCCTTCGCATGCTTGATAATTTCATCCACGATGAATGCGGACAAATTATAGATGGTGCCCTCTGAAATATTTCTACAAACATTTAACCATGGCTTACTGACTTGATTCCATCTCTCCTGGCCATTTAGCTTTGACACCAGGTGCGCGGCCATCTTCATTACTGGATCCTTGATGTCTACGACATCATAATACCTTGACCCCTTTTTGCAAGCAAAAGTGGTGATAGTTTCCTTAATCACTTCCTTGTCTGTCAAATCATCTTCCAACCCGTCTCCTTCACAGATGAGGCCTATGAAATGTGAAATGAGCTAAGGGGTTATTTGCATCTTACACCCCACGAAATGAAAATAGTCCTCATGTACGCGTGACATCACCATCGATATCTGATCGCTTAGGTTTCTCGAAGTAGGGCAACTCAAAGAGTTGTAGTAACCCTGCCTTCTCCAATTTTACCTTCACGTCATCATTATATATGGGAAAACCTTCTCGTCCTCTTGTTTGTTGGGCGCACTAACTCTAGCACCAAATCCTTTTCAATTGTGCTTTTCGATGATTATAATCATTTTAAGATGTGTCCCTAAGATGGACTCCCACTCCTTCCCCAACAACACTCTATCCGGTACTTTGCATTTCTACATACCACTCCTCATTTGTGCTTGCTTCAATTTCTTGTTGCTTGCCCTTTCCCTTTCCCTTGCCCTTCTTGGGTGTACTAGCTGGTTTCTTGGGTGCCATTTTCTAGGTCTTCTTCCCACTTCAATCACTATGTCTTACTCTGTTCTTCCGCTCTCTCCAACCTTAGATCTTGAACTTGTGAAGAAAATTTCTTAAACTCGTGCCCTAGTTCTTCAAACCCTAACTGGGATACTCCCTTCACAAGACAGCGTCTTCTCACACTTTCTCCCATGCCTGTGAAATCCCTTCCTCCTAGTTTACAAATCTGAACTAGCTACTCATGCTTCAATTTCTCCAAATTTTTCTTCACACGGATCAGTTTTTTGGAAGCCCTAGTTTGCAAAGGTGCAAAAAGTGCTTCGTTCTCTTATACATAAAGTGAAAAATGAAGTGTCCTGACCCCCTTATTTATAGTTTTTCCCTTTTTGAGCATTAAGTGCTACTTCACCTACCACCATACTTTTTTCATTTAATGCGGATTTTTCAAACAAAGCCCGACTTAAGCACTTTCCCTCACGCGCCCAACCTGCGCGGACAATCCTTCAACCTTCTGGCACGCAACCAATCCAACATGATAGGAGACTCTTGCACACGCGTAACCAGTACTGAAGGCACTTCTTCTGTCCTAATTTTTGCTCTCACCTACCTTGTGTTGCTTAATGTGCTTTCTCCTCCTTTGTACATGGGATCTATAAGTAGCTTTATCTTGGCACTAACCATCCTTTTTCCATCTTATCTCTCCATACACCTCTTTCAACCGGCCATTCCACTAGGCTTTTTAACACAAACTTTCCTTGGCACTCTAAACATGTGCTCCTTCACATTACTCCACCCCACACTAGAACGATGCATGGTCCTCTACGCACTCACAAATTCTCAAAGAGTAGCAATAAGGTTACCAACGCCTTGGCGCAAAACAAAACAACAATGCGAAAGGGAAACACAAGAAAAGAAATGCATAAATGAAAATTCTAAACTAACTGGAAAAAGCGCCTTATTTTCAAACACCAAGAAGACTTATTTATAGTAGAGCTTCATCCTACTCCCATTGAAGTGTCCAAGCAATTTCATCCCATCCAAAGTGCTTGTAGAATCGCACGCACCCGAATCAAGGATGTACGAGATTGTGTAAGGACCCAACCAATGGACTTTCAACTTCCCAGGATGGCGCAAAAACTTAGAATCATACAGTAAGACCATCTGCCCAACCTCAAACTTCTTATTTCTAATGTGGTGATCATGTCAAGCTTTTTGCTTTGCTTTCTCTATTGTTTGGCTCCACCTGGTGAGTGATCATCTCTCATCCAATTTCATTAACTCCTCAATTCTTTCTTCCAGCGCTTGCTCATCAGCCAACCCTCCTGCGCACACTATTCGTAGAGAAGGTAACATGAATTCAATTAGTAGAACAGCTTCCGCACCAAACACCAACTAAAACGGTGTGGCTTTGTTTAGCATTTTATACGTTGTCCTGTAAGCTCACAATACTGATGATAATTTTTCATCCCAATCTTGTCTTCTCGACATCACAAATCTTGGTCAGGGTATGACTCAATATTTTGTTGAATGCCTCTATAGTTCCATTTGCTTCTAGGTGATAGGGCATAGTCTTGTGATGAGCCACCATGAATTCTGCTAACAGGATCCTCATGGTCTCATTCAAGAAATGCGTACCCCTATCGTTGTTCAAACTCAATGGACATTCATACCTCGTGATAATGTTATCCCAAAAGAACCTTGCCGTTGTGGCTGCAATGCAATCTTTAGTTGGGGTTTCCTCTACCCACCTAGTCAAATAATTTGTGCAAGTGATGACATAGTATGACCCAGTCCTATGCGCCGCTAGTGCGATAGGGCCTACAAAGTCTATTGCCCACTTCTCAAAAGGTTCCGCGCTAGGGATGGGGCACAAAGGCATTTCATCTCTCTTTCTTGGCTTGCCAATGCACTGACAATGGTCACACATTTTACAATAGTCTTTACAATCCTTGTATAGGGTTTCCCACCACAATCTTGCCATTAATATCTTACACATGGTGGCATCACCTGCATAATGCCCACCCGCACTTCCTCCGTGTGCTTCCTCCATGATGGCAAGGTGCTCATGCTCTAATACACACTTGCGCAACACTTCATCACGTCCCAACTTGTATAAGTCTCCACTGATTAACATGTAGGGAGCGGCGCATATGGCTAACTTTTTTCTCTAATGCCTTCATTCCTTTCGGCACCACACCTTCCTTTAAAAATACCGTAATCTCCTCCAAATCCGAGGTCGCGCGCATGCAACCTAAACAGTTGTGCATCTGGCATTGTCTCCTCAATACTCTGCACATCCTCCCTTGAATCAATTCTTGACAGATGATCAGGTCCACAATTACTTTTCCCAGGCTTCACTACAACGGTGAACTCAAATTCTTGAAATAACAACACCCACCGACATATGCACCCTTGCAAAATGGGATTGTTCACCAAATACTTTAATGCCATGTGGTTAGTGTAAAACACAAAGGGTGTTACCAGTAGATATTGTCTAAACTTGAAAAGTGCGTAGATCATTGACAATGCCTCGCACTTAGTCATGGTGTAATTCTACTCTGCTGGTGTCAACTTCCTGCTTGCAAAACACAGAGGATGATCAACAATTCCTTCACTCTAGCAGTGCAAGCACTTCTCCAATAGCGGTCCCTGAGGCATCTACATGGACATGGAAGGGCTTGTCCCAAGAGGGAAAATGTAATATAGGCACGGTGACAAGCCTATCTTTTAATGTATCAAACGCCCTCTACTACGCCTCTCCCCAATGGAAGGCACTTTTATGTCTGAGCAGCTCCTCTAAAGGCACGGCGATCCTAGCATACCCTTTGATGAATTTCCTGTAATAACTCGTATGCCCAAGGAATCTACGCACTGCGCTCTGGCTAGTAGGCTCCCCTAACCCCACAATAATTGCAACTTTAGCGGGATCTACCAGCAAGCCCTCCTTACATATGATATGCCCCAATAAATTCCCAAAGGGTGTAGCAAACACACACTTCTTAATGTTGAGGGATATCCTCAACTGCCTACACCTCTCAAACATTAACATCAAATTGTCACAATGGTCTTTGACTAGAACATAGATTGTCCGATCATCCAAATAGACCTGAAGAAACTTATGGATGAAGTCTTGGAACACTTGCACCACTATGCACGAAAAAACAGCGGCGCATTCTTGAACCCAAAGGGCATGACTGTATTCAAAAATTCCCACTCGGGCAAAACTTGTCTTCTCCTGGTCCTTCTTTATCCAAACTTGGTGGTACCCCGATAATCCATCTCAGTAAAGGAATAGATTTCGCGCCTGGCGACTCCTTCCAAAATTTCTTTCATGAAGGGGGTTAGAAAAGGATCAATGACACAAACAACATTCAGACTCCCTATAATCCACGTAGATCATAATCATCCATCCTTCTTGATATTGATCACCATCGAACTTATCCATTCTAATTCTTCCACGGCTTCAATGATCCCGAAGCCTTAACCTTCACGTGCAAATTGGGATTCATCCGGTAGGGCCTCTTCCTAACCGGGTGCGCACCATCCTTCGCTTTTATCTTCATCTCCCCAAGGAATGGTACCCACACGGGAATAAATCCTCAAATTTGTGTAACGTATCAATGATCTTAGAGACTTCCTTCTCTGACCAGTAATCTCCAATAATAGTTTCCTTAGGTTCTTCTCCTGAACCGATGTTAACCTTCTTTTTCTTTAAGGGCTCATGGTAGGCGCGCGCGCGTATCAAGCAATGTCCATTACCTCGTGTGTCCCTATAGAATGGCCAACATTCAAAGTTTTTACTTCCTCCCCATCAATCACATACACCAAATTTCCTTTCTCATTTTCCAAACATGCATGCTCAAGTTGTAACTCTTATGTTTCCTCGATCTCCTCTTCAAAGCACGCTTCCAAACCCGGTCCACCTAAGAACTCCAATAGCCTATCTTCCGCCATGGCACTATCCCCCATGGTAAGGCTCTCTGATACCTGCAAGGCCTTATCAACTAATGGCTTAGTACTGTACTCAAAACTTTGAATAAGGTCGACCATGAGCTCTTGCCGCCTCCCTCTGCGCGCGTGTATCCAGATGAATGTACCATACGCACGTGTAACCCTGTAGTGTAGAATACAACTTGTGCACCTAGAGGGATGGTGGCAAAGCTTCCACGCCTTCTCTCCAGATCCTTTCACACTCCTAGATATGGAAAGAGGCAGGCTCCTTCCCATGGTAGTCCTTGATGGCGGTGGGCACGTTGCTCCTAGAGAATCTGACAAAGAGAGCAATTCTTACCTCACGCCATTCCAAAAGGCTCTCCTAATGTGTAGCCCACCACCGTGCCGCTGTGTCGAGTAGGACATAACTTAGCATCCCTCTCCATTCCTTCTCATTCTTCCACTGAGCTTCCATCTCCTGCAGAAAGATCTCAGGGAAGGCTCCTCCTGAATACTTAGGTAGTTCTTTTCCTCCTAGGCATCGAACTATGTGTGCCTTTATCACCTTGGTCACCAACCCTCTCAACTACCCTCCCAACAATTCATAAGTTCCACGTGCCTAATTGTCACATGCTAGAGTAGTGGTATCACTTACTGACTAAGCATCTTCAAACTAGATAACTCCATCGGTAGGATGTATTATCTCTAGGTCCCTGATTGAGCGCACATATATCCTGTCCCGTAACTTATTCACCCAAAGGTTCAATATAGGTGTCAACTTCCCATAACCTAGGGGTATAATGACCCGCTTCATCTTGTTTTCAAAGTTGATGTACCCTTTGTTGAACCGAAGGTCCGCATTGTTCTTGTAACACCATGGGCGCCCAAGGAGTGCTGGGAAATTGTCTACCTTGGCGAGTGCCAAGACTTCGAAGTCCCCAGTAAACTTAGCTCCCTGGATAGTAATAGTTGCATCCTTTAAAACACTCGATGGGCATCACCTTAGTCTTGTTTGCCATATATAGCACATTCGAAGATGGTTGTAACACAGGTCTTCCCATTTGATGCCATGCATCAAAGTTAGAACATTGACCTCCGCGCCAGTGTCAATGAGGATATTACTAAGGAGCCATCCATCTATAACTACATTCAACATGATCTCCTTGTCATAGTCAAGGCTGTGAGGGGGAAGGTTTGCATGTGCAAGACCTACCTCTCACACTCTCCTCCAGTGCATGGTACCTTCTCTCTCAACCATGATCCTAGTAAGGGAATGATATTCTCTTGCCTTAGCATTTTACACACCTCCTTGACCTCATCCAGATCATCTTTTGGCTCATCGACTCTCCTTCCTTGTTCCTCCCTCCTCGAGTGCTCCTTTAGACATTGGATCTCCCAGTAAACTCTGAATGACATCTATAGTGTCTTGATACACCTTCTGATGCGAAGGGTCTGGGTACTTTCCATGAACTACTTCCTCCCTTGAAACCAAGTTCTTCTACCTTGGTATCTCTTTTGCGCGTATGGCTTCTGCCCTTGTTGTTACCAAGACAGGCTCCAAACTCTGCATCCCGTGTTACCCGAGGCATCCACTGGGTGTCTTCCTTCTTAATACTGACCATTACAAAGACACCCTTGTCTTTTCGGTCTTGATGATTCATGTAGAAAAAGGTGCTGTTGATTCATGTGCTCAAACAATTTTGGGCACTCCTCATACTTATGTTTCTTTCCGCACCATGAGCACTGCAACAGGTCCAGGAATTCACGCTTGTAATGATCTATAAATCCACAGTTGAAACAAGTTTCACGCGGAACTCGATCCTTCCTCCTTCACGGTTACCACGACCATAGAATCTTCCTCGAAAACCTCTTCCACGCGCGCCTCCATCTGCACACTCCTCATAACGGTAATCATCACCCTTGGAACTACTGGCAACGCTGGTTTGGCACACCCCATGATCAATGGCCTCATGGATCTGATCAATGAGCCTACAGTCCTTAGTATCATGGGTTGTAGAGGTGTAAATCTTGCAATAACAAGACACATTCTTCTCGGATTGGGCGCTACAAAGAAAGGGCACCTACTCGCATCATGGTCCCCATGAAAAATTCACAATCTATCGCTACGGTGCATACTTCCTCTAGGGGCAATTATCCTTAACGTTCCCCTCTACTTCACAATATGTGCACCAAAACCACTTTGCGAGTCTCATGGGCTGAGTTCACGACAACTTTTCCAACCGCTTGGTCATAGCACCAATCTAAGCCTCCAGGAAAGGGCTAACGCTAAGATCAACACTACCAACAAGACATCGGCGTGCAAGCAACTTCCAATGCCTTGCGTGGGTCTCGTAAAAGTTTTATGAGATAAGACCCTTCTAAAAGGGGTGATCAATCCTCCAAAAAACCAATGAGCATGCTGTGAAGGGTGAATATCATATGATAATTTAGACAAGAGAGTTTTAAAGCGCACATCATACTCCCGCACACTCTCTGTCATTCCTTGTTAAATCTCCTTTAACGTGTTGATGCTCTTCTACTCAAACTCGGGAATGTGGAATTCTCGCAAAAATGCATTCTTTAAAGCAAGATAGTCCACTAATGTTTGATGAGGGTCATACTTCCTATACCGATTATGCGCGTGCCCTCGCAACGTGGTTGTCAAACTCGACTAGCCTTTCGTTCGGGGTTGTGATACCCTATGTGCGCCATAGTAGTTCACACTGTGAAAATTTTCTGCAAAGATCCTCAATAGCTCTGTAATTAGGAAAATGTAGAGACATTTCAAAGAAAACTTGGGGGTGGTTGGGGCCTGAATCCTCTTGAGCCAAAGCCTTGGTTTCCACTTGTGTTTCCTCCGCCACTTGATCCACCAGGTCCACCAAGTCCTGAAGCACCAAATCCACCAAACCCACTAGCTCCTACTCCTCCTGAACCACCAGATCCACCAGGTCCAAAAGGTCCTATTCCTCCTGACCCCCCAGATCCACTAGATCCCGTAGTGGTCGTGCCAAGGGTCCCCATAGTTCCATTGAACTACGTGCCTATGGTCTACGACAATGCCCCACTACCAATAGTATACCTCGCACCACTCCCAGATGCGAGACCAAAAGCTTGCGTGTCTATACCTTGCCCAAAAGTCCTCCTAATCACTGGGTTGGTGTTTTCAACTATAGAAGGCCCAAATGAGAAATTATATCTCCTGGGTGTAGACCAATCACTTCCAATGTAACCAATTGGACTAGCAATATTTTCCCCCTGATCTAGAAAACCAAGCACTAATGTCTGGTCACTAGGTGGGCTCAGATGCGTGCCAACAGTTCTTCTTTCTCCGTGTGACAAACTCTCATCAGAAGCCGAAAGCATCTCTCTTACACGCTTACCAAGATGGGGTCGTAGAGAGTCTTGACGTTCCCATGTCCTCTACGTAAACCTCAAATCCTTCCCACAACGTCTGCCATCATACATCCATCACACCTGCAACCTTGCGTTGTCTAGCAATCTCCCTTTCATGCGCTTCACCATACTTGAGTCGTCTCTCCTCCCTTTCCCTCTCCGTCACAACATCTGCCATCTTCCTCCACCCTAGATTCCTCGCCCAAGCTCCAAATGGTTTAGCCGGCCATTGGGAATGCCTTTAAACTCATGGTAACCATCAAGATCTTCATAACCGAGGGAGAGCTCATAGAAATGATCCTCTAGGCTCCCGTAGAAACTCAAACTCAGCAACCTCCGGACAAAAATATGTGGAAATGGCGTACTCAGTGTAACTAGCCAATACTCCTTTCCACCAATGATCCACAAAGACGGGTCCACGTCGATCTACATCATGCACCTTTGATATTCTTCTTGGGTCCACACATGTGATCCATAACACCAACTTGATCTAGATGCATAGGTGAGAGTCATTCATACAGCCCATTGGGAAGCGAGTAAAAAAGTTTCATACAAATCATGGTAGAGGTTTTCTTCTACCCATCCACGTGCATTAAACTCGGTCTAGTGCTTTGAATCTCTCGAGCAAATTCATCCTCTCAGTGCTCTTAAACCATGATTCAACACTTTCCAAATTTAACCGCTTTGTCATTACTCACTACACAAATCATGATGAATGTTAATTCCCACTACAACTTCGAAAATAGGTCCCGACAACGGAACCAATATGTAGCCATTTTTGCCCTTAACACAAAAGAAAGAAACCCCATGTGCACCGTCCTATCACCCAGTGAAAGTTAGGCACTCGCCCGAGGCACGCACGGTGCCGAGTTTCTCTTTATGTGAGTTTAGTGGGAAAAATCATCTATGATTTGCATTTAAGAGATTTCAAAAGGATTTAAGACATACTAGAACCATAGAGCTCAGAATGGCACCTAGATCATTGCAGTCATCCCAGACAGAGTACTTAACAGATTATATAGCTTGTATCATAACAGAAAGAATCATACAAGCATCCATACTTAGCATAAAATGAAAGAGAACTCATGAGAGAGATGTATGCATCGGAAATCATTGGTATTCATGTATATAACTGTAACCTCATTACATCCATGGAGCCATTACAGACTGTCACAGAGAAGCAGACCGTAGTCATGCATTACAACTGGACTAATGCAACTAAGCTACCAAAAATAAAAATTACAATCCCCCTACCTAATACATCCTTTCCCAAATGCAATTACCCACTAACAGAGTTCTTGCAGTATTTCTGCAGAGCTCCGCCACACTCTAAGTCTCTCTATTTACTCTGTAGGCACTTGTATTTATAGCTTTTATGGACTACCAACTCATCCTCCAACGCACCCTCAAATACGATGCCAAGTGTCTGAATGTGGTCCTCCATTAGAGCATGCTTCTCCGTGCCCGAGCCTTCCACTTTGTATACCATGATGTGCTTCTAGAATCTTCTATCGCAGGCATGGTCCTTCTCGGCCAACTGCCAGCTTATCTTTGGGCACCTTATCCATGCGCAATCGAGTCATGATTTTCACGTGTTCTGCCCCAAACATCCAATTTGTCTAAGTCCTAAACCCTTGTTTATGTCTGCGTGCGTGTCGCGTGCGCCACAGATTCCTTAAACTCAATTCTTAAACCTTGCCTTGCGCACTTTGTCCTTACACGTCTTTCTTTAATCAGGGCCCTTACATGCCTACGTGCCTCTTGTACTTAGTCAATATTCTAGGGGCCCAACAAGCTTCATGCCATGGAGGAGGACAAATCAAATTTAGAGGTTTTGAATGAAGAAGAGATCATAAAAAGCTTCTTGCTTTCTTTCAATGGTAAAATTTCAGATCTTTCTTTCCCTTCATCCTTACAAGAATCTAATTTTTTGGATGAGTTTGATCTCTCAAAATTTGTGTTTGAGGATGAGGAGATCCATGATGAATCAATTAAAAATCAGAAATCATCATGGAAGAGGCTAGAGTTGTTTGTGGAAGCAAAACAAAGATCAAATCAATTTGCAAGAAATTGTATTCATGAAAAGGAAAGCAAAAAGATGGGCAAACCAAAAGATCATCTCATTCCCTATCAAATATCTAACTAATTTAGAGCCAATATCATATTTTCCACCGGTCATGCTCATTTCAGAGCATGAGGAAGAGTTATATTGCGTGCAAAGGTTAGCATCAATACCTCCAAACAAATGCAGAACAACTAAAGGAGGTATTCATTCTCTTTTTTGTTGATACTTTGTGGAATGAGGTGCAAAACCAAATTCAAAAATTGTTTTCCACTCTCATCAAAGACCATGTTCAATCTCAAATTAATTACATGGTCTAATTTTGTAAGAAAGGGAAGCTATTTCTCCCTACATGTATCAGGATTTGTTTAACCTCTCATTTCTTTGGTTAGAGTAGGTTATTGTAGATTTTCTTTCAAAAAATAAGTGTTTGTGCACACTCTGCATGCTTCCCCTTGGAGCATGTATGATTTTCATTTTGTATATAGTTTTTACAGGATTTTTTTTTATTGCACAATTCAGTTCATGGTAGAATTAGATAAGTTCGGAAATTTCCAAGTTTTATTTAGAGTCCATGAGATTAAATTCATTGAGTTCATATTTTGGAACAGGATCCATGATGAAATTATATTTTGGAGCAGTTTCAAAAGTTAAATCAATCAACCCTAAAAGATCGATTCTAGCAGTTCGAGTTTTCGATTCCTTTCCTTGATAAAAAAATTCAAAAATATTGGGACATTTTGATAAAGCATATTCAAAGTTCACAAAAATCAGCTTCAAGAGCATTACTAGGTAGTTCCGATCAACTCCAAGTCCAAATAGTGCTTTAGGTAGATTAAGGGGTGAGAGATTCAAGTTTTAGATTAGTTTTTAGATTATCGGGTTGACTTCATGCCTAATGGCTACTTCGGGCCACCGATATTCCATCTAGCTAGCAGATGACCCCGTGGAGTCACCAAAATGTTGTCTAAAATACCCCTGGGCTATTCTGACAACCCACAACCCCATTTCTAGACTTAGGAAAATTCACAGTTGATTCAAAAAAATTGGACTTCTCTCAAAATTTTCAGGTTTCGGGTTTCATTTACATCGGGACATGTCATGGGAATTACATGTTATATGTCACATGTTTCCCATTTCAAACCCAAGAATCTTCCTTTATGTCAATTTTTCAGTCCTTCATACATCGAAACATGTCATCCCAATTACATGTTCCATGTCACATGTTTTATGCCCCCGATCTTTGACTCGCCTTGTTTTGGGTTTCTCAACATGAAAAACATCAAGCCGGTTTAACCCCTTTGTTTCATGTTTTCAGAATTGCTTGCATCATAACATCGCAACTCAAATACATGTCCCATGTTGCATGTTTTCTGCTTCCAAAACTTGGTGGTCCTCAGTCTTTTGAATTTTTAATACTTTCTTGCATCGGAACATCACATCCCAAATGCATATTTCGTGCTATGTGCACCCCGCTTCAAAACCCAATTTCTTCCTTTGTGCCGGTTTTTGGGGGTCAATGACATCATTTCGGGTAAAAGATGCCTCATGTCATCCATCCTCCGATTCTCTAAAATCACATCCCTTGTGTTAGATTTTATAAGGTGCTCGACAAGTACATTTCCCTAGTTGCATATTTCAAGCTTCTCCACGTGCAAATCAAGGTCAAAGTTTCAACGGTCTTATCAAAGTGTCAGGTTTCTGGAGATGTTTAACATGGTCACATATCCAACATGGGTAGTTCTGGTAGCTCAACCACACATATTTAATGAAGTGGCACCCTTGGCTTCTCTAACAAATAATGTGACTTGGGTGAATGGGTTTGATAGAGTCTCGTGACTTTTCAAACATTCAATTCATGTTGTTGGTGTTAGAAAAACTAAGATTTAGTTCTACCCATGGTAAATATTTTCTATGGTAAAATGTAAAAGAGTGTGGTAAATGTAAGCTGAAAATATAATTTACGTTGTGATTTTATTGTTTTATATTATTTAGGTTGTGATTTTTGGAATTATCCTCATGTAAATTACATTATAAGACAAAATTTGTTGCTGAAATTTTTGATGCATTTTCCATATATATGGGATCCCATTTGATTGTAATGATCTAAGTAATAAAGATTATTTTCTATTGTGTTAATTCCTCTCTCTCAAGTGTTTGGCTCCTCCTGCAATATCTTGATCAAATATTAAGAGTTTTTATCATTTGGTATTAGAGCATGGCTATTCCAAAGAGGAAGATGGAATGTTAAGGAGAAAACAAAGAAGGTTGCAAAAAAGCGTGAAGAAAGTTTGTTGTGAAATTCACACAGAAATCGCCAATAATTCCTGAGAAATCACCATTGATTCCTAAGAAATCACCAATGATTCCTGAGAAATCACCAGTGATTCTCATTACCATTGTAAATCTATTGAAACCATCTTTCCGATACATTTTATGGTTTGCAAAATGGAGCTCTGGTTCTCAAGTTATCAACAAATCATCAAAAGTGAGTATTTTGTCATATTGTTTTAGCATATAAAATATTTCATAAAAAGAGTTTTCAATGGAGACATTAGTAGCACCAGTAGATAAATTTAATGGATTCAACTTTCATACATGGAAAGTGAAGATTCAAATGCAACTAATGAATAAGAATCTTTGGGGAATAGTTAGTGGCAAAGAAAAGAGCATGCAGATACTAGAAAATTGTTAGAACGCCAAACTAAAGAAAATAGTTAGTGTATTTTCTCTTGTTCTTAGTGCTATCACCTCCCCTTAGTGTAGGATTTCATTTTATGCATCTCCTTCTCACCTTGGTCCCTTGGAATCATATAGTAGAGTTAGATAGTTGTATTTCACTTCCTAGGAGTAGTTGTACAAGTAAAAATAAGTGAAGGAAACTGGCCTTCTCCATAGGTTTGTCTCAAGTGCAAGTCCCACAACTTAGAGACAATCCCATGTTGCCTCAAAGCCCTAAATCTTCCCGATTCGGGTGTGGATGCAATTTTAAGCTTCAACAAGGACCATTGCTAAGCACTTAGTGAAATGGAAATGGTTTGTAGTTGATGGAAAGAGTAAAAATTTCATCAAAAATGGTATTTGGAGCATAAAATTGAGGTAAGTTCATTAAACAAAAAAAAGTTGTTCTATTTAGAGGTCTTACACATTTTCGTGGCCTTGCTCAAAGTGGTAACCGAACCTTACCTGTTAGCGACCTCGACTGCTTTTAGCACCTTGTTGTTGACTATCTATCGGTAGCCTCTTCGTGTAGTGGGTTCTCTTTATTAAACAGTGGATTTAATGTCTGTGTAGTGGCCTTGTGACAAAGAGCTTAGTTTTTATTTTCTTTCACTTTTTCATCTCTTAGATTTAATTTTTGAGCTAATTGTGTTTTAAAACTACTAATTCTTAGTGTGTAGGTTGTCATAGTCGATTGCCAAAGACAAATTACTTAAACAAACAAACCAATTAAACAAAAATACCAAGTTGTGTGAACATCATTTTTGTTATTTTACTTTACACTTGGGTGGATTTTTGTTTACGAAATTGCATTTTCCTTCATGAGTGGCATAGTATTATTGGATTGATCATCATTTTAAAAACATAGGTTGTTTGATGAAGGTTAAAAATATTGGGTTACTCATTGCCTTAATCACTTAGGATTCTTGCTAAAATACTATATATCGGCTTAACCTTGTTTTAAACCATTTTTCAAGGGTGTTTGTTTCCTTTCGGCATCTTTGTATTATTTATTATACCTCATCTTAACTACATATGATCTTTCCACGTGCTGAAAGGTGATCTTGGGAATCATATACAATTTTGACACTTTTTTATATTTTAGTAGGGTTTGGTGGTTAGGACATCATTACCTAATCATTTAAACAAATCCCATGTGTCAATGGGATATATAAATTTGTGGGAAGATCATTATTTTTTAGCTAATTATAGGTTCACTTTTATGTGGTTCCTATAAAGTGAGGGGTGTATTTTCCTCCAATACAAAGGCCCTCGATTGGATCCCATAGGAAACAATTGTCATTTTTTACCATGCTCCATTGAAATAGTTGGAGTGAAGGGATGTGGGGATTCGGCCGTTCGAACCACGTCTCAAATAGCATTTATTAATTTCACGGTCTTGTGCCTCACGTACTGAAAGGTATATCGAGGATACCTTAGCAACTTATTTATCCTAGCTAGATGGAAAAATCTTATAGATAGGTTTTGATTGCTTATTTTCCCAAAAAAATGTGTTTGTGAACAAATTAAACCAAACAATGGTACTTAGTCCAAAAACCTTGATTCACAAAAACTCATTTAAGGTGAAACTATGTCTGAGTTAAAACCTTTGTTTCGCCAAGAAAGCAAAGTGAAATTCTTTTAAAGTTAGACCAAAGGATTTTTTCTAAATCAAACTTTGACTTGTTAAAAACCTCATGAGGCGAGGCTCTTTCCAAGCTAGGGACCTTGTTTTGACAAGAAAATAAGGTGATGCTTTGTCTGAGTTAGACCAAGTTTTTTTCTACTAAAGTCACAAAGTTAGTCCATCTTTTCGACTTCACTTAACGAAATGGAAATTATGTGTTATTCTACCAAAATTTAAACTTGTTTGTTTACACAAAACCTCACAAGGTGAAACTTTGTCCAAGTTAAAACCTTGTTTTAGTGATAAAACAAGGTGAAACTTTATCCTCACTAAACTAAGTGGTTTTCATCACAACCATATTCTTTCATCCACATTTTGGCCTCATTTATCAAAGTTAAACAACTCTGAAACTCTACCAAAATTTTATCAACCATTTTGACGTTCACATTTTAAACTTGGTTTATTGTTATTATTGCATTGTTATGCTACCCAAATTTTGAAGTTTTCCTTAGAAAGATTTACAACATCAAAATCTACAAAATTCCCATTTACAGCTATTACATAGCCATAATTTCCTAGATTTTCTTTGGTATACCTCATCATGCATCTTAAGCTTGAAAAATATTCACTTTGTAGTCTCTACGCTGCCCATTTTTCTTAGATTCTCTTTGAAAACTAGCACACATCCAAATACTTGCAAAACTATTACTTTATAGTTGTTATGTTGTCTGCGTACACCTAGAAGATCTTCAAACATAAATGTATTCTGGATACACTAATACCTTTGGGATTTCACACATACTCATGACACCCATAACACGGTTAGGGTGTAAAAGATGTGAACATAACTCCTTGCTTTGGAGTACTCTAGAGAATTCCTCCAATGATGAGCAAGAACTTGTTGATCATAGTGGTGGAGAAGAAGAAAGACCGTATGACATCTTTGAGCATAATTCGACCCAGGTAGACAATGTTTTGTTTCAAAAAAAGATCAAGTCCTACTTCACTTGGTCAAATTGGGATCTAAACTTCCCACCAAGTTTTATATGGCCTTCCTCACTAGCATGATTAGAGGGGAAGAATGAACAAATCCTCCACCTTTTAAGACTTTTGAAAACATGTTAGACCCCAAACAAGCCTCTACATCGATGCAACCTAAAGGTCCTAATGATGAATCCATGACAACCAAGACCAAAACTCGAAACCATATACTATTTTTCAAAATAAATAGTGAAACCAAAATGGGGGTGAAGAACCCCAACCTACACTATGCAACAAAAATGTGATAGTTCAACAACTTCAAGCACTTAGTCACCAATTGGAAACTTTAGCTTCCCATAACAAGAAGGACACAAATAGAGCCACTCATACTAAAAAAAACCAAGGTGACATATGCAACACATTATACAGAGAATCGTGGAGGTGAAGCTTCTAAATCAAACCATACTCATATACCCTCCATGCTATCACATGGCCAACTCTTTGACCAGAATGGCAATCTATGAAATATGCACTCACTAGCTTATAGTAAAATAGTAATGGACACAATAAGAAATATCAGTTCGAAGAACTGTGTCCATACCCCTTTGATTGAGAAATGTTGTGTATTCCCTTTCCACCTAGCTTTGATTGCTCAAAAAATTGGAAAATATTGTGGCAAGGGTGACCCAGAGATCACATAAAAGACTTCTCAAGGCATGCCAAGAATTTTCATATAGTGATAACTATCTTATTCGATTATTTCCACATAGTCTTGGAGGCTAGGCACTCGAATGGTTTCTCCATCTCCCGAAAGGGTCTATCTCTACTTTTAAAGACTTCGCTAAAAGTTTGGTTTCCATTTCACGTTCAACATGGAAAGTGATATCACAAAAGTGTTAGACTTTTGCAATGTTAAACAACATAATAATGAGAAATTTTTTTATTTTCTATAGAGATGGCAAGGTCTAGCTAGCAGCTTCCCTTGTTCCATTCTAGAGAAACAATTTAGTGAGCATCTTCATGCCAAACTTACACACTTTGAAATTGCCTTCCACTTGCAAATGCATTGTGTAGGCACCTTTAAAGAGGTTATCGAAAAAGGAGGTCAAATTGAAAAGGCCTTGTTAGTAAAAGGTGTTCTCAAACCTTTTCAATGCGATTATGACTTAAAACCTATGGAAAAACCTAAACTTTTCAATAAAAATAAAAAGGGCATAGGTGATGGAATTACTTATTTTAAACACGTAGAAGTAGTTCAAAATAACTCCACATTTGAAACTCGCATGAGGGACACTTAAATCAGAAACCAAACGTAGGGAATGCACTTCGCTTCGAGTCTCAATCAACGATCCTTAAACAACTTGATTTAGAAAATATGGTCAAATTTCCTAACACCAAATGTTTTGAGGATGATCCACCTAAGTCTTCATGGCATAAAGACCATGTATATTGTGAGTATCATCATGTCAAATTTCATGGGACAAATCGATGTATGAAATTAAAAACTTCATTCAAGATATCCTAGATCAAGGAGATATCGAGATTGACACAAAAGAACCCAAAAAATCATCAAATAACCAGGTTCGAAATCTACAAGAAACCTTTTCCTAAATATAAGCAAGTAAAATCCAAGCTAGATCGAGGTCAATCCTCACAAGATAAAATTAACAACCATGTTGTTGCTAATACATCCCATCCATTCGATTATCTTATTAGTTATATTCATCATATCACCAACCATGTTACTACCATAAAAATCAAACCTCAAGAGTGTGTCATTACAATGCAATGCACTCGTATTTTGTCTCAATATCCCCTCTATCTACTCCTTCAAAGATTCATTATGATCTCTTGGAACAACTTGAGAAGACAACAACCAATATTTCTATCTAGGATACTTTTAATATATTTATTATTCATAAAGACATCTTCTATAAGACCCTCTAGGAGTTAAGATTTCCCATAGACATTTATGCTTTTGCTTCCAAACCTTAGTCACGTAAATCACCCCATATGACCAAATTGTTTCTATCCAAAATGAGATTCCAATGGATAGTTATACTCACAATTTACCCTTATACATAGAAATGATCATTACCCATAAAAAGTCAAAAGGGTGCTTGTGGACAATGGATCTGGTCTAAATATATGAACTCTAAATCTTGTTAAACAATTTAGATATGGATACCGAGTTGGAGCCTAATGTGATCACCATTAAGGCTTATGATAATGTGGAGGGACAAATAAGTCAAGTCAATCACTTTACCTATGGAAGTTGGGTCTATAACGTAAAATACCAAATTCCATGTCATTGACTTGAAACTTCCTATAATATTCTCCTTGTCCGCCCATGGATTCATGCCATGTAAGTCGTTCCCTCCACATTTCATCAATGTATCAAATTATATTATCAATGACAAGAGCTCACAATTCTCGGTGACCCACAACCCTTCGCCCATTCAAAGCATTAATCGACCAAGAATAAAAAACTTATGAGTGTCCTTCCAAAGGACTTGTTGAAATTGATTCGAGAGGTCCTCGCCTCTCATGTCAATCCTAATACACTTCAACCTCATGCAATTGATGTTTCTACCTCCTCATGCCCTTTTTCCATATGGGAATCTAAATTAAACATCCTTAACATCAACTATGGAGAGTATGACCTCCAACAGAGCCCTCCTTGTATCCATATTCCCCTGTCATTGAAAACACGCGGTAAGCCCAACTTTTGGCCGCAAAGAAATCGGGATCATTACGGTCTCAATAAATTCATCTATGGTGTCCTCTTGACATATGAACGTCTGGATAGTACATACAAATTCCATCACCTGATGAGAATATGGCCTCTTTCTATCAATCCCTAGAATATGTTATCCCTAATAAGATGATGTATGTCATGGGATACCAAGGTTATGGGTGTGGATTACATGAACAAGGTGTGTAGGAACCTCTCCGACATCTGAAAATATGGATAGATATGACGTTGGTATTGAGCCTTATGGGGCACCACCTATAGAATTTAACGCCACCTACTCTAAACATGAAGATAGATCTTCTAATTATGAAATTAAGCCAAGATCCTCTTGTAGTCTCTACGAAGATCTTGCCTCCACAAACCTATTTTCCAACATTGTCATTTTAACCATATCCCCTTCCACCATTGAACTGGATCTTGTATATTATTCCCTTATTAATTGGGACCAACAATGAAAAATACCAATTGATTTATTTCATAATGAGGAAGTGATTGCAGAGTTCATGGGGTTACGTGATGACATTTCTGTCGTGGATCATTAGAAAGGATTATCCATTAACCTTGATACATATACATAATTTGGGGAGGAGGTTGAGTTCTATGGTCATCAAAAAGGAAAAGGGGCCAAAACGTCTTCATGAAAAATCAAAAAAATAGAAAATTCAAGTCCCACAGTGAAAACCTCTTTAAGGCACTTGTGGACAAACAATGTAAAAAATAAAAAATGGATTATATAAGTGATCATTTTATTGGTGAAAATCTCATTGATATGGAAATAGAGGAAGAGCTCAATCTCCCCTTATCCTACACATATGTAGGATGGTTCCAAGTTACACTGGATGAAGAGATTATTGATGTTAACATTGGCACATAGGAACAATCTAAGCTTGTAAAGCTAGGAGATTATCTTAATCCAAAAAAACAAAAATATTTATTATGTTCCTTAGAGATTTTTTTGATGTATTTGTGTGGTCTTCTGAAAACATGTCGGCTTGATCCTTCATTGGTTGTGCACAACCTGGTTGTTCATGAATCTACTAAGCCAATAAAGTAAAAACTACACAAAATTCATCTGCATGTAGCTCTCCTAGTCAAGAAATAATTTTAAAATTTACTTGGCGAGGCTTTATTAGACCTATTGACTATGCGAATGGATCTATAATGTTGTGTTTGTTAGTAAGAAACCATTGGCATCGTGGATTTACAGAGAATTTAGGGATATTAATAAGGCATGTCCTAAAGATGATTTTCCTCTTCCTAATATCGGCATGATTGTTGATTCCACTATTGGTCATGAAATGTTGTCCCTTATGGATGGATTTTCTAGCTACAACCAAATAAAAATATTTGAAGAGGATCAACGTAATACATCTTTCACCACTCCTTGGGGAACCTTTTGTTATCAATTCATGCCCTTTGGCCTTAAGAATGCAAAGAGTTATTTATCATTGTGCCACATTTGATTATATTTTGATCCGGAGGACTTTTTGGGGCATCACATGTTCCCAAGTTCTCCTTAAACAAGTAAATTACGGAAGAACACTCTGTTACATTTCCAACTCCTATTGGAATGCGTGAAATGGAAATTGTATTCTCCCGGTATTGTTGGTCAAAGTTCAAGGTTTAAAAAATAAAGGGGCCAAAATGGTATATTAGTGTGATTTTTATTTTTCCAATTACACTATGTTTTATACCATATTATTTCATGGTTTCTCGTGGTAACACATGGCAGGATGGAAGCATGGATGATTTGGCAAGTTGGGTGCATACACAACAGTCCACATATTTACCACATGGCTCCACGTTCCAAGATAAACTTGCCACATTCCAGCCTTATGTGCCCACATGGCGAGCACACTCGAACCACAAGCACTCCAAATATTGCCACATGGACACAATTCATAGCATAATGCATATTTCCCAACCCTATGTGCATTTCAATGGGCAAAAAAAGTGGCCCCAATGACCAAATAATATATGTCACCCACCATTATTTAAACCACCTTATCTCTCCAAGACCAGCGCATGTGGGATATTGGTTTAAAAGGAAAGTATATATGTGAACTCCTTGAGGTGGGGATTGAACCTCCGCACCGCCACCAAAAGGATAAGCACCCCAACCATTCCGCCACACCCATGCAAACATTTTAAATTGGGCATTTTGGTATTCGAACACACAATGGTCTGGGACTATGTAAAGTCCTATAAGGGACAATTTTTGCATATGG
The DNA here is from genome assembly GCA_018340775.1 of Taxus wallichiana var. yunnanensis. Classification (NCBI taxonomy): domain Eukaryota; kingdom Viridiplantae; phylum Streptophyta; class Pinopsida; order Cupressales; family Taxaceae; genus Taxus; species Taxus wallichiana. The sequence continues at coordinate 112,348,148 of CM031240.1, forward strand.
TCATTTTGGACCCATCAAATGGCATTTTCAAAACTCTAAGTAAACTAGAAAAATGTGAAGAATTTTGATATGATCCTCTTAATCCTTTGATTTTTCTATTTGGTGTTCATTTGACACTTATTTGAAGTATTTTCCACCACTTCGTGTAGAACACACGTGGAAACCGATTTTGCAAGTGCCATAGGAAGGTGGAGGAGATTACTGATCGAGTTCAGATTCCTTCGAAGTTCTATTGAGAATATTTCTTGTAGGTTATTGATTCATTTCATTTTGTGAGTTTTCATATTGTACTTACAAAATATTTAAAAATGGATCGGTTCGTCATTTACTCAAACCCAAAGACGTAGGCATTCATCGTCAAACTTTGTTATCAATTTTGGTGTTGTGATTTCTTTATTACATTATATTTTTTCACATTAATGATTTCTTAATTGATCATTTTGGATGCAATTTAATCATTAACAAAAATTTACCGAAATATTTAAAATGGTTATTTGATACACATTTGAAAGTTGATGTTTACGATCCGATTTCTTTCAGTTTTGGGTGTATGTGATCATATTTTAGAAACCACTCATGATTCCATTTTAAATAAGGTATTAATCAAGTTGTAGGCTTGCACCTTAACAAGATATTTTAATTAGGGTTTGATTTTAAACTATTTAATAGCAGGCATCTACTATAGTTTACATATAATATTTCACAATATTTTGCATGATATAGTAGAGGATTACGTGGATGATATCCCGAAAATTCCAAAACAAGATAAGAACACCCAGAATCCTTCATCGTATATTTGACCGGGAATATAAAGGCGAAAGCTTAATCCAAAGAAATGTGTGTTAAAAGTCATATCGGAAAAATTATTGGGTTTCATTGTTTGAAGAGGAATTGAAGTAGATCTCGGAAAAGTTACAAACTATTACTAAAATTCCTCCTCCCACAAACCTTAAGTAGCTTCGCATATCATAGGGGAAAAATCCAAGCTATTCGCATATTCATTTCTTAACTTGGTGATAAGTGTCATTCATTCACCCATCTTATTAAAAAATATGTGGATTTCCATTGGGGTCCATAATTCCAACAAGCATTTGCACAATTGAAGCAATACCGCCCATCCACCTATTTTAATACCACATACCCCGGAGAACCCCTTCATTGTATATTTTGGCTACTCGGATTTCCCTAGATGCACTCTTGACATAGTATGATTCATAACACAAAGAGATAGCCTCCTATCATATTATCTACACCCTAACATCTTATGAATTGAATTACCCATAGATTGAGAAGGCGTGTTTAATTATTTCCTTCTCTTTCCAAAAACTTCTCCAATACATGCTTATTAACAAAACCAAGCTTATATCCAAAGTTAATGCATTTAAAATCTCTTATCTAAACCCTCTCTTACCGGGAGGATGGCCAACTGGATCATATAACGAGTTTAACATTGAGTATGTTAATCAAAAAGTAGTCAAAGGGTAAGTCTTAACATATCAACTCACCAAAGCTCCCTTTTTAGGCACAAACCCACTAAGTCTTGACTTACCCGACACTTATGTTTTGTTTGTTGAAGAATCTACCACATGGAAGATCTACTTTGATGGGTATTTTAATTTTCATGGTTCAGTGTGGGTGTTATCTTGATCACCCCTACAAGCAATATGATTCCGAGCTTTCAGATTGGTTTCCCTTGTACCAATAATATTATTGAATATGAGGCCCTTATTGTTGGTCTCAAAATCACCATCAAATGGAACATTACACAAGTTCAGTCATCTCAACTCATTATTAAACAAGTTAATGATGAGTATAATGTAAAATATGAGAAGCTTATCCCTTATTAGCGCACGGTGGATATTCTCAAAGAATATTTTTCCCAAATCTCTTTTCAACAAATCCCCGATTTCAAAATAATTTTGTGGATGCCATGGCTATAATCGATTCATTCTTATGCCTATCTGCATGATAGCGAAGGAAATGTGTTTCCTTGTTGAGAATTTAACAAACCTACATATGATATACAAGAATCATGTTTGGTATGTGAATTTTTTTGGTCCCCCTTCCCCAGGTACATGGATATTTATAACTACATACAAAATAGTACCTCCTGTCTAATACTTCCCAATCTCAAAAGTGTACCCTTATCCAATGTATAATGTGTTATACCCTCCTTGGGGCTACTCTCTATCATCAACACTATGATGAGACTTTGTTATAGTGTATTAACTTAGAAGAATATTTTCAAGCAACCAAAGAGGTGCACGAAAGCATATGTGGTGTTCATACTAGTGGCGTGATTCTAGCAAAGAAACTTCTGCGAATGGATTATTACTGGACTACTATGGAAATAGATTTTTGTCAGTATGTAAAGAAATGTGTCTCGTGCCAAAAACATGGCAACTTGATATATGCCCCATCTCAATATTTGCAACCCATCACTACACCATGGCCATTTTCCAAATGGGGGCTCAATATTATAGGGAATCTCACACCTACTTCATTTGATGGCCATAAGCATATCATCACTACAACTAAATACTTTACCAAATGGGTGGAGGTTGTTCTGTTGATGCAAAATCACAGCACCCATGGACGCACATCAGGCTTCTAGGTTGATGTTCAGGCATCCAGTGTGATTGCACAACATGGAAACCTCTCTCCAAGCGTGGGACTTGTGAAACCGAGAGAGGAATCTCCAGAGAAGGCTGGTTCCTGCTCCTAAACTACCTGCCACAAGCTATTCCAGTGCAGGCAAGCTAATCTAATCCTAATCTAACCATGCCAAGGAGACAGAGAGAGAGAGAGAAGGGAAAAACAGCAAAAGCCTACACTAAAACGGTGATACACCAGAGAAGGAGGATGTTGAACATCTATCAAAACTGCCATGGGACAAAGAGAGGTGAGCAATGGGAAGGATGGACAGATGCATCACAGGCCCAAGGATAGATTTCACACAGAAAATGTCCCAAAACTCCATGAACACAGCTCCCAAACCTGCGTAATGAACATTTAGACATGCACGATACTGCGCAAATGAAGAGAGGCGAGGAGAGAACAAGCAAAAACGAGAGAGGAAGGACAGGATGCATCACGGAACACGTTTTGTTGCTCCGGAGAGTTTGCACAGAACATCATTCCATTAGTAAAAGGCAAAAAACGCCATTACAAAGCGGGAGGAGGCTCGAACTCCATTTTCAACCCTAAAGAAGAAAAGAAGGGAGGGCCGAGAATGAAAGAATGAACCACCCTTTATATTTTGCCACTCCTTACAATATATAGGAAGAATGAGAGAAGGAAGAAAGAGGAAAGTCGATCTACTCCAACCACCCCGGTCGTATTTTAAATCATCTCATTATGGTAGAAGTGGCGGATCTGGCAAAACGGCGGGTCATCTGCTGTTGCATTAAAGCTTGGTTGTTGAAGCGTCACTTCTATCAGTATCACGCGTCGAGCCGTTTCTTGATTTTCTCTCTCAAACTACACCAAAACTCAAGATTAACCCCAGAATCATGTAGAGCATCTCAACAGCTTTCCGTTGATATAAAGAACGTGGAAATCCGAGCTCTGGATCAAAAGATATGGCGATCTGAAGATTTAGGGCACGGAACAGATCAAAACGAATTTTAAAATGTTTTCCCGCTCTTCGCCATCTGGACGACACGAGGCACGTGCTGATTGGACAAGCAATTCTCTCTCCTCCATCTTTCGCGGGCTTTCCTTTTGAAATTACTTGTGGGCCCCTTAAACTTGGACACGTGGCGCCATTTCATTGGTTCGGTTCAGCGCTCGATAACTCGCCCCTTTGACCTTTTGACTTTTCTCCTGTGAGGACACGTGGCAGTTTCTGATTGGTCCTCGGCTCCTTCGCGTACTTCGCCTCCATTTTTCCCAGATGTCCCATTTGATTTTGGGCCCTTTGTGCTCATTTCGGCCGGTTCGGGCATTTCGCGTCCATTTGTCTCGGATGTCCCATTAGAATTTTGGGCCCTTTGTGCTCATTTCGGCCGGTTCGGGCATTTCGCGTCCATTTGTCCCGGATGTCCCATTTGATTTTGGGCCCTTTGTGCTCATTTCGGCCGGTTCGGGCATTTCGCGTCCATTTGTCCCGGATGTCCCATTTGATTTTGGGCCCTTTGGACTCATTTCGGCCGGTTCGGGCATTTTTGGCCCGCTTGTCCCATTTGCGTCCCTCTCGTGATTAGCCAATTTTTCTCGGTCGAACCGGCATTTCGCGCCCACCGCGTACTTTTGTCCCAGATGTCCCTGTTGCTTTGCGGGCTGTTTGTGCTTACTTCGTGAGCCAGCTGGTTCGGGCCTTTTTGTCCCAAATGTCCCGACTGCCCCTAGGACTAGGACTTAGTCATTTTTATGATTTTTTCCTGGATCAACCTACTTGCCTTCTGCAACCTTTTTTCGCATTTTCTCAGAGCTTGCTCTTTTCCTCTCAGACAGGGAACTTAGAAAATATTTGAGGGGACTCTAGCAACATGATTTTTGGCCCCGAATCAATCAATTTTCACCGGACTTGAATATTCTCGATGCATGTTACCAAAATTACCCTGGGGGAATTTTGACAACGGTTTAGCGACTCGGCGGGGTCATCTGCTCTGCTTTAGATGAACGATCGGTAACTGAAGCATCCATTGGGCATGGAGTCATGAGTTGCAACTGAACTGATCCGAACTTTGAAAACCTCCCCTCGAACCACTTGGAAAACCCACCGGACATGGAGTTGTTCTCACCAAAACCACTTGAAAATAAGCGTGCAAGAGCAACACCAAAGACACCAAAAACTATGTACAAAATCGAAAATCATACATGTCCCAAAATGGAACATGCGAGTGTGCACAAGCACTTCTTCTCTCGAAAGCAAATCTACCTACTCTACTCTAGCTGGAAGCAAAGGCAAGCTAAACAAACCCGCAACCGGTTGTGAAAAATAGCTTCCTTTCTTCAAAATTGGCAGCCATGCAATTGATTTGGCACTGATCATGGCTGTTTGGATGGATGGAAAATCAACAAGAAGCTGGTCTTCTATCCAAATCATCAAGGTATCAACTGAAAAATCCAATACCTCTTTTAGTTGCTCTGCATTTGGATTGGAGAGGTATGGCAGCTGATCCTTGGTACTTTGTAGCTCATCCTCATGCTCAGAAGCAAGCATGACTGTTGTGGCTTCTCCTTTGGCTCCAATGAAGCCAAATACCTGATTGGGCAAGGTCTGATTAGTTTGATATGCCCATAGCTCTGATTTTCAACTCCAAGAATGGAGTTTTCTTGTAGACCCACCTGAATGGATGATGTGGAAGAAATGGTGAAGTCCTTCTGTCCTTTCTCTTCCTCCAATGAAGAACATGGAAAATCTTCCAATCTTGATCCCAAAGAGCTACTGTAAGATGCAGGCTGCTGCAAATGAAAGCTCTCCTTCATGGCAGCAGGCTCTGGTGTTTGGAATGTGGATGATGAAAGAGAGAAAGGTGAAAGCTCAACCGGCTCTTCTCCATCAAAACAGTCCTCCAAATCTGACAGGTAAACTGCCTCATTGTTGTCCTGCTGCTCGTGTTCAACTTCCTCCATGGTGTCCTCTTGATCTGCAACTTGACCACCATGGTTTCCTTCATTCTCCAATATTGAGTTTGAGAGATCAAACTCCTTTTCAGTGCTAGAACTTGAGAGAGATGAAGTGGAAAGAAGAACTGAAGGTTCTCCTGTAGCCTGCTTTGTGCTCAAAGCCCTTGGATTTGCACTTTTCTCCCCCACAGCTGGAATGTGCTCCTCTTCTTTTGGATTTGGAGCAGCTTCTCCTCCCTCCAATGTTTGAAGGCAATCTTGCTCTTGATTGAACTCCTTCTCCAGCATGAAGTTTGTCAAGTCAAACTCTTCAATTTGCTGCTCTAGAGGACAAGTTGGGACTGCAAGATCTTCTTCTTCTGCTGCAACCAAATCAGTCCTAACCACCATTTGTTCAACCTTAGCCTCTTCTGTAGGCTTAACCATCAAGGGGATCTTTGTCATCCCAAATTTGGTAGCCCAAACCTTCAAGTCATCTGTCATTTCTTTTCTGTTGGGCTCCTCTTCTTGCTGTCCTTGATGACTGATTTTTTCAATTCCTTCTTCCCCATATGAAATTGGGAATGCAAGAGGAGGAATGGGTTGAAACTCAACCGATTTTACACTTTTTTGTGGTGGTGGAGGCAGTGAAACCTCTTGTTTCTTTGGAGGAGGGGGTATTTCTGTTAGCTCTTGTGGAGGGGATGACTGTTTGGAAGGGAAAAGGAAAGAAGAATCGAGATGAGGTGGAAGACTGGGGGGTGGAGACATGGATTCAACACTTGGGACAGCAGATGGAGAGTTTGAAACTTGACACTTCTGAGATGAAACAGATTGGGAAAGAGGAAACATAAAGGCATGAGATGGTGTGCTTACCCATTGACAAGGTTGCTGAATACTTCTCTCATACACCTCTATTTCTTCAATCCACTTTGCAAGCAAAGGCAAAGCATTGCAATCATGAAGTCAAGCTTCTCCGAGGGTTTGTAATGCCTTGGAAAAGGTCCCACCCATGTACGGGATGCTCCATAACCGATTCCAAAAGCTTTCATCTGTGCCTGAGCCCTGGACTGCACTATGTTTACCTCCATCTTTTGGATTTTCTCCAACAGACCAGCATCTTGCATCTGATTGTCTTCATTATATGCATACTCTTGCTCTTGGAAAGCTCCATAGCCAAACTGACTTTGGCACTGCTGTTCATATGAATATGCATGCTGATCTGGAGGATTTGTAAAACCTGTTGGAGGTGGAATATACTGCTGTTGTTGATATGAAATCCATGATGGAAATGAAGTCATGATTGCACAACTTCAAAGAATGAGGAAGAATGAAAGAGATGGAAAGAAGGATGAATGGAAAATGAATGAAAATGAATGGAAAGGAAGGTCTGCAACTTCAGAGATGGTTGTTGACCAGATGGAGTCGCCAGATGTGTTTGCAAGTGCCTCCAAAGGCTGAAATCTTCACAGGAACACATCAACCTGCAAAAGATGAAGTGAAAGACCTCTAAGGTCCCACCGTAAGCAAAACTGCTGATGCAAAATCACAAAGCACCCCAGACGCACATCGGCTTCTAGGTTGATGTTCGAGCATCCAGCAGGATGTGATTGCAACATGGAAACCTCTCTCAGCGTGGGACTTGTGAAACCGAGAGAGGAATCTCCAGAGAAAGGCTGGTTCCTGCTCCTAAACTACACTGCCACAAGCTATTCCAGGTGCGAGGCAAGCTAATCTAATTCTAATCTAACCATGCCAAGGAGACAGAGAGAGAGAGAAAGGAAAAAGCAGAAAAAGCCTACACTAAAACGGTGATACACTGAGAGAAGGAGGATGTTGAACATCTATCAAAACTGCCATGGGACAAAGAGAGGTGAGCAATGGGAAGGATGGACGGATGCGTCACAGCCCAAGGATAGATTTCACACGAGAAAATGTCCCAAAACTCCATGAACACGGCTCCAAACTGCAATGAACATTTAGACATGCACTGATACTGCAAATGAAGAGAGGCGAGGAGAGAACAAGCAAAAACGAGAGAGGATGGACAGATGCATCACGAACACGTTTTGTTGCTCCATAAGTTTGCACGAACATCATTCCATTAGTAAAAGGCAAAAACGCCATTACAGAGCAGGGAGGAGGCTCGAACTCCATTTTCAACCCTAGAGAAGAAAAGAAGGGAGGGTCGAGCCGAAAGAATGAACCACCCTTTATATTTTGCCACTCCTTACAATATATAGGAAGAATGAGAGAAGGAAGAAAGAGGAAAGTCAGATCTACTCCAACCACCCCCAGGTCGTATTTTAAATCATCTCATTATGGTAGAAGCGGCGGATCCTGGCAAAACGGCGGGCTGTCTGCTGCATTAAAGCTGGTTGTTGAAGCGTCACTTCTGCTGTATCACGCGTCAGAGCCGTTTCTTGATTTTCTCTCTCCAAACTGCACCAAAACTTGAGATTAACCCTAAATCATGTAGAGCATCTCAACAGCTTTCCGTTGATATAAAGAACATGGAAATTCGAGCTCTGGATCAAAAGATATGGCGATCTGAAGATTTAGGGCACGCAACAGATCAAAACAAATTTTAAAATGTTTTCCCTCTTTCGCCATCTGGATGACACGTGGCACGTCTTTGATTGACGAGCAATTCTCTCTCCTCCATCTTTCGTGGGCTTTCCTTTTGAAATTGCTTGTGGGCCCCTTAAACTTGGACACGTGGCGCCATTTCATTGGTTCGGTTCAGCGCTCGATAACTCGCCCCTTTGACCTTTTGACTTTTTCTCCTGTGAGGACACGTGGCAGTTTCTGATTGGTCCTCGGCTCCTTCGCGTACTTCACCTCCATTTGTCCCGGATGTCCCATTTGATTTTGGGCCCTTTGTGCTCATTTCGGCCGGTTCGGGCATTTCGCGTCCATTTGTCCCAGATGTCCCATTTGATTTTGGGCCCTTTGTGCTCATTTCGGCCGGTTTGGGCATTTCGCATCCATTTGTCCCAGATGTCCCATTTGATTTTGGGCCCTTTGTGCTCATTTCGGCCGGTTCGGGCATTTCGCGTCCATTTGTCCCAGATGTCCCATTTGATTTTGGGCCCTTTGGACTCATTTCGGCCGATTCGGCCGGTTCGGGCATTTTTGGCCCGCTTGTCCCATTTGCGTCCCTCTCAGCAGTTAGCCAATTTTTTCTCGGTCGAACCGGCATTTCGCGCCCGCCGCGTACTTTTGTCCCAGATGTCCCTGTTGCTTTGCGGGCTGTTTGTGCTTACTTCGGCCGAGCCGGCCGGTTCGGGCCTTTTTGTCCCAAATGTCCCGACTGCCCCTAGGACTAGGACTTAGTCATTTTTATGATTTTTTCCTGGATCAACCTACTTGCCTTCTGCAAACCTTTTTCGCATTTTCTCGAGCTTGCTCTTTTCCTCTCGAGACAGGGAACTTAGAAAATATTTGAGGGACTCTAGCAACATGATTTTGGCCCCCGAATCAATCAATTTTCACGGACTTGAATATTCTCGATGCATGTTATCAAAATTACCTGGGGGGAAATTTTGACAACAGTTCCTCTCACCTATGTTATCGGTGCTCGATATCTAAATTTATCATGAACTAGATCATTTTTCATTATGGTATTCCTTTTGTTATTGTCTCGATAATGATAAATCTTTTAATAACAAACATGTGAATACCATTTGTCAATGTTTTCAAATCATGAAATGGTCTACCCCTTATTATCCTCAACATAATGGGAAAGCTTGAGGCCAATACAAAAACGCTTGTTCACGTTATGGAAAATATGGTCGGTAAAAAATTCCATAATTTTCACCTCCAAATCCATCATGCCTTATGGGCTTACCGTACTTCCATATGCACACCTACATGTACAAACCCATGCTCTCTTATTTTTTTCTCTAAAGCCATCATTCCCTTAGAGATAGAGCTTCCTTTTAGCGAATGTACCTAAAAGATTATTTGGATAATGAAGAGGATTATAGAGTGGCTAGACTGGAAGAGCTCAAGTTGCTTGATGAAAAATGCCTCCATGCCTTGGATCACCTCAAAGTGTATCAGAATCAAATTTGCACTAGCTATAACAAGTGCATTATCTCTCATGAATTTGAGATTAGAGATCTTTTTCTTAAAGAAAATTAGTTCAATACCACCAAGGAACAAGAAAAGAAAGGAAATTTTGAGCCTAATTAGTTAGGGTCATACATTGTAGTGGCCAAATTTGGGTCCTGGAGCTTATAAGCTCACCCATTCTCGATGGTTACGAGATTTGTGATCCCATGAATTTCATGCACCTCAAGAACTTCTACACCTAAGCTCGAGAGGTAAAAAAATAAAATAAAAAAGTAAAGATAAATAAATTTTTCCAAGTGTGAAAACCAAGCAATTGTAGCACTTTGGGCGGGGCCTTTGGTGAAAACCGATTAATGGCGTCATAAGAGGATTCCACTATTCACAAGCACTTCGCACTTGGGGCATGATTTTTCCTTCATAAGTTTTCATTAGCTTGAGTTGTAATCTTGTTGAACCGATCCCTCTTGGCCTTGATCCAGCTTGTCCTATTCTTGTATATATGCACAGGATTTCACCCGTATATATTCTCACCTCTCGTTATGGGAATCTTGGTGTGTTTTTCTTCTATACATAGTTTGGAAAACCTAGAAAATCCAAAAACATTCAAAAAATCTAAAAACCAAAAACTTTGCAAAATGTAACACAAAAATCCAAAAATAGTGTCTAACGCAAAAACACTAAAAATTGGAGACTATACCACAAAACATCCTACTTCAAGTGTTTGTTAATTCTACCACACAATATGTGGATCTTCTTTCATCAACAAGATTAATTTCTTGTTATGTCTGTCTTCCCGTCATATATTGTTGCTTTGCTCGAGCCAATTTCATAGTGCACATTTGGTTTTCTCGAGACTTCTGCGTCCTCCATTTGTTCACTTGCATGTATCCATGTTTAGGGAATCATCTTAACCCTTATATAACTACAACATTTGGGTATTGAAGCTGGATAACAAAAACATTGTTACATTGTCTTGAACATTGCTTGTTTGAGTGTATTTGTTTGTACTTGTTTGCTTGTTTGGTTACTTGTTTGTTTACTTTATCGTATTGCATTGCTTATGTATTTTTCTTTGAGTCATTCCCTTAGCATTTTACAAATATTGGTATTATGGATTTTCATGTCATTTTACCTTTTTGTTGTATGCTTACATCAAATAAAAAGTTATTTCCAAGTTGTTATAAGATCGCAAACTGCACTACAATATTTTCATCCCTCATCGCATTCACCCATCATAATCAATGTCTAACTAACTTCCCGCTCTAACAAACATTTCCTCTAACTAGCCCATTTCTTGCCTACACTCTACTACGACATGAAAAGTAGGTGATGTAATCAAAAATGACCATGACTAATCTATCCATCTGAAATACAACACTCAAAAATGCAAATAGAGCATATCTACAAAGTGACAAAACAGGGATTGTATCATCGTATACTCATCACATCTAATCTACTCATATATCCATCTACATAATTTATAAAATCATCACAATAAACAATGTTATACATCTATCATGAGCTAAAATTAAAACATCATAATCCAAAGTGGGGCATACATACATACATATATATATATAATCCAATATATATATATCTATATAAATGGGTATTCGAATGTCACTCGAGCTTACAATAAATGGTCTCAAAACCATATAATACATCTCATCATAGAGTAGTCAAAAATAATCCTAGCTATCAAAAACTCATCTCTCGGTATGATTCTCCTCACGAAATGGACTATGAGATGCCCACAGAGACGATGAGTGTCACTCGATCTACCTAGTACTGTACTTTCATTACCATGGTGGTCCCATGATCAAGGGGTACCTCTTGCGAGGCTCGTGATCTCATAGAATTCGATGGCCTCTGTGACACACTCGCTTATGTTCTCTATGATTAGATAACCTCCCTCGATCCATGGGCACACCTAGCTCGTATAGTGTCCTCTAGTATGTTACCTCCCAGATAGCCTTGTGATCCGATCTAGCATGTCAGTCACCCCTCACAATATGGACATTGTTTGGGGTGTATCTCCCTCCCTGCGTATGCACTGCTCCACTACTCGGCTGGCATCCCTCTTTCTACACATTGTATCACGCTATGATCGAGAGACTATCCTGTCAATTTGTATCGTATGCCACTCTAATATAGTAGTATCCCGCTTTGCGGTCATCTATTTTAACATCGGTATGATTCGGGCCACCTCCATTGTCAACCATATTATCTTTGTATCTATTTCCATGTGAGGTTCCTAACCAACTAATTCGGCTATCTCATCCTCTATGGTTAATATCTCAATAGCCACTACATGCGCTACTCGTAACGGACCATGTATTGTACTTGAGGTCCCTGCCTTATACTAAGAACTATTGAAGTTGTTATGGTATTCGAAGCTAATTGTGCTACAGTCACTCAGGTTGTCCCCAATCCACCTCCATCTCCACCATATCCCATTATAGTTGTCCCCCATCCTCCTATCGAGAGATACACTCATTTTCACTATCACTACCGCCCCACTCCCACTCCTCCACCTCCACTCCAAGTAGCTCCGCTCACAAAGGCAATTCTTCTCACTTTGCACCTTCCCTCTCCCCGAAGTGGCCAATGGTAAATCTCTTTTAATGTGACACCAAATGGTAAAACCCTACTAGCTGATCACATCTTTGGGTTGTTTTTGACCTTCTGCTACTCCTACGCCTAGTACTCGACCACTTGCATCATCGGTTGGTGTTGCATGGTTCCACTGAGCCACATACGATGTCGGCGGCACCATAATATTAGTGTTGTCTTGGCCACATTAACATGTCACTATCTCAAAGTAGTCAATCTAATTGACCATAACAAATGGTACTAGACCCAAGTATTTTTAGTGGTCGTGGGATCCATTATCCCTCTCCACATATCCCAAACTATCACGTCTAGTGAGGTCCATTTTGTTTTCCTTGTCACTTGAATCAAAAGTTGGGCCCCATGATCGTATCTCTTGATTAAGTGTGAAAATACATGAGGCGTTGTAGGAACTCCTGCACATAGTTTGTATCTCTCCATAATTAAATATTAGCGGCCCATAAGGTAACACGTTGTCTTTCATAGGCTAGCTTTACATATGAATCAATCCACGCTCACATGGCTAGAAAGGGCCTCCATGTAATGTATGTGAGGACAATCTCATTGATCGTTTGTATGTCTTCCAAAGAACTTCCTATAACCCCGTCGGCTCTACCTAATCTAATCAACCCAAAATCTCATGGATCATCATCCTCTAGTATCTCAAATGGGCCTATTGGCCGGCCCACCTGTGATATTCTCATAGGCCCATATATGTAACAACATTGTGTTCCCAACACTCTAGCCCTATTTATGAACAACTGCCACAACTCATGATAACCACATGTGAACACTTGGTGTCACTCTACCATATGGTCAATAACCTTGTAGGCCCATGATTTATTATACTCTTTATTATTTAATACCTTAATGACTTGATATTTTGTATTGATGACCCATTATTCTTGGAGGCGAGGCACGAGAATTTCACAAGGAATACAAAGGATACATGCATAGGATTGCTTGCAAAGGTAACCACACAAGGAAAAGGATAGGAAGTATGCATGTGAGAAGGACACCGGAAGTGCGTGGGAGAATAAATACAATAACCGCAAAGAGGATCATGCAAACACGATAAGATCAAGGAAAGGGCATGCAGAGCATCGAGGATAGGGATATTCATCGGTTCAAAAATAGACTAAAGCTTTAGTTCTCGACACTGCATGAAGCTGAAAAAGGATGGGTAAGGATAAGGATAAGCGGTGTTTTATGAGGAGGATTAGCATCCAACATAGGATTAAGGTGGTGATTGGCTAATTTTATCCATCATATGAATATATTAGTTAACTACATTTATAAACTCAAGGCATATTATTAGCTCTTGTAAAACTAGTGAAGGACAAGTTCCCACTAGTATAAATACACGAAGGGTCTAAAATGAAATTAGTTCTTTTAAGTAGCTTATGGGAAATATCGGGGAGAGCTAGAGGAGTGATGTATGAATGACTTGTACTTATAACTTATAACTAGATGGCTAGAACTTGTAAATGTGCATCAATTAATATATGACCTTTGTGTTTGTTCTATCCATGGATGTGTTACATGTTAATGAACTAGGAATATAAGTCAATATTCTAAAGTAAATCCACTTCATCTTTACTAACTATGATGGGACTTGGAAAACTCTCATGTTTGATGAGCATGCTTTAGTTCACTAAGGCATGATATTCCAGCAAATAAAGTTGGGTGGAATTTGTGCACGGCCGATATAGAATTCACGTGCCTAGGAAAGTCAAACTACTAGATGCCAACAAACCTCCATGTATCCAATTGTTAGGTAGTGCCCACTCTTTTCGGAAGCATAATGTCAATGACAAGAGCCATCAAAACTAGAGGCATGTCCTTGATCATGGCTTGGTCAAAGATCTCGCCAAACACTATGTTGGTCCTCCATCGTCAGGGAAAGTTGGATGGTCATGTGGCTTGTATTATCTCATAGTCAATGGTCATTATATCATAGTAGATCAAACCTCCGAGTGATAGGCGAATGCAATATCATGTGTACATCCTCTAAAGTCACAGGTCATCTCCCATGCAAGAGCGGGAATGTGGTAGTATCAGTGTTGTCTCTCGGCTAATGCGATCGAATAGTGGCTTATCCACTCATAATGCGCTTACATCAAAGCCACATAGTATAATCCCAAAGACGCCAAAATCGACCAATCATGTGGATGGAATTTCTCCAATACCTAAAGAGCAAGGGATTAATGCTTGCGGAATTGGATCACACATAACTACTCTTGTAAAACATAGAAAATCAACTTTAGAATTAGCCCATTTAGCACAAATTTCTGAAAATCATCAAAAAGCTAATTACAACTACATTTGGAAAGGCTATTGATGAATGGCACAAGGCCACCATTTTAAGGCAAGGTCACTACTACTCGGGGCAAGATCACCATTTTAGAGAGAGGTTGTTCCTGAGTTGTAGTGAGGTTACGATAACAAGGCCACTACAAGTTGCGGTGATGTCACTTGTTAGAGTGAGGTCGCCACAACTTGCAATGATGTCGCCATGGTATAGTGAGTTCACTATGTATGCTACAAATTCACTTCCCCTTAGCACAAGATCATTAAAATTGACCTAAGTCAATTTCAAAGTGGCCTTGTGTGCCCTAATTTTAGGGTATTAAATGTAGTTAAATATAAAAATGTTAAAAAAATAAACTACAAGATGTTGCCTACCTAATTCTCGTGTTGGTGCGACCATTGGTACTCCTGAACTCACTCGATGCAATGAAGAAACTTTGGTGTCATCATCTCTACCCATCGTGATCGCCCAAAGATCTTTTCTACTAACTTAGAGGGTGAAAATTACTTGTTTTTACCCCTCCCACCCTATATATAGCCCTCGTTGTGATGGTTTCGGCCATCATAATGGCCTACTTGATCGTCGTGATGGGATTTTCTTTCACTTGTGATCATTTTTCTCTTCTTTTCAAGCATCAATCATCCTCTTATATTACCCCATTGACACTCGAGGGGGCATCTTACATCCTACTAATTTTTTTCTACGCATACAAAATAAAATTGTCTACTAAATCTTTGAAATAGAGTCGCTCGCTTCTGACACATTAAAAAGGGGAAAATGTAGACACCTAATTTCCACCATGTAATTTTAATATTAAAATTGCACTAATTTTCTTCTTCCCATCATTACACTATAATTAGTGATTTCCTGCTAATTAGCTAATATTCACCATCTTCGTGACTAATTAAAAACATGTCATTAATTAATTAGTCTTCCCCCATCTTGGATGTCAATTAACGTAAACTTCGTTGTTAAAATTCTTTTTTAATTAATCAATTACCCATTATTAATTAATTACCCTTCCACAATCTTGTATTTGATTAATAAATCCTCTTATTAATTAAATCCCTTTCTCAAACCACTCCATTGTACTAATTTCCCTCCAAATCATCTTCAAATATCGCTTCTATAAGTTAAACATGGCCTATTAATTAATCTCAATTGATTAATTAAACCTTCCCTAACTCTCATGGGTCATTAATTCCTAATTAATCTCTTCTAAACATGTTTATCCACTCCTAATTCTACATCTCTTTTATCCCACATTCACTAGGATGTATGCTTCTCCCAAATTGGAAAGCTATAAAAGCAACCTAGTACCTTCTTACCAATCTACACCTTTACAATCTTGTACACCTTGTACTCATACTCAAGAGAGAATTTCTATTATAAGAAGGCTTTCCAAATTGAGAAACCCCTTACTTGCTAAAAGTAGTAAGAGAAGATTCAAACATGGCCTTTGTGTCATTTTGAGGAGACCTCTTCCTTTTATCAAGCATCATTGATCGTGTGTGGCTTGCGTTCGGCGTATAAGGAAATATATACATATCGAAAGCATATCAAACCAATGAAGGGAGGTTTGCATACTTTGTTTTTAACATTTTTACAAGTTTTTAGCTTCTTTTCATGCTTTATCTTGATGTATTTGATTAAAGAATTAAGCTAGGATTTACTTGGTGTTAAATCTTTTATTAGATTACCTTAGATTTCTTTAGTATGCATAGATTCATGCTAACATCACTCAAGGTTGACATTAGGTGAGGACATTTAGGTTACTTAAATTTGGATATTAGGGTGTGTTTAGTGTAACTTTCTTATTTATGGAATTTAAATTCGCAATCTAAGTCCTCATTAAGTCAATTTTGCAACTTTTAATTCGACTTTGGGGTACCTAATTGGAATTCAAAAACATATTTGGCGACTTAAATGTGACTTAATACCAACTTAAACTACTAATCATTTCAGTCAAAATGTTGTAGTGTACAAAGTTATGGAAATCAAATCGAGAAAAATATCTCATGTTTTTATCAAACTTTGTAATAGATCGAACAAACGAGAAGACATGAAGATTTTCCCATTTTCTTACGACCATGATAACCCATGTTTCATTGAGGAAGATGAATCATCATTAAAAAGTGTTGATACATCACAAAGTAGAAAGAATATTGTTTCCATACCCCTATAAGTTGCAAGAGAAAATAAGGAAATGCATATGTCATGTAAGAAGAAAAGCATAGTGGAGGAATTTGTTGTATCCAATGATCCTACGATCAAATGCCTATGGTGAAAATTTAAAAGAGTGTTATTGAAGGAAGGAAAATGAGGATAAAGTTTTTTGATGGTCATAGATCTGGAACCTCATGAAAGAAATGAAATAAAGGTATAGAATGTTGCACTCACACAAGATCCCAAAATAGCTCAAAGATGAATCTATTGGCAAGATAAATAATGCTAAAAAAATCATCCAACATGGAATCGATAGAAGGGATATATATTGGAGATGATGTTTTAGATAATTTATGGCTTGGTGAGAAACTCGTAACATTGAACTTTCTTTGTCTTCTCATTGATGAATGTATCACATATGGGGATGAGGAGATTATTTCCCTGAAGAAAGAGTATATCCAAACGATTGTAAAAAATAACAAAAGGAATGTCGATCACCACCTCAATCTCGAAGTCTTACACTTTGTTGAAGCTATGTAGAGGAAGTTCGAGCAACTTGACATACTTCGGAGTGAGAAAGAAAACAACAATCTATTAGAAGCAATTCTTAAAGATCCTCCACACTATAAAGTATTTGTTTCTAAGTAATACCTTGATGCCTTTGGTGGATACATTCTTTGTACTCTTTGGTGTCTTTCAAGCTGACAATGTTGAAACTAATGGAGAAAGTAAGGAAATGGAGTTGTTCTCCACAACATCATCTCAAAAGAGGCACTTTTTGAAGAAGTGACTTGTAAAAATTAAGACATTTATCTCGAGATGAATGACCCAACGCTTATTGAACATGTTGCTCATTATGAAGAGATGTAAAAGGAGTCCCCGATCAAGATGAATCCCCACTTTATATAGGATATCCTTCAAGAAAGTGATTCAAAGTAATTATGAATGAATTTCTTGCAATTTTTAATCTACCGTCAATGCACAAATTTTCAAAATCACTTTGAAAATTTAAAAACATTAACATTCCTTCGAGACACTTATTGGTGAACAAATATTGCATACTCAAATGAATGGACCAAATGAGTCTACATGTCAATTGTTTTCAAATTCAATATAAAAAGGAGAAAGTGAAATTTTTCTTCTAAAGTAGTCATGTTATCAACAAGAGGATTTTTGTCCTATGGGAATAGAAGATGATAATAATGAAAATGATCATGTTGATTCCCTTGATAAAGAGTGTATAAACTCCTTACACTAGTGAGTTTGTATGTAATTTACGTCCCGATTCATCAAAAATAGAAGGTGTGTGGATTTCTAAAACTATCAAGTACCACCAAGCTTGTGTCCCAAACGAAATACTTCTTGAGAAATTTGTTGCATGCTCGGCCAATTCTCTACTCGAACATAAAGAAGATAATGAGAGTTGTGTTGACTCTTTCACTACTTTGCTAAGTTATCTTTGGATTCTGAAATCAAATTAGACACACACAACCTATTTAGAGATCAAGATGTGGCGGAAGATGAAAGTAAAAGGTTGGTTTTGTAGGGAAGGGAGAATGGGTTTCGATAGTCATTATAAGTGAGTTGGAAACTATAAGCATTGAATAAATGGAAGATGATGATGACATGTCATTCAATGATCAAAGGTTGCCTACTCCATGATAAACATCTCAACCCCTCATGAGCCTACTCCTGAGGTGAACCTTCTTGTTGTTTAAGTGCATAAGGAGGTGCATGACATTCACCTTTCTAATGAAGGTCATCATATCATTTCATCATGTAATATAGAGGTACATGGCTCTTCTAAATTGATCGATGTAGAGCATAAAAGGTGAGAGCATAGTATTACTTGTTATGGATCTCCATTCAAAAAAATGCATACACTACATCCTTAGCAAGAAAAGTAGTTTCTCATGTCTTTTCCCACTAAAATGAGAGTTATAAAAGAGGATGACAGAGATAATAATGGTCTTCTTGGTAAAGAACCCACGCTCTTCATTTTTGCAGCAGATAAGATTATTTATAATGAACATTTGGTCTTTGTTTCATATTAAAAAGAAAAAAATAATGCTTGGTTCAACTCACAAACATATGAATTCAATGCAAGCATGATTTTAAAGTGGGCAGAGTGTATTGTGATTGTTAAGGCTTCTTCCAAGAATAACATTCAAGAGAAAACAATTTTCAAACATCAGGAAAACGGTTATGAATATTCATAGTGATCAGCATCTAGTTTGATACGGAGAAAAAGTGAGAAATTTTCTTCAACACTTTTTCATCTCAAAAAAGAAAAAAATTAAACAAATGTCAAAGCATTCATTGGATTCGAGTAAATTCATAGTTACTTTACAAAATATTTGTCCATTCATTCCACTTCTCCATAAGGGCACCTACTTTTCTCAATCGGTTGTCAAGTTTGTGTAAAAATTTTGTATTCCCCTACTTTTTGAACATAGTTTTCTTTCCTTTTTGGCTTGTTTCCCTTTTCATTGTCCCGTGTGTTTGTGTGTGTTTTCAATAAATGCGAAGTGGAGGTGTTTCCCAATAACGTGGCATCCAATGGATAAGGCACTAGTCATGAAACCTCGATATCTTGGAGTTCGAGATATGCCTAGTTTATGCTCCATCAAATCCAAGCCATGTCCTCAATCGAGCCGGTGTTATCATGTCAAAATTTCCTCTAATGTTTTTAAAATTTTACCTTGATAAAATGTTTTCACTCTTAAACAGCCCATGGTTTTCTCTCTTATTGTTCTAATGTTTGATCTTTTCCCACACACTTCCATTTTTACCTCTTGGTCTCCTTTCAACCTTCACTTGCACCCCTTGGTTTTTTCTCAAGATATGTCATAACAGGGCTCAAATGGAATGAACTAAGAAGATATGTTTCCAAATCGCTTACAATAATGAATCAAAAGAAGCACTCATTAGAAGAAACTCTCACATTTTTATCTTGGTTCCAAGGTTCCTCCTCTCTCATGAAGTGATTTTCATTTGTATAAGTTCCAACATCATCTTCACAAGAGTGTTTTGGTTCCATTATGCACTCCAAAGGGCACTTTGCATTAGAAGTTCTAATTTTTCATTGGGATGGCACTTTTGTTCCACACAAGACTCATAAAGGCGCCTCACCTTTATATGGTTCCACACATCCTTCAAAACTACGTCCAAGGGACTTTATGAGTTCCCATGATCATCAAAAAGTGTACCTAGGCTTTTGGGGTTCTAATAATGCAATGGAAGTGCACCCTGGCTTGTTTTTGTTCCAAATGAGGCTTATAAGTGTGTTTATTGCACCATATGAGTTCCATGTGTACCTTGCATGGGTTCCCTAAGCACGTTTCATTCTAATTTGTTCCTAAGAGTGTGCCCATGCACATTTTTGGTTCTAAAAACTCATTATAAGTGTGCCCATGCACTTTATAGGTTCTAAAATTTCATTGAGAATGCACATATGACTTAATTTGGTTCTTTAAAGGTCCAAAGGAGGTGCCCAAGGTTACAAGCACCTCTCCCAAGTACACCCAAGTTCTTGATGAAGCTAAAAGTGCACTCATGAATTAAAGGAAAAGAAATGCTAATGAGATGAAACTGTGTAGCCAATCTTGTTTTGACCATAACTTTCATGTTTGGACTCCGATATGAGTGTCGTTTGAAGCGTTGGAAAGCTCTTGAAGCAAGGATTAATATTATACATTTTTAGAACCTCAAACACAACATATGTTTTTAATGAGAATCATTTCTAAGGTGGTGTTTTTTCCTTCTCTTTGAGAGCTTGTTTTTCTCATAGTTTGAGTTCTACTCATTGAATCTCACTCAAACTTTGTCCATAGCCTCCTTACCATGGAACCAAAATTTTGAAGTGTATTCATGGTGATTTTATTATAGTTTTGGTCATTTTTTTTCCCAATTGTGAAGGAACTTTTAATCATATGAGCGTTGGCAACATCAATACAAAAATGGTCAAGGGAAAGTGGACTCTATCAAAGATGCATGTATTGAAGGTAAAAATGCTTGAGTGAATCAAGCAAGGAACCTCCAAGGGTGGAACTTATTATTCTTATTTTCTTCCTCCATTCAAGTGACTTTCTATTTTTCCATTGAGAAAGTTTTTTTGTAAAGTCACTTAAGTGACTATTTCTATTTCTTTGTTGGGAAAAGTGATTTTTGTCATATATGCTCTTTAAATTGTGGCTTAAGTTAAAAGTGGATTGTAAAAAGGTCACTTAGTTACCCGGAGGTGGTGATGAGGTAGTTATGGGATAAAAGTATGAATAGAGTTGGAAGTTTCCATTGTAGTTGTGAGGTTTTCTCTTTTCTCTCTTAACCCTAAAGAGAGTTTGTTTCAACTTTGTGTGTACATACTATTTTCAATCTTCGTGAATAAAAGAATGTAAGCAAGTAGAATAAGAATCATCTTGTGGTGTTGGTGTTGTACAATCATAAAATTGTGCTTGGATATGTATGGTTGAATTATGTCATTTATGTTTCCATCTATATGTGTTGTGGGTGATATTGTGATTTACACGCTTTGTATTGCATATTTGTGTAGGTTGACTTTTTGCCATACGAAAAAATATAGAAATGGTGAATACTTTGTACTTGTAAGTGATTTTCATCCATTTCAAAGTTTTTCCTATGTTCTTATTCTCATGTGAGAGTGAGAGGGTTCTAGCCTTTTGTTTACCTAGAGTTATCCGAGAAGATCTTTGTGTCTATTTTATCGCGGGGGTTCTCCCTTCCTCATATGTTCTCTCTTTTTCCTATCTCTCCTTCCCATTTTTGTTGTCTTTGTGTTTTCTAGTTAGAAGCACCAAAAATACAAAAAAACATCCTACAAGGAGCTGACCCTCTCTAATGCGGAGGAATATCAATCCTAAGTATAGGTGATTTCCCTTAACTATTTTTTACTCTATGTCGCTTCCATTGGGAAAATCCGAAATCAAACAAAGTGACATAAAATTTTACCACCAACACGACAAACAAAATAATTTATAAAGCAAGACCTTGTAGCTTGAAAACCTAAAAAGGAAACCTACGAAGGATTCTAACATGTTGAAAACTTGGAAGGATGGTATGTTAAGATTACTATTTAATTGAAAACCCGTAAGGGAATTCAAGTAGTACGTGGGATAAAAATCAATAAACGGTGTTCCCTACAAAAACTCTATTGAGCAAGCAATATGTGTTCAAAATGAAGCAAACGAGGAATAATACCATCTACTATACTTAGACAATGTCATTTTTCTAAGGGCGAGAAAATAGTTAAAATTCCAAGAAAGTGTTAAGAGGGCTATAGAGGCGTAAACCCGACTACAGCAGTAATATTTGTAATTTGTAAGAAAATGTAATGTAATTAATAGGAAAAGGCAAAAACAGGATATGTAAAGCTCTTAACGAAATAATCGAGCAAATGAAGAGGTTGAAAGACCAAGAGACAATAGAAATTGTATAAATATGTAAGATATCATGCACAAAGGTTACTTCTAAATATTTTAAAGATTAATAAAGTAGAAGCATTATAAGTTTTTGAAGTCCCTTTCTCTAACTTTGAGTATTTGCATTTATTAGACAGTTTTTTGTTCGATAGTATGTTGCATAGTTCCAATATGCGGATTTAGTTTTATAAAATATCTTTGCTATGTGCACAAGGAGAATAACTATCTTAAAATTAAGTTAATAATCCCTATTAAAACATAGACTACAACCGTAGCAAGTATTGATGAGGAAATTCGGGATTGTATGTGCGCCAAAGATGTTTCTCATTATCTTACACTCCTAAATCATCCATTCTACAAGGGTATCGAGGTAACGAGTGGGAAACACACGTATATCAAAGATACAAAGGGGTAGACTTAAAGGAGCTACAATGAGTGTTAGGGTCACATATCTAGAGGGAAGTAATCCTTACACTATGTCAACCTAGGGTTTCCAAGGCCCACAATCAAGATAGAGGAAGAAACCCTACTTGAGATATCGGTAGTTGGGTTTGGGGAGGTATAGATCAACAATAAGCTCACTTGATATAAATGAAACAAAAGTGGTGATAGCTAAGGATCTGATAATGGATAAGATACTATGCTAACTAGCATCCAAACATGTGTAATACTAAGCTAACATAGCATAATGAGGAAAGGAAATGAACTTATCTATGAAAAATGACAAGAGATGGTTAAAACACTCACCTTGTACCTGTAGGGTGGTCATTGATGCATCTATCTCTCTAGAGAAGTAGCACATCGAGAGAGAATCACTATTAGGTGGAGAAGGGGAACATCGTTTTGTCCTAGACTCACTATAGGTGACCTAATAGTGCAAGCAACCATCCAAGAAGAAGAGTATCCAAGAAAGATGTAAGATGAACCACGAGCTAGGCAAGAAGATGCAAAGATGGCGTAAAAGGGCATATAAAATGGAAATTCGAATGATCGCTTCCTTTTCTTTTTTAATGTTAAATGAGTGGCAAGTACACATAGGATGTTATCGCCCACGGAAATGGCGTTGACCATGGAAAAATATAACACCGACCCCATCGCCCACGGGCGATGGCATCGGCCATAGGTGATAAAAAGAGGTAGTACGTCATGGAAAGAAAAATAATGTGTCATAGATAAACAAGGTGAAAAGTTGCGAGATGCAAGCAAGAAGTTATGAATGCAATGTGCATGAGACCTAAGAGGACAAGGATAACTAATCCAAGGACAATTAACACCAAGACCAAATCGCGACACTCTTTTTGTTTACTGTCTCTAACCTATAATGTTTACATGAATAACCATTCCCCATTCCCGGCAAGCCCCTTAAGGCGCCCACTCTAGAAATAAATGCATCAGTGACCCTTATCCGCACAAAGGAAATTGTTAGTAACAGGTATGAAAGATGAAAAGTGAAAAATTAGGTGTATACATATGCCCTAGTTGTTGATCATTGCATGTCCCAATAGCAAAACGTGGGGTGGTCAACGGAAAAGACCGTCTATAACACGATATACTAAAAGCAAGTACGTAAAGGAATGATGAAAGGGCTAGCTGAAATGAAATATACCCACCAATGTGTACTTGATAGTGTCACTTGTCCCGCCACATACCGGCATAATCCATGTTATAAGAACCCTCGAGAAGTAAAACTGAAAGAAAACACTAGAGGATCATTAATAAAATAAGACATAAATCACCTAGCTAGGGGCCTATGGGATGGTTTTCGTAGTGTGTAGTTTTGTGATGTCGTGTGATGGTATGGTGTCAAAATAAGTCAAAATCAAAATTCGTAGAAAGTAGTCGTGTAATAGGTCAAAATAAACGACATGAGATTATGGTCATAACGCAACAAATAATACGTATTATAGAGTTTAGGAGTGAAAATGACATTCAATTGAAGATTGAGGTTGATCACAATCGATTTTGAATAGAAAATTGAGTTTTATATAGTGATTTTGATTTTTATTTGCTTATTACTATTTTTGGAATTGAGAGAACTGAGCTCTAGAATTCCAAATTTGATGTGTATTTTGATGTCATGGCATGAGTACAAGGGGGTGCATCGAGATAGAGGCCCAAAACACGAAGGAGAGGGGATATGATATTGGTGCCTAGGGACAAGTGGGCACAGATGTTGGATCCAAACCTCGTCGTGATGACGAGGAGGAGGTATTGGGAAGGCCGAGGAGATGGCAAGACCGCCATGGAGAGACCCGGCAACCAAGTATGAGTGATATTATGTTATTTAGATGATTTTTACAGAATGAGTTTGATATTGTTAGTGATATGTGTCAATTTTTGGTTTTGCGGAGAGGGACGACGGAGGAGTGGCACGCCTTGATTGAGAGCGCTCACCATGAGATCCTAAACTAGTGTTAGATGTCCATGATACTACAGTGATGGTGGATCTAGAAACATTGTCATCCAAGGATGCGATGAGGTCATTTCGTTTGGTGGGTGAGGCATCCAGAAATTGAGGAGATATCGGGATGCACATGCATTGGCGAGCTACCAAGTAGATATATGTGATGTTACATAGTTTATTATAGGCACGCAGAGGCACCATGGTTCATGAGAAAGCAGCTCGCCTAGCAAATGCCTAGAGAGTTGTGATGCGGATCACGTCAATAGAGACCAAGATGGAAAGAGCACATGGAGAAGCATCCAGGCCGATCTAGGGTGATGTCCCTAGCTTACACAAGGAGAGCGGCTAAGCACAACCCCATCACTCAAACATCCAGAGACCCCCACGGGGGTGAGGGTGTTTGCGTCATAGTGTAGATGGAACAAAGCCATTTTGTATGATTTTTTTATGTATAAAACTTGATTTGATATATATATATGATGATGATTTTTATGATATTTGGGTACTTCGATGTTTGGTGTATGTATGTTGTTTTATTTATCATTTTCCTTCTTTCCACATGTATGTATGTGATAATACCATGGTACTTAGGAATAATGATAATATGATAAATAAGTAAATCGCCAAGAAGGGGATCGGTAAGATAGCCCCACCCACATGATGTGAAATAGCCAAGAGGCGGGACAAGGCCAAGACATCCAATTGTAGGATGTCAGGGAGCACTGGGGTATATAAATCCAAGCAAGGCCATAGGCCTAAACAAGGATACAGAATACCACGGCAATCCAATAGGAAATACCAAGGCGAATCGGAGCCAAAATAGATGAAGTTGGGACCAAGACACTCCAATGGTAGGAGAAATCAAGGCATACGGGTGATAAATCCAAGCGGAGCGAACAACCCAAGAAATAATGTAACAAGGTATTTGTGATAAACCCAAGGGGGGCATCAAGAGCCCAAGTGAAGGCATAAGGTGTTGTGTAAAACCCAAGTGGGGGCCAGAGCCCAAGTGAACTTGAGGTATCGGGCCAAAGGAGGAAAGTAAGATGTGATCAAGGTGTTATGGATAACTAGGCACGAGGGGAAAAAGGTTGTAATTTATTGGTAATAATGTAGTCAACTTGTTTCAAGATATGGCTTCCAGCACGAGTCATGAGGTCTTTAATGGCATGATGTGTAATAGTGACTTTCCGATGAACTTCAGACCACGTGGCGAATAGGGTGTCATTTATCTGATCCTTTAACCAAGTAAGAATATCACACCGAATAGCATCCATAGTGAGACAAGGATCAGGGGAAGTGGTGATCCATGGGCGGTTGTTGTCTAGTTGGTTGAGGGGAAGGTGGTCGGTTTCGAGAGCAATCAGCTCCATGCTTCCGATTGCAAGAGGAAGGATCGGGAATGGGATGTTTGCTACGTAGAACCCGAATTTTGGCGTTGGTGTATGCGCAATACTCGTGATGAGAGAAAAAGAAGCGAGATGAAGCGGAAGGTTGTGTAGCCATTTTAGTTTGGTCACATTTGACCTCGGCTTCAAGCTTCTTCATATGGCATTGATAGGCTCTACAATCAAAACATCATGCCTTTGAGCCTTGTGTCATGTGCAATATGGCTCGGTCATAGAGGACTGAGGATCCATAAGGACAAGAGGTAAGGGGAGAAGTCTTGTAGATTATAGAGGGATAGTGAGAGTATTTGATGAGGCTACTTGATGTGATGGGTGAAGATGACACTTGATGGAGCAATATGTCGCTCAAAAATCAAGGCACAATAGATAGGATCGTCACCCATAAGGTCATTAGCTTCGTAGTCAACCAACAACCCAATCATCTGTTTCGATTAGGGAAAATGGGTTGGCTAAGTCAATGGTATTATGTGAAGGTGTAGCTGGTTGAGCAATATGAGGCTCAAGCACCGATGGGGAAGAATCGTCAAATATGCTCGAAGGTTCCTCTTGTACTAGGATGACATTTATGTCGTGATTAATTTTGGTGCGTAGGGTTTCTTGGTAATGTAGGACTTCCCGATCACGAATCTGGGCTTAGCTAGCCAAGTGAGGGTCGTCCCAAGCATAACCATCGTTGCAATCTAATATGGAAGAATCCACCACACAAGATCCAACTATGGTCTCTAGCTGGACCACATGTGTTCCTATGGGGACTGTGGTGTTTGTTAGATAATTACGGGAACCAAAGGCTCCTTTCGAGGCCACAAAGAAGGAAGAAGTTGAGATATAATGAGTTCATGAAGATCATAGGTATTGATTATAAGTGTGAATTCATCGAGCTTGTCATCATTTGATTCTAAGAGATCGGGAGGCATGTGCCTTACCAACTTAGGATGACTGGCATTTTCGTGAAGAGTATCTATAGGGTAGTTGAAACATTGATATTCTCGAAAGGGGATAGTTGATAGTTCATCAAGTGTGGGAGCTTAAATGTCCCTTTTTGCTTAAGCATATCATGGTTCCAGGGTTAGTGTCCCCTTAAATCTTATAAATAGCTCCTTGGTGAGAAAACTTCACACACTGACATGTAGAAGAAGCGATAGTGCACATACGATGAGTCCAAGGCCACCCTAGGAGAATATTATAAGATATGGGAAAATTAAAAACCATGACTTTGGCCACGCAGAGTCTAGGGGGAATAGTGATGGGTAACAAAATACACCCCATATGAGGCATCTGTCGGCAATCATATCCTTAACAAGTGGTTCATGTAGATTTTAAGTTATCGATAGAATAACCAAGAGCCTTAATGAAATCTTATGAGGTAAAACACGTACCTACTCCTCATTAATGAGAGCATGCTTGGCCGTAGTAGTGTGGTGATCTCGAACTGAAATGAAGAGGGGTGGATCATCTACACGAAGAAAGAGCTCATTTAGGATCATATAAGCTATAGGGAAACGAATGCAAGAGTGGGCATCTGTAATAAGATCGATATGAATGGAGAGTTCCTCACATTGTCGGCAGGTGCTTTCCTCCTAGCCATGTAATGTAGGAATTTTTCCCAAAGAGAGAGGAAAGGGGATGTTCATGCCAAACAGCACAATCATGAGACATTCACGATGGTGAGGTGGCATAAACATGAGCTCTAGGAAGCGAACCAAACCAAGAATTTGGGAAAGTGCTTCGAGAGGATCCCCCTCATCATGATTGGATTGTGCAGTAGGCTAAGAGTGTTGGGAGTTCTCGAAACATAGCCGGGAGGAGAGAGGGGGTGATTAAGGAAAATTTTGAAACTAATTTTTTCTCAGTTCATATGCCATCGGCCCTACAAGTTTGATTTGCACAGGGGCGGATGGTGTCTATAGACATGGATTCAAATCCAAAACAATCAGCCCTATAGGAGGATTTTCACAGGGGTCGATGTTGTCCGAAGGAGGCAGGTTTTTGTTTTGAGGAGCTTGATTCTAAGGTACAGAAGGATAAATGATTCTATGAGTCCAACGTTGGAATGCTACGGGATATTATGGTTCTACATAAGCTATAAAGTGCTTTACATCGTTAATTACAACCGTATTTTAAGGAGGATTACGTGTCAACTACATTGGTTGTAGCATTTTCTTATTTCTTATAACTTTCAGCGACATCATGATTAGGCATAGGATTAGAGAAGATTTTAGATTTTCATTAGCCAGGTTAATGGCTTCATGACTATCCTTTTGTTAAGTCGCGTCATGGGATTTGACCGCTTTGGTCAAATTCTTGTGAGTGATGGCGTCATAGTCAAAGTTAGGTCCCTAGAAGAAGAAGATGGCAACTATTCGTAGTGCCTGCACAACAATTTTCAAGTGAGTGACCCCAATTAGTGTGCCACCAACAAAACATACTCTCATCATGTCAATGAGGAATAGGTCGAGAGAGATCCAAGATTGTGGTTAAAAGCTTAGGCAAACGATGTTTCAACTCTTCCTTACTCAAAGGTTGATGATAGTTAGGTTGGCTTTTTGTTGTTATTAGGTTGTTGGTCGATGTTGAAAACATTCCTATTTGAAGAAGGGACGAGAGCAAGAGTATCCGAGACTCTGTCATTCGTCGTGTTCTTATTCTTAGAGCGTTGAAGGATTTGGACTTGTTTGTTAGCTTGTGTCTTAGGAGGAGATTTCTTGAATTCCCTCATGAGATAGTCTTTCCTTTTGGTTTGTTCAAAGGCATCTTCTAGGAAGTGGGAGAAAAGGAACGCACCTTGTATTCAAGGTGAGGTTTAAGAGCTCATAAGAAAATTTGGAAGAGGTTATCATTAGGTATGTTATGTTCTACTTGTGTGGATAGCGTCTTCCAATTTGATGAAAGCTTGACTGATTTGTTTTTAGATTGTCGGCATTGATAAAAGCACCGATATTATTCTCGGGTAGATTGTGATGTTAGAATTCATTTACTAGGGCTCTCACTAGCGACTCTAGCTCAACTATAGAATTAGGAGGTAAAGTATGGTATCAATCCAAAGCATCTCCAGTAAGTGTTTTTGCTAGGAGTTTGGTGGCAGCGTATGAATTGGTTATGATCCACTCCTTATAAATATTACCAAAGGCCTTGATATGAAGGGTGGGATCAGTAGACCCGTCGTAAGAGATAGAAGGAGCAATGTCACCAATATCCATACTAGCGATATAAGGTGTTAAAGGCTCTTGTTGGACTACTCACAAGACTTTGTTTTGGATGGAGGGTTGTGTGATGGGCACCCCATTAGGCCCATTTGGAAAAGGAGGGGGCGTGGTGCCCCAAGATCTTGTTGAAGGGTGGTTGACTAATTGAGCCATGTTGGCTTACATTTGGAGAAATTGAGCCATAGTAGTGGATTATTGTTGGCTCATTTTTTCAATGAGTTGAAGAATGAGGTTGGTGTGGTGAGAATTGGAGGTATTTTCAGATGAACCTATTTCGAAGCTTTCCCATTTTTTGTCCTATGGTCAAGTTGTTCAGAAACGAAATCAAGAAGATGCTTGCTAAGCATTTCTTTTGATTCTCCTTTGTATTGAGGAAACTGAGATAGAAATTTCTGAATCTCAGGAGGATGGTCAAAATTATCATCATTCTGGTTTTCTTCTTCATCATCCTCAGGTGGGCCATTGTGGCGGGTAGAAAGCTTATTTTTAAGTGCTCAACGACACAACAGATTTTGGAAATTCTAGGCACTTGGGGGGGTAAATCAATGCCAATTCAAACTTTGAAAGAAAGATTAATTTTCTTTACCTTGCTATGATGAAACCACAACACAATTCACAAGTAATAAACATGAGAACACATAGAGAGACAAGATTTAATGTGGGAAACCCTTGAAGGGAGAAAACCCCACTGAAACCAATGAACTAGCTTGGACAAAATTGTCCTATAAATGTTACAAATGATTTCATTGTTGAGCATCCACTCAACTTGAAGCTACAACTCCAAAATTTATTCAAGTTACCACTTGACCTTCTAGCAAGCCACTACTTTCTTGGAAGCCACAACTCCCAAAACTTCAATCAAGCTTCTACTTGATCATCTCTGTAAGCTTCCACTTACAAAGAAGCTTCAACACTTTGATTGTTAAGCCACTACTCAGTCTTCTTTAATATGTTTTGATCATTTTTTTGTAGTTGTCTTACACAACAACCGGTGATCACTTCTTCAGCTCAACTTCTTCTTTCACACCTCCCTCTCATCTTAATTCATCTCTTTTCTCATCACCTAATCAACAACAAATCTCTGTCATACAATGCTTCTCCCACACACACCTTCTTGTCATACTCCACTCCTTAAATCACCCTCTCAAGCACCCACTTTTCATGTGTTCAAACTACTACAAAATTGTAGTCATGACGGCATTCCATACACACTATGTTTCTCCTTGATTTACATATATTTTGCACCTACAAAAACATCGTCATCAACCAAATATGCTTATACATGTTCTTACATATACCTTCATCTAATTAAACTTGCCTTCATGCTTTATTATCTCTTCTTTCAAAAACAACTAACTTGCATACACAAGGATGTATTTTATCTCCTTGAGGTTTTCATTCTCACATGCCTCTTTCACTTCAAATTCAATGACTCTTCACCTCCTTCACTTTATAACTCGTACAAAGAGAGAAGATTCCATCACCTAATTCAGTTTCAAAGTAAGAATGACATCAACACTTGTGTCAGTTACATGGACTGACTTCTTATGACCTGTCATGAGGAATATTGTGCATAGGAAGGTAAAACATCAAATTTGTAACTCCTCTTCCACATATGACACCTTTGACCAAATCTCTTTCACAACCGACACATGCATTTGTAATGGTTATACAACCTTTGTCCTATTCTCCAACGTATGCACCTTGTTTTGTAGCAAAAAAGGAATAATGTTCCAAGTGTTTCAAGCATGCAAGTGAGTTATTCAAACCACCTCCTTTCTATATATCCTTGTGTTATGCTTCTCATCTTGCCATTTCAAGATCAAGACTCCAATTAGACTCATGTTTCCAACTAGGAACAAATACTTCAAAGAACCAGTCTTGAATAATGATGTATGGAGCCACCATTAATATCATGTCATGTAATTAGAGTTGAGATAGGAGACTCTTCATTAAGACTAATGCATCAATATGGACTTGGGGACCATTAAATAAGACAATGTCACTTCATTCTATCTCCTCATTTTAGCAAGGTACACAGTTTTGATGCTTCTCAAGCAACTGTCATGAAATATGATCATTTCCCATTTATATGTGCATGTTCAAATCCTTCTAAACCTTGGAGAAGGTCATGTACTACTTGAGGTTCATCTTCAAGAGCAATGAAGCACTTCGATCATTTCCATTCATGCAATGAGGCACTGATTTTGGACCGGGACAAATAGGCTTTCAAACTCAAAAAAAATTCCTCCACAAAGTAAGCTTGGTCATGCACTCAAACACTCCTTCATGACTCCTAATCAACATGTATGAGAGGTATTAACCCTTATTCAACTCATCATACTAACAAAGAAGCCTCGTTTCAAGATGTATAGGCCAAGTAACCTTACATTTCAAAGACATATAAAACTGGTTTCAAAACACCCAAAGACTAGTCTTGATTTGTATGGCTTCAAACACTTCAATTGCACTTTCATGCTCAACCAATGCATGAAACACTTCTCAAAGGACCTGTACTTCAATTTCAAACCTTCACTTGCGAGGATTGTATGGAGAAAATCACACTTTCACCGTCATTTCTCCATCACTAGCTTTCTATACTAGCTTTCTTAGTTTGTATTTCAAGGAAACTCTTGTATCATCAATTCTCTTCACATAACCACCTTGTATTATTACTTGGGAATTGAGAGCACATCACAAGGTTTCACCAAACACTTCACCTTTCTTTGTGACTCCATCATTTGAGCTTTATATACTAAAATATCTACAAAACACATGTTTTCTTGTGGGGTTCATCTTGTGTCATAAGATCAAACCACCATGAACATGACCTTTGATGATTTCTCTACACACTCAAATCATTTTCCAAGAAAAATAATTCCATTTGGAGGCATAACCAATCAATTTTCTCCATATTGCTTCCAATTGGGGTTTAGGAGGGTTTTAGATAGTGCCAGAAAAATGGATAGAACTTTCTTATCCTTCATCCTTTTGAATTCAAAATTTTCACATAATCTATGTCTCTTATGATTTATCTTAACAATGGTTGTCAAATTAGATCAAACGCTAAGAAATTAAGGCACTTTGCTTTGGCATACCTTGCTTAGCCCGATTTTGACAAAACTTTAATATCTTGCACAAAACTCATCCTTTGGTCCTAAAATTTGGTCCACACCTTCATGACTACCTCCTCCATGATCTCAATGGCTATTTTTTCATGGTTCACCCTGGAACTTCCAATCCCATCTCATTTGGGCATGTTAAATATGTTTGTCTTGAAGGACAATCATAGAATTGACCCTAACCATGCCTCCAAATGTTGATTTATGGCACGTAGCTTCATACGAGGACTCTTGAAAATGTCCTTATACATCTCTCGTGCTTGCATTTTCTTGTTATGGCCTAATTTTCTTCAAATAGCCATTCTAGGTCCTTGAAATAGGCCAAATTAAGCTAGTTTGCACCATAACTCATCAAATATAAATTGTTCTTCATCATGTAGCCCCTTAAACATGCCCTAGCATGTGTCTCATGCATTTACCATGCTTCACAATCATCCTCATCCTTCACTCCACAATTCCATTTGATGACTAGGCCTAGGGATTAAACCTGCTAAACTGAGCTAGTCTCACCAATTCCACTCATGTACCCATGTATTCATCCTTCTGAACTTGTTTCCACATCATATACATGTTAGACCATGTATGAAATCATCTCGTATGCTCTCACATCATCACCCTTCCTGTACTAGTCACTAGTTGCTCAAGAATTCGATGTTTAATCAGGTGTTCTCAAGCTTTTGTCTTATCCTTCCTTGTCAATCTCATTCCAAGCTCCCTTTAGCTCTCCTTCATCATGCTTTGTCATTAATATGCCTTTTGCATCAATGACAACTCACTAAACACATGCCAACAAACTCTCCCTTTGTCATTGATGAAAACCACCTGATTTTTCTTCCCTCTTTTGCATTAATGATACAATGCATGTCTATAGTACATGGTCTTCATCTTTATTAGCTTATTTTGGCCATGTGTTTGTTGGAAACATCAACCAAACTCATAATCCAAGTTCTTTCTTTTGTCTCTCCTTCTTGGACTCTCTTGTGGTCTTCACCATCCATTGAGATCAATACTACTCCCCCGAGAAGATGCCTTCATGTAACTTGCACATGCCAAAAAAATCGACATTTGAGTAAAAAAATCTCCTTACTCATGAATAGTCCTTTCTCAACTTAGAAAACACAAATCTAATCTTAACTCTTCCATATGCTATTTGTAGACAACTTTTAGGACTTAATTCCTAAAGCAACTTTTCAATGCATTGTTGATGATCTTTATTATGCTCCATAAGATCATTCAACACATGAAATTCTATTTTAAACCTCCCCTAGGATTGTACCAAACATATATGCATGTTTATGCAAGAATTAGAGTCTCATACTTCGATCTCATGTCTTGTTGATGAGCCAACAATATCAACCTAGTCCTAAAGTAATTTTTCAATGCTCTTTGTCGCAATTTAACTGATTGGGTTATGAATTGATTGCCCCTTTTAAGTAATCATGCATTCATTCAACCCTCCTGCCATTCTCGCTTCCTTAACTCCAAAACACCAATCTTAAGGAACATAGGTAGTTCCCTACCTTAAATCTCTTTCTCGGACTGCAGATTGATATTTCATACCTCTAACATTCTGATATGCTCTAGCTTAAGGTCTCATTTGGGTGCTTTGATTCCTTACTTGGTTATAGGTCTTTCTCCCTTGTCCATATGTTTTCCACCTTCACATACATAGCTTATCTAGTTCTACTAACATCTAGAATGCTTGTATAGGGATCAACTCAACTCTTTCTTCTTTATTAGGTCTTCTCATATCTGTGTATCCTGTGTTTGGAGCATTTACCAACTTTCTTTACATGTAGTGAATTGTTTGCTTTCCTTGTCATTGTGCCTTGTTAACCCTACTATTTTAGCTTCCTAGATGTCTTAACCACGTGCTTAAAGATTGTACACATCTCCTCTCTTTAAATATAGTTTTATGACCAGAGATCACTCTTTTAGAGCCTCTACGATCTACACATCCTCGATGTGCATGAAAACCTTGCTTGACTTACCTTTTCACGGTCTTGTGAGAATTTCTTTCTTTTTGCATCAAAAGGCTTGAAAATAATCATTGTGTTGATGACTAATGCAGAGCTCCTATCCAATTGCATTACACTCATCAAATTTAAGAACACCTCATTCATACCATAGTTTGTTTTAAGAAAATTTGGTCTTCAAAAACTAAGAACATATGCTCTTTTCACCTCAAGGTGTCTCTATCAAGCATAATGTCTTGTTGAATACACCAACCAATTTGTCATGATAATAAATTACTAGATTGAGAAAAAGAACTCATATCAATTACTTTTCTATATCAAGTTTATCCTTATAGGCTTCAACAAGAACTTTGCTCAAGACAAACTAGCTTGTGGATTTCTAGCTCTAACTGCCCTATCTAACTATGATCCTTGTTGCATGAGCTTGAACTAATGGGATATCAATCATCAATAAGGTGTAATATGAGCAAGATTTCAAATTCCTTCTCAATTTCACTAAAATTGTCTTTTTAGGCTCTTAAGAGCAATACTCCTGGAGGTTTCATGAGTGGACCAAAATATGCATGCCCAAAACAAGGTGTAAGCCTCTTGAAGGACCCTTTACCTTCAACATGGTGTGGTGTCAATTTCATGAGCTAGCTCATAACCCTCTTCTCTCAATCTCTCATTCCTCCTTTCTTACTCATTAGCCCGTACTAGCCCTGTTTCCTTGCAATATCCATCATAAATTTCATACTACTTTAGAGTTTAATGACAACCTAAAGGTATCTTGGGATACCCATTTAGCCTTTCCTTTTGTGTGCCAAGTTTCACCAAGTATTCCTTTGGAAACTATGCCTCAAATCCAAGATTTTGATTTTCTAACTAGGTTTGTAAGGATTTGTGATAGGACTTTTATCGAGAGATATCTCAACATTTAACCAATGAAAGATCCAATTTCTTTCAAAATCCTTTAACAAACCATGCCATAGTGTTTTATATCAAATCTTAGGTCAATAATCCAAGTGCAAGGGCTTCAATTCTTATTCCTCACCAAACCCTAAGCGTATTCAGATTCAGCCCAAGAAGCTTAAAAACTTATAAAATGAGTGTTTTTTATTTTCAAGGCTTGAAATTCGAGTTAAGGATCTGTGTGCACCTATCAAACATGTCCGGGTAGTCAGAGAGGCTTCATTCACTCCAACATTGGCATTTTACACGTTTTCCCAACTGTAGGACTATAGATAGCATTGTTCTAACATGCAAGAGCTTAGATCACCTTTCTTTCTCATTTAAGCCTTAAAACAAAACTTCAACTTATTCATATGCTTCCAAATGACCCTCACATCAAGCTATCAATGTTAGTTAGCACGTGCACAATATCTTATTATACTATAGGGATTGTGACACAAGTTTTCAATGCATACTTCTAACAAGGAAACTTGAGCATGTATATTCCAACTTTATAGATCAGAAACTAAGAATACCTTAGCCATCAATCTTAGTATATTACATCAATCACTTGCAACATGATGCTAACACAACAAGCTTATCACTTTACTCGAGTGAATACCCTTTGTCAAGTCGACACCTTCATTTTGGCTTGCAAGGCTTAACCAAACCTCTTGACACGTTGCATTCTTGTTTAATTCATTATCATCCCTCATGACACACTATAGTCAACCTTTTCTCGGATTGATACATCTTTCTTTATCTTCCACAAGGCTTGGATGTGCTTTCCAACAACAAACTTTGACTGTGACAAGACTATGAGTTTGACCTTTAGTCTAGGCTTGATGAGTCTATCTCAAATCTTGACTAAGACTTCATGTTCATTCATGGACTACTATCAAACATTGACTCACATAGTTTTACCTCAAGATGGCTTGACATTTCACTTGTATACATTCCAAGGAACTCAGGACCTTTTGGATGACTTTGTGATTGTTTTAGACTTTCTTGCACAAACTTTAGTGAACTATGACACACTTGATGAGTCATTTCCTTTTGAAGGCTACTTTTTCATTGACAAGTACACATATTTATCATAGTTGGGATCACAGTAAGACACAAATCAACTGAGATGTAGTTCATAACACACTTTCTAATGATCACTCTATTCATATCTCTATTTTTGAAGACTGACATAAGTTTCATCACATTTCACTAATGCATTCTTAAATGGAGCTAGGTGAAGTGATTAGGATTAAACTTGATAGGTTATGCAAGGACATAAAGACACTTTACAACAACATTTAAGCTAACACAGACCTTATGACTGCAAGCATACACTTTTCATTGTTTGAACATCAAGAGGAACCTTCAAGTACCTTATTTAGACACAATATGCACAAGGACCTAATGAGAGAAACAGAAAAACATACATTTGACTCCATACACATTTGCAACATGAGAGGTCTTTTATCAACACCTACTAATGGTGACTCTACTTAAATAACACACCAATGCTTCTTTCAAGTAGTATATGCCTTCTAGAAGCCTAGAGAAGGCACACCATGCTTGTTAGATCACCTTAGAATAGTAGATAGTCATCAAAGCAACATGATGACTCTATCCTTTCTCTTCTTGCCCTTGAGACCTTATCAATCTTCTTGGATGCACTTAAGGTATATGATAGCCTCATCTCATATTTCTTATTTTGATTGGATGCATGGTAAGCATACATGATGCATCTCATGTATTTGTTCTATCACAGCTAAGGGTAAGATTTCTTATTGGATTTCATTACCTTTTGATGCTTTGTTTGAACTTGCTTCTCCTATGACAATCATGGATTGCTTTGTCTCTTCATATTTTCTCATGTTATTTTCTTGTTATTCTTTGCTTCCTCAACTCTAAAATTGACGTCCTCGACCTTGTATATGTATTTCGCATTCTTCTTTCCAATGTCTCTTTCAAACATGACTGACTTGGTCTCATTCTTAGAATTTGCCTTCATCTTGAATGTCTTTTTGCCTTTCCTATTGATTGCATGAAGTTTGTTGCTATATCTAGGAGGTTCATAACAATGTTTTGCAAAATGCTCGTCCATGACAATTGAAACACACAACATAATTCTTTCCTCTAGGACCTTCATTTTTCCAATTTTGACTATATGATTCATAGAGACAATACCTAGCAATATGACCCTTCTCTTGACAATTGAAGCACACTATGTTCCTTGCTCTCTCATCTCTATTCTCTCTCCATGGATGGTCATCTATGACATAATTCTTACACTCCTTAGCTTTATGTCCAAAATTGTGACAAGAAAAATAGTAGCTATTGAAATTCCTTTCATATATGGATGCATTTGGTTTCCTATAAGTTTAACCGACTAGGGCTTTCTTGTGTTTTTCTCCTTGGTCATCTTCATGTTTGTCTATATGCTTCGACTAGCCTTGTCATCATCTTCCTTCTCCATCTTTCCATACATTTTCAACTTATTGTTGGCTTCTTCTAGATCAGCTTTCAAGGTTCTCAACTCTTCTTCATGTCTAAGGCAAGCATCTTCTTTTTCCTTCATGCTTTTGACATACTTTCAATCATAGATTCCATCTCTTTGAGGGCTTGGCCATGATCAGCATCCATAAGCTTGATTTTCTTCTTCAATCTATCAATCAGGGACTGAGCAATCTCAAACTTCTTTTTCAAAACTGTTTTTGCTAAACTTCTCATGATTGTGCTTCAGAGATCTCCTCCAAGCTATTAAACGTGTTCCAAGATATCCTTGCTCGATACCAATTGTTGGAAATTCTAGGCACTGAGGGGGGTGAATCAATGTTAATTGAAACTTTGAAAGAAAATTTAATTTTCTTTACCTTGCTTTGATAAAACCACGACACAATTCACAAGCAATCAACATGAGAACACATAGAGAGACAAGATTTAATGTGGGAAACCCTTTAAGGAAGAAAAACCCATTGAAACCAATGAACTAGCTTGGACAAAATTGTCCTATAAATGTTACAATGATTTCACTATTGAGCATCCACTCAACTTGAAGCTACAACTCCAAAATTAATTCAAGCTGCCAATTGACCTTCTACATGCCACTATTTGTTTGGAAGCCACAACTCCCAAAACTTCAACCAAGATTTTACTTAATCTTCTGTAAGTTGCCACTTACAAGGAAGCTTCAACTCCCTAATTGTTAAGCCACCACTTAGTCTTCTTTAAGATGTTTTGATCATTTTTTTGTAGTTGTCTCACACAACAAATTATGATCACTTTTTCAACTCAACTTCTTCTTCTTTCACACCTTTTCATCTTAATTCATCTCTTTTCTCATCACCTAATTAGCAAAAAATCTTTTTCATACAATGCTTCCCCCACAAACACCTTCTTGTCATGCTCCACTCCTTGAATCACCCTCTCAACAACCTACTCATGTGTTCAAACTACTACAAATTTGCAGCCATGAAGGCCTTCCATACACAATATGTTTCTTCTTGATTTACATGTCTTTTTGCACCTACAAAAACATGGTCATCAACCAAAAATGCTTATACACATTCTTGCATATACCTTCATCTAATTAAACTTGCCTTCATGCATTATTAGCTCTTCTTTCAACAACAACCAACTTCATACACAAGGATGTATTTTATCTTCTCAAGGTTTTCATTCTCACATGCCTCTTTCACTTCAACTTTCATGACTCTTCACCTCCTTCACTTTAGAACTCGTACAAAGAGAGAATATTTCATCACCTAATTCAATTTCAAAGTAAGGATGACATCAACACTTGTCTTAGTTACATGGATTGACTCCTTCTAACCTGTCATGAGGAATCTTGTGCATAGGAAGGTCAAACATCAAATTTGTAACTCCTCTTCCACCTATGACACCTCTGACTAAATCTCTTTCACAGCTGACACATGCATTTGTAACGGTTATGCAACCCTTTGTCCTATTCTCCAACATATGCACTTTGTTTTGTAGCAAAAGGAATAATGTGCCAAGTGTTTCAAGCATGCAAGTGAGTTACTTAAACCACCTCCTTTCTATTTGTCCCCTTGTTATACTTCTCATCTCACCATTTCAAGATCGAGACTCTAATTACACTCATGTTTCCAACTAGGAGCAAATACTTCAAAGAACCAGTCTTGAACAATGATGTATGGCGCCACCATTAATATCAAGTCATGCAATTAGAGATGAGCTAGGAGACTCTTCAAGAGGACTAATGCATCAATATGAACACTTTGGAGACCATCAAATAAGACAATGTCACTTCATTTTATCTGCTCATTTCAAAGCAAGGTACATAGTTATAATGCGTCTCAAGCAACTATCATGAAATATGATCATTTCCCATTTATATGTGCATGTTCAAATCCTTCTAAACCTTGGAGAAGGTCATGTACTACCTGAGGTTCATCTTCAAGAGAAATGAAGCACTTCAATCATCTCCATTCATGCAATGAGGCACTGATTTTGGACAAGGACAAATAGGCTTTCAAACTCATAATTTTTTCCTCCACAAAGTAAGCTTGATCATGCACTCAAACACTCCTTCATGAATCCTAATCAATATTTATGAGAGGTAGTAACCCCTATTCAACTCATCATACTAACAACAGCCTCATTTCAAGATATATAGGCCAAGTAACCTTGCATTTCAAAGACATCTAAAACTGGTTTCAAAACACCCGACGATTAGTCTTGATTTGTATGTCTTCAAACACTTCAATTGCACTTATATGTTCTACCAATGCATACACACTTCTTAAAGGACCTGTACTTCAATTTCAAACATTCACTTGCAAGGTTTATATGGAGAAAATCACACTTTCACCTTCATTACTCCATCACTAACTTTGTGTACTAGCTTTCTTAGCGGTAGGTCTAAAGGAAACTCCTATATCATCACTTCTCTTCACATAACCATCTTGTATTATTACTTGGAAATTGAGAGCACATCACAAGGTTCCTAGAACACTTCACCTTTCATTGTGACTCCATCATTTGAGCTCTATATACTGAAATCTCTACAAAACACGTGTTTTCTTGTGGGGTCCACCATGTGTCATAAGCTCAAACTACCATGAATGTGATCTCTGATTAGTTCTATGCACACTCAAATCATTTGCCATGCAAAACAATTCCATTTGGAGGCATAATCAATCAATTTTCTGCATACCGCTTCCAACTGGGGTTTAGGAGGGTTTTAGATAGTGCCAGAAAAATAGATAGAACTTTCTTATCATTCATCCTTTTGACTTCAAACTTTTTGCATAATCTATGTCTCTCTATGCTCTTCAAAAATGTTTCTTATTATTTATCTTAATAATGCTTCTCAATTTAGATCAAATGCTAAGAAGTTGAGGCCTTTGTTTTGGCATACTTTGCTTAGCTTTGATTTAGACAAAACTTTAATATCTTGCACAAAACTCATCCTTTGGTCCTCAAATTTGGTCCACGCCTTCATGACTACCTCCTCCATGATCTCCAATAGCTACTTTTTCATGGTTCACCCTAGAACTTCCATTCCCATCTCATCTAGGCAAGTTAAACTTGTTTGTCATGAAGGACAGTCATAGAATTGATCCTAACCATGCCTCCAAATGTTAATTTATGACATGTAGCTTCATATGAGGACTCTTGAAAATGTCCCTATACACCTCTCATGCTTGCATTTACTTGTTATGGCCTAATTTGCTTTAGACACCCATTCTAGGTCCTTGAAATAGGCCAAATTAAGCTAGTTTGCACCATAACTCATTAAATCGAATTGTTCATCATGTAACCCCTTAAACATGTCCTATCATGTGTCTCATGCCTCTACCATGCTTCACCATCAGCCTCAAGCCTTCACTCCACCATTCCAAGTCCATTTGTTGACTAGGCCTAGGGATTAGACATGTTGAAATGAGCTAGTCGACCAATTCCACTCATGTACCCTTGTATTCATCCTTCGACCTTGGTTCCTCATCACATACATGTTAAACCATGTATGAAATCATCTTGGTATGCTCTCACATCATCACCATGCATGTACCATCACTAGTTGCTCAAAAGTCGGTGCTTAATCAGTGTTCTCAAGCTTTTGTCTGTCATGCCTTGTCAATCTCATTCCAAGCTCCATCTAGCTCTCCTGCATCATGTTTTGTCATTAATGTGCCTTTTGCATCAATGAAACCTCACTAAACACATGTCAACAACATTTTATACAAAAGGGGAACTCGACTTTAGACTAATATGATCCTGGAGATATCTCGCACAACATAGTCATAGGACCCTGGCCCAAATACTCCATGATGGAGTGTTGATCTAGTTGAGAACAAGTCTGAAAGTTAAGGCTACGAATACTGATCGGCCATACACGAGTGTACACAGTCCGAAGTTGTGCAAGGCGGGGATATAGGAAAATGGATAGGTTCGGTCGTTCAAACAGTGCCACACAGGGACCAAAGGCGTTCAAATATGAGCAAACGAAACAAACAGAGGATCGCTCGGGGTGATGGTGTCTGTGTAGATAGGTTTTTGAGGTTTTGTGGATTTTTAGGCATTTAAACGAAGTCAAAATTGAAAAATGAATACTTTTAACGAGTTGTACTCAATCGAAAGGTTGTAGGATTCACGTCGAGTTCACCAAAGAATGCATACAAGCCAAAGATGTGTCTTGATATCTTGCACTCCTAAATCATCCGTTCTAAAAGCGTGTCAAGGCAACAAGGGTGAAACACACGTGTACCGACATACAAAGGGGTAGACTTAAAGGGGCTACAACGAGCACCATGGTCGCATATCTAGAGGGCAATAATCCCTACACTAGGTCAACCTAGGGTTTATAAGGCACATGGTCAAGATAGAGAAAGGAACCCTATTGAGATATCGGTAGTTGGATGTGGGGAGGTATAGATCAACAATAAGCTCACATGATATAACTGAAATGAAAGTGGTGATAGCTAAGGAGTTGATAATGGATAAGAGTACTATGTTAACTAGCATCCAAACATGTGTAATACTAAGCTAACATAACAACACGAGGAAAGGAAATGAATTTATCTATGCAAAATAACAAGAGACGGTTAGAACACTCACCTTTTACCTGTATGGTGGTCACTGATGCATCTATCTCTCCAGAGAAGCAACACACTGAGAGAGAATCGCTATTAGGTGAAGAAGGGGAACACTATTCCTGTCCTCAACTCACTATAGGTGACCTAATAGTGCAAGCAACCATCCAAGAAGAAGAGTATCCAAGCAAGATGCAAGATGAACCAAGAGCTATGCGAGCATATACAAAGATGGCGCAAAAGAGTTGAGCAAATAGCGATTCGAATGATCCGCTTCCTTTTCTTTTTTTGAATGTCAAATGAGTGGTAAGTATATATAGGATGCCATCACCCGCATCACCATGGGAAAATATAACACTAACACCATCACCCATGGGTGATGGCATTGGCCATAGGTGATAAAAAGAGGTAGTATGTCATGGAAAGCAAAAATAATG
This sequence comes from Taxus wallichiana var. yunnanensis, assembly GCA_018340775.1. Lineage (NCBI taxonomy): Eukaryota > Viridiplantae > Streptophyta > Pinopsida > Cupressales > Taxaceae > Taxus > Taxus wallichiana. The sequence continues at coordinate 112,390,857 of CM031240.1, forward strand.
TGTCATAGATCATGGATGTGGATAAATAAGGTGCAAAGTGGTGAGATGCAAGCAAGAAGTTGTGAATGCAATGTCCACGAGACCTAAGAGGACAAGTATAATCGGTGCAAGGATAACGAAGGCCAAGACCAAATAGAGACACTCTCTATGTATTGTCTCTAACTCATAATGATTATGTGAATAACCATTCCCCATTCCTACCATGCCCCTTAAGACACCCGCTCTAGAAATAGATGCATCAATGACCCTTATCTGCACAAAAGAAATTGTTAGTAACAAGTATCAAAGATGAAAAGTGAAAAATTAGGTGTGAACAGGAACTGCAGCTAACAAATGTCATCATTAGGAACATCACAATGTATTTGTTTTAACTATGTGTATAGTTGTGACAATTCACTCTAGGCTCACTCTCCCTAGGGAAGAGGATATGCCAACAAAGGAAAAGCAATCCACTATTTTCTTTGGGAAAGAAGAAGGTGCAAGTATGCAACCTCACCATCATATTGGTGAAAGATCAGCTATAAGGATTCAGCCATGACAAATTATGCAACGCATATATTGGTTTCAGCTATGCATGTAGTTGTTGTGACAGCTCACTTTTGGCTCACTTCGCATGATGAAGAGGATAGGCCACCAAAGGAAGAGTGGTTCACCATTCTTGAACCATTCTTCCTTTGAAAGATAAAAAGTTGCATGTCACTTCAACATCATATTGGTGAAAGAGCAGCTTGCAGGAGTCAACCAAGATTAGAAAAAGCATATACCACCACCTTGGATAGAAAAGAGCAATAGATTGAAGCAACAATAAGCCAATCAATTCCTCAAGAAAGGAGGTTAGAAAATCAATTTTAGACGGATATGGGGACCAAAAACACCTCCGCAATGTAGTATTCTATTTATTTGAGTTTATGGCACCAAATACCTCCCATTTTTATGATTAATCTCTCTCATAATTACCTTAGAACCTTCAAGAAGGATGTTAAATCAGTATAAAATATATTTAATCAATAATACTTATAGGTTAGGAAGATAAAGTCTCCATAACAACTTCATGGTGAGTAACAATATAATTTAAAGAATAGAAGAAAAATACAAGTGAAGGTACACCCTTGATGGTTCATTTCCTACGCCTAGTTTGATCGGTTCACCACTCAATGTAGTGCACCAACTTGAGAGGAGGAAGTAACTTCGTAAGCTTAAGAGTAACACTCACATTCATTGCATATCTTATTAAACATGCTACCAATCTTTGATTCTCAATCATTGGTGGGCATTCTTAAGTGACTATTCTTAGCGAATCTAAGATTTGGAGCTATAGTACATAGTTGACATAATTGTTTCCATGGTAACGTAACACCTTCCTATTCCTATATTTATTTTGAGCTTGGATTGACCTTAATAACAAACTCGTAGGGTACCATGTTTCACATTGGGAGTTTCTCCTTATTTGTTTTCCGAGAATAAATATCATGTTGTGAGTACTCTTACGTGCTCCTATTTCTGTATTTATTTTGAACTTGGATTGCTCTCAATACCAAACCCATAAGCAATACCAAACCAATTAGGCAACACGTTCCACATTGGGGGTTTCCCATTATTTGTTTTCCGAGAATAAATATCATGTTGTGAGTACTCGTATGTGTGCATTTGAAATCATTTATCTTCATGTATTTATAATGAACTCTCATGGAATGTAAGTTATTCCAACTCTTATAGGTGTGTAGATGTATGTACGTTTACACATTCCATTTCTGCATAATCAAATGTAGTGGGCAGCTAGTTGTATCACATCTCAATTTAGGCCTTGTATATTGTATTGCAATAGTAATTCATTGAATGACCCACACGGATAGTACACCCTCTCGAATATGGAAAACATTGTAAGCACTGATTCTTCTAGTAGCGACTTTTAATCCACCTCATATGTGTAGATGTATGTAAATAAATACATAACTCTGAATAATTAATGTAGGGCGCAGTTAGATGTGGGATACCACATCTCAATTTCAACCTAGCATGTTGTACTGCAGTAGTAATTCATTAATCAACAGATAGCAGCATTTGTAAATTTGTAGGAGTAAAGTCTTCACAGACTTCACGGATAATATAAAATTTCCTCGACTGTTTAGTGTCCTCCCACAACCTTTCTTTAATAGTTTTTAAGGAAACAAGATTAAAAAGTTTTAAAAACATTAAAATATGTGAAATCTTCAATTGTATACATTATTTTAAAAAAAATTGCAAACATTAAAATATTTAAATGGCAAATTGACAAATATCAGTGAATAAGATGTTCTCTAATTTTGTATTTGCAATACAAGCTTTGTGCTTCCAGTGCCTGCAAACGAAAGCCTACTTCAACAGTCGGAAGAAAAAGAAACACATCAAAAATCTTTGCCAACATGATCACCCACACTGCCACCGACATTTTATGCACATTGTGTGCTTTTGCAACTGTTCGTCAGGAGTATAATTTTCCATATGGCTGATGCCTCCTATTTGTTGATGAAATTTATAGAATTTATAGTTCCTGTTTTTTACACTTTTAAAAACAGATTGCTGTCTTTATTCACAGTTTGCTCCAAGGATTAAAAAAATAAAAAAATCCAAGATTTAGGCCAAGAGCAAGCAAGTAAATATTTTCCATTATTCACTCATCAAAAAACAGTTCGATTGGATCTCTTACTAGCATTTAATAAGAGTTGAATATATCAAGAATTCCCTGAAGTAGGGAGGAGACGTGCAAAAACTAACAAATAAAGACAACAAAAAGTGTATTGGGGGCACCAAATGAAGGTCTACAACTTATTTTTATGTAGCTGATTAATACGAAGATACCTAAACTTTGACTATACGATTTTCGAGAAGCACGAGTCGTGACTGATAGGGAAGAATAGCTTGAGAGTTCCAAGAGTTTAGACCCTTTCGAGTTCTATGTTGAAGTCAGTTTCTACAAGAATGTGAACATAATAGCCTGTTACCTTTAACAGCCTGGGACAAAAACACCCAGTTTTTCATATAAACATGGTACTAACTTAAGTAGTTAGGTATTACGTTTTGGAAATCACATAAGAATTATATATGGTTGCGTCAAGGAACATAAAATAATAAGCAGAGGCAATGAAAAACAAAGAATCTGTTAATGGTCACACTAGGATCTTGAGCACTAAGCATGCACCCTAAAATATGAAATGGAAACCATATCACATGCAGCAAAAACACATTTGCTGCAGTCACCATTCCAAATGCCAGGATCCCATGTTTGAATTTATATGCTGAGATCTCTAACAATCTCCTCCAACTAGTAATGCCTGTGTTTTTCCAGATTATTGAAAAGCTTTGATATTCGTGTCTCATTATAAGTTAATGGGAAACAGTTGGAATCCATCAGTCCAGAAACATGATGTATCAATAAAGAAATATTCTCACACACAAGCTTAAAAGAACCATGTCTAGGCAACAGCTTCCATAAGTTCCTGTGTGGCACGCTCATGAATTCTTCTTTCCAGCTCAGGCCTGAAATGGCGAATAAGACCTTGCACTGGCCAAGCTGCTGCATCACCCAAAGCACAGATTGTATGACCTTCAATCTGCTTTGTCACTTCCTGGAGCATGTCTATCTCCTCAAGTTTAGCATTTCCAACCTTCATTCTCTCCATGATCATCCAAAGCCATCCTGTTCCCTCCCTACATGGGGTACACTGGCCACAGCTCTCATGTTTGTAAAAATAAGAAAGACGAGATATTGCATCCACTATATCAGTTGACTTATCCATGACTATAACAGCAGCTGTTCCAAGCCCTGATGTCACAGCTTTCAATGCATCAAAATCCATTAAGACATCATCACAAATATTCTTGGGAAGAAGAGGAACAGAAGAACCCCAGGAATAATAGCAAGCAAATTGTCCCACCCGCCTCTTACACCCCCTGCATGTCTCTCAATCAGTTCCTTCAGAGAGATGCTCATCTCCTCTTCAACAGTACAAGGTTTGTTCACATGTCCCGAAACGCATGAAAAGCTTTGTCCCTGCATTATTTTTGCGACCAAAGCTAGCAAACCAATCAGGACCCCTGCGGAGTATGGTTGGAGAAACAGCAACAGTCTCCACATTGGTGACAGTTGTTGGACAGCCATACAGACCTGCATTGGCAGGAAATGGAGGCTTCAACCGAGGCTTACCTTGTTTACCCTCCAAGCTCTCAAGAAGAGCCGTCTCTTCTCCACAAATGTAAGCGCCGGCTCCAAAATGAATATGAACATCAAAATCATAACCTGAACCACATGCATTTTTGCCTAAGAACCCAGCTGCATATGCCTCCTTGAGAGCATTCTGTAGGACGCGTTCTCTCATTCACATATTCACCTCTAATGTAAATGTATGCAGCACGAGCACGCATGCCAACACCTGCTATCAAGCAACCCTCGAGAAGCTTGTGGGGATCGTGTCTCATAATCTCTCTATCTTTGCAGGTGCCTGGTTCACTCTCATCAGCATTTACAACAAGATAAGAAGGACGCCCATCAGAAACTTTTGGCATGAAGGACCATTTCAAACCAGAAGGAAATCCTGCACCTCCTCGCCCACGCAGACCTGATTTCTTCGTCTCATTCACAATCCAATCAGAACCTTTCTGTACAAGATCCTTAGTCCTGTACCAATCCCCACGTTTCATGGCTCCTTTAAGTAGCGGATCATGTAATCCATATAAATTTGTAAAAATGCGATCCTCATCTTTAAGTCCTCCAAAATGGGTTCTCTCTGGAGGTGGTGGTGTGGGGGAGGTGGTTGAGGGGTAGAAGAAGTGCTTGCAGACTGTGTACTGAGAGACCTATTAACTGAACCCCATCTCCTTACATAAAGCTGTGTCAGGACTCTCCTGGATGACTGAACAAGATTCCTCATTTGTAACTCTGCATGCCCACAAGGATAAAATCAATTTATTATTTTTTCTGATTTCACGAGGCAACAAAAAGCAGAATCAAAGTAAGCGCATGAACTAATTCATCCTGTAACTGTTTTTAATCTTCTCAAACCTTTAGAATCTGTCAATACTAAATGATGCCTTTAAGATACGGGTTAGTAATACAGGTGACAAACATAACAGGTAACTAGTTAAAACAGCATCACTTGCTTTGATAGAAATTTAAAAACTACAAGGAAAGTGTGCCATAGTATTTGGGAAGGATCTTTGGTTTTAATTAGACAATGTATCACTTATTACTGTGAAGCTCATGTTTTAGCTGACATTCAACTTTTCAAGGGTTTGTTACTATCCTCTATGTTGCTGCTAAATTGGATAACAGCAGTGACGAATCATCCTAGTTATGGTGAAAAGATCATGTTAGTCATTCATATGAATGTTAATAGGGGCATTTGCTAAACCAAAGGACATTAGAAAGAATTTGTAATGCCCATATTTTATAGTTAAAATTTGTTTTTATATATGTTTGAATCCTTGATTCATACTTGGTGATATCCACTTCTAAGATCAATCTAGGTCAGGCAAGCGAGATGTTTATATATTCTTCAAAGTAGTTACTTATCTCTGATTGTAATCTTGCTAAGAGAAGCAAAATGTGTGTACACTTCCGAAGTTTCATCTTTCCTACTTTAATAAAACAAGGGCACCAAAAGGTGATTTTGAAGAACTGATGAAAACATTTAATGAGGGGTGATTTAATTTGTTTCTCTACCTTTCTATGTTGAGCCTATATGTTGTTTTGCAGTGTTATTGGTTGTTTCGTTCGAGTTCAATTTAAAGTGTGGTGACAGATCTGAGGGTTGGTCATCTAAAAAGTCATATTTCTACTTGCTGAAGTAATTTGAATTTAACGTGTATTTTTGACTCGTCTTAACTAACACTTGAATGTGAAAGAGTGAGGAAACTAAATATGTTATTAATTAGTTATTGTAAACCTTGATCTTTGCTTTGGTCCTCAAATTTCTAGAAGAATGGATATCTTTTTGGCTATTGAGGGAAAAAAACATCAAGGATGGAGGAATGATTCGACCATAGGATGTAGATTAATCTATAAGTAAGCCTCGCGTGACAAAATAAAAATATTTCTGAGTTTATTTTGATTAGTGTGTTGAAAATTTTACAAGAAATGCCTATTGTTGTTTTGGAAAGAATCTAAATGTGATGCAAAAGTGGTTGCTAGATTTCTACCAACATTTCAGAACTACATTCTGTGTGGATTGAAGTTTTTAATTCATCAAAGGAAGCCTATAACACTAATCACGTAGTCACTCAATAGGTTTATAGTGAAGGAAAAAGAAACACAAATTGATTAATAGGATTTCAAACGCACTCGTCTTCACATAGTTATAATAAATATGCCACACATTGAGGAGGGGGTAAGTTTTGTATTAGTTACTTACTAATATGCCACAAATTGATATACATCGTTCCTTAGTTCAATTGTAATGAGCAAGGTGAGACAATGACATTTCACACAAAATTTATAAACATCATAGTTTGGAAATAACTAGTAAAACTGAACTTCAAAACCTTTTAGTTTTAACTCAATCTCAACCACCTACAACTATATAAAGTGGGAGAGATTCCTCAAAACTATATATAGAAGGAAAAATTACTCAAAACAAAACAAGAATCATTTAAAACAGCAAAACATAGACCTAAACTCTTATGAATTGGACCTGATGATGAATTGTAAACTCTATTAAGGATATTAAACTTCAATGAAAACCTTTGCAACTGTCCCATTAGGAAATATGCCTGCCATATCAACTGTTGTGGGAAATCAACCAGTATTATACAACGATGATCTACATGAAGGTATATATGGCGTTCCAGCAGAGCAAGACAAAGGTTGAGAGCATATGGTAGAAGATTTCTGTAGTAAACAAAACAAACTGCTTGAATTGTGTAGCAGTTGGAGTGCCCAAATAGAAAAACATGTTTAGAATTTTCAAATGAAGGTACACGTGGTGTTTAAGCATAACAAGACAAAGGTTAGGGAGATAAGATACAAGTTATGTTTAATACATGAAACTACCTACATGCAATCTAAGTGGACTGGAGTTTCAAATATAGAAAAAAAATATACATTGAAATGAAGAACAAAATGGCTGGTTTATATAATTTATATTCATGAGGGGAGTATCGGTTAAACTCGTCACCATCCTTGTGGAAGTAACAGCCACACACCATATGGATCATTGTCACCATTCACAATACTTTTGGCCAATCACTCAGTTGATTTATGACATCATCCATCTAGAGACTATTGACCATATTTCACTTATCCATGCCATCATCCACAAAAAGTAGGCCAATCTCAAGCATGCCTCCATCCATGGGACTGTTGATTCATCTAAAACACCACCATCCACAAGACTGTTCGCTTATCAATCCAATACCTTCATCCACGGGACTAATGGCAAAAGATACGTAATCACCACCACTCTAGGAATTCTAGGGCAAAGTTAGGAATAGATATTTGAGTCAAAGAATCATCCACAACATTTAATATTTTCACATTTAAGTGTAATTACTCATTGGATTTACTAGAGTACTCACACCTTCGGCAAGTCAATCCAAAGTTCAAACAGTCAAACATATTTATGGCAGATGCTAAAACTGGATTTTTCCTACAGTCAACTTGCTGCTGTATAAGTCAACACTGATACAGCAAGGTCAGTGCTGCAAAATTCAGTCAACACCACTACAAAGGATCAACACGGCAGCAGATCACTTCTTATGCTTGGTCAACTCCATCAAAAGAAGCAATTATAAAAATCAAAACACCCAAAATTCAGAGCTCTTACAAAATTCAGCAGTAGCACAAATTGAATCAATATTGCTATTGACCTATGCTTGCAGCTATAATCATCTTTTCCTACTATTCTGCCTTGGCAAGTGCACGGAAAGAGGAAGAGAAATTGATTTATGTGATGGGTCAACTGGGTCTCAAGTTGATGTACATGCATAAATAAAATGCACATCAAATATGCTGACATTACAGGTTGTCTAGGTCAACAATAACATACTTAAAGAATTGGAAGATTATTGAATGTGTACTAGAAAACTTGAGCAGGAGTCCACTCAACTCAAGCAAGTCATCAAAGTTAATGATTATGAAAATAGGTAGAATCTCCCTTGCAAGAAATGTAATCTCTGGCCAACATTGCCGTTTCAGGCAGAGAAACATGTTGCCAGATGAAACAGCTGTTTCTCATCCCCTCTATCACATTCTCCAGCCACGCATTTCTTGATGGTTGAGAGAAACAGTCATTTCCTGCTGTTTCGAAACTACAGAAATGGCATTTCTGAATTTCAATCTTCAGTGAAGGAAGGGCAATGTCCTCTTATCAAAACTTTTTGTAAATTTTTATAGATTTGTTTTTGTAGCATTCCATCAATTATAATGAGCAGTGTACACATTGTAGATGTTATGGACTATTGCTTCATGTTGATTTGCTTGACTATTGATGTGGCATTAGTTTATTGAGCTCAGATGAGAGAGATAGTCGATGCTTGTTTTCTTATCAGTGTCTATTTTAATATTTTATGTTTAATTATCAATGTTTATGATTCGGTTATTACCTATTGATATGCATAATGTTGCATGTATCACAAGCCATGATTTTCTGTGAGAGTAGCATTGTCACCATGTTATCAGTTCCTCAGTGTAAGCAGCATGTGGTGTATTCAATGTCATAAATGATCGTATGATGGCAGACAAGGTCGTCTTCTTCCTTTGTGTTCTGATCCGGACATCCTCCCTGGGATCTTCCTTGAGACAGTACTCCATTGCCTAGAAAATGTTGGTATTTATTTTCAAGGCTGGGTATTCTATAGTTTTAGACACAACTGTTAAGTACAACTTTAAAGCCTCTTACAAAAATGTTAAGAGAAATCTACAAGAGGTTGCATTTTGGGCTATCATAAAGTTTTATTTCCTGTCTCAACACAATTGTCAATAACGGTTATGCTCTAAATAGCAGCTTTCTGCCATAAGAAGACAGGTGTTTTACACAGTGGCAATGGAACTTTGATAAGTAAAAGCTGCTAATCAACTGTAGTAATTTACTCTTAAAAGGTTTGCAATATGTGATTTCCCTTAGCCACAGGCTTTCACAAGACTCATTGCTTCTGCAATCTTGTATCATTTATAATAATCCAGTTTCACCTTTGCCTGCCAAAAATTATACAATTTAATTTCTCTGCATACATGTATGAGCTAATTAGTAATGACCCGCGTCCAATAATAAGTAACACAAACCACTGAGTATCCAAAATATTTTAAGTCGTGCACTTTTCAAGGATTGCAGGCCCCATATGCCTTTTAATCTCTGCATAAAGTATTTTGACTCTTGTGAAGTTATCTTCACCCTCCATGGCATTTTGTCCCCAACTTGCTTGTAAGAATTTGTGTAAAATAATTGACACAATATAGTAGCTTAGATATCTGAATTATTGTGATTGATTTCAGACCTTGCAAGCCCTACCAACCATCCAAGCTTAGGCCCTATAACCTTACAACAAACCAAACCCACCATTTAGACCTCTTTGAGTACCAGCCAATATCAAGTAACTAGCATTATTATTTTTCCTTTACTAGGGGTAACTAGGGACATCCCTAGGCCCCAGCCCAGATATGGCACCATACTAAGAATGGGAATCTAAACCACCTTATCACAAAGTGGAATTTGAACACAGGTCTCTCACTCACGAAAGCACCCAATTACCACTACACCATCACCCCATGGACTAAGAACTTAGCAATATATACTACTGAGTGCATTTAAAACTTTAAGTTGGTTTTTAAACCTAAATCTAAATTTTGGGGCTAAATATGTAGAATTGAATATATCTCTTTGTTCCATTTTGAAGGGTCGTAATAAGAGAGATATAACCATTTTTATCTGTCGTTCATCCAGAGTATAGAAATATACAAATACACAAGCTAGCTAGCTCACATGTTGACGAGGGATTGTATGGTCATACAACCTTATTTATGTAGAACTGCTATAAAACATGCACACGCACATTTCTTTTTGCGTGTGCATTCATATGCATGTACAAATGCATTTGTTACTTGTGAGGTTGATTGTGTTTCACATTGTCCGTCAAGGTTTCGTTCTCGTCGCAGCTACCCTACTAATATCTAAGTTGAATGGGGTTCATCGTATGAAGTGCAGCCCCTTGTTGGATTAATTGTCATTGATGTCAAAGGAATTTGCTATCAAAGGAAATCATTATCTGATCATTGAAGGCCAAAGGCCACTAATTGTTGTCCAAACAAAATCAGTTTCGAATCTCCATTATTCAAGGGCAGATCGCACCATTCCAAGGCATTAAAGACAAGTTTATGATCATTGAAGAATGTTGGCCGACCCCCTCTATTTTGGTGTTAATATTTAAATTATGGGCCGACCCATGTCTAGCGCCCAAGAAAATAAAGAGTGTCCCTTGGGAGAAATCACACCCCTTCAAAGTGACATGAGAAGGTATAAAAGGAGATGTAGTTGAAAAGAAAGCATGAGAGGAATAATAAAGATATATCATTCAAACTCAAGCAGAATTTCTGAAGGAGAGAAAAATAAGAGATCATTCAAGGAAGATTTTTGTGAAGGAGATCTATTTAATTGTCATCCATTGAAGAAGTTTTTTTTGAGGTTGGTGCTTCCTAAGAGAAGAGATTGGTGTCTCTTGCTAAGTTGGTGCTTAGAAGTGGGGATTGGTGTCTCCAATAGGTTGGTGCCTACAAATTGCTTAACGGTGGGGATTGGTGTCTCCAGTGGGTTGGTGCCTACAAATTTTTGTAAGAGACTTTTATTATTTTATGACTGGATTTGGACAATAGATCCAAGTAGTCTTTTCTTCGTGGTTTTCTCCCAAAAGGGTTTCCACGTAAATCTTGTGTTTCATAATTGTTAGATCTTGTGTGATTGTTGTTATTGTGGTTATTAAGTTTTTAAATAAGTAAAAGATTATCTTATACTGATTCACCCCCTCTCAGTATAAGTGTGTTCATCAATTGGTATCAAGAGCGGGTTCCTTTAAAAACAGTCTAACCGCTGGAAGGTAGATCTCGGGAGCACACATGGCTAGTCAAGAAGGTTTCTCCTCAAATAGAGCTCCATTGTTTGATGGAACAAACTATGCATTTTGGAGCATAAGAATGCGAACTTATCTAATGGCTCTTGGCTTTGATATTTGGCAATCAGTTGTGAGCGGTTATGTAGCTCCATCATCTCCACCAACGGATACGGCTAGAAAGAAGGCTAGTGAAAACAATGCAAAAGCTATGAATGCAATCTTGTGTGGTCTATCAAAATCGGAGTTTGTCAAGGTGATGCATTGTGAATCAACGAAAGAAATTTGGGACAAACTTAAGAACATCTATGAAGGAGATGACAAAGTGAAGAAAGCCAAGCTTCAAACTCATAGAAGACAATTCAAGAGTTTGAAAATGAAAGATGAAGAAAACATTGCAGCCTATCTTCTTCATGTGGATGAAATCGTCAACACCATCAAGAGGTCTTGGAGAAAAAGTTGAAGATGCAATGATTGTGCAAAAGGTGTTAAGGTCCCTTCCCTTGAGGTTTGATGCCAAAGTTTCTGCCATTGAAGAAATGAAGGATCTAGATACTCTAACAATGGATGGATTGCATGGGATCCTAACGACATATGAAATGAGAACCGAAAAGGAGAAATCATCAAAGCAAGAGGCAGCCTTCAAAGCCTCAAAGAAGATGAAGAATAAAAAGCTCGAGCCATGTGATAGCTCCAACAATGAATCAAATGAAGAGGAAGCTCATTTTGTAAGGAAGCTTAAGAAAGGATCCAGAAAGTACAAAGGTAAGTTGCCCTTTAAATGCTTTAATTGTGGAAAAGTAGGACATTTTGCCACTAAATGTCCATATGCAAAAAGTGAAAATAGTGATGATGAAGAAGATCATAACATGAAGAAAGGTAGCAAACATCATCAATATAAAAAGAGCTACAAACAGGAAAACTTGAGAAAAAGAAGAACTTTCATAAGCACAAGAAAAACCTCTATTCCAAAGAGGAAAGTAGCTCATCTGAAGAGAGTAATGAAAGTATCTCCACTAGTGATGGAGAAGAAATTCTATTCATGGCAATAGAATCAAAAGGGGATATCTTGGAAAGTGAAGACAAAAGAAATGAAGAGAAGGATTCAGAAAAGGAAGAAAATGCCGAAATAGATGGGGAAGTGGATCTAGAAGAACTCATTTGTGCCCTAAATGAGATCAAGAAGCTTAAGAAAAAGAATCTAAAACAAAAGTTACAACTTCGAAATATGAAGAAGAGGATCGTGATTCAAAAGCAAAAATGTCACAAAACCCTGAGGAATCGAAAAAATGATCATTAACCTAAAGATTCAACTTGAAGAGGCAAAAAGAATAGAGGAAGAGGTGAGAATCCAATTGAAGACAAAAGAAGAAAATTGTGAGAGGCTAGAGTCCGAAATTGTTTCCTTAAGGAACTAGAGAAAACAACTACTAAGTTGAAAAAGCCTCAAGTTTGAAAAAAGTATTGAAATCTTAGATGATATCATCAATGGCCAGAGGTCACCATTTATCAAGACTGGTCTTGGGTACAAAGAAAATCAGATGACTACCAAAGAAGATCCCAAAGAGCCACCAAAGAAGGTAAATGAAGAAAAGCCAAAAAGCTATGCAAATGCTCTCAAAAGTCCCATAAAAATGAAAGCAAAGAAGAAAGAAAATCATGTTCCACAAAATACCAACATTCCTCCCAAAGACAACAAGGACAAAATCAAAGATCTTTTCCTCCAAGGCAATATCACATGACCAGGTTTCAAAACTCTTTCTTTGGTTATTGCTTTTCATGTAATCACTTTGGTCATAAAGCAATAGATTGTAGGACTCGTGCAAGAAATTTTGGTTGGAACAAGAACAAAAGTCCTTATGGGTTCTCAAATAGGAACTATAATTCATTTGCTCCTTTAGTGGATTACAATGTTATATGTTATAAGTGCAACAACTATGGACATACAACACGCACTTCTGTAGAAGTGGTTTTGTGGAACCTCCTAGGCAGAACAAGAAAGTGGAAGCCATGGATAAACAAAAGGAAGAAACTGCAAAAGTTTGGAAAAAGAAGCAAGAGCAAGAAAAGAAGAAGGAGAAATCCATGCTTGTACAAATTGCCTTTCATGCTCAAAATGAAGGAAATCAATGGTACATTGATAGTGGTTGCTCAAGCCACATGACAGGGGACAAGAGCAAATTCCTCACTTTGAAAGAAGTAAATGGAGGTACAATAAAATTTGGAGACAATGTTACAACAAGGATAACTGGTAAAGGTACTCTTAGCCTTGACAATGGAAAAACAAAAATTGAGAATGTCTTGTATGTTGAAGGGTTGAAGCATAATCTTCTAAGTGTTAGTCAAATGTGTGATCAAGGACACACCCTCACATTTCATGATGAAGGTTGTGAAATCAGGAAGGCAAGTACAGAAAACTAGTTGCAGATGCAAGCAAAACAACTAATAACCTTTACATCCTTAGTGAGATCAAAGGAGAAAAATGCTACATGGGACAAACAAATGAGAGTTGGTTATGGCATAGAAGAATGGGTCATATAAACTTTGATAATCTAGTAAAAATTAGCACTAAGCAAGTTGTAAGGGATATGCCAAGGATTGTTAAGCCTTCAAACACTATCTGCAAGCAATGTCAACATGGGAAACAAACAAGGGCAAGCTTCAAATCAAAGGAGTACTCAACATCAAAACCATTAGAACTTGTCCATATACAGACCTCTATGGGCCTACAAGGACACAAAGTTTGCAAGGTGAGAGTTATTTTATGTTGCTAATTGATGATTATTCTAGAATGACATGGGTTACTTTTCTAAAGGAGAAATCCGAAGCATTTGAGAAGTTTAAGGCATTCAAAGCCTTAGTTGAAAATGAAACTGTCTGAAAATCAAGTGCCTGAGATCGGATCAAGGAGGAGAATTTACTTCAAATGAATTTGAAGAATTTTGTGAGCATCATGGAATAAGGAGACATCTCTCACTGCTAGGACTCCACAACATAATGGAGTTGTTGAAAGAAAGAATCAAACTGTTCAAGAGATGGCAAGAACAATGTTGAATGAATCTAAGTTGTCAAACACATTTTGGAGAGAAGCAATTAATACAACAATCTACATTCTGAACAGAGGGCAAATAAGAATCAACAATAGTAAAACACCTTATGAACTATGGAAGGGTAGACCAACTACAATTAAGTACTTCAAAGTTTTTGGAAGCAAATGCTACATAAGAAGAGATGATGAGGATTTGGGAAAATTTGACTCCAGATCTGATGAAGGTATCTTCCTTGGTTACTCTTCAAGAAGCAAGGCCTATAGATGTTATAATAAAAGATTGCACAAGATTGTTGAGAGTGCAAATGTAAAAGTGGATGAAGTAAGGTATCAAAAGGAAAGAGCACAAGAAATTGATTACCCAAAGGAAGCAAGTTGCAAAGAAGAAAAAGGAGAAGAAGAAGATGAAAAAGAAGTGATTGAATGAAAAGATACAAAGGCACCATCTAGATTTGTCCAGAAGAACCATTCAAAAAGTCAAATTCTTGGTGATAAAGATATTGGAGTACAGACTAGAAGAAGATTAGCAAATGCATCAGAACATGCAAACATGTCCTTACTATCTAAAATAGAACCTAAGAATTTTACAAAAGCAAGCAAAGACAAACATTGGATTGGGGCTATGGAAGAAGAGCTGAATCAAATTGAAAAGAATGAGACTTGGGAACTTGTCCCAAGACCAAAAGACAAAAATGTGATTGGCACCAAGTGGGTTTTCAGGAACAAGCTAAATGAAGATGGACAAGTGGTGAGAAATAAAGCAAGATTAGTTTGTAAGGGGTATGCTCAAGTTGAAGGTATTGATTTTGAAGAAACTTTTGCTCCTGTTGCACGACTAGAAGCTATTAGAATGTTTTTGGCATTTGCTTGTTTTAAGAACTTTAAAGTCTATCAAATGGATGTCAAGTCAACCTTTCTCAATGGAAATTTAGAGGAAGAAGTATATATTGAACAACCAAAAGGGTTCCTCTTATCAAGATAAGGATTATGTGTGCAAGCTGAAGAAAGCACTTTATGGGCTGAAACAAGCCCCAGAGCCTAGTACTCAAGACTTGACAAGTATCTACAATAACAAGGTTTCAAAAGGGGAATTGTTGATAGCAATCTTTACATCAAGACTAAAGGTGATGATCAATTAATTGTTGTGGTTTATGTGGATGATATTATTTTTGGAGGTAGTAGTGACAAAATGTGTCAAGAGTTTGCTATGGAAATGCAAAAGGAGTTTGAGATGTCCATGCTTGGTGAGTTATCATTCTTCCTTGGGTTACAAATTTCTCAATCCGACAAAGGCATTTTCATCTCACAAACCAAGTATATCAAGGAGATGTTGAAAAAGTTTAGGATGGAAGATTGCAAACCAATGAGCACACCCATGGTCACAGGCTGCAAATTAAGTAAAGATGATGAATCCCTATAAGCAAATCAAACTCTATATAGGTCAATGATTGGGAGTCTACTATATGTGACAACTTCAAGACCAGATATTATGCAAGTTGTAGGCATGGTGGCATGGTTTCAGGCTGCACCAAAAGAAACCCATGTGCAAGCAGTTAAAAGATATTTAAATATCTAAAGGGCACTTTGGATTTTGGTTTGTGGTATCCAAGAGGTGAAGATTTCACCCTAGCAGCATATAATGCATATATGCGATTTGGGTTAAAATGGCAGTATTGATGATAGAAAGAGTACAAGTGGAGGAGCATTTTTCCTTGGTAGCAGTCTTGTATCTTGGTTAAGCAAGAAACAAGCTTTTGTTTCTCTATCCACAACAGAGGCCGAATACATAGCAGCAACATCTTGTTGCACACAAGTTCTTTGGATGAGGCAAACTCTGAGAGATATTAAGGTAGAATATGTTCATCCAATTTCAATATTTTGTGATAACACAAGTGCAATAAACATTTCGAAGAATCTTGTTATGCACTCCAAAATGAAGCATATTCCAATCAAATATCACTTCTTAAGAGAGCAGGTAGCAGAACAATAGGTCAAGTTGGAATACATTGCCACACAAGAACAGATTGCAAATATTTTCACAAAGCCCCTTCCAAAAGAAACTTTTGAATATCTCAGACAAAGTTGGGGTGATATCTTTTTCATCTAGTCACTAAGTTCTTAAGGAGAAGCATTATGTCGGGGGAGCTAATCACTTGCATTATTTTACAGCTCCTTGTTTCTTTGCCATTGATGTCAAAGGGGGAGAATTACAGAAAGGGGGAGCATTATGTTCTTGCTATATTCACAGGTTATTTCTATGCAAGGTTGTCATCAATGACAAAGGGGAGATTGTTGGATTAATTGTCATTGATGTCAAAGAATTTGCTATCAAAGGAAATCATTATCTGATCGTTGAAGGCCAAAGGCCACTAATCGCTGTCCAAACAAAATCAGTTTCGAATCTCCATTATTCAAGGGAAGATCGCACCATTCCAAGGCATTAAAGACAAGTTTATGATCATTGAAGAATGTTGGCCGACCCCCTCTATTTTGGTGTTAATATTTAAATTATGGGCAAAGCCATGTCCAATGCCCAAGAAAATAAAGAGTGTCCCTTGCGAGAAATCAGACCCCTTGAAGTGACATGAAAAGGTATAAAAGGAGATGTAGTTGAAAATAAACCAAGAGTGGAATAATAAAGATATATCATTCAAACTCAAACAAATTTCTAAAGGAGAGAAAAATAATAGATCATTCAAGGCAGATTTTTTTGAAGGAGATCTATTTAATTGTCATCCATTGAAAAGTTTTTTTTGGAGGTTCGTGCTTCCTAAGAGAAGAGATTGGTCTCTTGCTAAGTTGGTGCTTAGAAGTGGGGATTGGTGTCTCCAATAGGTTGGTGCCTACAAATCCCATTGCTTAACGATGGGGATTGGTGTCTCCAGTGGGTTGGTGCCTACAAATTTTTGTAAAGACTTTTATTATTTTATGACTGGATTTAGACAGTAGATCCAAACAATCTTTTCTCTGTGGTTTTCTCGCAAAAGGGTTTTCACGTAAATCTTGTGTTTCATAGTTGTTAGATCTCGTGTGATTGTTGTTATTGTGGTTATTAAGCTTTTAAATAAGTAAAAGATTATCTTATACTGATTCACCCCCCCGGTATAAGTGTGTGTTCATCGCCCCTCGAGATATGTTCCTAGTTACATAGCCAAACAGCCCCAAATGTCCACATACCAATACCGGTACCATAGTTCGCATACTCATATTTGGCAAATACTTGGCAGACCCAAAAAAATTGATTTGGCAAAAACTCAGCAAGACTCGGCAAATATTTGGCAATACTCAGCAACTTTCACAAATACGCAAATTTCTTTAAAATACATAAATTCAATGCAAAATATAGTTACAAAATGTATCAAATGAGTCTTTAAAATGTTGGGGAAGTGTTTTCTATTAGATTTGAATACAAAATTGCATCATCATGCGAATACAACAGCCAGCTGATAAGTCTTGAGAATTTATGAAAATAATCCTTAAGCTTATAATCATTGGTATGTTAAAATAGTTCAAGCCATGACCATTATGTAACATGTTTCTTAATTTTACTACACAATCAACCAAATCCAAGTTTTAAGTATTGCCCTAAAGTCCGAACAGATTCCATCCTGATTATCATGTTTACCTGATGGACATAGTCGACTAATTTGTCATGCGAGTTCAGATAGTAAGATTCTTTTGTTGTTCTATGCTATGAACAGATTATTTCACACATATCTATCCTTTCTTATGCTTGAAGAATTGCGAAGTATTTCTTAATACAACTAGAAATCTTTATCTCCCTTGCCAACTCTCACTTAATAGTTCAGAGGCGGCACATCTATCCTTCCATAACCACTACATGACAGACTTATGAATATCCCTACGTATGCATAGCAGCTAAAGAGACTCGTTTTCCATTATAATGTCATCTTATTTCATTCAATATTTAGGCCAAAAATCACTATAACCACAACTATGTCTCACTTCATTTTGTTTTCAAAATCGAACTCAGGTCTTAAACCACACATGCATTATCAATTACATATACATCTCTCTCTCCAATTTGTGCATAGAATTTAGATCTGATTTCAATAAATTTATGCGAGTAACACATTATCATCTTTTTCCTTTTTAGGTTAGATTCAGTCCTGAATGACATCATTATGCATGTATAAGGTGAAACTCGCCAAGTTTTGGCCAATAGTCATAGTAAGTTTTCCCAAAAACTCGACCAAAGGATTCGAGGAGAGTTTTTGGGGCGAGTATTCGCCCATGGGGAAAAGTGGCGAGTACTCACCGAGTATGTAAACTATTTGGGCATGTACGGGCCCAAGCACTTCTTGGTTGTGCCCTAGGTTCATCAAAATTTCTCAATCTAATGCCGAATATGACATGTACCCAGCTGTTAAAAAAACCATTTCAAAGATAAACAAGAAGATTTTTAAAAAACCAATAAAACATTATCATAAACATTTAAAAACAAAAAAAAATATAATTAAACCACTAACCCCGCCTTCCCCTTCCATCCCGCCAAGATTATGTCAGCCACCTAAAAACCCTGCAAGCCACTAAATAATAACAAAAATTGCTATTTCGGCTCTCATTTCACTCATTCTTCCTGCAAGCTTAGGAATGAAACTACACCAAAGTTCCAAACCAACTTCACTTTGACAATATTGCTACAACATTGTGAATGTGTTTTTCTACAACAAGGGGATTGAATGTATGTTTCTACAACATTGTGAATGTGTGTTTTGCTACAAGATTCTTCATCTGAAGATAAAGTTTTCAGTTTTCTTATGTTTTTATCCTTTTATTTTTATCCGAAAATGGTATCTTTCTAGGGTTTGTGGTTTCTTTTTTCTTTTTGTTTTCATTATTTAATGTTTGTTTTACAATTTGCAGAACACACATATTTTTCTACAATGTTAGCCAGCGCCATCTCTATGGGCCTAGAGTCAAGTGCCACCTTCAAAATTGACCCTTTATCCCCTCTTTCGAGATCTCTGACGATGTTAGAGAAGTTTTCAAATAGAAGTGGTTATATTTGGAGATGCAGCCAATGCAATATCAAATACAATAGCTCATACAATTGAGTTAAAGCCCTTCTTTGTGCAATTCCTTGCATTGAAATTAAAGCTTGCCTAGGCCATTTAAAGAGGGGTTTCCAAAGATCAAATCTTCAAACTATAAAACAGCAAGAGGATGCAAAGCAGCAGATACAAGAGCTCAATCTCAGTCCCATTCTTCACCAAGGAACCACCAAGCATGCCACCTAGAGTTTCAGGTGCTAGCCCAATCACAGCCCCATCATGTTTGGGGACAACACCTCCACTAGAAGATACTCCACATTCACATCAAAGAACAAAAGACACAGACCAGTCGGAAAGGGCTTTCAAAGATGTTTCAAGCGATATTGTTGATGAGCTTTTATTGATCAATGTATTTACAGGAATGGGCTTCCATTCAACCTCATTAGGGCAGCCTATTGACAAAAATTGGTGAAGGGAATCAATTCAACCCCTAAAGTGTACGAGAAGGTGCACACCATGTTGTTGGCTACGGAAAAAGTACATGTGGAGAATGCATTGCAGCCCATTAGAAATTTTGGGAACAAAATAGGGGTGTCCATTTCAAATGAATGGAAAGATTGTAAAACATGCCACTCATAAATGTAACTGCAGTGTGCCCTAAAGGGGCGATGTTTCTAAAGGCAGTTGATTGCAAGGCGCAAGTCAAGGATGGACAATTCATAGCCAGACACCTTCATATAAGCCATTGAGTCAGTGGGACCTAAGAATGATGTCTACATCATAATGGACAATACAAAAAAATGTATAAGACACAGGATTGTTAGTAGAGGTGACATACAAGAGTATCTTTTGGACACTATGGTGTCCATTCACTCAACTTGACGCTGCAAAATTTGGGTAAAAACTCGTGGCTTCAAAAGACATATATAGATGCCAACAAGATTCAAATGTCAGTGGCTAATCATCTCATGTCGTAGGCCATACTCAAGTAAATCTGGAAGTTGGAGTTACTGAAGGTCAATGAAATAATCTCTATTTTATTTTTTTAATTTTTAGTTTTACTAATTTTAATTTACACTTTCTACTTTAGTTTTCAAATCTGAAATTTAATAAACAAAGGAGATGATCCTGTAGATATTTTCCTGATTTTACAGTTTCGTAATCTTATTATTTTATGATAAAAATTTATTTTAATTTTTTTAGTTTCATGTTGTTAGTACTAAAATCAGCTTGCATACAATCGTCTTGAAAAGACATGAAGGTGAAAGAAACATTGAGGAACATGGTAACCAACAATCTTTGGAGTGTGTGGAGGCAATGAAACACATAGAGAGCACAAAAATGAATGGGCTGATCCTAGATGATTGATGAGGTGGTGTAGATTACTTGCTTAGTTTGGTTGAGCCCATCATGAGTTTGATTCTATTTACTATTAATAACCAGCCATGCATAGGAAAATAATATGTCGGCATCAATCTAGCCTAAAAATGGGCAATACAATTGCAAAAGAGCAAGATCTTTTGGAAAAAAAATTTAAGTGGAAAATGTTGTACATTAATGGTGGAACAAAATGACCACCTCTCTACATCTCATTGCTTTAGTCTTAACTCCTAAATATTACAGCACCCAATTGCTTCATGAGCCCATAAGAGTGGGTACTGCATTGGGATCATGAAGTGGGTGATGGATATAAGAAGGCAATCACTAGAATCTTCCATGATTCAGATATATAAGACAAAATTGTGCAGACGAGTTTGGGACATTTTAGGAGATCATGTGGATTTCTTAGTGCTCTTAGAGACAAATATGAGAAGAATGCTCATAAATGGTGGAACCTCCATGGCCAAGAAGTCACGAACCTGCAGCCTCTTGCCACTAAAATTGTTTGACAATTATTGTTTAACTCTGTTTTAATTTTTATGAATCAAAATTTGGATCACTAATTAACTATTTATTTTATGTAAATTCATAAATAAAGTGCGTATTTACTTTGCCTCTATTTGTTAGGTTGCAAGTTCCTCTTTCATGGGGTGGAACTAGAATACACACTCCTTTAACCACCGAATTAAATGCATCTCATTGGTAGCAAAAAAGGAGGAATTGGTTTACATGCATTCCAACTTGCTCCTCCTACTACACAAGCAGCCCAACTACAAGCAAGGCACAACAACACATTGGGATGTAGAGCCAAAGCATCTCAACTTGGATGCTTCCATTGTTCAACTTACATTACTTGATGAAGAGGAGCAAGAGACTTCTACAAGTGAGCCACATAATAGAGCTAGTGGGTGTGGCATTATCAGTATTCCTACCATATCTTGTTCTAATGAACCAATTTCTTATTTTAATGCTCTTGATGACCGATAACAAGGAATATGCAAAGAGAGACAGAAATTGGAGTGACGATGAGTCATTCTATTCTTCCTTAAATCGTATGTCAAATGAAAAGTTATTCAATAAATGGGGTTTACTTAAGTGGGAAGCCTAGGGAATCTCTCTGAACTATTTCTAGGCATTGGGATCCAAATATGTGTGTTTTTGTCTAATTCAAACACGGGTGCCCGTTTGGTTATACAATACGACACTTAGAATATCGCAGAGTTCTCTTTGCCTATGTCCAATCATAGAGAGGTGATTTCAGTCTGGAAGACCAACGACAAGCATACTATCATCTATAGTTGGAGTTTCTAGCGATTCTGTTGATCTATGACCATTTGTTGATTTGTTTGCTAGCCAATTTAAGTAAGGTATTGATTCTAGATGGTAAGTATAATTCCTTCTAAGCTAATCCAGCGTTTGTGTGGAGGTAGACCTAAAGAAGAAGCTTTCGCCTTCCATCATCGTTATGACGATTGATAAGAGTTCGCCAACAAAAGGTTCGGTCTTTGAATCTTCCTAATGCTTGTTTCGCTTGTCAGGCCCAGACCATCTCATTCGAGACTACCCTCTATAATGACCCTTTCCAAATATCTCACAAGATACAAGTGTGGCTCCGTGATCAAACCCTATGGGTAAGAAAATTAGTTCAATGGTTCATCACACGTGAATAAGGAGGTTAGGACATTAGGAAGAATAAGGGGACACTTAATCACTCCGCGTTAAACTCTGTTACAATTATTGAGGAAGTGACTCAAAAACCAATACGGAGTGATGAGATTCCTAATGTTCAATCACCCTAAGGAGGTATTGTTGTCACCCAAAAGTTGCACCCTGATAGAGAATGGTGTGTGTACTCTCTCTCCTGTTGACAAAATTGGAACACCTCAAGGTTGTGGGTAACCTATGCCTGAGGTGAACCTCCAAGAGAGGTTGGTTCCCTTGTGAATCACTTAAAAAACTAAAACTTTACGGAAAAGGGAGAAGGAATGCGGGAAAAGGGAAATACTTTAACACAATAATTTAACACATGCATGTACTTTTGCACACAGGGAAATCAAAGATCCACACACCTGCACAACTCTAAGCTATTTTGCATAATAAATTCAAAGGTTTAGGAGAAAGGACAGCGGTAGAGGGAGTAAATTCCACACTAGAGCAACACAATATTCCTATCAAACACAATAAAAAATCAGAAAACAACAGTATGAGAGGGCAAATGGAGCTTTATTATTCAAAGGTGCAAGTACAAGCAAAACAGCCCACAATGCAATGTTACGCGGGGACACATCCCCCCCTTTTCCTTACATACGGGGCGTCCCGAGGACTTGGGGATGGGGACGGGATGTTTCCCGGCATCCTGCTTTTCGAGAAAAAAGGAGTATGTCCCGGGACATCCCCAAAAATATGGAACGCACCAGGGCGTCCGGGTGCAAGGAATCGTTGGGGACGAGGGACAACTTGTTTTAGCATCAATCTCGTCAAGTTTGAAGATTCTTGTTAGATTCATAGCAGTTGTCATCAGATTCGTAGTCACATCCCCGGATATTTACTTGTAGTCACCAAAAGTTTAGTCAACATCACCAAATCCCTATTATTGCTCAGAATTACTATCAAAATTTCCACCGGTCGAAAATCAAGTATCCGCTATTGTTTGAACACAATATTTTATGTAGTGGGGTTTCATTTTAATTGTTTTATTGTCCAATAGCCTGTGGCTTTGTGGTTTAGTTAACGATTTTCAAAAATAGGGCAATGCCCCACATTGGCATCTAAGTGTCATGGCACTCAGATGGAAATGCAACTACATTTTTGGGGTATATTGAACAGCTATGCCATGTATTGTCGTTCAAGTGCCACGGCACTTTGATGCCAATACAGGGCATTGCCCTTTGTTTTAAAACTAAACTTTAGATTTTAGTTTTTAGTTTTTACATTTCTAGTCAAGTTTTTTGTTTTTAATTTTTTATATTTTATTTATTTTATATATATAGCATTTTGGGCCTTGGCTTATGTGATGAATAATTGGATTAATCATTAATGGTTTCAATCTTCAAACTTTCAATTTTAAGTCTTAGTTTATTGAATTATTCATGTTATATTTGTAAAATTAATAAATTATATATATTTTTTATTAGCCGTCCCCCCGCCGTCCCCAAATTTTCAAAAAAATTGCCGTCCCGAAACCCCGTCCCGACGTCCCGGAGTCTTAGGTAACTATGCCACATTGTGTCTTTTTCTTTTTCTACAATCAAAATCAGCCTTTATTAGACTGTTGCCTTTTAAAAATAGCTTGTCTCAGCTATTTTTATTTATTTTACTTATTTTCTTCAACCCCTTTCATGGCGCATGGCAAGTAGACTACTGTGTTTTTATTTAATTTATTGTTTTCATGCTCCTTTCGTGCTAACCGGACAGTGCAACTGCTGCATGTTTATTTATTTATTTATTTTCCTTACCTCCTTTTGGCACAGACCAGCAGCATGCATGATTTAATAATTTAAATTCCTTCTATCTTCCTCCCTTACAGCTTTTTCCTTTTGTTTTAGTTGTTTTGTCTTTTCCACACTTGCTTTTGTCTTATCTGTTTGGTCTTATTTGTTTCAAACTTGGCACGGACTTCAGGGACAGCATGCATGCTTTTAGACTGATTTTTGAATATATTCTTCCATCCTTAGCGCCATAAGCTATTCTTGGACTGCAGCATGCCTTTTTTTTAATTAAATTTATTGTCTCTCTTTCCATTTATGGCGCCAACAGTTTAATCTTTATTTATTTCTTCATGCAATCCAACTTTAGCACCATGTCTATTTAGAGCAGCAGCTTGCTAAATTTATCCAAACCAATCTTATCCATCCATTCATGCACTCCTAAAAATAGAACTGGACTTCTATTTTTAGTAAATCCTCTAAAATAGCCAAGTGCTATTTTTAGCCAATTTTCCAAAAATAGCCAATCCTGTGCGTGGAAAATATGGTAACAGGTACTAAAGACAGCCAGAATCAAGGATCCGTTCCCTTTTCAGCAGTAGATTTTACTAAGACATTGTTGGGCTTCAATGTTGAAGGCGGATGGAGGGTAAAATCCAAAAACAGGAGGTTTCATCTCCAGTGTGTGCTGAAAATCATAATAAAGTAGGGAGTCCGGCCCCTCATATAAAATCTTTTAAGGACATTGTAGCATTCCTTCCAAAAAAAATGATTTTGCCTTGGTGATGAGCAACACGGTTAGCTCATCAAGTAACCCTCTCTTCCTCGAATGAGATCACACTTCTATCATGGAACATTAGAGGGGTGACCATCCCAAGTGGCAAGCAGTTTGTTCAACAAGTGTTGTAGACAGCTAAGTCGTATATGATTTTCTTCAAGAATCCAAATGTGGTGGTTTTGAACTGCAGAACCGAATGAACTATTGCTAGAATGGACCTTTTTGGTCTCCTAATAATACTTGGGGTAGTGGAGAAGTAGTTCTTGCGATCTCTCCTTATTTGCAAAGGTTTGTTATGGAACATGGTAGTGATCGTGACAACAGAAGTGTTTAGTTTTACTCTCTTGCTCTAGTACAAGGTTTTTGGTTTTTGTTCCGTATGTGCACCCAACCTTGGTTTAGATTGTGTTTGGTTATGGGATTGGCTGGCCTTTTCTTTTCACATTGTTGACTAGAACATAGGAGGAGACTTCAACACGGTTGAATGGGACAAAGATCGGGTTAGCAGTGTGGGCTCTATTGTGCATGGCTCAAAAGGCTTTTCTCCAACATCTCAACCCCAATTGGCGGGAAAATGGTGTGGATAAGGAGGTCTAGTATACCTGGTCCAATTTCAAAAGGTGAAGGAAAAAATTCAGGCCAGGATGTATCAGGTTTATGGTTCACGAGATATTTTATTTTCGGGGATTTCTCCTCCAATGGAGGTTTACTTGGGACTTCTAGTTCAGATCATCTTCCAATTCAGACTTCCCTTGCAGTGGAGCAAACGGAAGAGGACAAGCCTTCTTCCCTTTTCAAACCACATGTTGTTCATTTGTAATCCCTTGATTTTCGTGCTTTGGTCCATCGTGCTTGGAATCTAGTGCCCTAATGGAGCAAGGGGTTGGTTGTTGTGGTGGGAGGCCGTCATTCGAAGAACCATAAATTTATTTGGCTTGGGGTGATATGATTGCTCAATCACGCCGCCGTGATCTCCAAGGGTCCAAGCGAAAGTTAGAGTATGCTCATATCTCCTTACAGGAGGATCTTCATAATGTCTTTACATGAGGAGGTTGCTCGGTTGGAGGGGTTGATTCGTAGAGAGGAGTACATTGTCAGAGGTTCTTGAATTTGCGTCCGCCTACAAAGTGGATCCAGGAAGGTGATGAGGGGTCAAAATTCTTTGACTATTTGAAGAGAAAAGGGTCTTCTGGAGAGGATTCTTGGGTTGCATGGCCGGATGGTTCATTGGAAGAGGATCTGAAAGGGATTAGAAACATGTTCTGAATGCACTTTCAAAACATATTTTCCCCTATGTTGATTCAATTTCAATTATGCCTGCCCACAATTCCTATTTCTAGGTGATCCCCGAATGTCACTACTTGTGACCACAAC
The DNA here is from genome assembly GCA_018340775.1 of Taxus wallichiana var. yunnanensis. NCBI lineage: Eukaryota > Viridiplantae > Streptophyta > Pinopsida > Cupressales > Taxaceae > Taxus > Taxus wallichiana. The sequence continues at coordinate 112,416,948 of CM031240.1, forward strand.
AAATCGGATAGTGATTTTTCCAAAGAAGAATTGTTTGTTGCTCTTTCATTGATGTGGGATACTTGGAGATAATTTCAATTGTCTAACGGCTGAAGTCTTTTTACTAGCTCTTTGTTTAAGTTTCTTAATCAAGGATTGATTTAGTCCCCAAGTCTTCAACCAGAGATTCCATAGGTGGGTGGCAGCATCCATCACACTTTTGAGTGTTTCCTACAAGATCGTTGCCAAGGTAGTGGCGCTTCGAGTGAGAAATGTTGCTAGTAAGATTGTCTACAAAGAGTAAATGGGTTTTGTCAAAGGGCATTTTATTTCGGATACACTTTCATCTACCCGAAAGCTATGGATTGGGCGAGAGAAACGAAGCAGCAGATTTTGTTTCTGAAGATTGACTTTGACAAAGCTTAAAATCAGATTGATTGGTCATTCATCACCAAGATGTTACTTTGTCTTGGTTTCAGCTCGAAATTTGTGAAGATGGTGACCACACTTTACTCTTGTGCCTCTTCCTTTGTTTCGGTCAATAATTTCCTTTCCCCGTGCATTGCTTTGCATCGATCCATTAGACAAGGTTGCCCCATAGCACTTTACCTCTATGTATCAACGGCTTATGAGTTAGGGTATTTGCTGGAAGTAACCCACATTCAAAACAAGATTAGAGGTGTCCCCATGCCTAATGGTTCAGAGATGCTCAATAATCACTTTATAGACACCTTCTTTCGGTTCAAGTGAACCAAGACTCTATTGAAGGAGTCAAAGATTGCTTGGCTACTTTTTGTAAAGCTTCTAGGGCTATCATCAACAATCACAAAACTGATTTTTGATTGGTTGGTTAGGACGCTCCGGCTAATTGGATTCTTCAAAGTCTTCAAAGTAAACTTCTTCTCTGGTAGAATAAAGAGCTTTCATTTGCTTGAAAATTGACAATGTTGTGTAGAATCCTTCAGGCCTTCCATATTTATTATGTCTCTTGTCGGTTACCCTCCAAGACTCAATTTCGTCGACTGGAGCAGACTTTGAGGTCCTATTTGTGCTCTTAAGTATGGGGGAATTGGGGCCTCTCTATGGTTCTGTGGGCTGGTATCATACCCAAGAAGGGTGGTTACTTAGGGGTGCATTCTTGCTGCCGAGTGGGTGATCCGATGCTTGGGGGATGCTCTCTTGACAAATTTTGATGAGACAGATTATTCACTGCCCAACATTTGGGTAAGGTCATGGGTTGGGTTATGTGATATTGTCTCTGATCCTCAGAATTTTCAGATCGCAGGTTCGTTTTTCTCATGAGTATTTGGGTTGCCTAGAGGAAAGTTTATAGCCTGATCACTTGGAGGATGTCGAGCAATCAGGGTGGGTGGGACTCAGCTAATGCCTATTTGGAGTTGGAAGCTTCAATATATTTGTATTGTTGATATCCCCTAATTTCAGGCATGCAAGTTAAGTAAAAAGAGGATTTTCCTATGGAGAAACTTGTGGGATGCCAACTCCCACTGCTGGAAAGATTGGCATTCTTTAGCCCGTGACTTTGCCCTTTCTTCGTTTGATCAGGCCTCTGTAAGGGAAATTTCAAACCTCATCCTGCAGGAGGATCAGTTTAAGTTGAATATTGATATGAGTAAACTGAATATTGATATGAGTGGACCCATTTGGCATGATTGGTGGCAAAGTCTTGATCAACCCTTAATTCAATATGATACTCAACATCTTTACTCCACTTCACATCCGCAGTGTACTCTTGGTCCAGTTCTTAATGCTAGACAGGTAACTTTTGATGTTGAAGCTTTGTGGATGCGACGACTGTATGGTGTGTGGTTGTTGAATGTTTTCTACAAGCTTCAAGTTTTATGTGTGGTTGTGATCTATCAGGAGCTTCTCTCCCAGGCTCGTTTGTCCAAGAGTGGCCTTTCTGATAGATTGTTCCCTTTTTCTTGCAAACTGGGAACGATTATGCACCTCCTTTGGGACTGTTCCTTTGCGAGATCCTGTTGGAAGCTTATACAGTCCGAGCTGGCAGCCATTCTTCAGGGGAGTCTTCACTAGCGGGTGGCCCTATTTGACAACTCCAGTTCTATCATCCAAGACCCTCTTTGGCATATTTGGCATTGCTTACAAGTTTCAGCTATGTTTATCCTCTGGAAACTTAGATGTAAGTATGTTTTTGCAAACAAAGTATGCTCTTTGTCTGATTTTGTCACACTTGGAAAGGAGAGGTACATATGCAATTGCTGACCAGAGGTTATCTGTTGATCAAGGAGGCCATGAAGTTTAAGCCCGGAGACTACTCTGACTTTATCTTTGTCCTTATCGCTTTAAGAGATTATAAATTTATAATCTTCATTGTATATACCGTTGTACAATTTTCTTTTCTTTTTGTACAGCTCTTTGGTTGTAAATGTTTCTTTCTGTTATTATATGGCACCATTTCAATAAAAAAAAAAATCATTTTATGCAAGAAAATTGAGTCTTACATTACGTCAGAAAATAAATGTACATTAACAAGTAAGGGTTGCCATAGCAAGTCCCTTTCCGCATAAAGCAAGTCAGAAACACATCTATAGTTGAACCCCAAGATAAGAAGTTGGCATCTACTTCTCAAATAAGAAGAACTTTAGCCCAAAATTGAATTGCTCAGTCATCCAGAACTATATGAAACTCCATGCTGCATATTCTTTCTCCAAAACTTATGAAGTTAAAATACATTTTGCAAAGACATAACAGAGAAGTTGACCAAACAACATACCACAGCGACATGCAAATTGTCAACAAAACTAGGGATCATCAAAGGTGGCTGCCCCGGTGAACAAGCCTACTAAAGATGTTGAAACCACTGGCTAATATCAAATATGACACCAAAAATATGTAGCAACCTAATAATCCCAAAACATAAGCTTTAGATCCTATATTGTCTTCCACACTTTACATACCACACACGAACACTTCAAATGACCAATTTAACTAAAGGTCTTGCTGTCAGTGTTTACTGGCAAGTCCCTGCCAACCAAAAACTATAAAGCTTGAAAGCGCAACATGTAAACTTGCACCTAAAATACCTTCAAACAGTAAGACAATCAAAGTAGAGAATTGATTTATCGTCAGGAGAGACAACACTTGATTTGACTCAATAATTTAAAGGTCTTCCTTAAAGTTTACCATCAACATCAATCATGCTGATTATTTCCAAGTTGGCTTATTTCCCTTGCCTTGGAAATAATTCTCCATGAGAGCTAATCCAGCCCTCCAAATTCCACAAGTATTATATGTAAAAACTTATTTCCTTGATAGAAATCTACCATTCAGAAAAGGAAGAAAACCTAGAGAGCCTACAGCAATTCAGAAACACCAAATACTTATTGTTCCCACAATGTTATCCATGTCAAGCTTGCATATTCCAATTCAAACGATAATAAAGCTATATTTTAAGCTATTGAGATTCTTGTCCAAACCAAAGAGTGTTGAAATATTAAATGTTTTGGGACCCTAGGTTTGGTAATGCATAGGTATGTGCATACAAAAAATAATAAAATATAAACAAAATTAGCCAAATATCAATGTAATATGCATAAAATAAACCAAAAATAACAAACCACTATGACTAATTAATAATTCAAAATATCAAATCAATCATGATAAATGATATGTCTCATAAGCTTGTAATATCTGTTCAAAATAGGAAAATAATCAATGGCCATAGTCAAGTTTGAACTACGTGAAGAAATCATCATATTGCTCTTAATCAAGACGACCAAGTGTAATATCCCTGTCAAATAACTGTAATATCCTTGTCAAATAACTGTAATATCCCTGCGAATTCGCTCCGATACCACTGTAATATCCCTGAAAAATACTTCAGATAAATCTGAATATTTTGTCAAAACCTTAGGGCAGCAGTATTAAAACATTGACTTTTATGACAGCAGCGACAATCTGATTTTTTAATTAAAAAAACAGGAAACCCCAATATGTTGAAAACAGACTTTTATTTATCGACTTCAAATCAGCTACAATAAAAAATACCAGAGTGTTTGAATACACTTATTTTCTCACAATTGATGATCTAAATGGAAAGACAGGAGCATGCAAACAGATTTGACTGAAAATTGCCCCCAGATACTGAAGCCCTAGCTGTACTTGCTGTTCTGGATGCTAAAACAGCCCTGAATATGATGCCCTAGCTGAACTGGATGAACACCTATACCCTGAATGACCATTGCAACCCCTGAATGGAATTGCCAAGCTTAGATATGAGGGATTTCGTCCTCAGATTTGTATGCAAATGAGGGTTTTCGTCCTCTATTGCTGATGCAGAAGTAGAAGCTACTTGCAGACAATGAAGTAGTTGATAAATTTCCAAGATGAATGATAATAATCCCCAAAATCTGCTTTTATAACTTCTAAGGCCTTCTTCCAAAGTTGGTGCCCCCTTTTGGAGTTACATGCATGCTCAATAAACAATATTAAATTACTTTATCCCCTCTCCAATGTTGGCGCCCCATCCAAAAATAGAAGCTTGATGCTCATGCAACCCATTCTATCTTTGGCACCCACAAATTCTTTATTTTATTATTATTTTATTCCACTTCTACTTTTTGGCCCCCACTTATTAAAAATATAATTTAAGTGTCCTTTTTCCAATTAAAATATAAAAATACCCTTGGGCCACTTAAATTAATTTAATTCCCTTTTTAATTCTTCTTAGCCCATAGAAAATAATGAGAATAGCATTCGGGTATCCAAAATCAATTAATTTTGGAAAGGGGACATTACACCAAAGCAGCAATTGCTTCATTAGAACTAGACGCGTAGGACTAGTGGCAGTGCCACTCCCATTAGCACCACGATGCAGCTCCTACATAGAATCTTAGGGGTAGTGTTTTTATTTTTATAATGTTTCAATTATTTTCTTTGTTTTTTTATACTTCTATTACGTTTGTTGTTTGATAATCAGGTACATCCCGAGTTCTGCCCGAATACGGAACTGCCGTATTAGGATGTAACCACGAGGTACCCGAGTCGGGTACCAAAACCATAGTGGCATGGGTATGGTGGCCTCCAGGGCAGTACCTGGACTGGTACCAAACCATACTCCTATGGCTACAAGGACCTCAAGGCGGTACTCGGTAACCTAGCTTTCATTACCATGAATTGATAATTCTTTGTTAAGAAAGTTATTTTGAGACTACGTGATTTGGAATATTTGCTTTAAAAATCCATTAAAAATTTTCCCTGAAGTTTTTTAGCAAACAAATTTTATGAATCTCTCATATTACATTTTTTTACAAACATGGCTACCATGCTCAGAGCTATGAGAATGTGGTGCCTGATAAAGGTTTCCTAGATTGCATCATTACAAATGGATTTAACAATCCACTTTGCCACCAGCAACCAAGCCTTAAGGCCCTCTCATCAACCAATCCAAGTCCCCTTTCTCACCATCCCAAGTGCAATCTCCCAAAAGGCTAGAGGTATCCTCTTTGAAACCCAATCTTGATAAATCTGAAGCATGAGTCAAGCTCGAGGTAATTGAAATGCTATGGAACTAGCACAAACACTATGGCCACTTGCTAAAATTCATGACAGTATTGGAAATTACTTGCAAGTAGCAATTGAGTTTTCCTGTGTCACATTTGGGTATTACCTTCAATTTTGGCAAAGCATGCACAGCTGCATATCAATAGCAGATACAATGAGCCAAGAGGAAATCCCGATGCAGCTCACTTTACTACATTTTGAAACAACTTCCAATAAGGATTGCTCCAATCTAGAACAGAATTTAGGACGATAACCCCAAATTCAGTTTTAAGTTCACTAAACTTATTTCCTAAACATCACAAAACACATTAGAACACTCTTAAGTACTGACCACAAGGTGATGTGTAAACATAGTAGAGATGACCAAATTCTGCAGAATGTAGCATTTCCCAACAACCGAGTAACCAAATTACTATTATTTTAATTTGAAACGAGGTGCCCCAGAACAAATAGTATAGCAGAACATGGAGCAAAGAGGCTAGAGGGTAACCCTATCTAATTGATCTCTATACCTAAATAGAAGAATCAAACTGGTCATTCACTTGGAACTTTAATAAAGACATTTGCAATGTGGGTTTTCACAATAAACATAGAATAAAACCATCCAATTATACATATGAAGGATTATGTCATGCTCAATAATATCATAAACTTTATTAAAATCAAAATTCAAAAAAGTCCCTTCTGACTTGTCTCCTTCACCCAATTAATGGCCTCCCAAGCTGAAATAAGATTGTCTAGGACAAATCTGAAACCATGCAGCTCATGACAAATAGCCCAACACGACATAAAGCAGCTAGTTTGGAGGGCAACCTTAAGTAAATAATGTCAAAAAAATTGAAGAGGCAACCTGGTCATTCACTTGAACTTTGATAGAGGCCCTTGTAAAGAGCATTCCGACAGTAAACCTAAATCATAGCCCCAAAATGAATCCACATTTAACAAAACATTTCAAATCAACCCTTGTTTTTTTGTTCTAACACCTCAAACCTTCAAGCCAACAATCAAGCAATTATTTTGTATGCAACATTCAATGAGGTAACTGATCACTTTGGGGTAGCAAAGACATTGGCATATTTGCAAATGTATGTGTATTGCCCTAAAAATGTCAGACAGTATTGCCGAATTCATAAAGGGATGTATTTTATGTTAGCACATGTAAGCCAAGTAATAGAAACTTGGGGTTGTACATGTGATTGCCAGTTCTCTCAAGATCATAGGAAAGTGTTTTCCTGGATTTGTAGGATGTTTTTCCAGTTTAGCTAGACATGCATACTCATTCCACGCAAGAAAACTCTCAAGGACCATGAAGCAACTGACTTCTTTTTCACTAATATTTGGGTTTCCCTTTGGCTTGCCTGGTTCCATTATTTCAGATAGGGATGCAGGATTCTTGGATAAATTTTGGACTGCTTTGTGGCGGGATAGAATGGATATAAAGTTGTAGAGGTCAACTGCACTCCATCCCCAAACAGATGGTCAAACCAAGGTAGTAAACAAAACATTTGTGCAACTCTTGAGGGAGTGCAATAGAAAGCATCCAATCACTTGGGATGAGAATTCAGCATACATTCAGCACTCGTAAGTTAGGAAAGTCCAGACTTCTACAAATAAGTCCCCCTTTAAAGCATGTTTTTGTTTCTTGCCTCCTAACACTTTTGATGTTTCTGTGAGACAGCCGAACTGGCACAAAGGAGAGTTGATTCAGAAATTCCAAGGGCTGAAAATTTTATTGACTGGGTGAAGCAAATTCATCTTTGTCTTCACAAGAACATAGAGTCTCAAGCTAAGCATAACTGGCATTTGCAGGATTGAAGGGGCCATGTGTGTGCCAATAGGCAAAGCAGTGAAAAGGGTCGTAATTGGAGTTATGCCTCGCAGATATGTCAGGCATTTTACATATTGATATTTTAATAATTTAACATAATGAGAAATGAACTTAATTTTCTTCATTCAATGTAAGAGATATTTAGTATTGGATTGTATTCCAAAGAGAGTGATTGCACGCACAGTTATTCCTTCCTTGTGAGTAATGTCCCCTTTTCGGAAATAATTACTTCGGATACTTGAGGCCTATTTTTATTATTTTCCGTAGGCTAAGGGGAAAGTGAAAAGAGGAAAATAAATTAATTTAAGTGGTCCACAGATATTTTATATTTTAATTGGAAAAGGACACTAAAATTATATTTATAATTCAAAAAACTTTGTTAGAATAAAATAATAATAGAAAGTTGACTTCTATTATTAGGCTCTTAGTTAGATTTTATAAATAAATAAAGTTGCATGTTTTTGTATATCCTAATTTTATGATAAGGGTGGAAAAAATATTTTTAAAGTGTTTAATCATATTTTTGGATGGGGCACCCACTTTGGAGTGTTTGAGAGTTATCAAGGCAGACTTGGGGTTCATTGTAGCACATCTTGGAAATATATGAATTATTTTCTTTGTCTGTAAGTAGCTTTTGTTTTTGCAAACAGCAACAGAGGACGAAAACCCTCATTTGCATACAGAATTGGGGACGAAAACCCCCACTTCTCAGCTGGGCAATTCCATTTAGGAGTTGCAGAGGTCTTTCAGGGTGCAATTGTTCTGCCAGTTCAGCTCCGAGGCAATTGTATTCGGTTTACTTGGTATTGTTTTATTGTATCTAGTTGGAAATAAATAAATAAAAGACTTTTTTCAAATATTTGTTCGCTGTTTTTATTTATAAAATTCAGATTATTACTATTGTTGTAAAAGTTCATATTTGCAATACTGTTGCTCCTAGGATTATCCAGATTTGTTAGAAAGTATTTTTAGGGATATTACAGTGGTATCGAGCGAGGTTCCTCCAAGCTTTGGGAGGGGAATTTAAAAAAAAAAACATCAAGCATGCAGCCCGTAGAGAGTTACAACCATGGTGGGGTAAGATTTCTATTTTTGATGGTACTAATAAACTTTTTGTGAGATCATGGTTGCTAGAATTGGAGGCATACTTGCTATCAAACCCTATGTGTGTGGATGATGCCCTCAAATTCATCCCTTATCATTTGGAAGGGATAGCAAAGGATTGGTGGTATCATTTGTTAAAGAGCCAAGGGGAAGAATCTATTTGCTTCTTTGATGACTTCAGCCAAAGGTTCATGGAGAGGTTCGATGTACCGGAGGACAAAGGTGAGCAAGGGGTAGAGGAGGAAATCAAGGAGCTTGAGCCCGAGAAGGAAGAGAACTCCAATCCGCAAGTTGATGATGAGAGTTTGGTGGTGAAGGCTCAAATTCCAAACGATGAGGACTACTTTCAGTTTGTTGCCTTGTTTGGGACAATAGTACAGGAGGAGATACATGAGGAGCAGATTGCACGAGATGCAAATTATGTGGTAAGAGGTACATCATCTTTGTTATTGCAGCAGTATTATCATGATGACATTCCACCCATTGTGGACAAGGTTGCTAGGGAATTGATACAACAAAGTCAAGTTATTCTAAAGACAAAGTATGTTAAAGATCTTGATGGTACTCCAAGGTATGAAAGGAATGAACATGTGTCAAATTTATTGTTGCGTATCAAATCATTTCAGATTTGTTTTCTTCATGAGATGTTTGGTAATACAAAGTGTAATATGAAGCATGTGGATCCTCTGTTCCAATTTCATGATTGTGGGCATTATGAGAGCTACATATTTTGGCAAGAGCTCTCTCATTTGACAGGTACAGTGCAAGGATTTTGGATCACTTTAGCATGTTCTATCTCGTGCACTTGGCACTTGAACTGATGAGTTACAATTGCTTGAGGGCAAGCAATTATGGGAAGGGCGGACTGTAATGTCCCCTTTTCGGAATTAATTACTTCTGGATACCTGAGGCCTATTTTTATTAGTTTTCCGTAGGCTAAGGGGAAAGTGAAAAAGAGGAAAATAAATTAATTTAAGTGGTCCACAAATATTTTATATTTTAATTGGAAAAGGACACTTAAATTATATTTTTAATTCAAAAAGCTTTGTTAGAATAAAATAATAATAGAAGGTTGACTTCTATTATTAGGCTCTTAGATTTTATAAATAAATAAAGTTGCATGCTTTTGTAAATCCTAATTTTAGGATAAGGGGTGGAAAAAATATAATGTTAAGTGTTTAATCCTATTTTTAGGATGGGGCGCCCACTTTGGAGTGTTTGAGAGTTATAAAGGCAGACTTGGGGGTTCATTGTAACACATCTTGGAAATTTATGAATTATTTTCTTTGTCTGCAAGTAGCTTTTACTTTTGCAAACAGCAATAGAGGACGAAAACCCTCATTTGCATATGGATTTGGGGACAAAAACCCTCACTTCTCAGCTGGGCAATTCCATTCGGGGTTGTAGTGGTCATTTAAGGTGCAAGTGTTTTGTCAGTTCAGCTCCAGGCAATTGTATTCAGACACTGGTATTGTTTTATTGTATCTAGTTGGAAATACATAAATAAAAACTGTTTTTTCAAATATTGGTTCGTTGTTTTTATTTATAAAATTCAGATTATTATTGTTGTTGTAAAAGTTCATATTTGCAATCTTTTGTTGCTCTAGGATTTAGCAGAAATATCCAGATTTGTTAGAAAGTATTTTTCAGGGATATTACATTGTGATGGTGGTGTAAGCATTGTCTTTTATTCTTGAGTGCAGTCGAAAAAGAATGCAAGTGTTATATGAAGGTATTAGAAGAATTTAACTCAAGATATAGTCTTTGTGAAGGTTGGCCCTTGCCTTTGGTAATCCCGTTATCTATTATGGACTTGTCTAATATAAGCCCTTGTGATTTGTGTATTGTAAGTGCCTAGGCCATGTGAAGGGGGTTTTGTGTATGATTAACATGTCATAGGTGGTAAAGAAATAGATTTGCTTGTGTGGGACACTGGACCAATATAGTTTTCGAATTGCACCACTACATATATAGGCAAATATGGTTGCTTGGAGTTTGGTTTGTAAAAATATTTGTAGCTCGCTCAAGAGCTCCAATGACAAGACCAACCTGCAATTCATAAGTTTGATGTTGGCATAATACACCGGCCTATACATAGGGAAACTTTCCGTTTGGGTTGGTCATCGTCGACATTAATGACAATTTTAATTTCTCCATTCTCTCGTAATACTTTGTGCAATTTAAAGATTTTGAGATTCGTGCATATTCTTGTTCTACATTTCAACAAGGTTGGTTTGCAAATAAATGCACAGATGAGTCAAACCAATTTTGTTCATATGATGTGAATGAGATAATTGTACCATTCATCTTGTGTTGGCTCCACATTTTGCATGTTCAAGAACATTTTACGGAAATTGGACTAGAATTGGAAAGTCACCTTTTTGGAAAAAGAATGTAGTGTTAAACAACTTTGTTGAAGGTTTGCCATAGGAAGATTGCAGTGATTATGCGTAGGTTTGTCCATAAAAATTTGTAGTTCACCAAGATTGCCAAAAGGATGATAGACCACCTGCCAAACAAGCATCAATGCTTCATGCAACCATCAATTTGTAGTAATAACTTTGATCATATGATGCTCATTTCATTGACAATGGCGTATCGTATCATCTATGCTTGAAATATTGTTGAGCTTGTTCTCGCAGGATCTCATTTCATTTATCGAAATCTTGAGGCGTGTATGTATGGTCGACGCACGAACAACCACAAGTAGTGGACCCTCCATGAGGTGTTGAATTTGCTAGTATGTGCCATAAATTTTATAATAAAAACTCGAGAAAAATATTTGGCTCAATGAAAAAACTGAAAAGCAAAATTCTATCCATGTTAATGCTCTCAAAGAAAATCCATGTAAACAACACAGGCTATATTGACATGCCCTTCGACTACAAAATACAATTTTTTCATTTTGAACATTTCTAGTAAATCAACCACAAATAATTTGTTCCCATGTATTGGCTTACATGTCTGAACTCCTTGTCTTTTACTTCAAAATAGGATCTCAACCTCGGGACACAATCTCGATGACACTACTTTTCTGCTAGTATATGATAAGATTTGATTCTTCCTTCCCTTTGTAGACAATATGTACAATTGCTAGTAGTTAATTATGAGTTTGTTATTATATTAGATATACCTCATTCTCAACACATTTTTAATCGGAGAGGTAGGTGAATAATTGCAAAAACAATTTGGATCAAAGATTACTTGAATCCACCTTACTAGATATGATTATTTTAAAAAATCTAACAAAAAATTCGAAGGAAGCATATAGGTAAATTAAAGAATTGCATAATGATATTACAAAATATAAGATATGCTGATATTATTTAAAATTATCCTAACGAGTTGTCGTTATGCCTCACACACTGATGTGACAGGCCTTCCATTTTGGTGTTGCCAACTTAGAGTAACGAATAGAAGGAAAAATATATTTTTTAATACATAAAGCGAACAATGGAATATCAATGAAAAATCCATCGAGCCAAGAATAATGGAATGGCACAAAAAAATAATTTGGTGCAAGCCAAAATTGTATTCACATTAATCCAAATGAAGAAAGATTACAAACATTTATAGCCAAAAGATGGCTATTCATTTCACCTTCCAAAAAGACTCTTCACATTCCTGCGAGAACTATTCACTACCACTACAAGATAACAGTTCTCCTACATATTACATCTAGGATTAATCAATGTTATGAAGAACAATATTACATTACCCCCTTAATCCGTAGGGGTTATTGTGAGACCTGCCTTTGGACTTTTCAATTTTTTCTCTTCCAAGCACTTTTGTCAAGATGTTTGTTGCTCGCTCTGCAGTAGGGCAATGTAGCAATTTTACACTGCCATCTTTCACATAATGCCAAATCAAGTGGAATTTTGTGTTGATATGTTTGGTTTGGTCATGAAAAACTAAGATTCTTTTCCATTTGAATTGCAGATGTGTTGTCAACCATGAGTGGTGTTGACAAAACCTGTTGTTCCTACAAATCTAAAAGAATTCTTTTGAGTCACAAAATTTCTCTAGTTGCCACTAAAGCAGCCTTGCATTTTGCTTCGAATGAAGAAATTGTCGGCATTGATTGCTTCTTTGAATTCCAATTGATTATTGTTCCCAAATTCATCATAAAACCCAAAGTGGATTTCCCATCTTCAAAATCACAAGCATGGAATTTGAATATCTAACCATTTTGCAGTATCGTGTCCTGGAGTATTTGAACCCAAAATTGTGTTCTTTTTAGATATCGAAGAACTCTTGTTGTTGCTACCCAATGACTTTCTCTAGGTTGTTGCATGAATCTAAAAAGAACACCAATAGCAAAAGAAATATCTAGTCTAGTTGTGGTCATATAGATCAAACTTTTAATGAGATGTTTATATTTAGTTGTATCGACCAAATCTAAGGTATCCTTTGATGTCAATTACATATTTTGTTCCATGGGTGTACTGAGAGGCTTACAATTTGTCATTCCAAACTTGCTCAAAATTTTGGCACTATATTTTTGTTGAGTGATGAAAATATACTTTGATTTTTGAATTACTTCAATGCCCAAATGTTAAATGAAGATAACCCAAATCTTTCATTTCAAAACCTTTCATCAACTCTACTTTGATTTTTGCAGTGTGTTTCTCATTATTTTCTATGATGAGCATATCATTCACATACACTACTGGAAGTACAACTGTTTTGTCAATTGTTTTGGCAAAATGAGTTGCATCTTTAAACTTGAAACACTTGAACTTCATGTTTAGGAAGTGCTCAATGAGCTTTTCATACCATGCTCTCAAGGCTTGTTTCAATCCATACACGATTTCTCCACTTCTAACACCTTATGCTCTTGGCCGTCCACTACAAAACCTTCTGGCTGAGTCATGTACATTGTTTCTTTGAGATCACCATTCAAAAATGCAGTTTTTACGTCCATTTGATGAACTTTCCATCCGTTTTGAGTTATCAAAGCCAACAAAGTTCAAATGGTGGACCATTTCACTATAGGTGCAAAGGTTTCATTGTAGTTTGTCCCTTCTTTTTAGAATATCCCTTTGTGACATGCCTTGCTTTATGTTTGTCAAGCAAGCCAATGGCCTTGTATTTGTTGTGGAAACCCACTTGCAACCAATTGGTTTGCAGTTGATTGGAGGATCAATTAATTTTCAAGTTCCATTTTTCACCAATGCACCATACTCGTCTTTCAATGTTGTTCTCCAAGACTCGTGCTTTTTAGCTTGTTTGAAAGTGATTGGCTCTAAATCAGATGTAACATTGAGTTCTCCTTTTAGAGAGTCATTCAAGGAGAGCTTTTCAATCTTGTTTTGAATCTTATCATGTAAAGGGTCAGATGAAGATATTCCCAAAGCATGAGATAGAATTTTCTCACCACCATTAGAAAGGGATTGGGTTGGAAGAGCCTTCTGATAACATTACGGATTCTAGGACAATAGAGTAATTGGTTGAGCATTTGTAGCTCATAGTTAGAAGGATGTAGTGTGCATAAAAGTGCATAGAGAACAAGGCCGAGTTGGCCAAGTGTGTAAAATGTCTTCTTGTGAGTTCACTGAGCTGAGATTTTATGCAAGTTAAAGTAATGTCTTTGTATTTTCATGAATGAATGGATAAAAAATTATCATGTGCCAACTTTTTATTGCCATTGTGAGTTGCGTACTTTGATATGATCAACCCAACATTCAATTAGGGGAGACACCTAGGGGACTTCTTTCATGACAGGGATTAAAATTAATTACATTAATTACCATGCCTTGGAATTCATTTCTACGTCTTTGAGTTCTTCAATGGATTTTACTTTTAATGGTTTCAAAAGTTTTAGTGATGTGTCCCACATGTCGTGTGATATGTAATGATGGGATGTAAACTCACTACCTCCTTTAGCTTAATGATTTTCGATGGCATCCCAGCCCACATAAATTCTCATTTTTTTTTGATAAAATGGAGGGCACGTCTCCTAGACTTTCCTTTACTAATGTAGTACAAAGTGAGAGTCATCAAAGAACTTAGAAGGCGTGCAAACAGGATAATCATCCTCTTTCATTGTGTGATGATGTAAGGATTATGACATCAATCTCAAACAGTTGCCATCATTAATAATGATGGTAAAATCCATATTTTTATGTCTACCAGTATATGTAAACTTTGGTTAACTATACATCTTCAACTATGTTTTCCAATATTCACTGGGGCTATCAGTTTGTTAAGTTGCACATCATGGTGACGAGGCATGCTCAAGCCATTGATTCCAATCCCAAGGGTAGGAAGCACAAAATGTTGGTTGGGCTTGCTAGAGAAAATTGGAAGAGACAATGCTACTACTCTTTCATTTGGAACCCGTTGGACAAATAGGAAGAAAAGGAGAAAACTGCAGGGTTCTCAGTTCAAAGACAATATTAGAAGAAATGACTTGAATTGACAGGTAGTGGAGGACCATGGACATGCCAAAGGCCATAACGGTTTGTTTACCATGGTCAAGTAAGTGAATATATCTACCAAAAGAATCTCTTTGGCAGTTGGTAATTCAATATCAAACTCTATTCAGAGCCGTCACACTTCATTCACAGAGACCATAACAATCCATTTACCAAAGGGTTCCGAGTTCAATGAAGATGATCTTAGATGTAACAATTTGAATTGCCACAAAGTGGAGGATCCAGGACATGCCATAGGCCATTAAAGCCTGTTTTTCACAGTCAAGTAGGTGAATATATCCATTAAAAGACTCGCAATGACATTTGGTAAAGCAGTACCGGACTCTATTAAGTCCCATCACACTTCATACACAGAGGCTTTGAATAGGGTTGAAAGGAAATTGGTCTTGGGGAAGAAATAAATGGAACGTGCTGAAAAATCCCGTGTAGACAAGGCCGATATCCAAAATTATGATGCCAGTGGTGGTTAAGATTTCAGATACAGCAGAAACCTTCGCTTCACGCTCTACTCAATATTTACCGTATGACATGTCACATTCAGACTGTGGGGAATAAACTTCGTTCCCTGGATATATTGACTTATCATACAATTCTAGATCTACATAAAAGTCCTTTGGTTCTCACTAGAAAGGTACAAAACATGGGTATGAAGGTTATAGAATTCTCGGTTATAGCCAGTAACCATCTCGATATAGATAATCATAGAGTTCTAGGAAAAGCAGTTCAAGATGCTTGACTTTTCTGTGATTTTGTGATTGTTCTCTTTAATCAATGCAAGTGGTTTAGCTCTGTTTTGACATGGCCATTCACAAGCATTTTATGTTTGGTTACTATTTCCTTTCAGGGCTTCTCTTATGTTCAACTTGTAGGCCATAGCTTCAGCCTTGTCAAATAGCTTGCAGTCTTGAAGAATATTTTGAAATTTCCAGCTAATTTTCTTATGGATTATAGAGACATGGACTTGAACCTGTTAGGCAGGTTGCATTGTAATGAACTTCTAGTAATTAAAATATTAAAGTGATTTTTGCCTTCCCAAAAAAGGAATATCATAGTCTTCAGGAAATTTCTACCAAATTACCTTTCAAGGAGGCAGGGAAACACAAAAGGGGACACGTAATAGTAACCACAAATACTAGGAGAAATAAGTCGATAAGAAATTAACATGGGGATAGAGAAGGGAGATTCAGGGCCAGCAATGTGTGTCGGTGTCTGAAATTTTGAAAATTATAATTATCGATATATAATACTTGAATTCCTTGCATCAATCCATGCCAAGTAGCCAACATCCTCTCTAACACCATTTCATCACAATACCCTCATACTCCATCTCCTATTACATTAGAAGAACAAAAAAATGTTACGAATACTTTCCAAAGAGGTCTAGTTATTCGTGGCGTTTTGACCAAATGAAACACAGACACGTGATGGCCAGCTAGACCTATTTATTGGGAAATTTTGAAAATTTTCAATTTTCTACCTAAGTTGTATGGTTGTATGGAACAAACCAGATGATGTCGATTGGCACCACCACATCATTAATGCCGAGTTGACAATTCTTCCTGCCTAGTAGTTAAAAATCCCAACTGATAATTACGGAAAATCATTATGTGCCTACATTTCTATTTAACACTGATTTTGCCCTAAGGGTTGTGGTTTAGTCGGTTCAATTGTATGAGAGTGACTCAAGTTCAAATCCCCACCCTGTTACATCGTAGAGTATACAAAATGAGGTGCAATTCAAAGTGTATGACTCATGTTCAAACCCACGCTGCAATAAGGCATCCCACAGTCTAAGAGCCAAACCCTAACAAAAAATCAACAACACTAAGTTTCCTCGTACAAGACCCTCGCTTGCCATTGAAAATTCAACTTTCGTCACTAGTAGCCTTGACAAGCGCCTGAATAGTATGAATGTTGAAGAACAAAATCCGCCAGGGAATCAATGTACCACAAAATCAAGGCTCGAACATTTAAAGCTCCAGAATATAAAATTGGGGGCAAAACCCTAGGAAAATATCCACAATCCATCTCCCTAAATAATTCTTATGAACACTAAAATTACAAATCCGTAAAATTTTTTGATCTGCACCCAAAATTAAAGGTACTACTGGCCCCATTTTTGCTGTATTTATGCATTTGGAATTTTAAAAACAAGATCGTAGAAAAAAAAGGGTAATTTTGCGCCAAATTAAGCGGAAAAAATAAGTAAACGGTTTGGCGGAGATTGAACATACCTCTGCCCCAACAGGTTGGTAGGAATGGATCCGAGCGCAATCGCAAAGAAGCCGATTTAGTTTGGATGGTTTTGTTCGGTGTTGGGCAGTTATGGCGAGCTCTTTGTGTGGATATTGAAGTTTATTTTGGAGTCTGGGTTGAGTTCTTGCTTGTGTCGACGTTGCAATCCTTTGGTCACATAATTCACTTTTTAAAGAACAATGGCATTCTATTTTTGTATTTATAGTAGCAATTGTACAAAGAGTTGCAAGTTTCCATGGAAATGATGCAAACGTAAAGTTACTTTGGAAATGTTTGTTGATGTGATCCCTCATTTAGCACTATAGGTCGACATGGTGATGAAACATTCTCAATGGCTCTTGTTAGGCTTTTAGTTTCCATGATCACAACATGGTCATCTAGTACCTCGATAATGGTGTTGTTGCATGCATTAAATAACAGATTAGGTCACGCATTGAGAAAGTGTAAAAGGTATTTCCACGACATTTAAATCTAGCCAAGACAATAAGTTTTCTACAAGAAAATTAGCGAGTTAGGGGTTTAACAAGTTGGCAATGCAAAAGCAAAATTATTGATGTCCTAAGTGGAAGATAGTCAAGCCACACATAAAGAAAGCTTAAAGGAAGTGAGAAGATGTAAATAGGATGGATGGGACTATGTTAGCATGTTTGCAAGTATATGTCCATACGCTATTTAAGAAGTCCCATTGTGGAACAAGTTGGGAGGATGTTGGTAATGGTTGATGGTTTTGGTTTTAAACCTACTATTTGCATTTTCATAAGGGTTTCCATGGCCTTTTTAGCTCACCCATTTTGTATATACCACCGTAGACATGACATTCCACAAGAGGACATTCATTCGAGGTATTTCTTCAAAAACAAAGCCTCGTCAAGAACACCATTTTTAGCTATTATGTGTAATGAAATTACTTAGAAAAATCTTAATATCAACAGCAATATAACACCAAAGAGCATCAAGATATATAGAATTGATCATAATATGCAAGTAGAATGACTTAGCCACTTTGAGGGAGCAACCTCCAAACCATATAATAAGACAAGACTCGAGTACTCAATATGATGATCATCTACCACTTATTACATCCTATATATACCCTACTTTGCCATGTAAAACACCAAGGCCAACCTATTAAACATATGAAAGCATAAATAAATATGTTATGAATTTTAGGAGATAATGTTAGCCATGTGTTGGTTATACATATCTTGATATATGACCTCGAAATAAGGGTGTAGCATGCCCTTCCCCTTGAAAAAACATTATCCCCATGTTGACCATTTCAAGAGGCTTCTTCAAAGAAGTATAGTCCTCAATGTCGGCGATCTTTGGATGCCATTACACGAAATTCTCCTCCTCCCATGTTGTAGCTTCATTGTCTTAATTCTTCCACTTGATTAGATACTAATTACTCTCTTATTCACCCTCTTAATGTGCATCTGAAGAATTTCCTCATGTTTCAAATTGATTTGGCCTTCGTTATCCAAGTCAAGTAACTCTATCTGGGTTGAAACATTTTGTGCAATGACATTCTCCAAGCCAAAAATGTGCCAAGTATGTGAAAGTGGAAAAATCTCTTTGAGACTAGAGAGCTTCAAATCTTCAAAAAATTGAATCTTCTTACCATCCACTTGAAATTCCTTTATATTATTTTTCCTATGGATGCACTCTTCAAACTAAAATATTGAAGCTTCCATCTTTGGAGCTACACTATCTGAACTCTTATCCTCTATTTGTTCTTCACTTGATCCTCTTCCTCTCCTTCTACATCACCCATAATTGCTTCTTCTTCTTCTCCTCCTCCATCTCTTCCTCCTCCTTCTCCTTCGCCTTGTTCTTCTTATCCTTCTTTTTCTTCTACTTCTACCTCCCCTTCTTCTTCTTCACCTTTTTCTCCTTCTCCTTTTCCTTCTCCTTCTCCTCCTTTTTCTCCTTCTTCCCCCTTTTCTTCTTCATCTTCTCCTTCTCCTTCTTCTTCTCCTCCTCCTCCTTATTCTTCTCCTTGTTCTTTTTCTTCTTCTTCATAACATCATTATATTCTTTCTCATTCTCTTCTTATTGTTTCCACGACCAAGAAAACTTGTTCAATTTCCTCCCAAGACCAATATAAACACTCTTGATTCAATTGAGAGACCCACCTCTGTGTTGGACCACCAAGCCAAAATGAAAACCAAAACCATGTCCATTTAGATGAAAAATAATTCTTCTTAAATTCAACCCACCATTCCCTAACATCATTTTCTTCCTTTCCATACAAAAGTTGCATCCTCATGATACACAAAAAATAGGGTTTCAAGAACAAACTCCTTTAACCAAGATTTAAGTGTCCAATTTCAAAATTATTTTAGCCTTAATTCAAGAAAATACATAGAAGAAACCCCCTTTTACATTTTTATACCTTATGAAATTGTACACAACTTTGAAAATTTCCAAAAATGGTGGCCTATGGAGTGAATTTATGAAAAACCATAAAATGGATATAACTTGTGCAAAACAAGTCAAAAAATATTGAAATTTTTATAGAACCTTACTTGATTGATTTTTCCACTTCAGTTAAAAAATTGCAAAAAAAAAATCAACCTATTTCGAGATATAGTTGAATCTTCAAAATTAGGGTTTGACCCAATTATGGCCTAGATTGAAGTTTTAATACCACTTGTAATGAAATTACTTAGATAGATTTGAATATTAGCAACAATATAACACCAAAGAACACCAAGATGTATAGAAATGATCAAATTATACAAGTAGGATGACTTAGCCACTTCAGGGGATAACCTCCAAACCATACTGATAAGACTTTAATGCTCAATATGATGATCATCTATCACTTACTAACTCCTATATATACCCTACTATGTTATGTAAAGCATCAAGGTTGACCTACTAAGCATATGAAAGCATAAATAAATATGATATGACATGTTAGGAGATAATATTAGCCATGTGTCGTCTATACATATTCGATATATGACCTAGGAATAAGGGTGTAACATGCCCCTCCCCTTCAAAGAAACATTATCCCCAATGTTGACCATTTCAAGAGGCTTCTTCAAACAAGTATAGTCCTCAATGTTGATGATCTCTAGATGTAGTTACGAAATATTCCTCCTCATGTGTTGTAACTTCATTGTCTTGATTCTTCCACTTAATTATATACTCAATAATTACTCTCTTCTTCACCCTCTTAATGTGCATATGAAGAATTTCCTCATGTTTCAAACTAATTTGGCCTTCTTTATCCAACTCAGGTAACTCTATCTGGGCTGAAACATTTTGTGTAATGACATTCTCCAAGCCGGAAAGGTGTCAAGTATGTAAAAGTGGAAAACTCTCTTTCGAACTAGACTGACTTCAAATATTCAAAAAATTGAATCTTCTTACCATCCACTTGAACTTCCTTTATATTATTTTTCCTATGGATGCACTCTTCAAATTAAAATATTGAAGCCACCATCTTGGAGCTATATTATATGAACTCTTATCCTCTATTTTTTATTCAACTTGATCCTCTTCCTCTCCTTACTCGCATCACTCATGGATACTTCTTCTTCTTCTTCTTCTTTTTCGTCTTCATCTTCTTCTCCTTCTCCTTCTCCTTCTCCTTCATCTCCTTATTTTTCTTATACTTCTACCTATCCTTCTCCTTTTTATCTGTCCCCCTCCTTCTCCTCCTTCTTCTCCTTTTACTTTTTCTCCTTCTCCATCTTCTCCTCCTATTGTTCCTTGTTTTTTTCCTCATTCTTTTTCTTCTTCTTCAACAACGTCGTTGTTTTGTTTATCATCCTCTTCTTATATTTTCCACCTAGCCATGAAAACTTGTTCCATTTCCTCCCAAGACCAATTTGAATGCTCTTGATTCGATTGAGAGACCCTCCTCTGTCTGTAGACCACTAATCCAAAATGAAAACCAAAACCATGTCCATCTAGATGAAAAAATAATTCTTCTTAAATTGGATCCACAATTCTCTAGCATTAATCTCTCCCTTTCCATAGAAATGTCACATCCCCGTGATACACAAAAATTAGGCTTTTGTAGACACAAAATCAAGCACTTTGGGTAATTATCTAGTCCTGATTACATACTACTATTCATATGATTCCTAAGTAAGAAAAGTACTAACTAACCCATGTCTTTGGCCACATTTCTTTGTTTTCTGTTACCACTTTTGCTCTTACACTCTTACTTTCTTAGTTTGCCTTTTTATACCTCGACATTTATCATCTTGGACACTAGGGCCTAGCTAGGACACCAACGCTAAGTGCCCACGATCTCGGTATACTTTGTTCACACTTTTCGGGATTAATTACAAAATTCAAGTAAGGGAATCATATAAATATAAAGTTATGTGATCATAATAAAGGACCAAGCACTAAGCATTAACTATCACCACCTAAGGTTGCATCCATCAAGCATCTAAGAGCTCTATTACATCCATCTAGCACCATCCAAGGGACACAAGGGCTAGTTATTATGCATACACTTCATAGGATAGAAGTTCATTATATTCCATGCACACATATATTACATTACTTTACATTTAGCTTACTTGCTTGCTATTAAGTGTGACACGCACAATAGCCACCTAGGGCACAATTTTGAACACACACATAACTACATTGGGTCTGAGATGTAGTGTAGTGCTCAATCATAAGTTCACCATTGTGATAGCTAAGGATAGTCCGACCCCTCATTCTGTATCTTTCTTTTTTAGGATTTGATGTCTATTTGAGGGTGTAGGTCATTATTTCATTGTAGGTTTCAATGACTCTCATGATCATTATGTGACTTCATAGGAACCAATGGAGAACAATAATGAATACCTCATGACCACTCAAAGGAGGTTTTCTAAGCATTTTGGCAAACCTAGGCACCTAGAAACAAGCGGGTAGGGCACCCATAGGCACCCATGTCCCTCTTTAGGCACCCCAATCTAGGAATATCTTCAACTCACACACTTTTCTAAGGCTCTGTGTAATGCTTCTCCCTCTTTGTTCATCCAATCGAGCCGGTATAGTCTAGATTTTATTGCAAATCAACTAAGTACCTTCTTCTCCTCCTTGCAATTAGGGTTTCATATTTTATTGCTTAGCTTGCTTGGCTTAATTTATGTACTTAATTGTTTATTCATTTACCGCTACAATAGAAATCATATAAGGCATATATTTCCATATTTATCTTAATCATTTGCATAGATTTGGCATTCACACTACATATTCATTACATCTACTTTTACACGTTGCGGTCATTACCCTATGATGCACTCTAGTTCCATGGTTCATACTCGACTGCCGAGGGTATACATCTCAAATGGACCTCATCACACTCGCGTGTTCAATCACTCACTCACTCACTCACTCATTTCTACTCTACACTTTGTGCTTTGACAATCATATCTTTCCAAGTACACACATTTCAAACCATTTCTCGATGATGCACTTTCGCTTACGTTTCATTAGTTACTACTGAGGGGGCATAAATAAATGAACCTCATCTCATGTATACACATCCACTTAGAGGGCACATGACTCCTATCATTCACATTGCATTCCATTCTGTCTCATCCACAACATACTACATATCTTGGTTGCATTTAGCCTTGCTTACATTTACTTGTTACATGCAAAATCTGATTACACATGCTAGATATATATCTTGTATGTCATTATCTTTATCATATAAACATGTGCATTCACTTTCATTTCTAGTTGTGATCACAGATTCTACAGATCTATATATGCAACATGGATGCTTGGCGCAATACCTAGTACCAGTCCCACATCGGTTCTTGGGTCATCCACTTTCGTACATTACATGTGTTATTGTTTCATTTTGTTTCATAGCACATTACTTTATCGGCTTATACATGCTTTGACATACTTTTTATATTTCTAACACGCTAACGGATGTTTCATGTGCAACATTTGTTTCTAGGACTATATGCTTCCATAGTTGTTGATTACATTATTTTTCATTGTTTTCTCTTTACATGTCATTATTTTTGGTTTTTCCCTTTGTCTTGTGTGCGTTATTTGTTTTGGGATTCGTTGGCCTTGATTTTCTTGCGACATCATGAGTGGTGTCCCATGTTTGCAACCCGCTTTTGTGATCTACATTGTCTTCTTGCATCTTAGCTTACATATTGTCGATTAGCATAAATGTTGTCTTATGCATGCATGTTTGTCTTTTCTTGTATTAACACATGTTTCCCATCCAACTTATTCGTGCATGCCTTGGTTTCTACCAAGCACATTCCCTCCCCATGCAGGGCACAATTTCGATTCAGTGGTCGGTCCTCTTTTGGGCCACATACTCCTTCAACGACATCGCATGCACTCTAAATTGGGGGCATCATTTGGGTGAATCAATCACCCCATAAAGCAATCTACAATCATTACACAACACAACACGATACCAATACAATACGGTTTTCATTTTGAGCTCAAAATCAGACTTGGGTCCTTAGCACAACATGACCCTTCACGGATTCCTATAACTAGGGGGATTACATAGCATTTTGGTAGTTCATCAGATCTGACGAACTCCACACAACAACTTTAACATGGAATACAGTCCTTAGCACTTTCGTGTTGGATCGAATGTTCAAATTTTGCACACCATCTATAATGGTGTCCTACATTCAGAAATAGTTAAAGGTTGGAGGATAACACCAAACTTTTCTCCCTACACTTCTTCCATATCATTTTCCTAAGATCGCCCCAAAATTTATAGCCAACACAAATGACATGAGATCACCCAAAAACTTGTTCGTCTCTGACATCTACGGGATCCTTTCTACACTCTTTCTTCATCACGAATCAGTGCAAATGTTCATTTTTCACATTTTCATATTTTACATACTTTTATTACATAAGTTTTACACATTTTGATCATATACATGCATATTTGACTACTTATTTGTTCTTCTCTTTTACAAGTCCGTCTATATGGGAAGCAATAGTCAACATCATTCAAACATCACATAACAACAAGAACATCATGACATTTACACATACGTTTCTATCCCGGGTTCATCTTCATCATCACTTTTTGCACTTTCTCCTACTTAGCATCCACACTTCACACTTTTATCACTCCATGCTTTGTCATGTCCCTCGGCATGCTTCCGTCATCAATCTACATGGTTATCGAGCACGCATCTCTATCTACTTTATGTTATTGAGCTTTCCACTCACCAACATAAAGTGGGGGTAAATATAGACACAAAATCATGCACTTTGGGTAATTATCTAGTCACGATTGCATGCTACTATTTTTACATGATTCCTAAGTAAAGAAAGTACTAACTAACCCATGTCTTTGGCCACCTTTCTTTGCTTTCTGTTACCACTTTTGGTCTTGCACTCTTACTTACTCAATATGCCTTTTTATACCTCGACATTTATCATCTTGGACACTAATGTAAGATACCCTCATCCCCTTTGGGTGCCCTTGACCTCGGTATACTTTGTTCACATTTTTCGGGTCCTTTCTAGCCATTTGAGCATCTTATGTTTTTAGTATTCACCTTTTCGGGTTTATGTTGAGTCATTTGTAGAGCTCAATTACTTGAATTATCATGCAAAGATGAAACTTGTTGGAAAACATAGTAACTAACATCAGTTATGGAGGAACCGGCATCGGTCGAGGCAGAGGAACTGACATCGGTTAGGTCTAACCAATGTCGATTTACTGTGTGCGATGTTTTAATTAACTCACGGGAATTAGATCTATTTTAGTATTAAAGCGATCTATCTATTGATTGTAATTGCATGAATAAGTGCCATAAGTTTGTATACGCCTATATAAGCATGAAAGCTAGGGTTTAGAAGTAAGAATTAAGAAGAATGTGTAAAAGTTGATGATTATTGTGAGAATAATTGTGAGAGAGAGAATTCTTGGAGAAGAAGCAAAAGCTTGGGTGAAAGAAAGTATTGTACATCTGAGAGGTGTGGAAGATTGTAAATCTTCATTGTATAGCTTGTCAAAGTTTTGGATAATAGATTGGTTTGTTTCTTGGTGGACGTAGCCCACACTGGGTGAACCACGTTAAATCTGGTGTTGATTTATATCTCTTGTTTTGTATAATTCTTCTAGTAGAATATTCACTTTCATTGCATGTATGTTTAGATCTGATATATTATTTGTACAACCTTGTGTTAACCCCAACAACTAGTACATAGAGCTTTGTTTGAGGGTTTTATGAGTTGACAAATTTATTCATAGAGCATTTTCTGATTGAGTGGGAGCTACAACAATGGCGAAGAAGAAACAAATACAAGGTAGAGAAGTTTAACGATCGAAATTATCAATTATGGAAGATGCAGATTGAGGATTATCTATATCAAAGAGATTTGTATTTATTGTTGGATGAGAAGTTTATACCTACAAAGATGACTAATGAAGAATGGAAGATTCTTAACAAAAAGGATTTTGGGTCTATAAGATTGAGCCTAGCAACATTCGTGGCTTCCAATATTACGATTATGACTTCTACGGTAGGGTTAATGAAGTCTCTTGCTAGTTTATATGAAAAACCTAGTGCTTCAAATAAAGTTTATTTGATGAAGAAACTATTTAGTTCTATGATGCATGAAGGTGCATTTGCATCTAGTCATTTTAATGATTTCCGATCTATTGTAAATTAGTTAAAATTGGTTGATATTTTGTTTGATGATGAAGTGAAAGCACTTTTATTCTTATGTTCTTTGCCTGATAGTTGGGATAATTTGGTAATGGTTGTTAGCAATACAACATCTGCTAATAATATTTTGAAGTTTGATGATGTGGTTAGTATAATCTTAAATGAATAAATTCGCAAGAGAAGTACAGAGGAATCATCTAGGAATGCTTTGAATGTAAAAAGCGGGCAGACGAGAGGAGAGATCTAATAGTAAGAGTAATGGGAAATCAAAATCAAGGGATAGCAGATCTAAATCTAGAGGTAAGGGAATTACCTGTTGGAAATGTGGAAAGAAATGACATGCAAAGAAATATTGTTGGTCAAAGGATAAAGAGAACCAACAACTGCATAACAAAGTAAAGAAGCAAATCTTGTTATATAGCGAGAGGTAATGCAAAATGTTCTTATTCTTTCTTTAGATAATATAATTGAATCATGGGTTTTAGATTCGTAGAGCTTCTTTCCATGCAAACCCTAATAAGGGTTAATTCAAAAATTAGGTCCAGGGGTAATTTTGGACATGTTTATTTGGGTGATGATAAACCTTGCATATTCTTCGGTAAATGGGAATTTCATCTAAAATTGTAGAATGGAAATACATGGGTATTGAAAGATGCGAGGCATGTGCCAAGCCACAAGATGAATCTTATTTCTGCATGACAACTAGGTGAAGTTGGTTGCATGGTTACATTCACAACAGACTCTTGGAAAGTCACCAAGGGTGTTTTTGTTGTGGAAAGAGGTAAGAAGGTAGGAACGTTATATTTATCTACCTATATTCTTGATTCTTTTTCTACATTATCTATTTGATTCAGATGCATGCATGTGGCATAATCGGTTGGGCCATATGAGTCAAAAAGAATGCAAATCTTAAAGGCTAAGGGTAATTTATCGATTTGAATGATTTAGATCTTGATTTCTATGAGCATTGTATCTTTCGAAAGCAAAAGAGAGTGAAATTTCTCAAAGTTGGGGTAAGAAGGAGCGAAATTGGAGCTTGTACACTCATATGTGTGGGGACCACTCGGGTAGCTTCCCATCGAGGATCCTAGTATTATGTTACTTTCATTGATGATGTTACAAAAAAGGTATGGGTTTATCGTATTAAACGTAAATATGATGTTTTTGATACTTTTAAAAGATGGAACACCCTTGTTGAAAATGAATCAAATTCAAAGTTAAAGTTCCTTAGATCTGAAAATGGGTGTGAATATTTTAACAAGGTTTTCAATGATTATTGTTCGGTGAATGGGATACATAGAGAAAGGACAATTCCAAGAACACCACAAGAGAATGGTGTTGCGAGAAAGAATGAACAAGACAATCGTGGAGTGTCTTAGAAGTATGAGGATACATTATGGATTGCCTTTGAATTTTTAGCGAAGCGATTGATATAACATTTTATTTGATTAATCTGTGGGCCTTCAAGTTCACTAGATGGAGGAATACCAAAGGAAGCTTGTACCGAGAAAATAAGTAGATCTATCTTTTCTTAAAGTTTTTGGTTCGAAGATTTTGTGCATATTGATAAGGAAAATAGGAAAAGTTGGATGTAAAATCCAAGAGATGCACTTTCATTGGTTATAGATCCGGTGATTTCGGATTCCGTTTTGGGATTTAGAAATTCTAAAATCATTAGGAGTCGTGATATTGAATGGAATGAAAAGAAAATGTACAGGGATCAAATTTTGGTACCCAAGGACGAACCGGTTGAGAAGTTTGTGAATGAAAATGAACTCTCATATTTAAAAGTAATACTGATAGGGTTACATAGTAACCATTTTTTGTTGACCTCATCGACAAATCATATAAGATCCAAATGACATCGGTTAGCGAGAATCGACATCGGTTACTGGTGACCAACGCGTCGATCAGCGATAGATTTTGATACAAATATCCAGGAGGTCCAGAATGAGCCTCTAGTACCCCAAACTTCTGTGAGAAGGTCTCAAAGGGTAAGTAAACCTCCAAAAAGATTTACATATTCTCTATCTTATCTATTATTGACTGATAATGGTAAACCAAAAAGTTTTGAAGAAGCAATTCAGGATGAGACCCACGTCCAGTGGGAGCATGACATGGATGTGGAGATGGACTCCTTGGAACAAAATTAGACTTGGGATTTGGTTAAGTTGTCAGTAGGTAAGAGGACATTCTGACGAGCAAGTGGGTTTACGGGATCGAAGAAAGAAGAGGGAGGACAGAAAAGGTACAATGTAAGGCTTGTAGTAAAAGGGATTTACACAAAAAGTAGGTTTTGACTTTGGTGAAATATTTTCTCCTATTGTAAAAATGACTTCTATTTGTATTGTATTGAGTTTAGTTGTAGTACATGATTTACATTTAGAGCAATTAGATGTGAAGACAATTTTTCTTCATGGTGATTCTTGGGTATGAAGTCATTAACAAAGGAGAAGTTAGAGCTACACTCCACTTCTATTGGTCTTCGAGTTTGAGACTTGAAGAGGAAGAAACAAAGCTAAGGAAGGATCCAAGAATGATGTTGTATAGGCATGGTGCGATGTAATTAATCTCCAGTGGGAGATTGTTGAGTTGTGGAGCTCAATTACTTGAGACAACATGTAGTATGAAACTTGCTAGAAACACGATGGCGACGACATCGGTTATGGAGGTGCCGACATTGGTCACTTATGGCCGACATCGGTCAAACAAGGAGGAACCGACATCGATTAGGTCTAATCTGGCCCATTTGTTACCTATGTGTGGGTGTTTTAATTAACTCACGAGAATTATATCTATTTTAGTATTAAAGCAAATATATTGATTGTAATTGCATGACTAAGTGCCCTAAGTTTGTATACGCCAATATAAACATGAAAGTTAGGGTTTAGAAGTAATAATTAAGAAGAACTTACAAATTTTGATGATTATTATGAGAATAATTGTGAGAGAGATAATTCTTGGAGAAGAAGAAAAAGTTTGGGTGAAAGAAAGTATTGCACATCTAAGAGGTGTGGAAGATTGTAGATCTTAAATTGTATATCTTGTCAAAGTTTTGGATAATAGATTGGCTTGTTTCTTGGTGGATGTAGCCCACACTGGGTGAACCACATTAAATTTGGTGTTGATTTATATCTCTTGTTTCGTATAATTCTTCTAGTAGAATATCTGCTTTCATTACATATATGTTTAGATCTCGATATATTCTCTGTACAACCTTGTCTAACCTCAATAGGTTAATTACAAAATTCAAGCAAGGTAATCATATAAATATAAAGTTATGTGATCATAATAAAGGACCAAGCACAAAGCATTAACTATCACCACCTAAGGTTGTGATGACACCCTAAAATTTACAAAGCAAATTGCATGACTAAACAAGGAAGCTAACACCATTGCCATCCATCTAGCCAAAGGTTCTAAGTCTAGGAATGTAACATTAAGATAGAAGCTTAAAAGAATGTTTAACTAGTATGAAAACAATACAAAATATAACTAAACATGCCTATTAATATGCTTGAATTACCTAACATGGGCCTAAATAGACCTAAGAGGGCAATCAAATAGTTATGGTTCTACTCCAAATAAGGTGAAATGGCCTCTCCCAATGACTACTTGGTCATTTTAGATATCCATTTACTAACCCCATTGAAGGCTTTAAGCAAGGATTGAACTTAGCTATATATCATATTTATTATATGAGATGCAAATCAAAGCATGGTGTAAAATATAAAGGAATGAGGTGCACCCTTTTTATAGTTTTCCTTTTGGGAGAAACTTGTATTTTGGTGCATGTGGGACTAAAAGCCCCAAATTAGATTAGAATTGATAATCATGATTAGGCCTTTCTAATCACAATTAATGAATTACCAAGTGATTAAGAGGTGTGAAGCCCTAATCAACCACTTGCTTAGGGTCAACTAGGAGGCTAGGATAAGCTTTTGAAGCTTCTTGAGATGTTGTGGAGGTGAATGGGGTGATTTTGAGTGGTTGGAAGAGGGGTTTGAGTCAATACTAGGGTATATTGACCAAAACAAGGGCAAAATAGGCTTAATTAGCTAATAAACACTAATTGTCTGTTTTGAAGAGGATTTTGACTTACAATTTGCCATAAAGTGGCATCCTGAATGCAAAAGGGGTTACACAATCAACAACGTGGTGTTAATTGGCTAAAGTGGTAAGAAATGTTAGTTAATTAGTAAAGATTACTAATTATAATGGAATTGGGAAGAATAAGAGTGATTTGTGTGCATTTTGGAAATAAGATTGCAAAAGCGGAATTTAGGTGTCTACATTTGCCCCTGTTTGAGGTGAAGTTAGTGACTTCACTTCAAACATAGTAGACAAACGTAAAATAGGTAAATTTTTGAAGAAAAATTAGTAGGATGAAGGATGCCCCCTCAAGTGTCGAGTGGGTGATAGAAGAAGTCAATCGATAATCAAAATATGATCGAAATGGATAGAAGAAAATAGGTCAGAACGGGCGCGAAACCCTTAGGTATTGAAAAGGAATAATGATAGGGATAAACGTGGTTGTTTATTGCCCTCGGGTGAGTTTTTAGGAGAAAAATTAGTAATGGTAATAAATGATAATGGAGAAGAAATGATTAATGGAGAATATAGGACAAGCCCAATCTTTGCATCTAACCTTTGATAAGAAACTGGTTATATCATTTTACCCCTAGGTCTACATCATCGACTTTATTTAAAATAAACAAAAGTGTAAGATAACATGAAAAGCTAAATTACTAACAATTGTTTAGTACTAAAAATATGTAACTCCATGGAACATACATTATGTATCTTAATACGAGAAAGTAAAATGATATTTAGCTCCATGTAAAATACAAAAGGGATATTTTATACACGAGATCTTATAAAAAAATCATCACTTTTGAGGCATTCCTGCATATAAATTAGTAATAATTAATTGTAAACAAATTATCAAACACTACAAAATCACAAATTGATGGCTAGGCGATTACAAAATATATATGTCACTCATACATTCTGATTATATTTGTGAGGAAGTAAGATAAAAAAAAGGATTTTTATTCTTGTAGATTTTATTGTCTTCAATGCAAGTATATTAGTAAATATGTAAGATTTAAAAAAATAGAAACCATGATGAGCTTAATATCTACATACAAATTCTAAAAATTCTAAATACTTTGATTTTTTTGATGAGTAAGTATTTACTAGGGTCATAACATTTCCCATTTAGTTAATTTGGTGCAGGTGAAAGATAATTAAAAACCGTAATGAAATGGTCTGCAAAAATGTCAAACCATCCATAATTTTTAGGTTAACGGGCTAGGGTAGACATCAAATATCATCCTTGCATGGACCTCTTTTTTTGTCATTATAGTAAGGGAATCCAAATTGGTGCCACGTGTGTCCCGTCAGCTTCTTCACTCAAATCAACTTAGAAATTCCTTTTAAAATGAGGGCTCCTATTGGTGTAATGTGTGGCCCATCAGTACCCTCATGTTATGTGCTTATCGAGGCCTTATAGTATAGATTCCCTTAGGCCCATTTTCGTCAATGTTTGCCATGTCGCACTATCTCATGGGTACGACCTCTTTAAGATTTAGTCCCAAATTCTGGATAGGTGGAAAATCGTAAAGCTTTATAACATTATAAGGCATTTTCCCCATCTTTTAAGTCAAGTGGCTCGAGATGGCTAAAGCATGGCTTGATGAGCCAAGGTTCTCATTACCTCGAATACGAGCTTGGCCAATGACAAGGTAATGTAACTCAACAATAGTTTGAGTTTGGCTCGTTTTGAGTAAAATGTGACTCGATTAGTTGTGATATGGCTCATAGACATTGCAAAGTAACTCAATTTTGGTGGGTTGGATTACTTAAAATGGTAACTCAAATACATCTCGATTACGAGAGCTTGGAAGGTGGTTTTAATACGACTTGGATTAGATACGATCCTCATAAAACAAACATTGGGTTTGCATACCATGAGCTCGTGATATCAAATCCCATTTCAAACCAATGGGAATAATACCACATTGATCAAGTAGACAATTAATTTATCATATAACTATAAGCTCATTTCTACACTAAGATAAATTCGTGGCTATGGCCATGCCCACTTAAGGATGGCCCAAGATGGGAGGTGGTAAGAACTAGGGCACCTTGATAGAAATGATCGACCTAGAGAGGTAAATCGATCACGGGGCTTGGAGGAGAAAATCTAAACTTAGATGCAAAGGCCAACTAGGACTTATAAGCCAAGTGACCCCGTAACAAATACCATTTTATTACAATTGAGTTTATTTGAGCTTTGACTAATTATAACTTTCTTATTTCTTTTTCTTTTTCACTTTTCTGTTTAATGTAACAAGTTTATCACGAAAAAATGAATATATTCAAATCACATTATAAGCGATCCATTGTCATAAAGAGACAATGTTCCGCTCAACTAAACACAAAAAGAGATGTTGTGCTCCTCGTAATAGTGAGAATGTACAACACTATCTTGTTGTCACAAAGTGACCAAAACAAACATGTTAATATAAAAATACTCATATAATATATATATATATATATATATATATATATATATATATATATATATATTCACAATAACGGATTCTATAACCTAAACTTATGGTTTGACCCTATTTCTCATGTACTAAAACACACATACAAATTTCTCTATCCAAACCCATCTTCTACATCTTTTCATCTCTCCATTATGATACCCTTTCTTTAAGCCAAAGAACATATGCACACAAGTAGATAAGAATACCCAATTAGTGTATTATCCATTCCAATATAAATCAAATCAATTATTTAATAAACTATAAGCGCGCATATACATAAACAATAATCCCAAATTGTAATTTGAAGAAAATCAACATCTATTACTAGTCAAATTAATGACAAGTAATTATTTCAATCCCATAACATGTCATACATGATAAATAAATCAAAGCAAATCATTATATCAAATCAAAGTAGTATATATAATGTTGTATTATTGTGTGGCAACAACCACTAAATAATCTAAAAGTCTCAAAAATAATAATGTGTAATTATAAGATGTGGCATTCTTCCCTACTAAGAAGCATCATCTAGATGATTATTTTAAATAGAAAAGATATAGGTAAGCTCTGTGGATCTCATCAAAATCCTCATAGTTAGCACTCTCCTCACGAATATTGGTCCTACTAGACCTTGCACCGAGAGACTTCCTTGTTTTTCAAGTGAAACTTGCAAGTCTCAAGCACGTGCGAGGATTGACTAGAAATACTTCCGGATCCTCCACCTGTAAATATGTCCAATCAATAATATGAGATATGTCATAGTAATAGCATTTCAAAAACATACATGGTACAAAATTTTTAATTGAGATAGATCCAAAGGTAAAACAAGTCTATATGCCACCGGCTGGGTTGACCATTTCTAGAAAATTAAAAGTTCATACATAACAAGTGCTAATTTGGAAAACTTTGCAAACTTCATATCTCTTCTTTGGTTTTAGACTCAAAAACATTTATTACCCCCTGAAACTCTCTAGGAACCCTTTTTCTATATGCATAGATTTTTTTATCTACTACCTCAAACAAGCGCTTCCTTATAAGTTTCACCTACTCTTCCATGTTCATAAGCATGTCATGACCAATAGTCACCCTATCCTCTATCTCGATCCTAATTGATAGGTGTGGAAAATTGTCTCCCATATAATGCCTCAAAAGGAGTCATACCTAATGTCAAACGATGAGAATTATTGTAAGAAAACTCAACTAGAGGATATTACTACTCCCATCTGTATTGTTGATCCATAAAATACTTCATAAGCATGTATTCAAAAACTTGGTTAACCCTTTTTTTGATGCATCTGTCTGCAGTGATAAGAAGTCTGAAATTCAATTTTATACCCAAAGCCGTATCCAAGGTTTTCTCAAACCTAGATGTCATGCGAGTGTAGTTTTGTCTCGGAACTCTGCAAATAAACATTATCCTAAAAGAATCTTCTTTCCAAAATGAGTGCATCATACTTAAAATTTCTAAAAATGAAGTGCGATACCTTGGAGACTTTATCCACAACCACCCATATAACATCATGTTTTTTCTTTGACCTCGAACAAAATTCATATTAATAACCTACCACTTCCATTCGGAGAGTTCATATGAATATAAAAACCTTGCTAGAAGAATATGCTCCACTTTAACCTAATGATACTCCAAACACTTTGAAACAAATAATCAACCATCCTTTTTGATGCTTGTCCAAAAGTACAAATGTTTGAGATCAGCTAACATCTTCGTCACTCCCGAATGACCTGAATAAGGAGCATTATGTGAATCCTCCAATACTAGGGTCCTTAGTCCATTAAGGTTAGGTACATATATTCTATCATGGAATCTAAGAATTCCATCTCTATCAAACTGGTAACCCTCATATCTATGATATGGACTATTAATATCTAAAGTAGATTTGACATTTCCATAAAAGTATCTCGAAGATAACTTACTCAAAATCTATTGTTGAAAAATGGTCATCATCTAGGCCATGGTCTTTATATGCCACTTTTGGCTTAGAGCATCTAACACTTTGTTCTCTTTTCCCTTAATATAACCTATATCTCACTTAGAAACTCTAGCCAACATTGTTGCCTTACATTCAAATTGGTTTGAGTGAAGATATATTATAATCTCGAATGATCTTTTTAAACACTTTGTTAATTAACTAGTCTTGCCCCCACCTTGGATGACAATTATAATATGAGTTTTGTGTTAGGTTCTTGATTCCTATCGATAATCTAGGCATGGTTACATCTCTCTCTCTCTAGTTTGTGTTTTCCTTATGTAGTTCTAGATATGTAGCTATTATGAAATACATATGCTAGTTATTTCCCACTAATTTAATATTTTAAAATGGAATAGCTTGTATTTCTTCTTGAATACAACCTATAACATGTCCTAATGAGTGATTCCAGGATCACATTACTAATAGTGCCACTAGAAAAGGTGATCTAAAAATCATTATGGGAAGACTCGTGTTGAGGACACAAAATTTTCCAGAGGGGCTTATTTATAGTAGAATGCCT
The DNA here is from genome assembly GCA_018340775.1 of Taxus wallichiana var. yunnanensis. Taxonomy (NCBI): domain Eukaryota; kingdom Viridiplantae; phylum Streptophyta; class Pinopsida; order Cupressales; family Taxaceae; genus Taxus; species Taxus wallichiana. The sequence continues at coordinate 112,451,809 of CM031240.1, forward strand.
CCGATGTAAATAATAAATATTGATGTTCGTAAGAACTTTTTAATAACTTGAAGATATTATAGACACATAATTTTGATATGCAATTCGATATTAAAAGTGCACTACTTGTCCTCTTGACAGTCATTTCATTATAATTAGTGATTTCCCACTAATTAGCTAACATTCCCCTTCGTCTTGGTTAATTAATGACACTTTGTTAATTAATTAGTCTCGTCCCCCCACCCTAGATGACGAGTTATAATCCTCTTTTAATTAATTAATTAACCATTATTAGTTAATTAACCTTTTAATCTTGTATTTAATCAATAAACCTTCTTATTGGTTAAATACCCCTGTCAAACCCTTTAAATTATACTAATCTCCCACTAAATCATCTCCAAATGGCTTCTTCAATCTTAATTTCACCTATTAAATAATCCTAGTTGATTAATTAAACCTTCCCAAAGTCCCATAAGTTGCTTATCTATAATTAATATATTCTAATCATACTTATTCCTTTCTAATTCTACATTCCATTTATCCCACATTCAATACGTTGCAAACTTCTCCCAAAATAGAAAGCTATATAAGAAGCCTAACACTCGTCCAAACTTACACCATGTCCTTGACAAACATTACATTTGAGGAGAACATTTCATGTTATTGGAAGGATTGTTAAATATCCCCCTTTTCTACTTGTTAAATAGTAGTATGAGAAGAATCAAAAATGGCAATTAAGCCATACTTGATGAGATCTCTTCCTCTTCCTTAAGAAATCCTTGATTGTGTGTGGTTTATGTTCGGCTCATTTAAGGAAGTATCTACAATCAAAGCACATCCAAATATCAAAGGGAGGTTTTCATATAATGTTAGATTCATGTTTTATTCAAGTTAATTATATTTCCTTTTACTTTATCATGGTGTATTAGCTTAAATTTAACAAAGTTAGGATCTACTTGGTGTTAGGTTCTTTAAATTAGCTTAGTTCAAATTTTTAACATGCATATAGTTTCCATTAAAGTATGCAAAGGTTACATTTCTTTTGCCTCAATAAACATGAATCTTTATCTTTCACAATTAATGAGTTACATTCTAATGCATTCAATTCAAAATAAGTTAAGTATATAAAATTTTACATCAATTTGTCTTCAATACAAAATATATCAAGAATACAATAAGACATCTACATTCATGACACCATGTCATCATTCATTATATATCCATCCCAAAGTCCACTACACCATGGTAGAAAGAGTATCAGCAGAGAATTTTACCTTCAACAACAAACCCTTCGATTTTGTTGGTGACCAAATCTACACCACCTTGAGAGCCAAACAACATTCACAAACTGAAGTGGATACTTAAAGGAAGTTAGACCGAAGATATGGTCATTTTGTAGCCAGGGACATATCTGAAAAAATATTTGGAACTTGACTTTGGAAAAGATTAGGCGCACTCACAAAAGGGGATGACCTTGGCTTTCTACTTTAGGTTCAGCCTTTAACCAGGGTGGGAGAACCCAATTTGTGACCTGTAATTATGAGAATAATGGATGAATTTTCGTTTCTAAACATTCTCTTTAAAACATGAAAGGCAATCCTGAAAGACATGGTCAATGCAAGCACTATTTAACTCTCACGAGTTGTCACTCTAAATAATGCAAATATCTTTCAAAATAGGACTTTAGGTCACTCTAGATAATGTAGATCTTAGCTTGCTTATACATATTTATGAAAGGGAGGGTAGAAATGGTAAAATAACTTAGAAAATGGTTATAAGTAGGGAAAACATAGATAATTCAAGAGGATTTAACAATTGTAGGTTATAATTTGTGTGTATTGAATGGGAGATTAAAGTAGGATAAAGTTGATTATACAAATTTCATGAGAAAACCTTACAAATGCTTGAAAATTGCCTCAAGGCAAGAAGAACACATCACACAACTAATATCAACCCTTTAACTAGAAGGTATGCACTAATGGAGGCCTAGGAGTACAAGATTTCACACAATCTTTGAGAATTTTAAACACAAAAGCTCATGCTAAATCCTCAACAAAACATTTACAGATCCTGTTCAATTATGCTCAAGATACACTCAAAAGATTACAAAAATCTTCTCAAATGAATAACAACATGGATTTAAAACTGTTTATCACATTACATAAAGAAATCTCTATTTATAATGCAATTGCAGTTGCCAAAATGCCACAAGCCAAGACAAGATCTAGTGTAATTGAAAGGAACTATCAATCTAAGATTGCAACAGGGAAGACAAACAACTGATTCAAAGTATTCTACCTTAAGAACAAAGACAACATTGCTCAAAAGATAACACACAATTAATTTTAAGAAGTGCAAATTTCTTAGCAAGGGACCATAAATCCTATGGCCTCAATGCTCTCCAATGAATGTATACTTGCTATCATCTTAACATGAGAAGATTCAGACAGAGTAAAACAACTCAATGGTTCTCAATTTGATTGAGGTTTCTTAGGAAAGTTACAGTTGGTTTTTCTTTGTTTTCTCTAAAAGCTTAGAAAATTTTTAACCCCCTTTCATATGAGAACATTCCTCTCATATGTATACAACTCACTTTCTCTCACCTTTGCTTTTTCCCCCAAAAATGTGAATCTTTTTAGAGAATATTCTTCCTTTGGCACATGATCTGATCTACTTGTTATTCCTTTGAGAATATTCCTCTTTCGTGTTGCTGGTGGGGAAAATACAAATGCTTTACAATTTTTCACTCTCTTAGAATGACTAGGATGCCATGTCACCCTTTTGGTATTTATTTAATCATTTTCCTTTTCGGGTAAGTCGAGAGACTTTTCAATGATTTCTCTAAGTGCTTTCAAAGGGTTTGATTTAATGTCTAATAGTTCCCGCCTTTTGAGAATCTGCCTCAAAACACACACACTCGTTAACATATCTTTTTGAGTTGAGTGTTTCGTCATGGATCAAGTCATATCAGGCCAATCACTCCCCTTTTTGAGTGATGTTAGTCTCTTTCAAACTTATTTACTTTGTGTGGATATCACATACAAATATTGGTCATCATCTCACAATGATTACATTCATGTTTTCTATAAATGCACATTATTTCCTTTACAAATTCACATCATTTCTAAGTGTGAAAAATTCTAGTGGAATTTTCTATTTGCAACATGGCGGGGATGACAATGGCATCCATTTTGAAGGATATTTCTTCTAAATATTTGAATCAAATCTTCGACTGGCGGGCCACGACGAGGCATTTGTGAGGATGTTGTTTGACATTGCATACCCAGAGATTACAATGGTCCATTAACCTCGAGGGTTGTTCATGTAGCATTGATTTGAAGACTTATTAGGATCAGCCCGATCTTTTCCGCCTTCTAGATGATGTACTTTCATCTTTTTAGGTGGGAACATCAGAAGACTCCCGGGTATTGAAACAATTATGGCTCAAGAGCAGGCCATCTATGGAAGGTGCAAGTGGAAACATATGTCCTTTCATCTGTAATGAAGAATTCACCACAAAGGAGATTCCTTCACAATCTTATGATCTTGGGAAGGAGTTCTGTATAGACACAATTCCCACTCTTCTTCACAGGGTGAGTGAATTGGAACAACGAGTCTCTTCTTTAGAGAAAAGGCCTACTGAATCCTCACCTTCTCAACTTCCTAAAGTATCATCACCTACTATGCAAAAGGGGAAAGGTGAGTCCAGCTCCAAAGCTCCTGCTCAGCCAACTTCAAAAACCATTGTACTTGCACTTCCAGCCACATCAGTTGTTCCTACCTAGTCCTCTACTTATAAAGCAAAAGGGAAAAAGGCATTTCCCACAGTGGCTTGAATCTTCTAGATTGGGTATCTTCTTATCAGAAGAAGAAAGAATTGATGAGTATCTTAGATGGCTAGAATGGATATTGATCAACTCATGGATATGGGAATGTCTTGTACTCTAGTAGGAGAGGTTTTATTTGCACAGATGGTTGTTGGGTCTGAGGAGGTTGTTCCAAGGAAGAACAAAATTTTGGACAAAATTCCTCCTTTCAGTGAGGATTTTGTGGTAATAGAATATGCCTAAGTGTTCCCTTTTTAGTTTCTTTTTTGACATAGTTCTTAATAATGTATGCAACTTTTTCCATAGGTTGGGGCCCCTATAGATCCCCATTTTGCTTTTCCTACAATACAAGAAAATTCAAATTGTTACATAAACCCACATGCTTCATAATAGATTCTATAATTCTATTAAAGCAATATAGAAATCTAATGTATTGTATCAAGTTACATTCATGTTTGAAATTAACATTTCAAAGTAGTGTTTAATCAGCATAAAACAAGAGTATTAATAATGAAAAGATGAGAAATGTTAGGAAAGACAAGCCTAAGCTTGCTCACTAGTCAATCATAGTTACATCTTCATCTTTGTCATCTTCTTCCTTAGTTGGTTGTCTTTCTCTATAAGCATCATATCTTTGAAACATTTGTAGTATCTCTTTTTCATCAGGTCCCAAAATGATACTTGTATATCAAGTGATGCTTATTCAGTATATCACTACACTTGGACATTCTTGGCTTATACTCCCTCAACCTCTTGTTCATCTCGACAATATTGTTCTCCACTAAGATGAGTCTTTTGATAACATAATAAGAATAAGGTTCCTCCTTGATGTATTTGTCAAAGGATTGAGTTAGGGTATCAATTTCCCAATTCCCATAAGTGATTTTATGTTTATGTTTAACTTGATTTACAGTTTCCACCTTGATTCTAGCCAAGTCTTCCATCACATATTGAGTCCCCTTTTCTTCAGGTGGCACTATTCCCTCCTTCTCTAGAAAATCCTCATCAAGTTGGTTTATTACTTCAATCTTAGGAAAGATCCCCTCCCAAGAAAATAATTCATTTTCACACTGTTCAATAATTTCATTAATGTCATCAAGTATTTTGGTAAATTCTGCATACCTATTTGTTGCCTTTTCAATGACTTTCCTGCCATTTTGAGACAAGTCCTCTATCCATTTATCTACTGCTTCAACTTTATTACTAGATTTTTCAATTTTATCCATCACTTCATGGGTGATAATAGTGACAAATTCTTGACCTTATTTTGCGAGCCCTACCAGTTTTTGCAAGCATGAAGTCAATGTTTTTACTGTTCTTTCAGTTGCTTTTTAGATATCTTATCTTCATCGACCTTTTGTAGCAAGCCTTCAACTACCTCTATAACTTCTTGCTTCAATGATTCCCTGGTATGCCTTCCCAATTAGATGTGTTGGATATCATAGTCACTTTCTATAATATCATACTTTGATTTTCCCTGGTGAGGAGTTTCCACTTCCAGGTCCTAAATCCGTGTTGGTCCACACGTGTCTTAGTCAAAATCTTTGCTTTCTTTAAAGATTGTTTGGGATTTGGGATATAAATGTTAGTGATACTTAAAAATTCCTTTTGGGAGATTCCTTCTCTCCTTGTTGAAGAATCCCTCCTAACCATCCGGTCATAGGGCATTCCCCTTCTTTTCTTTCTGTGGAGTCTCAGAATACAATACCAATTCTTTTGATGTTTCCTCCACCTTTACCACTTGTTTTTCACTTTCCAATGTTACAACCCCTGACTTCCCTTTTTCATGTTCCTGAATATGTGGTTGAGTGATCTCTTCTGATTTCTTTCCACTCACTGCCTTTTCATCTTGACCTTTATTGTCTGTAGAAACCACAGTTCACTTAATGCTTCCTTTGGACCTTCAACAGGAATAACCACTGTACTTGTATCTACATTCTTTGCTGAAACAGTTGTCACATTTGGAACCTCTTTTGGAATGTATTTTTCCAATATTGGGGTTTTAACTTGCTCCTTATCTTTGGAAATATCTTCACTCCCTGTAGGTGGTTTTTTGGTGGAGGAATCTTCTTGGGAGTGTTCTTCTACCACCTCATGCTTCGTAGTGAGCCTCAGGGTGTGATTCCTGATTTTTACTTGTACTTTCTTCAAGATGAATCTCAATAGGTTTGCTTATTTCTTTTGACACCTCAACTACATCTTCTTTCATGATATTTGTCTCTTGAGAGACCTCACCTTCTTTGACTACCTTTGAATCTTTTGGTGGTTGGGTTTTAGTACAAACAACACCTATCATAGGTGTTTCATTCAAACTTGTTTGGGTTATCTTTTCATCATTCATGATAGAGGTTGTGCCTTCACTTTGAGTATTTTCCCACACTTGCACTTGATGCCTGATGAAGATCTTGAACATGCACTTCTTGTTTAGGGACACTTGTACTCTTAGTTGTATAATTTTCAATGTTTACATCAACCATTTCTAGTTCAGGCATTTCTTTAAGCAACTCAACTATCTCATCAACTATTTTTGATTACTTTTCAGTTGTTCAATCACTGGTTTGTTTTGCACTTGTTCTTCCCCAACACCAATTGATTGACTAGACATATGAGCACTACCAATTATTCCTGGAATAGTTTCAGTAGGGGATGAAAATGTAGTTACACTTGGGTGATATTACATTTGGAGTAGAATGCACACTCTCATGAATCTAGGATGGCAATACCTGATGAGCAAATGAAGTAACCACTCCCTTTTGAGCTTTTGTCAGAATAGGGGATCAATTACCTCAGGCTCTCTATGTTGTGCTTTCTTGATACATGACCAATTTCTTTCATTGAAATACCCATATCCCTCACTAAAGGTTGCACTATTTTTACTTTCTTCTTAGCTCTCTCAAAGTGCCTAAGATCTGTGCCTCTCTTTCTTTAGTACTTTGTGATTTGGATTGGATATCAAAAACTACTAAAGTTCCCCTCATCATTTTTCCAGTGCCAGATGACCCTGGTAACACTTCTGAAGGAATTTTCTGTGTAGTCAAGCCTTTTCCATTTGCTTGGATTGGCACTACTTCAGTGATGGGGGCATCTTACATAGCCTTCAAAAGTATCCCCTCATCCTTTTCAATCAAAATAGATTTTGAAGGTCCAGTTTTACCAATTGCTGATGTCCATTCAACAATGATATTTTTGGTACACTTGTTACTAGGTAACTGAGGAGCTTGTCCATTTAAAGGATCTATTTTATCTGCTCCCTCCTTTAGTGGGGGAGATCTTCCTCCAAAACTTTCAAGTCTTGGAACTCTTTTAATACCTTGGTATTTTGTAGAGATAAGTCTAAGCCCTTTACAGATTCAACCAAGTCAATGTTCTTCTCAATACATTGGAAATCCTCATGTGAGGGCTATCTGATTCCTTTTCCTTCTAATCTATAGAGATGATTGTTTTGATTCAATATTTTGGTCATGGTAATATTGTCCTACCACATCCTTGTCATCTACAATTCCTTGTGGGACTACAACAATCTTGAAATCAATAACCTAACTCAAGTTCATTATGGAAAAGTCTCTTAACCTGACTTCTTCTTCATCTAGACAATTCATCTAATAATCCTCAACGTGAGGCTCATGACCTCCTATACTAACAACCCATCGAATGTCATAATTTGGTCTTAGTGTGAACATTTCCATTTGAAATATCTCCATTTATTCTTCCATCAGTCTGGATTTCATTATGCTTTGGCATGAATATCTACCAATTTGGAGAGGAAATTTAATATTTGTTGTGTTTTTTTGCAATCTTTTTGTGCACAAGAGTCAATTGTCTTGAAAATTCCATCAAGGCCCACTTATCATTCACATATCTAGGTAGTTTACAAGGTTGTCCCTCAAATCCACTTACCCTAAAATATGTAAAGAATATGTATTATATAAAGATGCAACCATATTCCGAATTGTTGCCCTAAGCGAGTAGTAGATAATCTATATTGTTCCCACTCTGGTTTGAAAAGACATGTCATAGGGGCTATGAAAGCATCATTCACTAACTTGACATCCCCTTTCCATTTTGTCCAACCTCAATTGTGGGTACACATCATATACCCTATGATCTTCAAAACTTGCTTGTAATGGGAGGCACGAAATTATTTGAAGCAAGCAATGTTGTAGATGAGATAGGACATCATATAAAAATTGATGTCAACTGGATTACATGCCAATATTTACAACTATTGTTAGAATTTTAGCATGGATGGATGCTTTGATATGAAGCTTGCCCAACAAAATTTTCCTTGTTCTTATAGGATAACCATTATAAAAGGGCACATCCATTCTTGAAAATCATTAGCTCCCTCTAACCCTGTCATTCTACTTAGTAATACAATGAGGTCCTCAACTTCATTAACAAACATGGCCCTGGTCAATCTCTTGGGGATCCTTTTAACAGATGGTTTTTGTCCTTCAACCATTGGGCATTTAACATTACAACATACTCATCATGCCTTACCTCATAATCAATATGTGCGGACTCAATTGTAGCAATTATCGGTTGATCCAAACTTGGTAACCCTAGAATTTCCCTAAAATCCCCAGTGTTAAGTTTATCACCCTTTCTCCACTTCCATCCAATACTTCTTTTATTTCTAGGTTATAACTCTCAACACATAACCATAAAAGCTCAGGAGTGTGTATGGACAGTGGGAAGGAAGCCACTAGGGAAATGTCACTAGCATCAATGGCTACCATCCACTTACTTTTATTTGGATTACTCAACCTCCTCTCGAAAATCATCTAAATCAACATTTAATAATTTTGTGTCCATGACCTTATCTAAATCATTGGAAATTTTGGAACCTATGTGAAATCCCGACTATAGTTGCTTCATTTTCTATACCCTAATTTCTCCCTTTAATTTCTTGCAAATTGTAAGTCAAACAATGAAAATACAAACACAATACAGGTCTTACCCATTTTTGTGCAAATGTTATGTAATTCTCATCTGCTTCTTTGATTATGAATTCTCCACCAATGTCGACACCTCTCAGTTAATTTTTCTTTGCTCCTTTATGAATTCCAGCAGCTAGGGCATTTAGATCTCCGTATGCAATAGTAAAGACTCAAAGTGTTTGAATGCTTCAAATAATTTTGATTTGATTCATGTGAAAACACATTAATGGCAAAGCAGCCATAAATGCATTACATCCTCACCGTCATCCTACTTTTTCCATTTGAACATGTGGACTGTCCACGTGGATAAATTTTATGTTTTCCGTGCTCGTGATTCTTTTTACATATTTACATTACCTTTCAAATGAGTGCAAATTTGTAAATTTGACTCGAGTACCGTTTCTTGACTTTTACTGAGAGTATGACACATGTCCAGATCTTAGAGAGTAGCAGATTCGTGGGACCTTTTTGCATTTTTATCTATTCTCTCGACTGGGTGCAAAAATGCCAAATTGACCTTGAGCACCCACGATGACTTTGCCTAGAAAACTAACACGTGTCCTTCGTCGGGTTTCGGGGCATATTCACATTTTGCACTATAGGATGCCTTTGGTGCAAAAATGCACCGATGATCCACTTCCCTGCTCCAACCATATTTAGACACGTATTCCTTTTGAGAGGCAAAACCTTCTTTACACTTATAAGTTCTCAAATATTCCTTGGAATATTCCGTCGGGTTTCAGAGCTAAGCTTGCACTTTGCAATTATAATGTGAATTATGTAATTTTGCAAACATAACCCGTCATCGTGCCACCAATTATATTATGCCACGTACCCTCGGGCGTCGGAGAACTAAGTGTAATTTGCACTGGATATTACAAAGACTACACATGATGAATTTTCGAGGATAATCACGATCTTTTGGCAATGTTTTCACGGGAATTTCATAGAAATGACATGGTCATTACATTCCTCGACCGAAAAGAGGATTTCACAACTCAGACAAGGGATTTTGTTTGTATTCAACATGACTGCATCTTTCAAGCATATGCGTTTTATCATTAACAAACCAGTCAAGGGAAATTTTTGAAGGCACACTTTTGAAAAAAAAGGCAAGATTAAATTGAGCACTAACAAGTTCCCGCACACCTCTCATGAAGTGAGAGTGGACCTTCCATTCAAAAGAAGAAAGAAGAAAGAAATGAATACAATAAGAGATAAACCACGTGTAAGTACAAATCACCCAAAAATGGTAGACTAATGAACACGGTAGAATTAAGTACCTCCTGAAAATAGTAAATAGTAATGAATAGGATTTGGCCAAAGGAATTAGGATAACATTAGATTCCCATTCCTGATGAAATCAAACAACAAACTAGGGAATGTTAAGTCCGACTCAACTCTACATGAGGAAAGACCATAGTCAATCCTTACCCCGAGCACTTTTCATATGTGATCCATTGTATTAGGTTATCTAACCTTCTCATATAGGTCACTCTGTGGTTCATTTACACATCTCTTAAGTTACACCCTTTTTCCCATAAGTAGTTTAAAGTAACACATCTCTAACTCCATAACTAATCAACTTGGGAAAAATAGAAGTAGAACAAAAAATACACTAACATTTCCAAATGTCTCATACCACCCATTCACATTAATGTTATACGGATCCTAATCCTAGTTTGAAATACCCAAAACAACACAAAATAAACTATGAATAGGACACAAGCAATCTTAACCTTCTTGTGCGTCCTATACCACCCAAGGAGGTCATTATAATCCTAAATTGGATTTTCTCTCACATGCAAATGACTATAAATTATCTATAATAGTTTCCATATACATATCTTTTAGTTTTATGTGTTCCAAGGTTTAACAATACTTTATACAAGGTTTATAATGATACTAAACAATATACACCCATGTATATTCGATAAAAACGTAAAGGCATATTATTTCATAATCCATATAGTTACATAAATTAGATCTTAAATTTGTTTAAAAGGATGAATTTAATACATCTATTTAAATTATAAAATATAATAGTTCTCATCTTAACTTGTCAATCTAGATATACGATCATATCTATAGTCATAAGACCTTATCTTATGCTTTGTTTTTAAGTCCATATCAACCAACCTTCTATTTATTTATCATGATAATGTTATTATTCCATATGCCTAAAAGTTAGGTATAGACAATGGTTTCACCTAACATTTGTTTTCTACGGAATTCATCATATGATGATTGTTGTTTTTAACCATTTATCCCCTATGATTTAGTATGTGACTTAATAATAAAAATCCATTATATAACTATTGTTATTTCCTTTTATGTTTTGATAAGGTTTACCTTTTACCTCCTTAATTAGATTCTATAAAGTAAAAAAACAATAATCTAGTGTTATTATCATTATTTGATCTTTGAAAAGTTAATTATTATCACTCACGGTCCATATGCAATTATTTCCATCTCAATTTATGTTTAACATAGTTTTTCTATTCATCTCTTAAGGAAAAATCATATGACTTAACCATTTAAAGTATTTCCACCATTTGTTTTGATTATGTTGGTCGTTTATCTTCTATGGTTTAATATGCAACTATTATTGTTTCTTAAGGTTCAACTTATGGCTTGAATGTTAATCTCTAGAATGAATCCTCATATAATGATAGAGGAAAATTTTTGGCATAAAAGTTACTGATCTTGATTCTCTATGTAGAATGGACCTCAATAGTTCTCTCGATTTATCCAAGTCTTATTAATCTTTAACATCGTTGATCTTCTCTATTAAATATAAAAACACTTGCCTTTTTTATTTTGTTAAATTCCAACAAATTTCTTAATATCTTGTGTTTCTAGAGGATAATAGAAGGATATAGGAAGAGATTGAACCTAATACTTCTACCTCTTATCTCATATTGTTAACCATTTGGCCCCATAGTTTTTCTATTTTTGCCTTAATAAATATACTTTTGGAAAAATCAAATTTTAGTCTAGTTTATCTTTAAATTTAAAGACATTGTTAAAAAGGGAGAGAGAGAATTTGAACTTTGAGCCATTTTTCTCTAAATATCTTGCTCTTAATCTTGACTCACTAAGTTTGGTCATAAAATTTATCATAGGCTAAGTCTCAATGATCTAAATTTTTTTATAGATTTTGTGACCTATAAAATCCTAACTATAGACATGAGTTCTTTGGTAGGTCAAACAGAGACTTCTCAAATATTGGCGTAATGGTTTGGACATTGTTCCAAGCTAAGTTACATTTAACAAAATAAATTGGAGAGGTTTAACTCGACAACATTCTTTAATAGCTAAGAATCTAACCATTACTTTTCATACACAACAATGTATAGAAGCATAAAGTATATACAAAGATAAAATAGAACATGGAAATGAATTTAGTCTCCTTTTTCTCGAGTTATGTTTTTCTATGCATGGAAGAAGTTTGGAACCACTTTCTCTCTCGTTCTCTTCTATCCCCACCTCTATCTACCTTATCAACTCCTAGTTCTCCAAGGTGTGCATCATACCAACTAAAGTTTCCTTCTTCTTCGCTTCTCAACTCGTATTTGAGATAAAACAATGGATTTGCCTCAACATAGTGTTAACAATCTCTTTTTTTCGGACTTTGGCTCAAGTTCTCACAAGTTATGTTGTCTCTGCTGACTTATTTACTTCACTTTTCTAATTGATTTCCAATCTCGAAGCCTTGATGACTCCCTATTATTTTAGTTTATGGCCGAGAGATACATTCTACATTTTTTCAATTAGTTTAATATTTTAATAAAAATAGATTCTTTGTTTAACTAAGCTCTAGTTCATTGGTGCCATCATTATATTCTAGCTGTGTGACTGGTTCACTATAACCACATGCAAAATAATCTCTTTGTGGTCGTAAAAATGGTGGCTAAGTTTGGGTGAGTTATGTAGCTAGGTAAATCCTTTTCTAACTTCCAATTTGGTCCCGCATAGTAGAAGAAATAGTGGATACCTGGTTTAAATTAAATTGAGTTGGTTAACTTGTTAAATGCTCATACGCTAACATGTGTCTTAATCGGGTTGCTTGTTGGCTCGTAACGTGATTCAATTATAGGTACGGAGACCGAAGAATGAGATTTGACGCCCGTCCCAGGCATTTTTCTCATTGGAAGATGTTTTTTACAGGTTTGTGGTAGGTAAAACCGTCTCATAAAACTTTTAACATTTTAAGGAGACCGTCAAATTAACGTCCGCGAATATTATTCAACCCTCATTCTTATCAGTGTCTATCTCGAAATTAAATTAGTAAGTTGGGAATCCTACGGCCGTATATTTGTTAGTTATAATTATTTCAAATCTTTTATTTATTCCAAATCTTTCACGACTCCCGAATCAAAATACTTTTCCAGATGCGTAATGCGAGCCTGCATTGCACTTAGCCAAGATAGATCTTTCTGGAAAGCGTGTTGAGAAATTGCAATCATCATTGGGATTCGTTGGGACAGGAAAAGCTACGTATTCATCTCTGAAGTGAGGAATAACTCTCAAATTTCGACCAGTTCACTATTCCTTCAACAACAATAAATAGGTATGAAATCTTGGTTTGTTTTTTCTGTTAAAAGCTTTGATAAAAAAACGTCTCACAATATCATGTTTAAATAAATGAACAGGTAGCTTTCTTATATCATGTTTAAGACATTTTTGGGATGTTTTATACGCAGATCTTATAAAAAAATCATCGCTTTTGAGGCATTGCTGCATATAAATTAGTAATAATTAATTGTAAACAAATTATCAAACACTACAAAATCACAAATTGATGGCTAGCTGATTACAAAATATATATGTCACTCATACATTACAGATTATATTTGTGAGGAAGTAAGATAAAAGAAAGGATTTTTATTACTGTAGATTTTATTGTCTTCAATGCAAGTATATTAGTAAATCTGTAAGATTTTTTTGAAAAATAGAAACCATGATGAGCTTAATATCTGCATACAAATTCTAAAAATTCTAAACACATAAATAAACACTTTGATTTTTTTGATGAGTAAGTATTTACTTGGGTCATAACATTTCCCATTTAGTTAATTTGGTTAGGTGAAAGATAATTGAAAACCGTAATGAAATGGTCTCGCAAAATGTCAAACCGTCCATAATTTTTAGGTTAATAGGCTAGGGTAGACATCAAATCTCATCCTGCGTGGACCTCTTTTTTGGTCATTACGAAGGGAATCCAAATTGGTGCCACGTGTGTCCCGTCCGTTCTTCCCTCATACAACTTAGAATTTCCTTTTCACTTATAAAATGAGGGCCCCCTATTGGTGTAATGTGTGGCCCATCGGTTACCTCATGTTATGTGCTTATCGAGGCCTTATAGTATAGATTCCCTTAGGCCCATTTTCGTTAATGTCTCGCCATGTCGCACTATCTCATGAGTACGACCTCTTTAAGATTTAGTCCCAAATTTTGGATAGGTGGAAAATTGTAAAGCTTTATAACATTATAAGGCATTTTCCCTGTCTTTTAAGTAAAGTGACTCGAGATGGCTAAATCATGGCTTGATGAGCCAAGGTTCACATTATCTCGGATACGAGATTGCCAAATGACAAGGTAATGTAACTCAGGTAGTGGTTTGAGTTTGGCTCATTCCCGAGTAAAATGCGACTCGATGAGTTGTGATATGGCTCGTAGACATTGCAAAGTAACTCGATCTTGGTGTGTTGGATTACTTAAAATGGTAACTCAAATACATCTTGGTTACGAGAGCTTGGAAGGTGGTTTTAATGTAGCTCGGATTGGATACGATCCTACATAAAAAACATTGGTTTGCATGCCAATGAGCTCTGCGATATCAAATTCCATTTCAAACCAATGGGAATAATACCACATTGATCAAGTAGACAATTAATTTATCATATAACTATAAGCTCATTTCTACACTAAGATAAAGTCATGGCTATGGCCATGCCCACTTAAGGATGGCCCAAGATGGGAGGTGGTAAGAGCTAGGGCACCTTGATAGAAATGATCGAGCCGGAGAGGTAAATCTAATCATAGGGCTTGGAGGAGAAAATCTAAACTTAGATGCAAAAGGCTAACTAGGACTTATAAGCCACCCTTCGCAACAAATACCCTTTTATTACAATTGAGTTTATTTGAACTTTGACTAATTATAGCTTTCTTTTTCTTTTTCTTTTCACTTTTCCTTTTTAATGTAACAAATTTATCACGTAAAAATGAATATATTCAAATCACATCATAAGCGGTCCATTGTCATAAAGAGACTATGTTCCGCTCAACTAAACACAAAAAGAGATGTCTTCTACATCTTTTCATCTCTCCATGATGATACCCTTTCTTTAAGCCAAAGAACATATGCACACAAGTAGATAAGAATACCCAATGTATTATCCATTCCAATATGAATCAAATCAATTATTTAATAAACTATAAACCACATATACATAAACAATAATCCTAAATTGTAATTTGAATAAAATCAACATCTATTACTAGTCAAATTAATGACAAGAATTATTTCAATCCCATAACATGTCATACATGATAAATAAATCAAAGCAAATCATTATATCAAATCAAAGTAGTATATATAATGTTGTATTATTGTGGCAACAACCACAAAATCATCTAAAAGTCTCAAAAATAATAATGTGTAATTACAGGATGTGGTGTTCTTCCCTAATAAGAGGAAGCATCGTCCCGATGATTATTTTAAATAGAAAAGATATATGTAAGCTCTGGATCTCCTCAAAATCCTCATAGTAGCACTCTCCTATGAATATTGGTCCCACTAGACCTTGCATTGAGAGACTTCCTTGTTTTCAAGTGAAACTTGCAAGTCTCAAGACGTCAAGGGATCGACCATAAATACTTCAAGATCCTCACCAGTAAATATGTCCAATCAATAATATGAGATATGTAGGTAATAGCATTTCAAAAACATCCATGATACAATTTTTTTAATTGAGATAGATCCAAAGGTAAAACAAGTCTATATGCCACTGGGTTGACCACTTCTAGAAAATTAAAAGTTCATACGTAATGAAGTGCTAATTTGGAAAACTTTGAAACTTCATATATCTCTTCTTTGGTTTCGAGACTCAAAACATTAATTACCCCTGCAAACTCTCTAGGAACCATTTTTATGTATGCATAGATTTTTTTATCTACTACCTCAAACAAGCGGCTCCTTATAAGTTTCACCTACTCTTCCATGTTCATAAGCATGTCATGACCAATAGTCACCATATCCTCTGTCGATCCCAACCGATAGGTGTGAAAAATTTTCTCCGTATAATGCCTCAAAAGGAGTCATACCTAATGTCAAATGATGAGAATTATTGTAAGAAAACTCAACTAGAGGAAATTACTCCTCCCATCTGTATTGTTGATCCATAAAATACATCATAAACATGTATTCAAAAACTTGGTTCACCCTTTTTGTTTGACCATTTGTCTCTAGGTGATAAGAAGTACTTGAAATTCAATTTTATACCCAAAGCGATCCAAGGTTTTCTCAAACCTAGGTGTCATGCGAGTGTAATTTTATCAGAACTCTATGCAAATAAACAGTCTCTAAAAAGAATCTTCTTTCCAAAATGAGTGCATCATACTTAAAATTTCTAAAAATGAAGTGGGATACCTTGGTGACTTTATCCACAACCACCCATTTAACATCATGTTTGTTCTTTGACCTCGAACAAAATTCATATTAATAACCTACCACTTCCATTCAGGAGGCTCATATGAATATAAAAACCTTGCTAGAAGAATATGCTCCACTTTAACCTAATGATACTCCAAACACTTTGAACCAAATAATCAAACATCATTTTTTATGCTTGTCCAAAAGTACAAATGTTTGAGATCAGCTAACATGTTTGTCACTCCCGAATGACTTGAACAAGGAGCATTATGTGAATCCTCCAATACTAGGGTCCTTAGTCCATTAAGGTTAGGTACATATATTTTATCATGGAATCTAAGAATTCCGTCTCTATCCAACCCGCATATCTATGATATGAACTATCAATATCTAAAGTAGATTTGACATTTCCATAAAAAGTATCTGAAGATAACTTACTCAAAACCTATTGTTGAAAAATGGTCCTCATCCGTGCCATGGTCGTTATATGCCACTTTTGGCTTAGAGCATCTAACACTTTGTTCTCTTTTCCTTAATATAACCTAAGTCTCACTCAAAACTCTAGCCAACACTGTTTCCTTGCATTCAAATTGGTTTGAGTGAAGATATATTATAATCTTGAATGATCTTTTTAAACACAAAGGGTTTTCCCAAGAGGAATTATCTCCACATCTCGTAAAGCATGTATTATAGTTGTTATCTCAAGATTATGTGGAGCATAATTCAACTCCCCTTGTTTAATTTATTGTGACTCATAAGAAACTACTTTATTATCTTGCATTAAAACACCCCCAAAACCCTCACATGATGCATATGTAACAATAATGATTTTCACATTTGGATATGTAAATTTCTATTACTAGTGCAAATGTTAACTTATCCTTAAGAAGTTCAAAGAATTTATTACATTTTTCTCGTCCATTCAAAATTCTTTCATTTCTTCTACAATGAAGTAATAGGATCATCGAATCTTGGAGAAACCTTCTAAAAGCTTCTTGCAAGTCTCATATAACTACGAACCTCATGCATAATTTTAGGATTAGGCCACACCATAATAGCGTTAATATTTGGGTAAGTGCATGGAAATGGTGGGCCTAAATCGGGTCTTAAGTGGACACTTTTTTCCGACAAATAAAAACTTCAACTTATACAAGTTATTTAAGATAGTTACACTCAAAATTTAAAGATGTTATAAGAACATGAATTGTAGCATTTTAAGTCTAGTTTTTGTTGTCACTGATTTTGACTTTGCAAAATCAATAAACGTAAAATTTTAAATATATATATATATATATATATCTCAAAGTGTTCTTTCACTTAATTCTTATCCTTCATCACAATCGTCTTATTTTCTTGGTCATTCGACTTCCACTTCATCCATTTTGAATGATCCCTTCTCGCGCTACGACACAAACTATGTTTTAATTATTTAATTAATATTTACCTTGTTATTTAATAAAATTAATATTTATTAAATTTTATGGGTTTTTATTAATAAATATTAATTTAATACTCATAGAAGTTGTTTGACAAACTTGGAAGAACTTTTCTTTTTTATTAATTGTCATAACTGCCGTGAGCAAGTGTCGGGACAATTTTTCTTCTGCTTCCAATTACCGTAGACAATTTTAATTTTGCTTTTATCATCCGGGAATTGATGAGGAGACGGTTACAAGAGGTTGCAGTAGAGGAAATTGGGAAGAAGGAGAAACAAAGAAATATTAGTAGATATCCAAAGCCAGAAGAAGGAAAATCTATTCTACAGGCACTACCCTGGCTTTCACACTGTAAACCTGGCATGGGCATTAGCTAGAGCCAGGCAACCTTGAGAGTTCTAGGTAGTTGTCTCCATTGCGGGATCACGAGTTTAGGAGATCATACGCTTGGAGGGAAGCAATAGCAAGAAGTTTCTGAGATCCACGCTTGCAAAGGTGAAGGCAATTTCATGCATGTGCAAGGATTGATCTGGAATCCCAAACAAATCTCATGCGCAAAGAAAGAGGAAAAGGTGAAATTCCATGTAGTTGGTAGTTTGTTTTTGTTTGTTGTTGATTTGTGTACAGTTAGAAGCCAATCAAGATCCTTCACACAACCTTCAGGCAGAGAACAATCTTTCCATGCAGCCCAAGGATAGTTTCCACGCACCAGGAGGAGACATATGCCAATAACCAAGCTCTCTCATTTTGTTTTTCTCTCAAATTCCATGCAGAGATCGAAGATCCATGCCAGAAGATCCACACAGGTGAGGAAGAAGGTAAAAATAAGTTTACACACCATCTTTGGAGAGGAGGAATAAGACCAAATGAAGAGCCAAAACAAAAATCCACGAAGCAATAGCCAGATTGACTTGAAATCTCATTCGCTTAAAGTGAAGGACCTCATGATGAATTTGTTTTTCTGAGTTGTTTCATTGTAAATTTTTCCACACAAGTTGAATGCAAATTTTCTCGTGTAGCAGAAGGATAGTTTCAACGCAATGCTTGGAAGGAAGAAAGAAGTATGTTTGGAGGTCCACGCATAGCCTGAGGAGAGGAGAATCAACATGCACCATCTTCAAACATGTCCATGCAACTGCAAGAGAAAAAACAAAATGCTTAGAAGTCTATGCATCTTTGGGAAGGAGGAGAAACAAGTCTATTTTACCAACACAACCATAAGGAGTCTGCCCACGCATGCATAAGTGAACAAAAATCCAAACAACACAAACCCAAACATGCATAATTTTTTTTATATTATTAATATTATTTTTTTAAAGAAGAGAAAGAGAATAACAAGATCCACACATGCTTAAAGAAGGAGAAATTTGATCGATGCGCTAGGGAAGGAGAAACAAGATCACTCACTGCCAAAGAAAAATATTAGGCTCGTGTAGCCCACGCATTGCCAAAAAAAACAAAAGTGATTTAAATTATATTATTTTCCGGATGGTGATTTGAGCGTAGTCTCAATATTTTGTTTGGATGATCATTTTGAATTCGACACCGTTAAATTTTTTTTTTTATAAAAAGAAATAATAAAAATGATGCGTATTATTCTTGTAGCGATGGTGGTCCGACACTTAGACTCGACACCTTTCCAGAGTGTATTGTTTTTTTTAGCTCTCCATTTTAAAAAATTCATAATAGTTGAACGTTTCTAATAAGTCGGCACTAAAATATGCATATCAAGGATTAGTTCCAACATTGTCTTCAAATTTAGCGTATGATAATATTTTAGATACCGATATGGGTCATGTGGATATAGGTTAATTCTGTGACAGGTAAGATGGGAAGGGAGGAATGTTTTTCAAAAGGCTTTATCGTTGTGGTTTAACTCAAGCAACAACGCTTTCTAGTTACCATACAATGCCCCGAATTTGTCCTAACTTGTGTTGAACATTACTATCCTGAGCGTCGAGGAATTTTTAATGACAGAGATGAACCTTTCCTACTCAATTCTCCAAATCATATAGAGGATTTGTTAAGAGTGCCACTTCATGAAGAAAATGTTGACATCTCGCAAGAATCGACACAACAATTCTGGGATGAAAATCCTTTGAGATGGTAAAAGATGGTTGGTCAAACCAAAAACTCACACTTCAAGAATTCCCAAAGAGTTGTTTTGAGTAGAGTTTCATGAAGAAATAGGAGACATGATTACTCTCCTTAGCAGGGTTTTTGGTCTACCTTCCTAGAAATTTTCATCCTTGGATGTATAAGTTCATTTGTATCATTCTTGATGCAAATATGTTCATTGATTGGGAAAGTATCGTTAGCAATACTCTCCATAAGCAATTGATTGAGGTAAGGATGACATGTCATTTTTACATGACCTCATATTTGATTTATGTTGTAGCAAGAAGGAGGATATTTTCAGGGCTAACAATTAGAGGTACAATGGGTCCTAGCAAGAATAGTGTTTTTCACTTTTACCCACAACTGGAGTTCAAGAACAGTTCTCACCATTTCTGGAGGGTAAACGATGCTTTCCTATTCTATATAATCCAGTCACTAAGGAGAAACCCAGAGGAAATATTTTCAGAAGATGCCAAGGTGGTGATAAAACAATGGGGAACTTGGTTTATCTAGTTTCCATCTTACTCCTATATATGAGTTGATGGATTTGTGGGAGCTCCTTACAGACTTCCTAAATATGTCAGTGATAAATAGCATTTATGGAACTTTCACGTCAGATTTTCAAAATCCATTGCCTACTGGTGGATAAACACAAAGAAGGCATTCATTTCCCAATTCAGATTGAGGAATACAAATGTCCAAATTTCCATAGTGCAGAACTTATTGAAAAAGAATTTTCTCTCATAACTATACATCCTTTCACAAGTAGGGATCAATTTGATATTAAAGGATCCATGGAAAAAGCCCTAGACCAAGATATAGGCACAAGGCAAACATATAAGACTACCGGGTAGAATGTGCGGATGACAGGAGGTAAGACAATGACAATGTTGTCGCCTCACATTGGCTCGATAGAAAATTACGTATTGAGGATCCTCCCTCGACCCTCACGATAATGGGATTGATCTTATGGATCCCGCCTATGATCGATAGTTTTCACTCCACTCCCGGTATTTAATGGAGTAGAGGAGATGAAACTTCTCTAGATGTCATGAATCAACCCGTGTTAAAAAGACTATGATGTGGTATGAGAATCGGATAGTCAATTCTCTCCCATTTCAAGCACATATGTCGAAATGCGAAACGCCAATGAGAGGGGGTATTTACACATAAAAATGTGGTGCAAAACTCTTCACATGAGTCACCACCGACATCATCACATGCATCTCAAATGCAAATTCGGTGGTTACCCAAACCTGTCTCTAATAAAGAAGTGGTGTCTCAAGGATCGGTAAAAAGTGTGCATCTTCGGAAGGAAAAGAATGTGTTTCGGGTATTTCTACCCCAAACTCATCTATTCACATCACTGAGAGTTCCAATAGGCCTACCAAAGATCCAAATCATCAATGTCATACACCAGAGTCCAAGCAAATCCCAGTGGTACAGATATCTAATTCTTCCGAACATCCAGGTGATAAGGGTATTCCACAAGAACATGAGGATAATCAAGAATGTGTTGCAGATGCTACTTCACCAAGGATTAAGGCCACATAACAACTGCTACTGGCTTTAGTCATGAGAAAGGTAAAGAGGATTTTTCTTCCAGTTCTCGACTTTTTTGTGTCGAATTAATGAATGAAACACCGACCTGGGTTGACTCTAAAATAAAAAAGAGAAAGAGATTGGTCAAAGTGGCCAACATTGATTTGGAGTCTCTTTCTACCCTCTCCAACAAATTTGTGCCCAAAAAGCCTAAGGTATTCTCCAGAGTAGTGATTGATGATAGCGGAGATAAGTTTGCAAAAATTGTAGTTCCTACTACTGAAAAGGATCATGGGGACATGAAAGTCACTAACTATGAAGTATCCAAGATAGCCCTTAGAAAGACCACTTTTGAAAGCGATGTTTTTATGGCAAAGGATTTGATGAATAGTGTGCTTAAAAGGTTGGAGAGATAAAAATATCAAATTTCCCAACTCAAGGAAGAAAAGAATCAGTTGATTTCATATTTTCAACATTTGATCAGCCCAATTGAGTCTTCTTTTCCTGTTCCAGAGATGGTGGCTATCCTAGGTAAAGAAATTCTAAATCAATCAAAGGATGTGATCACTCTAGGGCACACTCTAAGGTCATGGTTTTATGAGATAGAAAGTTATGGGTTGAAAACATTGTTGAGGTGATAAAAATATCTAAGAATATTTATTCCTATCTTGATCCAGTGTTTCCATTCAAGGAGTGCCTCATTACAAAATTAATAACACTGGATCAGATTTTTCCAAGTCTTCAGGATCTTGCTCGCATGGAATCTACATTCTTAGCCTCAGAGGGGATACTTGAGTTTGATCATCACATGACACAAATTCTATGGTTAAATCATGCTAAGTCCAGGAAAATGATTCTAGAAGACTTGGTAATTTGGTTTGACAGTTTGTGCTATGAAGCCTATAGTGCGCTCTCTTTCTATTCAAGTCTTCATCAAAGATATTCCTTGTACCTTCGTAAATGAACACAACCAAAGGAATTCAATACAACATCTGGTGGAGTAGTTTACAAAATTGATACATGAAATGTATACTCTTGTTGATGTTTTTTCCACTTCTTCTATGGATCAATGTTTCAAGATCAAACATCTTTGCGAAGAGATCCAATCTAAAGTTGCAGACTTGCATACCATACTAGGTAATATTCTTGAAATGCAGGTACTTTGTGAGGTTGGTCTTCTCCCGAGTTGTTTTCGAAGAAGAGAAGATGCACCAGACATTGCAAAAGCTCAAATCTTTTGAATTGGCAAAGAATCAGGATCCTTGTTTTGCCAACAACATGGTAGGATGATTTCCTATATTTTCTCATGGGTGGGAGAGTCCATTTCTCATACGATTGAGATAGGTAGACCCCACCCCCAATGGATAAGGCACTAGTTTTTGTCAAATGTTTTGAAAGTGGTATTTTAAATGATGTTATTGTTGAATTCACTTTTGAGAAAACTTATGAGATTTCTATTTTTAGTTACTTTTAATAAAGTTGGTTGAAAAGTCAAAGTCACTTAAGTGCCCTATTTAATGTGCATTTAAAATCCTAACTACTTTGTAACCAACTTTTGGGTTATAAAAGGATGTTAGGGGCTCATTTGTAAAGGTGACTTTGAGAGAGGAGAAGAAAATAATTTTGTATGCAATCTTTACTTCAAAGAAAGAAACTTTGTGTTCTTTAAAGAAGATATTTTTGTAGTTAATGAAATATGAACTTTTGTCTCATTCATTATCTCTCTTAGCATTTGATGTTCTTATGTTCTTTAGATGTTAGATGTTTAAATCTTGCATGCAATTATTGTCTTAGATCTTATTGTCAACACTATTAATCTGTTGTTTTTGTTCATAGTGATTAAGCTCTGCTATTTACTTGCTCATGTGTGTTCCCTTTACTCACTCTCATTTAACTGATGCAAACTCTATTTTATTTGTGTTAGTTATTTATTGTTCTTATCCATTCGATATTGGGCTCTGCTTTTACCTAACTCTTGCATGTATTTCCTTCCATTCATTCCATCCCCATCATTCATTTTTCTTTCCATTGATGTTCCAAAACACCCCCACATACAATTTTGAATATACGTGTGTAAATACAGTTTTGGTTTTCAATAAAGGCAACCTTACTTTCATTGAGGAGGGACTTCGTTCCCACAAGTTGCATGTCATTTGCATGCGTGCAAATCCATATGCTAACAATTTTTGGCCACTCTACTAGAGATTTAGGAATCATTAACCGAGCTTGGTTAAATATTTATGACTATCCCCTCTGCACAAGCTCCATTTCTTCAACCAAACCTTGTTCTCGACGAATATTTTTAAGGAGACATTGTTGCCAACCTTTGAACAATAGCTTGGGAAAACCATGAAAGCTTGCAGTAATTTGTGGTTGTTGATAGAGCCATTGACAGAGAAATCTACGTTGAATACCTTAGAAGAAGAGCACCCGCACTTGTGGCCAGAAGACCTCCTGGACACGTGTTGATCGTTGTTCACCGACGTGGCCCTCTTCCACCAAGGAAATAATTTGTATGACTATTAGAGATAACTCACATATCTTGCAACCAAATCTTATTTTTGTAGATACTCAAGAAGACATATCTTCGGATTTGAGGAAAGTTATTTGGGAAAAGTGCACGATATCATTTTCATCTCGCCACATTAGTACTAAATAACGAAGAAGATCAAGTCAGCAAGAGTTTTTAAAGTCATTTAGGCACAAAGAAATCAAGAAAGAGAGTGAAGAGAAAAGGCTAGAGCTTATCGAGAACTTGTTAGTGATCCCTTCACAAGAAAGATTTCAAACTAGCAGGAAAGAGGTTTATGTGAGGAGAAAAAAGCTAAAGGTCGATTTGATCCCATTTTTTATCTTCAAGGAAATTTTTGTTTGAAGTTATCTCCTCCAAAGAAGAACACACCTCGTAGATATGTAAGCCTTGCATCAAGTCCCGGAAGAGCAAGCAAGGAAGGAATCACTACAAGTCAACCACTTGTCCTTGCTCACGTTGTTTTTTCTTCGCATATCACCTTTCCCAAGATGGCGCTTAACGTACCATGGGAAATGCCATATGCCCATTAGGATTACCGATTCGACATCACCTCCCATGAGGATCGAGGAAGATTCTTCCCAAGTTCAATGGAGATGGGAAGACATCACCAGATAACCACATTTCGCCTTCTTTCTTTGCATGTGCGCTTTTGTCGGTGGAATAAGAAGATGTTGTTATTCACCTTTTTGTTAAAGCATTGCATGACGTTGCCACATATTGGTTTCATCATCTGCCAAATGGATGCATTACAAATTGGAATGATATGAAAACTAAGTTTGAAGACCGATTCAAGACGACATAAGATGAACATGCCCTTCTTGCCCAATTATCTTAGGAAAAGAAAGAGCCAACAAAACCCATGAGGAATTTTGTGGCTAAATTCAACAAGATGGTGAACAAATTTCCTGTCGAGATTCACCCAAACCCTGACAGACAAAAATGTTTCTTTATTAACGCACAAGAACCAGAAGTGTGCTATTAGCTGAGAAGAGCTAGAGTGACTACTTTGAAACTTGCTCAATCCTTGGCCATAGAAATTGAGGATGACTTAATCATGGCGAGAAAATTCAAGAAAATTTCCCTCAAGGCAAAGAGTCAAGAAACCCTCAATGCTTCAAAAGCTATACTCACTAAGTTGGCTAATGATGTGCTAGCTTTGAAAAAGCAAGTTTCTAAAAGTAGCAAACCTTCTCCTTACAAAGACATCTCAAGGAAAGGCTATGTTCCCAACAAATCCAGAATTACAGGCGCTCCGACGAGGCTTGCTATTGAAGCGAATCCTGCAACTAACTCCAAGTGTGATGTCATTAAGAAAGTGATGATGAAGTTGAGGTTGTCGAGGTTGATGAAGAAGATCCAAACTTTGGAACATTTGAACTTGAAATTGAAGAGCCTGAGGGAGAAAGTAATACTCATTTCTTCCAGTACCGTTTAGAAGAAGAAGATGAATATAAAGAAATTATAGAAGATATGAATAGTCAATCCTTCGTTGTCTTCACACGCTCTCGTAAAAAAGAAGCGATTACCACTTAGGTGGAAGATAAAAAGAGCTCCAAGGAAGTTCCTAAATAATCTAAGACTAAGGAAATTTCCAAAAAATCCAAGACAAATGAGACTCCTAAAGAGTCCAAGGTGACTGAGGTTTCCAAGGTCAAAACTATCTTAAAGAAAGGAAAGCCTTTATCAAGTCAATCAGTTGATAAATTAGCTACAAAGAAAGTTTCTTCTTCCACATCAGTATCAACCAAGCCCAAAGAAAAGGTCAAAAGTGTGCCATCATCAAGTTTGAAAGAACTAGTATCTGAGACATCAAGTACGGTCATTTTGCCCAAATTTGATATCATTGATCATATCAATAAAACAAAGATTTCCATGTCACAAGCGGAGTAATTGAAGTGCAATAAACATCAACTCAAGAAATTGGTCTAGTTTATCAAAGGTGACTTTACTATTCATTCCTCCAAAGGAATTCTCAAAACCCCAAAGATGGGAAGGCTCAAAATATTATTGTCGCCACTACACCTTCGAACGAAAATATTGAACCTTTCTTAGTGTCCTTTCTAATCATCAAATGTAAATTAAGTAATTGCATTATAGATTTTGGAGCCTCAGATAATGTAATGCATGCCAAAGTAGCACATGCTCTTGGGTTGACTTATACGAGAAAATTTAGATACTGTTACTCAATAGAGACATGACAAGTTCCTCCGATCAGCGATTAAAGACACTCAAATGGTTTTGGCCCAATTTCCTCATAAGCGAGTTAAGGTAACTATTCTAGTTGCTGACATTCTTGCTTCATATGGTATGTTGTTGAGTAGGAAATTTTGCAGAGATCTAGGTGGTGAGATTCAAATGGACTAGTCTCATGTTATGATCCTTATCAGTGGAGAAATGAAGAAGTTAATGCCAAAAACTCAGGAAAAATTCACGATAACGAAAACTAATGATCCCCGTGCACAAGTCTTGTTTCTAAACTCAAGTATGGGTAATTATATGATGACTAAAGAGGTCCATGTACCTGATGTCACTTGCTAAGACCCTAATGAGATACGAACTCTTGAGTTAGATGGAAGTTGTTGCTCAACAAGTTTTGGCGCAAGAGTGGTGCTCATATCTCCGAATGGTAAAATATTTCCTTTTATTACAAACTCCAATTTTCAAATACTAACAACACTGTAGAGTACTAGGCATTAATCCTTGGCCTCCAAGTTACATAAGAGAAAGGGATAAAAAATTTGAAATTCGTTGGAGATGTGGAGTTGATCGTGAAACAAGTTAAAAATCAGTTCCAAGTAAAGAATGATCGTTTGAGACACTTCAGAAATAAAGTGTGGGATGCGATAGAATTCTTCAATGATTTTTCCATAAACTCCGTCCCTCGCGAAAAGAATGACAAATCGAGATTCTCTTGCAGCCTCATCTTCATTGATGATTCCTCGTTCAAAGTTTGATAAAGACAAATATACCATTGAAATGGTTTTTAGGCCAAGTGTTCCTAACAATACGAAAATTGGCAAGTATTCAATGATGATCAACAAATTATTGCCTTCTTGGAAAAGAGAATTAATTTTGAACAATTTTACTTTTAAGGAAGTGATTCTCGCATTTCGTGAATCGATGACTCCGACCCATTCAAGGAGTTGAGGACAAAGATCCCGTGATGGCATCATTCAACTCAAAGGAAATAAAATTCCAAAAGGATTGGTTTCACTTGAAGAAATCTTTGATAAGCATGACAGGTTTATCAAAGAGAAAGAGCGGCGCAGACTCGCAATTTCAATCTGACTATGAGCAAGTTAACATTGATATCAAGGAAAAACCTTTCCTGGTCAACATTGGTAAGTGTTGCTCACCTAAGGAGTGCAATAAATTTGTAATCCTCCTTACCAAATATTCTGACGTCTTGGCTTATTCATATCAAGATTTGAAGTCTTTCCAACCTAGGGAAATGCAGCATGCCATACCCTTGAAACCCGATGCGCCCATTCCATGGGTAGAAAAAGATAGTATAATCCCAAGGTTACAGGATAATATTTCATGAGGTTCAAAAGATGTTAGATGCACGTAAAGTGTTTCCTATTCGACATTCAACTTGGATAGCTAATAGTGTACCGGTTTAAGAAAATGGAGAAATTAGGATTTGCATGGATTTTCTCAATCTTAATCAAGCTTCCTTGAAGGATAACTATCCACCGCTAGTCATAGACCATACTCTGGAGGCGAAGAATCGGATCAAAAATGCTATTTATGCTAGACGGTTTCTCTAGTTATAATAAGTGGCTAGAGAAGATCAACATAAAATTACATTCACCACCCCTGGGGTACGTTCTCATATAGAAGAATGCTTTTTGGTTTGATCAATGCCGACGGTACTTTTCAAAGGGATGTGGATATGGCATTCACAAATTATAAAGACAAGATCATCGTAATATACTTAGATGACTTGACATTGTTCTCAAAGAAGCGAGAAGATCACCTAAGAGATTTAGAGAAAATATTGCAAAGGTGTAGACTTCATAAGATCTCTCTCGAATCTAAAGAAGTCAGTGTTTGGAGCTACCGAAGGGAAAATCCTAGGTCATGTTGTTTCTAAGGAAGGAACTAAGATCAATCCTAAGCGCGTTCAAGTTATCAAGAATCTTTTCTTGCTTACAAGTAAGCCTGGAGTCCACTCATTCTTTGGGAAGGTGAACTTTTTGAGAAGGTTCATGTCATATTTTTCCAAGCTGAACAAAGAAATCGCTGATATGATGAAAGGAAAAGAATCCTTCAAATGGTCGAAGGAAGGTAGAGAAGCATTTGAAAAAATCAAGGGTGCTATTGCAAAATCTCCTACATTGGTGTGCCCCAATTTTAAAAAGGATTTTATAATCTATTGCTATGCTTTGCCGCACATGATCTCTACCATCTTGACTCAACACAATCAAGAGGGAATCGAATCTCCTATTGCATTCATGAGTTTTGGATTCAAGAAACATGAATTCAATTACACTCCCCTTGAGAGGCATGTGTACGCGGTAGTGAGAGCCTTGAAACATTTTGGGTATTATGTGTTGAATTCTCACACCAAAGTCTTAGTACTAGAAACCGCAGCTTAAATCGATGCTAACACAACAAGAATTAGGATCTAGGAATATGATTTGGTCATCAAGCCTACCAAGTTAGTTTGAGGAAGAGGACTCGCTAACTCATCACAGAGAATGAACCACGAGATGACTCTGAAAAGATCCAGTTGAGGAAAATTTACCACTTGTGGTCTTTATTAGTACCACAGATGAATGGTATTACGATATAGCCTACTTTCTCACATATGGCGAATGTCTTGAGAATATAACAACTAAGGAAAAACGAGCTATCAAACTAAGAGCTTCTAGGTATGTAATTTGGGACAACACTTTGTTCAAAAAATAAATTGATGGCATGTTCCTCAGATGCGTCGATAAAGAAAAACAACCTAGGTTGTTGGAAGCATTTCACAATCATGCTTGTGGTGGTCATTTCTTTGGCCCTGCCACTCATAAAATTTTGTGAGCACATTATTACTAGCCCAATATGTTTTATGATGCTCAAAAATGGGTGACAAAATGCGAAGCTTGTCGCAAATTTGTTGAAGACCAAAATTGGCAGCTTTTCCTTTGAATCCGCTTGTTATTGAAGAACCCTTTCAATAATGGGGGTTAGATTACATCGTGGTCCCGAACCCAAACTCTAGTGCTAGTCATACTCACGTGCTCACCGCAATTGACTACTTTGCAAAGTGGGTAGAATTTATACCAGCTTAAACAAACATCTACTATGGTAATTTGTGACTTCATCAAAGACAATATATTGGTTCGTTACGGAATTCCACACAAGATCGTGACTCGACAATGCCTCCAATTTTTCTTCTCGCAGAGATGATAGGTTTTGTCAGGGGTTCATTTTAAGAGACCTCTTAGAAATTGGAGGTGGAAAATACCTGGCAAATATCCCCGGAACTGGTTTCATTGAAAGGAGAATTTACCAAATTTTTAGAAGTGAATTTTCACCCGCTTTTTTAGTTAGAGATTAGAGAGTTGCGAGTCAGCAGACAATCGACGCGTGGTTGACGTGTGACATTGAAACATGGTTGATGCATGTCAACCATGTGTCGGGCCATGCATCAACAAGGCTTGTTGACACACGTAAATAAGGCATGGTTGACACGCGTCAACAAGCCTTGTTGGCACACGTTCACAAGCCTTCGAAACCCTGGTTTTGTCCTATAAATACCCTCCCACCGGTCATTTTCATGTTTACACTTTTCGGCTCTTGAATTTTCTAGTATACATGAATCCATTATCCAGTTAAGTACAATCAAGCTCAAGGAAAACTACAATGGCGACTACAAGTGCATCCCAAGCTCAAGACAAAAATCAAGAGGAAAATCCAACCCACAAGCCCTATCCACAGCAAGATACTCTACAGAACCCTTTGTGCCCCCACATCCAGATTGTTTTACAAATGAATTTAGAATACAAGGATTTGATCGATGCATGTGAGTTTGGTGGGCTCGTAAATATGCCCCATTTCAAAACAGACCATGATATTTTGAACTATCTTCTCTCCTCGTACAATACAGAGGATGGCTTGTTTAATGTTACTGTGGACGACAGTCGAATGTTTCAATTCGGTATCGACCCAATTGATATTCATCGGTTTATAGGCCTCCCATTCAAAAATTTACCCATTATTACAACGAAGGAAACACTCGTCGAAGATGATAAGAAATACCTCGAATCGAATTTTGATTTCCATGTTGATTGTAAGTGTAAATTGTTTTCATTCATCATTTTGTATTCAGTTTCGATTTTGATACAATTCAAATTTATATTAATTCCAATGTTTTTTGGCATTTGCAACTCATGTCAATAAATCCAGACATGGTGTGGATATGTAAGGAATTACACACCACTTTCTTGCTACTATGATTTCCTTCTTTTAAGCCAGAATAGTTTTGCAGGGTTGGAAAACAGATATACCAAACTGGGCCATTGCATACATTCTTGCAACTATCGCAAAGCAAAAATTTGATTGGTGCACCTTTTTATCAAAAAAATAAGAACTAACATTACAAATGTAAAGCTTTCAGAAAAACCAAGTCATTCACACCACAAACTATCTCTTTGGCCTTTATTACGAGGCTCTTTTAAATTTAAAAGACAAACCAATTCCCACTTGCACAGACGAGGCGTTGATGAATTTGTCAATTCCATTTCAAGAACAACAGTATAAACTATAAAGTTTGTATTTCGACATTAGATTGACAACATATATTAACTATTTACTTGTTTGCAGAGAATATTTTTGGAGGCCCTTCCCCAAAAAAAGGTGGCATCAAGAGGAAGAGGCCAACAACACGCTGAGGCGTCGAGAGATTCACAATCTAAAATCGAAGTTCACTCATCTCCAAACCACCACCATTTTATTTCGTTAAACGCTAGTGAAGTAATACCCTTACATGTATTATTTACAAATTCCAAATTTTTATTTTCATTTACCTTTACATGTTGATGACATTGTAGGGGCTTTGAAACATACGCGTGCTTCTCAAAGTCAATTGTCTTCCCCAACTCACTCAGTTCAATCGCATGCATTTCTCTCTTCTCAACAACCACCCCAATAATCCCATGAATGATAGCTCAAAAACCACCAATTACTACTCCAACATGGCCACCTCAAGTACCGCGACAAACTACTCCTTAACAACAAGGTACACGTTTTGAATAGTACTTCGTTTAATTTCTTAGTTTTTACATAGTTTAATAGTTTTTCATATGATTTTACTTGAACTTTTCAGCACATCAGTGCGCTCCTTTTCCTTATGTACAAACAACGACACCA
Source organism: Taxus wallichiana var. yunnanensis (assembly GCA_018340775.1). Lineage (NCBI taxonomy): Eukaryota > Viridiplantae > Streptophyta > Pinopsida > Cupressales > Taxaceae > Taxus > Taxus wallichiana. The sequence continues at coordinate 112,483,206 of CM031240.1, forward strand.
CCCCCTCCTCCACCAATAATATTCAAAATTCCAACCATAGGATCGGAAAAAGAACATTGGTAAATGCATGCCAATTCCTCCGGCCCCTAGTGGGACACTAAACATTGCCTCCTCGTTTCGAATTCCAACCCTCTCACTCGGTGGCTTGCCCAACACAATGGGCATATCGGTTTTAAATAATATAAATTTAGATGAAGATTACTTGGGCATTGATAACAATGACCCAACAAGATTTTTCAATACACGTGAGATGATTCAAGGCCAGCAAGTATACTTCTATTTCAACATAATTTATTCAAATTTCATTACATTTCACTTTAGATTTATTTGTTTGAATATTGATTTATTTTATCACAAATAGGATCAAAGCCACCCAAAGGCGTAAAACAAGTAGCAATGATCAACCCGAAAGCCCCATACCTCTCCAAATGAGATCATCTTCTTCGATACGATGGTGAACAATTCTACCTTTTCCTTTAAAGAACTTAATTGGTTATGATTTTCAATCCCATGTCGATGAGTTTATTCTACCTCATATCGCTAGCTCATATAATGGGAGAGAAGGGCTAAAGTACTAATCAATGAGATAATAAGTCGTTTTGAAAATTATTGGCAAAGGGATAGTTTATATGTTGCAGTCCAGAATCAACCTGCGAAGATGGATTCCTTACTTACCCAAGTAAGAAGTGGGACTATCACGTATAACAATAATTATAAAGACGATATTTTAGATAAAACATTAAACAAATTGGAAAATATTAGTGCTAAAGCCTGGCATATTTTAACAAATGGTCTAACGACAAGGATCCGCAAAGAGCAGTTGTAAATGCCGAGAGAGATAGAGCGGTCGTAAGTATTATCACTTTCAAACAATATTTTTGTTAATTTGAAGTTTTCTTATTTTAGTAATATGTTTAATTGACATCACTTTTTTGTGTAGTTGAAATATGAAAAATTTGAAGAGTCAAGCAAAGGTTTTCTAAGTTCACTTGGAAACCGCATGAAAGAACAGCTTTATCCGCAGTGAAGAATTTGAAGGAAAATATTGTTTTGGTTAACAAAATAAAAAAATAAATCAAGTGGATAATTAAAGAGCATGGCTTCGACCTTGAAATTTTATTCAAAACCAAGGCACTGGTGATCCAAGTTTGCTATCCCATGGAGATGTGACAAAGAAAGAAGAAAGAATTATAAAGAATCTATACAAAGTGTCGTGGAAGATCTCATAAGTTCTCGGATTATTCCCGCCATTAGGGAAAGGCAGGTGGAGAATCCATTGGGGAAAGGATTATAGGAGTGGAAGCCATTCAGGAAAGGGGTACAGAAAATTGAGGGTTGAAAAATTTCATTATTGAGGGTGGAAACTTGAAAAATAGAATCTATATTTGAAAATTTGAAACATTGAATGTGATGGTCATGGAATTTGAAATTTATTATCTGGATTTGAAATTTGAAACTTGAATGTGATAGCCTTTGAAAATTTGAAATACTATATAATATTTAATTTTATAACTTCCTATATATTATGTATAGAATTTCTAGATTGTATATGGTGTTTATGTTTCTTCTCTACTTGTAATGATGATTGCATTAGATGTGGATGATGACATTAGAATAGAATCATAGTCTCATAGATATGGATTATCATGAATTGTATGTGAACGTAGATTTAGCTTCAAAACGATCATGGAATCTGGATGATGATAATGGATAATTGTTTTAAGAAAATTTGGAATGTAGTACGACATAGACATTTAAACGTTCTCAAAATCTTCTTCTCTATACTTGTAATGATATGATGACATTAGAATGGATATAGATGATGATGAATGATAATAATGGATAATTGTTTTATAAAAATGGAAGGTGTTAGGACAGAGACGTTTCTGCACATTTAAAATAGATAACTAATTATTTTAATAATAATTGGAGTGTCAGGATTATGATAATGATATGATGACATTAAAATATATATGGATGATGATGAATTTTATGTGGACGTAGATTTAGCTTCAAGCACGATCGTGGATGATGAATTGTATAATGGATCGTGGATTATGAATTGTATTCTATGGAAAATCTTCCTCTCTTTGTAAAATTCGATTGTGTGATTTTATTCCACAAAGTTTAAAAAATATATCAAAGCATTTTGTAAATATAAAAATAAATTAAACATAATTGTAAAAAATCAAGAAATGTCATATGATAGGGTTTAAGTTACCTCTTGTGTTTTAGATGGTTGTGAAATCATCATTCATAGTGTTCTAGATCTTTGATTTAAGAAAACTCAACACGAGAAATGGATTAGTAAATAGATGGGTGTGTTGTTTGACATTGTCGGGTCCCGAGAAGTGCGAGCTTCCTCGGATGGATGTCAACCCACATTTAAAAAAATGAAATAATTGTATTTAAATAAATGTAAATATATATATCTGTAACATCTTTAATGATAACAAGAGATGAAACAAAATTTAAGGTGACAAACAATAAAAGTAAGGTGAAGGAGATACCTATTTGAAGTTGAAACAATCCATTTTCAATAGCTTCTTCAAACTCGATGTTCTCTTCTATAGAGTGTGACGATGCGCGAATTTTACTCTCATCGATGGGAATAGTTGTACTTGTAGTATTGTATTATTCACACCTCTTCTTTCACGTGAGGGAATTCCAATGCGCAATTACTATGTCAAAAGGAAAGGTTTCCATGGAGTAGAAGATGCATAACACCTCATGCAACTTTCCATATTTTTATCCAACTTGTTTCTCAATTTCGATTTTATAAATGATAAAGCACTGAAAATCCTTTCGTCCTCCACAGACCCCAAAATCATTGTTTAGCATAACTCATATAATCTGAAATATTCACTGATGTCTTATTGTAAGATATAACTTTGATAGATTCCTCGCCACAACCTTGTAATAGCACCACTTTCAAAAGGTTTGTCTAAATTTTTATATTGGTTCCTCATTGTTGTTGCAAAATTTGTTGATTGAAACTTTAATAAATCAACATTCAGTATACCTTTGATTTCCATACCCTTGAACTCAAAGTCTTTGTGAAATGTTCCATTATTATACCCATGGATTTATGGAAATGCTTTCTTACAAAGTCTGCACGACCACCTTCAGTATTCCAAAAATTAGGATTCATCACACCCATTGCTTCAAGAATTTTATCTTTGGAGAAACGTTCTCTAATTTCTAATGATAAGGATTATGAAATTTTTAAGCTTTATTCTTGTTTCAACTATAATAGACTCAAAGAGATTACGTGTCATGGGAACATCTTCTCTTTCCGATCCTGTAATATCTTGACATTTTTGCAAAATGTGTAGTGGTATGTCCCTCCCATTAATAGTGATGTAGAGGTGATCGTGGATATTAAATCTCAAATAGTTACTGGGATTTTTAAGATCTAATAAAGCTTTCTAATTCTCGAAAATAGGTGTATCAAAACGATATTGGGAACAATACAAGATATCAAGACTTTGACATACCATTTTTCTCATCCGTATAAAATCCACAATATAGATTAATCTCCCCTGTGCATGCTTCATTAGTGTATTGATCTCCTGCAACATTGGCAGAATACCAACCAATGTAAGAAATGTCTCCAAATCAGTTAAATAGAACAACAAGTCCCTCGCCCTATCAAATTCATGATGATATTTGTGCATGAAACCAACCAACGAAGGATACTCCTCACGAAATCTGCATGTAGGTTCATATAAAGAGATCCATCTTGTCTCAACATCTTTCAAAATTTTTTTGCCATCTGTAATTCCAATTGCGAATTTCTGGAACTCAAGAAATCGTTTTGGGCTGCTTGCCATATAGGCATGAAGTTCTCTTGTAAGGTCTTCTAATTTAGCAACATTTTCGTAGTTGCTTACCATTTCATATGCTAAATTCATTCTGTGAGTCATACAGTGAATTGATAACATATATGGGGCCAATGTTGTTTGTAATCTAACGCACAACCCTATTCGGTGACCTTGCATGACAGATGCACCATTTTCTCGATGCATACCAACTTCATAGCAATTTCATAATCATTCATTCCAACAATATCTTTCAAATAAGAAACAACTATTTTGTGTAGGTTTTTGGAATTACAAATGACTTTTCAACTATTTTCATAACACCCAATAGATGAGGTGTCCTTAATATGATTTTCTAAAGTATAGATGTGGATACATACCGATGCATTATTTTCGATTTGTTGTCACTTCATCAATTGAAAGAGAGATAAACTTTGATTTTTTTACATTCTCTTTCAAATCTTCCTTCTCTATCATTGAAAGGCATTTTGTGATTTCCCAACCACTACTTTCTTAACAATGAGACTGAGGTATGTTCGGCATTCCATTATATTGATACAAAACTTTGAAATCAAGGAAATCCAAAATTAGTCTTCCTTTCTTTAGTAATGAAATAAAGTAGAGAACTATATGAGTTTTGCATGTAGATTTGTTTGATTCATCTTACTAATTTGCGATGTGATCGTTCCTCCCTTTTCCATGAGATGTCTGCATTTTTCGCTCTACTTCATAATCCGCTACGTATTTAACATGCATGCATTCTTTTTCATTTTTCCACCTGTGTGTTTTGATTTTCTGGCCATCCGCCCCGTATCAAATATTATTTTCCACAATGTTTTTCTATAGTGTCCAACTTCATTTGCATTTTTTGTTACTTTCCCAATTTCCATGTACATATTGTACATGTACATTCAAATGGGATCTCTTCTGGATTAGATGATTGTACAGGTTTGATAAACAAAAATTTGACAACCCAATCAAACTTGTATGTCCTCCCAATGGTCCACATATTCTTATTCGTTTTCAATGTTTTACTTTTTTGAGTAAAATTTTGAGTAATATCACAATCACCTAGTTTCCTCTTTCATGAACCAAAATTTGAATTTGATTTTTGTGTTCCATTTTGCTGAGTATTTGTATGTGTGATATCTTGATGCACTCCTGGTTGTACCCCAACAGGAAGAATATCTTCAGGATCTGACATCTCAATAGTTATATCTTCAAGATCTGGCATATTATCGTAGGTGTCATTTGTTTGATACTATGTAGAATACATGTCCACCTCAATATTACCTTCCACACAGTCAATATTCTGATTCTTTCTGGTGGTAGCTATATGGTTATTGGTAGTTGCAATATCTGTATCAACAGAGTTTCCAAAATACTTGAACAGGGACTTCTGAGATTTCTTAGTTACTTTTTGGGTCTTCGCATTCTGAGGACTAGCACCTTCCATTATTCTCGAACAGTCTGCGTCAAAGAAAAGAACCAAGTTACGTGTTAGAAAAAAATTCTGTCATGTGTCTATAATACCTCTTTGTCGGCGTCAACAACTAACCCCCTTATCATGTGTCTACAATACCTCCTTGTCGCATGTCAACAACTAACCCCCTTGTCATGCGTCTGCAATACCTCCTTGTCGCGCGTCAACTATATCCCTATCGCGCGTCAACAACTAACCCCTTTGTTGTACATCAGCAAATTCAATGGGTCGTGTGTCAACAAATATCATCTGTCACTTGACTCTAAACTACTAACAAGCTAACAACAATCTTTAGTGCTTAGAGTATGCGAGTTCATGGTATTGGTAAAGGTAATCTTGGTGGTAGTACCATAGTATACTACCCAAAGAATCACCTAGGTTTTTATAGATGTTTTCAAATGTAAGCGAAGCCAACCCTCAAAAATATATATACTTTGTAAATTTTAGGCGAACAGGACACCGACCCGCTCCAAAAAAATCACCTTTTCAAATTTTCCTAAAATGAAATTTTTGCCATATTACGAATATTCGCCACTAAAATTATCCCTATTTTTTGTTATGGGTATGGGATATCTTTGTCTCATTCATCGATTACACCACAGGCAATGGTTAGGCATAATCCAAAGAATAAAACATCATTACTATTGTGCACAAGTTAGTAGAAGAAAATCAAAGAACATGACACAAAAAGTTATGTGATGCACCAAAAGGAAAGCACAAGAAGTTTGATTCATTGTGGCTAAGCCCTTTCAAGATCGGACATTTATGTGGAGATAACAACTATTATTTGGCGTATCGCAATGGAACTCATTTTCCTTTTTCCTATAGCGGGAAATATCTCGAGCACTATCAAAATTGAAATCGGGTTGTCCCACGTATGTATATAGGTACTTAGGATTTTGGTTTGTTTGTTTTCCCTATTTTTGGCTTCCTCTCTTTCGTCATCTTGTTTTTGTGATCCATCGTTTTTGGGATCGTGTCAATTGAATATTTAGGCCTGGGTCTGTTGCTACGTCCATGAAGTACTTGTCCCCGATTAGAGCTAGTTCTGTTAGCTGATTTTGACTTCACAAAATCAATAAACATAATATTTTTGTGTGTGTGTGTGTGTGTGTGTATATATATATATATATATATATATATATATATATATAATTCAAAGTGTTCTTTCACTTAATTTTTATTCTTCATTGAAATCGTCTTATTTTCATGGTAATTCTGAATTTTGCTTCATCCATTTTGAATGAGCCCTTCTCGCTACGACACACAAACTATTTAATTATTTAATTAATATTTACCTTGTTATTTAATAAAATTAATATTTATTAAATTTTATGGGTTTTTAATTAATAAATATTAATTTAATACTCATAGAAGTTGTTCGAAAAACTTGGAAGAACTTTATTTTTTATTATTAATTGTCGTGAGCAAGTTTTGGGGACAATTTTTCTTTTGCTTCCAATCATGTAGACAATTTTGATTTTGCTTCTATCTTATGGGAATTGATGAGGAGACGGTTCTGATAGGTTATATAAGTAGAGGAAATTGGGAAGGAGAAACAAAGAAATATTACAGATATCCGAGATCCATAAGAAGGAAAATCTATTCTATAGGCACTACTTGACTTTCACATGAAAACCCCTAGCACGGGCATTAGCTAGAGCCAGAAACCTTGAGAGTTCTAGGTAGTTGTCTCCATTGCAAGATCACGAGTTTAGGAGATCATATGCTTGGAGGGAAGAAATAGAAATAAGTTTTGAGATCCATGCTTGCAAAGGTGAAGGAAATTTCATGCACATGCAAGGATTGATTTGGAATCCCAAACAAATCTCGTATGCAACAAAGAGGAAAAGGTGAAATTCCACGTAGCTAGTAGTTTGTTTTTGTTTGTTGTTGATTTGTGTAGCATCTAGAAGCCAGTCAAGATCCTTCATGCAGCCTTTAGGAGAGAACAATCTTTCCATGCAAGCCCAAGGATAGTTTCCACGCACCAGAGGAGACATCTGCCAATAACCAAGCTCTCTCATTTCGTTTTTCTCTCAAATTCCACACAACAATCAGGAAGATCCATGCCAAGATCCACGCAGGTGAGGAAGAAGGTAAAAAGAAGTTTACATGCCATGCTTGGAGAGGAGGAATAAGACCAAATGAAGAGCCAAAACAAAAATCCACGAAGCAATAGCCAGATTGACTTGAAATCTCATTCGCTAAAAGTGAAGGCCCACGTGATGAATTTTTTTTTCTGAGTTGTTTCATTGCAAAGTTTCCCACGCAAGTTGAATGCAAATTTTCCACGGAGCAGTCAAGGATAGTTTCCACGCCATGCTTGGAAGGAAGAGAGAAGTTTGTTTGGAGGTCCATGCATAGCCTAAGGAGAGGAGAATCAACATGCATCATCTTCAAACATGTCCACGTAGCCTACAGAAAAGACAAAATAGAATGCTTAGAAGTCCACACATGCTGGGAAGGAGGAGAAACAAGTCTGTTTTACCCACACAGCCATAAGGATTTGGCCCACACATGCATAAGTGAACAAAAATCCAAACAACACAAACCCACACATGCAAAAATTTTGTTTTATTTTATTATTATTATTTAAAAAAGAAGAGAAAGAATAACAAGAATGCCACGCATGATTAAAGAAGGAGAAATTTGATCAATGCGCTAGGGAAGGAGAAACAAGATCACTCACTGCCAAAGAAAAATATCAGGCTCGTGTAGCCCACACATTGCTAGAAATAACAAAAGTGATTTAAATTGTATTATTTTCCGGATGGTGATTTGAGCGTAGTCTCAATATTTTGTTTGTATGATCATTTTGAATTCGACACCGCTAAATTTCTTTTTATTTAAAAAAAAAGAAATAATAAAAAGAGTCGTATTATTCTTGTGGCGACGGTGGTCCGAGAGACTTAGACCCGACACCTTTCCAGTGTATTGTTTTCTTTTCGCTTTCCATTTTAAAAATTCATAATGGGTGAACGTTCTAATAAGTCGGCACTAAAATATGCATATCAAGGATTAGTTCCAGCATCGTCTTTAAATTTAGCATATGATAATATTTTAGATACCGATATGGGTCACGTGGATATGGTTCAATTCTATGATAGGGTAAGACGGGAAGGGAGGACTGTTTTTTCAAAAGGCTTTATCGTTGTGGCTTACCTCAAGTGGTAGTGTTTCCAGTTGCCATACAATGCCCCGAAATTTGTCCTAGCTTGTGTCGAACATTATGATCCTAAGCGTCGAGGAATTTTTAATGACATAGATGAACCTTTCCTGCTCAATTCTCCAGATCATATGGAGGATTTGTTAAGAGTGCCACTTCATGAAGAAAATGCTGACATCTCGCAAGAATCAACACAACAATTCTAGGATGAAAATCCTTTGAGATGGTCAAATATGGTTGGTAAAAATTGGTTGGTCAAACCAAAACTCACACTTCAAGAATTCCCAAAGAGTTGTTTCGGGTAGAGTTTCATGAAGAAATAGGAGACATGATTACTCTCCTCAGCAGGGTTTTTGGTCTACCTTCCGCTAGAAATTTTCATCCTTGGATGTATAAGTTCATTTGTATCATTCTTGATGCAAAGATGTTCATTGATTGGGCAAGTATCGTTAGCAATACTCTCCATAAGCAATTGATTGAGGTAAGGATGACATGTCATTTTTACATGACCTCATATTTGATTTATGTTGTAGAAGAAGGAGGATATTTTTAGGGCTAACAACTAGAGGTACAATGGGTCCTGGAAAGAATAGTGTTTTTCACTTTTACCCACAAAAATGAGTTCAAGAACAGTTCTCACCATTTTTGGAGAGTAAATGATGCTTTCCTATTCTATATAATATGGTCACTAAGGAGAAACCCAGAGGAAATATTTTCAAAAGATGCCAAGGCGGTGATAAAACAATGGGGAACTAGGTTTATCCAGTTTCCATCTTACTCCTATATATGAGTTGATGGGTTTGTGGGAGCTCCTTACATACTTCCTAAATATGTCAGCGATAAAATAGCATTGATGGAACTTTCATGTCAGATTTTCAAAATCAATTGCCTACTGGTGGATAAACACAAAGAAGGCATTCATTTCCCAATTTAGATTGGGGAATACAAATTTCCAAATTCCCATAGTGTAGAACTTATGGAAAAAGAATTTTCTCTCATAACTATACATCCTTTCACAAGTAGGGCTCAATTCGATATTAAAGGATCCATGGAAAAATCCCTAGGAGCAAGATATAGACATAAGGCAAACATAGAAGACTATTGGGAAGAATGTGTGGATGACAGGAGGTAAGACGATGACAATTTTCTCATCTCACACTGGCTCAGATAGCAAATTATGGATTGAGGGATCCTCCCTTGACCCTTGCTGATAATGGGATTGATCTTATGGATCCTGCCTATGATCGATAGTTTTCACTCCACTCCCTGGTATTGATTAGAGTAGAGGAGATGAAACTTCTCTAGATGTCATGAATCAACTCTGTGTTAAAAAGGACTATGATGTGGTATGAGAATCAAATAGCCAATCCTCTCCCATTTCAGGCACATATGTCAGAAATACAGAAACTGCCAATGAGAGGGGGATTTACATAGAAAAAGGTGGTGCAAACCTCTTCACACCAGTCCCCACCGACATCATCACATGCATCTCAGAGGCAAAGTCAGTGGTTACCCAAACCTGTCTCTAATAAAGAAGCGGTGTCTCAAGTATCGGTAAAAAATGTACATCTTTGAGAAGGAAAATAACATGTTTCGGTATTTCTACCCCAAACTCATCTATTCACATCACTGAGAGTTCTAATAGGCCTACCAAAGATCCAAATCATCAATTTCATACACCAGAGTCCAAGAAAATCCCATTGGTACAAATATCTAATTCTTCCAAACATCCAGTGATAAGGGTATTCCATAAGAACACGAGGATAATCAAGAATGTGTTGCATATGCTACTTCACCAAGGATTGAGGCCACATAACAACTGCCTACTTGTTTTAGTCATGAGAAAGGAAAAGAGGATTTTTCTTCCAGTTCTCGATTTTTTTGTGTCGAATTAATGAATGAAACACTAACCTGGGTTGACTTTGAAATAAAAAAGAGAAAGAGATTAGTCAAAGTGGCCAACATTGATTTGGAGTCTCTTTCTTCCCTCTCCAATAAATTTGTGCCCAAAAAGCCTAAGGTATTCTCCAGAGTAGTGATTGATGATAGCGGAGATAAGTTTGCGAAATTGCAGTTCCTACTACTGAAAAGGATCATGGGGACATGACATTCACTTGACTATGAAGTATCCAAGATAGCCCTTGAAAACCAATTTTGAAAGCAATGTTTCTATGGAAAAGGATTCAATGAATAGTGTGCTTAAAAGGTTGGAGAGATAAAAATCTCAAATTTCTCAACTCAAGGAAGAAAAGAATCAGTTGATTTCATATGTTCAACATTTGATCAGCCCAATTGAGTCTTCTTTTCCTGTTCCAGAGATGGTGGCTATCCCGAATCAAGAAATTCTCAATCAATCGAAGGATGTGATCACTCTAGGGCACACTCTAAGGTCATGGTTTTCTGAGATAGAAAGTGGTGGGTTGAAAACAATTGTTGAGGTGATAAAAATATCAAGAATATTTATTCCTACCTTGATCCAATGTTTCCATTCAAGGAGTTCCCCATTAAAGAATTAATAACACCGGATCGATTTTTCCAAGTCTTCGTGGATCTCACTTGCATGGAATCTACATTCTTAGCCTCAGAGAGGATACTTGATTTTGATCATCGCATGACACAAATTCCATGGTTAAATCATGCTAAGTCTAGGAAAATGATTCTAGAAGACTTGGTAATTCCGTTTGACCGTTTGTGTAATGAATCCTATACTGCACTCTCTTCTATTCAAGTCTTCATCGAAGAGATTCCTTGTACTTTCGTCAATGAACACAACCAAAGGAATTTAGTACAACATTTGGTGGAGCAATTTACAAAATTGATACATGAAATGTATACTCCTTTTGATCTTTTTTCCACTTCTTTTATGGATCAATGTTTCTGAATCAAACATCTTTACGAAGAGATCCAATATAAATTTATAGACCTGCATACCATACCGTAAGATTCTTGAAATGCAAGTACTTTGTGAGGCTGGTTTTCTCCCGAGTTGTTTACCTGAAGAAGAGAAGATGCACAAGACATTGCAAAAGCTCAAATCTTTTGAATTGACGAAGAATCAGGATCCTTGTTTTTCCAACAACATGGTATGATGATTTCCTATATTTTCTCATGGGTGGGAGAGTCCATTTTTCATACCATTGAGATAGGCGGACCTAACCCCCAATGAATAAGGCACTAGTTTTTGTTGAATGTTTTGAAAGTGGTATTTTAAATGATGTTATTGTTGAATTCAATTTTGATAAAACTTATGAGATTTCTATTTTTAGTTGCTTTAATAAAGTTGGTTGAAAAACTCAAAGTCACTTAAGTGCCCTATTTAATGGGCATTTAAAATCCTAACTACTTAGTAACCAAATTTTGGGTTATAAAAAGGATGGTAGGGGCTCATTTGTAAAGGTGACTTTGAGAGAGGAGAAGAAAGTACTTTTGTATGCAATCTTTACTTCAAAGAAAGAAACTCGTGTGTTCTTTTGAGAAGACATTTTGAGTTAAACTTTGTGTTTCTTTACTTCAAAGAAATAAAATTTGTGTACTTTTGTATTCAATATTTACTTGAAAGAAAGAAACTTTGTGTCCCATTCATTATCTCTCCTAGCATTTGTTGTTATTATGTTCAATAGATGTTAAATGTTTAAATATTGCATGCAATTATTGTCTTGGATCTTATTGTTAATGTTATTAATCATTGTTCTTGTTCACAAAGTGATTAATCTATGATATTTACTTGCTCATGTGTGTTCCCTTTACTCACTCTCGTTTAACCGATGCAAGCTCCATTTTATTTGTGTTAGTTATTTATTCTTCTTCTTCGTGTGATATTAGGCTCTATTTTTACCTAACTCTTGTCAGACGCTCCTTCCATTCATTCATTTCCATTCCATCCCCCTCATTCACTTTTCTTTCCATCAATGTTCCAAAACACCCCCACATACAATTTAGAATGTACAAGTGTAAATACGCTTTTTTTTTTCAATATAGGCAGACTCACCTTCATTGAGGAGGGACTTCGTTCCCACACTATTGCATGTCATTTGCATGTGTGCAAATCCATATTCTAAAAATTTCTAAACTACTATTTTTTTTTAAAAAGGGGTTGTGTATGTAGGTTAAAGATCTAAAATGTCAATAGGTGCTCTTGTTTTTGTAAAAAAACATAGTAGACATTCGGTCGTGCCCCCATTTTTAGCACTATTTAATATTTTTGAAAACCCTTTGGTAGAAAGATAGATATGAGCATCTAGTTTGGGATATTATTTTTTTAGATTTTTTTAGTGAGTATTTATTTTTATGATTTTCCAAGTACAAAGATTTTGAAAATTAAAAAATAATGAATAACTGATCCATTGTGCCCTAACTACCTCAAAAAATATCGAAAAATAGATTTTTTTGAATATGTATAGAACTAGTCCTACTCGGCACTATATTTTTTTTCTCGATTTGGAGAAGTAAAACAAAAGATACGTGATAAAAGATAAACGTTTATTATAAGTAAAAATAGGGGTATAAAATACATAATTTGAAATAAATATGAATGGAAACCTTGCAATAGTAAAACAATATAAAAAGTATATATTTAGAAAGAGGATAGTTTTCTTGACGTTATAGGAATTTTTTTAAGAAATATTGCAATCGTTTTTGTAGGATTTATCATGGTGAAAGGTGAATATTTCCTTTTTTGTCAAAAACACACAGGTTGTTGTGTTGTAATAGGTCCGAGGCTCGATTTGGGAAACCAAAGCAATTCCAAGCCTAGAAAATCTTGGTTTGTGTGCATAATTAAAGGGACGTGTAAGCGTTATAACCATACACCTTCCTCGGTGTATGGATATATATGCATTTGTGAAGCCTTCTATTTACAAAAAGAATGTTTAAGTATAAGTTTTTCTGATTTCATACAAAACTTATAATTTAAATTTATTTTAGTAAATATAAGTTATTGGGGTCACTTTGCACCTTATGGAACTAGTCTCACAACTCCATACATCACAGTTTAGAAGATAGTTTTTATAATCTAATGGTCAATATATAAATATTTTCGAGATTTCAACATTCATCCTAACACTTTTAGGGTTTAAATTCTACAATCAATGTCTATTTTGGGAAAGAATATAGTCATTGTTTAGGTTTTGGGGCCTTTTGGATTGTTTACTGACATTTGTAGGAGTGTTAGATGTGTCAAAATTAGATTTTACAAACCTCACAACTCTCAAAGGAAACAACATCTGCTCAAATATGGACTCATGAAATGCCTTATAATACATAACAAATCAAAACACATGTACATGTTTTTATTAATTTGAAAATCCTTGACGACATCTACAAATATTACTCCCATTATTGGGATTGTTACAAAAATCCTAAAGCTATTACAATGGTGTTTCTTCATGACCCTTGAAAAGTTTCACTTATTCTCATGTGACTCAGCTCGTCTCTCTACTCCTTGTCACTCTAGCCCCTCAAATGGTAGACTCGACTCACTTCATGCACACATTGTGTTCTTTCAATTTTGTAATCAATGTGCATTATACAATTCAACTATTGCACAAAGCATTCGTGAAATCCCTGCGTAATCGTCACCATCACCCAACTTTTGTGTTGCACAAGTTCCTTTCTCCATTATCCTTCTCACCATCCTTATGTGTGCCCATGTACTTAACTAATATAGTAAAACTTATGTAAGAAATTTAATTCCCTCATGATACTCATGCATCACAAATTGTATAGACTCAATTTCAATCGAATTGACTGATTGATTCATGCCTATATTTTTAATTAGTCCTAGATGAAGTAAAAAATCAAATCATATAGTTCTAATAAGTTTCACATGGCTCAATTTAATCAATATTTATTCTCTTATTGAACCAATCAACTATGTAATACATGATATAATTAGGGGTGCAATTGAGTCCAAATTCACTGTTTTCATGTAAAATATGGGTAAGTGCACCAAAATGGGGGCAAAAACTGGAATTAACTAAAATGCGTACACGTTTTGAAATAAATCATATGCGTTATGTTTTATTACATTCGGTAATGACCAAACCTAAAATGTGTACGTGTTTTAGTTATGCAAAATGTGTACATGTTTTAGTTTTGCAAAATGCGTACACGTTTCTAGTGTTATGAAATACGTACTTGTTTCTAGTTTTATGAATTTTGGAAGGTGGAAAGGGGCATATTTACTAAAATAAATCTTATACTTTAAATTTATTTTAGTAAATATAAGAAATTAAGGTTACTTTACACTTGATGGAAATGGTCCCATAGCTCTAATAGCTATAATCTATAAGAAAGTTATTCAAAATCCAATTTGGTCAAGATTTTACTCACTTTCGGATTTTAGCAAGGACCTAAAACTTTCGGGCATATATATTGTAGTCGGAGTCTTTGTTTTGGGAAAACATAGTCATTTTGTAGGTTGTTTTCCCTTTTGGATTGGATTTTGGCCCTATCACTTCTTGAATTGGTACTAATTTTGAAATTTGGTCCATAATTCACTTTAATGAACACAAATCAACTTTATGATGCTTGTCTACTTCTTCTATCAAATGATATCCTCACTTTGTATATAGAGGATTACTCCTTGAATGGGATTCATGTCCTATGACCAAAATGAGGTGATTGTAATGTTCTCCTTCTTTAGGTGTGATCACACTACTAGATGTTGAATGACTTTTTTAAAAATAGTACCAAATGAACTAATATGATTGGTCATTCTTAAAACATGGTGCTCCATATGAAGATCATCCCCTCACCTTTCCTGGCTCTAAAATCATCCTTTCATGGAATCAAATTTATGATGCTCATACACATATTTTATCATATGTTTCTCATGGAGATAGATGATGCCTTAATACTTCACACATGATGGTCCTAGATACCTCGGTGGCATGAATAACTCATTTTAGCTTGTTCTTTGGAGAGATTTGGGTACAATGACATAGTCAGGATATGATGATCATCAATTCACTTCTTGAGCTCCACATTTCACCTTTGAACATGATGACTCCTTCACAATTCAATTTCTTGACCAATATGACACCTGGGTGGAAGCATGCTTAAGGTACCTGGACACCTTTTTCTAAAGTTGCTCCTCATGGAAATGGGTTTCCTCCTCTAGATAGGGGATGAATCCTTGAATGAAATTTGAGGATGAGTTACATTTTCTTGACCTCCATACTTCACTAAAACACTAAAAATCACATTTTATGATAAATGGAACTATTCTAAAATTTGGGTCTTATTTCATTTTAAACTGGGAGGGGAAGCTACAGAGTTTTGAATTACCTCAAAAAGTATTTAAGCCTTAAATCAATATTGATTATTCTACCTTGTAGAGTATTCTAATAGATTTCCAATGCCTTTTTTTATCAAAAATATTTATGGAAATCTTGGAATCATCTAGAGAAGTCAACTTTCATTGTTTTATCTTTCATTCTGTGCACCTAAAAACCCGGTCTTAAACAGATTGCTCCTGAATGAGATTTTATTTCCTAAAATTTCCTAAATTTACTTAGACATCTTCAATTATCTCTGAAATCACCCTCATATTATTTATATTTTCTCTAAAAACTTTCAAAGGGTGTTCAATTAGCTATAGAATGGCCAAAATGGCCTTTTTAGGCCTTCGAGGAAGTAATCTCTCATCAAAACTAAATGAGTTGATCAATCACCTTAGACACTATTCCCTACACACTAAAACACATTGAATGATCTTATTAGGAATTTCCTTTGAGTTAGGGTAAATGTTTAACTTGTTGGTACTCAATGTTACACCTCCTTTAGGGTCAGACAAAGATCAACAATCAAACCGAGGTACTTTAAGAATGGCGACTTGGAAATTTATGTCATTTGTAGCTGGGTAAGTGTCTGAAAAACTTATTGGGGCCAAGATTTGGAGGGGTTGGGTGACATGTACAAAAGGAATGGCCAACCCCACTACTTTTTGTCCAGCCTTTGACCAAGGTGAGAGAACCCAAGGGGTAACCTAAAACACAGTGGAAGAGATAAATCTTTTACTTCTCAAATTATTGAGAACAATGGATCAATGTAGGATAAGCATGGCCATAGACACAACAATTTACTTTCACCAAGTTGTCACACAAAGTGATGTATCTGCTTATTTCACCAGAAACAGGTTACTATTGGTGGATAAGTTGCATTGTTGTGTTTTTTGATGAAGGAAATTGAAATCAAAGGTTTCTTTGATTGATATTTGTAAGTAAAACAACATAATGACTGACGAAGGACTTGTATTGCATGATGAGACTAGAAGTATGTTTATATTTGTAAGGATGGGGGATTGTAAGATAATGGATCTTTTAATGACACTGCTTACAATATTCACTCAGACTCATAACATTCTGGATAATAAAGAACAATTCATAAATTACTCACAGTTTACTTAAAGGAAGATTTGCATTCATTAATACTCAATTAGCGCAAATGTTCCACACAATCCTTAAAATACTTAGCACAAAGGCTTGTGAAAATATTTTAATGAAGTATTTCTTGCTTCTGATCTCATACGCTTAAGATTCACTCAAAAGCTTACGAAAAATCCATCAACAAAATGATTTCAATGAGGATTTTATAATTGCATTCAATATTGTAAAGTAAATGCTCACACCACAATATTGAACAAATAACCAAAGCTTAATCACTAAGGATAGATCCAATGTAATTCAAAGAAGCAAGAAATACAAAATTGTAATAGAAAATATAATTGATCAACCAAATTCTTGATATACAAAATCCAGAACATGTAAGCTAAGCTCATAATCAAAAAATTTCATTTAAATCTACCAAATTCTTGACAAGGGAACATGAAAACAAATGATCTCAATGCTTGCTAATGACTATACATTGTAATCATCTTAACATTATAATTTGAAAGAGTAAAAACTTAAAATGTATTTCTTCTAGACAATTAAGCAGTATCAAAAAAATATCTCAATTCTTCCTTTTGCGAAAAAAGCTTAAGAAACCCCCTCTTAGTATGAGGAAAAAACCCTCATACTTATACAACTACTTGATTCAATTTCCCCCAAAAATGTCCCAAAGGATCCTTTGAACTCAGCTTGCAATTCAAAATCTTCTCAAAGGAAGTATCTTTTAACTAAAAAGATTCCTTCTTTATTTCGATTGGGTTGGGTGAAGGAGGAACCATATGGTGACACATGGGAGAAATGAAAAGGATATTCTTCTATTTCTAACAAAAATTTTTCTTTTAGCAAACTGCATTCTGTTTGAAGAAATCTTCGATCTAGAATGTATTGTGAAGGTAAGTTTGTTTTGATCTTTGTCTTCTTTCTTCTTTATTTTTCAGGTCCATTCTAGTGGGTTGATTCACCAAGCTATCCCCTACCCTGTTCTTGTAAGAATAAAACCTTTCAATAATTTGTGTGATAATTTCCTCATCGGGCCTCGAATGATAGTGGAAAATGATTTCCTACTTCATACATGTGTTATTAAGTTCCGTAGAGATAATAATTCTTTCTTTCTTTATCCTCCTTGACAATTTATCAATTGTTGATTCAATTTGTGCCCATTTTTGCATGGTAGATATATTGAAAACCCTTGGCTCCCTAGGTTTACCTAAAGCATGATCCCTAAAAAGTCTAATTAAATTATTTGTAATCTCCATTCTGATATTTTCTCCACTGTCTGTCCCAATTAATTTGTCTATCATGGAATGGAGACCACCAATATACTCCATTGTTTTGTCTCTTAACTCATCAAGGATTTCAACAGATTTCGTCGAATCTCCACTCTTACTTTTGCAACTTCGTAATATTCCTATTGATTTCCTACAGACTTGAGAGATACAATCCCTTCCTTAATAACCAAGTCATCACTTAAGTCCTTGATAGATTCCATTTTTGGTAGCATATCAGTCCACATTAATTGCTCATCTTCACATTTATCTAGTTAATGCCTTGGTTGTTTCTACTTTTTCAAAATATGGGAATAATGTCTCATAGATTCCCTGATTATTTCTTCACCTTTGGTGACCAAATTATTTTCCCATTGGATGGTGGCCTCTCCTCTTTCTCCCAAGTCACTCACTTACCTGATATCATTATTGGTGATCTTAGGGATTTCAACTGCCCTTCTTTGTGAGTTCTAGTCAATTTTCTAACCAAGTTGGATAATGCTTCATTCTTGGCCTTTAAATCCTTCTTGGTTTCTTTGAACTCATCAATCCTTTGGAACACTCCTTCTACTGCCACATAAAAAATCATGTTTCATTTCTTTAGTAGAAGGCTTACCTAATGAGATCCTGGAGACTGAAAATCAGACAGGGATGCTTCTCCTAGGGCACATCAACTTTGGGAGTTGCATAACATCTATGAATCATTCTCCTTTATTATTCTAAGTTGTCCTGGAAAAAAAAATCCTTTTTGGGTGGTCTTGTTGGATTGAGGAGAGTCGGATTTGTAAATCATCATCATTCAATTGTATCTCCACCTTTTTCTTCTTTGGGAGAGCATTATCTATCCATTCCCTTATGGGAGACTCATGTTCATCAAGTGATTGTAAAACTGAAGTTACAGTGGATGACTGTAAGGGATTTAGAAGATGAAGAAGACATAGACATACCTTATGGAGCTACATACATTGGTTCTTCTTGAGTTCCTAGTTCTATAAGGCCACCACGATCCTCTTTTCCATCCATAGACTCGATTGATCTCTTACTTCTTTAGCTGTTAGGAGTTGTTTGTCACCAACTTCCCTTTCTTGCCTATACCGAGTCCTCACTGTTTTCTTACTAGGAACAAGGACCGTCTCACAAAGTTCCTAGGGAATGAATTCAGTTGTGGGAATGTGGGCTTCAATAATTTCTGCAATCACTCAGTGTCTAGAGGTGTTCTTTGCAACTGTGACACCTAAAGTTTCTCCCTATGTTGTTTGTACTAGAATCTCCTTGGTGTGAGGTTGTACTTCATGTTCAATAATATTCTCCTCTTCTTCCACCACACTACTTGGAATTTTCTCTAGGGGTGATCTTAATATGTTGCTTTGGAAGAGTTAAGACATCAAGCACAGGAGCATTCATAATGGGATATTCCTTGATGGGTGAAGTAATTGGAGTTGTTGGAATGGCAAGGGTTTTCATCATAGGTACAGGTTTCTCAATGAGCATAGTTGCAGGAGACTAGGTGATAGCAGATGAAAATATAGGGACATCAAGATCTATTGTTTGTTTAATGATCTTTGCCTCCTCTAAATCAACCCATTTAGACACCTTAGTTCATTTTCTCTTCCGAAAATGAACTTGTTCCTCCTCCTCTAATTCTTGTAAACCATTCTCTGGTGTTTGAATTTCACAAGGTTTTTCAGATAAAATTTCTTCCTTAGGCTTCCTGGGAGTAAATTCCATCATTTTTTCCTTTCCTTTGATCCGTAAATAGATCTTTGGAACAACTGCAAGGGGTTAGCTTGAACAATAAGGCCCTCAACCATATCTCTATGTTAGACCCTAAAATTGACTAAGTCCCAAGGTAAAGGAAGAGCATGCATGTGCAGGGCAAGTAAGGTAGAAAAGTGCTCAAGGAAAGGCGCGCGGGAGAAAAGGTTAGCGCGCAGAAGCAGGAAAGGGTTTGGGGACTTAGCCACATTTCTAAGGTGGCATCATAGGAAAAACACGTGAAGGCTCAAGTAAGCATGATAAGTGGATAAGGTGCCAGCTTGGAGTCTTGGAGCTCAAGGAAAGAATATTCCATGAAGGGAATATTCCAAAGGAGGATCATTATAGTTAGTGGAGGCTTTTGCAAGCTGGCATAAGCACTCAAGTATGGAGGAGCACGTTTCCACCTGGCATGAGATCTTCTCGTGGGTGAAACTATGGGTGAAGGAAAGATCCAGATTCTATTTAAAGGAGTGCTTGGGTTTGAAAAAGAGAGGCTTTGGGAGGCTTTAGAGGTAACAAAGTGCTGCAAGAATGTTGTGGGATAAAGGGGTTGTGATGTTGGGGGTTTCCATTGTTGTGGTAGGTTGATGTTGTTGTTGTTAGTGCTAGAGAGAGGCTAGGAAAGGATGATGTTATGCATAGATGTAGGCAC
This sequence comes from Taxus wallichiana var. yunnanensis, assembly GCA_018340775.1. Taxonomy (NCBI): domain Eukaryota; kingdom Viridiplantae; phylum Streptophyta; class Pinopsida; order Cupressales; family Taxaceae; genus Taxus; species Taxus wallichiana. Next base: position 112,503,744 of record CM031240.1, read on the forward strand.
TCGGTCCAAACTAGAGATAAGATGGAAGAACATAGCTAGGGTTCTCTATGCAGAGTAGTTTTGTAGGGTTGGGATGTTATTCCTTGATGTATATGGTCTGATATGACCCTTTTTGATGTAATATGGCTACTATAAATGATTATAATCAATATATGAAGCTTTGTTCCAAATATATGTGTTTATAGACCAAACCCTAGTGTGTTTTCATGTTGTTCTTGGTTCATATATGATTCTATTATGTTGTTGTGATGTTTATGTTTATCTCATGGTGCATTTATGCTTAGAACTAGTTCCACTACCTCTGTATTAGATTACATGCATGTTTCTATTCTGCAAACCATTCCTCCATTAATGGTGAAGCATTCTTACAAGGCTCACATAAAAGAGGGGCTCGGTGCCGCATGCGCCTCGGGTGAGTGCCCAGCTTATGTTGGGTGATAGGCCGGTGCGCTTGGGGTCTAAAAGAGGAGTTAGAGGTAAACAATGACTATATTCCCCAAGCATTTCTCTAGCTCTTCTTGTTGTTTGAGGAAGGGAAGTTCCATTTATACCAGCCTAAGAACTTACATCACCCATCACTGGCATAGATTCCAACTTCTTAAAAGGAATCTTAATCTTCTGTCTCCATGAAACATCCTTAGTGGCATAAACCTTTTGATATGGGGGAAGAACATCATCAATAAGCTTGTTAGCCCTATATTCCCTTAATACTGGGGTATTTTGGTAACTTACATCCACTCCCTTTGAAAATAACCACCTTAAGGAAAGTCGATGATATTTGCAGTCTTTTCCTGATTATATTTTTTCTCATTAGCGTCCCAATGAAGTAATATCATCCTAGATGTAATCTTCACTAATCACATTACCATCATCTTCTAACCCTTCAGAAGCTTGGATAACCCCAAAATCAATCATATGGGACAATGTCATTCTTGAATGTTCTCTTCATCTAACTTCCTTCATCTTCACAATTCATCCAGAAATCCTCGTAATGAGGTTTATGCTCTATCTGAGTGGGTGCAACACTGTGTAAAATATGCTTTATATCATAATGTTTCCTTTCCTCAAATCTATCCAACATGCATCTGTTCATTTCTCCTTCCAATGTTTTTTCCTTCTAGATGTTTGAAAGTGTAATTCTCAATGATCATGGGGAACTTGATAGGGGATGTTAGATGTTTGTTGAAATGAATTGGTGTACTGATAACAATTTCTTGACCAATTCCATCAGTTCCCACTTGTCATTTACACACTGGGGAGCAAGCAGAGTTTCCCATTAAAACCATTAACCCTGATATATGAATAGGTCCTGAATGGATAAAATAACACCCATATTGAGTAATAACTCTCTTGGCATCGGGGAAAATCTCTCAATCTCCCAGTCAAGGTGGTATAAATAAATTGTGGGTGCAAAGAAGTGATTAGCAATATTTATGTAATGTATTTCATAGTTTTTCCATCTTTAGTTGATAGAAGACATCATACACCTTAGAGCTGCTAAGCTCACCATCCATCAATAATTATGGAAAAACTCTATGAAAAGCAATGTTATAAACCAAGTAAGAAGTCATGAATTTTTTTCCATGTCGGCCTTTTCTCCTCTCGCAATTTGAGAAACTCCCATCATTTGTTCATGAATACGGTTACTTATTATCTCACCTAAAGGAGAGGCTTTTTGTTTGTAAGTATTACCTAAATGAACTGAAACATCCATTCCTAGAAAAGGCAAAGAGATTCTATACCCATTACTCAATGTAGCAATATAATCGATTTCTAACTTCCTTAATAAATTCAGTTCTATTCAACTTCTTTTTCATTCTCAAAGGGGCGTTCATGTTGCGATTGGTTAGCCAATGGACATTCATAAACTTCATCCACTTCTTCGAATGCAAGTTCCATTGTTCATGTGTTGAATCCTTGGTAATAGCCCCTTCTTCCCTTGTGGGAGGAAAACCCAACATATCAAATGCCTACTCCTGAAAGATAAAACCAAATCTCCTTTCCCTGTCCCGAACTTCTCTAGTTATAGGATTATAGTGTTGATCACACACCCATACAAGCTCCGTATCATTGCGTAGTGGGAGGGAAAGTGGCGCGAGGTCAATATAACTATTGGCTACTTGGGTCATGGTGTCACTTCTTTCAGGGAATATAACCTTTGCCTAAAATCTTCTAGGTCGATAGATGTAATGTCAGAATCTACAATTTTGTCTAGAGGGGAACTAAGATTGGAACTTTTTTTCATGGGTAATAGATGAAGCTTCATGATTCGACACACAATTTTACCAAACCTCTTTTCACAAAAACCCAGACACTTTTAAACTAATTCTCAAAAGATCACATAAAATATGGGAACTAATTAAGAAAACTCCAGTCATTGCTCTAATCTGATCCGAAAAGTACTACAACTAAACTCTGATCTTTGGGGCTAATTCTTGCTTCAACTCTCCTTCAATACCACTTAAAAATCCTTTAGAACATCAAATATTTTGAGTACCATTAGAATAATTTATAACAAGTTACCACATTAACTAGCTCATGGATTCATGCATTAATGTCAAAGATTACGTTCGTGGGGAATTTTTGTAATTCGATATTTTTCTTCTTTTTAACCATTGTAATCTTTTCGCCCTATCATCCATATATCTCCATTACATGATTCATTCACATTAATGGGCCTTACTCCCGTATGACTAGTGCATTAATGAGCCCCCTTTTAGCTTTTAACGAGTTTCGAAGAATTTTGTAAAATGATCCACACACCGTCTTTGTAACATGTGAAATGCATTTCTTTCTCTGTTCTCGTGTATGCCATATGCTTAGTCCATGTACCTAAGTCGTCAAGCCTTGGGTTTGTTTTTACCAATTGCATGTCTCAAAGAAGCATAAGATTTTGTTCCCTTTTTTTTGGCTTCCCAACCTTTTGTTTTCACATATTACCTCATAAAGACTTCGGGCCGGGATTAGCTTGTACTCTTATCCTTGTTATGTGCTCATTTATCCATGACAATCTGGTCCTTAGGGAACTCTTTATTACGGACTTCAGGATCAAAATGCATCCTTTGGTCGTGAAAATTCTATCATATCCATTAATGATACCAACCTTCAAAGTCATTTTGGGGTAAATAGTATGCCTTGTATTCTTGTCATGGACAAGAGTACCCCACCCGGCTTAAGATGGATTATAAAATAATAAATTCTCCTCAAAGAATTCTTATTCAAAATCTAAATAAATCCCGAATGAGAAAAAGGATAAAATTAGGTACAAATCAGGATCAATGACACAGACTATACAAAAGTGCCTAGATTTAATAGGACCAAATACGAGTACCAACATAGGCGATGACAAGATAGCCATAGGAAGGATGCACAGTGACTAAGAAGCCTTGTTTTCAATTAAGGGCTTAGTTGTCATGCTTCAAAATTTTCAATTTTCATGCTAGTTATTTTGGCCATTCTAGAGCTAATCAAACACCCTCCAGGAGAGTTTAGGAAATATATTAAGAATCTAGAGGTGATGTCAAGGAATATTAGAAGTGTTGGTGGTAATTTAGGAAGATTTAGGAAAGGTTTTCTCATTCAAGGACTATCTACTCAACAACGAGTTTTCTAGGTGCAGGGAACAAACACTCTAATGGTGAAACTTGACTTCTCTGAAAGATTCCAAGAGATCTGTAAGGATTTAGGAGGGAAAATAGGAATTGGAAAGATATGTGAATCCTCTACATGTTGGAAACATCCATTTTTCTCTAAGGCTTGAAGGTTTCATGAATAATTTTAAAATAGTGTGGCTTCCCCTTTTGGTTCCAGATAAAAATGGGCCTAAATTTTTAGGTTCAGCATAATCAAGTCTTGAAAATTATTTCATTGATCTTAGAATGTTTTATTCCATTGATATTATGATCTTTCCAATCATGGTTAAGAATGTTGAGTATGGAGCTAAATTACTCATGTTTTAGCTTACAAATAGAACTTCTTTGAAGTTGACATGAACCGCATCGCTAGAGTGTGACCGCATCGGTCGTGGGAAAGTTGGAACTAGCAACGGTTGGGAATAACCGGCATTGGTTACCTGTGTGATGATGTTTTAATTACTCTTGGGAATTAGATCTATTTTTAGCATTAAAGTAGATCTATTGTTTGTAATTACATGGCTAAGTGCCCTAAGTTATAAACGACTATTTAAAAATAAAATCTAGGATTTAGAAGAAGAATTATGAGAAGGATTGACTTAGATCCTTGATTCTCCTAGATTGAGAGGATGATGATAAAGAAGAAGAAGAAAAAGAAAGAATAGGTTACATGAAGACAAAGTGTCTCCATGGAAAGGAGTTGAACAAAAGGAAATAACATGTACATTTGAATGGTGAGAAGAGGGTAACATCTACTGTATTTTCTTTGTATAGTTATTGTCTCATTGTAATGGCTTGCATAGTATGCAAAGCACATAGAGTTTCTTCTTGTAGATCCACATGTTGGTGAGATATTTTATTATAGATCTATGTAGATCTAGTCTTGTATTGTAGATACATGAGATCATGATGTATTATTGATCCATGTAGATCTAGTCTTATATTGTTAGATCCACAAGTTGTTGTGAGATCTTGTATTATAGATCCATGTAGATCTAGATATTGTAGAGGAGGTTGTCTTCATGTTTGCACAAGTTATGCAGTGATGGAGAGACATACTTACTTCTTGGTGCATAGTTATAGTTGCACATATGGTAGACCCATGTGAGAGGTCTTGTTGCAGATCCACAGAGAACTTGGTAGCAGTTCAGAGATGTAGTAGTTCCTGGTTATGTGAGATCTGCTGGTGGTGTTTGGAGGCACAATTGTAGTGCACTCATGGAGATCTGGAGGAGAGGAGATACTCTTGAGAGATGCATTGTACTCTTGTTGTATTATATATATGAGATCTCTATCTTTGGTGGACGTAGCCCACATTGGGTGAACCATGGTACATGTTGTGTTATGTGTGTGTACTTTGTTTTGATTTGGATTATTCTAGTTTATACTTCCACTACTGTAGATTTTGGGGAATTGTTTAGATCCTGTGTGCATGATTTTGTTTATTATTAAATCATAGCACTATTCCACAGTCCCGAATTCCCAACAACCGGTACTAGAACCATGTTTGTTAGCTTATTTATCGATACCAACAATTGGTATCAGATCTTAGTTAGCTTGGTTATTTCAGAGCAAGGTTTTGCTTCAGTATATTGTTAGTGTTTTACTGATAGGTGTATGAGAGTAGGGTTTGTTTTTCTTGATGTGAAGATCACAGGAAGAGATTTAATCTCAAGTGGGATCTGGAAGAGTAAGGTTGCTGAAATTATAGTGACCAACGATCGGTTAAGTGGCAACCGATGTTGGCAGGGTGACCATGGTCGGTTATAGGGTAACCGTGGTCGATTATTGGGCACCTAGTTTTAAACAGAAAATCACATATTTAAAGAATTGAAAAGATGCATGGAATGTATCTTGTTTGTTGAGGTGTCCCTAGTTGTTGGAGGCATAAGCATGTTGGTCAGATTGCAGATCCGGTTATTGAGGTATGGATTTATCTTGGTAGTGCGTGCTTATATAACTTAGGTTGTACATGCATGTTTGGCATTACAGATCTAGATCTGAGAATGAGAGAAAAGGAGCAATTATGCATCCTTTGGTGTAGTTAGATGCATGGGCTTCATTAGAGAAGATGAATATAGTAGCACAGAATGAAGACGGGGTTTCCATCAGAGAAACATGTTCTTCAGTTGAAGATGCGGTTGAGTATCTTGGTGCTGGTAAGGTGATGTATTTCATCTTGGTGCATTTTTATTGCATGTATTATTACTGTTAAGTTTTTGTGCAAGGTTGGGTGCTTCTTGAAATGAATGGCTCAACACAACTATCGATTTGGTCGGAGTAGGCACCTGGTTTGGTGACCTATGCCAATTTTTGGCGTTGTGTTAGTTCCAGCAGCACCGATGTTGATCAGGGAACCAACATCGGTCACGGTAAGGTAATCGGTTAGCAAGAAACCATAGTCGGTCTCGTGACAACGAGTTTGCATGTGGGTTTCTTACAAGTAGAAGGGCATGGCTGGTTCAGTGTCCTAGTTTGGAGGATTGAGTTTCTTGCACATAGTGTATATGGCAGAGATGGTGTAGATCACTTCAATGTTTGGATCAGAAAGAGGACGGAGTTGGCTTGGTTAGTCCAGTGAGACTTTACGTCAGGTATCTCTATATGGTTCATGTTTTATTTCTTTCTTTTGGAGTAGCTGATATTATGTTTGGATAGTGTGCACAAATTTACACCATGTTTTTGGTGTTGTTTGACTTTTATTTCCCATTTGTGTGGAATCTTGAGGACAAGGATATCTAGTCTAAGGATGAGATCCTCAATGAAAATTCATGGTTAGACACATTTGCAGGTAATGAAAGATGTTGAGTACACAGGATGAAAAGAAGTTGATTCACCTACTTCACAAGAAGTCCAAACTTCTGTGATGTAGAATTATTCTTTGATAAGAAGGGAATCAATTTATATTTTCTTTCATCCGGTTTTATTTCTCACTGACATATTAGCTTTTGAGCTTGGTGTTAGAGGTAGTGCAGGGAATTTCATGTTTAGTGGGAGCAAGCCATGGTTGTTGGAATTGCAGGATTGGATACATGATGCACATGCAGAGTGAGAGGAGAATGCTACTATACAGAGTGGCAGAGGCACTAGTTGGTTTTGGAGGGAAATCACAGATTTGCAGGTATATTGAGTTTATTGCTTTGTGATGTCACTTCTGGATTATTTTGTGGTGCCTGGATATTCCTTAGGGATGACAGTTGATGGTAGATTCAACTGATTTTAGATGATAGAGAAATTTTCAAAGTTTGAAGGGTGAAAAAGGAGAAAATCTGTTAGTTACAGAGACCGGTGTCGGTTAGGATTAACCGTGGTCGGTCATCTGGTAACCGTGGTCGGTTTGGTCACAGGTTTGACAACAATGTTTATTTACCATTTTTAGATGGTGCCCTTATTTTTCTTTCATCTTGGTTTGGTTTGGTTTGTGCAATATGTTGATGACATGTTTGCTGGTATTTGCACTTGGTATTAGTTGCATGGATTAACATGGTTGTTTGTTATTGACATTGATGAGCACAAGATTCATATATGGCTTTGGAGTTAGTCGGTGAGAGACTTGGCACTTCTAGGAGCCTGATGATATGGATGGATGTATAGGTGAGTTTATACATGTGGATAGATTCAGTTTTGTGAGTCTATGATGATGTAGATGTTTGGTTTGCACATGGATGCCTATGAGCACAGTTTAGATGCCTTGAGCATGAGTAGGGGATGTTTGTATTTCCTCTTGATTACTATGTTACTCCTTGATAGGTATGTTATCTACAGATGAATGTCTTGGGCATGCTAGTTGTTTATGCAGGGTTGAATTACAGATTGTAGTGTTTGGATTTCTTTGAGTTATGCAGGTGTTTGTGGATTGATCACCCACTATTGCATGTAGAACTCATTTAGGGTTGTTTTTACCCGGGATCTTGTTTTTCTTTCGCATATTCTAGTTTGACTTGTCTTTGGACAATTGCATTGGTGGTTGCATGGATACATGGATAGATGGATGGAGAACATGGTTGGTTTTATAGGTATGGCTATGGTTGTAGTTGAAGCTCAATACTTTATTTTGAGTGGGAGATCTTGCAGGTGTGTTAGTCATGATGGCTTGGTTGCATGAGAGGCTTGGTGTTATGATTCAGTGGGAGCTTGATGTATGGATAGCTCGGTTATCACAAATCAGTAGTAGCTCTGTGCGGTATTTGGTAAGTCATGTTTTTTATCTTCTTGGTTTGAGAAGATAGTTTGATCTTCCTGGTTTTATTTTTGAGAGAATTGTTGAAGGAAATAATAGATGGTCTTCACGGTGTTAGAGAATAGCGTTGTAAAGGTATAGTGTGTAGTAATTAATCTCCAAGTGGGAAATTGTTGAGTATGGAGTTAAATTACTCATGTTTTAACATGCAAATAGAACTTGCTAGAAGTTGACAATAACCGCAATGGTCGGGGCAAGTTGTCGAATTGGCGACGGTTGGGAATAACTAGCATCGGTTACCTATGTGATGATGTTTTGATTAACTCTAAGGAATTAGATCTATTTTTAGCATTAAAGTAGATTTATTGTTTGTAATTGCATGGCTAAGTGCCCTAAGTTTATAAACGACTATATAAGCATAAAAGCTAGGGTTTAGAAGTAGAATTAAGAGAAGGATTGAATTAGATCCTTGATTCTCCTAGATTGAGAGGATGATGATAAAGAAGAAGAAGAAAAAAAAAAGAACAGGTTACATGAAGACAAAGTCTCCATGGAAAGGAGCTGGACATAAGGAAATAGCAGGTACATCTAAATGGTGAGAAGAGGGTAACATCTTCTACTGTATTTTCTTTGTATAGTTATTGTCTCATTGTAATGGCTTGCATAGTATGCAAAGCACATAGAGTTTCTTCTTGTAGATCCACATGTTGGTGAGATCTTGTATTATAGATCTATGTAGATCTAGTCTTGTATTGTAGATACATGAGATCATGATGTATTATTGATTCATGTAGATCTAGTCTTATATTGTTAGATCCATATGTTGTTGTGAGATCTTGTATTATCGATCCATGTATATCTAGATATCAGAGGAGGTTATCTTCATGTTTGCACAGTTATGCAAAGATGGAGAGACATACTTACTTCTTGGTGCACAGATTATAGTTGCACATATGGTAGACCCATTTGAGAGGTCTTGTTGCAGATCCACAGAGAACTTGGTAGCGATTCGGAGATGCAAGAATTCTGGTTATGTGAGATCTGTTGGTGGTGTTTGGAGGCACGGTTGTAGTGCACTCATGGAGATCTGGAGGAGAGGAGATACTCTTGGAGAGATGATTGTACTCTTGTATTGAAGAGTTGGTTTGTACTCTTGTTGTATTATATATATATATATATATATATATATATATATATATATATATATATATGTGGATATCTATCTTTGGTGGATGTAGCCCACACTCGGTGAACCACAAGACATGCTTGTGTTATGTGTGTGTACTTTGTTTTGATTTGGATTATTCTAGTTTATACTTCCACTACTTTGTAGATTTTGGGGAATTGTTTAGATCATGTGTGCATGATTTTGTTTATTATTAAATCATAGCACTATTCCGCAGTCCCGAATTCACAACAAAGAAAGTGAGTGGAATTGGAGACTTAAGGAGTGAGTTGATGATACCCATATCCTGAATCCGTCATTATGTTCAAACCTTCTTTAAGGAACAAGCCAGGATGAGCTAGTCCAAGCTACCAAGGCATTTGGGACCATCATATATGATGGAATGAGAAATCCTATAAGGATATTTTTACACACATATTAAAACTTTAGTTTCTTTTTTCCTCTCTACTTAAAGGTTTAAAAACCATTCTCGTCATTAAAAATCCCTTTCTACATGGGAACACCAAAACTTCTCACAATACATTTCTAGGACTAAGCCTTATGATAGAAAAGAGATTCAAAAGAGGGTATCTAGTAGAGTGACCCTTCTCTTGGTAGTTGTAGCAAGTAATGTTTCTTGACTTGTCATTTCTAGTATCGCTCCATGGATGATCATCCTTGACTGTACTTCTACACTCCTTTTCTCTATGCCCAAAACCAATGCAAGTAAAATAGTAACCATTGAAATATTTCTCATACCTTGATGCATTGGGCTGCCTTATAGAATTTGTTTTCACATTTCCTTTAAATTTTCTATTTTTTCTAATTTTATTTTTTACTTGGACCTTCAATCTCCTTGCTTGGAGAAATTTCTTCTTGCATTATCTCTTTCCCTTGAGGTCTTTCTTAAACCCTAGACGTGTCTTCAAAACTCTGAGCTAGTTCTCATAGCAAATAACCTCATCATGGCATAAATGACACATCACTAGAAATATATCAATGTCAGCTAACTCATGCAACTCATTAGGACCTTCAACTCATGACACAACACCCCAAAACTCATGCATCTCTCGCCTGATCAAATTGGCAATTAGGTCTCAAGAACTAGTCTTGGACTCAACATGAACTAACACCTCAAACTTCACTTCTAAGCTCTTCCACCACCTGGAACACTTCAAGGGAATCCCTACCAACATGCTCAAGCACTCACAACCATAAGTCACATGGAGAAAACCTCATAAGCATACATGTTCTAACTAGCTTCTTGACAAGCCTAATAGGGCTGATTAGGCCATTAGGGATTAAGCAAGAAATCACCTCTTCAAATCAAACCAAGACTTCAAACACATCATGTTAGACCATACCAATCTATTCATGTCTGAATTATGGTAAATGGATTAGGTATCCATGTAAATAATTCACATGCAAGTGAGCACTCCAAACATGGCCTTCGAGCTAGGAATGAGCATTTTGAGAGCTCAATAGAGCTAAAACTGACTTATCTTAGTTTCTTCATCCTCATGTCCTGAAACTTGGCACACAACACTCCAATGACCTCCTCAATGATCTCCAATGCTCATACATGCTTGGATACTTCGCAACTTACCATGCCATCTCATTTTCCCATGCATTCTTGACTTGTCCTTAAGAACATGCCTCCAAAGGACCTAGAACATGCACTAAAATCTTGCAAAATGTCCTTTGAAAACTTCTACACATGCCTTGCAATCTCAAAACACATATCACATACTCACATAATCCTGCTCTGCATCATACTTCATGCCACCATATCACCTGCTATGAACTAGGTCTAGGACTAGGCCTAGAATGGCTAGTTTCAACCCATGCTTCACACAAACTAATCTTGCCTTCACCATGAAAACACTCTAACAACTTTTACATACCTTACTAAACATGTTTGACACCTTAGAGACTTCAAACAACCTTTGGAGCACACCTACAATCACCTTCATGCTAGACCCATGCACTCAACCATGCATGCAGACTAAGACACCATGACATGACACCAAAACAACATATCATGACAATAAAATTAGACACTACCAATCAACCTTCAAGATTGATTATGAATGACACCTCCTCCTCTACCACCTTGACACCCTTTTCCATCAATGATAACAACAAGACACAATGTCCAACAAATCCAAAAGCCCCAAAACCTAAACAATGACTATATTATTTCCCAAAATAGACATCGATTGTAGAATTTAAATGCTAAAAGCTTTAGGTTGAATGTTGAAATCCTGAAAATTATCTATGTACTAACTAGATTAGATTATAAAAACTACCTCTTAAACCGTGACTCGTGGAGTTGTGAGATTAGTTCCATAATGTACGAGTGACCCTAATTTCTTATATTTACTATACTTTATTATTTCTTATACCTACATATTTATTTTTGTAACTATAATCATGCCACAAACACATATAATGCCTATACTATATGGAACACGTAAGCGTTCCCTTAATTATGCACCCAAACTAAGCTTTACCAAGTTTGGTTTCCCAAACCTGCGCCTTGGACCTGTAACAACACAACAACCTACGTGTTTTTGACAAAATATGCAAAAATCACCTTTCACCATGATAAATCTTACAAAAATGATTGTTATCTTTCTTAAAAATTTGCCTACAACGTCAAGAAAACTATCCTCTTTCTAAATATATACTTTTTATATTTTTCTAACTATTCTAAGGTTTCCATTTATATTTATTTCAAACTATGTCTTTTATACCTCTATTTTTAGTGATTGTAAATGCTTATCTTTTGTCATGTATCTTTTTTTCCACTTCTCCAAATTGAAAAAAATATATACAATCCCAAACTAGGACTAATTCTATACACATTAAAAAAAAAAAAATCTAATTTTTGATATTTTTGAGGTAGTTAGGGGGCACGGTCAGCTATCCATTATTTTTAATTTTCAAAATATTTGTACTTGAAAAATCATAAAAAATAAATGCTCATAAAAAATTATTTAAAAATTCTATCCCAAACTAGATGCTCATACCTATCTTTCTACCAAAGGGTTTTCAAAAATACTAAATAATGTTAAAAATGGTGGGGGCACGACCGACTGTCTCTACTATGTTTTTTACAAAAATAGGAGCACTTATTGACATTTTAGATATTTAACCCACTTACACTTAACCATTTAAAAAATAGTAGTTTAGAAACTAGACTTGAAATGCTACAATTCATGTTCTTATAACATCTTCAAATTTTGAGTGTAACTATCTCAAATAACTCGTACAAGTTGAAGTTTTTTATTTTTTAGAAAAAGTGTCCACTTAAGACCCCCTTTTGGCCCCCCATTTCCATGCACTTACCCATATCTACCATGAAAAATTGAAAGTATTAAGCATGAGAACTAAGCCCCTAAATGAAAATTAGGCTTCCCAATCATTGTGAATCCTTCCTCTAGCCAACATACGATCGTGTCAACCTTCACCCCATCTTAGAGAAAAATCGCAACAAGATTTTAAATTTTGCTTTGGTGTACATGGATGATTATCCAAGGTGATAAATAAATTCAATAAGATTAAATGAAATACAACTTCCTTCAAGGCCTAAAAAGGCCATTTTTAGCCATTTTACAACTAGTAAACACCCTCCGGGAATGTTTAGGGAAATTATAAAGCATCTAAGGGTTATTTTGGAGATAATTGAAGGTGTTTGAAGTAATTTAGGAAAATTTAGGAAAGAAAATATCATTCAGGATCCATTTGTTCAACAACGGGTATTCAAGGTGTAGGGAACAAGAGCTTCAACGATGAATGTTGTCTTCTCTGGAAGATTTCGGGAGTTCCCGAATGAGTTAAGAGGGAAAAATATGCATCAGAAATCTATTGGAATCCTATACAAGGGGAAATATAAATTTTTATCTAAGGCTTAAGTATTTTCTTGATATATTTCAAATTTCTTCAACTTCGCCTCTTAGTTTAAGAAGGAATAGGAGCTAAATTTTGAGTTCCAAGAAGAAATGATTTTTGAGAGTGCTTCCATTCATATTTTAATGTGATTTTGAGTCAAAATCATATAATATTTTACCTCGAACCATTTTCCTAAGCTCCCATGGTGAAAAATTCAAGCAAAATTGACATCCAAGGCAAAATTGACTTTCCAAATCAGACACAATCACACACTTTGGACACTCTTGTATCCCCTCTATCCCCCAGAGACAAGGGGGGATGAGGGACACCAAAGTGTGACCTCATCCTCCTCCCCAAGTTTCACTTTGGACACTCGGGTGCCTTAGGTGTCCCCATGGTGCAAAGGGGACAAAAGGGACCTCATCATGATTATGGCAGAAGGGATTCATCTTGGTTGAATCAATTAATGAAAAGGGACATCATGGGGATCACACTGTGACAATGAACAAAGGGTGTCAATGTGTACAAAAGACAATCACTTGGACAACATGTGTAATCAAGAGAATCATGAGGTCTGTGAAGGATCTGAAACATCAAGAACCTCATTGAAATTCAAGTCATCAAGGGAATGATAATCATGAGCATGATGAGAAAGGATAACCATGAGTGGTGATGGTAGTCATCTTGAGCTCACAAACAGGTGCATATCTCTTGAGAGTGTTTCTAAACACTTAATCAATGTTTGATAATTTGCTCACATCTTGTAACTCAAGGAGTGGATTTCACATTTATTCAATGCATTTTAGAGATATCACCCTCAAACATTCCTTCAAGAATTTTTGGTGTTCCCATGTAGAAAGGAATTTTTATGATGAGAATGGTTTTTAAACCTTTAGTAGAGAGGAACAAAGAAACTAAAGTTTTAATGTGTGTGTAAAAGTATCCTTATAGGATTTCTCATTCCTTCATATATGATGGTCTCGGATGCCTTGGTAGCTTGGACTAGCTCATCTTGGCTTGTTCCTTGAAGAAGGTTTGAACATAATGGCGGAGTCAAGATATGGAGATCATCAACTCACTCCTTGAGTATCACATTTCACTCACTTTCCTGACCATGAGTGGAAACATCATAATATCAATGGAACAACACATTCTAAGATCAATGGAACAAATTTTAAGACTTGATTATGCCTGAATCTAAAAATGTAGGCCCATTTTTTTCTCGGAACCAAAGGGGGCAGCTTTACTATATGAAATACGTCATGAAACCTTCAAGAATTGGATAAAAGTTGATATTTCCAACATTTAGAGAATTCACATAAATTTCTAATGCCTATTTTTTTGCCTCCTAAATCCTTACGTAGCTCCCGGAATCATCCGGAGAAGTCATGTTTCACCATTAGAGTATTTGTTCCCAGCACCTAGAAAACCCATTGTTGAGAAGATTTTCCTTGAATGAGCAAACATTTCCTAAATATTCCTAAATTACCTCCAAAACTTCAAAGATTCCCCAACATCACCTTTGGATGCTTAATATCTTTCCCGAACTCTCCCGTAGGGTGTTTGATTAGCTCCAGAATGGCAAAAATAACTAGCATGAAAATTGAAAATTTTGAAGCATGACAACTAAGTCCTTAATTGAAAATTAGGCTTCTCAATCACTGTGCATCCTTCCTCTTGATAGCCCGACCTCGCTTCAATCTTTACCCTTGCTTAGAGGAAAGTCATAAGAAGATCATTTAGTGTGTTTCAATGTGCAAGGAAGAGTGTCTAAAGTGATTGATCAACTCACTCAATTTTGATGAGAGACTACTTCCTCCAGAGGCCTAAAAGGCCATTTTTAGCCATTTTGTAGCTAATTGAACACCCTCCGGAAGTGTTTAGGGAAAATATAAATCATCTAAGGGTGATGTTAGAGAGAATTAAAGATGTCTAAGAAAATTTAGGAAATTTTAGGAAAGAATCTCATTCAAGAGCAATCTATTTAAGATCAGTTTTCAAGTGCAAAACAACTCCATTGATAAAATCTCTTAGGATTCATCAATTTGTTATCCCTAATATACCTATGATCAGTTGAAATAACGAGGTAGGGTGCTTATATATTTTATATAGTTAGTTGGAAATCCCACACCCTTCTCTCTATCTAGTGTTTATCCCAGATGTATGCACCCCTATATTTACTCATTATTCCCCACCCATATCCTTAATATAGATATGGGGTAAGCACCCATGTGTGTGTGTGTGTGTGTGTGTGTGTGTGTGTGCGTGGGCTCCCTATATTCTATTTACCTGAAATCTCTCTCGAGAAAGAGTGTCATTTTTTGGGTTTGAGTATGTTTATTCATCATCAATCCCTCATCTCATATGGAAAATATCTATGGCTCCCTCCCAAGATGAATGCATGGATTAGTGTGGTGAGATAGCTAAGATCCACTTCACCTATTGGACCTATTTATATAGTTGATTAGATAGTTTCAGGCTTGTAAAGTATGTACTCATCCCTAATACGATGTTACCCTTCTTCTAAGATGAAATTAAGGCTTCAACTCCACACTCATGGGGAAAATCATGAGTCCATATACTCAAGCAAGTGTCATTATCTTTAGGTGTTGTGTAGTTTGTAAAATTTAATTTTGACACATCCAAAACTCCTATAAATGTTAGCAACCAATCCAAAAGGTCAAAAACCTACAAAATGACTATATGTTTTCCAAAACAAAGACCAACTACAATATATATGCCTTGAAAGCTTTAGGTCCTTACTAAAATCTTGAAAATGAGTAAGTAATGACTAGATTAGATTTTGAAAAAATATCTTTTAGATTATAATTGTTGGAGCTACGAGATCAATTCCATTAGGCATTAGTCATTACTCACTCTGATGATGGAATTGGTCCCGTAGCTCCAAAAGTTAAAATCTAGAAGATATTTTTTCAAAATCTAATCTAGTCATTACTTACTCATTTTCAGGATTTCAACAAGAAATATGCCCCCTTCCCCCTTTCTGAAATTCATAACACCAAGATTGTGTACTCATTATAATGCATACGTGTTTTAGGTTTGGAAATTACCAAACATGATGAATAAAAATGTGTATGTGTTATTTAAAAGCACATACGTGTTTTATCTAATTTCAATTTTTGTCCACTTTTTGGCCCCCCATTTTGGTGCACTTACCCCTTTATCGAGTCACCTAAAATTCCTTTGGATGAAATGATATGGCCTAAATATTATACTCTTTTCTCGAAAGAAAAACACATTAACAACTTCGCATAGAACCTATGTTGTCACAATATTTCCAAAACATGTTGCAAAGTGACAAACATGTTATTCTTCTATTTTTGAATATATCAATATGTCATCTAAAAAGACTAAAACAAATCCATCAAGGTAGTCTCTAAACACACTTTTCATCAAATTTGTGAAAGTTTTTTGTGCATTTTTTATTCCAAAGGGAAGTATTGTGAACTCATAATGACCATATCTTGTTTAAAAAGTTTTTTTTTTCTTATGTCACTCTCCTTAATCCTTAGTTGATGGTACTTGATCTTAAATCAATCTTAGAAAATATATTTAATCCTCCCATTTGATCAAAAAGATCATCGATGCGTGGTAGAGGATACATATTCTTTATTTTTACTTTTTTTAGTATCCTATAGTCAATGCAGAGTCTAAGTGTTCCCTCCTTTTTCACAAAAACTAATAGATCTCTCCAAGGTGAAACACTAAGATGGATCAAAACTTTTAATAACTCTTACAATTACACTTTTAACTCCATCAACTCATTGGTAGTCATTCGATACAATATTTTGACTTAGGCTATGATCATGAAATTATGTCTATAGAGAAATCAAATTATCTATGGGGTAGAAGACACAAAAAAATCAAGAAAAATATCACTAAAATCACGAAGGAAATGGTAATCTTCCAGTTTATGCTCTTTTTTGTACATACATCATCAACTTAGGTGTCTTTCTCTATCGTCTAGGCATATTACTATTTTAGCAATACAATCTACTTTGCATGATGTTTCCATAAACAATTTACTCCTAGGATTACATCGTATGATCCTAAGGATGCAACATGAAGGTTAACATCTATAGTAAAACCTAGTAGGTCATGCTTAGCTGCAAAAAGACATTCATCTACATTCTTTTCCATTTTATTTTCATATTGTACTTACCATGTTCTTTACATATAACCAAGTTTCCTAGAAAGTTTAATCAACATTTTTATGCAATAAAACATTCATTGCTCCCATGTCAATCAAAATGGATACATAATTATTATAGAGTTTACTCGCCATGTCGATTGGAGTAGATTGGAAATCAAATTAGCGGTTGTCAACCACCGCATGAATGCATTGTTAGGATGCTTGATTCGAGGTGCTAAAGGAGGTCTTGTAGCATTTTTCATGAGGTGTTTTGGGGAAATTTTCTAAAAACATTATCACCCCCACATATATAACACCCGGATGCGAGACCTTTCTTCCATGGAAACATCTCACCTACACTCTGTTTCCCGCCATTGCCATCATTTCTATTCTAAAAATTCCTTGGGATGTTGTTATACTTATAAGAGTTCTTAGTTTGTAGGCTTCCTAAAATTAACTTCTTTGTTTCCTCCACTCTTCTTGAACTTCGTAGGATTCTTTTTTAAAGTTAAAGAAGATTGTGGATTTGATCCACTTCCCTAACCCTTAAAGTCCTCTCTTAGAGAAAAACAAATTTGTAGTTTACGTTCTTGATTCATGGATTTTTCAAAATCCTTATCTATTAAAGGTCGCCTAAGGACATCCACAACATATCTTATGTGGGGATTTATCCCCATGATGAATTTGTGGATTCAAAATTACTCATCCTTCGATACTATAATACGTACTTGAGAAGTCTTGTGAACTTCTCCTAAGATCGAGTTACAATCATGTTTCCCTAAGTCAAATTATGGAACCTGTCATATTTCCATCAAAACATAATTGTGATAAGCATATTTTCCGAACATGAATGCAAATAAATCCCAAGTGGTGTTTTCAAGTAGTGAGATTTTGTTTTTCCTTCTTATTACTCCACTAGGTGGATCCTCGATAGAGAGTTGATATGCAACACATACAACATTGGTCTCCTTTGATATGTTTCAAATCTCAAAATACTTTTCCATCTCAAATATTCATGCTTCAACTATGTCACCTAAAACTCGCTCCTATGTATTTTGGTGGTATGAATCTCTTTAGGTCCTCACCCAGATTTTCATAAAACCTTGTCTTCTTAAGCACTTGTGACTTGTCCCTCTACATGATCATGAGCATCCCTCAACACCTTCTTATCTTGTACAACATCAAGTTATTCCTCATACCCTTAATAGTATCCTTCTTCTTCTCCTTCTAGTTCCTCTACAAGTACTCTATGCTCCAAAGGTAGTCGAAAATCACAAGTCTCTATCAAGATTGACAAGTATTTGGTCAATCTTCTCCTGCACTCATTAACACCAATATTGGCATTGGCATTTTCAATGCCACTTCTAGAGGTTTCTTTTGTTCTTTCCATCATTCTCCTAGAAATGACAAATAAATTCACAACTTTAGAAACGTGGTGAACACGAGAAGTATGAGTGTTGAACCTATGCTCTTATACCAAGGTGTAATGACCCCCTAGCAGTGATTGGAAAACACACCATGAAAAATAATTTTAACCATAAAATTTCAATCACCCTTGCACCGGGACAAAATTGATGCCTCTCAATTTCCTAGTCCTACGCATAACATTCAACACACACATGCAAGAAGTTGATAATATAAAGCATGATTTAATCGAGTTGTTATTAAGTTAATTTGTCATGTATTCTTCGTTCTTAATATAAAAATAGAATTAACTATATGTACCAAAAGTACAAGAACCTATATGATTGCGCACATCAATCGCTCACCCAATTTACTAAAACATTGTAGTTTAATTCCTTAAGCATGTGAATTAAATATGCGTTCCTTCTTTTATTTTAGGAAGCAATACATGAATATAAAATTGATGTTTAATTTATTTTTCACTTGTTTGAAATGCATCCTATTATTTATTCATAGCTTATAATTTCAATATTGGATGTACAATGACTACAACCATGTGCAATTTATTTTATTCCTTTAAGCACAAGGATATTAAGATATCAATTATGGATCACACTTAAAGGATATTAAGATATCAATTATGGTTCACATCATGTTCATCCATTAAGTTAACTAGTGAGAAGTAATTTAAAAGTACAAGTTTGCATTTATCCATTAATGATCAAGTGTTATAATATCACAAGGTTTACATCTTAATATATTTACACAATAATCATTGTACATAATGGGTCTCAATAGTTTCCATTAAAGTATATAATTGTCATATTTATTTTGCCTCAATAAACATGAACCTTTATCTCTAGTAATTAATGAGTTACATTCGCAGGTAGGTGTATATAGTCTTCACAAGACCAATTTCATTTTCTTGTCGGACCAATCACATGGATCCACATGTTATTTGATAGGTTTCATATATAGTTTTCAATATATATATATTTATTTAACTTTTTCAAAAAAATTGATATAATTTTTTGATTGGCTGAAACAATTATATAACCATCTCAGAATTTTTGTATTGATAAAATCAGGAATTTCAACAAAATATATATCCTATAATTTTAACATCAGAAAACCTCTAAAAGCCGCATTTAATGCAAAAATTAAACTCTCACACTTCGCATTGATTGTTTCATTAGAAAGTTTTTGCAAACAAAATTCTAGAATTATTTAATGTATGATGTGGCATTTTCTTCATTGCATCACATTCATTGCTGCATTTTCTGTCATTATTTACACACATTTGTCGCTAAATTTCTCTATTTCTGTGAAATCAAGGTTATTACAAAAATTGTACTATATAATCTATAGAAGTGTCATACAAACAGATACGTTGGTATGATTGGTTTTGAATTATTTACTACACATTTGTTACTAAATTTCTCCTTAATTCATCATTTCCTTGTGTCAATTACTGAGTTTCATCACCGGATTTGTGGTGTTACGGTTGTTGTCATGTGGATATTCATGGTAAACTTATTTGTTGATGAAATTATGTTTTGTGTATTAATTGAATCCGTTGGGATTTATTCATCCGTATTTTTATATGCATTTTCAATGGTTTCTAAAGATCCTCCGAGGTCCTTTTCTTTGATTTGTTCTGTCTTAGGAATAACTTGTGTGATTTTTGAATCTCATGCAGAGCATCTTTGAAGGCTCGTTAATTTTTTTGCAAGACTTTTTCTGTTATTTTTCAAGAATCTATTTTTTTAATATAATGTTTGTACTATTGGGTTGTATGCAAAAGCTTTGATTTTTGTTAGCGGCATCCTTATCCGACTGATAATAGCTCGTAGAAGACAGACCACGTGTACAGGAGGAAAGAATCCAAGGAAGCATCTCGCAATAAAAGTGCGCTTCCTTTGTAGAGGCTTTACATCTTATTGACTTTGTATTTGTATTTCCATTTTTATTAACAACTTATTAAATTTGTATTGTGTAGAGTAGACTGCCTGTAAATTTGCACCTACTACTAGAGGCATCACATACATATCATTGTTGAACCGTTGCACTCTGTATACATGATTTTGCTTTTTATTTGTGGTGTAGAAGTCCTCTAGGAAAATCATATAATTTTGGGAAAATGTGTATTTTATAGTAAAATCCTTAAGTACTAGAAAATCAAAAAATAATTGATTTAGAAATTGTCGTTCCAGAGGCTTGTGAGGGATTACTCAAGAACCACTTATTTCTACTATTTCTAATGTTCGTTCCAGCTGACTATAGAACCACAATGGAGGCTCCGGTTTTTTTAGAGGTGAGATTTTTG
Organism: Taxus wallichiana var. yunnanensis; assembly: GCA_018340775.1. NCBI lineage: Eukaryota > Viridiplantae > Streptophyta > Pinopsida > Cupressales > Taxaceae > Taxus > Taxus wallichiana. Next base: position 112,524,498 of record CM031240.1, read on the forward strand.
AGTATTTTTTTAGGGGATCCACGAAAGCACGACCCTGGAGGAGGTGGGTAATTCTATCTGGATCTAGATGAGGATGAGGCCATGAACGCTTTGAGAGAGGGCTTGAACATGTTGCTAAATTATTATCGATTTTTTCATCTATCAAAGTCATCTACAGTTGTTCTATAAATAAAAGTCTCAGATTTCGACACTACTTATTTTTCTCTTAGCATTGCTGTCACATGTTGTCAAGTTATGTTGCATGCAATGTTGTTGTGTACAATTTCCATTGGTTTCTTTCCCCGTCATCTCGTTTTCTTCTATATATATAACTACTACATTTTTTAAGCTTGTGTAAGGGTTTGCCTCCTCTTTCAATTGGTTCTCAAATTCCATAAAAAAACTTCCACAGATACTAAAATTGTTATGCATTCAATTTAATTGGAAGCTACAGGAAACATTGGTTCCTCTTTGTTATTTCTAAAACCCGTTAAAGCTCATTTGTTGCTTTGACTGCGTAACATTTCAATTTTTTTAGTTTTTACTAAATTTATCTGCAAACAACAATGCTTGTCTGTATTTGTCTATTACTCAACTTAGTCATGTTTTTGTTCTTATTATGCCTTCATGCTTACAAAATCAACATGTATAAAAATCTAACACTTTCTATAAGTTGGCAATGATTAAAATTTCACATCTTATATTTTATTGTTGAGACAAAAGCAATCAGATTTCAGGCAATTTATTTGTCCTGCTCTTTTGGTTGCTCCTTTTCATTTAGATGTTTTTGACACCACAATTATTACACTTATGCTAAGATAATTATGATGCTTTTTGTTATTGTAAGTGTTTTAATTTCTATATTTTTGACTAATTGATATTTTCATGGCAGAAAAAAATATAATATAGATAAAAAATAATCATATATAATATTCTAATTGTTTGACTTACTTAGTTCACATAATGGAAATGAACATGAAAGACAGTTTAGCCTAAATTCCAAAACTAATATGTTATTTTGTAATAAATTAAAATTCAATTTTATGTCATATGTTTAGCCTATTATTTATTCATTTTTTATTATTCTTTCCTTCCTGCTTCAAGCTCTTTGCTTCAAACGAAATTAAAATACAAGTATTTGGCAAACATTAAAAACATATTTCTCAAAGCTCGTGTTGCAATAACATTCAACTCAAATTCAACATTTTATTCCATATTTTTTTGCCTCGCCCAATATTTCCCCTCACCTAAATTTCACTTAAAAATACATTTATTCTACTACAAAATGCATTTATTCTACTACAAATTGCATTAGCTTCAATGATTTTCCATATCATGGCCTTGTTTAAAATAGTGTTTCCCTACCTTTCTAGAGAATTGGCTAGGAAAATTGCAAGGTAACATTTCGACCCAATCCCCGGCATTTCTTGTGTTTCTATACCGAAAATGTTTCTCCGACTCCAAGAAAAGTGGGGATCGAGATTGTTATCTTGTTCTTATGTTTTCACATTTAAAGTTGACCGTATAATGAGACAAGAAACTTGTAAGGTGTTGAATTCACCGACGAGGACAAAATCTATGTACACAAGTTTGATACAATGATAGGTCCGGTAAAAAACTAAAAAATGGAAGCTTGAGCTCCCTCAACTTTTTGTGTTTCCATGGTAAGTCATGGCCATTGTCATATGGCATCCATGGAACCTCGACTCAACACAAAATCTTCAACCATCTGTGTTTTAATGTTATTGTGGACTTGAAAAATTTATGAGAGTGAAAAATTATATTCGTGTCAGTGGATCCGTCCTCACATTGTTAGCATCAAACATAAATTGGCTTCTACAAACTCTTTAGCTAAGTTAGTTACTTTATAAACTCGAATAGCTTTGTTTTCTCGATCCATGTGGGATGATACTTTCTTTCCAATTTTTTGTTTCGCCTCAAACACAAGCAACAATCAATAATTGTTTCTTGATGCGGTATTTTTAGCCAGAACTTGAAAAGGTCATAACTTGTGCTACGGGTGTCCGTTTGAGTCCATTTTTTTTAAACCACGTGTTTTGAAGAGACTAACACACCGGTCAATCGGCTTTGCCAGCTTGGAGTTCGGGCCGAAATCCACCATCCGAAGGCCGAAAATTAGGATCTAAGTTGTCATTCTGTTTTTCTTATTTTAGGGCATTATTAAATTGTAGTCTCTTGAATGCATAGTATGTTAGAAAGTTGGCAATTCCTCTAATTTAGGATGTAGAAGATGTGTGGCAATTTTTTTCCCAGATTTGAATAAGCATACGAACTTATTAAGAATAGTAAGTTCTAGTAAACTGCTAAAAATAGTAAATTCCGTCACCTAGAGTAGATTTAGTCAAAGTTAGTTAGAGTTTGCTTGAAACTCGAGTTGGGAGTTGTTTTCCTATTTATGAAGCATTGTAATTCATGATTCAATAACGAAGAAGAAGATTTATTTTCTTTGAGTTCAAGATATTTGCAATGTATTGAGTTTGTGTTAAAGTTGGCTACATTATTTGGTATCAGAGCAAGTTCGAGTCTTGGTGAAGGAAAAAAATAATGGCAGGAAGAGGAAGAGGGGGCAGAATTGCCTAGATGAATAGAAACATGCAAGATCTACAGAGGCAAGTTGTTGTGCTTGTTGCAACTATAGCCCAAAGAGGAAATCAAGGTGGAGATGACACAAATGAAGATGAAGTTTGTGAAGAGGAGGAAGCACAAGGACCACCCTTAGCTTTTGAAGAAAGGATGCTTCGAGCATTAGAAGGAAAGAATGATGGGATAAGAGTTGATGTTTTAGAATATGGAGGTAGCCTAAAACCGAGGAGTTGATCGATTGGTTGACTAGCATGGGAAAAAAATTGACTCTAAGGCTATGTCATAGGAAAAGAAGGTAAAATTTGCATGCACAAAATTAAAAGGTCATGTTATGTTATGGTGGGATCATCTACAAAAGGAGTGGTCAAGAAAGGGGAAAGAAAGGATTAGGACCTAGAGTAAGATGGAGAAGAAGCTAAAAGACAAATTTCTCCTGTGGATTATGCACAAACCCTTTTCAAGAGGTTTCAAAATCCCAAACAGAACTTACAAATCGTGCAAGAATAGATGATGGATTTTACAAGTTGTCCATTCATATAGAGCATGAAGAAATTGAGGAACAAATGGTTGCAAGGTATGTAAATGGATTAAAATTTTCTATTCAAGATGAGCTAAAGCATGCACAAGATCAAGAGCATGGAGGATGCCTATCAACTAGCTTTAAAGGCCAAAGAAAAACAAAACCATCAAAGTTTTAGGAGATCGTCTGGGATGAATAGGGGCCTCATCCTCCTTTCGGGGACAAGTTAGTTTCAGCCAAGGTAGAGGAGAACAACCTCATGGAGTGGAAAAGCAAGAAGATACAAGACAAGATCTCCCAAATCAGCAAAGAGGTAGAGGATTTCCTAGGGGTAGAGGATATGCTTTGGCGGCAGAGGAGGATGGGAGGCTCCACGAAGACCATTTGTGTGCTACATATGTGGTGAAGAGGGTCATAGAGCATTTGAATGCCCACATTATTATACACATGACAAGAGGAAAGCAGACCCTTCGAGAGTAAATCTTGTTGAAGTGAACAAGAAGAAGACAATCAAGACCTAGAAATTCCACCATAAGTGGGAGAAAATATGATGATCAAAAGGACGATGATTTCTCCAAGAAAGGAGATCAAGGGGGATGCATGGCTACGTACAAAATTTTTCAAAACAATATGGACTTCAGGAGGAAAGGTATGTAATGTTATTATTGATGGTGGTGGTTGTGAGAACATGGTTTCAAATGAGATGGTTGAGAAATTAGGCATGCATTGTGAGAAGAATCCTAACCCTTATCGTATTGCATGGTTTAAGAAGGGTAATGAAGTTATTGTTGATAAGAGATGTTTAATAAATTCTTCTACTAGGAAAAGTTATAAGGATGAGATTTGGTGTGATGTTATTGATATGGATGCATGTCATATGCTATTAGGCAGACCATGGCAATTTGATAGAAAAGTTATTCATGACGGGGGGAAGAATACATATACTTTTTTGAAAGGATGGCACAAAAATAGTTTTGCTACCTCTTAAGGAAGAAGGAAAGGCTGAAAATATATTTTCTACAAAAGAATTTGTGGAGGCAAAGGCAACTGGTTTTATTATGTGTTGGTCGCAAATAAGGATGAACCTACAAGTGCACAAATATCAGTAGAAGCAGCAGAATTAATAGAAGAATTTTCTGATGATATTCCTGATGAGCTCCCATATGGGTTACCACCCAAAAGAGATATTCAGCACCATATTGATTCGATCACATGGTCTTCACTCCCAAATCAAGCGGCTTATAGGACGAGCCCAACATTACATGAAAAATTGAATAAGTAAGTGACAGAGCTCGTGAGAAAGGGTGTAATAAGGTAGAGCATGAGTCTATGTGCAACTCCAACTTTATTAACTCCAAAGAAAGATCAAACATGGAGAATGTGCACGGATAGCAAAACAATCAACAATATTACAATCAAGTATAGATTCCCAATACCTCACCTTAATGATATGATGGATGTGCTTGTTGGATCTAAATATTTCACCAAGATTAATCTTCAAGTGGTTAACATCATATTCGGATCAGAGAAGGAGATGGGTGGAAAATAACATTCAAGACAAGGGATGGATTATATGAATGGTTGGCGATGCCATTCGGGTTATCTAATGCATCTAGCACTTTTATGAGGTTGATGAACATTGTGTTACGAGAGTGCAATGGTAAGTTTGTTGTGGTTTATTTTGATGATATCTTGATTTTCAGTCAAACTAAAGATGAACATTTCAGGCATCTGAGGGCGATATTTGAAGTGTTAAGGAAAGAGAATCTCTATGCAAATTTGAAGAAGTGCATGTTTATGCAAGAGAGTTTGGTATTTTTGGGTTTTCTTATTTCAGCAAATGGGGTACATATGGACTTTAAAAAGATAAAGGCAATTATTGAATGGCCTACCCCACGGAGTATAACAGAGGTACAAAAATTTCATGGTTTAGCAACATTTTACAGAAAGTTTATTAAAAAAATTAACAGTATTGTAGCACCTATAACATATTGCACAAAGGGAAGGGAGTTTTTGTGGACAAAGACAACTAAGGATAGCTTTCAGTTCTTGAAGAAGAAGGTGACAGAAGCACCTATTTTGGTGTTACCAGATTTTGATAAAGTGTTCGAGGTTGATTGTAATGCCTCACATGTGGGTATTGGTGTTATCCTAAGTCAAGGAGGGAAGCCAATAGCTTTCTTTAGTGAGAAATTGAATGGGGTAAGAAATAACTACTCTACTTATGATGTGGAATTTTATGCAATTGTACAAGCATTGAGGCATTGGAGGCATTACTTAGTGCCTAAGGAGTTTGTGTTCTTTACAGACCACATAGCCTTGAAGTATGTGAATACACAAAAGAAGTCGAATAGTAGATATGCAAAGTGGGTATCATTTTTGCAGGGTTATACCTTTTCTCTAAAGCATAAATCAGAAAACATAACCAAGTTGTGGATGCTTTGAGTAGGCATGTGACTTTATTTACAACTATGGAGAATGAGGTGGTTGGTTTTGAAGCAATAAAGGATTTGTATTTTTTTATTCGATTTTAAGGATATTGTTGAAAGGCTAAGTAAACCATTGTCGGGTGATGCAGAGATTTCCAGGATCGAATACCTTTTGCAGGATGGCTATCTATCAAGGGACGACAACTATGTATTTCAAATTGGGTCTATGAGAGATAATATAGTGAAAGAGATGCATAACGAAGGATTGGTGGCACTTTTGGTAAGGATAAGATGATAGCCTTGTAGCAAAGAAATACTATTGGCCAAAGCTGAAAATAGATGTGGTAAGATATGTGGAAAGGTGTCGAATTTGCCAAGTCCCAAAAGGCCATGCATAGAATACAGGTTGTATATGTCATTGTCCTGCTCCCAAAGGGCCATGGATAGATTTGAGTATGGATTTTTTTTTTTGGGATTACCGAAAACACAATGAAGTAATGACTCAATTTTTGTGGTTGTTGATAGGTTTTCTAAGATGGTTCATTTTATTGCATGTAAGAAAACTAGTGATGTTACAGGAGTAGCAAATTTATTTTTCAAAGAAGTTGTTTGCTTGCATGGTGTTCCAAAACCATTACTTCGTGAGATAGGGACATGTTGGCCCGAAAATCTATCGAGAGATAAAATCTATGGATAGACGAGCCAAAATTGTGCAGGCATAGCCCTCTTTGAGACAAAGAAAGCGAAACTAGTTTATTGTTATTCTACCAAAGGAATTTGCGCAAGTCCTACAAAGATTTTGCCTTCAGGGTTTGGGATCTCGTCCAGTAGGGGTGTTTCGATCTGTGAATAGAAAGGAATGAAGGGAGGAGAGGAGATAGAATAGATCCAAGGGAGAAAAGAAATGAATTCCAAAGCGTAAAGTTCGGAGGGTTTATGTTTTGTGCTTTGTAGTAAACAGAGCCAAATCTACTTGCATAAACAAATAAAGTAATACTTGATGAACAAATGACAAAAAGTAGAGATAGATCCGACACAAAAGTAACATAGATATAACTTAAGAAAGATCTATTACACATAACACATCCATTGAGCACAAAGTCTTAATTTCTGTATTAATATTTTCTTGTTGCAAAAGTACAAATCCTTTTTCCTTCTCACTTCTATTTTTCATCTAAAAATGTTCACACCTTGAATACAACAAGTATCCAAGTATATATAGAAAGAGAAGGAGAAAGAAGGCAAAAAATAACCAACAACTAATTACAAAATATTTACAAAATATCTAAAAGTCAACCGTTGACTTAGGGCAATTTAGTGGATGACAACATCTCATGGTGCAACATGGATGATGTCATCATTTGTGCCAACAAACTTTCAAATACTTTTACAAAAAGGAACAATCCTAGGAGGAAGGAGCCTATTCGTCGTCATCCCGTGGCTGGAAAGGAGTATCTTGCTTCTGCTCAGGAGAGGAAATGTGAAATTGAGCACGATACTCCATGAATTTGCTAATCATCGGTTGAAGTTGATCCTGAGCAAGGCCCTTGGTGTTATCACCGATGACTTCATAAGTCTCCCATTCATCTCTGAGTCTCTTTGGGAGCTTGAAGTATTCATTACCTGCCTCCATCAGGTATCCAACAAAATCGCGGCAGGCCAGAAGGTTGTTGATAGACTCTGCGTCAAAAGTGGCTTCTAACCCTAAACCTTGAGACGTGATCTCCTTAAAGATCCGAATAGTGTCATCTGCCTTCCTTAAGGTGTATGATGGGGTGAGCAAGCCTAGGGACATCCTTAGGACGATCTGCTCCATTTGATGCATTGCATCCAAGGCTTCCTCCTTGATTTTGTCAATCTTCTCCAAGACAAATTCCATCTGGTCAACCCGATAGTCCAAAGCAGCAAGGACTTTGTTGGGTGCTCTTGGATGATCGAAGATGCCGAATTTCACCAAATCATCGACTGGGCAGTCGAGCATCTTTTGGAACGTCTCATGTTGTAACCTGGCATGGTCCAACTCTTCAGAGATAGGCCCTGCAATCGCCTGGAGTTCCTTGTTGGCCTGATCAATATTTTGATACAGCTCCGTGAACTTCATAATTACTTCCTCACTATCCTTGAGGATCTGGTCTCTCCAGGTGGATACTGCCATACCTTGCTCGCTAATCTTGGCATACTCATTTATCTTTTCCTGACTAAGGGCTTCAGGAGTTTCAGTGGCAGTTGTGGGAGGTGCACTGCCCATTTTCTGTAGGGCTTGGAGAAGATGTTTGTTCTATTCCTTCAGTATCCTCTTCTCTTCCTTTGCTTCCTGAAGCTTTTTGCAAAGGGCATCCACTGCAGATAGGGCCTCTCCTTGTAGGCTTTCCGAGGATGTTCCCATCGTGACCTGTGTCACTGTATAATCTGTAGGAGACAAATCCTTTTTATCCTTTGTGGGATCAGGGTATGCGATCTCCATAACCCTTTCACCTGAAGCACTCTGAGAGAAGCGGGTTATTGGCTTTTGCTTCTTAGCTCCTTTTGTTGGGATGACGGAGAAGTCCATAGGTGTAATGGGGACTTTCCTCTTATGCTGGCTTAGGTGCTTGGAGATCCATTCTAGACTTAAGGGAGTGTGACTAGAGGGAGAAGAGGGAACGAAGGCAGAAGAAGGAGCAACTACAGTGAACTCGGGAAATGTGTCGAGACGCTCGGTGGCGGCATTGTTAAAGAATCCGATCCTCCAACGCTCATAGGGGTAGGAGTCACTATAGGAGAGGAAACCGTGGGGGTGAAAGGGATCTGAGAAATGAGAGAAGAAATGTTGGGGGACAGATCTGTGAGGGAAGAGAAGATGGAGGAAGAGGAAGGGGGAACAGTAGAAGACGGGGAGAAGACACAACCAAAGGAGTGGTTGCTTGAGTGACGTGAGGAGGGGAAGGAGGAGTGGGAGATGGGATGGTGCAAACCTCAGTAGTTACAGCAGTGGCAACATCCTGAGTGGATGTGCCCGTAGGAACACTTACTGCCTCTTCTTTTTCTAGGGAGACCAGGCTTACTACCTACTCCTGGGCGAGAGGAGGACTCTCGGGAGCTTGCTCCTAAGCAATGCTTGATTCTCCCTCTTTTTCTTTCCCTTTGCCCTTTGGTAAGTGCTTTGGCTTAGCAGGTGCATCGCCCAAAGGAGACATGGTGAAGTCTACCCCAAGGTAGATGAGACCGTTTTCCCGCACCAATGCTCTGTGCACTGCAGAGTTCCTTTAACCCTTTCCTCAATGGTTTGAGGTGCCTTTGTTCTGTCAATCTTAGTAAACGGCCAATTGTACCTATCCGTATCTAGATAGACCTAATCAACTTCTTGATCAATCGTTTGGAAACGTTTCGGGACAATGGCCACACCATATTGGATGATCTCTGCCAAGGCCAGGTGGGAGTGATCCTTTCTTCTGAGCTCGACCTCGTGATACAGGTCAATGTAGATATCCTCGATCTGTGGGACGTGGATGGGATTGAGCTTTGCCCTTGGAAGGCAATTGCGAGGATAAAATGTCGGCCTTGCTGAGAAATTGTGTTTCAAGTTGAGCAACTCCAACTCCACAAACATTTCTCGGGCTTTAGTATGAGAAGTGCAGGTGTACCTGCCCACTGTGAGGGGGAATGGAGTTCCACCCTTCTTTCTTTTCAGGCACTTCTTGTGGTATGTGATAAGCTGTCTGGACAACTCCAATAGGATCAACTTTGGTCCCGCATACCTCGGTAACTTGGTGGGCTCCCCCAAGAAGTTGGTGGCTCTGAGATAAGTGAAAGTGGGGAATTGCGTAAATAACGCCCCCACTTCTCTGTGGTAGTCACCACGCTCTTGGTCGTCCGACCATGAGTCATATTGGGCCTCAATAGGCAGATGATGCCATAGAAGAAGGCATCATTGATCTTGTTGAACTGTGCGATGTTGTTTTCCAATCTCAACTCTGGATAATATTCATATATTTTTACTTGGGGCCACACCCTACATCGACTTAGTGCTTTGGGTAGTCTCTTTCGAGGCAACAACGTATACCACGTAGGAGTTCATGTAGAACCTCCCAGTTGTTGAGAGTTGTTGAAGCTGCTCGAGAGATAGTGCTACTGATGATCTCCGCCCATTCAAAACGTTGATCGGGAATGTTTTTGCTCATTGTTTCTAGATATCTGAGCATCCATTTGTGGAAGTAATGGGCATCAGGAAGCCCAAATACCCTACTCAAGAAGGTGATGGTGTCACTCAACTCTTCTGAGAAGTCGTTGCGATGAATAACTTGCGGCCACCTGGTTATCACCTTCTTGTTCTTCAGATACACTTCATTCATAAGTTGCATGCATTTGTCCTCATTCTCATCCCATGCTTTTATGCAGTCTTCTTGGCTTATTGCCACAAAGTGCCGGTGGTGGGGGATACCCAACATAATTTCAAAGTGCCGGCAAAGTGAGGTTGATTATTACCTCGCCCTTCTCATTCTCGACACATCTTGTGTCCTTATTATAGCAGTGGGCCACCACCATCATGAATTCATTGTTTACCATGCTCACGGGAATTCCCCCAGTGAAATGTAAACCACTGCCGACCAATTTGTCCATCCACAGACTACCTGTGACCTTTCTGGTTCTGGCCCAAAAGTCTTCCATATCAATGTGACCAAGTTTTGAATCCCTGATGTCCAAGTCACACTCTGCAAGGGACTCAGGCATCCTGACCCTTTGGTATTTGTACTTCATTTCTTCTTCTATGAGTTTGGCTTTACCCTTTGACTTGGTTGGCTTTTTACTCGATGAAGACATGTGTGTATCTGAGTTCATTGTTGATCTGCAAGAAGAAGCAGGGAAGTCCATCGTAAAAGATCCATGTTAGCTGTTAAATCGTCCATCAAAGCTTTACAAAATGAAAACTTATCAATTTATAAGCCTCTGGGCGAAAGGCGCGGTTCTATTATAGGCTACAGGGTCAGAAAAGTAAGGCGCACTTCTGGAGAGTGTTGCATGAAAGAAAACAACGCAAAGGGGCGCAGGGCGTAGAAATACTACACACAACATTCAATGTTGATGTTAAAGAATGTGCGCTTGCGCCGTATGAAGGGTTTTGAACAAGCACAAATTATTTTGGTGTTACAGGGTTGCTGGATGCGCCATCGGGTACGATATGGTATATGTTGCAGAACATAATGATGCACCAAAGGGCATGGGTTCAAATGGTGCATCATTGAGTTAAGGTGTGTCAGTGTTTTGGATTTTGGAGCGGCGCAGGAAGAGTCTGCATGAAATTGAAATGTGGGTGTAGGCAGATTTGCGCTTGCGCCCGCATCAGGTTTTAAGATTTTGCTAAGGCGTGAGAAAGAGGCATGTTGCAAATGGGGACAATGCGCCCCTTTTGTGTGACTGTGTTTTGTGCAACAGTGATGGCGTTTGTGCCAAAGGAAAACCGTGGTTTTGATCACTTTTAAGGATTTTCCCTCTTTTGATAGGTTTGTGGTTTTGGGCCTCTTTCAACATAGATTTTCTAGTGAGGGGAACAGAGGAAAGAGGGTGGGTGATTCATTCTGAGGTAAGGCCTTCCAAGTTAGCAGATTTGGAAGGAGGGTAAAACCGGTTTGGGGAGAGTTGATTTGCAAAATGGGCAAGGGTTGTATTACTTCTTAGGTTCATTTTCTTTGTTTTTAATAATAACCTCTCAAAAACAACACAAAAACAACACAAGAAGAGCAAGGACCACTTACCAGGAATATATAAGATGGAAGAAACGACGTGGGGTCCACGAATATGATGAAAAAGTGACACACGGGGCTGACAGGATACCGACAAATGTAGAGGAATAACCTTTTTCCACGTTTTTTCAATCGTGAAAATGACAGGTCGGATGCGCCTATTTATAGCAAAAGGTGTAATAAATGCGCCACCAAATTTTTGTAAGGTGCACCAAAACAGATGACAACATGAAAATATTTGCGCCATTGGCGCAGATTCGGACTATCGACATTACCTTTTTAGTGCTTTGGCGCACCATTCAGGGGCGCAACAATTTTAATGTCGACAAGGTGGCGCATGCGCCTTAGCGCAGCGTGAAAGGCGCATCATGGGAAGGCGCAACATTTGGAATGTCGACACTCCAAAGGATGTGCCAAAGGAATAGAAGGGGGCACAAATTCATTTGATGTTGCATGAATAAAAATTGCGCCCAGCCAAAAAAGGACCAAATGACTAAGTTCAAAAAACTAGATTCTCCGGAAAGGGATTTTATGCCATTCCGAACGCTAAGGGACCTTGGTGGGGAACCGAAACAAAATTTTGGTATGGTTACCTACAAAATTTCCCTCGTCAATTTTACAGGATAATAGGACACAAGGTTCTTAAGTCATTTATGGAGGACTTTATGGAAGAAGATGGGAACTAAACTATAGTTCAAGAAAGGTGCCTATAATCCTCGGACCGATGGGAAAACAAATGTGGTAAATAGGAGTTTGGGAAACCTGTTAAGGTGCATAGTTGGGGAAAAGCCAAAACAATGGGACTTAGCATTACCACAAGCCGAGTTTGTCTATAATAGCTCCGTAAATAGATCTCAGTAAATAAATCCACAGAAATTCCCCATTTTATATTGTGTATGGGAGTAATCCAAAAGGGGTGTTAGATTTGGTGCAATTACCAATGGATGGCGATTCAAGTGATGATGCGTAAGCAATGGCCGAACACATACAACAATTTTAGGAAAAAGTGTAAAAGAAGCTATAGACTAGTAATGATCAAGTATAAGGAAATAACAGATGTACACGTAAGGAGGAAAGTGTTTATAGTGGGTGAGTTGGTTATGGTATACCTTCGGAAATAAATGTTCCCAAAAGGATCCTATAACAAGTCAAGTACAAAAAGATCGGTCCCTGCAAAATCGTGAAAAGATAAATGATAATGCTTATGAGGTAGAATTGCCAGAAATTTTGATATCTCTCCAGTGTTTAATGTTTCAGACTTATATTCTTTTCAAGGGGATAGTAACGAAAGGGATTTTATTGAAGTAGTAGATTGGAGGCAGCAGGTTTTGGTGAAAAAGAAAGAAGAAGTGGATCAGATTTTGGACAAAAAAATAGTGACCAGCAACATGGGCAATACAAAAAATATTTGGTACATTGGAAATGATTGGCACAAGAGGACAACACATGGGTCACAAAGTGGGAGATTAAGAAGTTGGATAAAGATAAATGGAAAAAATTTGAAGAAGATAACTTGCAGGAGTTGCATTTTTTTCAAGTAGGGGAGAATGATGCACTATTTTTAGTAGGAACTTGAAAATGTCATAACTTGTGCTTTGGGTGTCCGTTTGAGTCTATTTTTTTAACTACTTGTTTCAATGAGACAAACCCACCTTAATTGGCCCTACCAATCAAAGCACAATCGGACACATTTTTGGGCCCCGAAATCCACCATCTGAAGGCCAAAAATTAGGATCTAAGTTGTAATTCGATTTTTTCCTATTTTAGGGCATTAGTAAATTTTAGTCTCTTGAATGCATAGTAGGTTAGAAAGTTGGCAATTCCTATAATTTAGGCATGTAGAAGATGCGTGGTAATTTATATGTCCATACGAATAAACATGCGAACTTACTAAGAATAACATGTTCTAGTAAACTACTAAAAATAGTAAATTCCGCCACCTAGAGTAGATTTAGTCAAAGTTAGTTAGAGTTTGCTTGGCAACTCGAGTTGGGAGTTGTTTTCCTATTTATAAAGCATTGTAATTCATGATTCAATAATGAAGAAAAATTATTTTTTTTGAGTTCAAAATATTTGCAGTGTATTGAGTTTGTGTTAAAGTTGGCTACATTATTTCTGCAAAACTGAAATCTATAAAAATGTTTATATTCACACTTATTCGGTTTGTATCTAAATTAACTAAAATCATGCATTCATATGGGACGAGTTGCAATATTATTTGGCTTCCAAGGATGCTCCCGCATCAAATTCCTCATGACGAGAAATTGGCAAAACCTTGTTCTTGAAATCCAAGTAACCTCTTTTGAACTTTAACCTTTCCAATTTATTAAGTAATCTATGTAGTTCTTGTTTCACCGTTTTCTTTAAGTTTTTAGACGAAACAGATAAGGGTGTGGGCCAAGGAGGAATACCTGTTGTGACGGTGGGTTCAAGGTCGTCATGCGCGTGTTCGACTTCTTGATCCAATGTCGACTATGAGAGCTTCCTTTTGGCTAGGAGAAACTACCCGAAATACACAACAAGACCACAAAAAACAAAACAATATATGTCAAGAGGTGCCTAGCGTGTGCTAGATCTAAGAAGTGTGATACTTCATCGATGGCGTCAACCCACTGTTTAATACAATTTAATGTAGGAAATAACGTAAATAAATAGAATCCTATTGTAGTTAATATGATTTACGTGTCTCATCCAAATACAATAAGCGAATCCAACATAACAAAGCTAGGCTATGATCGATCTCGAAGTGAGGTAAATAATTAAGGTCCCGAGTAGGTCGAGTTAGATTCTGGGTAACTTGGAAAAGGGTTATTGGGATTTGGTATTAGCAGGACTTCCAAATACAGAGACCGACGTCGGTCTGGGATGACCAACGATGGTTTAGTGAGAACCGACGACGATTACTACAGTCGGTAATAACTCAATAGTTCATGGTTTTGGAGATTTTTCTGAGATTGGATCAGCGATGGTGAGGAGTTGGTTTAGGTATGGGGAGATGTTAGGAATATTCGAGAGGTGATTAAAAGGGTTATGAGTGATGGGAATGGTCGGGTTCACATGAAGGCAATAGTGGTGGGGTGAAAATATAACTAATGGTTGATAAACAAAGGTGAAGAACTTTATAAACTGAATGGAAATGAAGTGGTGTAGGTTAGAGACACACTTACTGTTGTGCAGGTTTAATGGTTGGTGGTGGTGATGGTTGATCGGTGAAATGGCAATCAATGTCGCGGAAATGCTTCCCAGAATGCTCCTATGAATGCAAACACCTTCGGATCAATGGTTGGCTTTGGTTATGGCTGCCTGGATGTGCGAAAGAGCTCTGGTTCTTGCTTGCATGCAGATCTCCTTTGCTCCAAAACTCGAGAATGTGTCTAACCTCTCAAACAAGGTTACCAAAATGGTTATATGGTAACCGACGATGTTTAGGGTTACCGGCATCGATTTTCGGGTTGACCGACGTCGGTTAAGGCGAGATATCCTAGGTTGCCTAAAATAAATAGATCTTGGCTATCCTCTTCCATCTTTTTCTCGTTTGTGTTGGGTATAAGTGGAATGTTTCACTTAGATAAGCGAGAATATGGTTAGAGGAAGAATAGGCATGTGCTTTTAGGGTTATACTAAGTCTTAGCTCATTAAGGTAAGTAGGGCTAAGTCTTAGTTAGTTATGGAAACATGTTATGAATAGGTCTATGGTGAGGTGTCTAGGTGAGGTGGTGGGGTGAGGTGGAAATTGGTTTTAATTAAGGTAATTAAATAATGAATGAAGTGAGGATGAGTATTAATTTAATTGTAAATAATTAAATTAATATTAATGTGGGGTATAAGGGTCATGGTTAGGTGAATGTGTTTAAGGAAAGGGGACCAAGGGAGTGTGACCCAAGTTTGGTGTCTACATTTTTCCCTTTTTGTTGTGTAGCTTGTATTGGTAAGCGACGCTGACAAAAACAGAAGTGATTGCCCCATGTGTGGGTGAAGGTGATCCCCCTCAAACCGGGCACTGATGAGGTGTAAGACAGAATCGGTGAGTGGTTTGATAAAGGTGTAGGTGGGGAAGATAGGTGGGGAAAGGTTTGAGTATTGAGGGAAAGGGTGATAGTTAACTCGGGTAATGGGTAGTAGGTCATGGTCAAAATCGAGTCATGGGTAATGGCAATCAAACGCACGCACATGTATAGATTGCAACACGTACCAGTTGAAGAGCTTGCAAACTCTACATCATCTAAGGTCGATAGGCTTATTTTAACAAGGGTGAAATGATTCAGTATCCAAGGTATAGGATATGGTCGAGAAACACAACGTAGGTCAAGAAGGAACATTTAGGTATGCTCCGTACACAAAAGGTTTGGTCGGGATAAACGACACGATAATAGGCAAGGTATGTTAGGCTAAAGCAACATAGGTAACAACATCGCAAGGTATAAGCGAGTACATAAGGTCAATGGTCACATCAAGTAGGTCAAGTTCAAGCAAACAGTCATGGCATGACACGGTTGAGTTAGGCATGATTGAGTCAAGGTCTTATAGGCATGGTTGAGTTAGGTCGATTAGCCATGTTAAAGTCAAAGTTATAGGTTATGATGGACTCGGGGCATAGGCATGATGGAGTCAGGGCATAGGCATGATGGAGTCATGTTATAGGTTATGGGAAATAAATGATGATGTATATGCATGTTATGGTTTAAGTTTCCAAATATTTTCTATAGTGGAAATGTGAAAATGATAAATGACCGATGTGATGATGTGGTAAAAATATTTATTAATTGTTGCTTGTTTGGTTTAATTTCTAATTATTGATAGAAAATGGAAACGAACTAAGGTAGGATGTGAATAAGAAAATGAAGGGGAAAATAGGTTAGGGTGAAGAGTGGTCGAGCTAACCTTCAAGGGCCCCATGCCCTCGAAGTGTTGCCTACATAGCCTTGGCGAAAAGGGGCCTCAAGTCGATGTAGTTCTCCCATAAGCTAGGGAAGAATATGATGAATTAGGGGGATGGGTTGGTATATTTTAGGCATGATTGAATGTAGGTCATAGGCATGATTGAGTTAGGTCATAGGCATGGTTGAGTCTAGGTCAATTAGGCATGGTTGGGTTTAGGTCGATTAGGCATGGTGATGTTGGTGAAAGAGGAATTCTTAAAGTGTAGGTGTCGATGGTCTAGTCTCAGTATAGGAGAATCAATAAGTAAAAAAAAAGGTGAATGGTAAGGGAGACAACAAGAGCCACCTAATTGATAAGGACCATAACGAGTCTATCATACCAAAGATTGGATTATGAACGTAAGACCCTAAAGCATTGCATAATTGACTATTCTAAGGGTGAAGAAAGTCACATGATCACGAAATGTCGCATTTGTGGCACATCCCTTGAGCAGACAAAAAAATTAGGGTGACAAAGGTGATGAGATGAAAATAGGTTGGTTTGAGCGTAACCTAGTGTGAGACAACATGCCTATTTGGCAAGAGACCCAAGATCAAAATAGGCAAGTCCATGACGAAAAAGTTAATCTTTTTCTTTTTGCTTTTACTTTTGTTTTTGTTTTGATAGACTGATCAATGCAGGAAGTCTATGTGGGATGAGTAGATTTTCTCCTTGAGGTCTTCGTGAAGTTGATCGATGTGGGAAGCTTCAACATTTTATTGTATTTTGCAATGACTTTATATAGTTTTCCTTCAAGGGAGCAGTCTATTTATAGCAGCTAGATAGAGAGAAGAGATGTCCCTTTTTGAGGGAGTCATCTTTTGCTGGAAGTTTGACTCAAGGAGTTGAATCCCATTTTGTTTTTGGACATTTTAAGTCATGGACAAGACTATAGAGGAAGATTAGGTTCTTGTTTAGAAGAAAAAACCATAGCACATAAAGGTTAACTATGAAAGAGGTAGTTTCGAGTGATGAACGACCATGGGATTCCATCTTTTTAAAAGATGAAAAGTATCCATGAGAATCATGCTATGAGTAGAGCCGTGGTACTCATATTGAAGATAAGGCTGAAAGGTGATAGGTAATCACATGATTCTTGTTTAGTCGTTGATCCTCAAAAATAGGTAATATGGAAGGTGAACAACGCTCAAGGGATGAGCGATCAATTGACAAAAAGTGATATATGACTTAATGTCAACAATAAAATGGTCGAAGATGCAAGACGTTGAGAGGCTCGGTTCGGGTTTACCTTCGAGTGAAGACAAATGATAAGCACCTGATCCATAGGCATGGGTAACAATATAGGGTCCAAGCCAATTAGGAGCAAATTTGCCCCGTTTACTTTTCTCTTCTTTGGTTACATGTTGATTTTCCTTTAGACGAAGTCGCCGACCTGAAAGGTTTGCTTGTGGACATGTTTGTCGTAGGCACGTTTGATACGTTTTTGGTAGATTTGGAGATGGTCAAGAGCATTGAGATGACATTCATCTAATAACTCAAGTTGCGCCAAATGATCTTGGAAAAATTCATCGTCGTTGAGCATGTCTTGTAGTGAGATGCGAGAGAGATGGAATATGGACTTCGAGAGGCAAGACAGCCTCGGTACCGTAGACCAAAGAAAAATGTGTGGCAGCAGTCAAAGTGTGAATACTAGTGTGATAAGCCCACAAAGCGAAAGGAATGTGTGAATGTCAATCCTTGCCAGTATCGTCAACTACTTTCATAAGAATTTTGTTCAAGGTTTTATTGGTCGATTTTGCTTGGCCATTGGTTTGCAGGTAATAAGGTGATGAGAAACGAGTTGAAGCCAAAAGCGTCGCCTGACAACTTACCTAGGGTTTTGTTTTTGAATTGCTTTCCGTTATCAATGATGAGACTATGAGGAACACCAAAGTGACAAATGATGTGATGGTTGATGAATTCACATATTTTCTCGGCTTTTATAGAAATGAGGGGAATGGCTTCTACCCATTTAGTATAATATTCAAAGATAGTGGGTTATAATCCATTGATGGCGTTGTGAAGAATGGGAATTGATCTTGCCAACAAGATCTAATCTCCATGAGAGAAAGGCCAAAGGTCTCGTGCGACATATAAGGCATGACTAGGTGTGTGATGAAGATTAGCATGTTGTTGGCATTTTACACAATGTTTGACATAGTCACAATAGTCGCGGTTTAGGTTGGCCAATAATAGCCAAGGTGAAGAATGCATTTTACGATAGCTAAACCACTAAAGTGACCTCCACAAATTCTATCGTGAACTTCTTTGATAGTGTAGGGAATTTCAGAACTTGTAAGGCATCGTAAGAGAATACCATCGAAGCCGCACTTATAAAGGAGACCACCCATGATGACATAGCGAGAGACACTTTTAAGAAAGGCATGTTATCCATTACAAGTGAGATCAGTGGGTAGAATGGAAAGGGAAAGATAGTCTACAAATTGCTTATACCAAAGGTCACGTGGGTCAAGTGCAATGGTTCTGACGACGGAGTAGACCTCATGAGGTAAGTAAGAGGGTGATTGTAACTTTTGTATTGTGACAAAGATTTTAGAGTCGACGAGCGAAGCAGGTATCTAAGAAGCCAAGCAGCCCTTTGTATCCATGAAATTTATTGGTAGAACGTGGGGTGGTTTGAAGTTCGTAACGGTCAAAGGTAGTCAAAAGTATGTCTACATGATGTTTATACTTTTGAAGTATTTCATTATGACACTGGTATATACCATTGACTTGGTTTACGACCAACTAGGAATCACCAAAGATATTGATTGACTTAACATCTAAGGCATAAATAGCCTGGAGACCCAATACGAGTGCTTCATATTCGGTGATATTGTTTATACAATCAAAATCCAGTTTGAAAGATAAAGGCATAGGTTCACCATCAAGAGGAATGAGGATAACACCAGCCCCACCTCCCCACTGACACTTGGAGCCATCGAAGAAGAGTGTCATTTGGTAAGCGGTATCGTCCAAGGAGAGGGTAGTTATGGATTTGTCTGGGAAATCGAAGTTAGAGGGTTGATTCTTGGAAAGAGGCATGTCTCATGCTAGTTGGTCGCCAATAACTTGGCCCTTGATGGACATTTGATGAATGAATTCGAGGTCAACATCCGCAAGAATCATAAGCCAACGTGCACAAACACGCCGATGTTGATAGGGTTTGGCGTACATGTAGTGTAGGGGATCAGTATTGGTAACAACGAAGGTTTTGTGGTTGAGTAGGTAATGGTGAAGTTTGGTGGCGACGAAAACTAAGGCTAAGCAGAGTTTTTTCGGCATGGGTGTATCTAGTTTCATAGTCTAGCAGGGTACGGCTTATGTAATAAATTGTTTGTTCTGCATGTGGTGTTTGTCGCGATGAGCAAGCATGGCACCTAAAGAATGGTCAGTGGCGGAAATATATAGGTAAAAGGGTTGGTCATCCTTAGGAGGAATGAGCATTGGTGGTTGAAGAAGGTATTGTTTTAAGGCATCAAAGGCTTTATGGCATTCATCATCCCATTTGAATGAAACGTCCTTCTTGAGAAGATGATGAAATGGTTGACAATGGTCGGAAAGCTGCGAGATAAAACGACGAATGGATTGCAACTTACCTTATAGGCTTCAAAGTTGACGGAGATTAGTAGGTGGAGGCATTTCTAGAATAGTCTTTACTTTAGCAGGATCGACTTCTATGCCATGCAAAGAAACGATGAAACCAAGGAGTTTTCCTGAAAGTACCACAAAGACGCACTTCTTTGGTTGAAAAGAACACAATACTTGATGAGGCGGTCAAAGATGACCTTAAGGACGGTCAAGTGTTCGGCTCAATGTTTGGATTTGGCAAGAAGATCATCTATGTAATCTTCCAATATACGATGCATGATGTCATGGAAGATGTAAGTCATAGCTCGTTGATATGTAGCACCAGCGTTTTTAAGGCCAAAAGGCATGACTCGATAGTAGAAGGTCCCCCAAGGAGTGATGAAGGCAGTTTTGTGTTGATCTTCTGAGCAAGTAATATTTGATTATAACCCAAGAAACTGTCCATGAGTGATAGCATTTCATGGTTGGCGGTGAGATCAACTAGTTGGTCAATGCTTGGTAGGGGAAAATCATCTTTGGGACAAGCTAGGTTGAGGTCACGAAAGTCCGTGCAAATGCGGAGTCCCCTTGTTGCCTTTGTGACAAGAACGATGTTAGAAATCCATTGGGGATAGTCAATGGGTAGGATGAAGGAAACTGAGAGAAGGCATTGAAGTTCTTCTTTGACCAAAAGAGCAATGCAAGGATGCATTTTCCGCAACTTTTGTTTGATGGGTTTGGCATTAGGAATGGTTACGATATTGTGGACCACGATTTTGGGTCAATACCGAGCATATCGGCATAGGACCAGGCAAAAGCATTGCTATGGTCCCAAGGAAAGAAGTAAAAGCTTCATGTTCAAAGCAACATCTAAAGATCGCCTATCTTTAGGATATGCGGGTCATCCTAAGTATTAACGTTGATTTTGATAGTCGATTCGCTTCAACATGGTTTGCGTCTCGAGGGTAACGATCGGTGAATATAAGAGTCTTCCGCACTTTGAAGGTAGGGGAGGATGGACTTGTCGTTCGACATTGAACAACATTAATAGAAGGTGTATTGTCATCGATCATGTCAGGATATAGGAAGGGAAGAGAAGAGGGAGCCTCGCCATCGTGTTGATAGGTCAAAGGTCCCAGGGAAATTGTGTTTACGAAAAAAAAAAGTTAGGAGGAATAAATTCGAATCTATGGACTCCGTGGGTGAAGATGGTGATGTTGGTGAATGAGGTGGAGAAGGTTTGTCTTCCTCAATGAGGTCGACATGGGCCTTCTTGGGAGGTGGTGCGGCAAAGCCAATGCCACTACGGTCATTGTGTTTACAGTGGTACAAGAAATGATAGTATGGCGGCCTTGTTCGTAAAAACCAAAGCCAAAGCCTTTCCATGCGCAATGGTGGAGGAAAGTGTGGGCGAAGCGGCGGTTAGTAAGGGATTGTAGGTCAGATGAAAATGGTCGTGTTTGGGATGGAGGTTCGGGTGAATAAGTGGCAATATCAAGTCCCCCATACGTTAGATTAGTGTGAAGGTGGGGAGGACCATAAGGAAAACCTCGCCTACGCGGTAGTCATAACTAAGGTGCTAACGTAGGTTCCCATACTCTTGAGGAGTGAGGAATGTGTTGATATTGTATAAGCGGTACTCCCCAGTGAGTGAGGCGTTAAAAACTCCTTCTAAGGGATTAGTAGTCGATATGTGGGTAGCGCGATAGATGATTGGGAAGCGAGATGAGTCGATTGTAGAGGCTGCGGTGGCAGTAGGAATAACAGGGTTAGATGTGGGAGAGGCGATGGCAGCATTGGTAGATGGGCTTGTGGGTGAAGGCGAAGTGGGGGTAGTGGCAGATGCCTTGACTGGTACAAGCACATCGTTGGGCCAGTACAACATGTTACAGTCTTGAATGGTGATGGGTTGGCGGGGATGGTGTAGTTATGTCCCTCATGCTCGAATTTTACACACATGGTGTAAAGTTGAAGGGACACAACCCATGACGCGAATCTAGGGTCTACTGAGCAATAGGTTATACTGGAATTCCCCCTCTAAGACGTAGAATAGTTTCGGGATAGTGTGAGGGCCTACGCAAACATGAAGGATAATAGTGCCAAGGGTGGAGGTGATGGCGTCGTTGAAGGAGCGCAACATAACTAGGTTATTATGCATATAGTTAGAAGGAATACGCATTTGATTGTATGCGTGGGAGGAGATGATGTTAATGTTAGCACCACCATCAATCATGAAATGTCGTACGCATATGTTATCGATATAAACAAAAATGAATAGGGAGGGATCGGGGTCATCTAATTGGAAAGGTGCAATCTCCTCATCGAGAGAAGCTAGGGCGACGACGTGAGGAGTGGGCATGGGGTAGAAGAAGGATCTTATTTGGTTAGCGAGGCCACATGGTGAGGGGTGATAATCGAGGCCACCGGTGTGGGGTCATTGGGCAAAACTTCATTGGATTGTAGAACCTCGATAAGGGCTTCTCTAGGGGATTCAAAGTCTGGACGAGATCATACAAAGACATCTTTAGAGGAGACTGATGTAATTGTTTTATCATCGCGCGATGGGTGACCCCATCAGAGATAGGGTATGTAGGTCCGCGGATGGTGATTTTGGGAGCGGTGCAGATGGTATATTGGGTACAGGGTTGGTTGATGGGCTAGTTGTTTTTTCTTTGCCTTTGTCTTTCTAAGCACAGTAGCAACGTGAACCATGTTAATCTAAGGGGAGGTGGATGGAGAGGGTGTGTCATGAAAGGTATAACGGCATGAGGGGAAAAATCCTAGCGGTGGATAAGAGCCTTGTGAAATGAGTAGGGCACATTGACATTTGGGTGGTGGTTTGGCCAACTCTCTAATACGAGACCATGTTGATCTTGAATTTTGGAGGTGGGAAAAATGGTTGTGGGGGTGGGGGTCTGCGATCGCTAAATGGGTAAAGGATGATGATGTGTGGTGACAAGTGAAGGTGGAGCATGGTCCTCATCATCGAATTTTTTTCAGGAGGACAAAGTTGAAGAAGAACGGTCTTCAGAGCCTTACAATTTTCAACATCATGTCTTGGCACACGATGATAGGCACAAATCTTGGTTTCATCAAACCCTTTTGGTTTGGGTTTGAGAGGATCGTAAGGTCGAAGCGGTGGTAATGTGATGACGGAAGTCTCTAAGAGGTTGGTTAAAATGTTGGCGTAGGACCCCGTTAACGGATCACAATGGGAAGTGAGTGTGGGTTTGGGTATAGGTGTGGCTGATTGTGAGGGAAGAGGCTTTATAGGAGGGGGAATGGGTTGGTCTACTAGTTTGGTATGTGGAGTGGTTTTAGGTCTTGTTGGCATCTGTTTGGGTAAAGGTGGGGTAGAAGAGTTGGCGATGGAAGGTTTGGTTGGTTTGACTACCTTATTAGAGGGTAGCAGATTCTTAGCTTTGGGTTGCACCTCCTTGGGTAAAGGTGACACGGGAGTATGGGATGTAGAAGGAAAAGCAAATGGTGAAAGAGGACGGGTTACCCACGGGGGCAACCGAGTTGCGGTGGAGGTGGTTGGTAGAGGTTGGGTAGGTGGCATTGGTTGAAGTCATATAGGCAAGGTTGGGGTTATAGTAATTGGTGGAGGTATAAGCGGCGAAGAAGTGCACGGGTGAGGGTGAGGAGTTTGCTTTTTGGTGAATGAGGTGTAACAAAGGCTCGTGATGCGGTAGTAGGTTTTTTAGCTTTTGGTGGCCTTAGGTATGAGATTGTTTGGTCAATGTTGATGGATGAGGCCCTAGGATGGACGGAAGGGGGAAGGTGGCAAAGGTGTGGTAGGCGAGACCGGTGTATGCGGCCTAGAAGGTTGGGTTTTCCTTTTAGGCGAGAGGATAATGTTGTTGCGGACTTGGGAAGATGCGGCTAATTCCAATCTGACAAGTGGATAAGTAAGGCTTGATGTCGACATGACACCTAAATTGGTGATGGGTCTAGATATGGGTGGGGGATAAGTGCGGGTAGGTTTTTAGGTTTAGGAATAGTTGTAGTGATGGGTAGAAGTTTGGATGGAGGTAGGGATGATAAAGAGGAAGTCGTTTCAATCAAAGGCATGGCCAGTGTAGTTTTGGTTGCGAAAATACCTTTGGGTAGATCATGGAAGTATCTTCAAGCAATATTTGCATTTGGGTCGAAACAGGGAGCCAAAGACGTCCCTAGAGCATGGAATGATCAATGTAACCTAAACGATCGACCAAATGCAAAAAAACGGACTACTGAAGAAGAGGATTGAATGGATTGGGTGGCAATCCCTGTAAAATAGGTCTGTGAGATAGGGAATTGGCTAGCCTCGGATTCTGTAGGCAAAAGAGTCGAGATCATGTCAATAGGGTCCTGGGATGCTCGGGGAAAAGTATCCTCAACAGGTAGTGACATGTCTGAAGAATCTCCCATGGGTAGGAGAGATAATAGGTCGAGTGAGGTAGACTTCTCTCTTGGTGGAGGAGAAGGCGATGATGATTCTCTTATGGATGGAAGAATAACAAGTGTTGACGGTTTAGAAGGTTGGGAAGCAGACGATGAAATGCCATCGGTAGAAAGTGTGGATTCCTTTATGATAGCCGGGAGATGAGGGGACTCCTCTGTGGGTGGAGGAGTAGAAGATGTATGTTCCTCTCGTGGGTGGAGAAGCTCGTGACAAGATTTACTCAATAGATGAAATAGGTAAGTTTTGAGGAATAATTGACAAGATATCAAAAACTACATGAACTTCACGGTTTGATTAGACGATGGTTTATGATTAGGGAATGGCGTTTTGAAGATGTGTGAATTTTGATTTGTCGGCGCGTTCGGGTTGTCTACTGACACAGGTCTCCATTGTATATTGTCTCTTGAACAATGTTTTTAAAAGTTATGTAGTTACCATCACTATGTCCTTTAACGCGATGATAATTATAGTAGTCATGTTCTTTATACCATGCCGGCATGGGACGAGCAGGATCAAAACCTGTATGAGGTTTTATGGGAGGAAGTGTAATGGCTCCACTTTAAGAAGCTTTTCTAAGACCGATGAATAGGGCTCTCCAATTGAAGTGTACTTCCGCTGCTCCTGTCGGAGCTGAAAACCCCGGACAAGAGAAAGATTGGAAGAAGTTTGGACTGATTAGAAGGATGAGGTGGACCCGCCTTGAGGACTACTATGTTGGCAGATCCTTTGGGCTTTGAATAGTTATTTTGGGGTTTTGAAGATGAAGAAGAATCGTTTGATTTGAATGGGGTGTTCTTGTTCCATAATTGGATTTTCTTTTCTTCAATGGCACAAATTTCCAGTTTTCGGGCCATGGTGAATGCTTCATCAAAGGTTCGAAAGGTTTGGACTTGCAGAGTTAGTGAGATGTGTCTGCACAAGCTCTAGTGAACAACTCAATAAGTTCAGTTTGAGGTAGTTGGAACGTCAATTGGTTAATAAGACTCACCAATGCGGCAACAAAATCTACAATAGATTCGTCTTCATACTATCGGGTTGAATAGAGATCGGTCATGGTGACTTTCTTGGTAACATTGATTGAAAAATGATCTAGAAAGCTTGGGCTACTTGATTAAAGGAATAAATAGAATGTTGAGGTAGTCCACTGTACCAATCTAATGTTGGTCCTGTCAGGGACATTGGGAAAGTTCGTAGGAGCAAAGCGTCATCGTGGGTGATTAGGTAACACCCATGTTTGAATGACTGCAAGTGTTGCTACGGGTCTTCTTTACTATTGAAGCGATTGAATTTAGGCATTTCCCAATGCACTAGGTAAGGACGAATGGGAATAGATGGATGGATAGGCTCATTACAGATTTCATCATATGTTAAAGAATTACGAGAGCCAGAAACAGATGCTTCTAAGGTCTGCATCTTCTCCATCATCATTTTAATGAGGTCGTTAGTAGGTTGGGATGAATGGGTGCCCCTACAAAAAAAGGGGGTTGATGTTGAATGTATGAAGTGGGTGGTATGTTGGTGTATGGTGGCACTGAGTATGAGAACTGCAAGCAGAGGAATAGATGTAGGTGGCACATAGCTAGCATAAGCAATAGATGAGGTCGGGGGTTGTTGGTAGTATGTGTAAGCGGGTGGGGTAGTCGTAACAACTCTAGTGGTGATTGGGGGTAAGGATTGTGGGATAGAAAGGATGAGGTTTTGGAAAGGGGTGTAAGTTGCTGACACGGAGGTGGTCGATGTGATGGGTATATGTGAAATGGCGGGTGTAGATGAAGCTATACTCATAGCGACTGTTGGAGGGACAATCGATGTCGCGGGTGCGATCGATGACGTAGATGTTGCAGTTATAGTGGTTGTGGGATTTAGCTGAGACACCACAAGCGATAAAGTGGATGATAGTAGCGTCAAACTGGTGCTAGATGACGCAAAAGTGGGGGCTAGAGCAGAAGGGATAGATACGGGCATGTCGTATATTAACTATCCTAAGGAATCCGGGTGGAAGAATGAGCAAGGTAGTATTGGAGGGCAACGGGATTTTGGTCGAGGAGTCTCGCAAACTCCTCGTCGCCGGTAGAATGGGGATAAGTTTCGAGTCGGATCCATAGATGACAAAATAGATGGCGTGATGGACTAGGTGGGAGTGGCTAATGGCATGAAATACGAGGGCATTAGTTTGGCTGCGAGTCAACACCATGTGAATCAAAGCATATATCAAGTGAACTGTACTCTGTAAATGACACAGGGAACAACAGAGATGGGACAAAACAAATTCTAGGAGGAAAATTTGTAAATGTTTAAAATCAAAATAGAGTGACCGACGCCAATCTAACGGACCAATGACGGTAAAGGGTGATGATGTCGATTCTGAACTCGATACCAATCTGTGAGAAAATAACGGTTGCTTTAGCAAATGAGACAAAAGCGATGACTGTAAGACATGAAAGGTGTAGTTGATGACTGATTATCAGAGTACAGAGAGTACAATGATACACAGAGACTCTAAATAGAAGAGAAGATGAGATAAGTGTCTTTTGGGTAAATTAACCAAAAGAACAAGGAACCGACACCGGTTAGGTAAACCGATGGCGGTCAGATGTAAACCAACGACAATTCACCGGACCGATGCTCAGCATCTTGTGAAATCTGAAGAATGAGGAAAAAAATGAAATTTTGTGAATTTAGATTAGATGAATAATCAACCAGAAGTCTGGAGATGATAAGATGAGGTCCTGACACACTCGAGAAAGTCATAATACTCCAACTGTGATGGCAAAGCGTGAAAGGAAAAAAGAAAAATGAAGAATCGTATCCTCACACCTCAAAACACAAGTCAATCACAAAGCTAAGAAAAATACATAACCCAACAAGTGATTTTAGTGTGTTTAGCTTATGTTATTTAAAAGACTGACTCGTGAATTTAGAATAGAGTTTTTGGTTGGGAAAGCTTCCTACGAAGAAGGAAATTCTAAAGGTGAGGTTTCGGTTATGTTATGGCGGGGCGGGCCGTTCTCTCGAGGTGACGACGGACAGAGATAACCAATTGGGTGCCCACTATCGATCCTCTCGATCATGTGATCGATCGATGTGAAATGACTTCTTCCGGTGAGATGTTGTTTAAGAAGATGTATATATTCCAATTTGTGTAGTTTGGCAAAGAGAGAAGAAAGAATGTGCTCTTCTACGATTTAGTTATGTCAACCATCAATTGGGTATGACTTCCAGCATATAGGTTACCCTCATTTTAATGTGAGCTAAGATGCAATTAATCAGAATGTTATGCAAGTGTTTTAAGCCCAAATCGAAGTGTGTTATTCGATGTAACAAGTAATGAATAGGAAGAGGAATGCTCTTTCACTAATGCAATACTAATGAAAGAAAAGAAGTATTCTTTTTATAAAGACCAAAACACAATTGCTTTTAGACAATAGAAAGAGAGGAAGATTCCAGAGAGGAAAATTAATGTGTAAGTTTTTCAAAGGGAAACAAACACACAACTTTCACCTAGGAATGAATAAAATGCAAGGAACCTCGGATGGGTCCCACTGGGCGTGCCAAAATGTTTCATTGTTTTCTTTAAGTTTTTAGATGAAACAGATAAGGGTGTGGGCCAAGGAGGAATACATGTTGTGATGATCGGTTTGAGGTTGTTGCACGCGTTTCTAACTTCTTGATCCAATGCTAACTATGAGAGCTTCCTTTTGGCTAGGAGGAACTACCAAATATACAACAAGACCACAAGAAAGAGTTAAACAATATATGTCAGTGGGCTACCTAGTGTGTGCTAGATCCAGGAAGTGTGATACTTCCTCGATGGCAGTCAACCCACTGTTTAATACAATTTAATGTAGGAAATAACGTAAATAAATAGAATCCTATTGTAGTTTATATGATTTAGGTGTCTCATCCAAATATAATAAGCAAATCCAACATAATAGACTAGGTTATGATCAGATCTGGAAATGAGGTAAATAATTAAGGTCCCGAACAGTCGTGGTCATCTTCTGGTCACTTGGGTCACTTGGAAAAGGGTTATTGGGATCTGGTATTAACAGGACTGCTGAATATAGAGACCGACGCGGTCCGGTATGACCGACATGGCAGTACTGACGGTTACTACGGGTTGGTAATAACTCAATAGTTCATGGTTTTGGGGATTTGTCTAAGACTGGATCAGCGATGGTGAGGAGTTGGTTTAGGTCTAGGGAGATGTTGGGAATATTCAGAGGTACTCAAGAGTAGACATAGGTGATTAAAAGGGTTATGAGTGATGGGAATGGTTGGGTTCACAGGAAGGCAATAGTGGTGGGGTGAAAATATAACTAATGGTTGATAAACAAAGGTGAAGAACTTTATAAACTGAATGGAAATGAAGTCGTATGCAGTTAGAGACACACTTCTTGTTGTGCGAAGTTTAATGGTCAGGAGGTGGTGATGGTTGATCGGTGAAATGGCGATCAATGTCGCGCAATGCTTCCCGAGAATGCTCCTGAATGCAAACACCTTCGGATCAATGGTTGTCTTTGGTTATGGGTGCCTGGATGTGCGAAAGAGCCACAGTTCTTGCTTGCATGCGAGATCTCCTTTGCTCCAAAACTTCGAGAATGTGTCTAACCTCTCAAACAAGGTTACCAAAATGGTTATATGGTAACCGACGATCGTTTAGGGTTACCGGCATCGGTTTCGGGTTGACCGACGTCGGTTAAGGCGAGATATCCTAGGTTGCCTAAAATAGCAGATCTTGGCTATCTTTTTCCATCTTTTTCTCGTTTGTGTTGGGTATAAGTGGAATGTTTCACTTAGATAAGCGAGAATATGGTTAGAGGAAGAATAGGCATGTGCTTTTAGGGTTATACTAAGTCTTAGCTCATTAAGGTAAGTAGGGCTAAGTCTTAGTTAGTTATGGAAACATGTTATGAATAGGTCTATGGTGAGGTGTCTAGGTGAGGTGGTGGGGTGAGGTGGAAATTGGTTTTAATTAACGTAATTAAATAATGAATGAAGTAAGGATGAGTATTAATTTAATTGTAAATAATTAAATTAATATTAATGTGGAGTATAAGGGTCATGGTTAGGTGAATGTGTTTAAGTTGATTATTCAAAAAGGGACCAAGAGGAGTGTGACCCAATTTTGGTGTCTACAGCTTTGTTGCACAGTACTTGTTGTGTTATCCAACTAATACCTCTTTGATTGTTCCTTTTCTGGAATCAACCATTTCCAATCCGCTGGATACTCAAATTTGACATTTTTTTGCCGTCTCCCATGGTACTCATATAGATCAGCCACATTGAAAATTGGTCAGATATTAAAATCATTTGATGTTTTTATCATGTATGCGTTATTCAAAACTATGAATGGACCAATTTTCTTATCTTTCAATTTGTTGTAGGTTCTTAAGGAAACTTATTTTCTCAAATTCACTGACAATTTATCTCCAACTGCAAACGCTTTCATCCTTTGAGACTCATTACCTTCTCCTTATACTTTAGGTTACTCTCCTGCAATTGTTTCCTCGCTAGATAATGCGCGCCATCCGTGTAACCTGCAAATGTTTCTACCTCCGCATGTATTTTCTTGGATGCTGATGAATTCAATAAACATGTCATTTCTCTATACAACCTAGGACATTGACATCCCTGTAGACCTGTTTACTGAATTGTTATATGAAAACTCTACGTGTGCCAAACATTTATCCCACTATCCTGGTTTATGTCCAGCTACATACAAGCAAATTTCCCAAACTTTGGTTGACCACTTCAGTCTGTCAATCCGGTCGAGGATGATATATAGAAATGTACTGAAATGTTGTACCAAATTTCTTCCACAAAGTCCTTTAGAAACGGCTCATGAATTGAGTATCTTGATCTGAGGTTATACTCTTTGTAATCCATGGAGTCTTACAACTTCAAAAAATATAATTAATCCTAACTTGTTCCAACAAAATTCCAAGTATTTAATACTCACATTAGATGTGTTTCCGTGTTTCGGTGGTGAGCATGGGGCACACAGCACAAACATTCCGAGCAGGCACATCTCATACCTTGTATGATTTTGTGCTCTCGGTGTATTAATGTTGTACGGAGCATAGGGCATGAAACTCCTCCTAGCGATGCTTAAGCTATCCCTCAACTTTCCATGTTTCTGTGGTTCTGTGATAAGGGAGAGCACCAAACCTCAGGCAGGCACAAAAACTCCACTAGATCATGCGACACCAAGAGTACGAAAACTTCAGACTTTTGTATATTCCCGCTATTGTGGATTTCGGCATTTTCAAGTTCCAGAACTTATATTAAAGGTTCATGCCTCGCATAATTAGCACCAAGCATAAGCTATAAGATTGTTGTGGAGCTGGAAATTTGTACAAAAGTGCATCTGCACACTTATTTGGCCTGATCCAAACTATATACGATTATGCATTCTTTTATGCCAAGTTCCACAATTATTTTGCCTGCCAAGAATGCTCCTGCATCAATAATGAAAAACAAGGATAGATCCGTAGCAAACCAAGGTAGGCTACACTAAGAAAAAAGCGAGAAAACAGAACTAAGCTCTGCTAAGATACAAAGCAACACAAAGAACAAAGAAGGAAAAATGTGAACAAAGATAGATCGCTGAAAACTTTGTATACCATGAGAAATCTCCCTAATGCAATGGTAAAGCTGATGGGTGTTGCAAGGCAGTACCAAGAAAGAAGAACACACAAAAAGAAAGCGTGAGAAATATGAAACAAGGATAGTCCTATTGCAAACCGGATGTCCCACACTAGACAAAACCTTAAAAAAGTGAAGGTTGAAAGATAACAGTGAATTCTGACAGCCACTGCAAGACAGACCAACTAATTCAGTGCTTCATTGCCACCAAGGAGTGGTGATAATCTAGTGTAACTTAACATTCAAATGCAGTGCTAAGGAAACATTAATAGAGAATTCAGCTACATCCCAAAATTCATAAAATATGGATATATTAGCTTGCCCAGTTGTACACACCAAGCTTCAGCAAGAAGCAGAAATCCAGGCATTCCGGCAATGAATTTTTTTCATTTATTTGTTACTATAATCACCAATAATCCCCACAAGAACACTGCCCATGCTTAAAATGATGAAAGCAGTTCAAGTCTCTCAACATTATTTCTTTCCCAGAAACTTTAGAAATGAACTTCATTGTGCTGTGGCAATCATCACAGACATGAAAGTTTTTAATAATTCGGATAGGCACCCGAGGCAGCATGGTTATAAGCCCAAAAGACACAGCCAACCTCTCACTATGATAGCAGTGATTCTGTTCATTTTTCCCATCCTCCAATTCATACAGCAGAAATTTTGTGTCGGATGCATACCCTGCCTCTTTCATTTGCTTGGTCAACTCCTCCAATTTGGCATAGATTTCCTCTGTCTTTGGATGAGATGTATCTCTCGTTAGAAATGTATGCACTTTACTTTTAACTTCAATCCAACTTTTCCCTGGTTCCATTTTCACTGCCCTTTCATTCATCAGTTTTTGCACCTTTGCAACATCCTCTAACCTTCCAGCAGCAGTGTGGAAGTTTGATAGAAGCACATAGATTAGGGGTTTTCTGGTTCCATTTCCAAGATATTTTCTGCTACAAGTTTTCCTCGTTCCATATCACAATGGTATTTACAAGCAACAAGTAATTGCCACCACACTGTAGAATTGGGCTCAAATGGCATTTCTTTGATAAAGCTCTCTGCCTCATCCAGGCTTCCAGTGCGACCAAGAAGGTCCACCATGCAAGCATAGTGCTCCGCTCTTGGTGTGATTCCATAATCTTGACTCATAGAATGAAAGTACTCATGGCCTTTGGTCACTAAGCCTGCTTGGCTGCATGCAGAGAGAACACTGGTAAAAGTAATATGGTCTGGTGTCATGCCTGCCAATTGCATTTGTTCAAACAGCTGAAGAGCCTCCTTGCCATTGCCATGCTGAGCATATGCTGCAATCATCACAGTCAATGACACAACATCTGGTTCCGGGGTTTCATCAAACACCATACATGCATTTTCCAAGATTCCACATTTGGCATACATGTCAACCAGAGCACTTCCCACCCAGTCATCTGAACCAAATCCAGTTTTGATTATAAGGGCATGGACCTGCTGGCCATTTCCAGAGGCCGATAGATCTGCGCATGCACCAAGGATGCTTGCTAAGTTGAAATTGTCAGGCATAATGTTCGATTTTTGCATTTGGCAGAAGAGCCTTAAAGCTTCCTCACCATGCCTGTTTTGAACATAACCTGCAATGATTGAATTCCATGATACAATGTTCCGTTTGGGCATATTGTCAAAGACTCTAGCTGCAGATTCTACACTCTCGGATTTAGCATACATATCAACCAAGGAACTACCCACAAAAATGTCAAAGTCGAGCCCAGTTTTAATGACATGCGCATGGACTTCTTCACCATGTCCCAAAGCTTTCATACTGGCACAAGCCTTGAGAATGCTGGTAAAAGTGAACATGTTTGGCTTCATGTCTTGCATTTCCATTTGACAAAAACACTTCAAGGCCTTCTCTGCATGCCCATTCTGAGCATATCCAGCTATCATCGCATTCCACGAAACCAAATTTTGTTCTGGCATTTCATGGAACATTTTGCATGCATCCTCTATGCTGCCACATTTAGAATACATATCAACAAGGGCACTTCCAACAAACACATTTGTCTCAAATCCAGTTTTAACAACATGTGCATGAAGCTCCATGCCACAATGAACAATCGACAAACTCGCGCATACCCTAAGAACACTTGCAAAAGTGAACTGGTTGAGGGTAAAATCAAGCTTCATGCCTGCTGATTGCATTCTAGGAATGAGCTTTAAGACCTCATTACCATACCCATTCTGATTATAACCAGCAATCATAGCATTCCATGAGATCACATCTCGTTTAGGCATTCTGTCAAACACCTTTCGGGCATGCTCTACATTTTGGTGTTTTGCATACATGGTAATAAGAACATTAGCCACAGCTAAATTCAACTCACAGCCGGTTTTCATGACATGAGCATGGACTTGCTCGCCATGCTCTACAGCTTCTAAACTAGCACATGAACTAAGTGTACTTGCATATGTGTATGGATCTGGCACAACACCTGCCTGTTGCATTCTACAAAAAGCTTTCAAGGCTTCTTCTTGCTGTCCATTGTGCATATAACCGATAATCATTGCATTCCATGAGACCAAATTTGGGTTCTCCGTAATAAACACTGAATTTGCATCATCTATGCTCCCACATTTAGCATACATTGTAATAAGAGCATTCCTCAGAGTGGTGTCTGGCACGAAGTCGGTCTTAAGGATAAAAGCATGTACCAGCTTGCCCTGTTCTATTTCTCCTAGAACTGCACATGCTCTAAGCACACTAACAAAGGTAAGCTTGTTAACCCCCATGGCTGCAAGTCTCATTTCCCCAAATACTTTCAAGGCCTCTCTCTCATAGCCATTCTGGACATATCCTGCAATTATTGAATTCCATGATACCACATCCCGTTGAGGCATTTTGTTAAACATTTGACGTGCATTCTTCATACTGCCACATTTTGCATACATACTTATCAAAAGGTTTCCTAAATAAACACCTATGTCAATCCCAGAATCCAGCATATGTTGATGGACTCTTTTCCCCTCTTCCAGAGATTTCAATTCAATGCATTTCTGCAAGAGACGAGCATACCCAGCAAAATCTCCAGCAACAAGATCCTCTAATTTGGATTTTCCTTCATTATATACTGTGTCCAAATCCTTAACCTTTCTGTCTTTACGTTCCTGGCTTCCTTTTCCAATTAGCCCACCAATTCTACAACCAACATTACTATTATGCATTGGTTTCCAATCAGAGTGTCGACGCCTGGTTTCTCTAGTTCCGAATGCCTTTAAAACAATGACGGGTGTATCAGAAGACTGTTTTGAATCAACCGCACCAACTTTCATAATTTTGCCTAGAAATTGTAACAATTCTATTCAAATTTAGCACGTAGTGTCCCATTGTTGACAACCTCACTTCAGCTTTAGACCAGTTAGACAAAACCCAACTTAAATTTACAGCCATTCTCTTCGACGAATATTGTTTCAGGACTGAGAAAGGTAACAGAATTGCTTGATGATTAAGAAAAGGGATGATTAAACTTACCTTGTAAAACGAAAACTGGTGTGGCACAGCCAATTTTGTGGAAGAGGCTGAGGAGGCCATGAATAGAGGCATGGCTTCTTACATGAAATGCCAACGTAATACAAAGGCTAAAACATCCCGAACGCTGAGCTTAGCATATCATATTTCTTTGTTGAGAAATTCTTTCTCTGTATATAATGCACGGGTTAGGCTGCCGTCCCATGCATTAATAGGATTTTGTATTGTTAGGCAGGTGCCTGGGAGGAAAAATAGGATAGTTTAGCATTAATAGGATTTTGTATTTTTTAATTTTTCTATGCTTAGATAAAATAGGAGTCTTTAGCTTTAGGAAAAGTAGGGTCTCATGATTTTAGAATTAACTATGGGAAAGGAAAATAGGGAGGAAGCTTAAACATAAATGCCAAGTGTCAAAAAAATCCCTAAATTTTTTGAGTGGATTATTTTTGTGCTCCCAATTGTTTTATGGGGCTGGAAATCCTCTCCTTAAAATGTAGTTGAGAAATTTTAGGAGCTTTGTTGGATTTTAGCAACGGTAAAAATGTTTTTACATGAGACCACATTTACCAAATAAATAGAAGCATTAGCCCCCAACATGGGACCACACTCTTAGCCTTACATCTATAGAAATACATTTAAAGTTAAAAAAATCATTAAAATACTAGCAATAGGGGTGCATGGAAATGTCAATAAGCACAAAAGAAGCAATTATTTCATGTGCGGAGGAAGATCGAAAGCCTAGTGTTACATGGAAATGCACCTTCTAGTGTCCCCAGTAAAGATATAGAAGGAAGTGCAATAAAACACTATTTTGAAAAGGAGGGAACATCAATTATCGAATTTGAGAAATAAGCAAATCTTGGCGGGGGAAAAGAAAAGTTTTAAGACATGAAGGTAAGAGGAGGAAGCAATAACTTGAAGACATGAAGATTTGAAGAAGCGTAGAAGAGGTGCACGGTCGGAAGGTGGTGCTCCTATTTTCTACCAAGGTGGGTGCAAGCCCCTCGAGACATCTTGGACTACCTTTTGAACGAAGAGGTAGGCAATATGAGAAGGCGGTTGTGGTTGCAAACTCTTGAGACAACTATGATTATAAGACCCATGTCGATACCTTTGCATATCCTTATAACAAGGTTTGGTAGAGCATTGGGCAATAAAGAGCATGCCTTTGAAAGATAAACATGATAGGTTTGATTATCATAAAAGAAGGTAAATGAGATGAAAACACTATACTCGACCATAGGTTATGTTTTGGCCATTTTCTTACTTGCCCAAAAAAAGTTGAGAGAAGACAAAGAAAACTAACATGAAGCCATTATAATTGTTTGTAGGTTTGGTTTTGTCTATTTTGGAAGCGGAGTTCTTGGAGGGAATCAAGGAGGACATAGGGGATAATTTCATTTCCATCGGGCATGGAGACCGTCGGGAAGAGGATAAGTGAGGCCGAAAATCCCATGTCCATACATCTTGTTCAAGTGGGAGGGGGAAACTATGTGCTCTCGGCGATTGACGATGGCAAAATGTGGAAACACAAACTCGAGAACCTTGACACTAGCATTGCTTTGACTATTTTGATGCGATGGTTGGCATGGCCAATGTAGGGATATAGGCACGGCAATGCTCTCACCTGTAGATTGAAAACTTGCATATTTCTAAGTCCAACACGCTTTTCCCTTGCCGTCATGCTCTCCAACTCATCCTCGTCTGCCTCTAGTTTATCCTCCATGTTAAGAGTCAACGAGTATCAACAAAAACAATTAGTGTTATTGTTGGAGTTGTGGATGTCCAAGCCCTTCATCAACACTCCTACGCAAATGAGAGCTTGAGTCAAGCCTTTTCTTAATGCAACCCTTAGAATATGTGTTGAAATTTCATTTTTGTTCATCATTGTTTTTAACTTTGGAGTTGAACATGTTTTCTTGGCATGAAATATTTTGTTGAGCAAGCTTAGGACATAATTAATTGTCATTTTCTTAATTGAAAAGGAATACCCAAAACAAGAAAGAACTTTGCAAAGGCCTTTGGATGTATATGTTAACATCAAATAATGCACTATAGTAGGTCCATTCATTGCAATATTTTGGGATTAGAGATGATGTTTGGACTTTTACAACATGATATAGAAAAAGGTGGAAATTAAATACTTGCATGTATCATACACCACCTATTCCATGGCCATTCCTACCCAAATAATATATGTGATATGTGCTCCACTTTATCGTCAAGGTCCATTTCACATTATTCATGCGAGTGTAATTTACATTTAAAGGGGCCAAAATAAAACATGGGGAATATCCAACGCCAATGCCCCATGTGGAATCGAACAAGTTGTACATTTGTTGTTTATTTATAGTGAAACAATGTTAATGTTGCGGAATGCACACGAAAAAATGTTTTCTGAGAAAAATTTGACAAGAAAGTTAAAGTTGCACAACCACGTGGATAGCTAAGATAAAAATTCACAAATCGAACTTTGTCACAAAAATGCTCCTCGACCATCGATCTTCCAACGCATGTCAAAGATGAGAACTCTTTGTCCTAGTGAGGAAGCCTATCGGTGTAATTAGTATTATTATTAACACAAAAATGTGGATTCATTAATGAGGGTTATAAATTAGCGAGGTCATAAATTAAGATGATGATAAAATATTGTTATCCTTTCCTTGATCCATTAACGTATATTGTTGTGGAGTTGTAGTATTCAAATAAAGGGGCACATAGGAGATGTTTATCTTATGTTTGGGGAAAATGCTTCAATAAAACAATGTTATCATTTTGTTCATATACCCGTAAAAAAAGAGAAGGAAACCTAAAATGCAAAGTAGATTTTAAAAACAAAAACGAAATAAAATAATAAATAATTGAGGTAAAGAAAGTTACGTTTAGGTTTTCTCTAATCTCTTTGGTTTTTTAGAAAACTTTTGGGGGTGTCTATGTTGGGAAACCACCATGGACAAGAGAGAGGTGTTGGAAGGAACGTGGAGATTAGTAAAGGAGCTTGCCTAGGACTACCTCCTTGTACATTGTAACTATTGTGTAATGTCCAGTGCGAAAGAGACTCCTTGCAATCTTACATATAGTCACGCGTGATCGCAACTCAAAGAAATTAATGAGGTTTGGCTCCAAAGCAAGATACAAATGGGGAAAACTAGACCACCCATCATTCCATCGTTATAGCTACGTCACTAAAAATGCCTCTGTTGGAAATTACTCGGCCATTTCACAAATCTATTGGTTGTACATTGGGAGCCCTTACAAAACAAAACACTCCATCAACCACATAGTAGGGGAGCATCGATTGTTCTACAAGGATCAATATGGAACCCCATGCAAATCAAACAAGGATTCACTTCCAATGGTTTCATGAACGCTCCATGTAGTAAGCAAGAGATCAAATCACAAAATGAGAATCAAGTACGAGAAAAGACAACGGTGTGTCGGCATGCTCATAGATCAAAAAAAAGAGGTACATATAGGAGTGTTGTGTAACTCATGTGCATGACATGTGTACACAACCCTAACTAACCCTATTGACCTATTCTCACTAAGTGAGATGACTAACCACAAGAGGTGGACAAGACATCGAGTGACGATGACAAGTCATATACACCAACACCCCCTTCATCGAAGTTGAGGTAGAGGTCATGGAAATTCAAAACTGAAAGAGAACTCCCTAGACAACTAAGAAAGATGTGTCAATGGGGCCCAACAACTAAGCTTGATAAGGTACCCATGTACAAACAACAATCTTTCTGGAAAAGAAGAGGAGGAGAAGATAAATGGGTCTCGACAACTAGGTAGAATGAGGTACCCATGTACAATAAGAATCTCAAGTAATGGAGGAAAACCTAAGGGAAAAATATCCACTTACAAGAGATAGAAGACACCCCTAAACAACCTAAAAATGATGCGTTAAATGAGTCCTAACAACTAAAGTCCCGATAAGGTACTCATGTACAAAGTGTAATCTTTATAATAGAAGAGAAGAGATGAAGAAACGTTATCCAACCTCCCAAGATGAAGAACGTGTCGAAGATCACCCTGTATCAAGTGAAGAGGAAGAAAATCCCCAGAGCAATAAGGTGTGGTTCCTATCCAAGGAATGATGCTCCATATGTAAGGTGGAAGTGCCAACTACTCCATGAAGGGATGGTGAATCCAAAGCAACAACAAAGAAAGAAGGTGGAATTTCATGTAATCTGTATAAAAAGAGTGCTGAAGTCCGATGAGTCCCAAATCAAAGTACTTGTTCCCTTAAAATTTTGTAAAGGACCAGAAGTATGTGGATCAAGAAATAACTTATCAATATGTGGTAGATGATAAGTGGATGCGAAGGTGTATCCCCATCACTATGGTAATCAACCAAGATAGAAGAGAATTCATCATCATCAGAAGTGAGCTCAGAAATGTCATCAAGTCTAGGTGAATCCGATGAAAATATGAAGGCGGAACAAAGTGGGAAAAATAGTAGAATTGAGTGTGATGATCAATTGTACCAACGGAAATAATACTATCACCTGTGAAGCTTTCTAATATAAACAAAATCCAAAGTGAACTCAAACCGCATGCCCCGATTGATGTGAGTGATCGAGATACACTAAAAGGAGATTAGTTGAAGTGAAGGAACACTAAGCACATTGTTGAAAGTTCCACCATTTACTTAAACAAACCCTCTCCCAAAAACTAGTGTAAAAGTATCGTCACCAAGCCGAATAGAAGACATGTCATATGAGTCTAAAAAAGCAAACTCAATGTCAGATGAGGCCATATGATGAGATGCAGCCAAATCAATCACCCATGTAGGAGTAGATGAGACAACTGTAACTAAAACTCTTGCCTTTGTTTTCTCCTTAGTTGACTCTTTTTCCTTTTCTTTCGCTTTCCCCTTTCCATTGTCATTTTCCGTAGAAATTTTGTGAGTTGATGATGAATATGGCTTGAGAGAATCCAAAATTCCTATGTTGATCTTCTCCAAAAGACTCATGAGGAGGTCAATCTTCTCTTTTCGAAAAAAATTCTTCTTCATGCCTACCACCGCATTACACACATTTGATCTTTTCTTTAGGATTTTTAGAATGAGAAGAGGAAGCGGAAAATTTTGATTTGGTGGTGAATTGGTCCTTTTATTCTCATGATCCTTGTTGTTCTACTTCTTCTCTTTTGAAACCCTAAGTTTTTCATGACCAGCAATGAGAGCATGGGATTTTGTGGATCTAAGAGTACCCATCTGAATTAGCTTATCATGTTCTCTAGTCAAATCAACGACAAACTCATCAAAGGAGGGCATAGTCCAACTTACACCAAGTGATCTTTTTGTAGCATGGAAGGTTGAGATAAAGACATAATAGTCTAGACCAAGTTTTGCAAGGACGAAAAGAATGAGTTGTGAGTCCTTCTTGTCAATTCCACAATTTTTCAGTTGCAATCTTAGAGATTTGAGTTTAGTGAAAAAGTCTTGAGAGTGTCAAAACTGCTAGGGTTGAGACTAATCAACTCATTTTCCATTTTATACCCTTTCATTTCATCATGTTTCCCAAAAAAAATTTTCTAAGGCATCCCATACTTCCTTGGGTGATTTGGTTGTGTTAACGTGAAAGTGTAGTTATGGTGATACGAAAGATACAAAAAAACTAAAGGTTTCATTGCATTTGTCAAACCACTTTTATTTCTTTGTGTCTTCTTTAGGTTCAGTTTACAATCCAATAGGTATTCGATACAGTTTTTGTTTTCTCAAAGTGAGAGATATGACATCTTTCTATTCGTGATATTTAAATGGGGTAAGCAAAAGAAATAAAAATTAAGATCCATAGCAGATAAAAGTGAGCAACGAAAATAGCGAAAAGAAATGAACCACACAAAATGAACACCCCCTTTGTGGCACTTTATAAGTAATGCGTTGATTACACCCAAGTGTTCGTGTGACATGAGATGATTGGTCACTCACCTTGTAATTAGCGAAATATTGCACAAGCGTGGAGACCACAATTTTCTCATAGTGCGCAAAGAAACAAGTGAACAAGCATAAAATCAATAGAGAAGGGAAGGAAGCTCTCTTGCCACAAGGTTGTGGTGGACGCGCTCACTAACCCACAAATGAAGAAGAGTGATTACAATGCGAAGAAAGGGCTCAAAAAAGAGTCCAAGAGGCTTTCAAGACGCAACAAGGGCTCTCAAAAGGCAAAAAAATGCTAAGAGGGACACTACACACTCAATAAATGATTAGTAGTAAAAATGCCAATAATATTATATAAAATCATACTTTTAGTTTGCCAATTAGCCTAATTTAATTAAATTAAGACTACTAAACGATTAATAAAGGAGTTAATTAAAATTTAATTAAATTTAAAAAAATCCTAAGAAATGAAATATTAGATCTTGGTTCAAACACTAGAATTTTTAAACATATATATACATATATAGTATATGTGTGTGTGTATATTAAGGCACCCTTATAAAAAACTTAACACCTTACTAAATATTAAACACCCACCCTTTTAATTAAAAAAAACCGACCACTAATAAAACCAAAACCCCCTTTTTAATAACTATCCACTTTAATTTTGGGAAGGCTTCAAGAAATTTAAAAGCAAGAGAAGAGTTAAAATGGTCAAGGAAGGATGGAAGCGGATAAGGCACGTGGGCTTGGTTCACAACGATCGTCAGGGGAGCGAGTGCATGTAAGCTCGGCATACGAGGTGGAAGGTAGGCAGATAATGCTTGTAATGGGGAAATGCTCAATGTAACCAACGGGAGGTAGAGCGGGTCGAACGCGGGGTAAATGAAATGGACGAGTGCAGGGTAAGGGCTTAAACTAGCACACACAGAAACACGGATCAAATGGTAGGGGCATAGGGCGCGGAGGAGGATCTCCACACAGCAATGCAGGCAAGGCAAGCAACGAGTGTAAACACAACTCAGAGAATAAACTCGACACACGACATAGAGTGATAGCACGACTCGAGAAAAAGTTGAGGTGACCTCAGGTGTAAATGCAGGTAGCTTGCATATAACAAAACAAAGCACATTTAAACAATAGCTCAGTACAAAACAAGGTAAACAAGCCAATGTAAAGGCAAAATCCAACCAAGGCAGACGCGAAGGGGAGAAGGCAATGCTTAAGCTCGGTGCAAAAGAACGCAGCAAAGGAAGATCCAAATGTGACCCCACCAACGTAAAAAACAATGCAAAAATGAGCAAATCAACACAGAAGAGCTTGACTCTGCAACTCACCAAGACATGGCTGAGGTAACATGCAAAACGCAACTAAAAAAATCAAAGCAAAAAAATGCATGCAAAAGCATAAATCTCGACCGTGCAAAATAGAGAAAGATGTAACCAGCTCACCTACCAATGCAAATGTTGCAAAGAGAAACATGCAATGCAACCAAATAACATACAACAAAAATGTAAAACTAGGCAGGAGGAAAGCCGGAACAGGTCACAAAACTAGATTTAAAAAAATCGTTTCAAATTAAAAATTTCTGATTAAAACCAGAGATGCAAAACCTACCTCCAAATTTAGCGGTTCCTCCAAACTTAGTTGCAGCTAGCTAGATCTGGCTAGAAAACACCTATAACTTGTACATGTAAAACTAGAAAACCCACACAAACTCCAAAAAATGAGATTGTTAAACTTGTAAACAAGATTCAAAAAGAAGATTGAAAACTTGCACGAAAACCAAAAAACGAAGTAATAACAACCGGAATCAAACGAGTGCATGTTTACCAAACAATCACTTTGATACCATATTAGATTGTTCTGCGAGGATCAATATAGAACCCCATGCACATCGAACAAGGTTGCACTTCTAATGGTGTCGTGAATGCTCCATGTAGTAAGCAAGAGATCAAATCACAAAATGAGAATCAAGTATAGAAAGACATTGGTGTGTTCGGCATGCTCATAGATAAAAAAAGAGAGTACATATAGGAGTGTTGTGTAACTCATATGCATGACATGTGTACACAACCCTAACTAACCTTATTGACCTATTCTCACTAAGTGATATGACTAACCACAAGAGGTGGAAAAGACACAAAGTGACGACGACAAGTCATAAACACCAACGAGGAGTAGGTAGACAATGACACGTGTCCTACGGTTATAAGGGGAAAAAGTTTAGGAACACATGTATTACCTGAGATAGGTGATGAAATATCTTAACGACTAAGATCAATCCATACATCCTCGCATGTAAGATCAATGACTCCTATTTATTAGAATGTGTTAGTTGCAAGCACTCTTCCTCCTAAGTAAGACTGCCATTGACATAATTTAAATTAGTTCATATATCTTAAATACACCTATCATAATTACACCACACACCGGGATGTATCAACTTGGGTTGGTGATAAATGTTATCAATCTAACAAACATCAATATGTCATCTAGAAAATATTAAGATTTTTC
Source organism: Taxus wallichiana var. yunnanensis (assembly GCA_018340775.1). NCBI lineage: Eukaryota > Viridiplantae > Streptophyta > Pinopsida > Cupressales > Taxaceae > Taxus > Taxus wallichiana. The sequence continues at coordinate 112,567,241 of CM031240.1, forward strand.
AGTGGGTGGTGATAAATCATATCAATACAACCACATTTTTATGTCGGTCTTAAAAATACCATGCTTTTTTACTTAAATTCTCTAAGCTAAAAGAAAAAACTTATAAATGAGAATCAAATTTAAGATTGAAATTACCATGTGACGGTCAAATTTAAGGTCAAAAATAAAAGTAAACACACTTGAACAAGACATCCACCTCTTACTCCTATTTTGAAATGCATCTAGGCTCTCACTATAATTTATATTTTAACATTATAACACTTATTTAAAATTATAACATTAAGCATTTGAAAGGTTCGAGGGTGAGAAGCTCATAGTGCTAGATTATATTCATTGTTCCTCCCATACTAACAAATGCTTATAGTGCTTGCGTCTTTAAGTGGGTCCACTTATCTTGTGATTATTACAAAAATACACGAGAAAACATGTGGGTCATCTTGCCTTATGATTATTACCAAAAACATGAAAAAACAATGTTATAGACACTCAAATTTGGCAATTTATACTTTGACGACACTTGATTTGACAATACACTTTGGCTATGATAATTACCATCTCCACACTCCTACTTAACACTTTTTGATGTCTCTTTTTAGCTTTTTTATCCTTGCATATTGACATGTTGACAAAATCGAGAATACAATGTAAAAAATCCATAGACAAACATCAGTTGAAAAGATCCAAAATTCATTTTGCATGTTTTCTATCTCCAATCCACGGTCATATAGTTTGGTCAGGAATTTATATCTGGTCCTAACCAACACATGCGTACGGTCTTAGACCAACATGTCCTCCAACTATGCTTTTAAATTGATATCTTTTTTTGGGTCGTATACTTCATCTAGGTCATCCTTTCTTGGATAAATCACGTATGAAACCTTATCTAATAAAGTAAACATTGCCTCATTTCCTAACTTAGAAATTCTATGGCAATGCACTTTGATAGAATCACTTCCTTCACTTGTAAAAGCCACTTATAGCTCCCTAAATCTTGCAATAGTACACGACGGTCATTAGGGTAAAGCACCTACATTAGGTTTGAAGCTTCTTACCGGTCAAGAAAATATTCTCTTATTGGTGTAGGTATATATTTTCCTTGTATTTATTTATTACTTGGAATATTTCCTACACATATGGCAACTCGTCTTGCTTAGGAGTTCTTTGTGTCATAGGAGTTACTTGACATGTATTAGATTTTCATAATGTGTCATAGGAGTTACATTTGATCGATATTATGGGAATTTAACTCCCCTTCCCATACTTGGACTCTTGACCTCTATTCTCATGAAGGAGTTACTTATTGCTCTCCTATTTGTACACACCATATTGAGCTATTGATTTGTTTCATGATTTAACACCATTCTTATGTTTTGTATGACTATTTTTATATTGCATTGCTTGTTGGTTTTTCTTGGAATTCGTATAACTACTTATCTGAAGCATTATTTATCAAATATTTTGATGGGAACTCTAATATGGTATCAAAGTGGTGTTGATAAAACACTTGTTTGTTTTCATTAGTTGTGATATTATTCAAGTTTTTAATTTGACAAGGTTATATGCAAAGATGTATCTTTTTTCTCGAAAAACATGTTAAGTTTGTTATTAAGGCTATCTTAGATCATGTGCTTACAGGAATAGGGTGTTTTGTATCATGTTTATGTAGATGTGATATCAACTCACCGCCCAACTTGGCCCCAACTTGATGAGATGCATTGTGATCCACCTTCACGAGCTCATTGTCAACCCAAACCAACTTAAAAGTTGCATTCGAAACCCCTGCTCTACACTCAACTTGGCATCCTCCATGCTTAACTTGGCATCCTTTCCCGATTTGGCCCTATGAGGAGATCTAGTTGTAAATAACTTAGCCCCGAAACACTATTACCTATTTTAGCTCGTGGATCTTTGACCGAATCGTCTAGCGACTTTGCCTTAGCCCACTTTCACCACACCGTCCTTAGTCCCTACTCGCACCGATTTTGGCTCTCCTTGGCGTGACTTAGTCAAACCTGCTCATAATTTTGGCATGATTCATCCTAGATCATACAAACCTCCTTTCTCACTCACTACTCACTTCATTGGAATGTTTGGTCATTTCAAGTAAGTCGACACTCTGCTCTCCCTTGGACCTCGACCTAACTCGACCCCAACTCACCGTGCACTACTCACCTCAACCTCAAGTCAGGCGCTTACTCCCAACTCACTTTGGGACCTTGCACAAATTATTCGACACTTTTCCCTATCTTGGTCAACTTTGATCTATTTCAACAAACGCTCCTGCCCAAACACCTTTCAAGGCAAGTTTGAATTTTTCTAATAAGCTTATAGTGTTTGCATAAGAATTAAAAAAGGGAGTAAGTGTTTCTTGGTGCAAGTGATCAAGTAGGAAAGTTAGTAAGGTATTTGATTTGATGTAAAGGGATCTTTTGATCGAACCTCTCCACCTTCATTTTTGTTCAAAACAACCTAGTATAGTGAATTTAAATTGAAAGCATGATTTCATTAAATAGGTTATTACGGGAAACTATTTTTCACTCTAACTTTTGACTAGCTTCTTGGTTTTGAGTGCTATATTTTGTAAAGGTGATTGTTTTCTCATTCCCATCCATGCGAACCTATTTATTTTGTAAGAATGCACTAAAATTATAAAGTGTCGAATCGGGTGGGTGCAAAGCATACTTTTAAGGGTGTGTACTATGTTGGATCCTTCTACATACTATTTTTTGTTCTACTTTCTGCACTTCTTTTTCTACTTAAAATGGAAATAAGTTCTATAACACCAATCACACCCTTTAATTATCACGAATGGAAGTCTAAAATTAAACTCATTCTAAGAGGTGAGGGACTATGTCGAAAAACAATGGGGCTTGAAACCGATATAAGCTAATAAGCAAGAATACAATATAGACCATGAAAAATGGGTTTCAAACATGGGACATCACTCATAATGTTGCCACACAATCGAGGCCAAGGCAGCCAAAATCATATAATGTGCACATAAGAAAAAGGGCAAAGCCCGAAGACAATGGCAAACAATGACAAATAGTAGCAAGCAAAGAATCAAACAACCATGGTAGAAAATAGACCTGCAAAGTAAATGTTGCACATGAAGCACCCATTAACATGTTAGAAAGATAAAAATTATGTAAAAGTGTGTACGATCCGATATAAAGTAGTATGCTAGTAAAAATAGAAAGTAGTATATAAAGAAACAATAACACATGTGATGTGTACGAAATTAGATGCCCCCAGAAGCTGATGTGGTACTGGTAAGAGGTACAGTGCCAAGCATCCATGTTGCATGTAATAGATCTGTATGAAGTCTACATTCACAACTAGAAGGCAAGTGAACACACATGTGTACATAATAAAAATAATGACATACAAAGTACATGTCTAACATAGTAAGCGAAGTGTAACATGTGAAAATGAGTAATCATGAATAATGTGCAACCAACATATGCGTATGTTGTGGATGAGTGAGATGGATGTTGAGATGTGGAGTTCAATTACTTCAATTTAGCATGCTATATCAACTTCTTTGTAAACACAAGAACCAAAGCATTAGTTATGAAGGGACCAACATCACCACCTATGACCAAAGATCAATCAAGCAGCAAGTAGGAACTAGCATCGGTTAGGGCTAACCGACGTCGGTTACCTGTGCATGAGTGTTTTATTTAACTCACGGGAATTAGATCTAATTTTAGTATTAAATCGTAGCTATTCATTGTAATTGCATGGCTAAGTGCCCTACGTTTGTATAAGGTATTTATAAGCTAGAAAGATAGGGTTAGAAGAGAGTTAATGATTCTTGTGGAGTGTCCTAAGTTTGTATAAGGTATTTATAAGCTAGAAAGCTAGGGTTAGAAGAGAGAGTTAATGATTATTGTGGAAATAATTGTGAGAGAGAGAATTCTTGGAGAAGAAGGAGAAGCTTAAGAGAAAGAAAGTATTGTACATCGTGAGAGGTGTGGAAGATTGTAAATCTTCATTGTATATATTCTGAAAGCTTTGGATAATAGATTGGCTTGTTTCTTGGTGGATGTAGCCCACACTAGGTGAACCACATTAAATCTGGTGTTGATTTATATCTCTTGTTTTGTATATTTCTTCTGGTAGAATATCCACTTTTATTGCATGTATGCTTAGATCTAATATATTATTTGTATAACCTTGTGTTAACCCCAACAATGGAATGGAATGCAATGTGTGTGTGATAGGACCCACGTGCCCCTAAGGTATTGTGTATGAGTATACATGAGATGAGGTTCATTTATAAATTCCCCCTCAAAGAATCAAGAATGAACCATAGAACAAGAGTGTGTCATCGGGAAATGGTTTGAATTATGCGCTAGAAAGATATGATCGACAAATCATAGAGCGTAGAGAGTGAGTGAGTTTGGTGAGGTTCACTTTAGAGTGAGACCCTCAACAATTGAGTATGAACTATGGAACTATAGTGCATCATAGGGAAGTGTGCATCATAGGGAAGTGTGTTGTGTTGAGTATGCATGAGAAAGATGTGTCATGAATGCTCTGAGTGTGAAATGTGTTGTGTGTATGATGTGAGGCTCATGAATGTAGGATGCCCTCAACAATCAAGTGTGAACCGTAGCACAACAACATGTCATCGCGAAATGATGATACAAATGTATCAAGATGTGAAAAACATGTGTGAAAGACTATATGCAAAGTATAGGGTGAAAAAATGGAAATGTGAAACATCCGACAATGGTAGAGGGGGAGGAGAATAATCATGATGCTCCCCAAGTGTATAATGATAAGTGTGATCAAGTAACATTGTGTAAGAGATCATCATTGTCATGGTCAAATTCGTATGGTGTTGCATCCAAGACATGGTAAGCTATAGTATGTGGTTGATCTCATAGAGAGTCGTTACGGCGTAGATTATACATGCCCATTGTGTATTCCTCATCAGTGAAAGGTGGTAATAGAAATCTATGTGCATACCAATGAGTAAGATTTTGTGAATAGCCAAGAAATAAGTCGTTGCAAATGAAAACATGACCAAAGGGCATGGGCAATGAAATGTTGATATGATTAGGATCTAATGTACCACCAATGTAATCGAGCCAGGAATTTTTAAGAGTAAGTGGAAAAATACACAGATTGCGTGCAACAAAGACTGATAAATGAAATACTCAAGGCCATAAGCAATAGTAATGTAAATATATCCATGATATATATGTGGTGAATGCGGTGGAGGTACAATATTGTCAAGTGTAAACCCAAGCCGAGTGAAGCCATCATGTGTGCAAATAGTGTTAGAGCAATTAGGATCGAATAGAATGTGTGACCAGTAAGAATTATGCACGAAGAGAGTCCATGTGAAGGGAGCAAGTGCATAATTAGATTGCTCATGAGAAGACACTAAAGGCAATATGATGTACAATGTATGGACATGACCCCGATAAAGTAACATAACATTAGTAGAAAGGGGTAGGGTTTCTGAAGGGGATGGAACAACATCTAGTGTACAAACAGTTCCCTCGAGTGGAGGAAAGTTATCTAGGATAATGCATGGGTCGTGGATCAGCAACAAGATGTATAGTAGAAAAATTCGGAATAGGTAATGTAGTGGTTGGATCTAGGTTGCAATATTGGAATGGTGTACTATCAGTGGGAACCTCGTATTCAAGCCCTCATGTAAGAATCTAACACATTGATGAACTGTAGAAGATACAACTTGCATTCTGTGAAGCCATGGCCTACCAAGTAAGTAATTATATTGAATCGGGATGTCCATGACAAAGAATAGAACTAGATTAGTCTTTAGCCAAATTGTGAGCATAAGGTAACACTTTGCTTTAAGCATGGACGCATAGTAGAATCATATGCTTAAACAGAAATAGATGTTGGGTTAAGAATAGATGCAGGAAGGCCAATGGCTTAAATGAATGATAAAGGACAAAGATTAAGTTCAGATCCAGTATTGACTAAAGCATGCTTAACTCCCAAGTTATTAATGCAAACTCATATATAGAGAGGAGGATCATTGTCATATACAGAAATATTTTCTGCTATAGTAGATGGAAAAGTGATATGTTGAGAAAATGTATTGTGAATGTTTGGATGAGCGATGGAAGAAATAAGAGTAGTAGCCAAAAGAGTAATGATTTTAGCACAACACTTAGGATTGGCTAGCAAGAAATCATGAATAGAAATATCCATGATGAGAGGAGCCTAAGAAAATAATTGAAGAAAATGAAAACCTAAGAGTTGTTTGATCGAGACGAGTTCACCAAATGATTAAGCAAATATTGAAATAAATAGATGCTAAATCTAAATATGTAACAACGTAGATATAGACAATTAGAGTACAAATTTGACCCAAGCAAGTAAGCTAGAAAAATATGAAACCCTAGTTGCAAATGAAAGGATAAAATACTTAGTTGGTTCACAAATAATCTTGGATGTGCAAGCTGACGAACTAATGAACATGAGGAGGGAAGTGTCGCACCCGAGCTTAGAAAATTGTGAGATTGCGGGATCTCCCGGAATGGGGCATCTAGACAAGTTCGGTGGAACATGGGGTGCTACAGACCTCCTCTGGGCACTTGTGACTGCTCAAAACCTTAGAAAACCAATTTTGCAGGGTCACGAGATGTTCGTTGGATGTCTCCTTTAATCACATGTATGTCGTTGTACTTCACTATTGTTCACCTGAAACCTGCAAGAAGAAAGAGCACCTACAAAACCCCAAAACACATCAAATCCTAAAAAGAAAAAGATGCAAATGGGGAGTTGGACTAACCTCGGCGGTCACCCGACTGAGTGAACTTATGATCTAGGCGTTGCACTACATTTTAGACTCCATGTAGTTCTACGTGTGTGTGTGTGTGTGTGTAGAATCATGCCCTAGGTGGCTCTTGTGCCAGATGCACTTGAATAACAAGCAATAGCTAGATGTAGAAGATGTAGATAGATGTGTGCATGGAAAAATGAACTTCCCCTCCTATGTGTGTATGTAGAAATAACAATCCCTTATCCCTTGTGTGGAGCTAGATGGATGCTTGAATGCTCTTGGATGCAACCTTAGGTGGTGATAGATAATGCTTAGTGTTTAGTCCCTTATTATGATCACATAGCTTTGTATTTATATGATTCCCTTGGTTGAATTTCATAATTAACCACTAAAAGGTTGACTAGTAAGAAATAAATATGCCCAACAGCTAGAAAGGACCCAAAGATGCGAGCAAGATACAAAGAGGTCGGGGCACCCAAAAGGGATGGGGTGCCTAGTCATTGGTGTCTGGATGGGTATTGGTATCCGGACTCGAGAGAAACTAGAGTTTGAAAGGTCATCTTGGGCAAGAAGGTGTGTAAGACCAAGAAGGAAACCAAAAAGAAAATAAAGAGGCCAAAAATAGTGGTCAATTAGTACTTTTCTCGCTTGGGAATCATATGAATAGTAGCATGTGATCAAGACCTATAAATGTACTCAAAGTGAGCTATTTAGTGTGTACAAATATAAGGTAACACGAGCAAAATAAGATAATAAATTTTAAACCCTAGTTGCGAGAGAGAGAGAGAGAGAGTAAAGGACTTAGCTAATTTATACCGATGTCGGGACTATGTAGACTAGAGAAAATGATAAATAGGAGGGCATAGTGTCATAAATGTGCACCATAAATGGTGGAATTGTTGGATATGCTCGATTGGGGCGTTTACACTAGGTCGGGGTTCCTGAGCACTTTGAGTCCGCTTCAGGTGCTTATGACTACGAAAATGGTTGGAACTTGAATTTTTGGTATCGTAAGGTTATCACTAATAGTCATTGTTGGTCATTTGTATATCATTTGGATGATCAAAAATTCTCCTGTGACCTATAAAACCCTTAAACTACATCAAATCCCAAAAATAAAATATGCAAAATGGGGAGTTAGACTGACCTCGACGGTTACCCGACTAAGTGAACTTACAACCGAGTGTTGCACTACATCTCACTCCATGTAGTTCTTACTGCATGTTTGATAGAATCGTGCCCTAGGAATCCCTTGTTCAAGCGGATGTGATAGCGAGTGATAGTTAGATGTATTGTTGTCACAAAATCATGCACTTTAGGCATTATTTAGCTCGGTCTCATACTACTATTTAGAAGGTTCTTAAGTGAAGAAAGTACTAATTAATCCCACCTTTTGGCCATCTTATTTTACCTTTTATTTCATCATTCCCACACATTTTCATATGCATGTCTAGCTATTTCATCACTTTCCTATCATTTTAGCCTAAATCAGGCGTCAGGGCACTGTCTTTGGGGTGCCCAAATCCTTTTCTACCTTCCCGCCACTTTTTGCGCTCTTTCTAGTCATTTTCATCCTTATATTTTTCCTAGTTGGCCATGTCGGGATTAATTACAAAATTAGAGCAAGAGAACCCTATAAATATAAAGTTATGAGACCATAATGAGGGTCTTAGCGTCACTTACTACTATCACTCCATCTAGAGTTGCATCCATTGCATCACTTGCATCCACATAGTTCCATGCATCAAGGCTAGGAGATTTGCATCAACACACACAACATAGGGGATGGATTTTATTCTATTCCATGCACACATGTTATTACATTTTCTACATTTATTTATTGCTCACTACTTCACAAAGTGCGACTGACACAAGAGCACATAAGGTGCAACATGCACACACACACACACACACCATAACTATATTTGGGTCCAAAATGTAGTGCAATGCTCAGATTAGTAAGCCCACTATTGTGGCAGTTGAGGTCAATTCGACCCATTCATTTTGCATCTTTTATTTTTAGGGTTTTGATACTTCTTTTTCTCTTACATGTCATCATTTCATCCTCCATTATTCAGTGCATTCGACGTAGTCCAAAAGATTTAGTGCATCAGATAGTGAGAGTTATAGATTATCTTGCAACCCTGTGAAAACCAGATTCTGAGCTTTTACAGGGACCAGGGAGCCTATTCTACATACCAGGGCACCTCGAGGCGCCCCAGTACCCTCCTAGGTGCTCCAGTCTACTCATATCTTCCAGATTTGGTCTTTTCGGGACTTTTGTGCAACAATTCTAGGTTCTAAAATTTACTGATCAAACATGTGACACTCTACGACAATATTCTACAATCAGTTGAGTTCATTCTTTTACCCTCCTTGCACATTTAGGTTTTTATTTCATTTAGCATAATTATTTGAAATTATTCCATATTATTTTTGTGCCTTTTAATAGCATTTTAGTCCTCCTATATTAGATTAACTATTATTATACTTTCCCATAGTTTTTGTTAATTTTAGTTAATCATTTTGGTGAACCCAATCTGATCATATACGCTTCTAGGCTCTTCTCTCTTACTTAGCTAGGGTTTATTTTCCTTTACTATGGCTCAATCTCATGAGGAATTTATTGAAGCTCACCTTAAAGCCATCAATGATCACCTTGTTGAGCACCCTCGAGATCTAGACTTACTTTTGCATGTAGCTCATGAAGAAGCTACTAATCAAGCGAAACTCAATCCTATGTGGCTATAACAACTATCGTTGCCACTCATTGGCTTACTTCCACTCTTCCACCTATCTCTACTATTCCAGGTTTCTCCCTACTCCTACCAATCATTTTATGCCACCCTTAGTTTCTCGTGAAAGGCAAGTCTCATATGTTGGCAATCAATTTTTAACCTCTCTTTATCATGATCTTCAAGCTTAAATTTGTAAGTTACAACAAACTACTTCCACCACATCTCCCTTTTTAGATTATACCTTATTATTGCATACTCCATTTTCACCCGCCATCCTTACTTGTTCCCTTCCTCCTAATTTTGTTACCCCTAAGCTTCCCATTTTCAATGGACATGGTGACCCGCAGGAGCATTTAGAGACTTTCGTGTTGCTTGTCTAGATTTTGCCAACGATCATATTCTCTTAGCTAAAATCTTTCCTCGTAGTCTTCATGACTATGCGATGCGTTGGTTTTATGACTTACCTATCCACTCAGTTACTTCATTCACACATCTAGCTGATGCCTTTCTTACACATTTCTCCATCAACATTGGCTCTAAGATTTCTTACGCTCAACTAACACAACTTAAATAGGGATCCAATGAATAATTAGCTAACTACATTTTATGGTATAAGAACAACCTTGCTAAAATGAAAAATGTGATTACGAGACTCTAAGATTCATAACCTATTCATCCAAAGCCTTACCACCTCTCCAAGAGAGTGTTCTCTTTGAGACCTCTCCTTCATTTGATCAGCTTTGTCATACTCTTAAGCTTCACAAGTCTAAACTTTTATCTCTTTGGAAAACTTAAGTATCATGAAAAAATTCACCCTCCGCTTGTTTTTAAAGTAAGGCACCATTCAAACCATCTACATCTAATCCAACAGACGCTAAAATCATCATCAATGTAGTTACTCCCTCTAAAGAGATTCTGTCCATGAACCACCCAAATGCGCATTTGGCAACCTTCCAATGGCTTTGCATCTTATATAAAAGTAACTCCTTGACAAAAACTTATTACCCTTCCTCCACCACTTGAGTTAGATCCATCATGACCCAAAGGTAGGAACTACAATGAAAAAATCCGTTGTGATTATCATCGTTGTGTGGGACATTCTACAAATAGATGACTAAAACTTGAACAATTATCCAAGATTTACTTGATAACGATATGCTCGAGTTCCCGAGATATACTAGCCACTGCTACCACTAATGACAAGGGTAAAATCAAGCTCTTTTATAATGATTCCCAACAATGCGATAAAACTCCCACGTATTCTTCCGATAATCATACATATCATGTGGTATCACCTCCAACATCAAGAGCTCTTGACTTCTTAGTTGTTAACACCGAAGTTGAGCCCCACATCATTTCTTTTTCCAATGTCGATTATCATGCTACATTTACATCTAATCATTTATACATACACACATATATCATCCCTACCATTATCAACAATACTAAGGTAGATCCATCTTGGCCCATCAATGCATGTTCTATGTCACTCGTTCAGGTTATTGGTTACCCTCCATCACAAATCGACTATCCATTTCGCAAAGCCTTTGGTGTTGTTAAGTTATATGTCACAGTCGGCCCTCTTAACATGCTTTTCCCATTCCTTGTTGGAAACATAGTTGAGGGATGTGACCTACTTTTAGGCCTTAATTGGATCCGTCGTTCTCAATCTATCATATCTATGAATCACTTGCGACTTAAGTTCATTCACAACTCCCAAGTCATTTCTATAAATGGTGTTACTCCTCCTCATCTATCATCATCTCCTCATACAATTTTCTCATCCACCTCTTCTAGTATGTCTCATTCTATGTTATCAAAAGCACGATCTATTCCCGGTTCACATACTCAAATGCCATCTACACGACCAACTCCTTCCACTAGTCCTACACATTGGCATACCCTATTCCTAGGACAACTATTGTTGATTGACGCGTCAATCACCACATCACTTTATTCCACGTTGATCTTCATCACCTTCATGTACCACATCACATCGATCCCCATCACCGGCGCATTTTACTACACCACACTATTTATCTTATACTCATCCCTTACACACATATAGACTTCATTCACCAAAGACAACATTTATCTCACGTACCATAGATTTTAGGTCATGGTCCTACACTTTCCTCCTCGTAGCCACCGTCGAAGGACCTTCGTCCTTTCATCTCCTTGGTTAGTTTTCCATTCAAATACGCTTGGGGTCTCATACTAATATTTAGAAGGTTATTAAGTGAAGAAAGTACCAATTAATCCCACCTTTTGGCCATCTTATTTTACCATTTTATTTCATCATTCCCACACATTTCCATATGCATGCCTAACTATTTCATCACTTTCTCATCATTTTAGGCTAAACTCAGGGCATCCAGGGCCTGCACTAGGGCACCCCAATCCTTTTTATACCTTCCCCTGCCACTTTTTGGGCTCTTTCTAGTCATTTTCATCCTTATATTTTTCCTATTCACCACATTAGGGTTAATTACAAAATTAGAACAAGAGAACACTTTGTAAATATAAAGTTATGAGACCATAATGAGGGTCTTAGCGTCACTTACTACTATCACTCCATCTATAGTTGTATCCATTGCATCACTTGCATCCACATAGTTTCATGCATCAAGGCTAGGAGATCTACATCAACACACACAACATAGGGAGGGATTCTAATCTATTCCATGCACACATTCTTTTACATTTTCTACATTTAGTTATTACTCGCTACTTCACAAAGTGCAACTGACATAAGAGCACCTAAGGCGTGACATGCACACACACACACCATAACTACATTTGGGTTTGAAATGTAGTGCAATGCTCAAATTAGTAAGCCCACTGTTGTGGTAGTTGAGGTCAATCTGACCCATTCATTTTACATCTTTTATTTTTATGGTTTTGATACTTCTTTGTCTTTTACAAGTCATCATTTCATCCTCCATTATTCAAGGTGCATTCAATGCAATCCAAGAGATCCAGTGATAGATAGTGAGAGTTATAGATTATCCCGTGACCCTGTGAAAACCAGATTCTAATCTTTTACAGGGACCATGGTGCCTATTTTACATACTAGGGTGCCCTAGTACCCTCATGAGCACTCCAGGTTTGCTCATATCTTCTGATCTGGTCTTTTTGGGACTTTCGTGCACCATTCCACTTACAAATTTACTGATCGGACTGCGACACTTTGCGAAAATCTTCTATAATCCGTTGAGTTCATTCCTTTACCCTCCTTGCACATTTAGGGTTTTATTTCATTTAGTATAATTATTTGAAATTATTCCATACTGTTTTAGTGCATTTTTATAGTGTTTTAGTCCTCCTATATTAGATTAACTATTATTATACTTTCCCATAGTTTTAGTTAATTTTAGTTAATCATTTTGGTGAACCCAATGTGATCATATACGCTTCTGGCTCATCTATCTTACTTTAGAAATTTGTGTAGGGTGTGTAAGGCCAAATAGAAAATAAGATACACAGACAAAATGACAAAGATAGTTTTCAACCACTCATTTTTTTGCTTAGGAATCATATGAATGCAAGTATGCTTTTAGGACCTAGAAATGTACCCAAGTACGTGATTTTGTGTCTACATTTTCCCCACTTTATGTTGTTGAGTGAATACTCGATAATATAAAGTAGATAAGAGATGTGTACCTGATAACCATGTAGAGTGTGATGATGATAACGTGCCAGAGAGACAAGTGAAAGTGTGAAGTGATAAAAATGAAGCATGGAAGCTAAGAAAGAGGAAGTGGCCTTAGGGGTGAAATGTATAGTGTTCTACTATGTTGTACCTATTATTGTGCTTCTTTGTAGGGTTATTTATTGTTGCGTAATGAGGATGGACTGTAAAGAAGAGTGAAAGAGTAGTCAAAGTCATGTATTATGAAAACTCTTGCAAAAGTATGTAAAAGCATGTAAATGTGTGTAAAAAATAGTAAAAGGAAAGTGTGCACATGATTCGTGAAGAGTGAAAATGATAGAAAATGTTTTGAACTATTGTAGAAAAGTGATTTTTGGAAGATCTCATGCCAAGAGTGTGTTTTTGGGTGATCTCACACCAAGAACGAGTTTTAAGGCGATCTCACACAAAGTGTGAGTTTTTAGGCAATCTCATGCCACGGCAGAAGAGTGTTGGGGAGAGAGGTCTCGTGTTATGCTCATTCCATGATTACTTCCCAAATAAGCACCACTATAGATGATACATCTTGTGTTTAGTTATGTATTGTTCCGTGTTGAAAAGGATATAGTAGAAGATTACATGCATTTTGTTTTCTAAGATCAACTTGATCCCGTGAAATTGTTATGAATTGTGTTGATATGAGAAAGTAACTATAACTACCCCTGGTCATACGTGTCCAGGAAAGGTCAAGAACACCCAGGTGTTAGTGTATGTTTCCAGGCGCTAGTGTCTATATTAAACTAAGTATCTAAGTCAGATTATGGGTCGTTTATGAAACTTTAGCTTGTTATGTTCATGTGTTGAATTGTACTCTGTTGTAGCTCTAACCTTCTATATGGGGTGACTGATTCACACAATGTATGTACCTCCTCGTTTGGGGTGCATGTGACATCGCTAGGAGAATGTGGCCCAAAGAGAAGACCTGATGCTGATATGAAATTATATACCTGTAGGAGGAGGGGAATGTGAATGGTAGAAACTAAGGCACATACAAACAAAGTGGCTAGTAACATGTGTTAGTAGAAAAAGAAGCAAACATGTCATGGAAAATCATGTCATAGAAAAGTGGGGAAACAAGCAAATGTGCATATAAAAGAGAGACCACGAAAAGTGATGTTTCATACATGGGACATTCCTCATAATGTCACAAGACAATCAAGGATGAAGCAGCCAAAATCATGCAGCGTGCATACAAGAAAAAGGGCATAGCCCACAAATAATGGCAAACAATATCAATCAATGACAAATAGTAGCAAGAAAAGTATTAGACAACCACGGTGAAAAATAGTCTTGCAAAGAAAATGTTGCACATGAAGCACCCGTTAGCATGTTAGAAAGATAAAGAGTATGTCAAAGCGTGTATAGATCCATGGGAAGTAATGTGTTAGTAAGAATAAGTAGTAAATAATGAAACAATAGCACATGTGATGTGTAAGAATAGAAATGTAGATGCCCCCAGGAGCCTCGGTGGGACCGATAAAGGTACGAGCGACAAACATCATTGTTGCATCTAAAAATTTGTAAGAAGTCGACATTCACAACTAGAGAACATGTGTATATAGTTTAGATGTTGACATATTGGATATTCGTCTAAAATAGTAAGAAAAGTGTAACATGTGAATCTAAACAAGCAAGAATAAGTGCAAGCTGAGATATGCAACATGTTGTAAGTGTGAATGGAATGGAATGCAAAGTGAATGATAGAAGCAACATGCCCCCTAGAAAATGTGTATGAGATGAGGTTCATTTATAAAATACCCCTTGACAGTCAAGAATGAACCATAGAACAAGAGTGTGTCATTGAGAAATGGTTTGAAAGAGATGTTAGAAAGATCATGCAACGTACAACGTAAAGATTGAATGATGTGATATTCATTTCAGATTTAGACCCTCGGGAGTCGAGTATAAATTGTGGGACTAGATTGTGTCATAGGGTAATGGTTTGAAAGAGATGCTAGTAAGATAGATCATGAAGTGCATAGCATAGAAGAGGTGAGGTTCATTTCAGATTTAGACCACTGAGCAATCGAGTATGAAATGGAACTAGAGTGCGTCATAGGGTAGTATGATGTTTACACATGGTAGCATTTAAGATGCATTATGTTAGCGGGTTTTGAGTGGCTTTCCATTGATATTAGCGAGATCATAGGCACCCCTCTAGCCTATCTATGATGGCATAAGGTTTGATCTAGTTAGGTTTGAATTTTCCTTTGAGACAGGCTTTAGCTATTGTGTTTTTCTTATTTTCCTTTAAGACAAGGTCACCGATATCAAATTCTTGTGGGCGAAGCTTGTTATTGCAAGCTTGTGCAATGCGAGCTGATATACGCAAAGGTGTTCATCAATCTTACACACGATGAGAGTCAAACATCTCAAGCTCATGGAGTCGATGTTCGTGATATTCATTGTCTTTGAGAATGCCTTTAAGGGACACCCATAAGGAGGGTATTTCTAGCTCTAAGGGGATTATTGCTTCAGTGTCATACACAAGTGAAAAGGGTGTAGCATTTGTGGGGGTACACACACTAGTGTGGTAAGCCCAAAGAGCGTATATAATTTTGTGCCAATCGTCACCACTAGTATCAATGGTCTTGCGTAATATTTTAACAATTTTCTTACTTGGTGGCTTCAGCTTGCCCATTTCCTATGGATAATAAGGAGTGGAGAATGTTTGCTTGATCTTGAATTTGGCACAGAGGCACTTAACATCCTTATTTTTGAAAGGAGAGCCATTATCGGTGATAATGACAAATGGAATGCCAAAGTGTGTAATGATATGGGTAGTAATAAAGTGACAAATAGCGGGGCCATTGGTAGTTTGTAGGGGTGCAACTTCCACCCATTTAATAAATCATTCTAGAGTAATAATGATGTATTTATGACCATCCACCGATTCGGGGTTAATTTTTCCAACGAGATCAAAACCCCATAAGGAAAAGGGCCATGATGGAGTAATAGGTTGGAGGTCATATGCAGGCACATGATGGAGATTGCCATGTTTTTGGAACTTATCACAATGTTTGGCATATTCTAAACAATCATGTTCCATAGTAGGCCAATAGTAGCCCTGACGTAGAAGCTTGTGTGACATGGCTTTACCTGAAAAGTGACCACCACACAAACTATCATGAACATGAGAAACAACTGTGGGGATGTCATCGAATCCTAAACATCGCAACAAATTACCATCAAATGATATTTTGAATAATGAAGCACCAATGATTACATATCGTGTGGCCTCACATTGCAAACAACGAGCTTCGTGAGGTTGAAATCCGTTGGGAATGGTTTGTCGATATAGAAAGTTATAAATTTGAGTAAACCATTTAGGATGGTCATTGTTACGTGTGATAACACATGCTTTGAAAGGAAGAATATATATAGATGGTTGTCATAAGTGGTGAATGATGAATGTGGCCTTCTCATCAGTGATATCTTGAGGAATGAGTGATGCCACACTAGCCATAGCATTTGCATGTCAATTGTCATTACGCGAGAATGGAAGAAAGAGAGTAGGACTCAAATGTAGTGAGGATTGTTTTACCAAGTTATTGTATGGGACAAGACACTCCTCTTTTGTTTGATATGTATCATTAACTTGATTTATAATAAGTTATGAATCACCATGTATGTGGATATTACGAATAATAAGTTTATGTGTGACAGTGAGGCCGAGAATGAGGGCCTCATACTCAACAATGTTATTTATACATGATAACCCTAAGCAATATGCAAAGGGGAGATGATCACCATGTGGAGTGATGAACACAATTCCAGCCCCGCCCCTAAGAGGTAACGGGACCCATCAAAGTACATAGTCCAAGTGTTAGTATCAATGGTGTAAGCAGTGAAATCATCTCGAAAAGAATCAAAGATAAGTGACGTATCTAGAAAAGGTGTGTCATCTAATTGGTCGGCAATAAGTTGTCCTTTGATTAATTTTTCTGGAATAAATTTGAAGTCGGCCTCGGTAAGTAGCATGACCCGAGTGTGCAACATGTCCCGAGAGATGTGTGTGGGACAAGAGGTATCATAGAGGATATACTTTGGTAATGATATGAACTGTTAGCATATGGATTTTCATGCATAAAAATGACATGCAACGGTGTGGGAACAAAGTCCCTCCTCAATGAAGGTGAGGCTACCTTTATTGAAAACCAAAACTATATTTACATTTGTACATTCAAAATTGTATGTGGGGGTGTTTTGGAACATCAATGGAAAGAAAAGCTGAATGAAAGAGATGGAATGGAATGAAGTAAAGGAATGGAAATAACATGTAAGAGTTAAGTAAAAGCGAGCCTAATATTGCATGGAGAAGAACAATCAATAACTAACACAAATAAAGCAGAGTTTGCATCAGCTAAACGAGAATGAGTAAAAGGGAACACATGTGAGCAAGTAGATAATTAGAGCTTGATCACTGTGAACTAGAACAACATATTAGTAGCGTTGACAATAAGATCCAAGACAATATTTGCATGCAAGATTCAAACACTAACATCTAATGAACATAAGAACATCAAATGCTAGAAGAGACAATGAATGGGAAACAAAGTTCATATTTCTTTAACTCCAAAATGTCTTCTCAAAAGAACATAGTTTCTTTCTTTGAAGTAAATCTTGCATACAAAATTATTTTCTTCTCCTCTCTAAAAGTCACCCTTACAAATGAGCCCCTGACTTCCTTTTATAACCCAAAAGTTGGTTACAAAGTAGTTAGGGTTTTACATGAACATTAAATAGGGCACTTAAGTGACTTTGAATTTTTCAACCAACTTTATTAAAAGCAACTAAAAATAGAAACCACTTAAGTTATCCACAGTTTTCAAAAAGTAAGCTCAATAACAACATCCCTTTTTAAAATTCCACTTTTAAAACATATGAAAATAACCAATGCCTTATCCATTGAAATGGGGTTCGCCTATCTCAAACGTGAGAAATGGACTTTCCCACTTCGTTAGATACCAAGAAAACTATCTCCTTGTCCCATCGGTGAAATTAGGATCCATCGTTTTCACCAATTGAAAGGATCTGAACCTTCCCAATATTTCAAACATCGTTTCTTCTTCACAAGGTTCATTTGGTCGAAGAACAACCTCACAAAAAACCTATAATTCCAAGATCCTACCTGACATATCATTCAGATTGACCATCTTTGATTGAGCATTCTCAAACAAGTTCTTTAATTTGATGCAACGTTCCATTAAAGCTGAAGAGAAATTGATGGTGGGAGTATACATGTCCTTAAACAATTGTGAAAATTACTCTTCCACATGTTCTGATGAATACCTTTGATTTTCCCATTTACAAGATCACAAGGGATCTCAGCTATGAATTCTTGAATCAAGGTGAGTGAAGTGAAGGCTTCATTGCATATGCTCTCATAATGGATCATAGAATCCTCGAGAAGTGTCTTTCTTGATTTGAGATGTAGACACCAAAGAAAACATGTCCCTTGACATTCAAATTCAAGAATTCCTTCAATGGCTAAAGTTGAGGATTCCATACTCATCATCTCCTGTAGATTGGGCAATATCTCATCCAAATTTGATATGTTAGAAACAAAATTTTCCTTGAAAGAAAGAATTGGATCAAGATATGCATTGATATCTTCATGGAGCTTAACGGTTATTTTGATCATCTCTTGGCCTAAAACGAGAATCTTTGAAAGCCAAGTTTTAGTGACATGGCCCAGTGTGTTTATTTCTTTTGATAAATTGAGATTTTCTTCATCAGGGGAAGCCACTGCATCGGGTACTGGGAAAGTGGATGATATGGGATTTATCAGATGTTGAACATATTCCACCAATTGATTCTTTTTAGCCTCGAGTGAGAGTTCTAAGACTTATATTTCTACGACTTATAGTTCTAAGACTTGGATTTCCCAAGTCCAACTCGGAAACTTCATAATCAATAGATGTTATGGCATCACGCTCCTTGCCAACTTATGGGTTGGTGAGATCCGTAAATATGTTTCTGTCATCATCCACCATTATTCGGAAAGCACTTTAGGATTATTGGGAATGACATCATTTGAAAGTTTTAAAAGGGCATCGAAGTCAATGTCAATTGCCTTAGAAACCCTCTTCCTTTTCTTGATTTCAAAATCAACCCAAAGTAGTATCATTCACTACTTCGTATACGTGAAGCCTAGAGCCCGAAGCAACATTCTTATTGTTCTCGACATCATGAGATTCTAGAAAAATCCTTTCCACGATCTCGATTTTAGGATAAATAACCTTGATATCTACCTCTTGATTATTTGGGAGATTTTAGGAAATCTCTTCGTGAACTGTAGGTTCGAAGCATTCAATATTTGGATTACCTACACCTGAGTAGACGCTTGTGTAAGGCATGGCTGAGGATTGTTTTTCATGAGCTTCTAAAACTATCCACAATGTGAGTAGAAGAATCTCTACTTGAAGTAGAAAACCCCGATACACGCTCTCTTCCTTCACTGGGGCTAGGACCCTTAAATGTTTCTCCTCGTGACACATTCTTCGATGAAGTGGATTTTGGAAATCACTCATTTCTTACTTGTTGTGTATGACTAAATGGCACGAGGTTGATTGAGAAGAAGCTTTGGTTGATTGGAGACCTCCTTGAGTTGGCAGTTTTTGTAATCATGAGGTATGATCTTGGATTGATTGTAACTTTGCAAGTTCTCTTTCATACCAAGATATGCTTATTTCAAGAATCGGTTGATTCTTGCTATCAAGAGAAAATTCATCTCTTTTGGTCCAATCAATTCATGGCAATGGGGTAAAAGCAATTGCATCATATGAGGGATCAATAACATCTTCATCATCATCTACCAATGAATCAAGAGGGTTTTGATGTGAAAGGCCTTGATCTGAGCAAGGGTTAGGTGAGAAAACTCTCACCTTCTCACTTCATGTTCATCGGAACAAGCAGCCCATAAATCTTCCATGGTAGGATTGTGTTGATACTTTGCCCCAAGCATCTTTTGCATATATCCATTGATATCAAACTGGGATCTCTTCACATATGGATGAATAGTGATGAGGGAAAACTCTTTTTCCATGAGTTGTGCACTGAAGAGATTTGGACATTGGTATTCCCTAATTTGGATTGGGAAATGAATTCTGAGATATGATTGTCACTTTGAGAAGACAATGAACTTGGAATAATTGTCGCACAAGGTCCATTAATGCCCTCGCTTATCACTGACGTACTTAGGAAGCTTCCATGGAGTACCCATGCAAAGCCACTTATGCGAATGTAGGAAAAGGATGAAAATTGAATAAACCATGTTCCCCATTGGGAAATGACATCCATGGCCTCTTTAGAGAATCTTTCCTTTGTATTCTGATTCAAGTTTCGAATCACATGGAAGGTGAATGCATCGTTAACTCTTATGAAATGATGAGAGCTATTTTTGAAACTTAGCTACGAGATAATAATGGAAGGCATTATTTGATGGACCCATGACTCCTCTCATTTTGAGTCCCAAAATAGCTTTCTTCTAGCCACTACATAAGTCAAATATGATGTCATGTAGAAACATCTAGTCATCTTCACTTCATCAATTATTTGTGAAGGGTATCATTGATGATGGTGGCCTAATCCACAAACTCTCTCTTAGTAAGGATGATACAGATAAACTGATACATCCATGGGTGGAAAATCCTGGCAGAGGGTAAACCGAAGACTCGACTCAAGAGAGTAATCATGTCCCCAATTTCTTCCACGAACTCAATGCGTCTGACAACTCTTTAGGAAGCCGGTCAACTCGAGGCCTCTTGGTCACTAACTAGTTGTTATTAACCATCTTGCTCCACCTGAGGGGTTCTTCATCCCAAAATTCTTGTGTTGACTTTCGAGTGATATCCGCATTCTCAAGGAAGTCAGGTATGTTGAGCAACTCCTCAATGTGCTCTGGTGTGATTAAGAGGAAAGGCTCGTGATTATCTTTAAAAATTCCTCATCTCTCGGATCATAACACTCCACGCAAGTGATTACCAACTCTGGACATTGCAAGGACCATAAATGCCACTGCTTGGGGTAGAACACTATGGTAAAGCCTATTCGAGAATATGGTTTTTCCTTTAGCTTTCACCCAATCACGGATTGTTGCACGTTGATGGTACCCAGTTTGTATCGATGATATTGTCATATCTTGACTTGATGGAACTGGGAGGAATGATTCCTTGGAATTCATACTTGAGCACAGACTTACTCGATTTCTCCACTGGCTTCCTCGATCTTCCGAAAATTTGTTATATTTTTCGGTCATTATGAATTTTATAGAAAAATGACTCAAGCACATGAAACAATGCAAACAAGGTCGGGTCACGAGTCTCCAAAACTCCGTTTATGCAAAAGAAATATAACCTTAATATTATTATTATTTTAAAAATAAATAATAATTGGTCTCGGGTTATAAATTTTTTTTAAAATGTCAATACATCACACCGAGACTAGGCTCAAATTTTGGATTTGGTGACAATGATATATATATATATATATATATATATATATATATATATATATATATATATATATATATATATATAATTATTAAAATCTCTTGATTTTAATATTCTGCATGGATCGATTTATTTATTTTTTTAAATTTACCTCGCTCTTCACATTGACTATTTCTCAAACTTATGAACGCGTACTTTGGGCTTTCCTCCTTCCTGACAGCTGCGAGTGCGTGGACGTATGGTGCATGCATGAAAATAATTTGCTGGATTGTGTCTTTGGCTGTGTGGAGGATGCATACATTGAAACTTTTAAAAAACATGTGTGAACTTCTATCCTTGACCAACATGAACCAAGTGTAATGCTTGGAGATCTTCTTAGAGTGGATTATTGAACTGTTCAAAATGTGGACATCAATCCTTTAACTGCTTAGTAAAAGGCGTGGAGGAATGTTTTCTAAACCCGCGCTGAAAGATATTCTCCAAACCTTATTCAACTTGCTGATGCGTGGCCTGTTTGGACTGTTTTATTCTTGGCCTGCGTTGAAACTTTTTCTCCCTTGTATCTTGCTAAACTTGTTCCATTTGAACCAATGCGTAGAAGATTGTTTTATGCTAATGTGTGGATTGTTTTATTCTTCTTTTAACTACGTTGAAACTTACTATTTCTTGTGTTATGGTTGTTGTGTCCCCTCCTCATGGTCTCTTCGAATGCTTTGACAACGTGGATATCAAATAGACTTTACCCCTGGCGTGGAAAGTTGTTGTCTTCTCCTTGTGCAATGAATAATTCCTAAAACCAATGCGTGGAATCTCCTTTAACCACTTATGCGTGGAAACTTGCTTTCTTGTTTAGCGTGAATGCATGATTATCTTCTTTGGCCTCTTCCTTTATGTGTGGAAATTAATGAATGTTCTCCCTGCCAAAACAAATGCGTGGAAATTGTTTAAAACCTCTGCAGATGATCTTCTTTGGCTTATGCTTGGTCTCTAGCTATTTCTTTGTTCTCCGTATAGCTAATGTAATTTTTTAAATTGTGTTTACAGTAAACTAGACATTTGAAAGCTTCAAAGCTTCTTCGCATGAATTTTTCCAAGGAGTTTGATAGAGAAATGGTTAAAGAAGCTTTTGTAACCGTTTCTTATTTCCGTTGGAATAACCAATTTCATCTTTCCCAGGTAGTGGCATTAATTGCCAAGGGAAAGTGGGAAATAAACAACCATTTGCCAGTGGAAATGGCACGGTGGGTTAGCAATCCCCATTTTATTTCCCCTTGTGGAAAATTGGGAGATTTTTTACCTGTTTGCCAATCCATTGAATTAGCAATCACTTGAAGAAATCCCACAAGCGGGGAAACAAAACGAATTTGCCAGGAAGGGGGGAAATCTGGGTATGGGATGCCAATTTGGCATCCTGACAATTGGAAGCGAAGCTTACTTTCCCCTGGTAATTAAAATAAATCTTGTCAAATGAATTTTAATTAATATTTATTTAAGTAAAAAACCCAAAAATTATTAAAAATTGATTTTATCAAATAAAGGATAATAATTTAATTAAATATTAATTAATTAATTATTAATGCAGTTTATAACTTGGTGGGAGGATTTCTCACCCGAAATGGACGAAACAAAGACCGGAACGATCACAAAAACGAGACGATCGCGACGAGGGCGTTAAATCATGTAAAATAACACTTTTGAAAATTTTCAAAATTCCCGGTTTATAACTTTTGTGAAGTCAAATTAGGCGATAACAAAACCTCATTGTTAAGAAGGTAGTGACACAACTTGTCTACTACAAATACGAGGCCGGGCATAATTTGTCAATGTAACTGTAATTGCATTCATAAGAGAGTAAAGTCTGACTAATGTAATAGACAACCCGCTCACATTGAGAATCATCATGTTGTGCTAGAAGGGCCCTTAATGCATGGAATGTAGCACAAAAAAAAAATAAGAAAGGATGCTTAGTCGTGGGAGGTACTAGGATAGGAGGATTTAAGAGATATACTTTAATAGCTTCGAATGCCCTTTGAAAATGATCACCCTAGGAAAAATTAGCATCCTTTTTCATTAAACGCGTAAATGGTTTGGTTTTGTCACAAGAAGTTGCGCATATAACGACAAATTGCTTAGATTTTACCTTGCGGTGGCGTAAGCGATGCAAATTATGAGGTGGAGGCATGTCAATAATGGAACAAAAATTATTGGGGTCCTTGTGACTGACTCGGAAGCTGGTACATAAGTGACAGATGTGAGAGAAAGATAATAGAAACCAAGTCAAACAAGTGGATGGACTAGAGAGTGTATCACCAGTGATTTTTTTTACTCAAGATCCATGCATATAACAACATACCTAGTAAAATATTAATATGTGCGTGATTTTGTGTCTACACTAAGCAACAAGAGGATGAGAGTGACTTACTTGATATCTAGATATCTATCCTGAATTTGGGCTAGAATGATGGTGGAACAAGATCAATTTGGACTATGCATGCTTTCTTTTTGAGATAATGATCTACATGTGCTTTGGACAAGTGGCGTGCAGGTATGTGTAGGACCACCTAGGGTGCTAGTTTCTAATCTGGGCATTAGTGTCCTTGTGAAGAGTGTAAATCTAGTTCTTTTAGTGTCTGACAATGTTGTATTCACTTTGCTTTGTGTCACATCCACTTCATTGTATGGTTTTCCTGTCGCACTTGTTCTGTAAAACAAACCCTAACTACCTACACAAGGCTCAAACACATGTTAGATGGAATAAAATATGCATACGTTTGATTTGAACTAACCTCGATGGTCACCCCAATGTGGTTGTTACCAAGTGTTGCACTACATTTCAGACTCAATGTAGTTTTTGTGTGTGTGTGTCGATAGAATTGTTTTGGTATGTAGATTTACACAAGGAATAATACTTAAATATATTCATTTTATGAAATACATAAATATGTGTGTGTATATACATATATATACATACATATACATATACATATACACACACGCACACGCACAAGATTTTTTCCCTACAAATAAGGAATTTGTTTTAACCACATTCTCTAAAATACTATAATATGGGTGTTATCAAACCCACCCTATATGCCTCTAACAAACAAATAATGAGTTGTTAATACAACCTACTATCTCAATCAGTGAATACAAACTAAATAGTCCATAATTATATACCATATAATGAACACTAATATGGATAATTCCTAACATCCCCCTTAGTGTGAACATGGGGAGAAAGCACATCTCAAGAACTGGAAACAAAATCGTATGCCTCTGCATACTTTTAGGTCTGCATATTGCCATTTGGATCTTGTTGCACATGATCACCCACTTCACCACAGTGAATCCATCACCGAGATGATCACACTTCCACCAATACACCTACATATGAGAACTCAACAATTCTTTCTTTCACTTCCAGTGAATGCTCTTTCACCAACCGATTGATGAATAAGTACAATAGTTAGAGAATATCAACAATCGATGATCATTGTAATGTATTGCCCTCCTATACACCTATTCTCAACAACCATAATGCATGTTATCCTCATTTAAAACTTTAGCAGGGAAGGAATACCTTGTTTTATTTTTGTACACCACATAATTGAAAAAGAGCTACCACTATATAGCAAAATGTAACCTCGTGGTTAGCGGTGATTGAGAGGTTGTTGAATAAAGTCCAACCTCCATTGCCTCCATCCTCAATACAAATTCAAATTTATTTAATAGAGAAATTATTCATCACTAGGGCAATGATTATCATCATCTGTGGAGTACTCTTCCTAGTTAATGTCTTCTTCAACAGGATAAGCCTTTTGATCGAGCTTGTCATCAAGGAGATCATGTGCCCTCTTCTTATAATTCAAAATTACATGTCCTGCTTCTTTACAATAATAACATTTGAATTTTCTTTTTGGAGGAATTTGATTTGAATTATACTTGCCCTTTTTGAAGATGTACTTGCTTTGTTTTGTACATATAACACCTCCTCTTCTACTTCTAAATGTTCATTTTGATCAAGAAGAGCATAAATTACTCCTTCTAAACCAATGTTTAGTTTGCTCAAAGTGAAAACCATATTAGACAATTTCTTGGGCATACTATTCAAAAATTTTGCTTTTACATCATCATCTTTTACCTTCTCATTAATGATTGTGAACTGATTGAGTAGGGAACGGAAATAGCTTATATGATTTTCCATGTTTGCACCTTTTTCGATCTTCAATCCATATAATTTTTTCTTTAGTGTTGTCTTAACACATTGTGCTTCAAATCCAAACCATTTATTTAAAGAGTCCCAAATCTCTTTTACTGACTTTGAGAAGTCCACATGATGCATGTATGCTTTTGATAGACCGAGACCAATAGCTCCCAAGGATTTTTGATCCTTGATAGTCCACTTCGCAAGATCTATTGCATTAGTTAGTGTTATCGCATTTGGTTTGACGACATCCCACAAATACTTCTCAATCAAGGTCAATCGCATCTGTATTTTCCATGTATGGAAATCCTGTCCTTCAAACTTCTCGATGAGACTTAATTTCTCCATTTTTGGCACAAAAACAATAGGAGATTAGTTACCCGAGAATGCGTCCATACAAACAAATTTTGAATAACACTTTCTAATATGCACCTAAAAAAATATACCACAACTTCAATAATCTTTTGACGATAACAACATTACAAAACAAACTTATAATATAGACCCACCAAAGTATGGATCAAGCAAGAAATTGAATTAAAGATTGGATTTTTACACATTAGACTTGCACTATAACATTTCTTAAAAGACAAGAGGACTTTTAATAATCTAATGTAGGTATAACCCCATTTATAATGCAACGACTCTTTTGAATATAATCTTAATATTATTTTCACACAATACTTAACCATATTCTTTGTTATCACATAAAATATGAAACCATCACACACCTCTTTAATCATGTCAATTCATTGACCATGTATCTTAAATTTTGATATTGCACAAGGAAGGTACGAAGTCGACTAAGACATGGAATTGACACCAATACGTGGGTTGGTAACTTCTTGATAGTGGTTTGACATCCTCACCATGACCTCTTCTTGAAAAAATATGTATGGCTTATGATTCAATCATGAGAATTACACAACAATGACCCATATGATAGACTAGACAAGTCATGTATGTTTTATCCTTAGAACTTTCACATTTTCAACAATCGATCTGCCAATTTGTACATTGGTTGTTACTCCCAACCGTGATAATAAGTATTCTGCTCACAAATCGAATAGGATGGAGGACGACTATGGAGCCATTACAAGACCAATGATATTTATAGAAAGAATACACTACATATTGATAACCTTGTTCGCAATCAATGAATTTTATTATATGTCTTGTTAAGAGGCGAAGCCACAAATCTAAAGAACTCACTCAAATAATGTCAAAAATTTGGATGAGTATAATTGCTCCGATACCAAATGTTTTGGTATGCAGATTCTGACAAAGGGAATAATACATAAATATATTCATTTTATGATATATATATATATATATATATATAGGATTTGGTCCCTACAAATAAGGAATGTTGTTTTAACAACATTCTCCAAAATACTATAATACGGGTGTTATCAAAACCACCCTATATGCCTCCACTAAACAAATAATGAGTTGTTAATACAACTCATTTTCTCACTCAACCGAATACAAATTAAATAGTCCATAATAATAAACCATTTATCAAACACTAACATGGATAATTCCTACTAAGAATTGTGTCCCTTGAAGCTAGGTTTCCTTGCAAGTTCCACCAATATAACGGGCCACAACTACTTTACCCCAAGATAATGTGTTTCACAGAATTAAATTTTCCCTTCTTATGTAGTGAATAATGTAGCCCAAATACAATCCTCAAGTGTTCCTTTTTCTCAAGTAGTACATAAAAAATAGACCCCATTGACCCTTAGAATAGTTAGTTGTGTATATATATATATTGTGTTCAATGAAAAGTTGCAAAAGCCATGGACATGGGGTAAACTCACAAAGAAACCCCAAAGGCTCTTAACGAACTAGTCAATGGACCATCAGATAATAAATAAATAAGGATTCATCACTTTGCATGCATTAAAATTGAAATAAACAAGCAACCTAACATATTTAGTAATCCTCTATTCTTGAAAGCTTTAACAAATGAACCTAGTAAGGATTCTAAGCAATCAATTTGTGATTATGAGAATGAGAGCTCACCATTAATGGCTTCAAGGCCAATGGTTCTTCCCATTTACTCAATGCTTGGTGTGTAGTGCAATGGAAAAAGCAATAGCTCAATAAAAGAAATGAAATAAGCTCCAAACCCTAAGCAAAATGCTATAGTTTATGTTAGGAAGAAGGAGAGTTCTTAGAAATGAGAGGGAGCTAGTGGGCTATTTATAGTTTTCCATTTGGGAAAGTGGGGAATTTTGGTGCATGTGGGACAAAAGGATAAGCCAAAAGGCACTTTAGAGAGTCAAAATAAGATTTGACTAGGTTTAGAAGAGGTTAATCATGGTTTAGGGTTAATTAAACTAGGTTAGACTAGTTAATCCTATTTAGAGAGGAATTAGGGTTTTAAGAGGGTTTTGAGAGGTCTAATCAATCCAATGAAATGGATTGATAGTCTAGGAAGTTAGTAAAAGTGGTATAGAAGAGGGTGAGAAGATGGTTTAGTCAAAAGAGGCTATATTAGCTGTTTAATTGATTTATAAGAGAAATACGACCAAAAGAATGTCGTAAACGATGAGTTAGAGGATTCAAGTTGACGAGGTATCGTCAATTTGTAAGAAGGAGAATAGTTAGTGCAATATTAGGAATAATAGTGATTTGACCAAACTACAGGTGTCTACATTTACCCCTCTCAGGGTGACATAAGTAACTTCACTTCAAAGAAAGTAGACAAGCATAAACAAGTAGTAAATTTTTTGAAGGGGTAGAAGAAAAATTAGTTGGCTAAAGGGATGCCCCCACACCGTGTCAATTTGGTGATGGAAGAACTTGATCGATGATGTGTTCAAAGAAAAGTTGTATAAAGCCATGGATTTGGGGTAAGAATTCCTAAATAATCCCCAAAGGCTTCAAGAACAAATCGGTGGACCATCCGATTAAAAATGAGCAAGATTTTCTAACTAGCATGCATTATGAAGTAAATACTCAAACTTAAGCTAATTAAAACTATCTCTATTCTTTGAAAGCTTAAAATAATGAACCTAGTAAGCCCTAAGCAATCAGTTTTAGTGATTAAGAGAAAGAGATCTCCCCATTAGAGGCTTTTGAGCCAAGGGTTCTTCTCTTTTACCCTCTAAATTGGATTAGCAATACAAAAAATGAAGTAAATAGCCCAATATCTAAACTTAGAAATGAAATCTAGAAGCTAGATGCAAAATACTATAATCTATGCTTAGGAAGAAGGAATGAATTCTTGAAAGTGAGAGAGGGGGTCTAGCCCTATATATAGTATTCCATTTGGGAAAAAGGGAAACTTGAGTGCATGTAGGGCAATCACTAAATTCCACAAAACACTTTTAGCAAGTCAAAGCTTACTTTGACTAGGTTTAGGGAGTGACAAACCATGTTTAAGCTTAGTTAAACATGCTAAGGAGGTGATTAGGGTTTGGAGAGAGTTTTGAAGGGTCAGATCAATCCAACGAAATGGATTGAGAGGCCAGGAAGGTGGTAGAAGTGGACTAGAAGAAATTAAGAAGCTAATGTAGTTAGAAACGAATCTATTATAGCTTGTTTAAATGGTTTACAAGAGGAAAAATGACAAAAGGGATGTCGTAGGAAGAGAGTTAGATAGGTCAAACCAGCGATGTATCATCGGTTTGCAGGGAGAAGCACAACTAGCGCAATATTAGTCGTAATAGTGCACTAGCCAAACTATAGGTGTCTACATTTGCCCCTCTTTGAGGTGATGTAAGTTACATCACTTCGAAGAAAGTAGACAAATATAAAAGAGAAGAAAATTTTGAAGGGATAGAAGAAAAATTAATAGGATGAAGGATGCCCCCTTGAGTGTCGATGGGGTGATGAAAGAAGTTGATCGACGCTCAAAAAGGTGAGACATAGATAGAAGAATGGGGAAGGCGAAGAGAAGAGGATAAAACAAGAAAAGAGATATTGAGCTATCCACAAATCAATAGTATCCACTATCATCATTTTGCTTAGAGACCTCCTCATCACCCTTCTTAAAAATGTGAGCATACAATGTGATGAAGCGTATAGTGACATGAAAAGCCAAGATACAAAACAACTGTCTATTGCTAAAATGCCAACTCCGCGCAACATACAAACATGTAACGCAAAACAAGAAGTAAACAAACTCATGTAATAGGGAAATAAGTACAATCACACACACTTAAACCAACAACGTTCAAGAAGGTTGCAAAAATATTTTGTTATCAAGCTGAAGTCCCAAATGTTCTAATAAATGACAAGGGTAAGAACGATGCCCCAAGCAATATGCACATGCAAGGGAAATGATGGAGGACACTTGGGTCCGATGAAAAAGCAACGTGCACGACGAAACAATACCAGGCAACTAATAGTGCCCCAGAGTACAGACGAAGTAAGCAACGGTCTTTTGTAAATGATTGTAGATCAGGGTGATTCGCAAGTCATTGTTTCAAATCATGTGAAAAATGTCAGTAGGATATGGGATGAGCACCATGCAAAAGACACAGATTTCAGCCGAAAAATGAGTTGGTTACTGATTTTAGTTCATTTTCAAAGTTTTATACTGTTTTTGATATTTCTAAACCAATTTTATAATTTTTTGAATTTTTTGATCGGTCAGAAGAATTCAAAAACATTACGTGCTTGAGGCTTAACGGGGAAGGCGAGGCCGCAAAAGAGCTAAAAGGGTATCCCCATGGAAAGAAAGACAGGGTGATAATAATTATTTTAAATAATTATTGTTCACGACGGGAGGTAGATAGACGAAAAAGAGGAATCAAAACAGAGGAAAACACCTGTAAGGTTCATAAACAATGTCAGGGTTAAGAGGAAGTGTCCGCAGGGTAGCACAAAGTGCCCCAGCGTGTGAAAATTAATAAAAATAATTATTTTAATAATAAAAATAATTATCACGGTGGGTAGAAGAAGATTAGAATGACCACGGCGGAGAAAACATGCCCCAGGGGCACCGCGACGAGTTAATATACCCACAGGGGGTAAAAACAATCACGATCAATTCATTTGTACCAGAGCTCTTGCAATTTTTTACCACGAGGTGTCAGCGAGAGATCCTAGAGTGTGATGGAGAGGTTACCGATGAGACAGAGGTGAGTAGACCGGATCTAAGAGTACCAGTGAGACCCCACGCATGGACCCTTCGTGAGTAGTCTATCCCTTCTCTCTTAAATTACGCATTTAATGCTTTTCTAGGTCATTTCTAGGGTAGGTAGGTGGGAAAGATGCATGCGCACGCACGCATGTCTCGAAAATACGGATACGTGCACACGTACGCGTCGAAAAAAGTGGATACGCACGGTGTATGCGTTGAAAAATTTATACGTGCACGCGTATCCGTCGGAGGAAAGCGAGGGCGTGTGCACGCACGTCGAACCAAGCACGTAGGCACTGGGGGGAATTTTTGAATTTGCTAGGAATGGATGCACGTATGGGTGCACTTGGGAGGCGCGTTAGCATCTGTGTGGCATACACAAGAAAAGTGGAAAAGGTAGGGGCGTATACGCATCGGTTAGGGCGTAGGCATGTCGAGGAAGGCGTGTGTACATCAAAAGGGCACGCATGCATCCGGAAGAAAATGAAAAACACTTATAGCAATAAAATAGCAAAGTGCAGAGGAGAATAATTAGAAGAATTAGGAAGAAAAAGGGAAATTAGTAAGTTCAAGGACTCGGGAAGCCATTTTTTCCTTAGAAAGATAGCTAGAAGTTAGATAAGTGCCTAACACTTGTTTTTGATCTTGCAGCATAGATTACCCGCACTTCAGACGTGGGAGAGATATGGCCGCCTTGAGATGATAGAGCGCAGTTTGAGGATGGAGATAGGGGGATATTAGATATCCTCCTTTATGTCACAGGGTTAGCCTACATGGCTGACATGCCCCAGATCACATTGGACCATGGCCTTCTCACAGCCATAGCAGAGAGATGGCACAGTGAGAGCCAGTGCTTTCGGCTGCCTACAGGGGAGATTACCATCACATTGGAGGATGTCTGGCGCATCATGCATGTTCCCATCGTTGGCCGCCCATTCAATATGTGAGTGACAGAGCAGCGTTGGATGGATGCATTACACAACTATTCGGAGTCCCGACGATACCTCGTCGCGGGATGACGGTGAGATTATCATGCTGCATTGATGACCTTTCTCTAGATCGGGTCGTAGTCTATATGATGGCCTTTGTCAGTGGATTTTTACTCCCTAACAAGACCGGTTCTTCATTTCCCCTGGACTACTTGGGGTCATACTTGGATTGATACAGGGAGAGACCTATTGTTGGGGTCAGTGCATTCTAGCACATCTTTACTGGTATCTTCATCTTATCACATACTACCGTCAAAAGATGGTAGGCCCGACCAGTTATTCATGATATGGGCACAGGATCATATTCTATCGGGCGCCCTTTGGCGCTGCGGAGTTCGGGCTCCAGAGGAGCCATCTACCATGGGTTGGGTCCCCGTCGAGGACGATGTTCGGCCTTACAGGGGTGATCCTTATCCCTATCGTCAAGAGCTCGACGACTTACAGAAAGCAGCCGTGGTATGGAGGCCATATCGACATTTCTAGTGGCCTGAGGATGCCCGAGAGCTATCTATAGCAGTAGATCATTTTATCATGGGTAGCCGCAGCTATATGCGGGAGTTTTACAGAGTTGATAGGTGTCAGCTACAATTTGGCACCACACAAGATGTTTTGGGGCCTGATATGTGGTATGCGAGAGAGCACACGAGTATTTTGACATGGGGCCACAAATAGCCTTCGACAGAGCCTGGGCTAGTTTTACACAGGTGGTACCCGTTGTATGGGTACCTTTGAGGTAGGTTCATGATCCAGGTGCACTGCACAAAGTCGCACCACGGTACCATGGCGTGATTCCACACAGGTTGACCATTCTCGAGGGCAACATATGATGCAGGCATGAGGCCTCCCCCAGTGGGGCCACCTAGTGATGATGATGGTGCCAAAGGTGGTACCAACGATGATAATTCGGATATGCGAGGTGGCCCCCGATGCGTAGCATTAGGTTAGAGCGAGATCCACGGCCACAGTGCACGGGGTCCTGAGGCCTATACCTATATAGGTACACCAGGAGCCGCATGGCTGATGCATTGCCTCCAGTAGGAATTCTAGTGGGCATATATGTCCCTTTACGGTAAGTTCTACCACAGCAAGAGCCCACCTCCTCGAGGCCCCGGGAGGTGGTGATGGGCTGACTGGCTGCACTACGGCAGCGGTATAGGTCGCGATAGTGGTATAGCTTGGTGTGGCGCGAGAGAGATCGAGCCAAAGCGCGGTTCAGTATTAACTACCGAGAGATACCGCCGAGCCGAGGTCTCGAGTGCACGGATAGTGCTAGAGCCATATGGCGAGTCGATTACAGAGATGGCGGCCTGGGTGCTCGATTAACAGTGCCTTAGGCCGGAGTGCAGAGCCGATTACAGCGTCGTGGTTCGGCATGAAGCGAGTGCGAGCCGAGGGATAGACCTATCTGATAGAGAGAGACTAGGCCCGTGCAATTCTGACTTGTCACATTGGAGAGGATCGAGAGGCCCACTTTGCTGCTGCTATGCGGTGATCTTAATAGAGTTCGATTGATAGGAGGCGTGATGTCACCCTACGGGCGGCCTTAACCGCGGGGAGATGAGGATCGATATGTGACATTATCGGGGCCACGAGGCGAGGCTCTTTATTACAGGGACGACCTACTTTCGGTAGTTCCAAAGCAAAGGAGTGAGTGATGCCTTGTGCCCAACTTGATGTGAGCCACACAGGCTCTAGATCATGGAGGTCGGCCAAGTCGATCGATGGCAGGCCACCACAGTAGAGTACATAGTAGAGGGTACACAGGGTCCCTCCTCATAGTTGGTAGGTTCTTCAGGGGCAGGCCCATCATGGCCTCCATTATTCCGTCCTCCAGGACATGGTCCCAGCAGCCCCAGTGAGGCGAGAGTTGCGGCTGAGTCTCCTACTCATGCCATGATATGTATGTATGTATTCATTTGTATATGCCTCTTATGAAGGTGAGTTTTGACTATGTATAGATTCTTTTGATTCTTTTGTGGATGCCTCTTGATGAAGGCCCGATTTTGATCGATGTAGATACTTTTGTTATGTACCACCATGCCTTTGTATGCAAGCTTAGTATCTGATCCCTGCCCCTTTTATATGGCAGATGGACAAAGCATTTTGTATATACTGGACTCTGACACTGAGATTTTTATTATACATGTACCATATGGACATTATCTTGTATATCCTGTCATGTATTGATATATTGTCATGGTAATTATGTTTTATTGATGTTCATGTTATATCTTGTTTCTCTTCATGTATGTGACATACTTTCAGATGTAGAGATGGACATGTTTTTCTTTCATAGCGATGATATACTCATGTATTTGATATCATGTGTTTTTAATTTATGAGATGTTTGATTCCACATGGCTAGCATTTTGGGATGATACTAGATGATATTGGTGCGGGGGGATAGATTAGTGATCATGCGCAACCCCTCTTGCCCCCATTGATGATACGATATGTGATGATTAGCTTAGCATACATGCATGATGTAATACTTAGCATTTTATTTATATATGATGTATAGATGATGTTAGATGTGATGATAATGATGGATGATAGATGTGATAACAAACAACTGTGCTAA
The DNA here is from genome assembly GCA_018340775.1 of Taxus wallichiana var. yunnanensis. Taxonomy (NCBI): domain Eukaryota; kingdom Viridiplantae; phylum Streptophyta; class Pinopsida; order Cupressales; family Taxaceae; genus Taxus; species Taxus wallichiana. Next base: position 112,601,767 of record CM031240.1, read on the forward strand.
ACAAACACACAAGCAAAAGTTAACAAAACTAAACAAATATACACATGCAACACAACACAATGCAACTAAAAATGAGGATCAACCTAACATTTTAATCTAAGCAAGTAAAAACGAGTTCTAACAAATGCACATGGCAATCAAAGAAACATACAACAATTAATTACAAGCATAAAAGTCCTAATAATGAGCGCAGTGCAACACATAATTAAACCTAACAAGATCTAATATAATGTAAGCAAAGAATCATTGAAAGCGAACAACACAACAAGCTAAGTGTATCAAAACTATACAAACCAATAACTAAAAGTAATCTAACTACCACTTTGTTTTTGCGGGATAGTATTGACATATTTTCTAATGTTTTTAAGTTTATCACGAAGGACAAGTTTTCATAGCTTTGCATTTGTCATTGTTGTCTAGGTTTCCCTAAAATGACATTGTGAGATGAATGTAGCTTTATCCCTAAAAAGGAAAAAAATTCGATGTTGATTTTTGTGTATCATTTTCTAAATGTTTTTGTATTTTCCAAGGTCATGTTCTGAAAGCAATGTACAAGCTTGAAAGAAACGTGGAATGCCCCAAACGTGATGTGGGAATATCTGAGGGGTCAAATGCCACGTGTTAATGTATAATTAAGTGGAATGTGAATGTGCCCCAGTGATGTGGGAATATACGAGATAGGCCACATCCATCACGAGTCTGCAGGAGCTTGAGGTCGTATTCCTAGACCTAGCCAGGGTACTACGGAATTTAGCAAGTGGCAAGAGTTACCCATCCTGTCATAAGAGTGACTTGTGTATGAGAAACCTTCCTTGAGCGCTGGAAACCAGTTTTCACAAAAGGACATGCCCATTGTGCCACAATTGCGTGGTTTTCACACGAGGATGACTGTTTTCTTTACTTTTTCTCAAATTTTCAATTTTTTGCTTGTTTTTTCTTTGTTTTCTACTTTTTAGCTTCTTATCTCAATATTCTAGCCACGCCTAAGCATAGAAGCGCTTGAGGTGAATGGCGTTCATGGGCTCTGGAAGCTCTTCACCATCTGAATAGGCAAGTCTATATGCCCCTAATCCATATTTAGCAGTCACCACATAGGGACCGAGCCAATTGGCCTCAAATTTACCTTTCTTTTCTGTCTTTGGTGGTATTCTTCTTATTTTCTTTCGATGAGATCACCTACATCAAATTCCCTACGAATGATGCATTTTTTGTATCCTCTAGATACTCTATTTGATATACTTTAAGGTGATTAAGCACTCTAATACACCATTCATCTAATAGTTCTAACTCTCGGGCTAGCAACTCTGTAGTCCTCATCTTTGTCGAGTAGTCCCTGAGAGATATTCTCAGGGAGGAAGCTCCACTTCCAAAGGTATGATGGCTTTAGTGTCATAGACAAGTGAATACAGGGTCATACCAATAGGGGTGCGGATGGAGGTTCGATAAGCCCGAGAGGCGGGATGAATCTGCAAGTGTCAATTCTGACCGGTTTTACTAACCATTTTCTCCATGATACGCACAAGAGTTTTGTTTGTAGCCTCTCTGCTTTCCCATTACCTTGAGGGTAATAGGGGGTGGATCATTTAAGTTGGATATAAAAGCATTGACACAAGGCTTTTACCATCTTGTTTTTAAAATATTTACCATTGTCGGTGACGATGGTGAGGGATACCATAATGGCATATAAGATGGTTCGTGATAAACTTGGATATTTGTGCACCAGTGACATAGGTAAGAGGAACTGACCTCCACCCATTTAGTGAAAAACTCGGTGGCGATTATGATGTGTGTATGACCATCTAATGAAGAAGGGTGAAGCTTCCTATGAGATCTAAACCCCACTTTGAAAAAGGCCAAGGCGTTGCGATCGGCTACAAAGCTTTGTGTTGGTGCATGTATGTGATTACCGTACTTTTGACAAAGTTCACATTTCTTCACAAAGTTGCAGCAATTAGATTCCATGGTAGGCCAATAGTAGCCTACTCTCAACAGTTTCTTAGCTAGCACCATGCCACTAGTGTGTGCCCCGCAGATACCACTATGTACCTCTTTAATCGCGTGAAATGAATCAGTAACATTTAGACAACGAAGCAAGTTCCTGTCGTAGCCACGATGATAAAGAGTGCCTCCTAGGAGGGTATAACAGGCAATGCGGTGGATAAGGGCTTTTTCTCTGAATGCGCAATGTCAGGTGGGAAGGTTCTATCTTGTAGGTATTGGTAAATAGGGTCATACCATGGGGATAGAGGACCAACAACTTCACATGCTAAACGAGGATCGGGCATATCATACGCTAGCATCATGTAAGTGTTCCACAAAGAAAGGCATCTTACTCTCTTCAGGCAGGATACGCAAGAGAGAGCCGATGGTAGCCATGGCATCCGTAGATCTATTATGAGATTTGGGTTTTTGTTCAAATATGACATGTGAAAAATATTCCTTCAGGGTTTCAACCATCTTCTTATAAGGAATAAGTTTTTCATCTTTAACCTTGTATTCATCATTGACCTGCTTAATGATGAGATGAGAATCTCCATAACTCATAGTTGTTTGATGTTCCAAGTGATAGCTAGCTTGAGGCCAATAATGAGTGCCTCATACTCTGTAATGTTATTGGTACAAGGAAACCCCAACCGGAATGCTCTTGGTATAATATCTCCTGTGGGAGTAATAAGCACTACTCCTGCTCCTAATCCATGAAAAGTAAATGATCCATCGAAATGGACCTGCCATTCCGTGGATTCTTTGATATACATCATAGATGCGTCAGGAGATCCAGACACAAAGGCTCTGTTCCAGGTAAAGGTGCTTCTACCAACCGATGCGCGATACATGTCCTTTTAAGGACTTCTGATTTACAAACTCTATCTCAAATTCACTCAAAAGAATGATCCAATTAGCCATTTGGCTGTTAAGGCGGGTTTGGATAAGAGGTACTTAAGAGGGTCAACCTTGGAAATAAGTTTAGTTTTATTGTTAAGGAGGTAATGGCGGAGTTTCTGAAATGTAAATACAACTACCAAGTAAGCCTTTTCAATCTATGAATAGTTCAATTCATAGGCAATCAATGTACAACTAAGGTAATAAACAACTCTCTCCTTATGGCCAAGGTCATATTGGGCAAGCAATGCACCAAGAGTAAATTGGGTAGCAGAAATATATAAAAGGAGAGGCTCTCCAGGAGTAGGGGCATCAATATAGGTGGATTTACAAGGTATTGTTTGAGTAGAGAAAATGCCTTCTGACATTCGGGCCCCCACTTGAAAGCAACATCCTTCTTCAAAAGATGTGTGAACGGATGACATTTATCTGCAAGCTAAGAAATAAAACAGTGAATAGCCTGGATCTTTCCTTGTAGACTTCTGAGTTGTTTAAGAGTGGTGGGTGGAGGCATGTTTGTAATAGCGAGTGCCTTGGCGAGGATCCACTTCGATCCCTCTCTTTGATACTATGAATCCCAAGATTTTCCCGATAATATGCCGAAGACACACTTCTTAGGATTAAGACGAACCTTGTAGTCCACGAGGCAGCCTTTGAAAGATATGTCTAAGCACTTCTGGGTGCTCTTCTCTACTCTTTGATTTAGCTAATATGTCATCCACATAGTCCTCCATAATATCGTTCATCATATCATGAAAAATGATAGTCATAGCACGCTGATAAGTAGCCCCACAATTTTGAGTCTAAACGGCATGAATTTATAACAAAAGGTTCCCATGGAGTGATGAAGGCGGTTTTGTGCTTGATCCTCTTCTGCGATCCTTATATGATTATACCCCAGAAGCCATCCATTAAGGATAGCATCTCATAGCCAGCAGTGGTAGTCTACGATCATATCTATGTTTGCAAAGGAAAATCATCTTTAGGACATGCTTTATTGATGTCACGGAAGTCGGTAAAGATCCTAATGCCAACAGGTTTCTTTTGTACTGGAACTATATTGAAGATCCAATCTGAGTAATCAATAGGTTTGATAAAATCTGCAGCCAAGAGTTTCTCCAATTCTTCTTTGACAAGAAGTGCAACTATAGGATGCATCTTCCTTAGTTTCTGTTTAATGGGCTTGGCATCTGGGTGCATAACAAGGTTGTGCACAACTAGTGTTGGATCCAAGCCAGACATATCTGAATATGTCCATGCAAAAACATCAACGTATTCTCTTAAGAGTTCCACAAAGGTTTTTTGTTTCTAAGCTGAGAGTGAAGCCCCCAACTTGATCATCCGGGTAAATCCTCTGAACCAATGTTGACACTGATGGTTTCCTCAATGCGCATCTTAGATGTGTCCTCTATTCTCCAGTAGGATCGGGAGGGAGGGTGAGATAAACCTCCGAGGTAGATCTTTATCATCTTCAAAAGGATAAGTTATTTTATCCACGTGCTTTTCATTTTGTTTTTTTATAAGTGTTTCAAAGATTTTGTCACTGTGAGATTTCCATTTATTCTTTATACTAGGTTGCTCTGAAGTATTTTTGCTTTTATTCACAACATTCTTACCCAAGTAGCCACACATCTCTGCCTCTTCTCCGAAGTATGCACATGTGTTTAACTGAATTTGGAATCCTTTCTTGTGGTCCCCAGTAGGAAGAAAATCCCTGAGTCCCATGAATTCCGTGAATGCTTCATCATTCTCGAAAATATCAAGTGGTACGTAAAGTTGTTGGTCCCAATCTACAAGTTCAAGATAAACTAGGGTGACTTGATAATCGGTTGAAGGGATGGATTCAGATAGGGTAAGGACGGCTGACTCCGGGAATAGGTTCGTGGAAGCCAAATCTTTGTAGAGGCTACATTGGGAACTTGCATCACTATCCGCATTATACGAAACATCCTCGCACTTAGAAAAGGTAGCATCAACCTCAACGGGTTGAGTATCCTGGGATTTTAACCCAAGACCATGCTTGTCAGATTTGAAACGGTGAGTAGGAATAGGTTCTAGACGGCCTTGTGTGTTGGCTCCACATCCATATCCTTTATAACCCATGACAAACATCATGCGGTGTCCTTTAGTATACTGAGGCGCTTGATGGCATGAGGCCATGGTTCCTTCTAGCACCTTACTAATGGGATCCTCCAACATCTTTTCTTCGGATAGGAGGCCACTATGAAAAAATTTATCCAATGGTTCTGAACATGGTTCTTGTGTACTTCTGAACTGAAAATAGGGCTTACCCGTGTCCTAGGTGACATTGATAAGTCTGAAATTCATAATGCTAATTCAAGAGTAAATGGCTCTCTTGGGCCATATTTTGTTGATGTAGCCTCCCAAGATGTAAAAGGATTGACCAAAGAAGGGAAGTCCTGATTGTAAGGTGTGAGTGATTCTGAGTCCACCCGATTCTTCATAGCTTCCGTTTTAAGAGGGATGACAACATCCGCGGAAGGGCACTCATAGGCTACACGAGAGAAACTATGTTACGCTCGACAGTGAGTGAACGACTCAGGATCACCCGAGATAGTGACTATACGCCCTTCATGGCATAGCTTGATACACTGATGAAATGTCGAAGGGATAGCCTACATGGCATGAATCCACGGACGCCCCAAGAGCATGTTATATGGGAGATCTAAATCTAGGACATGGAAGGTCGTATCATGACAAGTTGGACCTACTTCCATGGGCACTATGATAGTACTTGTGGATTCTCTCTCCTCATTATCATACGCTATGATGGTGATGGTCTTAGCTCCCAGATCCATCTCTGAAAGGCCTAGCTGCATGACTAGCTTCAATGTGCATATGTTTAGACCAGATCCCCCAGTCCTGAGCACTCTTTTAATCTTACGACGGGTAACCGCCACTTCTAAATAGAGAGGAAAATTATGCTCAGGGTTGTTACGTGGGATAGCGTTGTGATCAAAAGTGATATGATCAGTGGGTTCAAGGTGGGAAACCATAGCTTGCAAGTGTGTGGGATCTACCTCAGTAGAGACTCCAGAATTTTGTAATGTTTTGTACAATATATCCTTGTGAGCAGTAGAGATTTTAAGAAGGTCCAAAATGGATATTTTAGCTGGTGTTTTCTCTAGCTGGTCTAGTAAATTATATTGGCTTTGGGTAGTTGGTATTGGATCAGGTATGATTAAGCGAGCGCGTCGCGTTCCAACTGCACAACTCTTTTCGAGAATTTAGATTGTGTTTATTCGGTCATCAGGTGAACGGATACAACCTATAAGGGAGTCGAATGGATGTTATCATCACTAGCGTAAACATACGCAGCGGTGATCAGATAGTCATTAGAGGCCTACTTGTGATCTGATTTCCTTTTCTTTTTATTTGTGTGATCGGGAAAAGGTTCTTTGTATATGCCCATTTTTTCGTTATGACCTGTCCTGAATCAAGAGGCGATTCTATGGCAATCTTGCCCTCTTGATGAGGTCTTGTATGAAATGTTTCACTCATAGACATCTATCTGTTTGTGTCCTTTGACACGATGGAAGTCCACGATATTCATGGTCTTTTTACCAACCAGGTTTTGGAGCATTTTCTGGGAATGGTACTGTGGTACTTGGATACTCTACCATTTTAACATCATCTAATTGTTTTAATATAACAGTCAGGGGTTCACTCAACGTTGTGAACGTATGTTTTGTAGGTGCCTTGGGATGAGGTCCTTGTGAAAGCTTCAAAAGTAGACCTGTCTGCACAGCTTGGACTCTTTTAGAGTCAGTAATTCCATCACCGAAAGACGTGTTTGTTCTTATTAAAGAACTTAGGTTTGTCTACAGATTTGGCCTCATGTTTGTTTTTGACAAAGGGTTTAAGTGTTCCTTTGGTAATAAGAGCCTTTTCAATTTGGCTACCTTTCTCTATAACTTCCTCGAAGTTAGATCCACAATGCATCTGAAGATGGAAGGCTATCTCCGAGTTTAAATTAGGAACAAAAATGCTCACTAATTGTTTTTCAGGTAAAGCACAAGGGAAGCGACTAGCCAACGCTCTCCATCGTTGTAAGAAACCCACGAAGGTTTCATTAGGTTTTTGCTTTGCATTGCAAAGGTCATTCATCGTGACATCGTTTTCAATATTAAAAGAATAGTGCAAAAAAAATTTCTACTAGTGCCGACCACGTTGTTATAGATCCTTTAGGTATGCTACAGAACCATTCAATCGCCAAAGCTCCCAAACTACGAGGAAAGATTCGTATTAGAAAATTATCATTGTAGGCAACCTCTTGACAAGCCATGTAAAAGTCTTTGACGTGATCGTGGGGATCACCTTTTCCTTTGTACTTGTCGAGCTTTGGAATAGTGAAATGTTTAGGAAATGGTGCTGATAGCATGTCTTTATCGAAGGGATAAGGACATAGTTCTTCATAGAGATACTTTATGTTTTGGCCTACATTTCCCTGTTGTAATGTTGTGATCGTATCTTTCATAGATTTCAATTCATCCTGAATGAGTTGCTCCTTAGTAGGTGATATTGACCTTTGAGCCTGAGTTGCTTTAAAGGTATAGTCTGTATGCGGATCAAATTGAAACTCGTTAAGTTTATTTTTGTCTTTGTCTTTACCTATGTTTCTTTTTGAAGCACCTAGGTTTGCTAATTTCTGACTCAACTTCAAGATCTATTTTGGAGGGTCTCCTCCTCAACCAAGGGATCCTCTTCTTCATCGAATTTCAGAGGAGGAGGCCTTCCACTTAGTTTTTACTTTACGTGAAGCCCTAAAGTGAGGTTTACATGATGTTTCTCCTTCAACAATGGCCTTATGTTGCCTAGAAGTGGATGCATATCCCACATCAAAAGGATTATTTGTGTCTAAGATGAATCTTTGCTCTCCTAAGTTAGGGTCAACGACCTTTGTTTCTTCTTCGCGCTCGTGCGGAAGTTTAGCTCCTAACGCCAAGACTCTCGTGAGTACTTGATCTTTGTTATAATATAAGAGCTCGTCAAATCTATTTAGGTCTAACCTTTGTTGTTCTCCCGAAGAGTCTGACTCTTCTCCACTATGATCGATTAACATCTCTGTATCTTTGACTTGAGAGAAGAGTGGTCCTAAATTGTTCCCGCTAAAGGGGAAATCATCGAAAGGATTAGCTCCTACATTAAGCTCACTGGATTTTGTTGCCATTTTGAAAAGTCTAGGCATTCTTGGCGATACTTAGATGCAACACTATGTTTACTAGTTTCCAAAGGATACCGATATGGACAAATGAAAATGTATCACTCACCTAAGTTGCGTTATGTTAAATCTATACTTAAAAGACCTGATGAATGGCAATATTGTACCAGATATGTGGGCCGAGGTTAGAAATCTAACAAGGCTTGAATATCAACACAATACTCACAAAGTCCCCTAACAAGGTATACCTAGAACTAACTCAAAATCTTGACAATGAGCCAAGTGTATTGAAAAGTAGAAGTCGCAACTAGATATATCGCATGCACACGTGTCAAGATATCTCAACCAAGCAAGCAAGGCATCGATATCAACACAACATCATGATGATATATATAATGCGTTATCAACACTCGTCAAAAAAACCTAGATGACGTCAAAACTAAAACCAAGTAGAAGGTATAACAAGAAGTTTGCGACGATGCGAGTAGCATAACCATGTAATAGAGGGATTTATACTACGTGCCCAAAGAATGGGAGACGCAATGTAAATGCCAATACTAAATGACTAAAATGCAAGCAAAAGTCGAAAAACTAGGGAGAGAGACAAAATGACAAAACCGACCCGTAACAATGACGAAGATCCTGAAATCAAGATCGTAGGACTTCCAAAGACGTGAAATGTACCTACTCACTTTAGTCGTTTAACACCCCAGCAACAAACATGGATGGGTGTAAACGTCTGACAAAAAAAAGTAGCTAGTGCTATCTCGACATGATACGTAAAGTATGCCTCTGTTCGACTTCCAACGTGGAAAGTACGAACACATGGGTGTAGATCAAGAATATGTGAAAATAGACTTAGTTTCACTTGGGCAGAGCTTCGCCTTATTAAAAAACGAGAAGGAAGCTAAGCTAAGAAATACGTTTGTCTAAATTCATGACAGAAGACACTTAGATCCAACTTAGAATGGGTTCGTTACTGTGTTCGACAAACAAGGTGTTGAATCCAAACAAGTTATCACTTCGTGATGGCAAACAACGCGAATGGACTAGTAAAGTTGGCCTCCAGACAAAATGGTTTCCTTAATAAGCTCTCTCAACTAGGTGTTACAAGGTTGTCTTAAGTGAGCGCGATTTACCCAAAAATTCGCACTGACTAGTTTGGGAGTATCTCGGCTTTACTTTACCCCCTTCAAGAACAGTAGGCAACTAGTGCGTCTATGTGTACTATCACTGGGGTCGCCACACGGACAACCGGTAATGCTATCTCACAAGGTGTACTAGTCAAGTGGGTAAGTGAGGTGCTTCCCATTTCATCCACGAGGTTACTCAGCGGTGGACTACTTTGGGGTTCCTAGAACCACCCCCATTGTTATAGCTTAAGGCGTTATGCCAAAGGGGTTATGTTCTAGTTAAGCGGAGAGGGACTTACCCTTTTCCAAAACCTGTAATACAATGTGTTGAATGTGGTGTGTTTTTTATCTTTTTTAATCTTAATGTGGTTTCAAAAGTGGAACACCTTTTGGCAATTTGCAAACACACGTGTATTAGAAGTTTTTGCTTCGTTCTTAACACCCTTCTTTGACCAACGTTAGGTTCTGTAGACAACAAGTTGGTTAGTAGTTTTCCGTTTTGCTGATAGAGGTAAAAGAGAACTCACACTTGCTTTTGATTCCTAAGATCACCCGAAAGTGCGAAGGAAGAGCATACGCAAAGTGGAAATCCTAAAAGCACATAAAAATGTTACTTTATCCTTTAAAGAGCAAGTGTTTTTAACATATAAAATAGATTTTGTGTAAGTGCTTTTGATCTCCAAGATCGCTTTGGAAAGCGCAAGGAGAGAGCATACACACCTTTCACAAATCCTAATTTAAGCTAAGGAATGAAAAACACTTAATCATGCAAACTGAAATTTTAAAGAGTTAGTCCTGTTTTAAAACCTGTCAACTTTTAGAAACCTACATCAAAAGAATGTCAGAGAAACAGACTGTAATTTTTTTTAATGTTGTGCATAACACCTTCGCACTAAAATCGACATGTACATGCCCCAGCCAATGGATACATGCTTATACCAACACCTACGCGGGTTTATTAAAATCAAAATAGCCACCAACACCCATATGCGCCGTAATCCAGCAGTACACTAGGGTTTCGACGTGCACGCGCTCATCTTGACGGATACGTGGCCCAAGTAAAAAGAGGTTTGTAAAATTTTACACAGTGATATTAATTACATAGATGCGTCCAGAGAGAGGCGAGACGCAGTAGGCGAGACGCAAACGCGCCTCCGCGTCCACTGTAGAGAAATTTTTTAAAAACACATAGGACACCCTGATGGGTACGTGGCCTTTTCGACAGAGACACTCATATATCAACGTGTACATGCTACCCTAAAACACCAATGCGTGCCCTGTAAAAAACCTACAAAAACATGGATTTTCAAAATTTTAAAAGCAAACAGGTTATTGGTTAGTCAAAGCTTCCTATTTCTATGTTAAACCCACAAATGCATGTAAATAGAGTTCATTAATCCAAGGTTTAAAACAAAAATGAGGAAAATAACAAGTGATTTACACTAAAAAACTTGAAAAATGACTTTGAAGAACTCAAAGGACCTCCATTAATGGAGGATGGACATAAGAGTCCCATAGGCGTGCCAAATGTGTTCAAAGAAAAGTTGTAGAAAGCCATGGATTTGGGGTAAGAATTCCTAAAGAATCCCCAAAGGCTTCAAGCAACAAATCAGTGGACCATCTGATAAGAAATGAGCAAGATTTTCTAACTAGCATGCATTATGAAGTAAATACTCAAACTTAAGCTAATTAAAACTATCTCTATTCTTTGAAAGCTTAAAATAATGAACCTAGTAAGCCCTAAGCAATCAGTTTTAGTGATTAAGAGAAAGATATCTCCCCATTATAGGCTTTTGAGCCAATGGTTCTTCTCTTTTACCCTCTAAATTGGATTAGCAATACAAAAAATGAAGTAAATAGCTCAATATCTAAACTTAGAAATGAAATCTAGAACCTAGATGCAAAATACTATAATCTATGCTTAGGAAGAAGGAAGGAATTCTTGAAAATGAGAGAGGGGGTCTAGCCCTATATATAGTTTTCCATTTGGGAAAAAGGGAAACTTGAGTGCATGTGGGACAAACACTAAATTCCAAAAAACACTTTTAGCAAGTCAAAGCTTACTTTGACTAGGTTTAGGGAGTGACAAACCATGTTTAAGCTTAGTTAAACATGCTTAGGAGGTGATTAGGGTTTGGAGAGAGTTTTGAAGGGTCAGATCAATCCAACGGAATGGATTGAGAGGCCAGGAAGGTGGTAGAAGTGGACTAGAAGAAAGTAAGAAGCTAATGTAGTTAGAACGAAGCTATTATAGCTTGTTTAAATGGTTTACAAGAGGAAAAATGACAAAAGGGATGTCGTAGGAAGAGAGTTAGATAGGTCAAACCAGCAGTGTATCCTTGGTTTGCAGGGAGAAGCGCAACTAGCATAATATTAGTCGTAATAGTGCAGCGGCCAAACTACAGTGTCTACAGACGATTGAAAAGAGAACAAAAGAAAGAAAAGTGTGAAGACAAGATGAGAAAACAACAAGAAAAAGGGATATTGAGCTATCCACAAACCAGTGCAAATAATGTTGAATCATCATTTTGCCTTAAAATCCTCATCATCGGTCCTTATTAAAATGCGAGCATACGACAAAAGCGTAAAATGCCATGAAAATACAAGATACAAACAAATTTCTATTGCCAAAATAACAACCCCATGCGGCATACAAACATGTGATGCACTACGAGAAGTAAACAAACTCATCTAACAGGAAAATAAGTACAAACACGCACACTCAAACCAACAACGTTCAAGATAGTTACACAAATAATTTATTATCGAGATGTAGTCCCAAATGTTTTGATAAACGAAAAGGGTTTAAAATGATGCCCCAAACAATTTGTATATGCAAGGGAAAGGATGGAGGACACTTGGGTCCAATGGAAAAGCAATGTGCACGACGAAAATAGTACTAGGCAACTGATAGTGCCCCGAGTATAGACGAAGTAAGCAACGTAGCTTTTGTAAATGATTGTAGAGTTAGGTGATCCATGAGTTGTTGTTTCAAAACATGTGAAAATGTCAGCAAGATACGAGATGAGTGCCATGTGAGAGACACAAATTTCATTCTGAAATGAGCTTTTTACCAATTTTAGTCCATTTTCGAAGTGTTTACGATTTTTTTGGATTTTTGAATGGTTTTATAATTTTTTAAATTTTTGATCGATCAGAAGAATTTAGGAAATGGAAGATCACCTAAAAGCACATGAAAATGCCCCAAGGCAAAGAGAACGGTGTCAGGTGGAAATAAATGCCCTAACGAGAAGACAAACAGGCCAACAATAATTATTTAAAATAATCATGGCGCTAGATAAAAATAGAAGACAAGAAGCACCTAGAAATATTTAAAAATGCCCCAGGGTGAAGAGATAAGCACTAGGTGGCAAATAGTGCTCGAGGATGGTTGAGATGATATCATTTGGGATGATATTAGATGATATTGGTGCGGGGGGATAGATTTGTGATCATGTGCAACCCCTCTTTCCCCCATTGATGATATGATACATGATGATTAGCTTATTATACATGCATAATGTAAAACTTAGCATTTTTTTGTATATATGATGTATCAAATGATGTTATATGTGATGAATGATAGATGATAGATGTGATAACAAACAGATGTGCAGTAAACAAACACACAAAACAAAAGTTAACAAAACTAAACAAATATACAACCAAAACTATACAAACTGACAACTAAAAGCAATTTAATCACTACCTTGATTTTGCGGGACAACATTGATATATTTTCTAATGTTTTTGGGTTATCTAGAAAGATAAGTTTTCAAGGCTACTATTCACATTGTTTTTAGGTTCCCTAAGATAATGTTAGGAAGGTGGTGTAGCTTCGTTCTAAGGGGATTTTACTGAATGTTTAGATTTTTGTGTATCCTTTTCTGAATGCTTTTGTATTTTCTAAGGTCATGTTCTGAAGAAATGTACAAGGATAAAGAAGTGTGGATGCCCCCAGCGTGATGTGGGAATATACAAAGGGCAGAATGCCACACGCATATGTACGAGAAAGTGGAATGTGAAGGTGCCCCAACGTTAGATGGGAATATTCAAAGGCACATCCTTCATGTAGATATAAGAGTAAATAAGCCAGATCATAGCTCGACGAAGATGGATTCGGTAGGGTTCCTAGACCTAGCAAAGGAAGTTATTTCTAGAAAGTGGTGAGGGTTACCCATCCTGATGCAAGAGTGGCTTGTGACCGGTGAATCCTCCTTGAGCACCGGAAACTAGTTTTCACCCAAAGACCTACCCATTGCGCCATAATTGTGTGGTTTTCACACATGGACGACTGTTATTATTTTTTTCCTTCTTTTTTTTTTCATGTTTTGCTTGCTTTTTCTAAATTTTAGTTATTTTCGATATTTGCACCATGCTTAAGCATAGAAGTGCTTGAGATGCATGGTGTTCATAAGTTCGGAAAATTTTCACCATTTGAATATGCTAGTTTATAAGCTCCTGACCCATATTTAACAACCACCACATAAGGCCCTATCCAGTTAGCCTCAAACTTACCTTTCTTTTCTGTCTTTGATAGTGTTCCTTCTTATTTTCTTTTAGCACTAGATCACCTACATCAAATTTATGATGAATGATCAGTTTGTTATATCCTCTTGATACTCTGTTCTGGTAGACCTTGAGGTGATTAAGCACTCTTATATGCTTTTCATCTAACAACTCTAGCTCTATTAGTCGAGCTACTCTATAGTCTTCATCCTTATAAAGATAATCTCAGAGAGATATTCTTAGGGAGGGAAGCTCCACTTCCAAGCATATGATGGCTTAAGTGTTATAGACTAGTGAATATGGCGTCGCACTAGTAGGAGTGCGGATGGAGGTTTGATAGGCCTAGAGGGTAGGATGTATCTGTAAGTGCCAATTATGACCGGTCTTACTTACCATTTTCTCCATGATTCGTATAAGGGTTTTATTGGTAGCTTTAGCTTGTCCATTACCTTAGGGGTAGTAGGGGTAGACCAATGAATTGAATATGGAAAGCGTTGACACAATGTCTTAATTATTTTGTTCTTGAAGGATTTACCATTATCAGTGACAATGGCGGAAGGGATACCATAATGGCAAATGAGATGATTCATGATGAATTTGGAAATTTATGCACCAGTGACATAAGTAAGAGGCACAACCTCTACCCATTTAGTAAAATACTCAATGGCGGTAATAATGTGGGTGTGGCCATCTGAAGAGGAAGGATGGAGCTTCCCTATGAGATCCAGGCCCCATTTAGAAAACATCCAAGGTGTTGCGATAGGTTCTGCTATGTCTTTGGTGCATGTATCAAGTTTCCATACTTTTGGCATAGCTCACATTTCTTGATGAAATTACAACAATCTGCTTCCATGGTGGGCCAATAATAACCTACCCTTAAGATCTTCTTAGCCAAGACCATGTCATTTGGTATGCACTTCACAAATACCACCATGTACTTTCTTAATAGCGTGGAGTAAGTCATTCATATCCAAACAACGAAGTAGATTCCCGTCGTAGCCACGTGTTGAGTCGTCAATAAGGACTTTATTGAGAACAACAGTTAGGGGACAGAAAGTCCCTCCTCTTTAATGGGAGAGGTTCCCTTATTTAAAGACGAAAATTTATTTACACATGTACAATGTATAGTTTAATGGGGAACTTGGATATCATGAAAGTGTTTAAAATAGAACATATCATCGATCTGAAAAGGATAGAGGAATTAAGCAGTGGGAAGGGGCAGAAAGGCACTCTTAAGAAATATAGATAACAAAATAATTCCTTATGCATGCCATAATGAAATTATTTGGAACAGAACCATTTGCATTTGAGACAATAAGATGTTATTTCAAAGACACAAAGTTCTAGAAATTACATCTACAGGAATACAAAGCTTCTTGAAGTAACACAGATAAATGATTCAATAACATTTAACAGATAGTAATGAAAGAACAAGACTAGATAGACATAGAAAGAAAGATCCTTTGTATTGATTACTTTTTACTCCTTAATACTTTCAAAAATAAACCAAGTTCCAGCCCCTCAAAATGGCGTAGGGAGCCCATTATATAACTTACAAATTAGTTACACTTGGTAACTGTTTCTTTTAACTAAAATGTTTAATTAAGGAGATGCTTGACACAAAACCCTCAACTAATTACAATAAGCCTGATTTGAGAAAAAGAAGGAAAGGAGAAGCTGGGAGAGAAACAACTGCCTATTGCTGAGGAGGGCCCACCGACTTGAGGATTCGTTGCCTGAACTTTTTTAATGCTTCCGCTATGTCTCTGCCTCATGGAACTGATGTGTTGGCAGTAGCTTGAGTCCAAGTTCCTAGGCATTTCTCCATCTCCTTATCAAACTCAGTGTGTGCATGATATTCTTTATTAGCTTCTTCAATAGCAGATTGAAGGGAGCAAATCTCCTTTATCTTCTCTTTGGTAATTGATTCCTCCTTGAACAAGTTTTCTTTAACAAATGCCCTGAATTGAGTTTTAATTTCTTGGAGGGAGAAAGGAACACCTAAAGTTTTGTCGTGAAGATGACAGTGTATATCTTTGAAAGCGGATACAACACAAGTTTTGAAGGCTTCTCCCTTCTGCCAACTATTCCTCAACTCTCCTAAAGCCTCCTCTAGAACTTTTATTTTCCATTCCACGCTAAAAACCATGACCTTGATAAATTATCTTTGGCAACTTCAAAAACCTTGCTGGCCATCAATATATTTTCATCAGCCTGTCCCATCAAGTGAAGATCCACTATGTAACTACTCCAAAGTTTAAGTTCTTTATCCATGGTCCCAATTGCGGAGGAGAGCTTTTGTTGCAGATTAGTCACCTTCTCATTGAGTTTGAAGGCTTCTACAGATGAAATTCAAACCTGCAATGATCATGTCATCCACCATGGCTTCCATAGCTCTCCTGTAGATGGAATACCTATGTATGTCTTTAATGCTTTGGACTTCATCTTGACTAAGAATCATAGGTGGCGGAAGGGCAGTCAGTGGAGTAGGATCCAAAACCTTGTCCTTAGATAGTAACGACTTGATGAAACAAAAAGAATTTGAGCTTGTTCCTCCAGCTGTTCTATAGTCTGTTTACCTTTTTCTACTCTCCCAATAACTCTGGTTATTGTTTCCTAGAGGTTATGTATCTCACTCTCAGGGGTAGATTCTCCCATTGGGATCCTAGAAAGCTCCAGATCAGAGGCTAGTAGATCTTGTTATACCTTATCAACCTTAGGCTTTCTACCTCAAGAAATAGCTAGCCTTGGACATTTGTCACTATCCTTGAAGTTATTTTAGCTCTCTTTGCTGGAGCAGAAGGAGTAGTGCCCAACAAGGCTGCCACAACATCAAAATTTGGCCCTGTCAATCAAGAAGAGGACTTCCTCTTCCTGCTGTCAACAAAAGGTTGCACCCATGCGAAAGTGGAGGAAGAAGGAGGAGGGGCAAGAGAACCAAGAGCAAGAGAACTCATGGCACTTAAAGTATTCACTACTATTGCTTCCAGTAGAGATGTGAGTGGAGTAGGTGGGGCTTCTTGGGTAGAGGAATCAGTGGTACCTGGAGGTTTAGTGCTATGCACTTCCTTCTCTTTATCTATTGCAGCTTCTGAAGTTCCTGCAGGACTGGCACTTCACTATCATCACTTTCACTGAGAACAATGATGTTCTCTGGCCCCGAAGGTAATTCTGAATGTTTTAACAGGGATCTTCCTCAATAGGCTCCTAGCTTAACCTCTTTCACCTTCTTTTGATATACTTGAGTAGATGAAGAAGGGGTGGATGATTCAGGTTCTTTACTTGAGGAAGGAGGAGGAGTTTGTGCAGGTACCTCCGAGCTAGGTGTATGTGATTCCTTCCTTGGTGTTGAAGTGTCTTTGGAGGAAGATTCTCCTGGATTCTTCCTAAGCTCTCGGACCCTTCTGTCAAACCAGACCTTGGTTCTTACAAGGACAGGGGCCAGAATCTCAGCTAAGTCATCCTTCTCCCTCTTGAACTAGTCCAGATCCTCCAAGGGAGTATGCTTGATCAATGTATCATATTCATATGACAACAGGTCTGCATTGTCATCTTGAAGCCCTTCAGGAATTTGATATAGATTGAGCTCCTTTATCAGCTGGAGGGAGAATCTGCCATAATGCCTCCGCCTTGCTTCAAAGTCATCTACACAATTGGCCTAGTAGTCCTCAGTATCTGATTTGTGATGATAATTGATTCTGAGATTTAGCTCAATGAATTTCTTCAAATCAAAATAGGTCCTGGGCCTGAAGAAGTGAACAGTGATGGGAGCAAGGGCCCTTTCTATGTTTTGAGCATCCAAAGTTGTTTTACATGTATAATTACCCAAGGATATGGGGAAATGCAACCCAGATATTTTCTTGTCTCTGCAGGTTCTATGTAACTTATCCAATTGCCTGCATACTTCAATCAAAGCCATCTTATCATTACAAAACATAGGGAGTTTGAGAGGTGTGTTCTCATAACCAGCTAACTTGATATATGAAAACCTTCTGAACTGAATGAAGAAAGCTCCATATTTTTCTATCAGGTTCATGGCTTCATCAAAAATCTTACGCGTATCAATTTCTAGAAGCCTCACAATGTACATGGTAAAAGCATCATTCACCCTCCTGAAGTTATGGTTGTTGGTTTCAAGGGTGAACTGAGGGTAGTATGCATAAATGGGTTCAACCTTTTGACTCTCGATGTATGTGAAACCAAACCATTGTTGAGATCTTGCTAGGGTATACATAAGATAAGAAGTCATATAGAACTTCTTGGTTTGTTGCACATTGGACAACTATTCTGTCAAATTCATGCAAATGATTTCTACCCAATTTATGTTACAGCTACCTTCACGAGACAACGTTAATGAGCGGTCCCATTCAAAAGTGAAATTCATTGGTGGAGGGTAAGCCCATGACATGAGCTAACAAGATGATGAAATCAGATAGTTCTTCATTAAAATCAGCCCTAAACAGAGCCTTGGAAAGTCAAGATGCTCCCTTTTTAGGGTTCTTTAACCATGACTTTGCTATCCTCGCTTTGTATTTATCACTGTCTTGCTTGAAGAGATTTTGTGCTTGAGCTTGAGAGATAACCACGGAATTTTCAATTTCTAGGATCCATAGGGCAGCGACAATGGCAGCAACATCTAGTTTGGTGATCAGTTCCCCATGCACATTAGATAATTCATTCGTGTCAAGGTTGAAGTAAGCTCGCAGGCGAGTATAGTGTCGACACATTGTACAGAGATCAGGAAACCCGCAGCAAATGCAAGGCCACTGTCATTAATCATTTGCGCCATGGGAGAAGGATTAGGGTTAGTTAACCTGCTCCAGAAATCACCAAAATCCAGGTGACGAACCTCACTATCCCCGATATCGGAACAAAAGATTCGAGCGGCGAAACGTGTTCCTGACCCTGAAATTTGATCTTCATGTTGACAATGTATAGAGAAACAACCTTCACAGCTTGAATTCGCAATAAAAAATGCAAGGGGAATGGGAGCACGAGCAGACGGTCTTGATTGCAAGGATTTGAGCAAATGGTAGCAAGTAAGTAGTGTGCAAAATGCGTAGAGGGTAGTCCCATTAAATAGTCATTTTAGGAGAGAGAAGGTTATAAATGCGCATTAAATTCATATGCACCGACTCAAAAAGGAAAGCATCGAGAAGAGTGAAAAAAACTAGCTTGGATGGTCTTTGGTACATTTGGGACATGAGGGACGCGAAACGTGATCCGACTGACGCGGGCGATGTGGGTAATGCGGGCCAAAAGAGCACGGGTAGTCCAGGAACTTAGAAACGCGAGGGATGCGAGGGATGTGAAGATGTGATTCGACCACCGCAGGCGATGCGGGCAAAGCGGGGATGAAATGCATAGATGCTTTTGGGACAAATAAGACCAAAGTACGTGAAGGGCCCGATGCGGCCGACACGGGCGATCGAGGAACAGAGAGCCCGGTGAACTTAGAACATTTGGAACAAAAAGTTCCAACAACTTGAAAGTTAATAGATTTCGGGAAAACGGTCGATCGGGGAACAGAGGGTCCAACAAAACTTGGGACATATGGGACAAAAATGTCCAATAGACCCGCAAATCACTAAAATGACTCAAAAAACATGAATTTTCCCTAACTCCTCAACTTTTCTCTTCACTAGAACATCACAAAAAGGTGTTAACTCAAAATTTTCAATTTTTGACTTTCGAAAGAGAGGACAACACCACGACAATAGAGGGTGCCTCCTAGGAGGGTATAATGGGCTATATAGCGAATAAGGGCTTTCTTCTCATAATGGGTAATGTCCTAGGGAAATGTGCCATCTTGTAGGTATCTAAATATAGGGTCATACCAAGGGAGGATGGGCCAACAATCTCACATGCCAAACAATATTTCAACATGTCGTATGCGGGTATTTATAAATTCTCTACAAAGAAAGGCATTTTGCTCTCCTGAGGTGGAATGCATAAGAGAGATCCAATTGTAGCCATAGCATCTCGTTGATCTATTATGTGACCTTGACTTTGCTCAAAGATAATCTGTGTAAAATACTCCTTCAAGGTTTCAACCAATTTCTTATATGGAACAAGTTTTTCATCTTTGACTTTATACTCATCATTAACTTGCTTAATAATGAGTTAGGAGTCCCCAATGACTTGTAGTTGTCTGATATTCCAAGTGATAGCCAACTTGATGTCAGCAATGAGTGCCTCATACTCTGCAATGTTATTAGTGCAAGGGAATCCCAAACAAAAGACTCTTATGATAACCTCACCTATGGGAGTGATGAACACCACTCTTGCTTCTGATCCGTGAAAGGTGAATGATCCATCAAAATGGACTTGCCATTCTGATTCTTCAACATACATCATGGATGCATCTGACAGGTCTAGACACAAAGGTTCCATTCCTAGTAGAGGAGCTTCTGCTAACTGATTAGCCAATACTTGTCCTTTCAATGACTTCTGGTTTACAAACTCAATATCAAATTCACTTAGGAGAATGATCCAATTAGCCATTCATCCTATAAGGTCAGGGTTTGTATAAAAGGTATTTGAGAGGGTCAAATTTGGATATTAGCTTGGTTTTGTTGTTAAGGAGATAATGGTGAAGCTTCTGAAAGGCAAAGACAACTGCTAAGCAAGCCTTTTCAATTTATGGGTAATTCAGCTCGTAGGCAATCAAGGTGCGACTAAGATAATAAACTACCCTTTCTCTATGGTCTAGGTCATATTGGGCAAGCAGTGCACCAATAACAAACTAGGTAGCTGAGATGTACAAGAGGAGAGGTTCACCTGGGGTAGGCGACATGAGTACAGGTGGGTTGACAAGGTATTGTTTAAGTAGTGCAAATGCCTTTTGACAGTCTGGTCCCTAGTTGAATGCAACATCCTTCTTTAGTAGATGTGTAAATGGATGACACTTATCCACAAGTGTGAAATAAAATGGCGGATTGCTTGAATCTTCCCTTGTAAACTTCTTAGTTGTTTGAGATTTGTAGGTGGAGGCATTTCTGTGATAGTTGTAACCTTTGCAGGATCTACCTCTATTCCTCTCTGTGAAATGATGAAACCTAGGAGCTTCCCTGACAAAACGCCAAAGACACACTTCTTAGGATTCAAACGTACTTTGTAATCTCGAGACATTGAAAAATATGTCTTAGCACTTCAAGGTGCTCTCCTCTACTTTTGGACTTTTCTAAGATATCATCAACATAATCCTCCATGATGTCATTCATCATGTCATGGAAGATGATTGTCATTGCACGCTGATAGGTGGCCCCGACATTCTTGAGTCCGAAAGGCATGACCTTGTAACAAAATTTCCCCCAGGGGTGATGAAAGTTGTCTTATGTTGATCCTCCTCTGCAATCTGATTTGGTTATAACCTAAAAAACCATCCATTAAGGACAACATTTCATAACCATTACTTTGGAATAAACAATCATATCAATGTTAGAGGGGGAAGTCATCTTTGGGACATGCCTTATTGATGTCACAAAAGTCAGTGTAGATCTTTATGTGGAATGGTTTCTTTTGAATTGGGACTATGTTAGATATCCAATCTAAATAGTCAATAGGTTTAATGAAATCGTAGCTAATAACTTTTCCATTTCCTCTTTAACAAGGAGTGCAATTTTAGGGTGCATCTTTCTCAACTTGCTTGATTGGTTTGGCGTCTAGATGCACAATGAGGTTGCACACGACCAAGTCTGGGTCCAAACCAGGCATATTAGTGTATGACCACACAAATATATCTCCATATTCTCTTAACAACTCTACAAAAACCTTTTGCTCTTGAGCTAAGAGTGAAGCTCCCAACTTTATCATTCTAGGTTCCTCTTCCGAGCCAATGTTGACACTGATGGTTTCTTCCACAAACATCTTAGAGGTATCTTCCATCTGCGTAGGATCGGGGGAAGAGTAAGGTCAACCTCCCTAGGTAGCTCATCATCATCTTTGAATGGATAGACCATTTTTTCCATAGGTTATTCGTTCTGTTTGTCTACAAGTGCTTTAAAAAGTTTGTTGCTATGAGACTTGCATTTATTCCTTGCACAAGGTTTCTCTAGAAGTGTCTTTACTCTTGCTTCCGAGCTTCTTACTCAAGCGTCCACACATCTTTGCTTCTTCTCCAAAGTATGTGCATGCATCTAGTTGAATTGAAAAGCCTTTCTTGTGATCCCCAACCTGGAATAAAATCTCTGAGTCCTATGAATTCCATAGATTTATCGTCGTTCTCAAAGAAATCGATTGGAATGTGAAATTTTTGATCCCAATCTACAAGTTTAGGATATACAAGGTTACTTGGAAACTGGTTTGAGGATTGGATTCGGATAAGGTAAGGATGACTAAATCGGGAATCGAGTTAGTGGAGGCAAGATCCTTGTAGAGGCTAAATTAGGAATCATGTCGCTTATCGGAATGAGATGAGTCATCGTCATGTTCGAAAGAAGAGGTGGCATCAATCTCAAAGGTTGGATCGTCATGTGGTCTTATTTTAAGACCATGCTTGTCGATTTGAAGCGAGGGATATGAATGGGTTATAATTGCCCTTGCGCATTGATACCACATCTAAATCCATTGTAACCCACGATGTACATCATATGGTGGCCTTTGACATATAACAGGGCATGATGACATGAAGTCATGGTACCTTCAGGTACTCTATCGGTGGAATCTTCTAACATCTTTTCCTCATATAAGAAACCACTAGGAATGAACTTCTCTAATGGTTTAGGGCATTGATCCCAGTGCTTTTGAACTAAAAATAGGGTTTACCACGTCTCATAGGTGACACCGATAAATCTGATATTAATAAAGCTTGTTTAAGAGTGAACGACTTGCCTGGACCATATTTCATCAATGTTGCCTCCCATGATGTGAAAGGGTTGACCAACGAAGGAAAGTCTTGATTGTAAGGAGTGAGTGAATCTGGATCCACATGTTCCTTGATAGAATTTGTTTGCAAAGGAACAACAATGTCTGCAGAAGGGCATTCATAAGCTACATGAGAAAACCGTGCAAGGATCTACAATGTGTAAATGGTTTTGGATCACCCTGAATGGTGATTATTTGTCCTTTATGGCACATCTTGATACATTGATGGAAAGTTGAAGGAATTGCATGCATGACATGGATCCATGGGCATCCTAAGAGCATGTTGTATGGTAGATCCAAGTCAAGGACATGGAACGTTGTATCATGACAAGTCGACCTACTTCCATTAGAATTACTATAGTGCCTGTTGACTCTCGCTCCTCATTATCATAAGCCATGATTGTAATAGTTTTGGCACCTAGATCCATTTCTGAGTGGCCTAGTTGCTTAACTAGCTTCAAAGTACAAATGTTTAGAGCAGATCCACCATCCACAAGTACTCTCTTGATCTTGCGACAGTAACAACTACTTCTAGATATAAGGGTAAGTTGTGTTTTGGGTCATTGCACGGGATTGAAACACAATCAAAATTGATATGATCATTAGAGTCAAGGTGTGTAATCATGGCTTGGAGGTGTGCGGGATCTACATCGGTGGAGACTCTCGAACTCTTGATGTTTTATACAATATGTTTTTATGGGCAATAGATATTTTGAGGAGATCTAAGATTGATATCCTGGCGAATGTCTTCTCTAACTGTTCTATTAGATTATATTGACCTTCTTGAGGGATAGGTAGGGGATCTGGTATGATCAAATGAGCACGTCGCGTCCCTACTACACAACTCTTTTCTAAGATCCTAATAGTATTGACTTGTTCATCAAACGAACGGATACATCCTATGAGGGAATCAAAGGGGCTATCATTGGTGGGGTAAACATAGGCAATAATCCTATAGTCATTGGAAGTTTGTCCGTGATCTGGCTTCCTTTTCTTTTTATCTACATGGTTAGGAAAGGGCTCTTTAAAGATACCCATTTTCTCATTTGGCCCTTGTCCTGAGTCGGGGGAGAATCTATGGCGATTTTTCCCTCTTTAATGAGGTCTTGTATGTAATGACATAGTCTTAAGCACCTATCTGTCTTATGCCCTTTAACACGGTGGAAGTCACAAGTACTCATGCTCTTTGAACCAAACGGGTTTTGGAGCATTTTCTGGTATGGTACCGTCATGGTTGGATATTCCACCATGTTTACGTTATCTAACTATTTTAGTATGGCAGATAGGGATTTTGTTAATGGCGTGAATGTACGTTTAGTGGGTGCCTTGGGACGAGGTCCTTGTGAGAGCTTTAAAAGTGGACCGTTTACACGATTTGGACTCTTTTGAGTCTGTAATTCCATCACCAATGACATGTTTGTTTTTGTTGAAGAACTTCAGTTTATCTAAGGATTTTGCTTCATGTTTGTCTTTGACAACCGGTTTAAGTGTTCCCTTTGCGATGAGGGCCTTTTCAATTTAACTACCCTTCTTTATAACTTCTTTGAAGTTAGAGTCTGTAGTGTATTTGTAAATGGAAGGCTATCTCTGGGTTCAAGTTAGGCACAAATATGCTTACTAGTTGTTTTTCTGGCAAGGCACAAGGGAAACGACTTGCCAACCCTCACCATCATTGTAAAAAGATTGCAAAGGTCTCGTTGGGCTTCTGCTTTACATTGCAGAGGTCATTCATTGTGATATCATTTTCCATGTTGTAGGAATAATGTCGTACAATTTTTTCTGCTAATGCGGGCCACGTTGTAATGGAGCCCTTGGGTATGCTAAAGAACCATTCCAATCCCAGTGCCCCTAGGCTACAAGGGAAGAGTCGTATTAAGAAGTTATCGTTGTACGCGACCTCTTAGCAAGCCATATAAAAGTCTTTTATGTGATCACGAGGATCACCTTTGCTTTTATATTTATCGAATTTAGGAATGGTAAAATGTTTTGGGAAGGGTTTCCATAACATGTCCTTATCGAAGGGGTAAGGGCATAGTTCTTCATACAAATATTTCCTACTATGTCCTACGTTTCCCTCTTGTAGCGTAGTAAGCATGTCTTTCATTGATTGTAATTCCCATTCAATGATTTGTTCTTTGGTAGGTGACATTGGTCTTTATGCCTTAGCCACTTTAAAATTCGTGTCATTATACGGATCAAAGTGGAACTCACTAGATTTCATTTTGAGTTTGTCTTTGTATACGTTCCTACTTGAAGAGCCTAAGTTTACTAATTTTTGGCTCAGTTTCAGGATCTATTTTTGAAGGATCTCTTCTTCAATTAAAGGATCCTCTTCCTCATCGAACTTGGGAGGCGGTGAGACTTTGCGCTCAATATTCACTTTATGTGAAGCTTTATAATAAGGTTGTTGTGGATCACTAAGTGGATTGGATGGGTCTCCTTTAGCGATGTTGAGATGTTGCCCATAAGTAGAAGCATACCCTATGTCAAAGGGGTTATCCATGTCTAAGAGGGACCTTCGTTCTTTTGTTTTATGATTAATGACCTTGGTTTCTACTTCGTGTTCCTGTGGAATCTTAGCCCCTAATTCTAAGACTCTTACGAGCACTTGATCTCTGTTATAATAAAGGAGCTCGTCAAAGCAACGTAGGTCTAATTGATGTTGTTCTTCAAAAGAATCAGATTCTTCTCCGTTGTGATCAATCAATGACTTAGTGTCTTTAACCTACGAAAAGAGAGGTGCTAAGTTGTTGCCGCTAAATGGGAAGGACTCAAAAGAGTTTTCTCCTAAGTTGCGCTCATTTGGTTTGGATGCCATCTTCGTGATTCTAGGCATCACTAGTCAAAGTTATACGAGGTTTTGTCTAAATGTCTTTGAATTTTACGTGAAACCTAGGCATATGTTTGTGTAAGTCACTCGATGTGATGTTGAAATAACCTAGTGTGTTCTAGAAGCAATGCTATGTAGTTGTTTTTATGATTCAAAGAACACTCATATGAACACTCAAATGCAATGATCACTTGAATTGTCATTTTGCCAAGCTTATACCCTAACTATGATTCGGTGAAGGGTCCAAAGCGAGATAGTGACAATATCGTATCAATACGTAGGTCAAGTTAGAATTATAACAAGGCCTAAATATTAAAGTGGTATTGATGCAATCTCTCGATGAGGTATACTAAAACTATTTCGAATGCCAATGAAAGCTAAGTTTTCTAAAAATGGAAGTTGCGAGTATGTATAACATAACAACACTATCTGATACATTAACCGAGTAAGCAAGGTGTTAGTATCAAGATGGCGTTATCTCGGTATATATAAGGTAATATCGACACCCTAAAAAAGACTTAGACAAAATTGGGCTGAAACAAAGTACGAGTATAACAAGAAGTTGTTAGTTACACGAAGCGTAACGTAATCCGCACAATAAAGGGACTTATATCAAGTTCCCAAGAAATTGAAAACACAACGTAAGTACCAAAATTGTGCGATTGGAATGCGAGCAAAAAACTATCAACCTAAGGAGAGATAAATGATGAACTGAAATTGCAGTGAAGATGATCTTAAAATCAAGATCAAATGACTATCAAAGATACGAAAACCTACTTGCACACTTTAGACGTTTAACAACCCAACCACAAATATGGATGGGTGTAAATAGACAAAAATGTGGCGAGTACTATCTTTGATAAAAACGTGCGATATATGCTTCCTTCTCACCCCGAAAAATGGGCGGAGAGCATGCAAGGGTATAAATCAAAAGGTGAAAATTAAAATAAGTGCCACTTAGGCAGAGTTTCACCTCGTCTGAAGGTGAGAATGAAACCCAGCTAAGTGATACGTCGTTTAATTCTGTGATGAAAGACACTTAGTTCTAACTTAGGTGGGCTCTTTGCCTTGTTTGAGAAACAAGGTTTAGACTCCAAGTAAATCGTCACTTTGTGATGGCCTGATGCAACAACGAAGTAGCAAAGTGGGATCTAAGACAGAATGGCCTCCCTAACAAGATTTCTCAACTACGTGTCACGAGTTGTCTAAAACGAGCTCAATTTACCCAAAGAGTCACAATGAATAATTTGGGAGTATCTTGGCTTTACTTTACCCCCTTCAAATATGATGAGCAACTAGTGCATTCACGCGTATTCTCATTGGGGTCGTGATACAGACAACTTTGACTCTAACTTACAATGTAAAATCTAGTCAAGCGGGTAAGCGGAGCACTTCCTATTTTATCCACAAGGTTACTCAGGTGGATTACTTTAGGGTTCCTGGAACCACCCCCATTGTAGTAGTAGCTTAAGGTGTTATGTTAAAGGGGTTATGTTTCAGATTGAGTGGATATTGATGTACCCTTTTCTCAAACTTGCAATACATTGTGCGGTGAAATGGTGTATTTTTTATCTTGTTTAACTTAATGTGGTTTTAAGCGGCACACTATTTGGCAACCTGCATGAAAACACATGTATTAGAAGTTTTTGTTTTGTCTTGACTCCTCCTTTCTTTGACAAGCATTAGGCCCTACATGCAAAGAGTTAGTAATTTTCCATTAAATAAGAAAGAGAGTTTGCACGTTGTTTTGATTCCTAAGATCACCAAAAAGGTGCGAAGGAAGAGCATACACAACACGAAAAACTCAACTAAAACAAGTTTATGGAAAATAATACTTTAAGTGTTTTGCAAAAGGAAACTCGTTTTAGCCAACTTTGAACTTTAATCCATTTTAAAGCTTAAATTGAAGTGTTTTTGAAGCAAAATAGAAGGTTTTTGAAACATTTTTTATTCCCAAGATCACCTAGAAGGTGTGAGGGAAGAGCATACGTGTTTCAAAGGACCCCTACAAATGAAAAGTATGAACACTTAACTAAGTTAGCATAAAAATATGAAGGAAAAGAAACTTGTAAACCACTGTTAGAACCTGCGAGAAAGTTAGAAAACCAAGAATATTAGAAAATTCCATAAATCTATTTTTAGTATTTTTTCAATGGTTTTTAGTATTTTGCATTTTTGGAGGTCTCCGGGGCACTTTGGGAGTTTGATGATAAAAGTAATGATACCAAAGGTATATTACTTTTGGAACTTCCTCGTAATTTTTGCTTCGTTCTCTTTTTGACACCTATTCAAACTCCGAAAACAGTCAACAGGTCAAAAGATATGACCTAAAATAGGAGCACTAAAAATTATGTGATAAAATCTGGATCAAACAAATATACCTACATACCTACCGAAGTTGTATGCACACCATTTTGGGTATGTGTGCGTGGGTTATGGTGCTGTACCCTTTGTGTAAATGTAGCAGGTCTTCGTGGTGCTTGCAGACTACTCGAGAGATGCCTGCGCTAACATAAGTGTGTCTCAAATCGTCGAGAACGGTGCATGCACCGTAGAAGCAAAAAAATGGTAAAAGCTATGACAGGTGAGAGTGTGTGTGGCGAGAGGGATTCTTATGCCATCAAAGGGTGTATGCGCCATGGTTTGGGCGTGTGTGTGCCTGGTAAAATTATTGACAAAGGGTCGAGAATACACAAGGTGCTTGCATGCCTAGTAAAAATGACAAGTTATAGGGTGTCTGCACTTGCGAAGGATATGTGTGCCACGATTTGGGTGTGTGCGCCTCCTTTAGGTACTTGCGCATGGTTTTGGGTTCCTGCGCACCTCTGCTAAAAATGACAGTTTGAAGGCGCTGTCTTTGGCAGAAGGTGTATGCACACCTACCGAAAAACCACCAAAAACATGGAAAATGAAATTCTAAAAGTGTCAACAGTTAGAATTTAGCCATTAAATGTAATTTCTAACATAAACTTAACAAAGAAGCATGAAAATGAAGGTTAACTACATAAAACCTAGCTAAAAAGCTCAAGGCAAAATATTTAACCCTACAAAAACATGTAAAAAGTTAGAAACTGAAATAAAAGCTTTAAAATGACTCCATTAATGGAGGATGGACTTCATGTCCCATCGGGCGTGCCAAATGTGTTCAATGAAAAGTTGCAAAAGCCATGGACATGGGGTAAGAATCTCTAAAGAAACCCCAAAGGCTCTTAACAACCTAGTTAGTGGACCATCAGATAAGAGATAAACAAGGATTTGTCACTTTGCATACATTAATATTGAAAGAAACAAGCAACCTAACATATTTAGTAATCCTCTATTCTTGAAAGCTTTAAAAATGAACCTAGTAAGGATTCTAAGCAATCAGTTTGTGATTATGAGAATGGGAGCTCACCATTAATGGCTTTAAGGCCAATGGTTCTTCCCATTTACTCAATGCTTGGTATGTAGTGCAATGGCAAAATCAATAGCTCAATAAAAGAAATGAAATAAGCTCTAAACCCTAAGCAAAATGCTATAGTTTATGTTAGGAAGAAGGAGAATTCTTAGAAATGAGAGGGGGGTAGTGGGCTATTTATAGTTTTCCATTTGGGAAAGTGGGGGAATTTTGGTGCATGTGGGACTAAAGGATAAGCCAAAAGGCACTTTAGTGAGTCAAAATAAGATTTGACTAGGTTTAGAAGAGGTTAATCATGGTTTAGGGTTAATTAAACTAGGTTATACTAGTTAATCTTGTTTAGAGAGGAATTCGTGTTTTGAGAGGTCTAATCAATCCAATGAAATAGATTGATAGTCTAGGAAGTTAGTAAAAGTGGTATAGAAGAGGGTGAGAAGATGGTTTAGTCAAAAAGAGGCTATATTAGCCTATTTAATTGATTTATAGGAGAAATACGACCAAAAGAATG
Source organism: Taxus wallichiana var. yunnanensis (assembly GCA_018340775.1). Lineage (NCBI taxonomy): Eukaryota > Viridiplantae > Streptophyta > Pinopsida > Cupressales > Taxaceae > Taxus > Taxus wallichiana. The sequence goes on from CM031240.1 coordinate 112,631,071, forward strand.
TTGTAAACAATGAGTTAGAGGATTCAAGTTGACGAGGTATTGTCAATTTGTAAGAAGGAGAATAGTTAGTGCAATATTAGGAATAATAGTGCTTTGACCAAACTACAGGTGTCTACATATATGACACGTTTTTGAATTTTGACAATTAACGACATTAAAGGCTGACCCCAGGACATGAAATAAGAATTAGAAAAGTCCCAAATTAGGCACTAAGTGATATTTTGAAAGATAAGCATGATTAAACAAAGTTCTAGGAAGGGATACTAACGCCTTGTGCGTTAGTGTCCTTACTTAGCATTACTATCCCTAAGAAAAGAAATATAAAATAGACTATGGACAGAGACATGGATCATTATGACACACTAAAGCATTTGACAACCTTGCAATTAAAATCAATCAAAAATAATAGAAGGACTAGGAGAGGTGTCACTAGTGTCTAATTTTCTCACTCAAGAATCATGCATATAACAACATACTAGGGGCGTAATGTAATAGTAATAAGTGCATAATTTTGTGTCCACATTACCATGAGTTACTACCCCCTAGAGATATATTGACTATTTAGGTATAATCAACCCTATATGATGTGCAACTAGTTTTAACAAATTTAGGAACCCTTTGAGTGATTGTGGAATGATGTTTGTAATAGGATTTTGTAAGAATGACAGGTGAGTTATAATGTGATAATGATTTTCTTATATAGTATTCTATAGGTGAGCTATAATGATAAGGCCGACCCAAGGAAGGTGAAATGACCCAAAGAACTATTTAGCATTGAAAGAAAATTTGTTGATTGAGAAGGGGCTAGATCATACAAGTCTTCGGAGAGAAAATCCCACATCCCGACCCTTCCATATAGTTTTAGAGAGGAGAAAGAAACACTTAAATTGAAAAGTTATGAAATAAATATCAAATGTTTTATGCTTCCTTGATTGAATAATATTTCCAAAATTGTTGGTAGAAAATGGTGTAGAGATAAGCATCTTTGTAGAATGGCTAAAGAGATGATGAGATTGGATTATGAATGTGAGCATTTATCTTAGCAAGGATATAAGGTCAAACTTGGCATTGCATAAGGACAAGTTACTCGATTTTAGTGTATACATTAATAAAAATAAAATTCTTTAGACCTTATTGTGAAATATTCCTTTCGATCAATATAATAATCATTCACTAATTTCAATATTAGTTTTAAATATGTCATTTTACTTATTAATACTACAAAAAGACACCTTAATATATGGTAGTAACTAACGATTGCACTATAATATTGCGAATGGAAATGCCAATAGGTAGATGACAAAAATGGTTGTATTTTTACTTATATGTGATCCATTTTGGCTCGGTTTATGAGGATTCTTGTAAAGGTTGAGGGGTTTGTTTACATTAGCTCATGCTCATCTTGTAGCCATGGTGTCTCCAACGACTCTCCAAAATGGACCTCCCCGCTGCTTCGCCAGCCGCCATGTCACACGGGCAGGTTGCCTCACACAACTCACCAACATTCCCCATGGAAGCAAAATTAAGAAGCTAATAATTTGTTATATGTAAAGCATAATTTATAACACAAAGTAGAACAATTTTGAAATATATTAGCCTTATTCCAAACACGAGCTCTTTATAAGCTCTATGACAACCACAATATGGTTAGGTATGGACTTGAGAACCAACATCGCCACTAAATAGTAACTATGATAGGTATGGTAAGGGGGGCGGTTGAAAATCATGTCCATTTATCAAACAAATGAGCTTTCGATAGGGATCTCATTTAGTTCATTGTTGATTTTCTTGTTGAGCCTCTCTCGCGGATCCCTCACCGACGCGTCCCCCACAGAAAGTCAAGCTTGAGTTGTGTTAGTCTTTTGTTCAACATAACACAAGCTTAGGAAGGAAAAGACATGGGTGATGATGATGAAGCAAACTAAACAAAACAATAAGTTTTTGACTAAAAAAACCTAAAAACTAAAAATTTAAGAAGACTAAAAATAGTAATGAGTGAAGACAAAAATGTAAAAATTTGAAACAAAACCTTTTGAAACAATTAGGATGACATGATAAGTAAAAATCCTACGGTCTTTGACGTGTCAATGAACTTGTTAGCAAATTCCTTCACATCTTGCTACAACGAACACGAGATTACGGAGGTTGCGGGTTTTGATCCCACACCTTATCGACACAGTCGATAATGATTGTAAGGTAAAGCCCAAGGAATGCTTTGAGCTTGGTAGGTTAGACGAGGGGCAATCTTGTTGTCATAGATGTTACCGTTGGTGTTGTTTTTCCACTATGGATGAACAAATGGATGTCATCAAGCAATATTTAAGAAGAAATGGAACGTATGGGTAAGATATTGGATAAGAAGTGATTCCATTGGCTATCACTCCTATGAGTGCTTTGTAAATAGACACATGACATTGACAATATGAAAAGTGAAGTAGCAAAAATAATGCCCTTATTGAGCGACCATGGGCATTCAAATGCTTGACCCACTGCAAGAAGAGCTCTCAACCGTCGATCGACACTTTGTAGATGGAGGAGGCTCATAGTACATATATGCCTATCAATATGATATGACATGACATACAACATAAAATTTCTAAACAATTTTCTACAATATGAGATATCAACCCATATTTAATTTATTTTTTCATCAAATAACACCTCAATCTCTTTTCATAATTATGTTGTGACATACAACATTGAATTTCTAATACAAAATGACATATCAACCTATATTAATAAAAATTAAAAAAATCATTAAACAACACATCAACCTATAGAAATAGATGTGATGTCTTGTAAAACATTTAATTACTAAATTATTTAATACCACCGAAAACACCTCAACCTATATTAATAATTATGATGCGACATCAACATTTAATTACTAAAAACTTTGATTATATGACATATCAACCTATATTTTTATAAAACAAAAAAAGACACCAAATGACACCTTACCCTATATTACTAGTTGTGATGTTACTTCAAAAATACTACTACTACTTTAAGCCATGCTCTCAACATTTGTGCATATTTAATATTTTAATCCACTTGTTTTACTGCACAAGGTTGCCTCTAATAACAAAGAGTATATGCCGTTTATTTTCATGCATCATCATCTTTGAGGCAACAACTATAGTTTATTGCTTCATTCGTGAAAACTCTAAATTGTAATTCTTTATGCAATTTTTTTTTTCCCTGCTCAAGTATATCCATTTTATTGTTGTTCAATAACTTTGTTTCAAGCTACGATAAAGACTAGTCACACTGCTACTGACTCTTGATCTAGATAAATATTTATAATAGGTTATTAAATTTTATATATTTTTGAAGTATATGTTTTGTTTGATAAACAAACACTTTTTGTTTTCTAACCAGAATTTATGAAATCCTAGAGGACCGAGGGCCACAATTTGTGATGAAGTACATGTATTACTCTAGTATTTAGTTAAACCACATGTAACAAATGTTATATATCTTCAAACGTGAACTACTAATTGATAAAGTTTAAGTATTATTCTAATATTTTAACATATAGCAATATGATTTATAGCTTGCATTTAGGCATTATATTTCCTTTTATTAAAAGAATTTAATTTTATGTCATCTATACATTGCATATTTAAAACCCACAATATATTTTGTTAGTAAAAATACATCCATTTATAAGATAATTTGAGAAAATATCGCACTTTTTATACACTACTCCAAACTTCAATTTTTGTTTGGGTTGCAAATGATAGTGATACAATATCCCTAGAAATGCTTGACATGAGGTACGTCTACTTCTCTTTATATTAATCGCTTTGAAATTTAATAGGGAACCAAACCAACTTCAATGGTGAAACCATTGTAGAGAAAGAATTGTCTTCATTACATAAAGTTATCAAAAGTGATGTTGAACCCGAGGTACTCCTTCTATTGTGATATCGAGTAAAAAGATCAACGCATATTAAATATATTGATTTTAAAGCGTAAACAAAACCACAAAAAAATGTTATCAACTATTGGAGTGAACAAAGCAACAAGTAGCTTAGGAAATGCACCTAAGTATTGCATATTATTAGACATGCCATCATATATATGCCTCATTATGTTGCCTAGATAACAAGCTCCCTAAAAAAATATTATAATGAGTTCTTACTAATGGCACAACAAATATTAGTACACATTAAACTTTTAATTTCAAATATTAATACGCATATTAAACTTTAAATTCCAAGTCACTAAAAATAGATTTGTCACATCATTACATAACATCTAATAAAAGTAATTTAAATTGAAATTTACAAATATGTTAATTTTATCTTTAAGAGTCTTGCATTAACTTCCACGGGGCTAAAAAAACAATGCAAATTATAAACACATACTAACAAATAATCTTCCATTAAAATTCCACATAAAAATCTCATACATTAAATTGGTATCTCGTGTGTGTGTGTGTGTGTGTGTGTGTGTGTGTGTGTGTGTGGTTCAAAGAAAAATAGATAGAGAGGGTTAGAATGTGGTTCCATGAGGCGGCTATCACCCCTATTTTTACTTTATAGGCGGTTATATAAAAATTTGAAAGTGTGAAACATAGTTAACGTTATTTTCCATAAAATATAAAGTGACCATGTTTTCGGCGTGAAGAAGAGGGCTAAAAGTTTGTGAGCGTTTTTATGAAGCTCTCTTGCAAATGATGTGTAACATGTAGTGAGTTTTCATTTCTCCCTCAAATAATAACTTTTAAACTAAAATCCTAAAAAAATAAGTTTAAGGGGAAAATACTTATTTTTCACGGTGACTATTTAAATGTAAATAAATCGACATTATTTTTGATAACCCTTGTTGGGATATTTCAGATGTAGTTGCTTTATGGAACCATTGCTTTATAGTGAAACATAACCCCTAATTTATGTGAGATATGTGACTTTGCTTATAAACAACAATGTCACAAAACTTGCACACCATTGCAATATACCACCACAAAGTAAAGAAAGATCCACAAAAACATAACTACGAAACATGTGACAATGTTAATATTAGGGGGTCGATTGAAGCACCGGTTGGGCATCGATTTGAGTCATTGGTTGAAAAGCCACAACCCCTCTCCATTTTTTATTTTGAGCATGCGACACTTAGGGACAACACTTACACTCGACTTAATCATCCTTTGAGTTTGATCCTCAACCGTTAGGAGCTATTCCAAATTTGTGTTATCGTTGTTGCGGTGGCATTTCGGATACTCGCGATCTTATTATCTGGAGAATACTCTAGTACTTAGACAAGCACAACAAACATCCATTCTAGTCCACCCAAAACATATGCCCAATAAAATTCATAATTACAATCACCTCGATATACCTGACAAGAGAATTTGCCCTACCCAATTGGACGTTGGCCATCCATTAGATAGGTGCAATCATTCTCTCCACAAAGAGCCTTAGAGTAGAGCACCGTTAGGTAATGGGTAACATGATTGTGCAAACAATGAAAATAAATAAATAAAAAATAATAGGGTGGTTACATTTAAGGGTTCAGTACAATTATTCCTATAACGTACGTAGTAGCCCGTAATGAGATGCCCCACATAAAAATGACATGAAAAGAAAAAGCTCCTTCCCTCTGTGAAAATATGTTCATAAATGATTTTAAAAAATGAAAGAAACGTGGAATCTAGCGACCGAAAAAAAAAAAAATACCAGGCACCCCGGTTATATTATTCTCACAAATGCTTTGCCGTCTTTGCACTCCCAATTTTATGTTAATGGCGGATAAAATATTTCTTCTGCTAGAGCAAATGTACTGAAGTTTTCGTCATTTTACAAACCCCAGATCATTTTCTGCAATTCTATGCCAGGTATTTCCGTTGTTCCCTTACACTCTATTGCACTATTCTTTATTCCAGTAAAACAATTGAACGTTTTGGCAAGTTTTTGATTGTGATCCTTTCCAGCTAGAAATTTTCACTGTCTCTGTTGTATATGCACTGTTTTGTTACAATTACAAAAGATGAGGGTTTTTTTAGCTCTTGGGTTCATTTATGTTAATGCAATAATGCTAGTGGGTATTTTTGCTCACTGTTTCATCTATTATTTTGAGCTATTTTTTGTGCTCATGTTTTTGGTTCATTTTCTGATCATAATTTAATGCTAGGGTTTTGAAAAATACTAGGAGTTCTGGTTCATTTTATTGTCATCATTTAACTCTAGGGTTCTGATAAATTGTACATTCTAGACTCTATTCTATACTCACGTAAAAATTTGAACATTTTTGCTTAGTTTTTGGTTGATCCTTTTCAGCTTGAAATTTTCACTCCTCTGTTGTTTATGCAAGATTTTCAGCACAATTGCGAAAGATGAGGTTTTTAAGCTTTTGCGTTCATATATGTTAATGCTATAATGCTAGTAGATATTGTTTTGCTGACTTTTTCATCTATTTTTTTGAGTTATTTTTGTTCTCATGTTTTTGGTTCATTTTATGATCATAATTTAATGCTAGGGTTTTGAAAAATAGTGTATATTTTTTTGTTCAATTTATTATCATCATTTAAATCTAGGGTTTTGATAAATAGTAAATCTCCAGGGCTTGATAAATAGTATGAATCATGAGCTGTTCACAGAGGATGTTTTGGTTTCATTTTAGTTATATATTAATCAACATTAACTCGCAAAGTCCCTTTTTGTGTAATCCTTTTACTATTTTGACACTACCTGCTTATTAATATTATAATAATAAATATGAGACAACATGATTGACATGGTTTTTCCATCAACTCTTTGACAGTTCCACAGATATACATTTTTATAGTAAATATGGAAGAAAAAGGATTCACCACAGCTTCCAGATATACTATCTAAAATGTTTTTCTACCAATGGTACTTCGAGACTAATTGATAGCACACTCTTTTTTTTTGGGCGCTTCAGCCTGGTCACATTATCACAGAGAGTTTGGCCCTTGGCTGTCAGGTGGGATTTGAACCTATGCCCACATTATTGCAGACAGCTTGGCACTTGGCTGTCAGGCGGGATTTGAACCTATGTCTTCACTGTGGTGATTGCTTCACCTTACCACTCAGTCACATCAGCTGTCCTGTTTTGGAATTTTTATGTTTGCTTATATAAATAATAAGTTTTTGTTCAGTAGATTTGTAATTATAGTTTTTTTGTTGGGCATAGAGCTTTTATACGATTTAATTTCGATGGCTTAGGTTTATATTATTTTTTTTTGCGGGAGCGTATAAATATTTAGTGAGGTTATTCAATACCTTTAATATGGTGTTGGCTATGCTTGGATTACATTCTTAAGATATATAACACTAGTCACATTCAAATGTTCTTATAATTGTTATGTCCCAACCTCACTACATTTCCATTAGTGTTTTGGCCCTTGGGTCATGCTCTTAAGAGTGTCACCCATTATCATTTCACTACAACTGTTAGGACTATCTTCTATGTCATTTAGGTTATAAATTTAGAGATATTTTGTTTCCAAGGTGTCTTTAAACGGATCAAACTACTAGTTTTACTGCGTAGTTTGTTCTTTTTAGTTTTTATTTTTGCAATCACAATTTTCCAATATTACCAAGAGACGTGCCTCCAGGGACCTGAGATGTGTCTTAGAGACGGAGACTTGTCCCTAGTACGGGAAACCAGATTCGAGACATCCCTGATACTCAGAGACTTTATTTTAGGTCTCCCCTCTTCTCCACTGCATTGTTCTATTGAAAAAATGGAAAAGTAATGAAAAATGATTAAAAGTAGGCCAAAGTTTCCCCTATCACTACTAACTAATCCTAATTGGCTAACCCCTGTGCCCTAATCTCATTTATGTTTTCGCATGGTATACTACTATTTTTCCAATATATATATATATATATATATTTATGTTTGCATCTCCCATATCTGTTTACTATTTTTTGAAAACTCGTGTACAATACCCATACCCATCTCCCGATAACTATGCAATTTTCTTTTCAAGGCTGTTTATCTTATGTGGGTAGGTAGGATGCTCTAGTATGGGGTTGATTGTATTATCATTTATGCCACAACGTCTTTAATGTGCAAAGTTGATTATTATGACCCTTTTATGTTTTAAATTCTTCTAATTAGCATTCACTTTATGTTTGCTTCTTTATTCCTGGGGTTTTGCATCTATCCCTTTATATTTTGTTTTCTCATTTTCCAGGGGCTTGCATGTTGTGCTCATTGTTCAGATTGCTAAGACATTTGTGGAGCGGTTATAACATCACTCAAATTTCAGCTGTCTTTCATTGTGTAGTTTATTTTCTCATCGTTTGAATTTTTAAGACTTTATAAGGAAATTACTTAGATAAATCAGAAGAATAACAACAATAGAACACCAAGAACACCAAAATAGAGAGATAATATGATAATATGCAAGTATAAATGACTTAGCCACTTCGAGGAGGTAACCTCCAAACCTTACAATAAGACTTCAATGCCCATTATGATGATGATCTACTAGTTACTACCTCCTATCTATACCCTAGGCCGACCTACTAAGCATATGAAAGCATAAATAAATGTGATATGACATGTTAAGAGATTATGATAGCCACAGGTCGGCTGTACATATCCCGATATGCAAAGCAACATTGCCCCCCAATGTTGACAATTTCTGGATGCTGCTTCAGACAAACATAAGCCTCTATGTTGACTACCTCTGGATGTTAGTATATGACATCTTCCTCCTCCCAAGTTGTCGCTTCATTGTCTTGATTCTTCCACTCGATTAGATACTCATTAATTAGTATCTTCTTCACCCTCTTAGTCCTCATTTGAAGAATTTCTTAGATTCTAAACTGATTTGGCCTTCTTTATCCAACTTAGGTAACTCTTTTTGGGCTGAAACATTTTGTGCAATGACATCCTCCAAGTCGGAAATGTGACTATCATGTGGCAGTGGAAAGCTCTCTTTGACACTAGAGAGTATCTCTTGACGGTGCTCATTGTGTTCTTTGACTGCTCGAACCTTTGGTTGGATCTTCCAGGTTGAGATGGTGGATGGTGGTTGGATTTCAGACTCTCGTAGGTGGCTTTGCTAATGGCATATCCTCAACAATAATTGAATACTTTTCCACCCTTTCCTTGAAAATTTCTTGGTGTGTCGGCAAGTGACTGTTTTTCTTTTGCTGAAAATAATTGTGTTCCGTGCCCTTGATCATCTGCATTTGATGAGAGCTCACCCTTTGAGGTGACTTTACACGCAACCCTTTCAACTCAAACATCTTACCCCTTGAACAAGAACGTATGAATAATGCTTGGAAGTTCTTTTCAAGCGTGCCTAAGGTTGTGAGCCATTGGACTCCCAAAATGATATATGCTCCACCCTTAGGGAAATCTAGCTTGTAACCTACCATTCCAAGTTTGATACTATGGCATTTCCTTGAACTATTAATTGTACCTCCATCAACAACCATGCCTTGAAATTCTGGAACTGGGTAAATAAAACAGTTTAGACGTGCTACCAACTTATTATTGATAAAATTATGTGTGCTTTCAATACTGTTACCTTATGTTCCTTTAGAAGACCACATACCTTGAGGGTTTGTGGGAGATAACACTTGCCATTGCATAGCAAGAAATAGTGGGTTGGGAATCTCCAAACCCAAGTTAAGCCTGACAACCTCTACTTTCTTTTTCTTCATCTTTGACTTCATCATCAATGGCCTACATGCAAAACAACTTTTTAGCACTTCTACGTCCTTTCTTTGTATTTGCTATCACAATTAAAATATAAGCCTTTTTCTTGTTTCTCTTCAATTTGTTGAAGAGTCAATCTAGTAGGTTGAGGGAACGATTGTGTTGGAATGCTATGATCTTTAAATGTGTTCCTTTCATTGGAAAGGAATTTTTCCTTTGCCCTACGAGCCATGATAATAGAATTAGAAACATTGGTTGGATCAAACATTCGCATACCTCATGTTGGATGTGATCCTTGAGACCACCAAGGAACATGTCATTTAGATTATCATCTCGTAATTGTCTCCACATGCAAAGACAAGCTCTGGAAATCTTGAATATAATCCGTCATTGACCTCGTTTGCTACTGACTTTGCCAATTGGTTGTAGTTCTATGCCACACACTACTATAGTGCATTTGTAGCTCCTCTATAAAAACTAACTAGGTGACACTGAGAACCTTCTTCTCTTGAGCACACAACCATCGATACCAAGTGAATTGTTCAGGTTCTAGTTATAAAGATGCCATAGTAACTTGCACACATGGGGCATCGATGTAGATCAAAGAAATTCTCCATTTGGTTGATCCAGTTGAGCGGGTCCTTACCATGTTGTTGGTGGGCGTGACTATCCAGTCATCATCCACATCACCTAGGTGAGTCATCTCGCCTTCGAGAGTCATAGCTCTTAGGAAGTATGACAAGTGTGTCGGATTCAATCATAGAATCGACATTGTCATTTCGTCAATGCGTCATAGGAGTTACATTCCTTATTTGGAATTGTAACTCCTCTTCTAGTGCGTCATATCGTCGATCAACGTCATATGCATCGGTGGCGTCATTGAGTTTCTTTCCATGTTTAGGCATGGGGTTACACAACACCCCTATTTGTACTTCCCATTTTTCGATCTATGAGCATGGCTTGGACCCATTCTTCTTACTTGCAATCTTCTTTCCATTGTTTCGAATCTTGCGTATTGCGTTGGCTTGACGTTACCATCGGAGTGCAACTTCGTTGTGGTGCATCGCTTTTCGACATCGGTTCTCGCAAATCCCTCTTTCATGGTATCGAGCGAGGTTCGATCCTCGGACTGTGATTACTAGTTGGGATCATTGTTTTTTCTTCACCGGTGTATACTCAGACTATTCCGAGCTTTTTCCTCATCACTTTGTGGTTCTTTCTTTGTCACGAAGTTACCTCTCACGTTTTTGCTGTTCTCTCACGTTTTTGCAAAAATACTCACATTTTTGCCTGGTCTCTCACGTTTTTGCAAAACCTCTCACGTTTTTGCCTGGTCTCTCACGTTTTTTGCAAAACTACTCACGTTTTTGCATTGTTCCCCACGTTCAAACCTGTTCCAGGCATTTTTTTGGTTGTTCGGAGTGTTTTCTCCCTATCCAGGTGTTTTTGCACTGTCCTCAGGTGTTTTTCTCTCCTTTTCTGTGTTTTCCCAGCTTCTCTGGCCGTTTTCCCAGCTTCTCTGGCCGTGGTCAGACTCAGGCGTTTTTCTCTCCAACTACTGGCGTTTTGGGTATTGCCTGCGTTTTTGGTGTTTAAGCGTTTTTTTGCTTTGTCGGAGATATTCCTTGGTGGCTTTTTTTGCTTGGTTTTCGACATTTTCTTTGCACCGCTCGGCATTTCGAGCCGTTTCTACGTTTTCCCATGGTGGGAAATTATAGTTCTTTTGCCAGGTAATATCTTTCCAAAAATACGTTTTTTATTCACTTTTCTTAAAAAACGTGTTTGTATTTTTTTTTACCTTATCACTTCTCTTAAAAACGTGTTTCATTACTTTTAAAAGGTATAAGGTAAACACATTTCATTTCTTTGGCATTATAAAATTTGGTCTTGTGGCTTGTTGTATTTTTAACCTTCCGTCGAGTGCCGAAGACGAAGGGTGAGGTCCGGATTGGCAGGTGGCTAATCCCCCCTCGCAATACAAACAAACCCTATCTCAAATTCCGTGCCGTTTCCAACGGGCATACATATGACACCTTTTGCATGCGTTTAGGGCACTTTTTTAATCCGTTTGCAGCTTATTCTTTTTTATCATTGTAGGAATTGGTTTTGCTTATGACTTTTGACTCGTTGCTCAGTTTTGAGCACTTCTTTAGTCAAAGTTGCATGTTTTTCGCACTCTAGATGATGGGATCATTAGCTTTGTAAACGCACTAATTTTATAAAGTGCCACATTTTGGGGGGTGTCTTTGTATTGCTTAATTCAACTCATTTTTTCTTGAGCTTTGTTCTATTCCTTTTTTGTGGACTTGTGAGCGCATCCGCCACAGTCTTACGACAAAGGGATTCTTTCGTGCGATGTGAGACGTTATTTCTCACAAGGCTTTCTCTTCCCCTTCTTGTTTTCTCTCGTTCTTGTGCTTGCTTACAGTGTCGATCTGTTGCGCCCTATGAACCTTGATTGTTGTCTCCACCATTGCACGTTATTACGCTAATTGCAAGGTGAGTGACAAACTGGTTCTCGGAACACATCGCATCCCGGTTGTAATCAACGCACCGAATTATAAACTGCCAAACTCGGGGTGTAATTTTGTTCTGGGGTGGTTGTTTCTTTTCTCTCTCCTTCGCATTCCTTGGTTCTATCTCTTCATTATGGATATCTCTAAAGTACCAGTGCTCACACCTTTTAATTTCTTCGAATGGAAATCTAAAATTATATTGGTTTTGCGAAGTAAAGGGTTATACCAAGTTACCATGGGGTTAGAGACCGAACCTACTGATGAACCCGAAAAATCTAAATGGTTCAACCGTTGTGATGAAGCCTTAGGTCTTATCTGTATGTCCGTCTCTCCCGACTTGCTCTTCCACATCGAAACTTCCTCAACACCCGATCAAGCGTGGAAAACACTCGATGATATGTTTGGGAAGCAAGATGACATGAGAGCGCATGAGTTGGAGAACGAACTACTAGGGTTAAATCCTAGTGACTTTGAAAACCTACAGGCCTTCTTCTCAAAATTTGTCCGCACTAGAATGCTTCTAAAGGAATGTAAAGTGGATAAGAAAGACTCTCAATTGATCTTGTCGATTCTTTCTAAGTTAGGTCCTGAATACTCTGTTTTCGTTTCAACTTTTCACGCCACGAAAGCCGCCTTGGGTAGTACTTGGACTATGCCCTCCTTTGACAGTTTTTCGTCCCAACTCATTCGAGAACAGGACAAACTCATTCAAATGGGGACTCTAAAATCCAAGTCACATGCCCTTGTGGCGAATAAGGGCAAGAAAAATGAAAAGAAGAAAGAAACTAAGGACCAACCTAAGAAAGAAACCAAGACCAACCAACCCCCAGTTAAGCCCATCACTCATACTTCGACTTCTGAGCCTAAAGCGAAGAAGGAAAAGTATAAATGCTCCTATTGTAAGAATTTTGGCCATGACGAGCAACATTGTTTTCGAAACAAATTGATCACTTAACTCATTTACTTGAGAAGAATAAAATAAGTGTTCCTGAATCCGTTAAACAAAATGCTCAGAAAGGCGAGTCTTCTAATGCAAAGGAGACTAAAAATGAAAAGAAGAAAGGTAAGGCCCTCGTAGCTAGATCAGCTCCATCATCAACTTGGATTATCGATTCCGGTGCCTCGCACCACATGGCTTCTTCAGAGGTTGAATTCTCTAGCATTGAACCATGTGGCATGTCCCAAATCACGTTGGGTGATGACACTCATGTGTCGGTTTCTGGTAGTGGATCGGTAGAGATAGAAGGTGGAACATTTAACCAAGTGTTGAGTGTTCCCAATCTCTCTACCAATCTCCTATCGGTTTACCAAATCACCCACCTTGGTGAAGGAATGCGAGTGGAATTTGGTCCTAACTCGGTGATTATTCGTGAGCTTAACTCTGACTGCACTATGGCTGAGGGAAAGGCAGATCACCATTCACGGTTGTATACCTTTTCCCACTTCTCTTCTGATTCGGCGCTTCAATTGCTCGCTCACTCATGCAAATGAGGTTAGCAAGTTATGGCATGAGCGTTTTGGGCATCTAAATTATCGTTACCTTGAACAATTGAGCCAAAACGAAATGGTCAATGGGCTACCCCGAGTTAAGTTTTCTAAGGGTCTTTGTGAGGGTTGTACCCTTAGAAAGCACCCTGAAAAAAGCTTTGACAAGGGAAAATCTTGGAGAGCTACTTGTCCCTTGGATCTTGTTCATAGTGACGTTTCTGGCCCTTTTCCGTCTCCTTCTTTTACTAGAGCTCTATATATACTAACCTTCATTGATGACTTTTCGCGTTATACTTGGGTATATTTTCTTAAGCTTAAGTTTGAAGTTTTTGAGCATTTTCAAAACTTTAAGGCTCTTGTTGAGAAACAAGCGGAACGGTCTATCAAGGTTCTTCGAACCGACAATGGAGGCGAGTATGTGAGTAACAGGTTTGAGGATTTCTGCACTTCTGAGGGGATTGCTTTGCAGCGTACAAACCCTTCCCAAAATGGAGTTGCAGAAAGAAAGAACCAAACTTTAAAGGAGATGGCTACTTGTATGGTTCACTCGAAATCTCTTCCTCCACAATATTGGGCTGAAGCAGTGAATTGTGCTTGTTATAGTCAGAACCGTGTCTCACACAAGGCAGTAAGAGGGATGACACCCTTTGAAGCCTGGTTTGGACACAAGCCTGATGTCGAGCACTTTTGAGTCTTCGGATCCAAGGCTATGGCTGATTCCCAAAAAGAAACGTAAGGCATTGGATCCACAATCCAAACCTTGTATCTTTGTTGGGTATCCTAATGGCATGAAGGGATATCGATTGTTGAACCCTACCACCCATGAGCTTTATATTGAGAGGAGTGTGAAGTTTGATGAGTCATCTTTGACTTCAACTTCCATTGAGGTCCTTTTGCCCACTGATTCAGATTCTGAGTTTCTGACTCTTCAGATGATGATGTTGTTGAGCGAGTTCCACCTCTCCCTGCTCCTCTCGATCCTCAAACTTCTGAGTCTTCTGATTTTGACAGTAGTGATGATGAGGACTATGTCCCTTCTCACTCAAGTGAAGAATCTTCCGACTTTGAGCTTGAGCCTTCGGGACCTCTTTGGGCTAGGAAAACTTTACAGAGTTCTGGAGATTTAGTTGGAGATCCTTTGGATGAGAGACGTACTTGCTCAAACTTCACTGGATCTCACTCCTTCGCCTCTGCTTCTGATCCACCATCTTTCTAGGAAGCTTCTGGGATTCCTGAGTGGGATTCTGCCATGGATGAGGAGTATTCCTCACTCATAAAGAATGACACTTGGGATCTTACTCTTCTTCCGAAAGGAAGAAAAATCGTTCGGTGTAGGTGGGTATATCGAACAAAGTATGGAGCTAATGGAGAAGTCGAGAAGTATAAAGCGCGACTTGTAGCTAAGGGTTTCTCCCAGGTAGCTGGGTTGATTACTCAGAAACCTTTGCTCCGGTTGCGAAGATGACTTCCATTCGACTAACCCTTGCCATCGTTGCCGCTAATAGATGGGAAGTCCACCAGATGGACGTTAAGAGTGCCTTCCTTCATGGGGACCTAGAGGAGGAGATCTATATGGAACAACCTCCGGTTATGTCCATGATCCATCCCTCGTTTGCAAATTAAAGAAGTCTCTCTACGGCCTTAAACAAGCCCCTTGGGCTTGGTATGCCAAGATGGACTCCTTTTTACTTGCATCAGGGTTCACTCGGTGTCACTCTGACCCAAATGTGTATATTCTCGACAGGATGACTCCATGCTTATTCTTGTTCTCTATGTTGATGACTTGTTGATCACGGGTAGCTCTTCCTCTATCATTGATTCTGTGAAGATCTCCTTGGCCAACAAGTTCTCCATGTCCCGACTTAGGATTGCTTCATTACTTTCTTGGGATCCAGTTTTCACAATCGACTTAGGAATTATGATCTCGCGGCCTAAGTACTCTCATGATTTACTTGCTCGGTTTCACATGTCCGATTGCAGTCCTCACCTACTCCTTTTCTTTCGGGATTAAGTTGGTTTCGATTGCTCTTCCCCCTTGGTTGACGGTACTCTTTATCGACGGTTGGTGGGAAGCTTGATCTACCTTACTCACACTCGGCCGAGATCTATCGTATCTTTGTCGTGGATCGTGTCCATTTATGCGGGAGCCTCATGAGCTGCACTTAAAAGCGAAAGCGGATCCTTCACTATGTTCGTGGCACTCACACGGATGGTATTCATTACTTAGGAGGGACTGAGATTGACTTGGTTGGATTTACGACTCGATTGGGCCGGTGATCTAGATCATCTAAGTCTACCTCGAGCTCTGATTTCACTCTTGGTTCGAGTCTGTCCGGTTGGTCCAAGAAGAAACGAACGCCATTGCCATATCATCGATGAAGCGAGAATACGAGAGGAGCGATTAGCACGCTGCGACATAAGTCTGTTTGAATTCTGGTTACGGGGTATTATGACAGAGTTTGGCATCCACTTTTGGCGGCCTACCATTATCTACTGTGACAACATGAGCACTATCTCGATTTGTAGAAATCGATTCAAAGATCGCGATGAAGCACATTGAGATTCATATGCACTTCATACGGGAGCCGATACATGAAAACATTATCGACATACAATATGTTCAGACAAGCTGATCAGGTTGCAGACATTTTCACCAAGCCCTTCACTGAGGTGAAGTTTCTTCACTTGCGGTCTCTTCTTGGGGTGAGGCATCTGCGGCAGTCCCATCTTCTTCGGGCTATATAGTCCTTCTTTTCCTCTTCTTCTTTCTAGGAAGATGTTGTTTGTACATAAACTTATGCATGTCCACCTTCGGGAGTAGGTTCTGTGGCCGTGAATTAATGTTGGCCTTGGAGGAATGCGGCGGCGTATTTGAATCACGAAGAGAATGTCTCATTAAATCCTCCTTGTGTTAGTTGAGAGGACACATTCATTATTTCTGCAAATCTTAGCAATTTCTCCCCTAATGCTTTTGGATATCTTAGCCATATCTCCCTCAATGCATTTGGACATCTCCATATCACCTTTCAACGCCTACACCTTTCCTTGCACAGTTTGCCAACTCTCCATTAGGGTTTGTATTTTGTCATCCGCTAATGATATCTTAATTCTAGTAAAATAGATTTGAGAAAAATTCACTATGGATTGTGAGATATCGGTGAATCCCTCAAATTAGGGTTTTGACTCGATTTTGGCCTCGAATTGAGGCTCTGATACCACTTGTAAGGAAATTACTTAGACAAATCGGAAGAATAACAACAACAATAAGAACACCAAAATAGAGAGATAATATGATAATATGCAAGTATAGATGACTTAGATACTTGAGGGGGCAACCTTCAAACCTTCCATAAGACTCCAATGCTCAATATGATGATCATCTACTAGTTACTACCTCCTATATATACCCTACTTATGCTATGTAAACCACCTAGGCCAACCTACTAAGCATATGAAAGCATAAATAAATGTGATATGACATGTTAAGAGATTATGTTAGCCACAAGTTGGCTATACATATCCCGATATATGACATAGGATTAAGGGTGTAGCAACTTTACTTTGTACATTATAGATCAAACCTTATTACTATGACCCTTTTATGTTTTAGATTCATCTAATCATCATTCACTTTATGTTTGCTTCTTTATTCCTGGGGTTTTGCATCTATCCCTTTCTATATTTGTTTTTCATTTTTCAGGGGCTTGTGTGTTGTGCTCATTGTTCAGATTGCCAAAACATTTGTGGAGCGGTTATGACGACACTCAAATTTTAGCTTTGTCTTTCATTGTGTGGTTTATTTGTTTATTTTCTCATCGTTTGAATTTTTAAGACTTTGCTTTGTACATTATAGATCAAGCCAAGATCAAATAATTTGAGTTCAATCTAAGGATTGTACTATGAGATGGATACATAGTGGCTTTAGAGGTATGGGGAGGCAATCTATTGTAATCCTTCCAGTTATATAACAAGATTTGGAAACCATAATTTTATCTAAAAATTTCTATCTTCTTGTGGTTTTTGGTGAAGACAAAAATACCTACAGCAGGAAA
Source organism: Taxus wallichiana var. yunnanensis (assembly GCA_018340775.1). Classification (NCBI taxonomy): domain Eukaryota; kingdom Viridiplantae; phylum Streptophyta; class Pinopsida; order Cupressales; family Taxaceae; genus Taxus; species Taxus wallichiana. Next base: position 112,648,778 of record CM031240.1, read on the forward strand.
GTTTTAGAAAAGAGGTTTTTAGGTCCGTCTAAATGTCTCGTGTGTGGAAAGAAGAACGAAACAATTTATCATTTATTTTACAATTGTGATTTGGGCTGCAGAATATAAAGATTACCCAAGTATAATGAGAAGGCATGGGTCCGGACTAAATGATATAGATTATCATTTTTTTGCAAATACTGGCCACTGGATCCCTATAAGTCATATATTCTGAATTTCACTGGTCAATTGGTCCAAGTACTATTATTCGGTCAATTCAGGTAGAAGGGATTTAAAGGTTGTAAGGAACAGGTCAAGCCTATTAGAAGGACATTGGAAATTATTTTCCAGTGTATTGTGGAATTGAACCTAGTACATTTCAAAGTAAAGGAGAAATTCCAATTACAAGAATTGAATTTAATATGTTGAAAATTACTTTCTTGCACACAATGGATGTTGAATGTAAATATAGGCTTTGGATATGAAGCATAGAAGATTGGAATTTGTTTGGAAGGCTCAAATTAATCTATATGTTGAGCTCAATATAGATTAAGGTTTTTATGGAAATTTTGGCTAGGCTAGTTACAGGGTTTGTTCTTACAAGTGTATAATCATGTTGTTGGAGCTACTATGAATAACATTGCTGAAGCAATGATAGTAGAGTAAGGGTTCCTGATTGCTAAGATAAATATCCTTACATTATTTTTTAACAAATTCTAAAATTGTCTAGAAAAATATTAATCATGTTTATCTAACAACTCCAACTATGGTTCTAGTTTTTTTAATTCAGTATTCATTTTAATTACACTTAAGAGAAGGCAATAAGATGCTGGTATTGATGCTATTATGCCACGACCCATTTGATGTATCAAGTCTTTTGTGCCCTTCCCTTTTGCCTTCACATGAAATTTAATGAATGCCCTTTTATATTTTTTCCCGAGAGACTAATGAGCAGGCAGTGTTATCTGCCCAAGATCGTCAGTTGTGATCAATGGCTGGCTGCTTATTCTTTACACTTGTGCTTGAATAATAATTCTGGTGATATTCTCCTAGAGCCAGATTAGCTGTCAAATCTGTTGTCACTTTTATTGTATGCTAATTCTCTTTGCTCTGGTTCCCTGTCTTATAGTAAGCTTGCAAATCTACAATTCTCAGAACTTGGTGGGACTAGTCTACAAAGTGCCTCAATGTCTTATGACGCTCTCCATGATTTGAACATTTGGATGGTTGACTTTTTTTGAGTGGTTTTGTAACTGCGGGTTCTATCACTCAGTTTACCTGTTAAACTAATCTGTAAGGATTTATGGTAAATTAATTTAAGAAGATTTACATATTTGAACATGAAGTAAACTATCCATGTGGAATCACGTCTAGTTCGGGTGCAAAACAGGTTAGGGGTTTGCAGTTGTGAGTCAAATGGATATACATGAATTGTCATAACAAATTAAAATGCTGAATGCTAAGTTTATTAAGTTCCACTACAAAATAAATTTTTAGCTCCCTTCGGTGATGTTCATGGGTTAGATATTGCATTAGTTTTGACTTTTTGCTTTCTTGATTTTAATTTATTGTTTGTTGTCATTGCAGCTGTTCTCGGATATATGATTTGTCTTGGAACTGTGCACAGGAAGGAACCTGTCTGAGGGCATGCCTACTGTTTAAAAAATCTTAGAAACTTCCAATTGAATGTGGAAGCTGTCTGTGCGAAACAGGTAAAGCATATATATATATATATATATTATGTTTGTGTGTGTGTATGAGATTTGGTATATCAAATGAGATTTGGTCTATAATTGTAACACTAATTATAACAAATAATGTCCATTATGTGTAAGAAAGAAGAAGCTCGAATCCATGACGGGCTGCAATGTCAGTAGTCTCTTTGATTAGAGTATATATAATTGTAACAGTAATTATATATATATATATATATATATATATATATATTATGTTTGTGTGTGTGTATGAGATTTGGTATATCAAATGAGGGCGTAGTCTCTTTGATTAGAGTATATATAATTGTAACAGTAATTAAAACAAATAATGTCCATTATGCGTAAGAAAGAAGAAGCTCGAATCCATGACGGGCTGCAATGTCAGTAGTCTCTTTGATTAGAGTATATATAATTGTAACAGTAATTATAACAAATGATGTCCATTATGCATAAGAATGAAGAAGCTCGAATCCATGATGGGCTGCAATGTCACCAAAGAAAGTTGTACATTTAGGATCTGCCTTCCTTTGCATACAAAGCAAAGTAACCTAGGCAACATGGTTGTTATCTATCAAATAATATCATGTTTGCCCAAGCTGTTTATTACTAGAAGATCCATACTGAGTATGTTGATGATTGATATTTGTGTTAGAATTAGAAGCTTAAAGGAGTTCGTGACATTGAAATATGTGTATTGTTGTTGACATAAATAGAAAATTGCTTCACTTAGAGTGCCATCTGGAAGATGCTTCCTCAGTCCTCTGTCCTACCAGAAAAGTCCTTGCTATGCAATTGCAGTTTTCTTTAAGTTAATTCTTTTATCATTTCTGTGTTTCTTGTTAGACTTATGCCATCTGTTCTTGACAAGTTCCTTAAGAGCAGAAGGTTTTTTCTCTGCTAACTTGCAAAATGTTTTTGGTTTGTTTCAGCAAGCCGTATACATGCCATAAAATCAGAAGTTTGAAGAATCTATTCAGGATGTTCCAGTTCCTGATTTAGTGGTGAATCTGTTGATTTTCCAGTTTGACAAGTGCAATGGAAGGTGATGGGGAGTTTGAGTTTAGTGAGGAGGAACTTGTAGATTTTGAGGGATCTGACTACAGCATTGGACTTGATGAGGAGTTTGGGGACGAAGAGGTGGGAAGTCCATTGACATCCACAAAAGTCGAAAACATTTTACTTGAGGAGATTGAACATGTTAAACAGCCTGAAAGAAGGATAAGCAATCCCTTTTCTGGGAATCAGATGAACACAGCTGTTTGTTCCACTACTGAAAGGCCAGAGGTTGAAGCTGGAAATGCTGCACTGAAGCTTTCAGACGCAAGGCATTCTTGCAGTCTAGAGAGTGCAGAAAGTGGGGAAATTGAGGAGGATAAAGACGAAAAAGAAGATGGTGTTGCTTCGCAAACTACTTCTAGCTTTGACAAGAAGAATTTGGAGGATAAAGGATGGCAAGGCAGGGATAGAAAACATTTGAGAGCAGATCTGGAAGATGGCGAGCTTGAGGATGCAGCCACGGTGATCCCATGCTCCTGTTTTTCAATATTCCTTCCACGCTCTTATTTCTTTATTGCCACTATCTCTCCATAGAAAGTTTTTGTCATTGTAATCTATCTACTCATTTGTGTATCCTGAGGTCATTCATCCTGAATATGTTTGTAGTCTATAAGTGCCACTCTTTGTGCGCTTTGTCTTGTGCCTTTCCAGAGGAGATATGTGTATTGCACAGAAGGAAGAGATTTGATTATGTTGAGTTGCAATTGTAGAGAAGTCTTTTACGTTCTTGCATCGACATTTCCTTTCCTTTCTTCTTGTTACTTGTGAAATTCCCATTGTAATTTATAATGACCTTCTCAAGGTTTAGATCACCCATTTTCAGTGCTACTGAAACTCTTTCCATTAATGTCCAATTCTCAGTAACTTGTTTGGATTATTTCTTTCTTTTAAAGTATAATTTGGTCAAGGGGAAAGCTAGAGAGAGATCTCAGAGAACTGGGCTATTTGGTATTATGGTCAACATAAATCTGGCAATGTAAATCAAATGTAGTCCTCAATGATCCTTGTACCATGCCCTACATATTATTCAATGCAAACTCACGCCTGTCCAGTTTTCTCACTTAAGATGTTGTGAATTTCAAGCTTCTTTTATAACCCATTTTCACATATAATTTGAACTTCTGGGTCCAGAGTTCACTCTCAGTTGTTGTCAACATGTCTGTAGTTCTTTCCAGATTTCTGTTGCTAACGTGTCAATTTTTTCTGCTGTAAGATGAGTGGCCCTGTTTTTGTGTTCTTATCAAAGAGAAAATGATCATTGCAGATTTGCAGCTGTAACTGGAAATTCCTCTGGAATCCTTTGAGTTGTTCCTTTACATTGAATCTGTCAAGTCTTCTCAGTTAAGATGCTGTGTATTTGCAGCATCTATTTTTGTCCATACTCGCATACAGTTCGAATATCTGAGCCAGAGTTCACCTCATTTACTGTCAGCATATTTACAGTGCTTTCTGAGTTTCTGGGTCAGTTTTTTCTGCCTTGAGATTAATGGCCCTATGTTAATATTCTTATGTGAAGAAAAAACGATCATTGCAGATCTGCAGCTGTAACTGGAAATTCCTTTCAAATCCTTTGGATTGGACCTTTCCATTACTTCCATATGATAAAATTGTGGACATTATTGTTCCAGTGGTTTACTCAAGTTATAGTGTCTGCTAGTTTGGGCAATACCAGATCTATGCTGGATAGAATCTTTTGACGGGTCACCTTAATCGACTTCCCTGTGCTTGTTGGGTTTGGGTGAAACTTCAGTGACTTGTTTTTTTGTTGCTGAGGTATATACGAGCTTTCAGTCCTTATCTAGCCACATTGAAGTCCAGAAATAGTTTGTCAACGTTTACTGTCTAAATTCTGTTTGCAACTTGCCTGTGTTATTTGTCCCGACTCCCTTCCGGACTCTGCTGCAAGCTTCTTAAGCTCAGTTTTGGTTTCAGTACAGCTGCCAATGGTGGTGTTGTGGGCATATACTGAGCATTAATGTATCAGAGGAATCATGAAATTGGAAACAAAAGCGAGTTTGAGTCTTCAAGCAGTACTCAAAAGAAATGCTGGAGAGATCGTGTGGTTAGCAGGATGAGCTTCTTGGAGATTTTCTTTTTTTTTCTAAGAAGTTTGAAGGACTGTAAAACCAACCAAAGATTATGGTATGAAGCGTTCAGTGTTTTCAAGTCTTTAGTTACTTCTTCGGTTCAAGTGTAAGCCAACAATTTCTTTTCTCCTCTAACAATTCTTGCTGTCATAAAGAAATTATTTTATCCTTCATAGTCAGTGTCAATTCAAAGATTAATCTTGAGAATATATTCAAGAATCGTTATAGTCCAGGATTACTGTATATGAAATTTGTCATCTTGCGTGTTGCCTGCCTGTACCCTTAGACTTTATTTCCTCTGTACTCATGCTCCTTGGAACATTTGGAGTTGAGAATTGATTTTCTATTAGAAGTAGGAGTTATTACCAATTTACCTTCAATTTTATATCTTGCAGCAAGATGCGATTTTTAAGTGCAATACTGGTAGTGAGGTATCAGATACCGTGAGGTTTGTTGATTTTTAAAATATTGGAAAGGTTATCATTTCATTGATTTTACATGTATCACAATCTATTATCTGTTTTCTCCCCTTAAAATTGGAGATTGTCCATGAACAAATTTTATTTTGGGTTTGATTGAGGGAAACCGGAAAAGCTTTAGTCTTCAACATGCTGGTACTTGAAAGTTGTTACTATAAAATGAGATTTGAAACTTATGGTTGGATTTGGTAATGGCAACACAGCCTGAGGCTTTTGGCTATGAAGGAGAGGGAATATGGAGGTTTGCAGAAAAAGTGATAAATACATAAGACAAGAAAGAAAAAGGAGAAACTTTATGTGTTTGGCTGAATGGCAAAAAGATGAAAAGGGGAAGGAATCAATGGAAGCACAATCAAGTGCAATAGGAGCAATGCAGTATCATTCGAGAGGAAGGTAATGTTATGCTGCCTGAGCCTTATTTGTTGCCTAGTTACTGTACATTAGTCTTGGTTTTTTGATAGATACTAGATGATATAGATTCTCTTTATTGGTTCTGAACCATGGTATAAGGCTATAAGCTGTCGATCAAATATTGTGAGGTCATTTTTGAGTGCATGTACATGCATAATCTCTGGTAATGATGGATTTTGTTTTTGTACTATTAATTTTTCTCTGATAATGATGGATTTTGTGTTTGTACGATTAATTTTTGTATGACCGAGCCAAGCTCATTAAGTTGTTTTGATTGATAGACGATCTGACCACTCTGGAAATTTTCCAAGATTCAAACCTGGTACGTTGGATATTGCCTAATTTTCTATTTTTTTCTTGTTGGAAGTCTCTTTAGTGGTAAAGAATTAACAAACATTCACGGTTAATGTGTTCTCACCCAAGTCAAGTGGTTTTGGCCTGCAGGCACTCGAGGATCTAACATGCATATATTTGGACATCCACATTCAAACCTGTCTCCTGGTCTCATGGCTCCAACAAGACCTTTGATGCCTAGAGGCATGCGTGGTCCTGTTAATCAATTTGGTGTTCCTCTAGGGATGCCTACACCTGTAAGTGCAAATTGAGAACTCATTCACATGAGATTTATAGCTTCTTCTGTTGAGATAACGTTTTTAATATCATCTTGAAATTTAAAAATATTTTTAGTTATGATCCTCTCAGATCCAATTCCAGGAGGCATTGATGCAAGAGCAGATGATGATGTCTAACCATGCTTTGCATATGGGTGTCAATGGACATCCTTCATTTAATGCGGACGTTCCTCCTTACCCCTTATTTGGAATGGATTATTTTGGTGCCCGACCAAGAGGTATGATGCATTTACAACCCAATGGACCTGGTATGGTCCCTCCAATAAATTGCTTTGGTGCCTTTGAGAATACTAATCGGGTCCAGAGGCCAATTTTTGGAGTTGGTAGGAGTGTAGGTAGAGGTTCATGTGCAAATATTGGAGGCAGAAGAGGTTCATTTGCCAGAAATGGATTTGGCAGGCCAGCTGCTTGGTCATCAACTCCGTTTGATATGCCAGCATTGGGTAGGGGAAGGGGGCGAAGTCAACTTGAGTCACTATCCCGTGGACATGAGCAAAGCATCAACACTCAAAGAGTTCAGTTTAGTGTGGAAGAGGGCCTCAGATATGAAGTGCCAATTATTGATGTAAACAATGCAGATAAAATGAAACAGGACGGGAGGAAAACATGGAATCCAATGGAAAGTGAAAATATTGCGAGCAGTAAAAATACCAATGCAACTCAACAAGAATCTGATAGTGGGAACATAGAAAGAAATGGACCATCTTCTGCTTCTCTCAGCGTTGTTAAAACTTACAGTATTTCTAATATGACGAATTCAAGTATTGAAGATGATGGAAAAACTACGGTTTCAAACATGTTACAAGCTTCCACAAATATGATCAAGCTTGGTGTACCTGTACAGCGGAGCAGGTACCTGTATACATGCTATAGTTTCTTCATTCTTTCAAATTCTTGCTACCATACTTTGGAGAAATAATTTTCTAGGACTTTTCTTTATTCAAGCTGCTCTTTTTATTGTATTGATTGTTGGTAATTCTTAAGGTCTGTTAGTGGAATTTTTTTCTGTTGTATTTCAGGGCCTTGTCAGTTGGAGGCTTGCCTGAGAGCACACCACTTTCAGTTGTTATTGAAGCATTTGAGAAGCAAGGAAAGATAATGGTATTTTTTTCCAGACCTGTCTTAGCCAGTGCTTGATGCAAGAGATGAATTGTTGATGCATGTCTTTCTGTAGGTGTATCTCAACTGTGGTATAATTTTCTTTTGTCGTCCATAGCTATATGCAATCTGAGCTTTAGATATGTGATTTTAGATCCTCTTGGCAGCAAATAATGGGTACTGGTAGAGAAGATGAGCGGATGGATGGGAAGTTTCCGACAGTAAATGGCAATGAAATGGGAGGAAGAATAGAATCTTGCAAAAAAGCAAATGAAGAAGGTGGAAGAATAATTTACTGTTAATGTAAGAAATTGAATAAAGTGCATAGGACTAAAAGTTTTAAGTAAGTTAAAATGCAGAAGAAACAATCATGATTTTTTTAGGAGTATGATTTTTATACACTTCGGTCCTTAGATTTTCAAATTCTCACATGAAATAACTTAGCTGCTCAAAGACATGTTTGAGAGATAGACCATTACAGGCCAAAAATGTATGGGTGCACAAATGAAAGGCCATGTGATGTTGTTTGAACTTTGATGGTTGCAAATAGAACTAATGCTACGGCTACTTTGAAATGATGAGATGACCAGCAGCATGCCTTCAGCATCTCACAACATCTTTAATGCAAGAAGTTAGTGGCATGTCTACTGTTCTATTGTATAGCCCTGTTATAAGGAGTCTTGGCAAGACCTTAAGAAACCAGTAGGCAAGGAACTCTTGTTCTTTGCATCTGATACTACATTTGTCACTCTATTGTATGGCCCCATTATATGGAGTGTTCACAAGACAGATTAGTGGAACATGAAACAAGTGTTCAGGATAGTCTCCATCCTATTGCAGGCATACTCTTCTCAGTAAGATATGCCCTGAGGGAAGGACTCACGTTGTCACAATATGGTTGGGGAAAGCAATGGATCCAAGCTGAGGAACAATCTAGAGAGCTTGAGGCAGGAGACTTAGTGCTTCCCTCAAAGCATATCTTACTGAGAAGGGTATTTCTGCAACGGGATGTTCCAAGCCACCTTCTAAGTTCTGGGTAGCATGATCATTGGTTGAAGGCCAGGAAGGGATCTCTGACACGTTTTTCAACATCAGGTTGAATGATACCCAATAGAGATGTGGGTCTTTAGTGTCCACTCAAATGCGGAATCCTTCATGGATTTTTCTTGTAACTTGTTCATTTGAGATAATCTAGGCAAAAACAACTTGCTAGATATCTTTATAGATTGGACATTTCTGTACTTGAAGCTTGTGTTGCACCTATCAGAAGAACCAAATCATCAGCAGTCCCCATGTCGCTGGTTACATCCTCTATGCACGACTTGTCAGATCTTTTCAACATTTCTGAACCTTGTCTTCTTGCCTTTTCTCCTTCTTCCCTCCTAGGTCCAACAGTTCTTTCACATGGAAAGGCAAGGTATACCTTTTCTTTTGACCTAAGAATTGTGCACCATATGTAATCGGTTGGTTCACTGACTGAGTTTGAACTACCGATAGAATGGGTCTTCTTTATGTCTAGATCTGACCGAGTCTCATATACCGATCATGTTTCTAGAGTTTGCTATAGTCTGGAATTTTAAAGGTTCAGGAGTATATAAAGTACAAAATGATGTGGGAGTATCTCGGTTCACTTGCAGTCTTGCATGACCAAAAAGAGTTAAGAAAATAAAAGCTTGTGCAATCTTGTGTAGCTTTGCGCATTGTGTCGCTTAGAATAAGAGGAAAACGAGGCATGGGAGTTGGAAGTTTTTGCACGGTTGGAGTTCTTATGCAAAAACTGTGCGCAACAGCGCACCCATACATTTCATTAGATTTACAACTCACTTATCTCGAAGACTTGTGCCTGCAGAAATGAACACCCTTGCAGGTCTCGAGTTCTTTTGTGCCTTCCAATAGATGTTGCACACTTTTGTGCCCTTTCACAGAGAATGTTCATTGTGCGCCTGTCAACATCAATACAATTGGGCTTTCACATGTGGACCTTAATCCGTTTTCTTTGCCCATGGGGTAACTGTGCAACCTGGTATGCTTTGGGTATGCTTTGATTGGACGGAGACGACCTCATTAGAGATTACCTGCAAATTGGATCATTGGGATTGATGGTGATATGAGTGAATTGAGGAATCTTTGCAAAGGTATCTTTATTTCTCCTGTCGGTTTCTATAAATAATGAGGAGTGGTGAACATGTTAAAAACTTGTGGAGAGGAAGATTAGAGTATCTCCAAGAGCTAGAGGGTAGTGTTGTAAAGTTCCATTGTCCAAGGAGTTGAGTATGGTTTTGTAGATGCTTTGCAGAGTCTGTAAGCTTGGCTAGGATAGATCCTACGGTTGAATTTTTAAGGAATTTATGCAGTCTTTCATAAGATTGTGGCAAAGTGAGTAATGTTATTGAGCCATAGTATGTAATCTTTTCCTCATATTAATAGAAGAAACTTTTGTTGTTTCTTACGAGTTGTGTTGGGATCTTATTTCGCTGAGATCTAACTTTGAGAATTGCGAGCTGCATGATCCAAGGCATCTTTTAATTGGGACCCCTATGCGTGACCACATTAGTTATGGTATAAAAGCGAGGATTTTAAGTCTTGTAGTGGAGTTTGATGTGTCAGTATCGTCAGGTTGGGTATCAAATCGGGATATTAGTGTCTTGTGATTCTTAGTTGGCTGCTTTCTGTGTGTGTGATTAGAAAGTAGTTATAGACATCTTCCAACACTTGATTTACTATTGTTGGGTGCCGTGATACTGCCAGTAGTTGAGAAACTGTGGGAGCAACTAATTATGTATTTGGGTTTTCTTAGAATGCAAAGGGGTCATGACTCTATCTTAATTGTTGATACTTTTTAAAAATAGCTCATTTTATTACTTGCAAAAAGACTAGTGATGTTATGTATATATCTAACTTGTTTTTCAAGGAAGTTGTAAGACTGCATGAATTGCTGCGCAATGTTGTGTCTGATAGAGACTAAGTTTGTGGGTCATTTTTGGTGCACAATGTGGAAGAAGCTGGACATGAAGTTGTAGTTTAGTTTTGTTCACCCGTAGGTGGATGGCCATATAGAAGTTGTCAATAGAAGCCTTGGCAATTTGTTGACATGTTTGGGTGGAGAGAGGGCATAGACGGGGATTGAATCCTTGCGTAGGTGGAGTTTGCATATAATAACTTTGTAAACATGAGCATTGGGAAGTTACCTTTCTAGATAGTTTATGGACCAAGTCCAAGGGGAGTTGTGGAATTGCAAGACATATTGCATGAAAAGGGAAGAGGTCAAAAGCCGAAGAATTTGTGCAATATGTGCACCAATAAGTACGCATGCAGTTGGAAGGAACAACACACCATACAAGTAACACACAAAGATGAGAAGGAGAGAGCAAGAGTTTGAGGTTGGAGACATGTTTGTTGAATATATATAATGAACCTGTATGGTTCTAATCGAGTTAGGAGGTTGTAAATCAATTGAATCAAGAAACTATAACTACTTCTCCTAATGATAAATACACCCTGCCTGAGTCATTCGAATCAGTGCAGTTTTGTGCATCTCTATCTTCTTGTTGTTTTTCCTTTATGCTTCTAGATCTAACAGTGGTATCAGAGCATAGGCATCAATGAATGGAGGGGTCGACAGTGTGGTTGACGCAAGCAGAAGATAATCCAGCAAAAGGAAATACGTGATGCTGCTCAGAGGCTCAGCGGACTTCATGTGGAGGCAGAGACATCCGTTGTAAAGCAAAAAACGTCGGTTTGATCGGTGTCGATTCGTGGCTAAATTCGTGGCTAAAAACATCTAAAAACGTCGGTGTTCGGTGCCCAGTTCATGGCTAAAAATGTGCCCAGTTTGTTGTTGAACGTGACCGACCAAAAGATTTATCCAATCACAAATAATCATGGAGGGCAGTCGCAAATACTAGAGCCTGGCTCGTGTGGGCAAAAGAAAGGAAAGATGAAGTCGTGAGGGTAGATTAAAGTCTGGAAACAAATATTTGACCTGTTTGTATAAATTCTTCCTCCACTTATTTGCTTTACTTGCCACATATTTGCATAAATTGTTGTTTAATTACTTTCTACCACGTATTGGCATAAAGTAGTTTTGTTTTATTTGGTGGGCAAAAGACTTTATTTCCATTTTTATTATTTTCATAATAAAATGGCGAATATTTCAAATCTTATTCTGCTAGACTCGCAAAAATTAACGGGCACTAATTTCAATGTTTGGAGTCATAAGATTTTAACGGTTGCGGAGTTTCGTGATTGTGATAAAATAATCAAGGGTGATGAAAATTGACCAAAGATGACGAACTTCGAGGATTATGACAAACGTCATAAGGAAGCATTATTGCTTCTCAAGTTGTCGGTATCGGATGATATGATACCGAAGTGCGGAATGCCACTGTGGCAAGCACATTGTGGGCCAGTCTGAAGGGTAAATATCAGACGTCAGAAAAGAGTCGGGTTTTATACCTGAAAAATATGCTCTTTTCCGTAAAATTACAAGAAGGTGGATCGCTATCTGAGCACCTACTTCGGATGAAAGATCTCCGAGACCAGTTGTCTTCCATAAATAAAAAGGTGGACGATGATGATATGGTGGCTTTGGTTCTAAATAGCTTGCCTTCTTCGTATGAGTCATTTGTGGAGGCACTTCATTTAATGGTGGAGAGTCAAACTCTTACGTTTGACAAGGTGAGTTCCTACCTGTTGCAAAAGGAACGAAGACAGACACAGGTTCAAGAGTCCACTTCTGGACAATCTGAGAGTGCTTTTGCTGCTCAATCTAAAGGAAAGTATAAACGACAGGTTGAGACATCCTCTTCCTCTCCTAAATATCAAGTGAAATGTTACTATTGTCACAAACTTGGTCATGTGAAGAAAGATTGTCGAAAAGACTCAATGCCCTGAAGAAGCAGAAGGGGCAGGCACATGTGGCTACAGTTGAACACGAGTCAAAAGAAGAATATGCTCTCATGGCATCTTGCACGGGTAATGGCAGCCCTACTCGATGTTGGTTCTTTGATTCCGAGCATCACGGCATTTCACATGTCAAAAAGACTGGTATGTCAATTTTAATTCTTGTTCTTCTGATTCAATTACTTTAGGAGATGGAAGATCACATGCTGTAGAAGGTATTGGGGATGTTCGTATTATGCTAAATAATAATACCAGATTGCTTGTAAAAAATGTTAGATATGTGCCTAACATGAATAAGAACTTGTTATCTATCAGTCAACTAACTGATAATCCCAATATCTCTGTAAACTTTTCTGGTAAACAATGTATTGTGTCTGACATCAAGAAAAATAAGGTTGTTACCCTGGGAATTGGGCATGGTGGTCTATATAGACTTGTTGATCCTGCCACGGTCAACTTGCATGCCTTAGTTGTGGAAGGCAATACTAGTGTTTTATGGCACGAAAGATATGGCCATCTCAACCTTCAGTATTTAGCCCGCCTTCATAGAGCCAACATGGTTGTTGGTTTGCCTCCTATTTAGGAGAAACATGACATGTGTGCTGGTTGTTTTGTAGGAAAACAAAAGTGGAAGCCTTTTCCCTCTGAAGGTGCTTGGCGTGCAAAGGGGCTCTTGGATCTTGTACATGCAGATCTATGTGAGCCATTGTGGAAGACTCCCACAGTCAGATCTATGTGAGCCATTGTGGAAGACTCCCACAGTCCTTGGTGCACGTTATTTTCTCTTGTTGGTGGATGATTATTCTCGGAAGATGTGGGTCTATCTTTTGAAGAAGTCTGATTGCTTTGCTTCTTTTGTCAAGTTCAAGGCCTTGGTGGAGAATCAAACCAGCCGGCGGATCAAGACTTTGAGATCCGATAATGGGGGTGAGTTTACCTCTAAACAATTTGCAGATTTCTGCAGTAAAGAAGGGATTCAACGCCAGTTGACAGCCCCTTATACCCGTAGCAAAATGGGGTGGTAGAACGGAGGAACAGAACCATCATGGAGATGACTCGATGCATGATGCACAGTCGAGGAGTGCCCTATAAATATTGGGGAGAAGCTGTTAACACAATTGTTTATATACTCAATCGGAGTCCTTGCAAAGCTTTGCAGGACATCACATCGGAGGAAGCTTGGTCCACCATCAAACCAGAGGTATCAGCATTTCGTGTTTTTGGTTCAGCTGCTTATACTTTGGTTCCTGAAAATAAGAGTAAATTAGATTCCAAATGTTCTAGATATTTTTTTGCTGGTTATAGTGATCAATCTAAAGCCTATAGGTTGATTGATACTTCCACTAATAAGATCATTATTAGTCGAGATGTTGATGTATAATCAGCAAGGGGCAGCGATCAACAAGGTGTCATAACAGAGTTTGGTACTCTTTCCTTGCCTGATCATAAATCCGGTTCTTCTCATACTCCTCCATAGACTCCAGGACAATCTGGTCAATCTTCCACTGAGATTGTTGAGTCACCAGGAAATCAACTTGCGTTGGTTTCTCCTCTAGAACTTCCATTGGCTTCTCTTCTAGAAACACCACAACCAGCCACCACATCTTCAGTTCAATGGAGGCCTAAGTGGTTTTACTCCACTATTCAGGATTTGAGGAAAGAAGAATTGTCTCCTCTCTTAGATGGAAGGTCTCGACGAACTGGTAAGCAAATTGATTATTCTGAGCATGCTCAATTTGCTCTTGCTTCTGATCTTCTTCATATTCATGAGCCACATAAATACTCTGAAGCACGAGGCATACCGGAATGGGAAACTGCCATGCAACTAGAGTATGATGCCTTGATTAAGAATAATACCTGGAAGTTGGTGCCATTACCTCCGGGAACAACACACCATTAGCTGTAAATGGGTGTATAAAATCAAGTGCAAAGCAAATGGTACTTTGGATAAGTATAGTGAAAGGTTTGGACTCATCATGCAAAGATTTTTCGCAACAGGAGGGGATAGATTATGAAGAAACATTTGCTCCTACTGTAAAGATGGTCACTTTTCGACTTCTTCTTTCTTTTGCAGCTCAGTTTGGTTGGAAAGTATATCAGATGGATGTCAAAAGTGCTTTCCTGAATGGGGATTTGGAGGAAGAGGTGTATATGACACAACTTGAGGGTTTTCGGGCTCGTGGTAGTGAGCATCTGGTATGCAGATTGATTAAGTCCTTGTATGGACTTAAGCAGGCTCCTCGAGCCTGGTACATAAAATAGATAAACATCTCAGAGATTCAGGTTTCACACGGAGTCATTCTGATCCAAATCTCTATGTCAAAAGCAATGATGATGACATTGTGATTCTTATTGTATATGTTGATGACCTTGCCATCACAGGTAGTGGAGATGCTTTGCAATTCATAAGGTAAAATCAGATTTATGTGCTGCTTTTGACATGACTGATTTAGGCCTCCTTCACTATTTTCTTGGTGTAGAATTCTGGCAACTTGATCACTTGATTTTCATATCTCAAGTTAAGTATGCCACTAACTTGCTACAAAAATTTCAAATGTATGATTGTAATTCTTCTTCTACACCTATGGAGGTAGGGCTGAAACTCTCAGCTCATGATGATTCACCACCGGTCGATGAATCATTATACAGACAGTTGGTGGGTAGTTTGATCTATCTAACAACTACACGATCGATCTATGTTTTGCTTATTAGTTATCTCTCCCGGTTTTTATCTAAACCGAAACTCATTCACTGGGGAGCAGCAAAACGAGTTCTACGATATGTCAAAGGAACTCTTGACTTTGGCATTCTATATCAGAGAGTTGTAGATTTCAGGTGATTGGCTATACCGACTCTGATTGGGAGGATCTGTAGATACTCGACGATCTACCACAGATATATCTTCTCTTTTGGTTCAAGAGTTGTTTCTTGGTAAAGTAAACTTCAGCCTACTGTTGCCATCTCTTCTACGGAAGCATAATACAAGGCTACTATTAGTGCCAGTTGCGAAGCAATATGGCTTCGTTGGATTCTGACTGACTTTTAGTTTCCCCAGGCTGCTGCAACACCTCTTTCACTCTTTTGTGATAATCAAGGTGTTCTAAAAATGGTGAAGAATCCTATTTATCATGCCCACACTAAACATATTGAGATTCATCATCATTATATTCGCCAATTGGTTGATTCTGGTGAAATCTCTTTGCATTTTTGTCCATCTGCAGATCAACTTGCTGATGTAATGACTAAACCTCTTGGTCCTTTGTTGTTTGTCAAGTTTAGAGATAAACTTGGTGTTGTTTCGAGGTTTGTCATTAAGGGGGGTGTTGAATATATATAATGAACCTGTACGGTTCTAATCAGTTAGGAGGTTGTAAATCAGTTGTAACTGAAGAAACTATAACTACTTCTCCTAATGATAAATACACCCTGCCTGAGTCATTCGAATCAGTGCAGTTTTGTGCATCTCTATCTTCTTGCTGTTTTTCCTTTATGCTTCTAGATCTAACAATGTTCTTGTGCCTTTGTGCAAAGAGAGGCTTTCAAGAGGAACTTGTAGTTGAAGTGGAACAAGATTGGACCATGTAAAGTCTTGAAGGGATTTGCTTTGAATGCATACGAGGTAGAGCTGTCGGATGGGATAGACATTTCACCTATCTTCAATTTAGCGGATCTATAGGCATACTTTGAGGGGCAAACAAGTGGTGAAGCAAATCGTGCAAAAGTAGATTGGAGGCAACTTCCAAGCAAGATTGCGAAGAAATTGAATACATTCGGAGGAATGTGTATCAAGGACAACACCTAGAAAAGAATACAAAGAATATTGGTAAAATGGAAAGGAAATAAGTTTAAGATGCATCTTGGCTTATCGTAGTAGAGATTGCTAAACTTGACCGTTCCATTGAAGACTTTAGGAAACACCCCTTACTTGAGGTGTATGATGTAGGGGCATCTAAGTTCACTTGCAATCTTGCATCACCGAAAAGAGTTAAGAGTTAGGAAAATAACAACTTGCGCAATCTTGTGTAGCCTTGCGCAAACCTTGAGCATTGCGTTGCTTAAAATAAGAGGAAGACAAGGCACGAGGAGTTGGAAGATTTTGCATAGTCAGATTTCTTGCGCAGAAACTGTGCGCAACTACACATCTCATGAGATTTGAGCCTCACGTTTATCTCAAATACTTGCTCTTGTAAAGATGACTACTTGTGGGTCCCGTGTTCTTTTCTGCCTACAAATAGATGTTGCACACTTGTGTGCCTTTTATAGGGCATGTTCTTTGCACGCCTGCCAACATTAGTATAGTTGGGCCTGCACATGTGGACTTTGATCCGTTTTCTTTGCCCATGAGGTAACAAAACAACCTAGTATACTTTGATCAGACGGAGATGACCTCATGAGAGATTACTTGTAAACTGAATGAGTGGGATTGACGGTGATCTGAGTGAATTGAGGAATCTTTGCAAAGGTATCTTTACTTGCAAACGTATTTTTATTTCTTTGCGGATTCTATCAATAACAGGGAGTGGTGGATGAGTAAACAAAAGTGGAGAGGAAGATCAGAGGATCTCCAAGAGCTAGAGTAGCCAATTGAACCAAAGGGTAGTATTGTAAAGTTCCAATGTCCAAGGAGTCTGAGTCTGGTTTTCTTGAAGCTTTGCAGAGTCTGCGAGCTTAGCTAGGATACATCCTAGGGTTTAAATTCTTAGGGAATTTCTGCAGTCTAACATGAGACTGGCAAAGTAGGTTATGTTACTGTGCACGAGTCTGTAATATTTTCTTCATATTAATAGAAGTTCGTGTTGTTTCTTACGAGCCGTGCTGGAATCTTACTTCAGTGAGATCTAACTTTGAGAGTTGTCGGGTGCATGGGTCCAAGTCATTGTTTAATTAGGCCCCCTAACCACGACTACATCACCAAATTAAGCATAAGCACAGAAATAACATCCAAAAATGATAAAAGAGATGTTTTGATGTTCAGTGTGCACAGTGTTTGATACATCATAGTTTCTGTAATATTTAGGGAATGGCACTAGCTTTGGAGCAGTGTCATCACCATTATCCAGTCACCACAATTGGCCTGGAGCTTTCAGTGGGAGTAGGGAAAAGAAATAAATGAGACAATGATAGGGCAAATACAAAAATGAGAGACACGGTTTGTAGCAAAAGTTAGCTGGGAGCTAGAAATGGCAGGTTTGTTGCTGGCTGGATTACAGAGTTTATGCATGTGGGCTCACTAGGAGCTAGAAATGAGACATGTATTGATGTCAGAAATAGAGTTTATGCAGCAAAACTAAGTGGTGACATAACGGCCAATGTGCTGACTTTACATCAACAAGTTTGTTTGAATAAAATCATCCCTCCAAAAAGATAAAGATTTGGTGGACTTCCTTGAGGCTGAATCAACCTTGGTGCACCTTCTAGTAGATGTCGATTACCTTGATCAACAAAGCTGTCCTCCAGTTCATATTGTAAATTGCATAAAATTGTCTTGTCACTTTCAAGCATCTAGTCATCTTTAGCAAGGACCTCTTAGACTTTTTTAATGGAAAATTTCATTTATCCGTCTTGCATTGATATCAATAATTCATGATTCTTATAACCATCTTGAACTAGTGGAATAGCACTAATGGCTTGTCCTTAACACGATGATTGGCCATGATTTTATGCAATAACTGAATACAGTTGTGACTTTTCTGAGCCATATTAATTGCATTAAAACCTAACAACAAAATAAAAATGAACTACTCCAATGATTTTGTGCAAGGCTATTTTTTCTTATCTGATTCAAAATGACTGAATTTTGATCAGATATAATCCTGCATTCTGACTTTTCCCTTTAGCCAATTGGCATATCTTGCACCTTTGCACGTATCTATGCACTTCTGTATCCATCCGTGGCCAATAATACTTCTGATTTATATGCACCAAGGTCTTGTCCATAAAAACGTGATCTGCTAATCCTCCACACTGCTTCTCCTTGATCATATTCTCTCACATTAACCCTCTAGGCATGCACAATTGTGTTCCTCTAAACAACAATCCTTTTTGCAGAAGTAATCTAACCAAGGCATATGATTGACACTCACTGGTTTTGCGCATGCTCTCTATGCTTTCCCAAATCTTCATTTTATGCATAGAGTTCCTTACTAGTATCAAACCCTACTACTTCCACATGCATCTCATTCAACAAGATGCATCTTCTACTTAGTGCATCTGCAACTTTGTTTGACTTCCCACTTCTATGCTTCAAGACAAATGAATAACTTTGCTCGAACTCAACCCATTTCATATGCCTTTGATATAGTTTCCCTCAACTACCTATGAATTGCAGTGCTTGGTGGTTTATGTACAACAAAAACTCCTTTTGCAACAAATAGCGCCTCCACTTTTTAGGACTTGCACTATGCCATAAAATTCCTGGTCATAAGCAGATTACATCTTGCTTGCATCGTTCGATTTCTTGCTGAAGTATGCAATGAGTCTTTCATATTGACTCAACACTACTCTAGTGACTATTCCACTTGCATCACAATCAACCTGAAATGCTTTACTGAAATTAGGCAAGGCCAATACTGGCTGCTTCGTGACTTTTTCCTTCAACTTTTGAAAGCCATATTCGGTGTCTGCAGTCCACACAAACTCCCTCTTTTCTCCCCACATTAGCTTTGTGATTGGTCCGCAGATATCGTTGAAGTTCCTTATTAACTTTTTGTAGAAGCTTGCCAAACAAGTGAAACTTTGTGCCTTGTAAACACTCTTGAGTGACAACCATTCAACTATAACACGCACCTTCTCAAGATCCATCTTCAATCTTGCTTGAGATATCAGAGATCCCATGTAGACTAACTCTTCTTTCATGTAGTTGCATTTCTTCAAATTCACTTACAACTTTTCTTCGCACAAACACTGTAATACCATCTGCGAATTGACCAAGTGTTCTTCCTACGTCTTATTGAAAATTAGAATGTCATCCAAGTATACAACGACAAACTTGCCTAGGAAAGGCTTTGACACTTCATTAACAAGTCACTTGAATGTGCTCGGTGCGTTGGTTAGTCCAAATGGCATGACCAACCACTCATACAAACCATCCTGTATCTTAAAAGCAGTCTTCCATTCATCATCTTCTTTTATCTTGATTTGGTGATATCCACTCTTCAAATAAATCTTCATGAAGTACCTTGCTTCACTTAGGCAATCCATTAAATCATCAATGTGCGGCAACGAAACCTGTACTTGATGGTAATCTTGTTGATGTATTTGGAATCAATGCACATCCTCCCACTCACCTTCCTTCTTCGGCGCTAATATCCTTGGGTATTGTGCACGGGTTGAGAGATTCTCTAATCAATCCCTTTTCAAGCAATTCTTGCACTTGCTTATTCATATCCTTATTCTCCATATGTGTTAGCCTATATGTGACTTTATTTGGTAAACTAGATCCTGGAATCAGATTCATCTGATGACTTATATTGCGCGTGTGGTAACTTACCTGGAATCTCCTACGCCATGATATCTGCAAACTCACCCAACATCTCCTCTACTTCTCACAAAATTCTCTTTATGCGGCTGCACCATCCTCTTTTATTTGCCCATGCTTTGGAATGAGCTCAAAGCATTCATTCTTCCCCTTCACTTCGTTCAAGATCTCCTTTCCCGAGACCAACAACACAACCAGACTTCTCTTTACTTCTACACTTACATCCTTGAAAGGATTCAAAGTCTATTGCCGTCCGTCTTTGCCAACGTGTAAGTATTTGCATGGCTATCCCGCTTCACTCTTCTATCAAATTGGCAAGGTCAACCAAGTAACACATGCATAAATCCATGGGCATTATACTACACATGACTTCATCCTCATATGCACCAATCATTATGCACACATTACATCACTCATTCACAAGCAATTGATGTCCCTTCAATAACTAGGACACCTTATGTGGACTTAGATGCACAATCCTCTTCAGACCAAGTTTTTCGACCATCTCATTAAAAACGAGATTATTAGTGCTACCACTATCAATAATGACTTTACAACACTCACCTCCAAACTTGCACATGGTCTTAAATAGATTCTCTCTGTGTAGGGGCACTCTTCACCTTCGTTGGCTTCAATAACATTCTCTTCATTATGAGAGCTTCTCCACTGTGGCTCCTCTCCGCAATTATTTGAGGCAATACTTTTTGTATTCACATGCTTTGCAAAATGGTTGCCAACATCATTCCTCCTTACACCGCTATTGCCCAATGCTTGTAGACACTTGAACACGTGGTGCCCTACTTCTCCACAATGGAAACATGTTCTGTTGAATCCTCTGCCTCTTCCATGTCCTCTTCCTCTGAAATAAGATCTACCTCCTCTCTTTGCATGACTTTGATCATGCGTGGGGTTAACTTAACCTTCATGCGCACAATTTTGCGTATCACCACACAGTCCTCCATTCTTGCATGGGAACTTTTCTCTCCCTCACGCACTATGTTGTCTGCACGACAACTTCTTCGCCTTCAGCGCAAACTGATAGGCTTCCTTCGACTTTAGTCTAATCATACTAAACTCATTTTGGATGGAAATGACATACCTTGAAATCTTTTTTATGTCATCTTCAACATGACCTGCTCTTATAGTGGTCCTATAGCACTCTTTGGTGTAATCCTTTACACTCAACTCTGCTTGTTGCATATTTTGCAACCTCTAGAACAAATTCAGCCAGTATTCCACGGGCATGAACTTAGACTTCAACTTTACAACCAGTCTATCCTGGTTCTTGATCTTTTCTTTGCGTCTATGTACTCTTTCATTCTGCATGGGTTCCCACCACAAAGATGCATGACCTTTCAATTTAGTACAAGAAAATCTCATCTTCTTGGGATCTTTGACAACACCTAAAATACTTCTCCAGCTCGGCAATCCACTCGATGAGCTCTTTAGAATTGAAACTCCAACAATAATTCAGATTATCTGTCTTTGGCTTGCTGCAAATCCTTGTGGTTGCACACAAGAATCGATCCTCCTGCGCTTCAACATGCTCTGCCTCTGCATCCTGGTTCTTAGGTGCTCTTTCAGTGATCTCATCATCGCTTACATCTTCATCCACCCCCATTCCTTTGCATCAAGCTGTCACCATAGCTTCCAATTGGGCTTTACTCCTCTCATCATCTCAACCAAGTCTACCAGTCTCAGCGCTCTAGTTGCTTTGGTAGCGAGATCTATCCTATGTGCTATTTCAATCTTCCTTACCCAGCAACGGTTTTAATCTATTACTTGTTAGATGGTCCTGATTTTTATCCTAGTTGACAAGCTAATCTGATATGATATACTTCAGATATTAATATTAGAGACGATCCTAATTAAGATCGATAGAAGATAACACAAAACGCAGGATCATTAACATGAAGATACTATGCCTTTCATTGCCCAGGGTTTTCTTACCTTAGTTCTTGAATATTGTAACTGGTTGTACATTCGAGTCCCATTGACCTACTATGTTCATTTGAGAACATTAATGTAACGTCTTTCTTTCTATGATTCTCCAAACTTGTCCCATCTTTGGACGGATATTGTTTTTAAGGTTGTAATTCCATGGGTCCACCTGGCCATGGCCTAGCAGTAGGTAGAGAGCACCTGCTACCATGATACCCTAGGTTCAAATCCGGTGGGCTCATACTCCACTCCCCTCCCCAATCACGTGAAGCCTTCATGTTAACTTGTTATCTGGGATTTACATATCCTCTCCTAGGAAAAAGTGGTTGAACAAATGAAAAAGATTGGGATTCCATGTCTGCATTCTATCCCATTTGTGCCTCTCAAGGAGTTTAGCAATTTGCATAGCTGCTATGGTTTTCAGAAAATGCTTGGATGCACTAAATACTGACTTGTATTTGACATGAGGGTATTCTGTAAACATGCTTGACATTGGGTTGTCTGTAGCTTTGGTTGTATTACATAATTTTCAATGGAATACAGTCCATATGATGACATAAGCCTAGCTTGTCTTCTTGTAGTTCTTTTTTAAATAGTATCTCTATAAAGCTTTTGGGTGACAGTAGTTTGACCTCATGAAACTGACATGGTAAGGACGCATAAGAAAATAAAGATAGAACAGTGGCTATAACTTCTTAGAAGAATGTGTAAATTTATTCTGGGATTCTTTGTGAAGCTTGATTGAAAAGCTACTTGAGAATAGAGAATCCCTGAAACCATCAGTTGGTGATCAAAACAAAAAGCTTTGCTACTCCAAAAATGACTCGTATAACCTACTAATATGATGCAAAGAAATAAATTTTATGTCTATCGTGTTTCTGAATTGACTTCCATGAAGTTGATTCATATTGATAAGGATGCATATCCCTGACTTGATTGTTTATAATTAGAAGTTTCAATTTTGTGTTCTTTTGTACTCTTATACGGGGACGATGTATTCTATTCTCTTTTATAAATAAGAGAGGCAATGTTATCTAAATCCTGTTATACTACTGTCTGCAGACCCTTGCTGGCCTTGGATGCACTCAATGATCTGTACTAAATTTATTTAGGTCAAACACATTTCAAGTCCAATATGTTCTGCTATTCTTAGCTTGTATTTTATTTGCATGTTACAGGATGTCAAGAAAGAAAAAGAGGACGTGTTCATAATAACATTCTCAACTTTACTGGAAGCTGTATCGGCTAAGCGTCTTTTACACAGGTTTGCTTTCAAAGTTGTCTTATTGCCTTGGGTTTGACTTTATCTTTTGGTGGCGTACTTCGGTCTATTTTCAGTTTTTATAATGAAAGTATCATATGGCCATCTTAGAGAGGCAGTATAATATCTGGATCTGAACATTTTATCAGAAGAAAAAGAAATAAAGAAAGATGCATAGGTCTCTTTAAAATTTATTCAGATATGTAACTGTTCATAAGAGAGGACACAGGAGTTTCAAATAAAGTAGAAGCCAAGCAAATATGGCCAGAGAGAATAGTAGGTTGTGGTTTTCAAGAGAAATATGGTCAATGTGCCAACTGTAGCACATTCATATAGGATTTTCCAAAAACAACTAATAATTGGGAAGAGCTGTCCCGCTATGTAAAGAGTCTGTTCTAGAGAATTTTTAGTTTCCTGAAAATCTTTATTGGAAAATTTCTTCTGGATTCTTTTCTTAAACAAATAACTCCCTAGGGAAAGTGCAACGGAAAATTTGATCTGTTTTGTTTCAACAATTAAATGTCATTAATATAGTTCAAGCATTTTGGGAGTATTACTTTGGTCTATATTTTTGGTTTTTTTAATCATGAAAGCATCATATGATCATCTTAAAAAGTAGCAGTATAATATCTAGATTTAAACATTTTTATTAGCGGGAAAAGAAGTAAGGAGAGATGCTTGGGTCTCTTTAAAGTTGATTCAGATGTGCAACTGTTCTTGAGTAGACAAGAAGAAAAAGGGAGAAAGACAAGAAGAAAAGGATGCTATGCATGGAAGCATGTGATAACAGTATTTTGTGTGAAACATTTTGATATTTGATTTTCCCCCTGATGCGTGATATTCCTTTCATAATGTAAATGCATAGCTGTATACTCATAATACATATAAGGGGTGATTATTGATGATCTTTGGAAACTGTATGTTTGGTGGCCTAAGATTATAATTTGTAATCTATCAATAAGCAACTGTCTTCAAGTCAGAACTGACAACCCTTCCTGATGGGTATATTGCTACAGTACTCACATTGTAAAATCCTTGATGGTGCAGATCAATCATTGGTGGTAATCAAATTACAGTCGATTATTCTGTATGAAAGGGCCTTTTTAATTCCTAATTGGTGCAGAACAATCCTTGGTGCAGAGCAGATTATATTTGATTATTCCTGGAGTAAGTTCTTCCTGGGACGCTTTGTGAAGTTGTTTGTACATATTAATTCATATCGAAAGGTTTCCTTGATTTTCTTGCCTACTTATACTAACAAAACAATATCATGTTCTTCTAGAGGTGGAGGTAATGATGCTTAAATGTGTACTCATTGAAGAATCCATAAACTTTTCTTATGTTATCTTTGGGGTTGTTTTAGATTTCTTTTCCCCAACAATGAAGTTGCCTCGCCTGTATTTTAGTAGCACAACACTCTCATTTTCTTCCTCAAGTGGAGGCTAATGAGCGTTGAATGTATTTTAATTTTCTTTTTCCCATTGAAAAATCTGTCTCCTCGTGTTGTATTCTGAGAAGTGTTGAATGTATTTTAATTTTCTTGTTACCATTGAAGAATCCGAGTCTCCTCCTGTCGTATTCTAAGAGGTGTTTGGTTTTTACTTTTCCCAACAAATGTCTCTTCTCAAAGCAGTATTTAAGTCAATCTGAGGCTTTAGCTGTTTCCACTATAAGTAAATTTGAAGGATTTAAAAAATTAGATTGAGGGGTATTCGTTTTAATTTGTATTTGGCAATGTATTTAAGAAAGCTTCAACGTGATTGAAGTATATAACATAAAACACAGTTCACATTGTGCTTCCCATGAAATATTTCCTTATACAAGTTCTCATTCTGCATTTGATTCATATAGAATATAGTTTTGGGCCACTTTCACCAAAATGGCTTTATTTTGTCAACTTTACAAATCAATTCCAGGTGCAAGGACAATCTACATGGTTCTGTCTTACATTATTTAAAAAACAAAGAAAAAAACGCTTAACAAATGCTAGAATCGGTGATGAAGTGTCAAAAACTGGTCTTCCCAAAAATAAAGAGATGTATTCATTTAATCCAAGTTTAGAACCCAATGAAGACAATTGCTTTTGCTTTCATTGTCTCCAGTTGTTTCAATAATTAAATAAGACCTTGGGAATGTAATATTTCGTATTATTAATAAATTTGGTTTCCTGTAAGAAAATTAATGGTTTGTTTTGTAACATCTTATTCATACAGGTTTTTAAAAGCCCATTAGTTGTCTGGAAATTGAGGCTATATACAAGTAACCTGGGATTTTGTTGCCTCTGTATTTTTAGTTCTTATTATTTAATGAACATTTTCACCAAACATGAAGCTGAAAGATGGAAGAAAGTATTAATAAAGCCTCTTAATGGAGAAATGGTTGTCAACTATTTGTTCACTTAAAAAAATTGTTACCTCCTGAATTTGATCTTTTGAAAGTGGTAATTTTACTTACAATTCTTTCATTTAAAAATAATGGTACCGACCAAATTTTATTTTTTAAAAGTGATAATTAGTTACCATAGGCTATAGAATGTATGTAACCTATAAGCAAATCAATAGCATATTCATATATCTCACGCAACACTCGAACTATACAATTTGACACGTAACACATTGTTCGTATATCTCTTCATTGACTACACTTTAACTTGGTAAGAGGTTACAACAATTTTCATTAACACAAGTTTTTTTCTTGAAGAATTGATTAATAAGCTTATCAAGCTGAAGAATTCTTGTGAACTATTTATACTTATTGGCTTTCTTACATATACTTCTCTTCCCATACCCATTTTCTTAGCAAGATCTATTGAAAGTGTTCATGATGGTTGAGAAAAAAATGTGGTCTTAAAAAAATGCAATTTAAGGGGAAGAGAAAAGGGAGAGAAGGGATTAACTTCAAATGGATGTGCCACAAGGAAGATTTTAAAAGAACATAATTGGTAAGGCGTTACAATTAGAAGACATAATTGGATTACTCGCTTAGGAGCAACAATCGTGGGCAATAATAAAAAGATTAAGGGATTATATTTTTCAGCTTTTCATGTAGATATTTTTATTTTTTAAATCATCACCACAAACTAATGACATTGATTTTAGGAATGCAAAAGAATGCTTGAAGTATTTTTGGTTTAAATGGTGGGACGATTGCTATTTTTGCTTAATATTTATGTCATGAAGGTCAAAAACATTTAATGTTGAGTAATATTTACTTGCAAAGGACATTTTGAATAAATGTTTAATGCTTAAAACAATAAATCAACTAACAAATTGGTGAACCCGACGCGAAGACCTAGTCTCTTTTCGTTTCCATATTTCTTTCATCCATCTTCCCTCTCTCCCATTATTTTGCGGGTATTTATATACCCCTCGAATATGTCGGGATACGACGGATACGACTAACCCATTTTGGGTCTAGAGGCATACTACTATCAAATGGGAAGACAACAACAATCGCCCTCGCTATCTGCATGGGCAGACAACTACTCAACCCATCTTCATGCCTCTCAAACTCCTCCTCGGGGACCAACAATGGCTCCTCGGTTAGGATCGAGGAAATCGATCAACTTACACAAACACAACAACCTGAAATTTCAAGCTCTAATAACATGACGTTTACCGGAGAGTCAGGCTCATCTCCTCGGGTTTTGTTCAGACAACCAATCAATATGCAGTCTGATCAACTCCCATTTTTAGATGAGGAGTACTTAGCGCGTTATGCCAGAAGCGAGCAACGCTTCCAAAACATGAGTCAACCTTTAGATAGGGTGCAAGGACATGCATATGTCTTGCTTTAAAATAACACCACTACCCCTCCCACAATAGAAAACGTTGTTAATGAGGGGTGGAAAAATAACGAACAATTTATAGTAGGATATCACACTCCTTTGCAACCCAACAAGGTTCAACAACATAAGCCAAAACAAAACACCAGACCATCATCAGGTGAGGTAATCTCAGCGTTGGTGGACAACGTTAGAGAACTAGAACTTTCCCAAGCGACTCAAGCTTCATATTCTGTTAGACAAGGGGGTGTTTTCCATCATCCTAAAAACTATGGCCAAATGCCTACATCACCAAATCCTCTGGTTTACACGGGCGTTCTTAGCCTCGTGGATCTTCTCACTAGGGACGGGTACCTTGGGTATGCCCCCTCATGCTATGTACAGATACCCACAACAGCACCACCAAGTGCGTTCAAATGCCATCCCAATGGGAAATGCAACGTTCCTTGGCTTTGTGCCTTCAAATCCGTACCAAAGTAATGTTCCCCATACGTACATATGTATTCTAAGTCACCACATGGGGACATGTACTCTTACCCTAGCCCATATGGTCAGCCACAGGGGATTCCTTATGCCCCAACAAACGTATATGTTGCACCCGGATCAACAACCAATTCCACCTCCACCTCCCCAACAAGGATCATCAATGGTCAAGTCTTACGCAGTAGGGACCTACTCTGAATATCTCAAGGATCCCCTCGACTTCACCATATGGAGTGTCATGCTCCCAAGGCCTCTGTCAGACCTTCCAAAATTTAAAGGGGAGGGAGATCCAAATGCGCACATCAAGGCGTATGCAACTGCCATTCGAGAGTTGTTCCCATGGGATGCAGTCGTTGCAAAGATATTCCCTAAGACTTTAGAAGGTTTGCTCTCAACTGGTATTATAGGATATCGAGGCTTCGATACACTCTTTTAAACAACTCATGTCTGAGTTTATGAAATCTTTTGATATGAACAAATTGCTAAGACAGGAATCAGGGAATTCTTGCACATAAAACAAGAGCACAATGAGTCTTTCATGCACTTCATCCAGAGGTGGTGGCAAGTCCTATATTCTTCAAAGCAAGCACTCCTAACATGGATTAGACAAAGCTCTGCGACCTAATCCTCTATTCTTGTAACCAGGAAACGAAGGAAGAAGTCCAGAAATTCCCTCTAAGAAGCTACGAGGAAGTGTTGGAAGAATCCCTCCGCATTGATTAGGCGGTGATAAACAGTGGTCGAAAGACCTACAATTCTAACGGGAGATTGATCACTCCCAATCAGGGTAATTCAAGCTACCCTAACAATGCAAACAACCAAGGACCTAAAGTCCTCAACAAAACCTGTGGTGTTACAACCGACGATGTTACCGATCAAACAAAGAAACCCAACGTTGTTAATACCCCGAATACAAATAACACTAACAAATACAATAACGGTAACAATCAAAGGAGTAACAATTTTGCTCCCACGATCAATGCGGTGGACTTCAATCATCCTCCACCCCAACAACAACAAGAAGTTCAGGCTCAAGGCCCTAACTAGTATCCAAGCGGCACCGAACCAATTTCAAAATCAAGGGCAACCCTCAAATTTTAACTACAATAACCAATAGTTGAACAATAACAATCGAAACTTCGGACCACCACAAAATGCAAACCAAAGGCCTCGAGATTACGATCCTGACCTATATTGTGGCTTTCATAGGGTCTCGAGGGCATGACGCCAGAACCTGTCAGGGATTGTAACAAGTTCTTACAACGCTTACCCGAAGACCAAAGACAACTCTTTATTGACATGTTTTTGGCAAATCCTATGGCACCAACTCAAAATAATTACATGGGGCTTGTGTCCCCCAAAATACACCACTCAGGATCTTCGCGATCCCCTCCCAATGTGTCCCAACAATGGTAAGTTGGACCCCAACGGCTCAAACAAGGGTATCCCGGAGGAAACAATGATCATGAAGCTTCGACTTCATCAAACCCATCGGTGGCGCCTCCGTTGGATGGCCGTCAACAAACTAAGATAGTGGGTCTTATAGAGCTAGAGACTAAGCCCCAGATAAATGTTGCCACTAGAACTAGAGATTATTCTTCGCAGCCCTATTCCAATTTACCCATCTATATCGGATGATATTCGTGAGACGCTTGCAAGCCGGTAGGGGCTTATGACTTGATCAATGACCTAACAAAGACCTTTTCTCACATCTCCTTCTTAGACTTGTTGAAGAACTCCCTTGCTCATAGAGCTTGCTTTATTGGAAGCATTGGGTCTTGGACATTTGATCAATGTCACTCCTCCTCTAGGAGGTGCAAATAAACCATATAGACTTCGATGTCTATCCTCCCGTAGCTAAAAAGAGCTATCGATTTGTATTCGACATCGGTGAAATGGTCAGTAGATGCTAAAATAACAAGTAGAGGTGATCCGACCACTGTATCTATATAGGTTTGAATTTACAATAACTATGTAAAGCGCATGATGATCAACGATGGGGAAACGATCAACATTGTTCCCTTTTCTTTTCTCTAAAATTAGGTTATGGAGAAACTAACTGCTTTCTTCAACGAGAAACACATTGAGAGGTTATGATAGCATCAAGGAAACATCAATTGGAACCATAGTGCTTCTAGTCACCTTGGGACCTAAGATAGTCCTCACAGAGTTTTATATTATAGACCGGAAACCAACTATAATATGATCCTCGGGCGTCCTTGGATACATCGCATGAAGGTGACTCCTTCCACTTTTTTCACAAAGTAAGATTCCTACACTTGGGAAGGTCTTCGTTACACAGGGTGACCCAAAGCCCTTTGACATACACCTAGCTAACTCGGAAAAGAAACCTAGGGTGCATTTTGAGTTTGAGCTCCCTGCAAACCAGTTAAACAAACCAACTAGCTCAACACTGAAACAAAACTAATTCCTACAACGGAATTAGAAACTCTGGCTTGATTGAGGGGATTCCTGCAGTCAAGGATGAAATTGCTTTGTCATGGAGACGGTATCAACAGAAACCACAACAAATATTGTCAAGTTGTTGGAGAATGATTTACCTATTCTCCTTCCATTTGATTCCATGGGCATAGGACATGCTTTGGGACTCGGCTCTCTTCCAGCTGATGGGATTTGCATGGTTGAAGTGTCAGAAAAAAAAGGAAGAGGATACAAAGAATGATCCAACATCAATCTTCCCAAGCAACTGTTGGACTCTTCACTTTGATGGAGCAAAGTGCCACTTCGGCGTTGGGGTAGGTGTGATCCTCACTTCTCCAGAAGGAAAGGTCATGCCTTTTGCTTTCAAACTAGATTTTGAATGCACAAATAATGGTGCAGAGTACGAGGCTCTCCTTCTTGGTCTCATAGTAGCCAAAAGGATTGGCACTTGTAATATTAGAGTGTTGGGTGATTCGCAACTAGTTGCCAATCAAGTTTCAGAAGTATATGAGACTAGGGTGGAACACTTACAACTCTATAAACTTTGTGGTTAATTTGACAAAAGGTTTTGACTTCATCTCAATCGAAGCCATTCCACGAGAAAAAAACCTTCTCGCAAATTCCATATCTACCTCTGCTTCTCGCTTTTGTCCAAGTAGAGAGTTAGAAGAAACCAGCTTCACAATTTCGGTTCATGTAGAACCCTTAGTACACAAAGTGCCAAAGAACCCAATCTTGGTGTACGTTGAGGCCAAGAATGAACCCCAACTCTAGATTATGCAGAAAATGATGAGGCTATCTTAGGATACCTTAACGCTTACACATATTTACATCCTATGCATCATAAGAGAGGCTTTGCTCTCATTCCTCACTCTTCCTCCTATTTCAGAGATCACACGATGGACCCTTCCTCCTTGGAAGGCCTTGAAGTTTGTGAAATAGAAGAGGAAGGGGAATTAGAATTACCTCCGGCCCGCTTGAGTTTGAAGAGGGTAATGCCTCTTTGATCGAAGGGACGATCGACATTAACATCGGGACGGAGGAAGACCCAAAATTTTTGAAGTTAGGTTCTTCGCTAACTCCTGAAGAAGTAGAGATACACACGAAAATCCTTAAGGAGCATTCAAAAATTTACATTCAACTACAAAGAAATGACAGAATTGCTCCTCACGTGGCAGCTCACAACCCAGTGACCATGCTTGACGCTAAGCCCATCAAGCAAAAATCTAGACCAATGAAACCAAAGGTGGCATTAATGGTCAAAGAGGAAGTTATGAAACTCCTACAAGTGGGGTTCATTAAATCGGTCTTACTCAATGTGGGTATCCAACATCGTCCCCGTTCTAAAAAAGAACAGAAAAATTTGTATCTGCATTGACTTTCGGGATATCAACAAAGCATGTCCCAAGGACGATTTCCCACTTGCCATCCATCGATGTCATCATTGATACAATAGTTGGTTACGAGTTGTTGTCCCTTATGGATGGATTTTTTGGGTACAATCAAATCAAGATCTTCGAGGAAGATCAAATAAAGACAACATTTATCACTCTTTGGGAACCTATTGTTATGTAGTCATGTCGTTCGGTCTTAAGAACGCTTGGTGCCACTTACCAACGGGCAATGACTTATATATTCCATGATCTCATTCATAAGATTGTGGAATCCTATGTTGATACCTTCTGGCTAAGGCTAGAAAGCGTTGCGATCACCCTGAGGTGCTTCACATCATCCTCTCTCGTCTAATCAAATACGATGTTACACTGAATCCAAAAAAATGCGTGTTCGGTGTGATGGGAGGGAAGTTATTGGGATACATCATCTCTTCACGAGGGATTGATGTAGATCCACCAAAATCCAAGTAGTTCTAGAAATGATTCCACCATCAAATGAGTTAGGAATTAGGTCCTTTCTTGGAAATCTCGGTGCAATCTAAAGGTTCATTCCTGATTTGACCTTCGTCATTCATCCAATAAACAATTTATTGAAAAAGATTTCTGCAACATCTAGACGGAAGAGTGTCATGAGGCGTTTGAGTCGGTTAAACGATTCCTACTATCACCTCCCACGCTCATGCCTCCCAAATCGGATCGCCCTCTAATTTTATATTCATGGGCTACAAACGTCTCATTAGCTTGCATGCTAGCTCAAGAGGATGACGAAAAATGAGAGCGTGCAGTCTACTTCATTAGTCGAACATTGCTTGGCTACTAGACACGCTATACGCAGGAAGAGAAAGAATACCTGGCTATAGTTTTTGCAACGAAGCGGTTAAGACACTACATGTTTAACCAAGAAACAAGGGTTATTGTCAAGACTGATCACTTGTGAACGTTTCTAACACAAGACTCTTTATCTAAGAAGGTTGGACGTTTCATGACTCTAATGGGTGAGTTTGAACTAACGTTTGTTAACCAAAAGTCCGTCAAAGGACAAATCATCGCAGACTGGTTAGCTAACAACCCATTAGATGGAGGTGATCTAGTTAACTTAGATTTCCCTAACGAATGCATATACTATGTCAAGATCAAGCCCCCATTTACTGTGCCCATGGTATATTGGGAGAAGAAGGTTATCGAGAGGCACGACTCTCTCAGTTGGAAAGCCTCGATGAATCTTGGTTTAATCTTGAGCAGCAACGACATACAATTTACGCTAACTTAGGATGTCTTTGGCAAAGATAACAAGAAAGTCTATAAATGCGAAATATGTGAGGGAGACTGGTATTAAGACTCGACAACCGAATAGACAAAAAGACCGGTGAGGGAAGGAAGTTCAAGCCCAAGTGGTTGGGCCCATATCGAGTCATAGAGGACTATAAAAATGGGGCATACCACCTGTGTACACTAGAAGGTGAGGAATTTGGTGAATCCGTCAACTCTCTTCACCTAAAGAGATACTACGCATGATCCATCAACATTTCCATATGTATATTACTGCATTCTCATTGCATTATCATCTGATTAGCTCATTTTGTGAAATTTGTAATCAAGGAACTTATTTTCAAGTAACTCTCAAAAACTTCTACAAAACATTGGAAATTATTCAAATCATATCTCTTCAAACATACATCAACATTTCTTATCACTTCATTGGTTCAACAAGACAAGATGAAATTTTGACACTAATCCTACCAAGGCCTACATACTTGGTTCTGCCTATAGCTTTCTTCTAGCATAGTTGTCTTTTCCCATAGTCAATTCTAGAAGCTTCGTGATGTCATATCTTTCCCTAGAAAAACCTCTTTGGTACAAAAACATTCTAAACATTTTCACCCGGAGGTTTGCTCACCTATCTCAACCTTTGGTGTTGAGCCCTTGCATCTTACTGGTTGCATGGGGTTGAGGCTAGGGGCAAGCCTTCCTTCCCAAAAGCACAGGTTAAAATTCAAAAACATAAAAAAATGTATATATCTCAAATCAAAATCAATAAAAAAATTCATTTACACATTTCTTTGCCCCACCAACCTTTGGTGTTGAGTCTCACGCCTCTTACAAGTGGCGTGAGGTTGGGAAAGGAGGGAAGTGCCCTTACTCACCTATGCCTTGTCCTTGGTGATGAGCCCATGCTTCCTACTGGTAGCATGGGGCAAGGTGTAGGGGGTCTCTGCAAATAAGTTAATAAGTTAAAGCAATTTCATTCAATAAAAGTGCTTTGAAAATCTTAAAATCCCAAGAAAAATGAATTAGATGTGCATGTTCCAAAAGAGAGTCAAAACCTTAAAACCAGATTGTGTCAATCAAGAGGCCATCTACGAATCTAAGTCTAGATAAAATTGCAAGCAATCACATTCTAGGTTGGTGAAGCGTCTTCAGCGTCTTCTTAAAGCGCATTAACATGTGAAAAATTTGTTAACATTCTCCCCAATCAAGACTGAACTGGCAGGTTGTTTCTGTAGGATGTTCAATTTTTTTAAATTCTTTCATCAAGCGTCAGCGAAACGAATTGAAGGCATTTACGGCGAGCGTTTGTCTTATTACTCACTCAAAAAATTCAAGAATCTTGCAGATCTAACATCGCTCCGGTTTAAGTTCATCAGTCGCGATGACGTTCAATGCAAGCTTGTCTGCTGTGAATCTTAAACATTTAAAGCGCGGAGCATTTGTCATTGCACAAAGCAAGAAGACAACTTCTCTCCTAAGGCGATTTGTGATGCTCGTTTTGTTGTGCCATTATCTTTCTCATGTAAGACCACTCGCGTGTATGTTCTTCGCGCCTTGCTTGATTTGTTTCGTGATGTTCTTCGAAATGTTTGAACTCCGATGGAAGACGATTGTTGCGAACGTGCTCGAACGCTTCTGTGCGATAACGTTTGTTCGTTTGTGTTGTTGCGATTTACATTAAAAGTAACATTGATTCTGCAAACATTTGTTTTCTTCTCTTCATTTTTCAGTTGCGCGACGTTCAGGCGCAGTGTCTTATTGGTGAATGTTGTTCTTGTTTTGCTTTGTATTTCAATTCATTCAAAAGCGTTTGAGGAAAGAAAAAAGGAAGGATGAATGTCTATGTGGGATCGAAGACGTTGTGGTTGATAATTTCGATAAGGATAAGAGGAGTTTCTTAATCTAAAATGTCGTCCTCATCATCTGATCTTGTTGAAGCTGTAATTGAAGTTTGTCAAGCAGAACAACCTTCATAAAAGACAATCTCAAGTGACGGCACGTTTGTTTCTTGGTAGAAATGTTTGCCATCAGTATGCTCTTCATAAATGCGCGGCAGGTTCTGTTTCAATTGCGCTGTTCTTCTTTGTTTGATTTCTTCTTTGTTTCAGTTTGGTTTTGAAAAAAACCTCTCCCGTAATTTCCAATGGCGTTTGGCATTTTCAATGCGTTGTCTCAACATTGGCTGTGTTCTTGTGATTTCATTTTGGTGGTTGGAGAAGCGAACTCTTTGAACAGTTTGATTCAAAAATTACATTTGATCAATCAAATCAATCTTGAAATGTTGTCTGTGAGCGTTTGACGGTTTGACACGCCTCAAAATACGGTGATGTTTCTTTGACGTTTAATTGTAAGGCGCTAACCGCCTTGTGTGTTTGCTTTGTAACATCTTCTTCAATCTAATCAAGCTAGGTTGGCATTCAATGCTCAATGGCGACTCTATTTCATCTTCTTCTCGCCTCAACTGCAGCTGCAACTTGCCAGCGCATGACGATTGTTTGTTTGGGCGGTGTGTTTCATAAACAATAAACTATTAAACGTTTGTTGCAGTGACGAAGTGCGTTCGTTCGGGAGAAAAGAAGTTTGTTTCTTTGAAGGCACGACTGTTTTTGTTTCTGAAATGTTGATAATTCTTATTTGTATTTGAGATATGTAATATTTTACGCACATTAGCTTCTACTATTGCGATTATGTGAGGATTATTCCACATATTTTATCCCTTATTTCCTAACACCCTCTTCATTGTTTATGTGGCACCTCGTGGCTGCCAAGTGTTGTATTACACATCCCATCCAACCTTCTATGAATTGATCGCTTGCTCTCAAACAAATGGTGGAGATCATTTTGAGTATTCTCGCACCGATAAGTCAGCCTCTTTCTTGCTGGAAACTGCATAGCCAAGCTTTGTTCCCTCGTGCTAGATTTTTTCACTTGACCGTTATCAAATTACCAATTCAAGTTGTCATTGCTCCAACACCTTCTCTTTGTTTCTCTCACTGCATTCCCAACCTCTTGGACTCATGTGGACACGAAAGACTGAAAAGATAAACTGAGGGGACCAAGTACAACACAATCGGATTACCACTGTTCTATATTCCAGGTTGGAGTTATTGCTTGTTTCTTTCATTGCTTCAAATTTGTTATTTTTGAATTGTATGCACATTATCAAATAGAGTAGAGAATCATTTCCATAGTTATAATCATTCAAAATTGTAGTAGATTATTTGTTTCAAACCCAAATCTTTCTTAGGAAAGATTGCTTCTCTTGCCTATCTTTGTAGGTTTGCAAGGAAGTAAACCGGGAGAAAGCTTCTCTGGCTTTTAGAATTAAACATGAGCATCAATCCATATAGAAAAGTCTTCTTATTTTGTCGGGGTTGTAGTCAGAGAGAAGAAAAGGTTCTAATAAGCTCTGATTTCTTCTTCGCCTCTGAGACAAAATAGAGGTTAGATTTACATTCATAGTTAGTGAAGCTTTCATTTAAAATAAAATAGATTTCCTCTTTGCACAGATAAACAACCACATCCGGTTGTTTTTTTGTTTTAGGATTTAATTAATTAGAGTAGAAGCTTTATTTTTATTTATTCATTTAAACAAAAGAACAAAAATATTTACTTTGTTAGATTAGTAGCTTTGTACTTGTTTATTCCACTTAAGCTCTTGAAAATACAAAAACATAGATAGTTTCAATTTAATTAGATTAGTTGTTATTTGTTTAATTAGATTAGATATTTTCAATTCATGACCATTGAAGGTCCCAAGCAAGAACATTTTTATGGAATCGATCCACGGGTACCACAATCGAATGGTCCCGAGTTACTCACGAATATAGATACGGGATTATGTCTTCTTGTCCTTAGAACACCGGTTCGATACGCCGAGAAAATCCAATAGTTAAATAGCGTAGCTGATAAAGCCTATGAAGTCTAGACTACCCTT
This sequence comes from Taxus wallichiana var. yunnanensis, assembly GCA_018340775.1. Taxonomy (NCBI): domain Eukaryota; kingdom Viridiplantae; phylum Streptophyta; class Pinopsida; order Cupressales; family Taxaceae; genus Taxus; species Taxus wallichiana. The sequence continues at coordinate 112,685,125 of CM031240.1, forward strand.
GGCAACTGAGTTTAAACATACACATGACCATATAAGGACCCCAACAACCCATAACATATGGTAGTGACCCTAGAGTACCTCAACCAAATGCACTAGAGCTTCTCACAGATATTGACACAAGTCTACGTACATTGGTTTTCTGCACATTACCATTTCCACTTGACATCATATAAAATTGAATGTTCTAAACGAGGAAGCTCATCGAGCCCTTACATTCTGGAACGCTCCTGCCAACCGGATCTAGGTTTCGTGAAACCACGACTCACTTTGCTTGTTCCATGACCCTGTCTAGACATATTTACGAGGCTCCCATTGGTTTTCCACTGAATTCCAACCGGTAGATATGATCTCTATGGAGCTTGATATTGACTAGAGTCTCCGTGTAGCCATTATTTCTTATCCATCTATTAGACCCGTCTAGGTTAGATAGGCATTTCGTGCCCTTGACGAGAAAATCCCATTATTGCATGTCGAGGACATTGTTTTGCCTTGATGACTTGTTCCACCTCGATCTACATACACTTTCATCCATTTACCACATTCTAATACCATTTAGCCATCCACATTTCGACATTGACTACCTCGGCACGACCTCGGGAGTCCATAGTGGTTGAAAGTCGTGTGTCGATTTTCATCCATACAAGAACCTCATCTTCCACTTCATAAATATTCTTTATGTTTATTTCTATGACTAATATTATTCCTACATCTCCTATTATGCTCATAGTGGTTTGAATTCTTCTTCTAGCATGTAATATCTTTAATCCCATGTTCATACTTCTCAAGCTCAAATTTTACAATTATAATAAGTTACCTCTACTTCTTCTCATGCTACAAATTCTACTCAATTGTTTCATAACCCAATTGCACTTAAGTGGCCTCCTATCCCTTGCCTATTAGTTTGATTTCTCATAAGCTTCATATCCATGATGGAAAGGGTAAGCCTAAATAAAACCTTCATACATTCCATTTTTATTGCTTAAATTAGACTTATAATGATAAATTACTTACTAAGATCTTTCTCTCCTTCTAAAATATTTTTCGTATAATGGTTTTATGTTCTCCTCATGCATTCTCGCTTGTACTTTCGCTACCCCATCTAATCAATTTATTGCACAATTATCTATCAATATTCGGGAAAAACTTCCATATGCTCAAATGGATAAACGACAACAAGGCTTTAATAAGCACATAAGAGATTATGATCTACTTTACAAGATTAGACTTACCAAGATGAACACTATTTTGGTTGATAGTGAGTCATAAGATCTATTTACATAAAGTCTTATCACTCCTTTGTAATAATCATTTATTTTTGACAAGTTTCATTCATTTGATCATCTTTACGTTCTAATGAACACATTCATGATTATGTTCTTTGTTACAAAACTACACTTACCAAGATGAACAATATTTTGTCGATGGCGAGCTACGAGATCTCTTTACACAAAGTCTTCTTACTCCTATGTGAGAATCAATTATCTTTGAAAAGTTTCATTCATTTGATTATGTCATATATACATTGAAATCGTGTGAAGCTAAATTCCTTAACATGAAAAATCTCAAATATGTCTCGTAATCCTAATAACACATCTAATAATAATTTTCAAGGAAAATCTAATTTCAAAAACAAGCTTTATGATAATAAATTCAAATTTAAAGCCACCATCAATGATGCATCTCAATCCATAAAGCTGCAATTTGCAAGCTTCTTGGTGGGAATTCATACATTTTCCTTGTGCACCACATATCGTGCTTAAACAATTAGTTAAGTGCAATCATGTATCTCTCTTCACCGCTTTGCTTGAGGTTGACACAAGCACACCTCAAAGGTAATTTTTTCATGGTAATACCCATTGTGATTTTCATAGATGTGTTGGCCATACTACTAATCAATGTATTAATCTTTTCCATGCTATATAAGATCTTCTCAATGTTGGTACTATTGAGTGGGATGTTCCCATTGATTTTAATCCTACTAATGATAATGCAAAGCTCCAATTTTATAATGAACTACTTCCCGATCACAAAAATCCAAATCTACCTCGAGGTGCACATGACCATCATGTTATACTACCCCACCTTCTTATGATCACCCATTAAATGTTATTATTAGTACTATTGCTAATACACCACTTTCACTACAAATTATTACTTTTTATGATATTGATATGGCTCACAATTTTATTTCGATTCACTTTACGTTTGTGATTTTGTTGATTGATATCCTAAACATAGTGTTTTGGTTTATAGTAATGACCAACATAATATATGCACTCTCAATTTTCTTCATTCTCTTGGATATACTAAAAACAAGTAACATTGCATCCTCAAACAAAAATGGGGCATATTGTTCTCCCTCTCACAGTTGGTTAGCTACTATTGATACTCCTTTCTTGGTTTCATATTCTAGTCTCTTGCGTGGAATTTATTTAGGTTAATCTTGGCTACATAATTTTGCAGCTATCCCCTCTATATTACATCAATGTGTTAAGTTTATTCACAATCAATAAGTGGTTATAGTTCGGGGTATCCTATTTGAGGATCCTATATCTAAGTAGCTTGGCCCAAAAATGTAATTATTACTCCAAGTCCTAGTACATCTATGCACAGTCTTCTAGTTCACATGATACTCCTAGTGGGTCATTCCCCCTAGTGCATCTATGCATAGGTAATCTAGTTCTCATGTTACTTCTAGTGGATCACACTCTCCTCAGCCTTCTACTAGGCCCTCTAGGTCACATACTATCTCTTATAGGTCACTCTCTCCTACCAAGCACACTATGTTTTCTACACATATTCTATAAGAGAATCCATATTCTCTTGTGACACTTATGGGGCCCGAGCTTCCTTCACCTTCGGCTCAATGTGATTCTTTGTGAGGATCTCATTGGATAGACCTCGTATACCCCCTTCCCCTACACATAGCTATTTTCAAAAAAAAAAAGTAAAAACATTCAAATAATCGATACTACAAAATATTTGCATATTTGTAGAAACCTACAAAATCTCGAGACTTGTTCATAGTTTGATTGGTTGGCTTATTGCTTTATACATGATATTTGTCATATTGTTTTCATGGATAACATATCTTTTCTATATAAATTTTACACATGCGCTCATGAGGTATATTGAACTTGATGTAGAACACACATAGGTTGATATATGTTGATAAGTGTTAGATTAGTCTCTTCCTAATGAAACCAATATTTGGGGGAATCTACTACACTATACATGTTCTTTCATTTCATTTCAGTTACTTTACACTTACTCATTACACTTGATTACATACATTGTGTATATGCTAGCTTTTGAGCTAATAGGGATAACATGTGTCTTGTGCAACTATAACCTATCTTGTTATCCATGTTTTTTACTATCATTGTTTACTATACTAGCTTATTACATTGCTTTCATTACTTGTTTATATGGAATAATTTCTTATTTGAGTACTTGATCACTTGAATAATTGATTGATTACTACTTAATTATGGGATTGCTTATTCGTGGCCTACATGCCTTTTTTTTTTATTTTGACACTATGGGTGTACCATGTTTTTGGCTCTAATCCTATCTTATGTGTATGCATTTGCTTTTTGTATGCAACTTAAAATACCTTCTATTGAATTTTTCTTGTGACATCGTGGGTGTCCCATGTTCATGAATATATACCTTCATGTGATTATTTTCTATACTATTGTTCATGATTAGTAAGATTTCCTATTTCTACATGATTATTTCTATTTCTATACACGTTATTGCTTGTTGCATGTTGTAGGTTGAATATTTTCTATCATATTTCTCAAATTCACTTGATTGACAATCTTTACACTTTGGTGTTTCTACTTCTATACACATATACTATTGGTACTCTTTCTTATTACATGTTACATGTTTCTTTCTTTGTGTGTCATGGTATCCACCATGTACAACCCTTTCTGTAGGTACAGGGTTCCCTACGGTGGCTTCCATTCCAACCTTCGATGTGATCCAATGCATATTATTAGACTTATCCAACATAGGTACACTTATTTTCTTTTAAACCATGTGCTCAAACTCTTTATCACACGCGCCTCAAAAGAGGGGGAATTCATAAGGATATATCCTACATTTACAACCAATATGAGAATAATACAAGACACATGAACATATTTTAGGTTCATAATTTGATAACAATCATACATTTACAAGAGTAGGAATGGTTTAACATTAGATGTTCATTCATGTTTATGCATTAGAATAGTTATTTCCTTTAAGCTCTTATCATGATGTTTATAGTTAGATTTACTTTGCTTTGAAGCTACTAGGTATTAGTTTCATTTCAATAGCATAGAAATTTTAGCATAACAACATTTGGCACGCCTGGACAGTGGGACATACTCCATTGTCCTTTGCATTAATTTCAAGTTTTTGTAGATTAGTTTCAATTTTGGTTACTAACCCTCTTTTTAGCATTTATAGATAAATCTTGAGTTTCTTAACTAGATTAGGTCGAGCAAAATCTCACCAAATCTCAAAAGGGTCTAATAACAATAACTAGTCACAATGGATTTTAGCCCTCCCAACCTCGCTATTTATACCCGTTTTGACCTAATTCTTCATTTTTCTCGCCTTCTAGGGGCTAGATAACTAACGTGATTCTTCTATATTCTTCTCGCCACATGTTGGCGTTCCATCGTGATGATTATTTTTATTAAATGGTCATTTTTCTAGCATTTTTGTTGCGTTGGGGCATATTTTTGCTTCTTAGCAACCTTGTCTTCTACATAGGGCATGTTTTTGCTTCGACAATTTTTGGTGATATACCACAACATCCTCATTCTTCTACATCATTTTCTTCCTAAAATATCAAAAATTCAAAAAATTGGTAAAAATCATTAGAAATCTAAAAATTGGTAAAAATAAAAAAATCCATTTTTTTGTAAAAATTCAAAAAAATCAAAAATTGGTAAGAAGCATGCACACAACTGAAGCATTTATTAGATGCATCATCCTCAAACATTGAAATTTTTCCTACAAAACATATTTCTTTGGTCCTCAATTGTTCTCGCAAATGACTCGCGGATCATTTGGATCTACCTCCATTAACAAAGTTGGTTTGCTTACTATGTATGTACTCCCTTGCACAACGAATTGCTTAGTATTGTTTCATAGTGCACGATTGTTTTTCATAGGACCCCTATGTCCTTTGTATATTCACCTTGCATGTATCCTTTCTTGGTGCCATTTTTAACCCTTGTCGTTAACTCAAACATTTGGGAATTGAAGCTCGATAACAAAAACATTGGTGTAACTGTCTTAAACATTGTTTGTTTGAGTATGTGTGTTTGTACTTATTTCCCTATCAGGTTAGCTTGTTTACTTTCTCATATTGCATTACGTTATGTATGTTGCATTGAGTTAGTGTTTTAACAATGAACAAATGTTAGTATTATAGCTTTTCATGTTATTTTACACTTTTTGTATGCTTGTATATTATAATAAAGAGCCGATGACATAGATCATAGAAAAATTATGAGAAAAATTTGTTTCTAAGCCAAATGATGTGTTGTAATCTCCATATACAAGTTTTCTTCATCTCCATTTTTCTTCATCACCATTTTCTTCTATCACAAATTTTCTTCAACACCACCTGGGGCAATAGGGATTATATTTATCCCCCCTCTCCCTCCTTGTTTTCCTATTTGTTCAAACACTGGCTTTTCTTTCCCACTCACTCACATTGCACACTCGCCTCCTAGGCTTGTGTCAACTCTTCTTATTTCCTTCTTCTTTTCAATCATCAATCGACCTCTTCCATCACCCCATCGACCGATCCGAAAATTGACCGAATTTTTTTCTCAACCACGGACCCTTATAGGCTTTAAATTATTTTCCAAACTTACCCCATTAAAATCAAATTAAAGCAATGCAAGAATTAAAACACACTACACACAGGTTGATAATGGAGTTTGGTAGAATGCCTACGTCTCCGAGTTCATCAATAGAACCGATTTATTATCCACTTTAACAACTGCAATTCTAATACAAAATTACAATCCAAACATGATAATACTAAATACAAAATGGAACGAGAACCTTTATCAGATTTGATCCAGTATTCACCTTCATGGTACAATGCCCTATGGCTCCTTGATCAGTCTTCCAGATGCTATTACAACACCCTATGGCTCCCCTGGTCAGTCTTCTAGACATGACGTACTCTGAATTTGTGGCTCAATAAGCCTGAAGAACAAGAACCTTCTCCACGAACATCGAGTGACAACATCTCGACTTATGTAGTAGATCCGATCTTCTCTTGCAAAATACCCTATGACTCTAAATCCATGCTCTGCAATATATGCGGTGATTTGATACGACTCCCATAGTAATGAATACCTCAACGCCTCCGTTGCGTTTCTAAGTTTTCTTCCGAACCTCCACGCTCCCATTGTGAGGTGTTAAGTCTCCATATGTTAGCAGACTACAATCGTTGCCAACAAGCTTAATACTGAGTAATGACCCTCCTTCGAAGCCAACAATATGATGATACGTCCCAATGTTCTCGAGGCTCGAGCTCTATTCCTTCTCTCAGTACTTCTTCATGACCCTCGGCTCCATGGTGTCTCCTACCCACCTCCCGGCAGAAGTCTCTTGATCGATGAGTTAAAAATAATAACTCTCGAACCATGTTGAAGATGATGAAAATTCCTATATTAGTATGATATAGGTCTTAGTCGTGCCCATATTATTACGATATAGGCCATCATGCTTATATTATTATGATATAAGCCTTTTTATCTCTCCATAATTCCTATAATAAAATAGGACTTCCATCTCCATAACATCACCATGAACATGCCTTCGAACTTCACCAGTCATCCTCCTCGGCTCGGGCTTAAAGCATTGCTTCTCGGAGAGAACTTGGAGCTTCAATTTAATTCCTATAGGGCTTATAATAATTGCCTATAAATAGGCCTCCACATTATTGCTCCAAAAATATATGGCCTTATATTTCCTAAGGCCTCTTCATATTTTTCTAACTCCTCCCTTTACTCTTCACGTCCTTGAGCTACTTGGGAGAGAGCTTGCTTTGAGCTCAAATGAGCTTGTGTATTCTAATGAGTGGGAGAGGGCCTTTTTATCTAGGCATGCCGACCCAAACTATATGCTATATAACATATCCACTAACACAATGTCAACCAACTCTGGTTGGCCGAGTTGGTCTAACCACTTTGCACATGTGAGGGGGAGGTCATGGGGTCGACTCCCGCCCCGCATTTGTTATGTCGGTTCAACCGACCGCCGAGCCAAGCTGTTGTTGTTCACCATCCACATGGGCCTCCGAATGTCATGTATCCCTACGACCGCCACGTGTTCCCTACCACCGTAGAGAGCCACTGTGACCCCTTAATCGTCACTCGACACGTGTCCTCCCATTCCCGCCGGCCTTATCCCGTCGAGCTCGCTAATATCCACATGTATGTGGATTATCCCACATTTGTGAGTATTGCAATGCGGGAGGGATCAATATAGCCCAGAAGTATCGGATGTGTTGTGGTTTAGGCCACGTGGCCTATTTTTTTGGCCGATGCAATAAGGTCAACTCGTTGAGTTATGGGATGGCTCATCTCGCCAATGTGAACTTGGTCGCCACTCCACCAATTGCAATGCAATAGGCGATACATAGCTCGACAATGCATAAGTCGAACTCACCTCACATAGCTCAATAAATAGGTCGTCGGGATCGATGGAGCAAAATGGTGGCAGCCACATGTTGGCTTGAAGACCCACCATGTGGCATTTTTTTAATCACCGACAAAGATGTCCATATCGAGTGTCGAGGACTCTGGAGGTCCATCTCGAACTCAACCTATGCCCGATTTGAATTTTCCACTTTTGTCGTGACTCTCCAGGTTGAACTGGTCCCATCTATGGTTGACTTTAACTTTGACTAACCATCATTTGCTCGTACGAGTTCCATTTTCCGCATTCGAGATAGTCACCACAAAGGTCACGAAGTTGACTTCTACACCGTGATGATCCTAGGGGATTTAGGGAACTCATGTCCTCGTAATGTCCTCTGGATCATTGACACTTGAGGGGGCATGCTTCATTATATTAATTTTTTTCCATTCCTTCAAAATTTACTTGTCTGTAATTGTCTACTATCTTTGAAGTGGTGTTCATTTGCGTTACACCACCCCAAAGAGGGGAAAATGTAGACACCTAAAATCCGCCTACGTAATTTTAATACTAAAATTGCACTAATTATCCTCTTTCCCATCATTTTCGTTATAATTAGTGATTTCCGCTAATTAACTAACATTTCCCTCCATTTCGGTCAATTAATGACACTTCATTAATTAACTAGCCTTTCCCCATTTCGATGCTAATTAATGACACTTCGTTAGTTATAATCCTCCTATAATCAATTAATTAACTATTATTAGTTAATTAAGCCTTTATAACCTTGTATTTAATTAATAAACCTTCTTCTTATTTGAAGAAGTGAATCAAAAAACTTTGTGATTGCCCGCTCCACGTGCCCTAGCTAGTCTCTCTCCCTGTGTCATCTATCTTAGCTTGTTGGCGATGGGGGATCTTTCTCGGGTTTTTCTTTGGACTCATGCAGCCCTTACTGGTGATGGTTGTGGCGGTTTTGGGCCTTCACCATTGTTTTGGGCGGTGTGACAGGGTGAATCTCTTTGGCGGTGGAGACGGGGATCCTTCGGGAGTGGGGAAACCTCTTTCCTTTAGGTTGCTTTCTTTGTTGCACGGTTTCTTTTCTACTCTATCCTACCACATCTATTCCTACAGTCTCATTTCGGGATTCTGTGCTGGAGTCTGAAGATTTCTACTCCACTAGGGGTTTGATCTGCCGATTCAATGGCCTCTCGCCTGGTTTGCCGCTCCTCCACTCATGGATCTCTTCAAACCGGTGGCCCCTCTTATCTGGTAAGGTGGACATTTACCCCTGTGTTAGGGGTTTCTTTATTGTTGTTTTCAATTCAACTGATGACAGAGATTCTATCATCTCCAAACTATGGGAACTACAACATCATCACTTGCTGATGAAATTATGGTTTCCGACTTTCAATCCCCTCACTGCTTGCATTCAACGTCAAACCAGTTTGGGTGCGTTTACCTCATCTCCCGCTGCAGTTCTGGGAGAAAGAATGTCTGATTGATATAGGCAATGATTTGGGAAAGTGTTTATCCATTGATTCCAATACATTATATTTCTCTCACACTACTTACGCAAGAATCTTAGTGGATCTGGATACATCTTTAGATCTTCCAGCTTCCATTAATCTAAAAGTTTTGAATAGGGTTTGGTCACAGCCTCTTGACTATGAAGGCTTACCTTTCTAGTATAGGAAATTCTTTTCCCTAAGGCGTCTTACTAGAGAATGTCAAAAAGTAAAGAGAAATTTTAAGGGAAACATCTCTTGGTGGAAATATTCCAATCCTATCCTGTTAGAGGTTAAGGATGAATCATCTTCTTGTTCGAAAGATTTGGTGGAGGTTAGTGATTAACAAGAAATCCTTCCTGGCCGGTTGAGACTCAAATTTCCCCTCATGTATTGGAGGCTAGAAAGGTGGAACGGTTGTTGATTCAAACTCACCGGTTGCCCCTTAAGTGGACGATGTTGGAGCAATCATGTTGGATCGGGTGCCGACGCCGGTTCTATGTGCGCGATTGTTGACGTGTTAATACAAATTTCACTACTTGTGAAGCCAAAATTTTGGCTTCCTCTGAGACTTGACTTCCAACTCACTCAGATGAAAATGCAGATCCTAATAGGAATGACGACTAGACAATCGTTAAAAGAAAAAAGAATTCTTACTCCATGGTTCTAAGATCCCATGTAAGGGATTTTACTCGGTAATTTGGTTTCAAATGACAAGAATTGGTGTTGCATAGTCTTTGTGTTTTTCTTCTCATTGCTTTTTATCCTCTTTTGTCCTTTTACTACCCCTTTTGATGTTGGGGTTTCCTATTTGTAATTCTTAAATGATTTATCCACCCTTAAGGGCTTGTTATACAAGGACGAGGGTCCTTTCAAAACCCCCAACTTTTACCGATTTCCAAAAAATTAATAAACCTTTTTATTAATTAAATCCCCCTCTTAAATCATCCTAATCCTGCCTATTTTCCTCTAAATCAACTCCAAATAGATTTTTAAGCTTATCCTACCCTATTAATTAATCCTAATTGACTAATTAAAGCATCTCCAACTCCCATGAGTTATTAATTCTAATTAATTCCCTCTAATCATGCTTATTTCTTCTAAATCTACTTTATCCTTTATCCCACATGCACTAGTTTGCAAGCTTATCCCAAATTGGAAACCTATATAAATGACCCTCCTACATCCTTCACACCTTACACCTTGGTATTACACCTTTAAAAACTTTCTCGTTCTACAAGCTTGTGATAAGAGCCTTCTCCATTGTTGGAATAACTACTTCATAATTTCATCCATTCTCTCATATTTGAGCAGTAAAGGAAGATTTAAACATGGCTTTGTAGCCATTTTAGTGAGATCCTTTCCTCATCTAGAGACAACAAACAAATTGATTGTATGTTAAATATGAAGTTGATCTGAGATTGATGATGATGTTGGGATGATGTAGAGGATCTAGATTTGATGAAGACATAAAAGATGTAAGAAAATTAGTAGATATGATGATAAAAGTGATAATCTGTTGATATGGTCAATGGCGAGTGAGATGAATCAACAAGAATAAAGATAAAAGGCCATATCTCGGGCTTCGAATAGGTAGATCAAAGAAGTAGAGCGGTGCTGGGCACTCGGGTAACGACAAAAAGATTGTAAATGAAACAAACAATTGAAAAATAGGAAAAATTGAGGCGGGGTTGATGGTAACTTAGCTAGATCGACGTTGACCGGGTGTGATGAAGATGAGACCAAGTAACAGTGTGTGAAATGGAAATATTGGGAGATCGAGGGGTGGGATAAAAAATAAATAGTTGAAAAGGTGGATGACAGGATAATAAGATACATGTGGATCGGGTCGACGGGTGATGTAGAGTCAATGACAACTAGGAAGGGATATAGGGTTTAATGGGGCAAGATGGGTGAAAAAATGAAGCACAAATAAATATTTACGATGATTAATGCAAGGTAAGAGGTCCAAGCTAGTTGATAAACCTACAAGGTTGATGCACAAGTGGGATGGAATTGTTGGGAATTCAGGACCGTGGAATAGTGCTATGATTTAATAACAAACAAAATCATGCACATATGATCTAAACAATTCACCAAAATCTATAGTAGTGGAAGTATAAACTAGAATAATCCAAATCTTAACAAAGTATACACACATAACATAACATGTACCATGCTTCACCCAATGTGGGCTACGTCCACCAAAGATAGAGATCTCATATATATAATATAACAAGAGTACAAATCAACTCTTCAATACAAAAGTACAATGCATCTCTCCAAGAGTATCTCCTCTCCTCCAGATCTCTAAACAGATCTCCATGAGTGCACTACATCTCGTGCCTCCAAACACCACCAACAGATCTCACATAACCAAGAACTACTGCATCTCTGAATTGCTACCAAGTTCTCTGTGGATTTGTAACAAGACCTCTCACATGGGTCTACCAATGTGCAACCATATATGTGCACCAAGAAGTAAGTTTGTCTCTCCATCACTACATCAACTTGTGCAAACATGAAGACAACCTCCTCTACAATATCTAGATCTACATGGATCAACAATATAACATGATCTCATAGATATATGAATAAAAGATCTCACAACAACCTGTGGATCTAACAATATAAGACTAGATCTACATGGATCAACAATACATCATGATCTCATGGATCTACAATACAAGATCTCACCAACATGTGGATCTACAAGAAGAAACTCTATGTGCTTTGCATACTATGCAAGTCATTACAATTAGACAAGACAATACAAAGGAAATACAAAAGAAGACATAACCACCTTCTCACCATTCAGATGTACCTATTATTTCCTTTTGTCCACTTCTCTCCATTGAAGCTCTATCTTCATGCAACCTTTTTCTTCTTTTTCTTCTTCTTCATCTTCAACCAAAGAAAATTAACATTCTTCCTCTATCCTTATGTTCTAACCCTAGTTTTCTAGCTATATATAGCTTAGAAAAACTTAGGGCACCTTAGCTATGCATTTATAACCTTTAGATCAACTTTATAAAAAAGTTAGATCTAATTCCCGTGAATTAAATATAAAATTTCACGCATAGGTAATCGTGGTGATGGTTAACTTTGATTGGAGACGATTACCACTGATGATGTGAATGGCATCGGTTACCACTCGATCGGCGCTCTGTTACCCTCGACCGGTGACTATTTCCCTCGATTGGCGCGATTCTTGAGTAAACTAACAAGGTGTAAATCATGCTAACTGTGAAGCAATTTAGCTCCATAATCCTAACAATCTCCCAATTGGAGATAAATTGCTGAACTTGTACTTATACCTATACATCACCGTCCTCTACATACCATGAAGACCATCTATACTTTATATCAACAATTATCTCAAATGAAATTAGGAAGATTAAACCATCTTCTAAAACCAAGAAGATAACAAACCCGTGACTTACCATATACCTATATGAAGCTACTCTTGATCCGTGATACATGAGCTATCCATACATCAAGCTCCCACTAAATCATAACTCCAAGCCTCTAATGCAATCAAGCCACCATGACTAACATACCTGCAAGATCTCCCACTCAAACTAAAGTATTGAGCCTCTATCACATCCATAGCCATACCTATAAAACCAACCATGTTCTCCATCCATCTATCCATGTCTCCATGCAACCACCAATGTAACTGACCAAGACAAGTCAAACTAGAATATGTGAAAGCAAAACAAGATCTTGGGTAAAGACAACCCAAATGAGTTCTACTTGCAACAATGGGTGATCAATCCACAAACCTACATAACTCAAAGAATCCAAACACTGCAATCTGCAAATCCAACCTGCATAAACAACTAGCATGTCCAAGACAATCATCTGTAGATAACATCTCCCATGGAGTAACATAGTAATCAAGAGGAAATACAAACATCCCCTACTCATGCTCAAGGCATCCATGTGCAAATCAAACATCTGCATCATCATAGACTCACAAAATTGAATCTATCCACATGTACAAACTCACCATGTACATCCATCCATATCTTGACCTCTCGAAGCTCCAAGTCTGCCACCGACTAACTCCAAAGCCGAATATGAATCTTGTGCTCATCAATGTCAATAAAAACATCCATGTTAAACCATGCCACTAATACCAAGTGCAAATACCAACAAACATGTCATCAACATACTCTGCACAATCAACCAAGATGAAAGCAAAACAAGGGCACCATCTAAAAATGGTAAATAAACATTGTTTTCAAACATGTGACCAAATTGACCACGGTTTCCTAATCGACCCGGTCACTTCTGACCGACCATGGTTACCAAATGACCAACCACGGTTAACCCTAACCGACACTGGTCTCTGTAACTAGCATATTTTCTCCTTTTTCACCCTTTAAACTCGAAAATTGCTCTATCATCTAAAACCATCTGAATCAACCATCAACTGCCTTCCCTAAGGAATATCCAGGCACCAAAAAATAAACCAGAAGTGACATCAAAAAGTAATAAACTCAAAATACCTACAAAGTCATGACTGCCCTCCAAAACCAACTTGTGCCTCATGCTACTCTGAATAGTAGCAATCTTCTCTCACTCTGCATGTGCATATATGTCCAACCTGCAATGCCAACAACCATGGCTTGCTCCCACTTAACCTGAACTCCCTTGCACTGCTTCTAATCACCAAGCTCAAAAGCTATATATGTCAGTGAGAAATAAAATAGATGAAAGAAAATATAAACTGATTCCCTTCTTATCAAAGAATACTTCTACATCACAGAAGTTTGGACTTCTTATGAAGTAGGTGAATCAACTTCTTTTCATCATGTGTACTCAACATCTTCTCATTCTTTGAAACCGTGTCTAAGCATGACTTTCCATTAAGGATCTCATTCGTAGACTAGATACCCTTGTCCTCAAGATTCCAACACATCCTGGAAATAAAATTCAAACACACTAAATATCTATGGTGCATATTTTACTTGTGCACACAATCCAAATATAATATCAGTTACTCCAAATGAAAGAAATAAAATGTGAATCATATAGAGATACCTGACTCAAATTCTCACTAGAATAACTGAGCCAAATTCATCCTCTTTCTGATCCAAACATTGAAGTGATCTGCATTGTTTCTGGATGTACACACTATGCAAGAAACTTGATCCTCCAAAACAGGACATTGAACCATCCATGACCTCTTCTACTATAAGAAACCATGTGCAATCTGCTTGTCAGCAGAGACCCAATCCACGGCTTGCTGACCGGTACTAGTTACCCTCTATGACCGATGTTGGTTCCCTAACTAACGTTGATGTTGCTTTAGAATGAACACAACGCCACAAATCGGCATAGGTCACCAAACCAGTGCCTACTTCCGACTAAAGCCAATAGTTGTGTTGATCCAGTCATTTCAAGAAGCACCCAAATATTACACAAAAACTTAACAACAATAATACATGTAATAAAACTACACCAAGATGAAATACATCACCTTATCAGCACCAAGATACTCAACCACATCTTCAATGAAGAACATGCTTTTTGATGGAAACCTTGTCTTTGTTTTGTTTACTATATTCGATTCTCTAACGAAGCCCATGCATCTAACTACACAAAGGATGCATAACTGCTCCTTTATCTCATACTCATATCTACAATCCCAAACATGCATGTGTAACAAAAATAATACAAGCACTACAATACCAAGGTAACAAAACCATACCTCTATAAACCGGATCTGTAATCTGACAATCATGATGTGCCTCCAAGAACCAAGGACACCTCAACAAACAAGATACATTCACTGCATCTTATAAAAATCTTCAGATCTGTGATTTTCTGTTTAAAACCAAGTTTCCCGATGAACCGACCATAGTCACCTTAGTAATCGACCACGACACCCTTTGTCAACGCTAGTTGCCCCTAACCGACATTGGTTACTTGTGTTCTCCAACAACCTCACATTTCTAGATTCCAGTTTAGATTTGAATATCTTCTGCAATTTTCACATCGGCAAAAGAAACCCTCGTTCTCATACATCCGATGAAAACCACTAACAATATATTGAAGAAAAACCTTGCTCTAAAATAACCAAGCTTTGATACCAGTTGTTGGGAATTCAGGACTGCATAATAGTGCTATGATTCAATAACAAACAAAATCATGCACACATGATCTAAACAATTCCCAAAATCTATAGCAGTGGAAGTATAAACTAGAATAATCCAAATCAAAATAAAGTACACACACATAACACAGCATGTACTTGTGGTTCACCCAATGTGGGCTACGTCCACCAAAGATAGAGATCTCATATATATAATATAACAAGAGTATAAACCATCTCTTTAATACAAGAGTACAATGTATCTCTCCAAGAGTATCTCCTTTCCTCTAGATCTCTAAACAGATCTCCATGAGTGCACTACATCCATGCCTCCAAACACCTCCCACGGATCTCATAGAACCAAGAACTACCGCATCTCCGAATCTGCTACCAAGTTCTCTATGAATCAGAATAATACCTCTCACATGGGTCTATCATTTGCAACCATATATGTGCACCAAGAAGTAAGTTTGTCTCTCCATCATTACATCAACCTATCCAAACATGAAGACAACATCCTCTACAATATCTAGATCTACATGGATCAACAATACAACATGATCTCATGGATCTATGAATACAAGATCTCACAACAACTTGTGGGTCTAACAATATAATACTAGATCTACATGGATCAACAATACATCGTGATCTCATGGATCTACAATACAAGATCTCACCAACATGTGGATCTACAAGAAGAAACTCTATATGCTTTGCATACTTATGTAAGCCATTATAATTAGACAAAACATTACAAATGAAATACGAAGAAGACATAACCACCTTCTCACCATTCGGATGTACACGTATTTCCTTCGGTCTGCTAGCTTCTCTTCATTGAACCTTTGTCTTCATGCAACCTTTTTTCTTCTTTTTCTTCTTCATCTTTAACCAAGGAGAATTAACATTCTTCCTCTATCTTTATGTTCTAACCCTAGTTTACTAGCTTACATAAGCTTAGACAAACTTAGGGCACCTTAGCTATGCATTTACAACCTTTAGACCAACCTTATAATAAAATTAGATCTAATTCTCGTGAGTTAAATATAAAATTTCACGCACATGTAAAGGTGATGGTTACCACGATGTTGACCCGTGCGGTTACCTTGACTGCAGTTACCTTGAGTCGACGCCAATTACCATGATGCCTTTGACTAGCACTTGGTTACCCTAATCGCGTCGGTTACCCTCTAACCAATGACGATTACCCTCTGAGCGGCATTGGTTACTTGAAGTAAACTAGCAAGGTGTAAATCATTTTAACTATGAAGCAATTAAGCTCCACAATCCTAACAAGAATAATAAAGGGGGTTCTAAGCTAGCTCAAAGTCTCCAAGATCTCCAAGAATGGCATACAAATTCTTCAAAAACAACTCTAAGATGATAGCAACAACCCCAAAGAAGAGAGAGAAAACACAACAATTGCAAGAAAGCTACGATCTCAAAATTGCATCCTCTGAGAGGAGGGTTATGTGCATATTTATAGGGTTGATGGTGACCCCAGGTGACTACGACAGGCATCGTCAATTTGGTGGTGGAGATTTGATCGATTGATGCTAAGGGCCTAAAAGGGGTGATATTAGGGTTTCGAGTGGTTAATGCAAGTTAGGGTTACTTAGGGAGGATAAAATGTGGTTTGGGGGATAGGCATGCATTGAATGTGGATAAGTTCAAATGTAGGGATGATAAAAAAGATGCTTAGGGAGGATAAAAGGATTAGTGGATGGGTTTAGGGATATTAAATGGGATGTGATTAGGATAATAAATATGATTAAGGATTAATTAAATGGGATTAAGGGTGAATTAGGAGAAATAAAATAGATGATGGGATAAGATAGGAAAGTGGGAAATTTGAATAAATAGGATTTAGGAGGAAAGGGAATTCAAATAGGAAGAGAGATATGTATGTGTGAGATGACGACGAAGGGGAATGAATGCGAGATGGGGAACAAGCATACCAAAAATTGGTGTCTACATTTCTCCCTTTTTGTTGAGTGTTCGCATCAAATAAATCGTGAGACAAAAATAAGAAGTGATGAAAGATGATGGTTGAGGTGTTCCCCCTCAAACTAGGGATCAACGACACAAAGAGGAATCGATCATGAGTTTGAAAGAGATAGATGAGAAAAGGAGAAGATGAAAAAAGAGAGGATGAGAGAAGATTCCCTAAGTGGAGAGGGATAAGGATAAAAAATTAAAAACAAAAATATGGTGGTGATTTTGGAATCACTTTGGTAGGGAACAAAGTATGGCCTCAATGGAGACGACAACAATGTCCTACTGGACTTGTGAGTTAGAAAAAATCACTACAATATGGAGGGAGTCTAATGGGAATCCACTCGGATGGATGTGCAAGCTATAGGACCAACGGGTCAAAGGCATACATCAAAAGTATGCACACAAAAATGCAAGGATGGTCGTGGAAAAAGGTCCGACAAGATGTGGGGAAAAGCGGATGCGATATCCTTAATATATGAGGAATTAGAAATATACATTTGGGTGGGACGAGGATAAAATATGGTGATGATGGCGATTTCTTGCTGCTACCAGCTTCAGGGGAGTTGGATGCAAACTTATCGGGAGCTAGTGGGGGTGTGACAAGAGAGATATCTGGCCATATAACAGAGACTAGTACATGAGACAATGAGAAGCCTATCGGGCCAAGTATGTAGATTTGGGTACCGTTTATGAGGTGATAAAAATTGAGGCTCGAGAGATCCATATAAGGAGTTGGTTAGGTGGTGTCCCCTAGGACTATGTCACCGGAGCAAGATTGCACACTGGTGAGGAGGCACAATATTATGAGTGTATAGTGAGAGCAAAATTTCCAGAGGTACTGTGTTATGTGGTGTATCTAGCTGGAGAGAGGAGATCTAGGAGATTAGTATGACATGTAGACTCGGGAAGCACAACTAGCGTGATGTAGTTGAGATGTGATCGTGGACCATATGAAGGATTAGAGGGTGGATAGGATCCTACGCCGGGAGGTCGGTATCGACACTCGCAGTGTGTCGATCTTGATTCACCCTACAATGGGTGAACATTGTATAGACATATTTTGATGCTTTTTGAGATAGACATTTTGATATGATGATTTTTGTCATGATGTTCATGTGTTGTGTTGATCATTCTAGATGTGATGATTTAGATGTTAGATGTGATGTTATGGGATGTTGATATTTGATTTGATCTAGATTAGATGTGATGGATTTAAATGAGATGTAGATGATGTGATGTAGATCAATGATATTAGATGGTGTTGATTAGATTATAGATGATTATGTTATTGATTTATGTGATGTGGGATTGATGTGATGGATAGATAGAAATGATGTGATGAGCTAGATTAGATATATGTGGTAGGATAGAAATGATACGATGGATTCAAAATGTTAGATAGGTAAAAGATAAGAGGATGAAATGGGATTAGATTAAATGTGGAAAAAAGGGGCGCGACTTTGATAAAAGTGACCAAAAGGTATGAAGTACACTTTTTCATAATAAGGAGCGCATGAGAAAAAGATGCTTTTGAGACTAGATTGGAGGTAAACGTGAAAAGGAACGAGACAAAGCAATGCACTTGCAACCAATAACAAGGTTTAACACATAACTAACGGTAGTTATTCATATTTAAGATCGTAAGGGAAAGAATGGGAAATGTTCTTATAGATCTATTGTTGACATGACAAAGGGGTTTTAGATGTAACTTGTATGGGGGAAAATAGGTTCTCCTTAAGTGGTTGTCCTAGGTCCATGCCCTAGATTTGAGAAATATAGTGCAAACTGATCGATGTGGGATGTTTGGGACAAATTAGAAAGTTGATCGATGCAGGAAGCTTTCTTAGGATGTTTGCTTTTAAATTTTTCTTTTGCTTTTGAGATTTTGAAGGTTGATCAATGTGGGAATCCTTTTATTGCCATGATATAAGATAGTAGCCATCCTTTAAGGGAGTGGTCTACATTTAGATTTTTTCTTTTGGATTTTGGATTTTTGCTTTTTTAGATGGCAAGATATATGATAGTTTTCCTTCGAGGGATTGTTCTATACTTTTTGACAATTTTCTTTATATGAACAATTGTCCTTCGAGGGAGCAATCTGTTATTGGATATGATAGCTTTGATATGGGCTTATGAGATTTGTTTACTTTTTATGATAGAGTTGGGGATAACTAAGTAGACCACTTAGGGAGGGGATGATAAAGATGTACAAGTGACACCTATGGACCCTTATCATAGTTCTAGTAGGTAGATAAGAAGGAGACAAGGGTAATGATTATGGAGTTCCCATCTAGAAGGAGGAACTTTTCCATAAGGAATATTCCATGGGAATAGCCGTGGTGCCCATATTCAAGGTCACAGATAGGAAAGTGATGGTAGACCACATAATTCCAAATCATTACAATGGAGATGGAAAGGCTAGTGATGGAAGTAATATCGTTGATATGACTAAGAGCACGTTGGTAAGTATGTTAACAATAGAAAGGCCACAAGTGCAAGGTGTTGAGAGGTTCTATTTCTGGTTTACCAAAGAGAGGCTAAATGATAGGCTCCAAACCCATACTTATGAGTGATAATATAAGGTCCAATCTAGTTGGGAGAAAACTTTCCACATTGGCTCCTTTCTAGAGTAGTGACGTTTTGATTTTCTTTTAAGACTAAGTCACCAATATTAAAGTCATTTTCTTTTATATGTTTGTTATAGGCACATTTGATGCACTCTTGATAAACATGATGATGTTGAAGAGTGATTAAGCAACGCTCATCTAACAATTCAAGTTGTGTTAGATGTTCTTGATGATAGTCCCGTCAGAGACAAAGTCGCAAAGAGAAATGTGTAAAGATGGGATTTGGACTTCGAGAGGAAGTTCAAATTTAAGATCCATAGACAAGAGTGAAAGGAGTAGTGCCCATAGAGGTGTGGATGCTATTCTCGATAATCCCAAAGAGAAAAGGGGATGTGAAGATGCCAATTTTGGCTGCCTTATCGACAATTTTGAAAGGATATTACGAAGAGTCTTGTTAGTTGCTTCTGGTCGATTGTTTTCTTGAGGATAATAAGGAGATGAGAAGCAAAGATTGATATGGAAATATTCACAAGATCTTCTTGAGGTCTTTGTTTTTAAAGGACTTTCTGTTGTTCATGATGATTTTATGAGGAACGTTGAAATGGCGATGATATGTTGATAAACAAAATCGCAATTTTTTAGCTTTAGTGGAGGCGAGTGGAATGGCTTCCACCCATTTAGTGAAGTATTCGGTTATGGTGAGTATAGAATGGTGACACCGAGAAGAACGTAAATTAATGGGACCAATGAGGTCGATCCCCATTGTGAGAAAGGCCATAGATCTTGAGATGAAAACAAAGCCTGGATAGGAATACATACGAGATTAGAATGTTGTTGGCATTTAACACACTTTTTAACATATTCATGAATGCCTTGGTTGATGGTGGGCCAATAATAACCCATGCAAAGAATGTGCTTGGCAGCAACGACAAAACCACTAAAATGACCACCACAGATACCTTCGTGGACTTCTCGGATAGCGCATGTAGATTCATGAGATTTTAGGCATTGTATGTAAATACCATCAATTGTAGAGGATGTCATCAAGATAACATAGTGGTTAGTGTATTGAATAAATGAGCTCCTACTGCTTTGGATAGGTCACAGGGAATTTTGGATTGATAAAGATAGTCAAAGATATGAGAGTACTAGATATCAGATTGGTTAGTATCAACATGATTGACACGAGGAAGCTCATGGACATGAGACGGCTGATTGAGGTGATGAACAACGAAAGAGATTTTGGATTCTTCGGTTTCCCACAGGATGAGAGATGTGAGGGATGTTATAGTGTCTGCAAAAATGATTAGATGAACAAGGGACATATTAGATGGTATAGAAGTTGAAGGCCTCAAGAAGAAAATCGACAACGTCCTTATATTTTTGAAGGACTTCATTTTACATTGATAGGTTCCTTGACTTGATTAATGATAAGCTAGGAGTCACCATAGATGTCAAGAATTTGGATGTTAAGCATGAAAGCGGTTTTGAGACCCAAGATGAGGGCTTCATACTCAGCCATGTTGTTAGTACATTCAAAGTTAAGCTTATAAGCAATGGGGATAAGAGTATCACAAGGAGGAATGATGATAACATCGATGCCTCCCCTTATTGATACTTAGATATGTCAAAGAAAAGTGTCATCCTGGAGGGGAGAAAATTCTTGATCGATGGTGTGGATAGACTCATCTGAAATTGTTCATGAGGAAGATGATTGTCAGGAAGAGGGGCTTTAACGAGCTGATCCACGATGGCTTGGCCCTTGATTGATTTCTAAGAGACAAACTCTAGGTCAAACTCGGTCATGAGCATGAGCCATCGAGTGATGTGGTCGTTATGATAAGGCTTAAAGTGCATGGTTTTGAGAGGATGAAAACTAGTGACGACATAGGTTTTGTGATTAAGAAGATAGTGACAAAGTTTGGAGGTGGCGAAGAAGAGAGCACAACACAACTTTTCAACTTCAGTGTAATGAGTCTCATAATCATGAAGGGTGCGAATGACATAATAAACGGCTTGCTCCCCTTCCTTTCTCATCTTGATGTGCCTACATGACACCCAAAGAGCGTGATCAAAGGCAAAGATGTAAAGATAGAAAGGCTCACATTCACGCGGAGGTGTGAGCACAAGAGAGGATAGAATATACTGCTTGAGATCATCAATGGCCTTTTGGAAATAGTAATCCCAATTGAATTTAATGTCTTTTGAAGAAGATGATGAAAAGGTTGACAATGATCGAGAGTTATGAGATGAAACGCACGAACCGATTGGATTCAAATTTGAAGAATGCAAACTTTTTTAGATTAGGAGGAGGCATCTCAAGGATGGCCTTTATTTTGGATGGGTCAACCTCAATACCCCTAATAAAGACGAAAAATCTAGGGAGCTTGCTAGTTAAAACTCTGAACACACACTTGGCGGGATTAAGACGAAGGAAGAAGTAGATAAGATGCGTGAAGAGGACTTCAAGGATAGATAGATGGTCCGTTCGATGTTTAGATTCACCCAAGAGGTCATCGACATAGTCCTCTACAATTTTATGGATAAGGTCATGGAAGATGTAGGTCATAAAGACGCCGATAGGTGTCCCCACATATTTTAAACCAAGGGCATAACGCGATAACAAAGGTCCCCCAAGGAGTGATGAAAGAAGTATTATGTTGGTCTTCTTGTGCGATGAGGATCTGATTATAGCCAAAAAAACCATCTATAAGAGAAAGCATCTCATGGTCAACCATGAGGTCGATAAGCTGATCGATGTTAGGAAGGGGAAATTCATCCTTAGGCCAATCTAGATTTAAGTCTCAAAGTATGTGTAGATGAAAATCTTTCCAGAGGCTTTGACAACGGGTACAATGTTAAAAACCCATTGCGAATAGTTTATAGGTATGATGAAGTTAGTTGAGAGGAGGATTTGTAATTCCTCTTTGACAAGGAGGGTAACTTGAGGATGCATGTGACGAAGCTTTTGTTTAACTGGCTTAGTGTTGGGGATGGTAATGATGTTGTGGATGAAGATAAAAGGATCGATTCCTGACATGTCGATGTAGGACCATGAAAAGGCTTGACTGTACTTAGAAAGGAAGGTGGTGAAAGACTCAAGTTCTTGAGGATCAAGGGATTAACCGACTTTGAGGATGCGAAGCTCTTACGAGTCCCTATATTGATGTCGATGGTGGATTTTTTGAGAAGAGTGGATGTGTCAAGAGGTAAGGACTTATGAAGATAGGAATCCTTTGCCACCATATAGGAAAGAATGGAATCATCGTTCTTGTGACCGAAGAATGTCAATGGTAGGGGAATCTTCCCCTACCATGTTGGGAAATTGGAGAGGAAGGGTGATGCGGGAGCATCACGACAATTGAACATCATGGCAATTTTCTTCCATAAGGGAGAGTTAAATAAAGATTTGTAAATGTAATTGTGTAACTATTATAATATCGGTAAAAAGTCGGTTAGTAGTAAATTGGCCAAATAAAGTATGTAGGCCTTGTCATCATTAGGGGCATAAAATATGTTTCAACAAATTATTATTATTTTTATTTTCGTTGAGTGAAATCGGGATTAATTGAGTTGTTCTAGAATTGGGGAATTAATTAATAGATCTCATGGAATGTAATCTTCCGGTGGGTGTGTACAGTACATAGAGAATTAAGTCTTTTCTTGGTTGTATTGTATTAGTGTGTCTGTAGGTGTGGTGATACAGAGATACGAGGGTAGGAAGAATTAGAAGAAGAATATTTTGTACTTTCTGTGAATCAATAAAGAAGAAAAGTGAGTTTTGTAGTCTCTGTGTGTGTTGTTTATTGATTCAGTTATTCCCTCTTGAATAGGCATGACAGAAGATACTTCACAACAATTAATGGTAATTGGAGTATTGGAATTTAATATAACGAGAAGGATCATATTTAAAAGAAGGATCTTAGAGAAAATATTACAACCTTGCACCATTTTAATGGTATCAGAGCGGAAGATCCTAATACTTTGAATGCAGTTTATACTTTTGGATTGAATATGTTCGGAATTGTTACATTCCCTTCCGGCATCGAAGGTCAATAAAGGAGAATGCCCACGAGGGAGAATGGGTTGAGCCATTCAAATTATTGATCCATTGATCACCGACCAGCAATAGGAGTATAACCAAGTGGGAGATTAAAATATTATTACACAATTGTCTCGGGAGAAAGAGTGTCGATCCAATTTTTGCACAAGTTTGAAGTAGATAAACATGGAGTAGTTGGAAAAAAGTAAGGAGACTAAGCAGACGTATTTGGCAAGAAAGACGAATTCATCACTTGGACGAAGGGAGGTCGAACCACTGTTTAATGTGGAAGGTAAGACTTGTATGCACGTGAACAGATCTGAACGAAGACGTGAAGCCTGCTATATTTGAACAGCGGAAGGCTTGCACGGATCGATTGGGATATTTATCCAGAGCAGATCCAAGTACCAGGACCATTGGAGTTATAATCTCGACTGTGAGATCAAAAAGAGATTTTGAATAATGGTATTACGGAGAACAAGATTTGAGTCGTTTACATGCAGGGGTAGAGAGTAATACATGGTCTCCATTCAAATTGGGAGCGTACATGAGAATATTGTGATTTGGCGTTGATGTCGATGTAGTGGGAGATATAGATTGACGGTGTAAGGGATCCATAGTCACCTGAGTTTTAATTTGCCCCACGGTAATGATTAGGAGTAGACCATCAGTTATCAACACATATGAATATAAAACAAGGGAAAACTCGCGGGGTCGGCATCTGATCAGTGTTGATTGAGTTAGTGAAACTCGAGACCGGTGGTAAAGAAACATTAAAAGATATATGTTTGGGCTATCGTGATCGGTGAATGTGGATTCTGAACCTGTGATGGGAGTGTTTGAGGAAAAATGGTGTACAGAATAATTCAAACACCATTATCATCGCTGAACAGTGTAAACGAAGATACGACAGGGTTTTTCAAGAATATGAAGGGGTGAACGCGTATAATGAAATCCAGACATATGAAGGATCAACACCTACGTAGGGACTACAAATCGATAGGAAGGAATTACAGTTGCGATAATATCAGAGAAGAAAAGGTATTGATTGGTTTTTTATTAATTTTTCAATTTGTTGATAGGTGCTTTTAAGAATTTGATAAGATTGTGGTGGTATAGTTGGATGAGATGAATTGCAGAATGTTGAAGGAAGTTGTGCAAGAGAAGAAGATGAAGAGTCCAAAAGAAGTAGCCTATGACCATGGCTACAGGATGCCTAAATGGCTTGAAGAGATAGTTGAGAAGAAACTGAAGAGAAGAGAGGAATTAGAAAAAAGGAGGAAAGATGAAGCCTAGAAAAAGAAGTTGACAGAAGAAGAGAGTGTGTTGCAAAGCAAGGTGCAGTTAGTAAAGGAGGTGATGGCTTGGATAAGCCAGAAGAGGAAGGAAAAAGAGAATAAAAAGATGAGAAGGAGAAAAGAATAAGAAGAAGCTCTCCAGAAGGAGATCAATGAGATAAAACAACAATTAACCTCAATTGAAAGTATGATTGAAAATAGGAAAAAATCATGGAATGGATGCAGGCTAAAAAGATGCAGATGGCTTGTTCAGATGATTAGGGAAAGAAGACAAAGGCTAAAGGAGAAAATAGCCTTGAGACAAGAAGAAAATCTTCTAGGTGAAGAATTTTATAAAATATGTTGTTTTGATAATTTTAGCGATAATTTTCTTGATGTGGATGAAGAAGTGTAGGATATGAGGGAGGACCTTAGGAAAGAGGAAAGAATGCCAATGGGAGGCATACATGAAGAAGATGAAATGAGACAGTCCATTCCTATATTTGATGAGGAAGAAGGGATGGAGTATAGTCAGGAAGAAGTACAAATGATTGAAAAAATGCTTTTTGTTGAGCAAGATGCAAGTATACAGGATGATGGAATAAAAGACCAAGAAGAGGTCTTAAATGAAGAAGAGAAAGTTTGTGATAAGGACACTCTAAATGTAGAGTTGCAAGAAGGTTCTGAGGTGAACAAAGAACCCATAGAAGTGGGTACAAAAGATTTCATATTTGATGAAGATGTAAAATTTCAAAATGATGTTTTGTATGAACAAACACTAGTACTGTTAGATGAATTTATGAAAGGAGAATATGTAAAGTGCTAGGGATTGCAGAAAGAAGAAACTCCAATGGTACAAGTTTTGGAACAAGAATTCCATGATACAACCATGAAGAATGAGTGGGAATAGCTAAGGAAGATGAAAGAAGACACCAAAGAGGCTATCATGCCTCACATTTTTATTTTTAATTTTTCATTGTCTGGTGAATGTGTAGGATTGTTAGACAAGGAGATACGAGCCATAGAGAAAAGATCCCTTCAATAAATCCAGAACAAGAAGATAAAGATGAACATTGTCATCTGGGAGTGCAAAATCATGAAAGAGTCAAAGATGAGAAACACAAAGGCAAAAAGATCAATTCTGGAAGCCAATAAAGAAGGAACACATAAGAATTGGAAGAAGCAAAAGAAAGATGCAAAATTTCATTTGAGCAAGAGCTCAATAGTTTTCCCTCCTTGGGAATTTGGTGCAAGAGCATTACGGCGATTGAGCATCACAATGCTTTTCTTCCATAAGGGAGAGTTAAATAAAGATTTGTAAATGTAATTGTGTAACTATTATAATATCGGTAAAAAGTCAGTTAGCAGTAAATTGGCCAAATAAAGTATGCAGGCCTTGTCATCATTAGGGGCATAAAATAGGTTTCAATAGATTATTATTTTTTATTTCGTTGAGTGAAATTTGGGATTATTCGAGTTGTTCTAGAATTGGGGAATTAATTAATAGAGGTGGAATGTAATCTTCCAGTGGGTGTGTACGGGTACAAAAGAATTAAGTCTTTTCTTGGTTGTATTGTATTAGTGTGTCTGTAGGTGTGGTGGTACAGAGATGTGAGTGCAGGAAGAATTAGAAGAAGAAGATTGTGTACTTTCTGTGAACCAATAAAGAAGAAAAGTGAGTTTTGCAGTCTCTCTGTGTGTTGTTTATTGATTCAATTATTCCCTCTTGAATAGGCATGACAGAAGATACTTTGAAACAATTAATGGTAATTTGAGTATTAGAATTTAATATAATGAGAAGGGCCCTATTTAAAAGAAGGATCATATAGAAGATGCTACAACCTCGCACCAAAGGGACCTAGTTTCACCTCCAAACTGATAAGTGACCGGTCCTAAAGTGATCATGGAGATTAAAAAAATAGCTAGAAGAGATGGACGCGGTATCATCCGTATCCATGGGCTCATTGGATGGAGAAGAAGTAGATGAAGTATCAATGTTCATGGGAGATGGGGATGAAGAAAGAGCGAGAGATTCAATGGGTTCTTTGAAACCCAATCCAAATTTATCATGGGATTTACGAGATTGGTCGATGATAAGATTGTGCATACCTTGTTCATAACACCCCATCCCAAATCCATTCCATGCGCAACGACGGAGGTATGTGTAAGAAAATGATTTATTACAAAGGAAATCAAAGTCATTGGTGTATGGCTTGGTGTGAAGTTGAGCGTCGATGTGGGAGGAAGGGCGATTGATGTCGTCATAGATGAGATTGGTTCGTAGGTGGGGTGGGCCAAAATAAATGATGTCCCCGACATTTGGTTGATACATAGGTGCTTTATCGGTCTACCAATTTGATTTGGTGTGGGAAGGGAATTGCGAGTGAGGAGTCAATACTCCCCTAGTGAAAGATGTTGCATCACATTGTCAATAGAATCGTCATTAGGTAGCTTAGATGTAGGGACAGATGAGCTAGTGGATGCTTCAGATGAATCCTATTTTGGGATAAGCACGTCCTTTGGTCGATAGATCATGTGACATGATTTAAATGGAGGAAGCTTTGTTGGGAGTATCAATATTTTCCCCTCATGCTCATATTTGTTGTAGCATGGAGAGTAGAAGGGACACAACGCATGGCACGGATCCATGGTCATCCAAGTAAGATAGTATTCGAAACTCCTCGCTACGATGTAAAAGAGTTGATGGAGGAGTCTTTCAACGACACGAATGAGAAGGATAATCATGCCCAATGTGGGAAACAACGTTGTTAAAGGCACGAAGGACCGCAGTGATTGAGGACAATAAAGTTGGGAAGCTTGATTTGATCAAAGGTATGGGATGATATGATGTTAATGTTAGCTTCATTATTTATCATTAAACATCAAATGAATGTATCGTTGATGCAAACCGTGATGAAAAGAGGGAGATCGTGTTTTTGATTGAGATATCGGGAATTTCGGATTCATTAAAAGAAATGGCATGAAAATTTGTGAGCACCCCAACAAGGGCTGCAAAAGGTTAAGTCTCATTGTTGGTGATAAGGATACATTATAGAGCTTCAATAAGAGCTTATCTATGATTGGGGAGCTTTGGATGAGCTCATAAAGTGACATCTTAGCAGGGGCCTGATGGAGCTGCTTCACAATAATTTGTTTAATGGCAATAGGTTGTTGGGTACATGGGGTAGCTAAGATGGATACCTTGGATTTTGAAGAAGATGAAGGAGTGGGATTGTTAGACAGTGGCAATGACAACTTTGAAGGCGAGAGTGTGTGGCGACACGAACAACATCAATAAATAGAGGTTGAATTTCTT
The DNA here is from genome assembly GCA_018340775.1 of Taxus wallichiana var. yunnanensis. Taxonomy (NCBI): domain Eukaryota; kingdom Viridiplantae; phylum Streptophyta; class Pinopsida; order Cupressales; family Taxaceae; genus Taxus; species Taxus wallichiana. The sequence goes on from CM031240.1 coordinate 112,713,604, forward strand.
TGAAAGAAGTAGTGCTTGGAGGGGGTTTCACGACGAAGGTTTTAGATGAAGAAGATGATTTAGAAGTCTTGAGGAATGAGGATTTTATTGAAGTATTGTGATTGGATGTGAGTGAACTAGTAGATGGAAGAGGATGGTCTTCTTTGATGAGAAGGTCATCCTCTTCTATAAGATGGTGGATGAGGGTCCAAGTGCCCTATAATGTTCAATATCATGTCCAGGTGTACGTGATGATAAGTTTAAATAACATTAGAATTGAACCACGTGGGCTAATACCCACGTGAATCGAAATATTTGATGGGAGAAGAGTAATTGTCGAGGCTTGAATGAGTCGTTGAAGGATTTCGAATAAAAACTTATGGGAGTTTTTAGGAAGAGGTTGTGTGGGTTGTAGATGAATTGGATTTGGGAATGGTAGATGAGGGTAAGAGAGGTGTTTTGATTTTATGAGGCTTTGTGAGTGCCTTGGATTATGATTTGGGTTTGAAAGAATGGGTGGACAATTTTGATTCTTATTTAGATTTAGGAGGAAGAATAGGTGACTTTGATTTTGATCGATGATGATAGGGGATTTAGATGAAGGGCTTCACCCCAAAATGGATGGAGGTGCTTCTAGGGATTGACGATGAGACATTAGATTGCCTAGAGTGATGCGGTTTAAGAGGGGGGAGCTCCAAATTTCTAGGTGGGTGAGTGAGATATTTCTGAGTAGGGATGCCAATGTTTTTTTATTTTTGCTATGAAGGTTTGCCTTTGGTGGGAATAACAATGATTTCTACAGGGATGGTCCTTAGAGGTAGAATTGGATGATTTGGATGCAGATTTTGTTGAAGATGTGGGGGTTGAATATGAAGGTGGTGTTTGGATAAGAGGTTTGATAAGATTGGAAGAGGTTGTAGATTGTGTGGATTTAGGAGGTGTTGATGTGGGAGTTGTTGAAGACGAGGATGAGATGGGGGATTGTTTGTGATTATATGAGGGGGATGTTTATTTGGTGGGTTCGGATGTTGATGTGGGAGTGGCTATAGCTATAGGTGTGGTTGTAGGTACAAATATGGAAGGGGATATAGATGTAGGGATATGTGAGGAGGATGTTGTGATATATGTTAAGATAGATATGAGGAAGAAACTAGATGTAATTGCTGTAGTAGTGTAGATACAAATGAGGAAATATATGTGATTGAAGTAGGTGCGGGTGGAAGAGTAAATGTAGCTACGATGGATGTTGAAGTAGGCGTGGATGCAAACAAGACTATAGATAGGAGAGGAGAGATAACAATAAACATGGGTGTAGTAAAGTTGAAGTAATGGTGGGTGTAGGTAATGTAGACACCCCAAAATTACTCACATGTTTCAAAAGATATCCTATTACACCTTGTTATCCATCCATTTGTGATTAATTGATTAAATCGATTAATTCATACACATTGTATCCTTTAGATTAATAAAATTAATCCCTAGTACTCTTTGTTCCCTTTTGTGCTAAGTTAATTACCATTTATTAATTAAATGATTAATTAATTAAGTGTGCACATCCTAGTCAACTGTCACTCAATAAATAGCCACTTGGACTCCACATCCTCATCCTAGTTAACTACACTTCTAGAATCCTAGAAAGGTGGGGGAAATTGAATTACACTGACAACTACCTTCTAGAATGCAACTTCGTAGTTGATTCCATTATTGCCCCTAAATGTTGCGAATGCTGCAACCTCCTCCAATGTTATTTTTAGCATGTGCATTCAACAATATTCAACCAACTTCCAACCACTTTTGCCTCTATAAAATGCAGGCTTGTCTTATTTCAAATCCTCCTGAATTGTTTGCAAGTAAACTCTGTCAATTTGAAGACATCTAGGGGTTGATTAGGAGGTGTGTTAGGGTTATCCAATTGAAGGTCACCACGATCTATGAGCCATTATACAAGATCTTTGAAGGTGCGACACTTTTCAATGTCATGACCATGGACTTGGTGGTACTTATAATAGTGATCCTTGATCCTCGCGATACCATGCGGGTTTAGGTCGCGAGTCATCAACGGGTCAGATAGGGGAAGTTGGATGAGATGCATAACCATTAGCTTGTCGAAAATAGAACTATAGGATTCCCCAAGAGGGGTATAGTTGGGAGTTGATCTAGGAGCTCTTTGTGGAGGCTTCGTGTGGGAAGTAGACGTGAAAGAAGATTTGACCACGATGGCATTGGCTACGTTTTTAGATTTGTTACTATGGTTAGATGGCTTGGTGAATTGATTTTGGTTTGTTAGATCGAGTTTGACATGGCCTTGCTCAAGGGCACGAAGTTCAAGTTTATGAGCCATGGTGAATGCCTCCTCAAAAGTTTGGAAGGATTGGATATGAAGAGTTGATGAAATATGCTTCGCACATGACCACAAAAATAGTTCGATTAGCTCGATCTGTGGAAGAGAGAAGGACAATTGATTGATTATGTCCTGCCATTAGAGAAAAAAATATACAATAGATTTGTCATCAAATTGTTTAATGGCGCAGAGAGGTTGTAGTGGTGATTTTACTGCTGCAATGTTAATAGAAAAGTTCTCTAAGAATAGTTGTGCAAGTTGGGTGAAGGAGAATAGAAAAGTTGGGAATGTTTTTATACCAGTCAAAGCGAGAACCGACCAACCAACATAGGAAAGTACGGATCATAAGATATTGGTCGTCAAAGCAGGTAACATGAGTGCCTAAAGGCACAAAGGTGTTGTTGTGGATCCTCCTTACTTGTTAAACTTGGAAAATTTGGGAAGTTCCCAGAGTCGAGGATAAGGTTTGAAAAGATCTGCGTAGGGTTGATGGGCTCATTGCAAATTTGTTTGTAATAGAAGGTGGTTTTAGTAAAGTAGTGGCTTCGAGACTGGCCATTCTATTTAGCAAAGCGTGAATAGGGTCATTAGATGTATGGGGATGAGAGATTGATGGATGAGATTGTGGGATATAAGAAGTGGATGGGTGAGGTTGCGAGATGGGATTGATGTGATTGGGGATGAGTAGGTGTTTGTGGAGGTGGTTGATAAGGGGAAGATTGTTGAAAGGTTTTGATCGAGTTGGTAAGGTTTGGGAGATAGGGATGTAATTAAATTGATAAGATTACATCTTGTTTCTTGAGATATGGGGATGTTAGATTGATTTTGCATGGGATGAGTGGGGATGTAAGTGTGGGGTGGTTGATATGTTTGGGTAGATTGATTAGGGAATATGTGGCAAAAATCACTCTGGAGTGGAGGTTGGTGAGTTTGGGTAGACTCAAAGGGTGGGGTTATGAGGTGATAACATTTGCGTGGACTTGAGATGTAGATATAGGGACCAAAGTTTGATCATGTTGTTTGGGTGATGGAAGAAGTAGATGAGATTCTTGCAAAGTTTGGGTAGGGGTGCTAATGATAAAGTGGATGAGGTAGTGATGAGAATGGAAGAAGTGGGCATGGTGTTGATGTGGGGAAGATTGGGAGAAATAGGAACCACTAGTTGAGTGGGTAGATGAGTTTGGGGATTGTAGAGGAAGATTGGTGGGAGCCAAGTTTGTGTTGTGCCACGAAAATCTCATTCATAGCTCTAGGGAAGGACATAACAAGTTGAGAGGTGAGGACTTGAGTGGATTCAGGGTGAGAGTGATAATCATAAATTTTTTGAAGAGGGTGTCCGTTGATGGGAAGGTTTGTGGATTTATGGAGAAGGTAGTCGTGAAGAGCAACAAGATTGACGTTTAGGAGTTCCTAAAACTCCAAACATCTGTGGGGATAAGGGGAGGCCCAAAGGTCTCTAAGGAAGCGAGTGGGGTGTGGGGTGTAAAGGAATGGAAATAAAGGGGTTAGTATCAACACGGGGGTTGGTTTGGATAGCTTGAGATTCATGAGAGGAGCAACATAAACCATAGGTTACGTAACCAAGAAGTAACCAAGGGGGTGGAAGAGATAATGGAAAGGGATGAAGTTTGTTGAGAAGCAATGTTGGAAATGGGGATGTTGTTAGATGATGTTGCTTGTTCCATTTTTTTTGAGAACGGGTGATAATGGGCATGAAACAACAAACAAGAAACTATGCTGATTTTTAATATTTCAAACAAGTCACGCAAAAGTGTTAATTATCTTGTTTATTAGAAGATGTGAAAAAGAAAATAAATGGGCTCAAAGGGAACCTAGGAAATGGCCAAACTAAGGATGGTTTTAGGTTGTTTTGGATGGCATCCTTGATATACCTAAAGGTACGTGAGGCTCAAATTGGTGATGATTATCAATATGTGGCTTGGTATTGGGGCCTACCCCTCTCTTCTCACAAAGGCAACGATAAAGGTGTCGGTGCTTAGCCTTTATATCAATAGTAAAAAAAATTCATTACATAGCCCCGAACACGGTGACATCCATCTTTCCTATTGGGTGATGAAATACCAATAGTTCCACTTGGAAGAAGATGTTTAAGATGTGTAAATTAATGTGTGCATTTTGGATGTGTGTGGAAGAAGTGAATGCAAAGAATTAACCTCCTAATTAGACTATGTTGTCAAACAAGTATGAAGAGGTTATTTTTAAGTCCAAAACGAAGTGTTGCATTTGATGAAATCAAGTAGACAAAGAAGGGAGAGAGATGCAAAAAGTAAATAGGGGAAAAATGAAGAATACATGGATAACGCTATTTTCCTTTTTATTTTATTTTAAGAAAATGTGTTGTTGATCCAAGCAAGCAATCCACCACGCATGCAAGAAAGCAAAGCTCCCACCTACGAGGTTAGTAGAAAGAGAGAAATGGAAAATGGAAATGAAAACAATGAAAGAACTCACCAAAGAAGGGTGGGTCCCACTAGGTGCATGCCAAAATGTTGACTGAATTTTCTTGCTCCTATTTTAGATTAGTGAAATGGTAACAAAGAAAATAAGCAACTCCAATAATGAGAGGGTTTAAAGCTACCTCTTGATAAGATGATGATGGATACGGTGCAAAAGATCCTCCTCACAATGAGCTTGATTACTTGCACAATAAAGAGAAACTCAACAAGAAAATGATTAGTAGATAAGAGGGTGGGTTGTTTGACAACGTCAATCCCGAGAAGTGAAAAATTCCTAGGATGGATGTCAACCCACTTTGATAAAAGATAGATAAGATGATAATGGATAAATGATAAGATGCAACAAAATTTGAACTAAAATAGAAAATATGAAAAGTGCTAGATAAGATAAAATTTAGATATGATAACGACAAATGATGAAAATTAAACCAAACTTGATCGGGTCGATGGCGACCCGAGACTATTAGGCATAGTCGATGCAGGTGACCCAAGTCCTGATAGTACCTGATTGATGGCGATGAAGCAGATCTAAAGGGGTGATATGAAGTTGATCTCGAGACTTATGATGATGTTGAGATGATGCAAAGGATCTGGATCTGATGAGGACATAAAGGATGCAAGAAAATTGGTAGATCTGATGATAAAAGTTATAACTGTTGATCACGAGTCGATGACGAGTTGAGTTGAATCTATATTGAATTGAAATTTGAAAGGATAGAATTGGGCTTGAATAGGTAGATCAAAGAAGTAGAGGGGTATGAGCACTCGAAATAACAAGAAAGATTGCAAATGAAACAAATAATCAAAAATAGGACAAATTAAGGGAGGGTCGATGACAACTTGGTTGGATTGACAATGTCCGGGTGTGATGAAGATGAGACTTGAAGTAGCAGATGTGTAGAATGGAAAGATTGGGAGATCTGAGGAATTGTGGGATCAGAAAACAGATAGTTGAAAGGGTGGATGACAGAGATAATAGGACATATGTGGATCGAGTCGACAACGACAGCAGAGTTAGCGACAAGCGGGAAGGGATCTAGGGTTTAATGGGGCAAATGGGTGGAAAATGAAGGACAAAGAAATATTAACGACGATGATGCGAGGAATAGGTCCAAGATGGCGATAAACCTACAAGGCTGATGCACAATAGGGATGAAATGACAAAGAGGACTTCAAGATAGCTCAAAGTCTCCAAGATCTCTAAGAATGGCATGCAAGGTCTTCAAAACAACTCCAAGATGATAATAACAACTCCAAAGAAGAGAGAGAAACACAACAAAATTCACAAGAAATCTCGAGATCTCAAAATTGCATCCTCCAGAGAGGAGGGGTATGGGCATATTTATAGGGTTGATGGCGACTCGCATGGGTCACTTTGGCGACTACTGTGAGACCCTTAATTTGGGCGGTGGAGATTTGATTAGCTCAATGTAAAGGGCCTAAAAGGGGTGATATTAGGGTTTCGAGTGGTTAATGTGGGTTAGGGTTACTTGGGAAGATAAAGGTGGTTGGGGGATAAGAATGCATTGAATGAGGATAAGTTTAGACCTAGGGATGATAAAAATGATGCTTATGGAGGATAAAAGGATTAGTGGATGGGTTTAGGGATAGTAAATGGGATGTGATTAGGATAATAAATATGATTAGGGATTAATTAAATGGGATTAAGGGTGAATTAGGGAAATAAAATAGATGATGGGATAAGATAGGAAAGTGGGAAATTCGAATAAATGGGATTTAGGAGGGAAAGGGGAATTCAAATAGGAAGAGAGATATGTATGTGCGATATGACGAAGAAGGGGAGCGAACGCGGATGGGGACAAGTGTACCAAAAATGGTGCCTACGAGAATCTTGTGTCATGATTTGTTATGTTTTATCATGGTTTGCATTGTTGTGTTCTTCTAATTGGATGTGTACTCACTCTGGTTATCAGTATGTGAATTTTGTAGGCCTACCCACAATAGTAACCCTCTCTCTACTTATTCCCCCATCTCCTATTTACTTATCTTTGCTTTGTAAATTCCTCCCTTGTACTTCGTGCACAACCATTTGCCACAGTTCGGTGGAATGTTTTACGTGTGATCTCCGACCTATTGGCCACCCCACAACTTTTAGATAATTTAGGTAGTTTACATTCAATAATGGGAGCCTCCACAACACGGGGAGGGCTTATCCCCGCATTGTTGGTGAAAACTCAACAATTTACAACATAACAAATTATTTCACCAACACATCCTAATGAGCAAATACTAAGAGTAATTATAAGCAAAGCCTCTCCAAGACTCCCTTGAGCTTCATATACTTTGCAAAATTATTATAGGGCATTCATCCACTCAGATTTGCAAGCACAAAAGACACATTATCAAAGTCAAGTCAAGCTAGGGAAAAGGTTCAAGTATAATTACATTGTTGCAAGGTCATGGTTATCAATTTGGTTGCATACATTCTAGATATCACATGCTAGGCAAGAATGACATGTAGTTTGAGCCCTCTTCGGAGTAGTGGTGACGTTAGTGATGCATAGGGGTGCCCACAACCCAACTAATGTTTGTTTTACAGACTCTCTCACCATCTAGCATTTTGAAGATTCAATAAATTACACAACGAGCAATGCACAATGTTAAAGGTCCAAATTACATATAAGAGCATATCAGGAAGCAATGCACAAACACACAAAGTTTCAAGAGCTAAAAGTACATATGGACAAGGGCATACAAAAAGGGCCATAATAGTCATACACTTTGGCCCGTGCCATATGCTTTGGTCCAGGCAGCTCCGTAGGACAATTTTAGAGATGAAACCTTGTAAGACCATTTCCAACCCTTTCTAGTCATCGAGTTAGCCCAAATCAACACACAATCTAGAATATCAGCTAAGTCTTATTCTCTTTCTCATTGCTAGTACTTTGTTTCATTTTTATCACTATTTATCTTTGTTCATGTATTATCTTGATATTGTTGTAATTAGCCTTAGAAACTAGTTGATTAGATAATATTCCATTTGTTTCTACTCTATAAATTTAACCATTAAGGTTAAATCATAAGCCAACCTATTCATAAATATGCTTTTAATTACTATAAAGTAAGTTTCATATTTTGATTATATTTAAACACTAACTTTACTTGTTATAAATTACCTTGAATTGCTTCGGTGTTTAAATGACACATCAACAAAGAACTCATGCATGTATCTACACAACCACCACCGATCATAAATGCATTGAAATTTGAGGAAGTGGACAACGAGGAGTGAGCTCAAGCAAGCCGCTATAGAACCACCGATCATGAATGCATTGAAAATTGGCGTAATGCACGACACGAGAAAATGAAAGCACTGTCATGACTCTATTCAACTGAAAATATCAAAAGACCTAAAACAAAACATGGACATGTGGATTGCAAAAGAGACATGTACATATTTCAAACATATAATCCACCCAAGGGATCTCTCCCCATTTTACGTGAAATATAAATTTGGAGAAATTGCATGAAAAACATATGCCATTGGATGGATAGTTGACTAAAATGAATAGTAGCAACATGGTTGCATTTGCTTTATGAAATAATGCCTATTGGCGTAATAAAGGCGCACTAGTCTATTTAGGGACAAGCTACACCAATCATATGAAAACACATCCATTTTAGAGTTATAAAGAGATAACTAGTTATTTCTAAAGCATCCTTGCACACAAGAATCATCTTTCAAACGTATAAAAGCATGTAGATTATCCTAATTGATGCATTACATATGATTGTTGGTTGAATGCATTATAATGAGTTGGTGTTTACCACACGTTCACTTGTCGAGGGCCTTGATAAATATCGGGAACCTCATTTTTTTATTTAGCATAAAACCCAAAACATATTTATTTTCCTTATGCATTATATAGACCTAAAGATCGGATTAGGATTTTGGAGAGAGATTGATTTCCTAGAAATTCATGACAAATCCAAACAATCTAAGATAAACTTTCACAAATCACGACACAAAATAACACATTATTAAAGTTATATAGATTTTTACACATGCACATTCTTAAAGTTACATTCTTAAAGTTATATCCTTGCCATTTTCACACCCAACAACAATGGTATGATCTCTAGGAAAATGGCCGGAGGGTTTCATGATTTGGTTTCTTTAGGAGTCAATCATATTGTCTTCTGGACATGATTTCATCGGATTTCTACAAATAATCCTACAAACCATAGTTCTCATGTTGTTTATTATTTTACATCTTTTGTATAGTCTCGATAATGCTTTTATGCAATTGGATATACATTTATTGATTAAATTTGAATCAAGTATGATTTCATGTGTTTTTTGTTAGTTTAGTGTGCACTTGTTAATGTAAAACCACTTTCCACATCTACTCAAAAGAATAAATAAGGTATAAACTCCAAGAGATATTGGAAATGAAATAGACAGGTCAAGTTCGAATCGATACAAACTTGAAATAATATATACACCCATAATCCTTAACACCAAACTAAGGAGGTCACTTAATCATGTAAATCAAAATCTATGTCCTTCACTCAAAAATTTGAGGAAATAGTTCATATTTCATATGATTGACTTATTAGGGAGAAATTTACGCCCTTATAGGAAGGTAAAAATTCAATTCCTATATGAGGGAGGGTAATGTACCCCTTGTTACATTGAAGGTGTACTTCATTATTAGAATGTATATGGGCCGCAGCCACCCTCCTCGCCACCCGTGCATCGACGCAAAATCGATGGTCGCAACACAATCCAAATGAATTCGGTCGAACAAGGGATGCGCTATACACGTGGCTTATATATGTGGCACATAATCTACAGAAAGTTTTGATCGTACGGTGGTTGGCAAGCGGGGTTTACCGTTGGGAATATTATTATAGTGTAAACATTATATTATGAGTTGTTGAGAAACAACAAATAATTACTTGGAATTATATGTGAAGTTGTTTTAAACAACTTCACGTATATAGCTTTTTGTTTGTAACTACCCCTACATTATAGGATGTAGTTTTAGCTATTTGCTTGGCTATATATTAGCCATATATTGTGTACGACTTATTGTGAAGATATAATATAATTGTGTTTTATTTTCCTATGTAAATCTGGATCTGCATTTACATTTGGCATCAGAGCGGTTTAAGACGTGTAATTCCTTACGAATTCATGTTTTAGTTAAACACTCGTAACTTTCTCAATTCTCAACGAAATTGAGAATTGTCAAGTGTTATGGAAAGCTAGAGATGTGAGGAACAAAACCCAGAAATGGTTTTTGAAATCGTTTTTGGATGAGTGAGCAGTTTTGTATTGAAATATGACGTTTTTTTTTTAAAACGTAAATAATTAGACCTCACGCAGCCACACGTTGCAATTCAATAGAGCGTTGTTATTCTGTGACATACGAAGTGTTCATTTGTCTTGATTGTTCATCCATGCATCGGAATCTTGGTGTTCATATCAGTTTTGTCAGATCTACAAATCTGGATTCATGGACCACCGAGCAGTTGAAATTGATGAGTTTTGGTGGTAATGGGCGTGCACACGATCTCCCTGTTTTATCTCGGCTGAATACTACTCCCATATTATATTGGCATCTGATCGTTCCATTATTCACAGCTGCGCATCCATCTTCAGAAGGTTCTGATCTGTATATGGGTATGAGTTTTTCTTTTGGTTGCATTATTTTCTACATGCATTAAATTCAATCACTCAATGATGAAAGGTCGTTGCATTCTGAATTGAGAATCCACATCCACGTAGACAGAAAATTGATATCAGGTGGCTAATAGATTGGGTCCATAGTTATTATTGGTATTTAGAAAGTAATCAAATATTACTTTCTAAGGTAATGGTTTATTTCATTGAGTGTCATTAAAGTTGGGTCAAGATTTATTATATTAAACGTCATGTTGTTTATAATATTTAAAAAGTAATTTTCTTTTATTACTTTTTAAATTGTCTAAGTTGTCTTAAGTATCATCATATTATTGTGTTTGTAAGAGGGTGCATTTTCGGTTGAAACCGACACTCGTCAAAGTGAGGGAAAAGATTAAAAAAAAAGGAGAAATTGAGTCTCGTTGAGAAATTCGAAGGACGTGATTTTCACACTTGGCGAATCCAAATGCAGCTGACTTTGATTGAAAAAGATTTGTGGGATGTGGTCAAACCAAATGTGACAACACCAACAAATCCAACAGATCTCGTGAAGTGGAATATCAAGGATCAAAAGGCCTTGGGAACTATTGGTCTCGGTTTGTCAAAGGCGTACTTGCACCATGTAGACTTCACAAAGTCTGCAAAGGAAATCTGGGAGACATTAAATAAGCTATTCGGATCTGAAGCAGAAAGTGCAAAGACAACACTGAAGCAAAAATTATACGGGTTAAAGATGGATGAAAGTATAAAAATGGCAGAACACATCAGCAAGTTTCGCTCTCTTCTCAATCAACTTGCAGGTATTAATGAGAAGGTAAAAGATGATGATGCCAAAGCCATTCTTTTGAATAGTTTGCCTAAAAAAATGTCTCATATGGTTTTTACTTTGAGCAAGATTAAAATTGGTTTAGAAGGAGTAGTTTCTACTCTTCTTGATCAGAATGAACCTTCAGAACCAAAAGAAGAGGTCTTATATGTACACAATAAAGCTAGTACATCATCAAAAAGGGTAAGTACAATTCAAAGCACATTCCTACAAAGGGACAAATCAAATGTTACTATTGTAAAGAAGTGGGGCATGTCATTTTAAATTGTAAAAAGCGGGCACAAGATCTACTGGATGATAAGATTGATCAAAAGGCTTATTGTTGAAGAAGAAACTGACTGGGAAGATTATGCAACTGATGAAGAAATTTCTTGCCCTAGCGATGAAGATTATCTCTTCTAAAAATAACCAAACGAAGGATGGAGGACAAGCAATGCGTCCTCTCGTCACCACCAACGACGAGGCCGTATTTTGTGGTGGTGACATTTATTTCAGATTGTGTGTTTATTTTATCTGGTGTGCAGAATAAAGAGCAACAATTTGTGTATGTTTGCTTGGTACATGCGAGTATTCCTATATGTTCTCTTGAAGTGTTGTGATGTGGCGTGGAAGGTGTCAGTCAGTGGTAAACTTGATTGTATAGGAGGGCAAATTTGGTGTCCAGAGGAGAGGAGCAGTATGCAGACCTAAAAATATGCGTAGGCATATGATTCTAGTTTCAACTACACTTCACCCCATGTTCACACTAAGGGGGTGTATGTTGGGAATATTATTATAGTGTAAACATTATATTATGAGTTGTTGAGAAACAACAAATAATTACTTGGAATTATATGTGAAGTTGTTTTAAACAACTTCACATATATAGCTTTTTTGTAGAATTACTCCTACATTATACGATGTAGTTTTAGCTATTTGCTTAGCTATATATTAGCCATGTATTGTGTATGACTTATTGTGAAGATATAATATAATTGTGTTTTATTTTCCTATGTAAATCTGGATCTGCATTTATAGTTACGACTACCTTCGCGTATGGGGTGTTGTCTATTACTATGCAGCAAGGCAAGTCAAAATCACTTTTTGAAGGAAGACGAAACTGACTCTCGCAAAATTTTAGGTAGATGGCGACAAATAAGGTTTAGGGCAATTTGAAACTCTTTCTAAACGTCATATCAGTTTGGAACATGATTAGACCCCTTTATTATCATGCTAAAATTATTTAATATTAAATTAAATATTTTGATTAAAAATTAATGAAAACAATTTCTATTACATTTTATCATGTATTGTCATGAAATTTATTAACTAGCAATCGCATGTGTTTCATGCAATGTGAACGCCGAACGGTATATGTTATTTGTTTTAGAGGTATAATTATTACTTTTGTAGTAGATGGTGATTAGGGGTGTGATTGATTTCGTAAGTGTAACTTAATGTGAAGGTTGTTTCTACTTTTCAAACTTGTTAACCCTTTTCAATAGTTAATTTATCTTGAAGTTGATGTTGTATGTATTTTATTCGGGTTTATTGTGTTAGTTGTGCATTGGTTGTTCGGTTGGTGTTTTGTTGGAAAATTATTTATTGTACAGTTGATAATGTGTGTGATTGATAGTTGTAGTGTAGGAATTGAGTTGAAACATTAGATTGAAATTTTGTATGTGTACATTTATTTCTGTTACAACTTTGTACATTTAAAGTTTCATATCATATTTCACAACATCTAATAAATGTAGATCTGCGTGCACACAATGAGACATGTATACATTTGCATTTTTTATATCATGAATAGTAGCTTTGTATTGGGCTTTTTTAGCTTGAATAAACATGATTACATTTGATACCCCTTGAGCAGCAATGTCGCTTTGGATAGAATAAGTGTTGAGTATAGTAGTAGCAGAGGTGCTATCAAAGCAGAGGGTATCTTTTACGATAGGCTGAGTGATAGTAGTCTTGCTTCCTCCTTTCTTCTTGCTCAAAGTGTTGTTACACACACCATTTTTGAGTATCTCTCGAATGAAAAAGCAGGTGAAATACACAGATTTGCAAGCAAGGGAACTCTGGAGAAAGTTGTGAATGTCAGACCCTACCTTTCAGTGGTTCCAATCTCGATAGTTACTCTGTGCAAAGTAAGTCCCTATGACTTGTGGATAGTTAATCCCCAGGCCATTTTAATTGGCAATTGTCTTCGATTCCCTCTCAACATAGGAGGTATGGGAATATGTAACGGGTTGGTGGGATCCCAACATGGGCCATTGTATCTATCAAATTTGACAACAACAAATAAAGGTAATGCTGGTGGTTGCATTGATGCGTCGTAGACAATGTCAATGATAGTTCCTATGGCACCATTCACGAGGCCTGCGTCAACCCATAGATTTGCAATAAGCATGATTTTTGTTGTTTGCACAGCAGAACTTTGTGTTCCAACTGATCATCATCAGGATTTCCTGGTCCAGTTCGCCTGTTACTTTCAAAGAATGGATTGGGCGATCGGAATGTTCAATGCCTTCAACATTTGTAGGTTGTGGGAGTCGACTTGATTGTTTTTGCAAACAAATGTGGTGCATCCTTAAAAATTTTGAGCTCTTGCTGAGTTAGGTATGTGTCTGTGCGAGACATTAAGATTTCCCAATCCTCAATTAGAGGGGTTGAATCTCGCATGTGGAGTAGTAAATTTCGAATGAAACCTATGCATTGGTTGTTCCTTGTTGCCGAAATATTGTTTGCAATGTAATGGAAGTCTCAAATCCCTTCCAAAGGGTTGCTCCGTAGGAATTACTTGCATAAAGAGGACTGTCCAAAACCGGTGGTAATTGGCCGAGGTCGCCGAGGAGGATGACTGATCTGTTTCCAAATTCAGATGTTCTTGAGTGTGGGAAAGCTTCACGGAGCCTATTGTCATCTAGGAGTGACTGTGAACAAAATCCAAGCGGTTGCATGTCGGTCGAGGGTTCCAGAGATCTGAAACTTATCAAAGTATTGTTTTGTGGCCTCAATAAGCTGTTGTATCCTCCTTATCCATTTCATCAACTTTGGGCGCATTCTCGAGCCACAATAAACCGTGGACATGTGCGGAGCCTCTATGTTGCCATTCATACCTGCAAGACAAGCGAACATAAATATTAGCTATGTAGTCCTGGAAATAACTTTGAAATAAGTAGATTTGATTACATGCACTCAAAAGTCTACTACTCCAAGTTCCTTCGTAATATTTCTTCGCAAAATATTGTGAATCATGATGTAGGTATGCTTTGATACTCAATGAGGGTTAGAGACAATGTTAAGTTTTCTCCAACGTTGTGCGGCTCGAGGATCTGGCTGGGTATTCACCCGACATAATATTGTGGAGATATGGCCATTTAGTGTCCTGTAGAAACTTAGAGTGAAGAATAAGGTTGGTGTTCCCATTTGGAGGGTAGAAGTGTTGTCTAAAAATGTATCCCATCTGAAACGTCAACATGATGTTGGGCACCAGTGTTGAGAATGGACCTTAGGGAGGACAAGTGGAGTATCTGAAATGTGGGGTCAACATTGGAACCGCCCTCAATCAATTGAGTAATGCCTTCGTGTGTCAGGATTATTTCCATGGCAACTAAAAGATGTTCTCGATAGTGGGAATTCTGCAAATATATGGTGGACAATGTAAACTTGTAGGGCAGACAATCATGATAATGAAGGATGTCTTCAGGAAAGCATGCATTTGTAAAGAATGAGAACCTTTAAAGTTGGCTTCTTTATTATTTTATATGTGCTAAAAGCGAAAACACGAAGTATAATCCTTTAACAATTCAATATGCAAAAAGTTATATAACACACAAAGCTTTGGTTGAAAAGAAGTAAAATTTGCATGGCTGAAATGAATTACTGATTAGTATGTTAAACAAATAGAATGGAAGACAATAAGAACAATACGTACACTTGAAGTAAGAAAACTATAGGTATTTATAGGGAGATACAATGATAAAGAAATTCGAAAGCCATAGTTGTTGGATTACATAAACCGAACATGTGTTTAAAAGTTTGATTCTATGTCCGATATATATTGCCACAATGCATACATGGAATCATTTGTACGAGTTACTGATTTGTTTCAAAACACTTATAAACTAACCACTTTATGCAAGTTATTTCTTTAAATCAAATTTCTTGCTTTTTGCTTGTGTTATTTTCTTAGCATGTTTCTTGTATTTTTGTCCATTTATAGATGCCTCAATTGGTATTCCCATTCTCCTCAATTTGTGGGGTGGTTCATATTTCAGTGCATCTTCATTAGAATCATAAATCAAACAGAAGCCTCATGAATGATCTCCAATTGTTTGGATTTTGGAGAGAAAAATTGGGGATGTTGGCATCAGGTGGAGGCGATCTCTGATCATTTCGGCTATCACTGTTTTAGGTGGTTTCGGTTGCCTGCAATGCAAAACATTAACAACACATTGAATATGCTTAAAATCTTCCTCCCTCTGCAAGCGAGGCGTAGTTAATGTCAATCCGTTGTGGGGAGGGGAATTGTGTTTCTAGTCTACATCATATTAAATTGGAGAGGGAAAATAAGTATGTTAGTCCACCAAGATGTTTTTAGGTATGACGGGTAGCTTTAAAAGCCTTGTCGTTGATCAGTCTAATGACCAACTTGGGACGCTTCGAAATGGCCTCATTAGGGAACGAGCCCCTCGGCACATAACAAATCTTGTCATTGATGAAGGCACGTGCCCCCACATGTCACTTCGGGAAAAATAATGGAGCCAATTACAATTATAAATGGAACAATCCAAAAAAATAACATCAAAACTCTCTACAATAATTCCTTAGTCCATAGCATGCAATAAAGAGATCAATTGAATAAAAACTTCAATCGGTATTGTAACCCACCTGAAGTTCGTCTAGAGACAACACTCTTTTCTTTACTTTGTCAGAGAAAGAGAAGCACAAATATCCAAAGAAATAAACGAAATAGGAAGTTATTAAAACTAAATGTATCTACAAATTTAAAAGGAGACACTCATCCATTAAGATTATTCTATATTTTTAATTTCAATCTCAAATATAATACAACAAAACCAAAAAGATTATAAAGAGTTATTAAAAATTGTATATTAGTAGAGGCCATACATAAGAAAATAGTAAACTGTATTTTTATTATGGACGTGACTCAGGAAAGATCAAATCTGACCATTAAATTAAATTTAATAAATGGGTTTGAAATTTGGGTAGATGGAGTTATTTGAGCTGTTCTTATCCATTCAAATTATTTGCAATCGTAGTAGTGTAGGAAAATTCACAGGGGAACCATAAATTATTGCTCATCATATTTTGTTATCACGTCTTTGAATCAACCAAACTCTATAGAGATAAATTTCGAGTTACATGTATCACTAAATTTCTTCATCTCTATCGTTGTGGTAGAGATGAAGGTGTTGGGGACATTTTGTCCAACAGTTTACATGCCTTTACTTGCTTCCACATTTGAACATCCCATTCCATAATGCTTTGGTGGATATGAATACCCTATTTGAAAGCCCTGTTTTGGAGAGAGGTCGGTATGCTAGCAAAGAAAGCTAAATTAGGGAAGACAACAAAATGACATGAATATTGATGGGTATTTTGATTTCGGGATAAATATGACTCGTTAACGATGGAGAACTTTTAGTTTTTAACTTGGTTGATCGATCCCATTTCACCGTCCATATCTATGGTAAAGAAGGTGGTGAAAGACATGCACATTTCGTAATTGATCTAAAACTAATGGGAATGTAGTATATATAGGTATGTATATATATGTATGTATGTATATATATGTATATGTATGTATGTATATATATATATATATAGACACACACACACACACACACACACACACACACACACACGTGTGTGTGTGTGTGTGTGTGTGTGTGTGTGTGTGTGTGTGTGTGTACACACACACACACACACACACACTTAGGAAGATTTTTATACTTGGAAGATTTTATTTTTATTTGGAGTAATCTTAGGGAATAGATTAGTAGTTTTGGAGCTGCGAGTTCTAACACGGGAAAAAAAAGCTCAAGTAGTATGCAAAGAGCCCTCACTCTATATTATAGGTAAGTCTAGAAATTGATTCCAGAAATTAAAAA
This sequence comes from Taxus wallichiana var. yunnanensis, assembly GCA_018340775.1. Taxonomy (NCBI): domain Eukaryota; kingdom Viridiplantae; phylum Streptophyta; class Pinopsida; order Cupressales; family Taxaceae; genus Taxus; species Taxus wallichiana. Next base: position 112,730,996 of record CM031240.1, read on the forward strand.
TCCATACTAAAACAAAGAAGGGTCATATTCTTTAGGCCTTACAATTGCTCCTCATTTATCATTCAAGCTGAATTTCATGGTGTTACTGTTTCAAAATAACCACTTCATACATAAGTTTCACTGAATTTTTCAGGTTGAAAAGTTGATTCTAGAAATGGATCCTCATGGATCAAATTCCAGTATATTTGTAGTGCCCAATTTTCAACTCATTCAAATAAGGGTTGTATAAGAAATGTGTTAGAGTATGAGTTTGATATAATTAAGATTGGTTCATGTGGATCCAAATGTATAGTGTATAACGTAAATAGGAGAGCACGTTAACACATTCCAAAAATTAGAAAAGAGAAAATAAAAATGAATAAATAGGAAATAAGAGTCCAACAGAGTAGAAGATAAAAAAGAAAAGAGCCCTCCATGATCAAATGAATCTTGTTGTTATGGAGAAACACTTATGATATTTATAGTGGTGAAAATGTGTATAATGTGTGTGAGACCATATGAATCCTGGAATCTACTACATCTCAGTGGGATACCATAAAAACAATTAAAGATTGAAGATGGCACCTAGACCTCTTCTTATTGATGTTGTGAGACTCTTAGAAGTAGGATGTGATAAATATGGCACAGATCCCCTTGGGAATTGTATCTATAAAGTTATGAATGTGGATGTTGAACATTTTCTCAAGAACAGGGCTAAGTATCTCTGATCTTCATAAGCCATAAATATTTGTAGAGATCCAAGAGAGGTTAAAGAGTCGTTCCCTTATCCCATAAAAAGGAGAGCATCCGAAATAAAATAGTCATAGATCCTTGATGACCGCCAAAAAAATCGACAAATATGATGCTCTCAAAGAATATAATAATATCTCTCAATACGAAATTGATAAAAGTAAACTCTAAAATTGAGCAAGATAAATCATCAACCTGCAAAATAACTATAATATTATCTATCATGAAGATTGTATGAACCTATCACTAAAATGAAAATATAATCCAAATAGTGTTGAAGTCGGATGAACGACAACACTTTAGCTTTGAGACCGAGATGAACAAATTTTCCTGAGATAAGCTCAAGTATCATTAACAAATTTTCCATTGTTTAATATCACTAGGAGTGTACTTAAAATAAGCTCACAGATTAACCCCTGATGTTTTGTTGTCATATATTTTTGTCTTGAAGTCTCAGCGCACTTATTTGAAAGATTACTCTATGCCGGATTTTTGGTGTTATTCAAGTTTGTGTAGGAAGATTGAGCATACTTACTAAAATGCACATACCAACTCAGACTTTTATGGCGTCGTTTGATTTTCATTATAAGTTGAGAGCACTTTCTGCAGAAATGATTTCGACAATGACTTGTAGAGTAATATTGGATTTTGTGTGAAGTATGAATGCACATACTAAATAAAGACACACATCAATGAGGATTTTTTTTGGTATCAAATTATCACTAACCATATTATGACATTGGGACTTATTAAATATAATAATTTCAACTTGCATTTTCTGTGTTATTCGATTTTGTGTTTGAGTGCACTTACTAATAATAAATGTTTGCACTGACACAGCAATCCGGATTTTTCTTAGTAATTTGGTTGTGTTTTGAAGTTTCAATGCACTTTCAAAAAATGAAAAATTTATAGTAAGAAGATTTTCATTTTTATTTGGAGTAATTTAAAGCAATAGGGTAGTCATTTTAGAGTTGCCGAGTTCTAACACAGATAATTTTTTAAATAATTTTTGAGTAGTACACAGAGAGCCATCACTCTATATTAGAACCCACAAATTAAAAATCCATGGTAAAACAAAAAAGGTTCATATTATTTTAAGGCATTTACAATTGATCTTATTTATTATCATGGTGTTACTGTTTTAAAATAACCAGCCTCATGCATAAGTTTCACTGAATTTTGCAGGTTGAAAAGTCGATTCTAGATATGGATCCTAAGGGACAGATACTGAAATCTAAAGCCCGGACATTTGCAGACAACCACAGTATCATCCTTGAAATACAACAAAAGTGGCAGCAAATAGAAAACTCTAAGGCGGCCATTCTGAAGGCTAGGGATTACACTCTATGTTTTAAGACAAGAGATCAATATAGAAAACAAACAGACACCCATCTGCCAGTTTGTTATACTTTGGTTGCGAAGGTGAAGTATGTTTTTTTATTGCAATGAGTCAGCTATATTACTAACAATAAAAATGTTAATAGATACAAAGGCCTTAAGCTTATTCGCAGCCCTTCAAATAACAAGAAGTGTGCAATATCTTTATCAGTTCAACACCATATAAACCAAAATGTAGAACTTCTACAAAGCACATGGTAAATTGTTAGGCATTAGGCCAAAATGATCACTGGTTGGATGCAACAATATAGCAGATACAAAGCAGCTAATAAATCACAACAAAAGCATACTGAAGGCAATGGACCTATTTGCAGGATTTAAATTACGGAGTGGAACTTTCTCATAGTTTGGTTGTGAGATTTTGTAACAGAGCACACTAACATAAACATATAGTTGTGTCCATGTAGATAGAGACCACCACTGCAACCAAATCAACCACTCGAATGAACTTGAAAATGGATCTAAAAGTGTAATTTGTTTTCCAATTTGTCTTGTCAGTGACTGATGCTTACTCTAAAATTGCTCGTTGATTTCTAGGGCTAAACACTCATTTGGTGGCTATATTACATATTCAAACCAGACATTTAGTTTAAAAGAGATAAAGCTACTTTGGGCAAGGAACAACTGCGCAGGCAAGTACAAAAGGCCTCTTGTTATGAGAATTGATGATTTTGAAATGCCAACACGCACTCGTGTTCTCTGTGATGACTGGAGGGAATGGAAACAACCCATTGTTTTAAGGTCTGTTACATGTTTTGAATTCAAGACAACAGAACCACCATTTGTTTGTTTTGACTCTATGCTGACTGCATATAAATTAAAGCATGGTATATTTAATAATGCGAGGATTACATTGAAGAGGAGCTGATACAATTTAGTTTGTTATCTCTGCATTAGGTTCAAGGGCACCACAGATGTTGTTGCAATTCAGTTTTTCTTGAAGAATATACATCCTGGCATGCGAGCAGCTGCAACAATGTTGCTTGGAGATCTAAGCATACCAAGTTCCAGGCCAAATTTATTTGGAGAATTAATGAAAGTCCTTATTTTTCCCGTATGCTTGCCAAAGACGCTTTATGAGTTGGGTATTAAATGGTGGTCCCGCTTTGCAACAACGCTGCTTGGAGATCCAAGCATACCAAGTTCCAGGCCAAATTTATTTGGAGAATTAATGAAAGTCCTTATTTTTCCTGCATGCGCTGTTGAAGAAGCTGTGAATTGGGTATTAAATGGCGGTCCTGATCTGGATATTACTGTACATATGAGAATGCGTGGTAGTAGGTACTATGGTTTTCTTTTAGCTCTGTTGTCATATTAATTTTTTTCAAAGAAGTATGGTTGCAAAGGTGAAGATATTCAATTTTGCATTATGCAGGAAAAGAAAACAATTTAAGTATTTTAAGGATGCATAAGCCTAAAGGTGCAGGAAAAGAAAACAATTTAAGTATTTTAGGGATGATTAAAATGCCAATGTGTATTTTAGGGTTGATGAAGGCAACAGGGTATGAACATGATACCATGCTTTGTGGAGGAATGCAAAGGAACACATCCAGTGTGGCGATAGCAAATTGTGAATGTGGTGTACCCAATCGGTAAGAATCTTCGTGGTCTCACAAAGTTTTACCTAAGATATTTTTAAAAATGTTGATGTAAGGTTACCGTGAGGGATGCAAGCCATTTCATCATACGTGGGAAGGCATGCAGAAATATGAGGTATGTTACAGCTCAGATTTGTTCTATACAGTTTGGAATGAATCTACACATTCCTGCACCACTTTTTGCCCCTGTTAAGCAATTTGATTTCTTTTACCCTTTTGTCAGGTTATCGTCCTAAAGAATAAGCAGACTGCTGCATCACATATCAATATAACCCTAACTGAATCCTATCTCTGTCATATTCTACCCAGTGCTATGTCTTTTATCTGATGAAACATGCATTGCACACAATGGTTGCCATTCGGCTACCATTGGGAAGACAAGAGATCAATATAGAAAACAGACAGACACCCATCTGCCTGTTTGTTATATTGGTTCTCAGATTCCAAAACCCTGACTACGAAACTCCTAAGCTTTCAGCTTTAGCTTATTACATATAGAACTCGTGCAGTCCACATGAGAAAGGTGCAGGTCAAGATAAGACCAAGCACAGTGAGGGAATAAATAATCAATAAGCTCGCTTATTAGACTCAAAGATTGCAACTTGTTATTATTCTCGATGTTGTGACAAAATCCCTTTGTGTTTTTGTTTCTCCAAAAGATTTTGAACTGCTAGTTCTCTCTTTATCGATTCATGACAACATTCTGTGTATTTATTTTATTGCTGCAACTACCTATAGTGATTATGTGGAAATTGCTTGTATTATGGTGCAAGGAACTGACAGGTCTGAAAGGCCGTGTTAGGTGTGTCGCTCTCCACGTTTTGCCATGGGTTTTAAAGAGCTTTTAACTCTGTCGGTGAGTTTGTTTGACACAGATCTACTTATTCCACTCAACTTCTGCATTTTGTTGTTCAACGCATGGAGAAACTACACAGCCCACTATTACATATACAACTCGTGCAAATCCACATGAGAAAGGTGCAGTGTCTGGATGTTGTGACCAAGGCAGATAAGTAGTTTCAAAGAAAATTGATGAGAACAGAGTAATAAATACCTGTAAAATTACAAACCCGTGATTGTTCGGATGTTATGACCAAGGCAGATAAGTAGTTTCAAAGCAAATTGATGATAACAGAGTAATAAATACCGTGAAATTGAAAACCAAAATCCTCGGCATTGTAATGAATCCCGTGAAATTGTAAACCCGCTTGTGAAATCGCAAACCCGAAATCCTCAAAGACTATAATGAATCCTTTGAAATTGCAAACCCACACCTCTTCTACTTATACACAAAAATATGTCACACAAACCCTCATTGAGCATGCAAGAAAAAACACTCTTACAAATAGCCCCCGCAAAACAAAAATGATTGTTAAAAATAGCCGCTGCAAAAACAAAAACGACTGTTAAAAATAGCCGCTGCATTCAACATGCACAAAAAAACACTATTAAAAATAGGTGAAAAAGAACAAACTTCCAAACGGCCATCAAACCGTCAAAATTAGGACAGTCGTAGAAACGTCCGCGGGGCCTTTCCCATAGGGGGAATGCCTTCGGCGTAATTAATTTCAACCATTCCACTTCAAGAGCTATTCATCTTCGTGGAAATATTGAAAGCGACGTGTATTCAAATTTAATTTATTAAAATGAATATTTTAAATTGTAATGTATATATTGTTTATTGAGATTTATATTTACCTCTCTTTATGAGATCCTTTGAATATTAAAATAGGGTAGATTGTTATTTGTATCAAAAATTTATTATTAATTATAAATAGATTTTTTAGAAAAATGAATATGTAAAATGTTATAGTCAATTATTTATATATTGTTATTTGTATAATTTTTCTTTTCATAAAGTTCGTCTAAAATTTTCCTTACTTTAAATTATATAAGGGGAGAGGGAGGGCTTCGTTCGGACACTATGTATCGTCGTAAAATCATCGCATATTTTCTGAAATACCGAACTTGGTAAAGAAAGGTCAATATGGAAAAAGACTTTTTAACATGTCATGAAAAAGAGCAACTTAAGGTCATCGAGTGTAGTCTTCAAAATGCCTTCCATTTCGATAGGGACGATGATAATGCTTTATGTGCCTGCTAGAAACCCATCCAACTTCGGTAACGACATCTCCACCAGTCGATCAGGTACAAGCAACAAGAGGACACCATCTATGATCCCAACACCTCTTTCACTTGTAAAGACATCTCCTACCAAGGAAATGAAGGTGGTGGAGTCTGTGAGTTTGGGTATAAATATGGACCCAATTCTTCCACAGCTGGAGTTTTGGCTTATGGAACATTTAGTCTCATAAGCTAGGCACCTTCATCAAGGTCATGGGTGCCCCTGTTGGTGCTAAAGGGATCCAATTTGGATGCGGTCATGAGCAGGATGGCAGTTTTGATGGCGTATACAATATTGTTTAGCTCAGAAGAGGCTACCTTTCAATGGTTTCTCAATTGGGTGACTCCATTAATAACAAAGTTTCTTATTGTTTACGATCCATAGAGGCCGATTCCTCAAGAAAGAAGACCCCTTTATTGCTTGGAGATGATGTTATACATGGCTCTACATCCAAATTCAGTTCTACTCCTTTTACCGAATTCAATTATCAAAGTTATTACTATCTTCAGTTTCAAGAAATATGTGTTGTGTGCGCAGGGCAATAATCTTTCGACGTTCTATATTCACAATTGGAAGATTGTCGCATCGTTGAAGATTCAAGGATAGTTGTCGATGCACTATCACACCCAACTATATAGTTTGATATGTATTTTGTATTTTTTCCCAATATTGCAATCCATAATAAAAATTATATATTTTAAATGATTACAAGTATGTTACAAATTTAAGATAAGGTGTTTTGACATTATTTTAACGTTTTTATAAAAACAATTTATATAGTTTCACATTCATTCATATTTATGTTGAACATGTGTTACCAGGAATAAAAGCTCGAGCTTAGAGGCTTCAAAAATTGCAGGCCCAAATAATATGGGTATGACCACCTAATGTTCAAATAAAACCAAATTCTTTTTGCAACATAATAACTCTAGAGTCAAAGAAAAATGATAAAAATAGAGGCCAAAAATCATTGCACAGAACCTTAGTGCGATCCATGAGAGTCGATTCCACGGAAAGAAGACCTCTTTATTGCTGGAGATGATGTTCGCATGACTTTGCAACCAATTTCAGTTCTACTCCTTTTACCGAATTCAATTATCCAAGTTATTACTATCTTCAATTTCAAGAAATCTATGTTGTGTGCAAGGCAATAATCTTTCTGTGCTCCATATTCACAATTGGAAGATCGTCACACCGTTAAAGACTCAAGGATAGTTGTCGATGCACTATCACACCCAACTATATAGTTCTATATGTATTTTGTATTTTTTTCCGATATTGCAATCCATAATAAAAATTATATATTTTAAATGATTACAAGTATGTTACAAATTTAAGATAAGGTGTTTTGACATTATTTTAACATTTTTATAAAAATGATTTATATAGTTTCACATTCATTCGTATTTATGTTGAGCATGTGTTACCAGGAATAAAAGCTTGAGCTTTGAGGCTTCAAAAATTGTAGGCCCAAATAATATGGGTATGACCACCTAATGTTCAAATAAAGCCAAATTATTTTTGCAACATAATAACTCTAAAGTCAAAGAAAAATGATAAAAATAGAGGCCAAAAATCACTTTGCACATGAGTGTTATGCAATGAAAAATAACAACCTTGATTGACAAATAAAATCTACCTTTCGCTAATCAAAATTCTTTCCGCCATTAAATAAAATGTACCATAGCTTTATCACGGATAAAATTTACTTGGTTGTTGCGATTTGACATATTTTTGTGTTGTTCTGAGGCAGTAACGTTTAAATTGTTCCCTTTTCCATGTTTACCACCCTCTCAATTATCCACCCTCTAACCCCTTCTTCTTCACTCCTCTTCCTCTGCTATTGTTTCTCTCCCTCAAATTTGACTCCTTCAAAAGATCCACTTCGACGTTTCCATCCTACATTTCATGTGCGATTGTTAGTATTTAAAACACAATTAAGTGTCTCCTAATGCCATAAGCCACCATGTAAAGCAAAAACTTGTACACTCAACATCATAGACTATAAACTAGCAATCACATGTGTACAATGCAATGTGAACGCTGAACGGTATATGTTATTTGATTTAGAGTGATAGTTATTACTTTTGTAGTTGATGTTGATAAGGGATGTGATTGACAATTCTGATTTTCTATTAAAGCCAAAACAAATGTTGCAAAGTACATCAGAAGGGATGTTAAATAATAGTTAGTTGTGTAATAATCAAATACAAATGCAAGTGAGACATGTAAGTTCGCGAACACTCGCTCTCGAGAATATAGTGAATGTGAAGTGTTGATGTCAAAGTAGATTGAAACAACGACTAAGTGCAATAACATATTAGTTCTCGAAGAAACATAAACAAGACAAAATATGCAAGCATATATAAATGAAGCTTAAATGGTTAGGGTACATTCCAAAGTGCTTTATTACCTCAAAGAGTTTGAGAGCATCATTGTCAGAGTTATTTTGTGCATATCCTACAATCATGGCATTCCATGAGACCACATCTCTTTAAGGCATTTTGCAAACAAAAATCCACTTTCCATTATACTTTGATGGATGTTCATACCTTGTGCTAAGGCTCCCATATTGGTATAGAAAGGGAGTATGCTAACAAAGGTTGTAGAGGTTGGGTTTGCACTTGCCAAATGCATTCACCTAAAAGTTTTGAAGGCATTTTCAACAAACCCATTTTATGCATATCCTACAATCATTTAAGTCCATGAGATCACATCTCATTGAGGCATTTTATCATACAGTTCACATGCCTTGTGTATGCTTCCACATTTTTCATACATGTCTACCATGACACTTGCAACTACATCTAACAAAAATCAGCTTTCCATTATACTTTGATGGATGTCCATGTCTTTCTTTAAATCTCCCATTTCAGCACAAGCTGGGATGATGGTGGCAAAGGTTGTGGAGTCTGGCAAAATTCCCATATCTATTATTCTTTGGTGAATGTCCATCCCTGTTTTGACATAGGTGGTAGTATGCTTGCAAAGGGGAACTAATATTCAGGTTGGCTACCTGTTGGTTGCATTTGGTGAAACAGAGTCAATGCTTCATGAGGATGTTCATGTCTTCTTGCAATTATAATACTCCATGAGAAGGGGTTACGAATAATGAAAAAAAAAAATATATATATATATATATATATATATATATATATATATATATATATTTAGAAAAGCCACTTCTACAATCTGCTAGATGTAACATTGTATCTTCCATAACAAAATAGTACCAGATTTTACAATATCTCTATAAATACAAGGGTTTGATCATAAATTGACAATGATCTGAAAGTAAGTTTTGAATAAGTGCCCACCTTCCATTAGAAACGTCTTCTTTGGGCACAAAGAGCTCTGCATATCGAATTTTTCTTCTAAGGAAACAAAAACTTCAAAAATATAGTATTATTATGGAGAACTTTGTCTCATAATATACATGATATACATTCGTAGCCCTAGTGAACCACATTGTTTTCTCCAAAATCAGTGTCATACAATTAACACCAATACACATAATTCTATCAAAAAAATCAAACAGTTTCAAGGAGATACTCACAAATTTTGCAGAATAAAGGTATATACCTAGTTTATTTTCACTGAAACCTAATTGGTAGGGCCTAAACTAGCTAGGGAATAATCCACCTTATAAACCAAATTATACCAGAGTGACTTTAACAAACGAGTGCAGATACAACGAGCCCAATCACATCAATTGACCACTGGAACGGCTCCCTCTCCGGAGTTTGAAATTTCTGAGAAGCATCTTCATAAAACATAAAAATGAGTTGACAAAATAAGATATGCCATGACTGGTACCCATCTTGTCAGAAAATAAATTTAGAAAGATATAGAAGTAACCATGTCATGTCTATACAATTCCACTTACTCCCAAAACAATTCCTAAGGCTAAAACTATTGACATGCTATTTGTTTAATAGAAATGACATAGATATTGGGAAAACATGTTCCCAAAAATGCAATAGCAGAATATGGATGATATTGATACTTGACAGATAACTGAAGGCTCTTGAGCATGACATGTTGCATTTAAAAATTGGTTCCAAATTTCAGTTAAATCCCCAACCACTTTATTATTCTTGACTTCACAAAATTAATACAATCCCAAGATCCTTGCAGGTTGTTGCAACTTTTGTATCAACTGTTTCCATGACTGTGTTGTTGTCTTCTTTTGATAGAATCCCACTGACATAATAAATAGGTCTCGGTTTCGATTCCCACCACATAATTGAAAACACATACAATCTTTTCCATTACGAAAAATAAGGCAGAAGTGAGAATACATACGTTAGAAGAAAAAACACGGATTTGAGGAATTAGATAATAGAATTAACAAAGTTTATGATGAAATCACCTTATTTCCCCAAGCATAATAACAACATAATTTCTTTAGCTATAAAGTAATTCTACACAATTCAATTTGTTTACAATCTACAAATGACAAGCCAAAATATATTGTAGATGAGAAAAGAATTGGACATAACACATTACAAATATCATGGAGAAAATAGTTGTGTATAACTAATTAAGTTTTCACTGAATCAATCGTCTATGCAGTGGATAACTCTGTGTAGTATTTTCAATGGATCATCTTTCAAATTCATGATGATGGATCATAAGAGATGATTCGTGAGTTGAAAAAACTACAATCCAAAAATCTAACTACTATTTTCAAGGAGTGAAAGCATTAAATCTATGGTTTAAATTGTTTGTGTGCAGACTATTGAGAAATTAGGGGAAGGGTTGTTGGATGGTCCAGAGGATTCAACTGTCTATCATGGAGAAAATAGTTGTGTATAACTAATTAAGTTTTCATTGAATCAATTGTCTTCTGCAGCAAAGGGATAACTCTGCAGGCAATATTTTTGAATGGATCATCTTTCAAATTCATGATGATGGATCATAAGAGATGATTCGTGAGTTGAAAAAACTACAATCCAAAAATCTAACTACTATTTTCAAGGACTGAAAGCATTAAATCTATGGTTTAAATTGTTTGTGTGTAGACTATTGAGAAATTGGGGGAAGGGTTGTTGGATGGTCCAAAGGATTCAACTGTAGACAACAATGGAATGATTTATACTGCCACAAAAGATGGGTGGATTAAAATAATGTATGCAAACAAATATTTTACATCACATAGACTTGACTCTGTGAATGAGGTTTATTTACTGAAACAAGGCTCCTTTACATCACATACATAGACTTGACTCTGCGAATGAGGTTTATTTATCTAGTTAGGCTCTCTACATGATCTAGCTCAGTAGTGCTCACGTCTCAGGCATACTCCTAGGCTCACACTTCTTCAACACGAGCTTTGACCTCCGCTTCTCCACCTACACGAGCTGACAGACACCAAATTTCCTGCAATAACGACATTGGTGAAGACAATTGGTATCATTGGCTCTTTCAGTGACTTATCCTGCAACCCCCTCCAACGAGTTGCATGTCTAAGGAAAGCTCGAATATGTCTCGATCAACTTACAAGCTACATTAGCTCTTTTGTTCTATATCCAGATCATTCTCTGCTACTCAATCACAGGTCACAATATCAATTTTCATTCCTTAAGCGAGCTCTTGATATGTCTCGGCCTATATAACATTTGATGTCTTACCTTGGTGAGCTCTTGATCTGTCTTACCTCGACTACTTTAGCCGATCCCATTCCTATGTGGTATTGATGAGTCCCCTGCTTGTAACTCGGATCTTCTGCCCAAATCCAATATACATCCTCCTGCAATACCCACAATAAAAAAACCTAATTACCAAAAGCTCGAAACCCTTGCTTGTAACTCGGATCTTCTGGTAGTGGTAGCTCATATATGACACAGTGATTGAAGGCTCAGCTCCCTGCAGATCTATGGTCAACACAAGTCCAGATCGACATAGGTGAAACACTTCCCTGTGAGCTTTTGCATCTCTACAAACTGTGACAACGTATATCTATAACCGATCTCCCATTCGGCATTTCGACAGTCCGTGCTCTTAGCTACTTCAACATCTTCATCTCGCACCTGAACATGGCGGAAAATGACTCAGCCCAACACACAGCCAGACATTCTCATGCTCTACACAACTCATGGAATCCCTAACCCAAATCCAATATACATCCTCTTGCAATACCCACAACAAAAAACCTAATTACCAAAAACCCGAAACATGCAACGAATGATTAAAACAACTAAAAACAATTTTAAAAAGAGAAAATGTCTAAACGACCATCAAAACCGTCAAATTTAACATAGTTCGTGAATGTCCGCAAAGAAGCTTTTCCCATACGGGAATGCCTTAGGCGTAAAAAGGCTTTTCCATTCATAAGCACGTTTGACCCACACATATTCACATAAGTAGGTAGCACTGACATATATGTGTGTGTCACTTTGTAAAATGTTTTGAGTCCACACATTTTGTTCCATCCTCACTGCTTGGTGTACTTTTCCAAAACCCTAAACTGCAAATATGTGGAAAATTATAGAAAACCCTAAACCCTAGGACCAAAAAAAAACCGCCAAAAAACCATTCAGCCCTAAATCTTAACTGCAGGGAAGGCTTCCATTTACTGCATCTAACAAGAAAATGCATTCAATGCCCAATGAACTAAGTCTCTCTGTGTAGCCTGTACGGATAATGGAAGAAAGCTCTGTGTATTTTTACACCGTAAATATATTATATACGCTGTTTATCAACGGTTTGGCACGACCTAAATCTCAGACAAGGAAGCAAGGAAAGTAAGACACTTTCTTTTTCTTAACCCTCTCCATCACAGTCTACAGTCACAATATTATCAAACTCTGCATGCTTTTTTTCTCTCTCTCTTTCTGTGGCAAATAAAGAGTTTTATAGTAGCTCATGGACAATGCCCTAAAAATTTACAGTAAAAACCAATCAAGAAGTAAAATTCTTTCAGTTTTCTCAGCCCCCATCATTGGCATTCTCCAAGTATAATGAAGACATCGTAATTCTTTCGAACTGCACTGAAATCCTCCCTGTGTACAGGACACACATGTACCCCTAGCAATTTCGATCAGACTTTACAACCTTCATGAAAAAGGAAACTGCTAATTTTTCTCATAAAATACCCATGATTTTATTGGCAAAATTCCAAAACCAAAGGGTTAAGGGATGTGCTGCATCAACCTTGGAAACCTACCTTGCAATTATAAGGTCTCTGACATTTTCTGGTTTGTTACCGTGACAGGATGTCGTGGTTTATGTAGTTCGCCTGTCGGCGAGACTTCCTATTGACTCTGGTTTAGGCAAGTTCCTTGAAACAGCTACGATTCTTTTATCTGCACGTAAAAATTCTAAATAGATAAGATTGCGTACAGAGGGGCAATACGCTATCCCCATTGTTTTTCCTAGATATAAGTTTGAGGCAACCATAACTGCATTTTTGTTATCCAATAAGGAAGCACTGCACACATGAAGCATTTTTCTTAGAAGGTGTTCCCTAGAGGGGCATCTTTTCTGTCAAAACTCATCCGTGGCTTGCACCTGGGTCAACGGTATCTCATTTAATGAACAGGTTGCATTAGCAGTAGAGGAGCATTCCGAATGGTATTTAAACCGGGGTCATCATTATGACAATTACACCTGCCTTACCACTAGTCTATGGCTTCGTGGATGTCTTAGCCACATTTTGCTTGTAGAACATGCATTTTTTCCTTTTTTTCTAAAATTATAATTCATGTTTTCTTCTGCTCATGTAACCCTGGATTTCACAGGTAGTTTGTTTTTGCAATGCAATGGAATTATATCATGTGCATTTTATTGGAGTTGTATGCTCTGTAGCAAGAAATGCAAAGGCTGATTGCAGTCAAGTGTTAAAATGGGCCATAACATCATCACAAATGAAACAGTGTTTCAGCACCGTTAACAGGATATTATATTTTTAGGATTGCGAATATTAAATATCAAATAAAAATTATTAAAACTAGGTGAAATTTGGTGAAATTAAAATAAAATAGTTGCATGTTGGGAAGCCCATTTCTCATGTTCAACCTCCCCTAACCCTGCTTCTCATCATTTTGCCACTGTGGGTGCATTTCCTCATATCTCATTTCTTGCAACATAGACATTATGCCTTAAATTTTTCAGGTTGGAGTTGTATGTCATTGCCAATGACAATTAGTCAAACAGACATTGGCTTTGCAAACTAGATAAGATATTCTGTCGGTACTAGTGAAACACTATGGCTTGCATTATGCAATCTAACATTGCTTGTTTTGTTTGTGCTTCCAAATGATGGAGTTTGGTGTCAATGTATTTATCTCCTTTCTTCTTTCTCAGTACAATTGTCATTGGTCAAGTTATTTCATCTTTATATGCTAATATCTATCAATCTTTTGATAAGTCACGTCCAAGGAAACTCGGATTCACAATTTAATGTTTTCCTATCATATGCATTTTATTTATGCGACAAATGCAGAGGATTAACCTTTGAGGCCATAGAAGTTTCACATAGATCAAAGGCATTTTTTTTTTTAAACAGAAATGGCCTATGGAAAATATTAATAGCAAGCAGGTCTATTAGACATGGTATTTGCAAATTAGACAAGACATTGCATCGGTACTAGTAAAACATGATGGCTTGTGATTTACAAATTAAAGTTGCTTGTCTGGAAAGAAATATTTTTTTATCATGTGGCAATGAATTAAAAAATAATAAAATTTTGTATACGGGAATTGGTTCATTAAAAAACTATTTAACTTGCAATTCATGTCCGAATTTCCTTAAACTTGTGAGAATCACAAAAAGGGCTTCCGTGCTTGCCTTGGAGGAAACCCTTTTTCAGCATATTAGGTACATACATTTGTTAACACGAAATTGTTTGATGAAAAACGCTATCAGATGTGTGCTGGGAAAGCCACTTTTTAAAATTCCTTTTTGGCATTTATCTCTATTGATTTTAAATGTTCATGCTCATTGTTGGGGTTTTACTTTAATCTAAAGGCAGTGGTCTGTAACTGAAATCACATTTACTCCATTTATGAAAATTAAGGAAGTACCAACGGTTTACTTCTATCGCATAAACCAGTAGGGTATGTGTGCATGTTTTGGTGAAACACGTATATCGTACTCATTATAAAACACCTTGCAACTGTATACTGTCTCATGGATGGAAGCCTCATAGCTTTATGGTTGTCAAATGTTCAGAAACTAAAATAATAATTGTGCAAAGTCTACTTCATGACTAATTAGATATTTGTATACAAAGGCATTGCTGCAAACATACAAAACATCAAATCTTTATGGGAATTGTATCTAGAAAACAATGTACTTTCATAAGTGCTTCCTTAAAACCCTTTAGAACCTTAGTGACTGGCCCATTTTCCTTATTCGTATGTAGTTTCTTTAGTATAGTACGTGTGGCCTAAAAATCCACTCTACTTTTTTTTAATCTCATCTGCTCCACCATCAAGGGCTTTATGCCTTTCTTGTTTTCCAACAATCATGGTCCTGCCAATTTCACAGATAAAGTGGTGCATATCGGCCTTGTTGGCTTCTGGCCTAGTAAGTACTCATCTCAGTTTTTGATTTTGAATGATGCAGACTTGTTATTTTAATCATTATGCTGATTCGATGTGTCCTACATGAACTGATGTTATTTGTCATTATATCTCTCCATTTAATAGTCATCCCCATCCATTTCTCATTCAGTCTTCCTCTACAAGGTTCTCCCTCAATCTTTCAAATATTTCTTCCAGACATCTTTTGTAGAAATACATTTCCTAACGTCATTAACCTCAAGCTTGTCAGACAGACAATTATTGCCTGGTTGAGCCCCAATGGTGTTCCAGTTGCCAATCTATCAATACCCTGCAATAAGTAGTATTTCACAATTCCTTATCTTTTATATGAGTCTCTTGAGCACGGGAACCTGCTACTCCAGTTGAACCTAATGAAGGAACAAAACTTGGTAAAAATAATTGTGCTGGAGGAGGGTCCTTATTTAGACACTTTACCAAACGAAGACCTTTCTGGCTGTTGCTCATGTGAATATTCTGCATGAATTTATTCTCTTGCATTGTTATCAAGGTTGGAGTTGTATGCCAGTTATAATGACAAGAAAAAAAAGGTTTGTAATACGGTAAATGTGGAAAAGCAGGACAAGCGAAACTTTATTGAGGTGATTGAAGCCCCAGTTTGGTGGCCCTTATGATCCACGGTGGTTGACCTCACATCTGTGCTTTTGCAAATGGTATTGTCCAAATAATAGACAAAACTTCATCAGTTCTTTATGCATCTCCTAAACCAGATTAGCTTTGGGAGATTTTCATGGTACCCATGTGGGAGATCTTTTCATGTGCCTTGGTTTTAAACTTTTAACCATAATTATTGCGTAACCCTTTGTCTTTAGGTTGTATTGTTAGTGGGATATCTGGGAAAATCTGCATCAGTAAATTTAAGTCCAGAAACCTCAGTTACATTGCCTAATTGAGTTTCTGTTTTGCTATGCTAGAACAAGCACTTTTAGAGGAAACATTACATGCCTCAAGTTCCGAAAGTTTCAGTTTTCCTATGCGTTACTTTTGTTTATTGCAATTTGAGTCATTCTTGTCTTGTTTTCGTGTAGATGAGTGAGTGAAGAAACAGCAAAGCTGTGAAACACTAAAGCTATTAAACAAATCCATGCGGACTTTTTCCTAGGCAGTTTCAGCTTTGCAAATAAAAGATTAATTGCAATTCAGGCAGATTAGTAGGATGTTGGTCTTGTTTGAAACTCCTGCGGGGTTTGCTTTATTCAAAGTACTTGATGAAGGGAAGCTTGATAAAGTAGAGGTATGGCATCTTCTACTCTTTTTTTTTTGTTTTTATTCTTCAGGTTGTCGTAATTCATTGGTTCTTGGAAAAGTCCATTTGTTGAGTTACAAATGAATAATATCCTTAATCGTATCCTGGCATCTGTTTGATTTCTGATGTTTTTGTTAGAAATGGTTATTCTGATGTCTAAAGCTCTAGTGGGAGTACAACTTTGCAAACTCAAAGATACGATTGGTATAAGTTGTTTTAATAACTATATTTTTTGTCCAGGACTTATGGAAGGAATTTCAGACAATAGAATCTGCCAGGAAGGTTAGTTTTTTTAATAATTTCAGATTTTCAAATTATTTGGGTTGTGGTAACATATATTTTCTCCTTTTCTATACATTGAGCAAATAAATTATAATAACCACAAACAGTACACCAAACTGTATCTAGCATCTAGAGTCGTTGCATTATCTGTTTATACTAAATCAAATAGAAGGTTAGCATCAAAATATGAATCCATTAGAACAAACAATATGACCCTTTAAGGACCTCTTCCAAAGATCCATGAAATGTCCTTGGCTGTGATATTCCACTACAGACAGTCATTTTATAAGATCTTAGCATACATAATTTTGTACATGCATATGGCTACACACACACGTGCACACAAATGTGAAGTGGACAAAGATGCAACTTTGTTCAAGGTTATAATATCCCTGATAAATAATTTCTAACAAATCTGGATATTTTATCAAACCCTAGGGCAGCAATATAAAAATTTGAACTTTTATGACAACAGCAATAAACTGATTTTTTTAATAAAAAAGCAGCAAACCCCAATATGCAGAAAAACAGACTTTTTTATTTATTTCAAATCAGCTTCAATGAAAAATATCGGAATGTCTGAATACAATTATTTTCTCACAACTGTTGATCCAGATGGAAAGATGAACATAAGATAAGAGCATGCAAACTGGTTTGACTGAAATCTGCCCTCAAATGTTTGTTTGAAGAAATCCTTGGCTGTACTTTGCTATTCTGGATGCTAAAACAGCCCTGAATATGATGCCCTAGCTGAATTGGATGAATATTTGTACTTTGAATGATCACTGCAACCCCTAGATGGAATTGTCAAGCTTAGATATGAGGGTTTCCATCCTCAAATCTGTGTGTAAATGAGGGTTTTCGTCCTCTATTACTGATGCAGAAGCAGAAGCTACTTGCAGACAATGAAGTAGTTAATAAATTTCCAAGATGATTGATAATAATCCCCAAAATTTGCTTTTATAACTTCTAAGGCCTTCTTTGTAATATCCTAGTGTCTGAATACAATTGTTTGGAGCTGAACTGACAAAACACTTGTACCTTGAATTGTCACTACAACCCCTGAATGGAATTGTTAAACTCAGATGTGAGGGCTTTCATCTTCATACCTGTATGCAAATGAGGGATTTTGTCCTCTATTGCTATTGCAGAAACTGAAGCTACTTGCAGACAAAAAATAATTAATGAATTTCCAAGACGTGTCAAATAAAAACCCCAAATTTGCTTTTATAACTTTCAATCCCTCTCTAAAGTGGGCACCCTCTTCTAGAAATACACGCACGCTCCAAAAAACAATTAAAACAATTACTTTATTCCCCTCAAGTTGGCACCCCATGAAAGATCCCCAAATGGATCTCTTTATACCCCAAAGAGTTTTAAATCAAACAAAACAGCAAATACAGATTTTCGTATGATATGGCGATTTCCCTAATGCAGATCTGAAAAATGCGACTAGGGTCTAATAGAGAAATTAATAAAAATAACACCCAATGGTAATATTTCTGATTTCTAATGATCGCCCAGGTATTTAGAGACTGAATTATACAGGAAACTGACTTTATTACAGCTGATACAACCCAGAAAATCAGATCTGAAGTCTGATAAAAATCTGATGTTTATGAATATAAAACAGGCTGGAATTTAACACAGAAATCTGCAGATTTACGTGACTGTGTACAGCACTATAAAACCGTCTAAAATCACTGAAAATTAGTTATTTAGACTTCCAGAAATCAGTACAATAGACGATAATGAAATTCAGACCTGAGATGCGCCAAAGACATTGAAAACCAGCCACATAGTGGGTCGCTTTATACACAGAAAATACAATGACACTGCTGCGATGAATTCTTCAATCCTTTATTGCCAAAAACTCCTTAACTGCTGCTGGAAAATACTGAAATCCTGTGTAAGCTCTGTGGAAAATCCTATGTAGAAATTCCTCTTAATCTCTAAGAGGGTTTTCGTCCTCTAGAGGCAATATACTAAGGGTTTTCGTCCTTAGAATACTTTAATACAAAAGCACCTGGCTTAAGATCGATTCAGAATTGATAAAATGATTTTATGGTGCTCTACCCAAGCCGCCCCTCCTTTTTATAGGAAAAATATTACAAAATGACCTTTTCATCTTCCAATGAAAGAAGAGTGCCAAAATACCCTAAAAATAGGCCCAAACCAAGTTGCACTTCCTCCTAGGACAAATAAACATTAAATAATGGCCCTTCATGCCAAGTCGCACTTTCCTTGGGAAGAGCAATAATTTTTATCTTTCCTAGATTCCACTTTCCCTCCTTTGTCCAAGTCGCATTTTGCCTAGGGATGACAAAACACAACATGGGCCTCTTTTCTATTTTCCCTAGAAAGGATACAACATAATATTAGACCCAATGCTCCTCTTTAGAGATTACCAATTTATTATTAAGTCAAATAAATTAATACAAGTGCTTTATTAATTTTTTTTTTTTTGCACTTTGTAATAACTCATTGTGACTTAAGTCACCCTTATATTTTTCCTTTGGCCGTCGGGTTGACGAAATGGGCCAAAGGTCTTCGAATGGGAAAAGGGGACATTACACCCCATCCTAACAATAGGATTAAACACATTAAAAATACTTTATCCACCTACTATCCTAAAATAAGATCTATTCCTCATGTAGTCCATTCTATACTTGGGCCCCTCATTATAGGATGCTTTATTTAATTAGAAACTTTTACTTTGGCGCCTAATAATAGAAGTACATGCTTTTATTATTATTTTATTCTATTAATGCTTTTTGGATTAAAATATAATTTAAGTGTCCTTTTCCAATTAAAATATAAAAATATCCTTGGACCACTTAAATTAATTTATTTTCCTCTTTTAATTTCCCCTTAGCCTACGAAAAATAATAAAAATAGGCTTCAGGTATTCAAAATTAATTAATTTTGAAAAGGGGACATTATAGTCCGCCCTTCTCAGAATGGCTTGCCCTCAATCAATTGCAAGTCTCTTCTGCAAATACCCGGATTCCAAACTCTCATGTTCACACAATTTGGAACTTGTATGAACAGATCTATGCCCTTTGCCACTCAAAGTATTCTTCACTCTATTACCATTTTCACTATGTTGTCCATGATGACCAACATGTGATGACTTAGTAAGAAACAACAAAGCCACAACACTTTCATACCTTTGGATGTCCTCTACTTGTTCACCTTCCTTTGTTGAATGAAGTTTGGTTGAGATATCTTCAACATCCTCAACCTTGTGACTCGGAACTTTTGGGTTAAGATCAACATTCTTCTTCACCTTGAACTCTTCACATTCAACAAGTGAATCTTGTTGACGCATGCAAACATTAGAAGTCAATAAAACATCTTCATGATTCTTGCTAAAGTCATGAACACAATCAATTTGCTTCCCATAGGTTGTTCTGAAAATTCCAGCAAATTGAAAATCAACATTAGCAACCGGTAAAGCCCTTTTTTCATTTTTATGCCCCTCAACATGGTCTTCTTGGAACTCCACTCCAAAACCTTCTTGCAAATTAATAGAATTGATGAGGGATATAACATCTCTAATCTCACCGGGAAGTACCATGTACTCCTCATAGCTAGTAGCAATATCATCTGCTATGGTAGGTTGAATTTCTGCCTCCCGAATTGCTTCCTTTCTACGTAGGAAGTTTGGCTGGAAAGGCCTAACAGTAGAACTAGTGACCGTCCTCTGAGTGAGTTATTGTTCACCCTTAAAGAACTTCCCTCATTGTTTGGAGCCCTTTGCACATTCGTGCCCTGCATAGCTTGGATCAACTGACCCATCATATCAGCTAACTGTCTTGTCCCTGAACAAGCTTGTCAAAACATGCATCTTTTGGGTCCCTGTTTTCCATGACTTCTGGTTGTTCTGTAGCTTTCTTCTTCTCCCTTTGCGATCCCTGACTTCTCTGTCACTAACCTACATGAAGTTCAAGCTGCAATTTTTTTCTCCTCTATTTTTTTCCTTTGTTTTTTTTTTTTAAAAATTTCCGTCCATAGGTGGGAGGAAATTCGCTTTGATACCATTGTATTATCCGTGTTTGAATACAATTGTTTGGAGCTGAACTGACAGAACACTTGCACCTTGAATTGTCACTGCAACCCCTGAATGGAACTGCCAAGCTCATATGTGAGGGTTTTCGTCCTTAGACCTATATGCAAATGAGGGATTTCATCCTCTATTGCTATTGCATAAGCTAAAGCTACTTGCAAACAAAAAAATTGATGAATTTCCAAGATGTGTCAATAACAAACCCCAAATCTGCTTTTATAACTTCCAATCTCTCTCTAAAGTGGGCGCCCCCTTCTAGAAATACATGCATGCTCCAAAAACAATTAAAATAATTACTTTATTCCCTTCAAGTTGGCGCCCCATCCTAATAATAGGATTAAACACATTAAAAATACTTTATCCACCTCCTATCCTAAAAATAGGATCTGTTCCTCATGCAGCCCATTCTATACTTGGCGCCCCCATTATAGAATGCTTTATTTAATTAGAAACTTTGACTTTGGTGCCTAATAATAGAAGTACATGCTTCTATTATTATTTTATTCTATTAATGCTTTTTGGATTAAAATATAATTTAAGTGTCCTTTTTCAATTAAAATATAAAAATATCATTGGACCACTTAAATTAATTTATTTTCCTCTTTTAATTTCCCCTTAGCCTACAAAAAATAATAAAAATAGGCTTCAGGTATCCAGAATTAATTAATTTTGAAAAGGGGACATTACATTCTTCCAAAGTTGGCGCCCCTTTTTGGAGTTACATGCATGCTCAATAAACAATATAAAATTACTTTATCCCCTCTCCAATGTTGGCACCCCATCCAAAAATAGAAGCTTGATGCTCATGCAACCCATTCTATCTTTGGCGCCCCATAATAGAAGTTCTTTATTTAATTATTATTCTATCTTTGGTGCCCCCACAATAGAAGTTATTTATTTTATTATTATTTTATTCCACTTTTGCTTTTTGGCCCCACTTATTAAAAATATAATTTAAGTGTCCTTTTTCCAATTAAAATATAAAAGTACCCTTGGACCACTTAAATTAATTTATTTCCCTCTTTAATTCCCCTTAGCCTACAAAAATAATAAGAATAGGCTTCGGGTATCTAGAATCAATTAATTCTAAAAGGGGACATTACACATGTTAGGTGTATGTACCATGGAATGATCAACCAACATTTTGAAACTAAGTTGCTGGTACGGTACCCGTATAGGGATTAGGTACCGCAGTTTGCTAATTTGTTTTACACGCTTTGGTGTGGCTTGAGTACTTTTGTACAAAAAATATATAAAATTATAGCAAAATGGATAAAACTAACCTTAATATGCTTAAAATAAATAAAATTAACCGCATGAAACACTACTTGATAAATGATAATTCAACGTCAAATAACATGTTAAGTGAAAAGGCATTTTATTGAGAGTAAAATCTGCATGTTATTATCGAAAAAGGGGGAGATGATGGAAGAAAACGGCGACAGGGAGTTGTTACGGAACGGGCAAATTTTTCAAATTCCAATCGCCGCAACGGCTCCCTTCCTCCTTGCGTGCTTGCGGATGCTCGGGGCATCTTATTGGGTGAGGTCTCTCGATTGCTTTGCTTAGTCGTGCAGGTCCCAGGGTGAGCAGAGCCGGTCCCTAATTTAGCCGGCAAACATGGGAGCGCTCAAGTTCAAAAAGATTCTCTTCTCGCTGAGTTTGTGTCGGTTTCTTTGGTGCGATCTGGGCACGACCTTTCTTCCCAACTCAACCTCCTAGGGAAACGAGTGATTTTTGCAAAATTTGTGGGTCGCCGTTTGTCAGTGGATGGGATTCACAGTTGGTGCGATACCCAATGGGGCAGCGGACTTAGAATCCGCTTCTTGGCTAAAGGATTCTTTTTGGTTATTTTTCGCAATGAAGCTCAGCGAGACGACACCCTTGAGAGGAAAAACTTCTTATTCTTTGACTTAGGGGTTCTCATTCGTAGGTGGAGCGCCCATTTTGATCCTGAACAAGTTGAAATGGATGATTTTCAAGTTTGGGTTCGGCTCTACTCTCTGCCCTGTGAGTATTGGAATCCTAACATTCTCAATAAAATTTGTTCCACTGGGTATACTCTAAAAGGTACTCTTTCTTCTTTCGCCCGTGTCTGCGTCACCATTGATATGTCTAAAAATGTCTCTGCGTCACCATTGATATGTCCAAAAATTGCAAGACTTCATTGTGATCTCCTCCTCCAACAAGGGGAAATGGGTCCAGAAGGTTGAATATGAGTTGATTTCTGACAGTTGTTTTCGGTGCAAACAGCTGAGCCATTTTCAAAAAGGTTGCAAGAATCATCCTGCTTCAAGTAACGCCATTTGGAAAAGAAAGCTTCCCCTCTGCCTGTCAACGAGGCCTTGGTTCCTTCTCCCTTTCTGGCTCCTAGTTCCAAGTTGGTTACGTCCTGTAATGCTCTGGCCTTTGAACCTCTGTCTCTCGATCCGAATACCATCTCCTTGGTGAAGGAAACTGCGTCAGTGGTTCAAGACTCTACTGTATCCTTTCCCTGTTTCAAGAAGGTCTCGTATTAGGGCTAGGCTCTGATGTTGCTTCCTTGGAGCAATGGGTAAGTGAAAAAGAAGAAATTGTTAGTCAAAGAGCAGATGGAGTGGCGGAAGTTTCCAGCGAAACGCAGAGGTGGATCAAGAATTTCGAAGCGATCAAATCTGCCTGCAGGGCTCCATTCTTCCCACTCCAGCAATCTTAAGTATTGATCTGGGACCGAAGTTTCCTCCTGGAAGACCCTCTAAAGCTCGTCTTTCACAAAAGGAGATTGCTGCTGGCAAACAACTTCAACTTCGTTCATTCTTTCCAACTTCAAGTAGGAGAGGCAAGTCCTCTTTGAAGAAAGGATGAAAATCCTATCTTGGAACGTTAGGGGTCTTAATGCCCCTAACAAGCAGCGTCTGCTTAGGTGCTTTATGTTTCAGATTTAGACGTGTCTATTTGCTTAATTCAAGAGACCAAGATGTCTAGTGTTGATTGCCGTGCTGGTTGGTTTCGCAGCTGGAAAGGTTGGGATGGCCTTTTTGTCGATTCGAGATGGTGCCTCAGGCGGTATGGGTATCATATGGAAGGTTAGTATTTGTTTAATCGATCCTCTCTCGGATTGTCCTAGCTTCCAATGGTGTAAGGTCCATTTGAAACATTTTGATGCGTCTTTTATTCTTTGTAATGTTTATGGTCCGAATAACCCTATCAAAAATGGGAAATTTGGACCAAGGTAACAGATGCTCTTAGTTCTTTCATTGATTCTAAAATTATCATTGCTAGAGACTTCAACGCCACTCTTTCGGATAAAGACAAGCGTGGCGGAATTCGTTGGTAGCCATGCTCTCAAATGGACTTTATCTCTTTTGTTGAAGATGCTTTAGAATCTTGGACGTTGAACCAAGTTCTGGTTGGTTTACATGGAACAATCGATGTCCCGGGTTCAGTTGCATGGCGGTCAGGCTTGACCGCTTTCTAGTTTATGAGGATTGGCTACAACCAAATTTTCTTCTCGATTGTTTTGTTATTCCCTTATCTAGCTTTGATCATTTTCCCATCTCTCTCGATATCAAGTTTGATGCTCCCCTCGATCCCCATTCAAGTTTGAATCAATGTGGATGTAGGACCCAAAATTTCGGGACCTTGTCAAAAATTGGTGGGCATCTTTTTCTATTTCTGGCACCAGGATGTTTATCCTTTCTAAAAAACTCTCTTTGCTTAAATCTCAGATGCTTGCATGGAATGCCTCTTCTTTTAAAAATATTTTTTAGGAAAAAGTGAGAGTTGAAAAAGAGATTCGTGCTCTTAATGAATTTGTTTTTAGAAATGGTATGAGCCAAGAGGAATTCAATAAAGAAAAATCACTTCTTAGTGAACTTGGTGATCTTCTTTTAAAAGAAGAAACTTATTGGAGACAAAAATCAAGAGAAATCTAGATGCATGATGGGGACAAAAATACAAAATTCTTCCATGCATCGGTTAAAGCCAGAAGAAATTTAAACTATATCTCCTCTCTGAAATTGGAGGACGACACGCAGATTTCTACCCAACCTCTCATTAAAGAAGAAGTTGTGTCCTTCTTTCAAAAGCTCTTGAATGATGATCCATGCTCATCATTGGCCTATCAGCATCCCTTCTTGGCTCAAACTCAAAAGATGGTTTATGACGACGACAATGCTAAGCTTCTTTCCCCCTTCTCCAAAGAAGAAGTTCGTTGTATTACCTTCTCTATGGAACGAGATAAAGCCCCTGGTCCAGATGGCTTCCCGGCTGCCTTCTTTCAAGATTTTTGGAGTGTCATTGGTGATGATGTTTGGCAAGTCATTCAAGAATCTAGAAGAACCGGGAAGATCTTAGGTGTTTTGAATCACACCTTTATTTGTATGTTTCCAAAAAAAACCTGTTGAAAAGCTTGATGATTTTCGCCCCATCTCTCTCTGTAATACTTCTTATAAAATCATCTCCAAGGCTATTGCTTCCAGATTGAGTCCTCTTTTGCACAAGCTCATCGCTCAAGAACAAAGTGGTTTTATTCTGGTAGATCTATTGCTGATGGCATTATCATCTCTCACGAGATAATCCACTCCTTGCATTTGTCCTCTCGGCCGGAATGATGATTAAATTGGACTTTAGCAAAGCTTACGACCGCATCAATTGGAGATTTTTGCTTAAATCCCTCCAGCATATGGGTTTCTGTAATCATTTATGTAATTGGATATTTAATTGCATCTCTTCCACAAGTTTCTCCGACCTGGTAAATGGTTTAACGTAAGGGTTTTTCAACAACAGTAGGGGTTTAAGACAAGGCGACCCCCTATCTTCCTTCCTTTTCATTCTTGTTGCTGAGGCTCTGAGTAGAGGAATCAAATTGGCGATTGCTCAAGGTTCTTTATCTGGTATTACCTTAACTGCTAATTTGCCTCCTCTCTCTCATTAGCAGTTTGCAAGATGACACCTTCCTCTTTGGTTCTGCTACCATTCCGAAAGCTAGAGCTTTGGATAATATTCTGAATTCCTATTCTAAAGGCTGTTGGTCAGGTAATCAACTTTCACAAATCTGTTATCTTCTTTTTTAACGTTTCTCTTTGATTGCAGCGAAGAATTAGGGAGTTTTTGGGCTTTGTTGTCGGCTCTCTCCCTCATAAATACCTGGGTATTCCGCTTTTTTCGGCAATGGTAAAGCCTCCCTATGGGATGATCTCCTGCATTCTTTATCTCAATGATTGCAATCTTGGAAAGGGAAATGGCTTTCTCTTGTTGGCAGAGCTCTTCTGATTAAAACGGTCCTTTGCGCTCTACCTATCTTCATGCTCTTGGTTATGTTGATTCCCAAATCTGTCCTAGTCAAATTCGAGAAAATTGTTAGGTCCTTTTTATGGCAGGGGAATAACGACGAAAAAAATTTCATTTGGTGAAATGGGATGATGTCAAACTCCCAAAATCCTCGGGCGGTCTGGGGATTGTTGATTTGGCCCTTCAAAACATGGCTCTTGGTGCTAAACTTGTCTGGAATTTCATTTCAGATCCCAAGAGGTTGGTCTTTCAAGTTCTTTCTCATAAATACTTGGAAGCTGGCCGTCCTGATCTCCTCCTCTCCAGTGAAGATCTTCCTAAAGGATCGCATATTTGGAACTTCCTTTGTAAATGCAGATTTCTCATTGCTGATTCTGTTTCTTGGCATGTCAACAAAGGTTCTCTTGCTAATTTTTGGGAGGACAGTTGGAATGGTCATGCTCCTCTTAATCTTAATCCCAATCTCAATAGGGTTATGAACATTTCCAAGGCAGTTTGGGGTAACAAAGTCGTAGACTATGGCTTTCCTCATCCTGACGGCTCTCCCTCATGGTTCTGGAAGGATATTGCCTCCCTTGGCGCTTCTTCCTCTGAAGTTTCCTCCTTCTCGGAGGCCCTCTCCTCTTGCCAAACTTCCTACAAGGACTCTGAGGATCATCTTCTTTGGTTAGGCCCATCTTCTGGCATCTACACTGTTAAAGAGGGTTATTCCAAACTTATTTTTTTAACAGGAAAAGGGGTTCCTAGTTGGACTGGTTGCTTTGGAACTCTAAACTCCTCCCCAAAGTGGCTATTTTTGGCTGGTTGGTTCTTAAAAAAATTTCTCATTAAACTTCACAGCGTACTTGGGGATATGTTGGTCCATCAAAGTGTGTTCTTTGCGGCAAAGATGAAGAAGATATTGATCACCTCCTCCTTTTTTGCTCTTTTGTTGTTAAGGGATGGAATTGGCTTCTCGGTAAGCTCAACCTAGCTTGGGCTCCCTGTAATAATATAAAAGATTCCCTTCATGCTTGGCCTAAGTTGGACTTCCAGAGCTCTCTAGTTCCATTTGGTCTATTGCCCCCTTCTTTCTGATTTGGCATATTTGGTGGGAGCGAAATCTTCGTATCTTTAGGGATCAGTCTTCGGATCTTCCTACCTTTCTATCCAAATTGGAAGTGGCTATTTCTGAAAATGTCAGTAAACACAACATCAATAATCCTCTTTTCTCCTCTCGAGATGTTGAAATCAGGAAAGCATGGCCGCTTATTAAAATTCCTAAACCTGGGTCGATTATTAGTCGTGGTCTGTCCCAATTGGAAAAACTCTTGAGAAGGAAAAATATTAGATGGAGGCCTCCTCCGCAAGGATCTTTGAAATTGAACTTTGATGGTGCCTCCAGAGGCAATCCAGGTAAATCCGGTGTTGGTTGTGTTCTCAGATGTGCTAGTGGTTCTCTCATCTCAGCTGGCTCCTTTCCGCTTCGTGATTGCTCTGCCCAATCTGGCCAAAGCTCAAGCCCTTTTGGAAGGAGTTAAATTGGCGGTTCTTATTGGCAGTGACTCTCTTCACATTGAAGGGGACTCACAAATCATCATTCAGGCCATTGTCAAAGGGTCGGCCCTTTCGTGGCATTTAAACACATTCATCTCCAACATCCTCTTCTGGCTCGGGAAAATTAGCAAGTGGTACATCTCTCACTCGTACCGTGAAGCCAACTCAGTGGCGTGACTTCCTTGCTAATTACGCCATTGATTACCCATCTGACGTCAAAATCTCAAGCAACGCGAGAGATTGGAATGGATTTTCCTCCATCATCTCACACGAAGGGAAGGACGACTAGCTCCAGTTTTCAAATGTTCACATGTGCTTCTTTCCCCTTAAATTTTGTCGTTGGTTCTATCTCTTTATTCCTATTCTTGGCTTCTTGGTTCATTCTCCCATGGCATTCCTGGGCTTTCCTTTCATTTCCCTCCGCGAGTTCAACCGGAATCGGCTCTCACTGCGAAATTGATCGATACCGCCTTTCCACGATATTCAGGTACTCGTCCTCCCGTGAAGCCAAAGCCATTGAAAACATTCTTGGTGATTCCTTTCGATTCAATTCGCGTCATGCTCGGACTGACTCGGATATTGTTGCGGCGTTTGTTTCCTTCTGTTTATTGATCCACCTCGTCCCATCTGTCATGGAGTTTGTTATTGATGACTTGATTTATCCAGTGCATTGTGTGGGCCTTCATGACGAATTAGTGGATTTCACCCTTCCCGATCCTCTTTTGTGGGTTGAAGAGGTAGACGAATTGGCCTGGGGGTCGGATCGTGGGATCCAATGGCTATGTGGTCAATATTGGGACCTGCCGCACTATGCTGAAAATGTGGATTCTTTTTTCGTGTATGGTTGTCTCGACCACGAGGCTTCTCCCCTCTGTTCGAGTTGATGCAACGCGTTTTCCATCCACTCGGCAATAGATAATCTGAATGAGCTGCGGGACCGCGTTGGCGGCGACTTGACTTCTTACGCTCAAGGAAGCCAATACCCGTGCCAACGTTCCCGGTGGTTGAAGCTCTTGGGTTCTCGATGGATTTTGGTTTTCGATGTTGTATGTTGGCCTCTCTTCTCCTCTGCTCCTTAGTTATTTATGCTTTCTTTCAACTCTGTTCTTCTCCTCTGCTCTCTTCTACTCGGCGGTCTTCTCTCTCCTGCACTCTTCCAATTCATTGTGCTCTTTCGTCCTCTCGGTTCTGGTTTCCTTCCCCCTTTCTCTCTTCTACTTCTCCTTTGTAAGGGTGGGGACCCTAACCCCGGTTCATAGCTCCGGTTAAAAGCGTTTAATCATAAAAAAAACATGATAAGTGAAAATGTGTAATATCCCCTTTTGGGATATTAATTAAATTTTATTAAACTACTTGCAAAGGAAGTAAACTTAGAAGAGAAACCCTTCTAGGTTCACCTCAACTAACTCAGTGTCGACTTCAATACAACCCAAATGGGGTTGGAGTGAGCCAAGGTAAGAGTTTAGATGGGTTTACTAGTCGGAATTAATACTTTTTTAACCAAATATCTTGCAGCAGTAGTAAAATAAATTAAATATGCTGAAAATGACTGTAAACTTCAAAAATTAATATCTCCCTCAATATTGACTCTTTTTGCATGAAATAAATTGCAGTTGGAAGATAAAATTTTCGGCTTTCAAATGAACCAACACTATAAATCACCACTTTCAGACCTGCATTAATTAATTTATGAC
Source organism: Taxus wallichiana var. yunnanensis (assembly GCA_018340775.1). Lineage (NCBI taxonomy): Eukaryota > Viridiplantae > Streptophyta > Pinopsida > Cupressales > Taxaceae > Taxus > Taxus wallichiana. The sequence continues at coordinate 112,760,514 of CM031240.1, forward strand.
AACAGATCGGAAAACCCTTCAAATTCACCCAAACCAGTCGATTTATTAAGAATAAATTCCAGCAAGGTTAGCAACTCCAAATATCATGAAATAAAGTGCATTTGCAATAGAATAATGAGCAAGAACAGTTCATATTTTATTCTTGCCAAAAACCATTCAAAAACACCATAAATCTCCTTCAAACAAGTCGATTTATACCATGGCAAATTAGCAACAATTTCCAAAATTTATTGGTCAAAAGATAGCTCAAAAACTCCCCAAATAAGCTCTCAAACTCACTCAATAATGGCGACTTCTGTAATGTCCCTCTTTTTTCGGATAGTTGTTGGTTGAAGACCTTTGGCCCATTTGGTCTACCCGACGGCCAAAGGAGGAAATTAAGGGTGACTTAAGTCATTATAAAATTATTATAAAGTGCCAATTTAAAAATAAAAATTATAAAGCACTTATAATAATATTATTATGACTTAATAAAGTGACTTTTAAGTGGCGAAAGTGATTTTATTTCACTATGGGCAAAAAGTGCGACTTGACATGGTGGGCAAATTAGACATCAGGAAAATAGTAAAAATATTATGTAATGTTTATTTGCCCAAGGGAGAAATGCGACTTGGTATGGGCATGGTTTTAGGGCAGTTTGGCACTCTCTTTTCATTAGATGATGGAAAGGTGATTTTATAATATTTTTCTTATAAAAAGGAAAGGGGCAACTTGGGCAATTCATTTGATGATCATTACTATTCATGCTTTTGCATATTTGGAGCTGTCACAAGCTGCAGAAATTTTTAGGGGACGAAAACCCTCTAGAAAACTCAAAGGAGGAACGAAAACTCTTCCTTTTTCTCATTCCCAAGTTGTATGAAGACTCAGGAATATTTCTGAGTATTTTTTTGATCTATTCTAGCTGGAGCGACCTCTTTTGGGGTTTATTTGCAAGTTTTTAGCGAGACTAAAGTGCTGTTTTGGAGCTGCTGTATGTGGGACTATTTGGCATATTTTTCTACATAATTTCCAGCACTTTGTGGAGGGTTTCAGACTGATTTTTAGCTGCTGTAATAAACAGGTCAGATCTGAAATTTATCTAATAAAAATCAGTATTTTGTTGCCTGAAAATTATAGTTTTTGTTTGCAAAAATTCCATCAATTACAAAAGAGGAATCAGAAAGGGTTAGGGTGATTTGTGTGGTTGAAAATATAAATTTTCTATTCCTACCCTAGTTGCATTTTCTGGAATAAATTCCAGAGTTGCATGAAATTTCAGTTTTCAATTGTTTTCCAGTTATACATTGTTAGGATATTTTATTGGAAAATATCAGAAAATTATCTTCCATTAAGGGGGATATTTCAAAGGTATCGAGCAACGATCATCCCACCTGGAGGGTTTTGTTTGATGCAGCCTAGAGAAGTTGGGCTACATAGATATTATACAAGGAGTCAAGCACGTATTCTAGCAAATTTGGATATAGGGAGTAGTGTTGAAATTATGGACAGGAGAGAAGGATCACGTAGTCCTCCACGACAAAAATGAGTTGACCCAGATCTTCTTTTCAGGGGTATGATTGAGTCTCATCATGAGATGATACAGACCATGAGACAGATGATGGAGAGGATGGCCATGGATAGGCCAAGAGACAGGCATGACAGGAGGGATAGGTCTATATCAGTAGCCAACAGTCACAGGAGACATAGCAGATCACCTACGGAGGTTGGTAGTGTGAGAGATTCCCCTCCACGTGAGAGGAGACATACGCATACAGAGGAGAGGAGATCTACTAGGACTGTGGATAGACCTATGCAACCTAGCTTCCTACCTAGAGATGAGCCACCAGTAGTTGAGGACCCACTTGAGGGCACAATCTTTTAGGATAATGTGATGGCAGCTCATGATGAGTGGAGAGCTCTACCAGAGGAGGTACGGAATGCCTTTCCCCTTCACCAATATTGTGTTCAGAGGAGAGAGAGCTTGAGAGCTATACAGGTACAGAGGCCTAGAGCACAACAGAACAAGGAATTGAAGCATGCCACCAACAAGGTGACCCTTTCCACCTTTGATGGTAGTGGAAAGATTAGCGCCAGAACATGGATCCACAAGCTTGATACATACCTCACTCTCAAGCCTATGCAGGAGCAGGAGGCTATTCAGTTTGCTACCTTACACCTTGAGGGAGTGGCATACGATTGGTGGCACCATGGGCTTATCACACAGAGGCATGACTTGCTGTGATCATATAGGGAGTTTAGTGAGAGGTTGATTGCCAGATTTGATCGCAAAGATGTGGAGCTTTATTATAGGGATTTGGCACAACTTCGACAAAGTGGGCATGTTGATGCATACATCAACGAATTCCAGTAAAGCGGTGATGGTGCCCGAGATGCCTGAGAGGCGAGTGGTGATGTTGTTCATTGATGGACTTCATGAGAGGCTGAGTGGATTGGTCAAGGCTCTTAAGCCTAGGACTTTGCATGAGGCTATTCGGACAACCTTGGACTTAGACACTACTCTAGTTCAGCCCCAAAGGAAGAACATCAAGGAGGAAAAATCACAACAACAAGAGCAGCCCACTTCTTCAAAGGTTGAGTTTACACCAAAGATGGAGCTTCGTAGGAAGAATTTATGCTTTCATTGCAACGAACCTTGGGGACCGGGGCATAGGTGTCTTGGGAAAGGCAAAATACATCTCATTAAGGTTGAGGATGAAGATTCACAGGATGAACATGAGCAACCAACACCAGACATTGCAAATGATGGTAGACTCACCTATCTTTTAGGAGCACTCAGGTTTAATCCATTCATGTTTGAAGGCACAATGTTTGGGTGTAGGATCATGGCACTTTTGGATAGTGGATCCACACATAACTTCATAGATGCAGGTTTGGTAGATCAAAAAGGTTTGCAATGTGATAACTTTGAAGGCTTTGATGTGACTATAGCGAGGTTGTCTCACTCTTCCTTGCGAAGAAGAAGGTTAACCAAGTTAGTATTTTATTTGGTGAGTATACACTTTGTGATGACTTCTATGTTATGGATTTGAAAGATAACAATGTTGTGTTTGGTATGCAATGGCTTCATTCATTGGGAAGAGTCACCCAAGATGTGCAAGCTATGGAGCTGAGTTTCCAACATAAAGGGAAACAAGTCACTTTGAGAGCACTCAAGTACATGCTGCCCCATCAAATGGCAGCCAAGTCTATGATAGTTTGGGACAAGGAACCATCTCATGAAGACATCTACAAAGATTTTTCATTGCATATCAGCACGGAACAACAAGGATGTGATGAAGAGTACGACAAATTTGGAGCATACATGAGGATGGTGGCACTAGTGACAAGTAAGTTGCATAAGTTCTTTTTTGCAGCTTTGAGCAGTTTTGTATAGTGCATGTGAAGCCATTCAAAAGGCTTCGGCTGATCTGGGATCCGAGGCGAGAAGGATGCAGAGTGCAGGTTTGTGATTGCTTGGGGGCAAGCAATCCCGGGAAGGGAGGATTGTAATGTCCCTCTTTTTCGAATAGTTGATAATCGAAGACCTTTGGCCCATTTGGTCTACCCGACGACAAAAAGAGGAAATTAAGGGTGACTTAAGTCATTATAAAATTATTATAAAGTGCCAATTTAAAAATAAAAATTATAAAGCACTTATAATAATATTATTATGACTTAATAAAGTGACTTTTAAGTGGCCAAAGTGATTTTATTTCACTATAGGCAAAAAGTGCGACTTGACATGGTGGGCAAATTAGACATTAGGAAAATAGTAAAAATATTATGTAATGTTTATTTGCCCAAGGGAGAAATGCGACTTGGTATGGGCATGGTTTTAGGGCACTTTGGCACTCTCTTCTCATTGGATGATGGAAAGGTGATTTTATAATATTTTTCCTATAAAAAGGAAAGGGGCGACTTGGGCAATTCATTCGATGATCATTACTATTCATGCTTTTGCATATTTGGAGCTGTCACAAGCTGCATAAATCTTTAGGGGACGAAAACCCTCTAGAAAAAGGAGGAACGAAAAATCTTCCTTTTTCTCATTCCCAAGTTGTATGAAGACTCAAGAATATTTCTGAGTATTTTATTTGATCTATTCTAGCTGGAGCGACCTCTTTTGGGGTTTATTTGCAAGTTTTTAGCGAGACTAAAGTGCTGTTTTGGAGCTGCTGTATGTGGGACTATTTGACATATTTTTCTACATAATTTCCAGCACTTTGTGGAGGGTTTCAGACTGATTTTTAGCTGCTGTAATAAACAGGTAAGATCTGTAATTTATGTAATAAAAAATCAATACTTTATTGCCTGAAAATTATAGTTGTTGTTTGCAAAAATTTTCTATTACTACCCTAGAAAACATCAATAAAAACATCAATTACAAAAGAGGAATCATAAAGGGTTAGGGTGATTTGTGTGGTTGAAAATATAATTTTTCTATTCCTACCCTAGTCGCATTTCTTGAATAAATTCCAGAGTTGCATGAAATTTTAGTTTTCAAATGTTTTCTAGTTATACATTGTTAGGATATTTTATTGGAAAATATGAGAAAATTATCTTCCATTAAGGAGGATATTTCACTTCCATATATTAAATAAAAATGCAAATAACTTATCAATCCAAGCTCTCAAGGGCACACACACTTCACAATGGGTGGTGTTAATGAACACCTTTTGTTTTTTGATCACTAGTGGGCATACATCCCTCTTCAAGCATGAAAATAAGTTATAATAACCGTCAACATGCGAAAAGGGGTGCCCATCATCTTCTTTTATAAATATTCTTTGCTCATTCTCCAAAGCTTTCTTCCTTTTGGTGTCATCTTTTAGGAGATTCTTTATTTTTAAAAATTGTTTGGAAGTCACACTCAAAAGCAAATATTAAATGCCCAAAAATCATATTAAATGCATGGGAAAATTAAATACAACAAATGATGCCCAAAGGAATCGACCCATGCCAAATTATTAATAAATGTGCTCATAGGATGAATAAATCCTTTTCTAAAAAATGCGACTTGCCTCCATTAGTCCATCTACCTCCAAATAATCATTAATTGGCCCATGATAAATCGATTTTCCCCTTTTTAATTTATTTATTTTTGACTTGCACAAATAAATAATATTTTAATTTTTAATTCATTAGCACAAATCAATTAATTATCCTTTAATCCAAGGGGAGTGGATAATTATTATTATATATATTTTTATTTAATTAATGTCCCAAAAAGGGGACATTACAAAATAGTTTATAATATGTGTTTAAAATATAGTTCTAGGTAGTGGTCAAACTACATAGTGCACATGCAAACTCAAAATAATTCATCATATTGCTCTTCATCAAGAGCATTAACATCATCATGTGGTGCATTAGAACCATAGGTAGTAATAGTGCTAGTGTTGATCCCACTAGTGTCTTTGTAGGTCTTCCGTGGAAGTCTCCTTTTTCTCTTCATTGATGTCGATTAATGCAAGTTGCATGATGGACACATCCAAATTAAAGTGCTTTGTCTCTATCTCTACTTCCCAACACATTGGTGTCGCTTCTTTGTAATCTTTTTTTTTCTCTTCCTTGATGTCAACTAATGCAAGTTGGGTGATGGACGCATCCATTTTAACATTCCTGGTCTCTCTCTCTCTACTTCCCAACATATTTGCATTGCTTCCTTGAAGTCGGCTTGCTTGTGTGATAGGAGCAGCAAATTGGAATGTGCATACACCAATTCTTCGCCTTTTTGGCTGCCAATCGATTGTTCTTAATTGAGTGAATAAATGAGTTTGCATGGCAATTTCTCTCAACTGAAAAGAAACTCACAACCTATTGAGGAAAATAGAATGCTTTTTTAAAAAAAAAAACAAGCATGTAAATTTATTTACTTAAGCATGCAACTCACATGTGCCCAACAACAATTGCACATTTTGGGCCCTCTCTGTGTTTGACTGCTTCCATACAGCCAAAAGGTTGTTGATAACCACATGGCACAATGCCTCTTACACCTTTCAAGTTGTCTTAAGATGACTGTGTGCTAGGCAAACCTAGTCTCAACCTTATAGGAAGTTGAAACAAATAAAATTTTACTTTTTTGAAAATGTACAATTAACAACATTTAAAAAAATTTAACATAAAAAAATGAAAAAAATTGTTTGGCTTACCTCGACTTTCAAAACAATTTGAAGATGGCCTCTAGCATGTGATGGTTCATGACAAACATCCGGATCTCATTGGTCAAAACGTACACTTGTTTGTTTCATTGGACTATGTTGCCATTTTTTTGCATCATTAGGCTAAGCAAATGAATGGCACAGGGTGTCCAAAACACGTGCTTATACCTTGCCTCAATCAACATAGCCGCGGATTTACAATTTTTAGTGTTATTTATTATTAGGACAATGTTTTTGTTTTGACAATGTGTTGTTATTTATTATTATTATTGGATTTTATGAGGTCAGCAATGAATTGTACATCCTTCACCTTCATTTTGCAATTTTTCTATCCATCAAAAATTATTGACCTGACTTTTGTTCCAAGAATCCCGAACGGGCTGCAATGAAGTATCTACATATCTTTTTCCCTTGTCTAACTATGTGGTGTGTACCTTTTAATTTATAGTGTCGATGGACCTTTTAAGGATTTCATTGATTCTCTTCACTATTTTTGCAGTATAGTGACCTATCGAGGTTAAATGACAGCCCATTGGCAATTTCCTTTGACTCATTCTTAAATTCTGCTTGCATAGTTGGCCCGCATCTTTTGTTCTTTTGTGGGTAAGAGGAGCATCTTTTTATTTGAAGAGGTTGCTAAAAAAGATGTGAGGTGGCCATGAGCCGAGGTATTAGATGGAGCAATAGTTGGCTTGTTCAATCGAGATCTTTTCTTTGATACTTTGATTTTAGGGCAGTTTCCTAATTCCCTTCTTCTTTGTCTTTTGATATATGCAAGGATTTTTGTCGTTGGCAATCTATTGTTTTTGTCTCACCAATGCAAATTGTGATCCTTGTCCATGAACCTGCACAGAAATGACCTTTTACCCGATTGTGTGAGCGCTCAATTTCAAATTTGCACTTGCTGCAACCAATGTTTTAAAAATCGGAACCGGACTCAGAACCGGCCGAGGTCCGGACCGAACTGGACTAGTTCAAACTTAATGAACCGGTTTACTAAAAAATACATAAAATTTTATATTTTTAATGAAAATAATATATTTGAAAGGTTAAAAACCATAATTCCAACAATTACACACAAAATATGCATAGTTTGCTCATGTATATAGTACCATAGTTGGAATACTCACATTCGGCAAATACTCGGCAGACCCCCAAAAAACAAACTCGGCAATATTCGGCCAATACTTGGGAATACTCGGCAACTTAAAAAATACTCAAATTTCTTTAAAAAAACATAAATTTGCAGCCAAAATCGTGTATTTGCAGCGTTTTCTTTCATTGCTATTAATGCTTTCTTTTTGTTGGGAACTTTACGATAGCATTCAGTCTTGTGTTTGAGGATGCGCAAATTGGAGTGTAAACACAAAAAAACTCTTAAAATAGCAAAAAAACCTACGCATCTGTTGATATGTGAAGTCAACATTTGAATAAGCAGGTTGCGACCAAGCTGGCAGGTGGGACGATTAGTCCGAGCACGGGAGAATACTCGCCGAGTTTTGGAAAGCTATCCAGTATTTTTAATTACTAATCATCTACTGAGCGACCAAAGCTCATGATTCTTTGGAAGATTGCAAGAAGTTGCTTGGTCCAAAAAGGTGCAAAGATGGATTTTATGAAAATAAGAAAAATATTGCCATCAATGTGTAGAGCTCGAGAAAATATACACTTTTAGAAAAAACGGCAAAGCTGAAACGGACCCACGAGATGAAAGTTATGGTACATGCAAGTTTTTCTGCTACATCTTTGGACCCTTTCCAAAAATGGCAATTTTTTGTCTGTCGTGTTTTCTTCACCAAAAATCCAAAAAGGAAAGAAATGCCAAAAAAGGAAAAAAACGGACTCGGCTAGTTCAAGATGAAACAGGACCGGTTCGACCGGTTTGGTACTAAACCGGCCGGTTCCTTACAAAACCGGCCGGTTCAGTACCAAACTGGTCGAACGGTCCGGTTTTTTAACCGGTTCATGTCTAAATATGTTGAACCCGGTCGAACCAAATTGGTTTGGTTTGGTTCACCGGTTTTAAAACACCGGCTTGCGCAACACAAAATACCCCCTCTTGGAATTTGCTTTCATAGTTACGTGTCTCCAAAACAATGAAAGGGGTTTGTTGGCTAGATTTTCTGCATAGCTGAAAACCTAGGCAGTCATGAGATAAATCTCCCTCATTTACCGGTGAGGCTCCCGTGTAAGATTTGTCAATTAAATATGCTAGTATCTATTTGGGGGTATTACTTTAACCATGCAACTCATGAACCATAGTTGTATAGTTTTGCAGCAAGTAAGCAATTGTTTAAAGAAAGGAAATATCTGATGAAGAAGGAAATAATATAAACATAGGAAAGAAAGAGGGAAGATGTGCAACCCAATCAATAGATTACAGAGTTGATTGCATGCACATAGACAGAACCAATAGATATTAACACACAAAATTATAAGCAAAGACAACTTTCAGATCTAGATCTAAAATAACACAGTTTATAAGTAGATCTAAGACAAAAAGTTAGAAACAAAATGCACCGTGACATAAAGTTCTCTTGAAATCTGCTCCTTTCTATTCCTTTGCTTCAAATAGCTATCGGGGTTTTCAAGACAAAAAGTCTGGAACACAAGAATCTTGTTTACAAACTCGATGATTAACCCGAAGGTTCTTTCTCTACTTATAGATTGTAGAAGAAAAATTACAAATGAGAAACTTAACTGAACTAGAACATAAACAAGAAGTAAAGATAACATCATCAATCATCTTCCTTTAATTCCTCTCCACGACATGCATCGGATCTATAGTCAAAATTATACACATCTGTCACTTATAGAATTGTTCCACAACTTAAAGTAATGGTTTTAAAACCAACAACTTTAAAGTTTTACAATTACATCCGGGAGCGTGGAAAATAGAAGAAGAAAGAGTAGAAGAAGAAAGATTAAGCTAGTTTGTAACATCTACATCTTCTTTTTGTTTTGATACTAAACATACTTGTCGAACATGTAATTCAACAACTTCCCATCTGTTTTAGCCACAACTTCTTTTACGTCTGAATTGCGTGAAGCCTTTGTTCAAAATCCGATGCACGCTTCCACATCCTTTAAGCTAGGCACGACTTCTCAATAATCAACCTCAAAGTCACCTTAGCAACTTTAGGTTTTCTGTCTTTTCTGTCCAAACTCAGGAGCAACTGCAAGTCATGTTCCTCCAAGTTGATCTCCTCTCTAGCCTCTGGGACCGACTGTGAAGCCAACCACTATGAGAAATTACTTCTCGGAGAGTGAGAAGTTCTTGAGTGTACCACCATTTCGTGCTCTGGTACAATGTCATGGCTACTGTCCTCTGTATTGTCCAAAGACAAAGCTCTTTCAAATTCTGCCATCTACAACTTCAACATTTCTTCAGGAAGAGGTGCTGATCGGAGTGGTTGAGGAGAAAAGACAAATGTTGCCAAATTCAACAGAGGAACGGCGGTATCTTGCTGAGGTGCAATAGTTGGTGAAGTATTTGATGCTGGAGAAGTCGGAACTAACACCATAGCCGTAGAAGTGATCTTTTCCCTTGAATGAGATTTTTTGTGCACTTTAATCTTTTCAGGCCTTCTGCTGCTTTCTCCCTCGTGCTTCCTTTTGAGGGTATCTCTTGTGCTGAGGTTGCCTGTGATCTAATTCATCAAAGCTTCATCAAGGCAATATCCCTTTGTCAACAACTAGTTTGAAGTATTGACTAGAACGGTGGTAGACCTTTCCTCGATCACACAACCCGATTGTGTGAACGCTACCTCTTTTTGAATATAGACTCTTATTTTGCTTTTCAAATCTTTTCTTGCCTCTGCTTTGCCTGAATTCTCTGATACCAATTGTTGAGCACAAGATAATACTGAGGGGGGGTGAATCAGTATTATGAAATTATTTCAAACTTTAATACTTGAACTTAGATCTATAATCATGAGCAATGTGAATATATCAAATCAATCAAAGAATACAAAACTTAATGCAAGTAGACACGGATATACGTGGAAACTCTTTCGGAGAAAGCCACAGAAACTTCTTTCTTTATATATATTTCTCAAAAATTTGTAGGCACCAACCTACTGGAGACACCAATCCCCAAATTATAGTTTTGTAGGCACCAACCTATAGGAGCACCCACCCCTTTTGCTAAGCACCAACTCAGCAAGAGACACCGATCTCTTTGAATATGAAGGCACCAACCTTCCTTACAAAATTTGCTTTCCACTTTTGAACTTGTTGCTTCCTCAACGAATAATGGAAAATTCTTCTTACTTTCAGATTTGCTGTTCTAAAATTCTGCCCTTACGCTTCCTCTTCTTCTTCTTTTTCCTTAAGATATTCAACTTGAATCCATGCTTTATAAGTCTCATATGAATCTTCTTATATAGCCTTTCGTACCTTTTCGAAAGGGCATTACACCTTAAACCATCACACCCTTTCATTAACATTAGTCGGCCTTTATTTATTAATTTATTCTTTCTAAACAAATCGTTGCCCCCTTTGAATTAATTAATGCACACATAAAGACTGCCCCAAATAATTTAATTATCACCTAAACATTCAATGTAGCCCCTTAAGACATGAGTGCTGCTCTCTAAGCAAGTTGTGGGCCCTCTTTTGTGCAAATCGTGGGCCTCCAAGGATAAATCACGGTCTTCATGAAAAAGCGCTGCTTTCTTCTCATCATGGTTGTCAAGATCTTCCTCTTTCTTGAATGTTGTTCGCTTTACACAGAATCTTTCTTTGTATTTCTCCTATAAAGGCGACCCTTTTCACATATATAAATATTTGATTTCTGCTCTTTTTGCTACTCTATATGTTGCTGGTTATTTCCGTTGACATACTCACAATTCCGTTAATAATTGCGTTACTTTCTGATAGATTTCCGTTTACCAGTTCAACACCTCTTTTGACATCAATGACAATATTTCCAACAATGGCAGCCACCAATGTTCTCTTGAAGTACAACTCTATCTCCTCCCATCCGATGGTATGCGTCAAGTAACATAGGCCCATCATCTTTAAGATCTGCAGGTATCCGTGCTAATCCATAATCAAACACTTGTCATGCGGCCGATAACTCTGAAGTCTTTCTTCCTAACCGTACTCGCTTTTGCACTTCATCCAAATTCTTCTAATGAAGGCACATGCGCGTATTCCTAGGAGATTGTCTTCCTTGCCACCCCACATGGATCGAAGTTCAGCGGTGCTGGGAAGAACTCATGCTCATACTCAGAGAACATCTCCGCTTCAATTCCTCTGGCTTTATGAATGCTTTGGTAGCTGTTATAGCCCACTGTGATAGAGAAGAAGCCTGTAGACTTGTGCCGTTTCGACTGTAGGTCATGCATCTCCACGAGTTGTCTGCTCAACCCCATGATGACCAATCTGTCGCTTGGATATCTGGGCAACTTGACTGTTCTCCCGAAAAGCCGGTGACCTTGAGGTATGTAAAGTCCACAAATTGGATGAAGATACTGCCAATCTGGGACACAACTTCCCAAGCTTCCTTGCTCACCCTGTTGGCCTTTAGATCACTGTTCAACCTGCAAATGAATCCGTAGAAGAATCCATCGTTGACCACTTTATAATCTTTATTGCATGCGGGCATAGTAAGCTGCGGATAGCACTCAAAAATAAGATCCTTGGAGAGCACACCACGTCTATCCAGCTTGGAGAAGATACCCTGCGAGGTTGCTGCATATACCAAATATGAAGTCATCTTGAAGCTGTAAGTCCGCCTCACATTTCGGAGCTGCTCACCAATGTTGTCACTAATAATTTTTGACCAATTGATTATAGAATCTGCTTTGTTGATTTCAATGGTCCTGATGAAGGCATACATCCATGAGCGGAAGTTGTGAGCGTTAGCTTCGCCATTTATCCTGCATAGCAATTTGGTAATGTCATCCACCTCCTGCACCAGATTGGATCGTGGAAGAGTCCTCGGGAACTTGGATGGAGATCTGGGCTTCTTCATATACCTGTTGTTCATTATGCCCACACAGTTGACTTTATGCTTTTCCCATCTTGCATTGTTGGCATCTAGTATGTTGATAGTAGTCACCACCTGTCGTGTTGGAATCTTCAGACAATAATTGATGAACTGTGCATCCAGCCGGATTATTGTCTTCCCCGCAGCATCTCAGATTGATCTGGATAGTGGGTGGTACGACCTTGCACACTCCATGACGAATTCTGGCAACTGGGCTGTGAATGGAAATGTTGAAGCTCGAATGATTCCACTGCTTTTGACTACATGCATGAGAGAAGCCTTTCCAGCGCTGAAGCTGCCAATCAATTCAGAAAGGGTTACGGACCTAGATCTGTGTCTCCGATGTCGGAAACCACGAAGTAATGCATGATTCGCCGAGCTTTCTCTTTCATCCCGCTTTGCCATGGCCAGATCTATCTTTGTCAGAGCAACTCTTTTTCTTTTATTCGGTCGAAATTCTTTACAACCAGTGCAGATCTGGGAATTTCTTCGGATTCGGAGGATATATTCAATGTATCTCGTAATTGATTTAAACTCCCTTTCAATTATATAAGCACCTGTAATGAATACCTGCAATTAATTTAGACAAAGATGGCAACCGGAACATGAACACTTGATTTTTATCATAAAAATCTGCATATATAAAGCCTGCTGCCCTAAAATTTGAGGCTTTGTTTGCATGCAAAGCAAACACGAACACTTTCAACTTCACCTGGGCACCTGTAATAATATGCAGACAATTAATCAGACTTAAATCAAGCTCCTTCAAACCTAGGCGCCAAACTTTGAAGCTTTCCGGCAGTGAAAACACCTTTTTCTGAGCAAAATTTCTCCTTCTTTGGGTGCCAAAATTGCTTGGGCTGCACTCCTTTGTTAGAAGAATTAATTAATTCATCATTATGGCAGCCCATGCTTATATAACCTTCATCATTCTATAATTAATAATTGCCCTTCCTATTTCCGGCAATTAATTAATTAAAAATCATGTTTTTCTCTTTAAACTTGGGCGCCAAAATTTGCATGCTTTGGGGCTGCATTAAATAAATTAAATTTATTTAATTTTAGCTTTCTTCCTTCAGTCTTCCTTGACTTCACACTATGCTTTGACCTCATGCGCCAAAAATAGGAATTAATTCCATCAATAAATACTATAAAAAGTATTATTTCTCCTCTAGGTGGGTCACATTTTTTTGCATGATATAGGGTTGCATTAAATAAATTAAATTTATTTAATTTTAACATTTTATTTCCAATCTTCTTTATGCTTTCATCATGCGTTGACTTTTCCTCATGCTTGAGCACCAATTTTAGGAATAGAAACAATTAATTAATACTTTAAAAGGTATTATTCTTCCTCTAGGTGGGTCGCACTTTTGACATGGCTGATTTCTATTTTTAAAAGTCACTTTTTGATGGGAAGAATCACCTGCACCGCAGCTCCAAAAATCCGATGGTCCACTTAAGTTTGTTTGACTTTCATAATGGAATTTTTAGCTGCAAGGCGGTAAGAAATTCCCATCAATGCCTTAAGTGATTTTCTTTTATTTTATAATGAGAATTTTCATCCTGCAAGGCAGTACGAAATTCCCTTCCGCTTACTCTTTGCCTCTAATTTTCCTATTATGACTTAAGTGACTTTGCTTCCATGGGAAAAAGTACCTGCAAGGCGCTTACAAAATTCTCACCTACCGTTACTACCAAAAATCCAATCGCAGCTTAAAACCTTTCTTTCCCAAAAATGCGACTTACCCAGAAGAGGCCTTTTTTGTGCATGACTTCGTCTTTTTAGAGAGAACCAAACTTCCTGTGGCAAATTCTTTCTGGCATGACGTCTGTAGATGATTTCCAGATACTCCAGGCAAGAAAACAAATTGAACTGGCAAAGGAATTGACCTAGGGGAATTTCACAGAAAAAAACACGCAAAAAACACAAAAACGAAAAACGTTGCTAGAAGTCACAGACAAAGCCCAGGATTCATTCCTGGTGGAAACCCTACTGGTATATGGGAATATTGACATGTAAAACCTCAACAGGGTTAAACCGGAGCACAATTTACCTCAAACGGGGCTTAAAATAATTAAATAAAAATTTCCCAGAGCAAACCCTAAGCGACAGAATATAACGAGTTTGGGCATCTGAGTATTTGTCAAAATTTGCTTATATGACTCTCTGGGAATATCTTGACGCAATACAGACATTTTCTGGCAATAAAAACACAAAACGACCCATTGTTTTAGAAGTACGATTTTTTTTTAACATGGGATAGTCTCAGATTTCAGGGTGGAATTTGGGGACACCAGGATTTTTCAAAGTGTTGCCACTTGGCCCAAAGAGTACCTTGCTGCCATTATTGCAAATATCTGTACCTGCAAGTTTTAAAATAAACAAAATATTATGGAAATGAAAAACAAAACCTAAGCAACCTTTGCTTGTTGACAAACTGAAGAAAATATAACAAAAGAAGAAAACAAGATGCCGTGTGAAGATTAAAAACAATATAAAAATTCTCAGCTTCAATCCAAGAATCCTCCTCACTGCAAGCTACTCAATCTCCATGGCAGCAAATGGGCACTTGTAGTGGTGTTGGAGTTGGCAAACAATGACATTGGAACTTAGATTGATGAAGTTTCAACTCTACACATTCATGAAAGAGGTAAATGTGTTGTTTTCCTACACATTCATGAAAGAGGTAAATGTGTTGTTTTTGTTTTTCTTTGGTGAAATAAGTGGCAAGCTATGTATTTATAGCTTGTAGGATTTCTTAGGTTTATTTTTCCTTTTTAATTTTTGTTTTTTGTTTTTAAGTGATTAGAAATACCCTACCACATTAAGTAACCAGATTGACCTTCCCTATGGAGCACACAATCTTAAGCCTAGACCACAATGGCCGTTCATCCTCATTACACAACTTATTCAGTGATTATTAAAATAGTTTTTGACTGTAGTCTATAACCTTTCATTATCAACTAGTTGTCAAGTAACCTTATAACAATATCTAATCTACATACATCATCGTGCAAAAGTGATCATAAGTTGCAAGATTTGCTACAATCATATTACTGATTGTACACTAAGCTTCTATTTAATTCTTAGTTTTAATATCCTCCAATTACTGTGTTTTGGAAGAGTGCCGTAAAACCATAAATATACAAGAGAAATCCAAAAAGAGAAGGCAATCCAACCATTCTGAATGTTCAAGTAAACAAGATTAAGTGTAAATTTCATTCAAACAATACCATGTTAAATCCATATGGTATAATGGATACAAGTACCCATTTCTATCAAATTTCACCTTCTGATTTTCAAAGCCATTTTTAAGAATTAAAACAATTATAAAGTCAAACCTTTAATATAGTTATCTTGAGAAAAATATCTATTAGATAATTCAACAACTGTTAAAGAATGTTATAAAAATACCAAAAAGTGCTATATTCTCATTTTACAAGAAATGACAATGCAAGCATAGATGCCAATCTCTCCGATTCTCAATTTTAGTTAAACACACGGAATTATGCAAATTTCAAAAGAATTTGCGACTCTTAGAAAATTGTCTTGTGAAAACTGTAAGTGCCTTATTTGATAAGGTAAAAAGAAAGTAAAAGGAGGCTGTCTAATTTTTTTACAATCCCATAACTCCACAGAAGGCTTATGCGACTGAAGCATTGGATGACATGCTCCTCTAGTAGCATACAAATATGTTTAACTCTGAAGGAAAAAAACTCAGTTTTAGTGAAATAAAGTAGTTAGCTGTTTCGCTAAACAGCACTTCCATTTCCATCAATTCCCCCACAGGATATGCCTCTAAAGAGCTCCAACTCCAAGCCCCAGACTAGATTTAGTGGACTGCAAAATACCAGACCCCTTCAATGAAAATAGCATCGTCCCATAAAAATGTTGACAACAAACAGAAAATATTCAAATCCATTATATCCAAAAACTTTGATACAGATTTATGAGCTCCTTTGCTCAGTAGTTATTATTAACGTAGCCTTCCCTTGCTTCACCCCAAACTGCAGTGACCATGACAGATCAATAGAAGGTTTCAACCCTCAATAACATCATCAGCAGACTGTGTACAGCTGTCCTCCATACACTACACTCACAATAACATCAGCAGCAGTAGCACATATCTTATGTTTCAATCAATATAAACAGATAATATAACCATGCATACCTGATGGCAAGTAAATGCTGAGCAGAACTGCAACGAGAGCAACAAAATTGATCTCATTCTCATCCTCGTCAGCCTTCTCTGGTTGTTTTATCTTAATTACTGCAACAGCCCTATACCAGATGGATCTTGCTCGTACATCCAATGGTTATAAATCTTGCAGTGCCTCGCAAGCCACACATATATATCGCCTTTGGCAAAATTGCTTAGCAGCAGAAAATTTAGGAAGCCCCTCCATGGGACCCTTAGGTAATTAGGCAACAATATTCAACATCCTTCTTCAAGAGATATTTTTCATTCAATAGAAGCCTATGGGAACCTAGGCTCATTATGGCACTAGATGAAAATCCTCCTACCATAGAGAATTGGCGCTAGCTAAGACAATATTTGCGAAGGATAAATAATTTTAATTGGATTGCCACCATATTCAGCAAAAAAATCATGAGAATCAGCCTAGCATCACTAATTATCCTAGGATTTATACGCAGAATGTTAAAAATATTTAAATAGGCTTATCTAGATTTTTTTCATTTTTGAATGCTATTTAAGCAGCTGAGTTGTGGTAAACTTACGAGATTGTAAACTTGTGCAGGTTGTGAAGCTGAAGGCTTTTAGCAAATTTGAGAACACAGCAGAAGCTTTAACTGCTGCCACGCTGCTAGTTGATAGCAAACCTAGCAAGGGGCTACGCAATTTTCTTCGCAAACAGTGTGAGGGAGAAACATTAGCAGTAGCAGATTCAAAGCTTGGGAATGCAATAAAGGAAAAATTGGTATGGTATTGACCCAAATTTTGAATTGTTATCTTTTATCACACAATAATAGTATCTGCTAAATTATTTAATGTTGGCACTAATGATTTTTTTCCTTCTTGATTCAGAAAATTGAATGTGTACATAATAATGCTATAATGGAGTTAATGCGTGGTCTACGAGCTCAGTTGAGTGAACTTATAATTGGTCTTGGAGTACAAGACTTAGCTCCTATGAGCTTGGGCCTGTCTCACAGCCTTTCCAGGTTTAAGCTGAAATTCAGTCCTGATAAGGTATTTCTTTTTTGAATTCACGAGGACATGATTCTTGTGTTCTACTTATAATTACCAGATATGTGCAATAATTTCTTTCTATGGTCCTTGTTGATATTTATGATCTATTTTTCACAGTTCAAGTTTTTATAAATAGATTAACAGGCTTTATTTTTTTCTTCTAGATATTCTCACCAGTAACAAATCTATCTATAATATATATTGGTTGAGCCTTTCAGTTTTCTATCTTGGAATTTTTAGACATTTCTTTACATCCTTGATTTTACTAAATCAAAGCTTGTTGAACACTAACCTGTATAGGATATTTTTGTAGCACAAGATCCTTGTATACTTATTCTTTTGATTTATTTTATCACTTAAATAAATCATTATATCCTGCTTTCCAGGTGGACACCATGATCATTCAGGCAATTGGTCTACTTGATGATCTTGACAAAGAACTGAATACATATGCAATGAGGGTACGAGAGTGGTATGGATGGCATTTTCCTGAACTGGCAAAAATAGTGCAGGATAATATACAGTATGCAAAAGCAGTAAAGCTTATGGGCAGCCGTACAAATGCTGCTGATCTTGATTTTTCAGAGGTAGATACATCTAAACCATTTGGAGCATATAATCACTACCACATGGCAATAACATGTGGTGGCATCTTCATTTTGCTTTTCCCTTTACAGATACTTCCAGAGGAGGTTGAGTCAGAGTTAAAAGAGGCAGCAGTGATCTCCATGGGAACCGAAGTCAGTGATCATGACATGATTAACATTAAAGCACTTTGTGACCAAGTTATATCCTTATCGGAGTATAGAGGGCAACTTTTTGATTATTTGCGAAGTCGGATGAATGCCATTGCGCCTAATTTGACTGTTCTTGTGGGGGAACTTGTTGGTGCTCGCCTTATTGCTCATGCAGGGAGCTTGTTGAATCTTGCAAAACAACCAGGAAGCACAGTTCAGATTCTTGGGGCTGAAAAGGTTCTAGATTTAATTATTCCTTCTTATCTATAATCATTTAACATGGGTTTGATTTACTGGTTTTAATTTCTGTCCCAAGACTTTCCCTGTAGGATATTTGAATTTATCTTTCCATTGTTGAGTATATATCTTGTTTTCTTATAATTATGGTGAAGACACGTAAAAGACCAAAAATGTGGCTTTTATCCTCCATTATTGAGTATTTTTATTGTTTTCTTATTCCTTACAGTGACGGCGGAGATATGTAAAATACCAAAAATGTGGCTTACATTATTTTAGGTTCATTGGTTTTTTGGTGCACAGGCTTTATTTAGAGCTTTGAAAACCAAACATAATACACCAAAATATGGACTCATTTTCCATGCTTCCCCTAATCGGACAAGCTGCACCAAAATTGAAAGGAAAAATTTCAAGATCTCTAGCTGCAAAAGCTGCCCTTTCAATTCGTATTGATGCTCTAGGAGAAAGTCAGGATGCCTCCCAAGGTTTTGAAAGCCGAGCCAAGGTAGGTTACTTTAGGACTATCAATTTTTTTGCAAGACTAACATGTTTTTTGCAATGACTTACTTTATATCACATGCTAGAAATATTTTGAAACATTTGAATATTCTTGCATATGACGTAGCTTGAGGCCAGATTAAGGCAGCTTGAAGGAAGGGCTCTGGGACGACTTGCTGGATCTACAAAGGGAAAGCCAAAGATAGAACCTTACGACAAAGAAAGAAAGAAGGATGCACATGGTCTTTTAACAGCTGCAAAGGTATTAACCATCATTTTCAAAAGCTTTTCAATGTTCAAACTTGATGGGTCAACTGAACATCTTGAAATTAGTATTGCATTTGTTTGTTGTAAATAACCTTCTTCTTTTTACCACTAGGAAGTAGAAACTTTCTTGAGTAAACATTGTTGTATGAAGAACTCATACATGGTTTTTGTTGTGAGCATGCGCTAGTTTAAGAAGATATATTACTTGTTGAAATAGATTATTTACAGGAATCAATGTTTTGACATGCAGACATATAATCCAGCAGCAGATTCAACTATCGGGTATAGACAGACATTAGATAGCAAAAATTGGAGAAGCCGGCAGCAACGGGTCTGAGCCAGAAACATCATGATCTGGTGCAGAAGGGCGATAAGAAAAGAAAGCATGAAGATATAAATCAAGATGAGCTGTTACACTCGGAAGAACAGGCAGAAGAGCCTGAAAAAAAAAGAAAAAAAAAGAGGGAGGGAGTAAAAGAGATGAGACCCCAAAGGAAGAAGAAAAGACAGTTGAGCTTGAGAAGAAGAGAAAGAGGAAACAAGAAGACAGACTAGGGGAAGAAGAAACTCCATACCAAGGAACAGAAGAGCCCAAGAAGAAGAAGAAGAAGAAGAAGACAGAAGGCAGAATGGAAGATGAGCGGCAAGAGGAAGCAGGAGAATCTGACAAGAAGAAAAAGAAGAAGCAGCAACATGTTAGCAAAGGGGACGGCCAAGAGGAAGAAGGAATGGTGTTGACTGATGAAATGCCGAAGAAGAAAAAGAAGAACAAAAGCAAGACCCCCACTTCTTCATGAATCTTGAAAAGGTCTCTACAGTTATTGATGCTGCCAGTAATTGATTATGTTAATTGAGATACTAAGATGTAATATTTTTGCTGCTGGAATTTGTGAACCAATTCTGCTGGAAAATTCCTTGTTTCCTGCTGTTTCTCTTTTCGAGCACAAGGCACTTGAATGCCCTAATTGTTGTAATTTTTCTGAGAAATATAGCAGCCTTTTCTCTCCCTTTATGCAGCACCCGCCGAGGAAGTACTACCAACTTTGACACTAGCCCCAGTATCTGTAGAATGTACAATAATAATGATTAGGATTCAGACATTTATTTTATGATAAACACTGATAAGCAGCAGGCACTTGAATGCCCTAATTGTTGTAATTTTTCTGATAAATATAGCATCCTTTTCTCTACCTTTGTACCACACTGGTCTAGGAAGCACTACCACAACTCTATCTCCCAGTTTCTGTAGAATGGACAATAATAATGGTTAGGATTTAGACATTTGTTTTATGATAAATACTGACAAGCATCTGGCACTTGAATGTCCTACTTGTAATTTTTCTGAGAAATATAGCAGCCTTTTCTTTACCTTTGTACAGCACTGGCCTATGAATTACTACTAACTTTGACACTATCTCCCAGTTTCTGTAGAACGTACAATAATAATGATTAGGCTTTGGACACCTTGATAAGCAGCAGGCACTTGAATGTCCTAACTGTCTTAATTTTTCTCAGAAATTTATCAGCCTTTTCTCTATCTTTGTGAAGCAGTGGCCTAGGAAGTCTCTGCAGAATGTACAACAATAATGATTAGGCTTTAGACATCTGTTTTATGATAAAGCTCAAGTTTAACTGTATTCACTTTAATAATATATTAGGATTTGATTTTCGAAATAGGCATCACTATAATAATATATTAGGATTTGATTTTCGAATAGAGATCATCGATTGATCTTTGCCCACATAACTTTGCGATTCTAAGATGTCATCATAGGGTGTTAGGTGTAGACTCTGATCTATGATTTTGTTCTTGAGAAGAACAATATGACTTTATCCATGAAGATCTGGGGTATGATAAACAGGTAGAGAAGTCTGACTCTTTGAAATGTTCTACGAAATCTGCCACCGTATGCTTGCTCTTAAGTCTTTAATTTTGCCCTTATCTGCAACACAATCAAACTTGGGTGAGATCTCTTGGAAAGTGGGAGATGTCTGAGAACATATTATACGGCAATCATCACAAGTTACGTTATGGTTTGATATCTCTAACACTAGTTCCTTGTAGACGAGCACAACAAAAGCTTGTCAATAAATGTATTGAATCTTGAAGCACTATGTATTTGGCATCACTCTGCAACTTTCAATTCTAACAGGAAATAAAGAGCAATTGATACGATATGGAGTGTATGGTTGTGCACCAAGCCGGGCAAATTTTCAACCGGGCTCCTAATTATCTTCTCTTGTTATTCAATAAATTGCCTCTAAGCCAAAATGACTTTCTAAATGAGAAATCTTATAAATTTGAACTTGTTTGGAAATGGTTAGCTTCATTTGTATAATTTTTGTATCATAAGAAATTGCAGCAAACAAGACATCGACATATCATGTCTAGCCATTGCATGATTAAGATACTGAGACATGCATATCT
Organism: Taxus wallichiana var. yunnanensis; assembly: GCA_018340775.1. Lineage (NCBI taxonomy): Eukaryota > Viridiplantae > Streptophyta > Pinopsida > Cupressales > Taxaceae > Taxus > Taxus wallichiana. The sequence continues at coordinate 112,782,035 of CM031240.1, forward strand.
AGTGAATTCATTGATCGGTGCTGCCGATAACATCCTGCTATGAAGATAGCTGCGATCCAACAGAAGACTTCTATGGATGCATTTTTAATTAGTAAAGATACACATCCATCAAAACATCTCTACGGTTGCATTATCTCTGTTGTCTACATTGTAATGAATGGTTGTGTGTTTCACATCATTAGGATGGTAGAAGCCCGAATATTTTAGCTGTCCAATAAAAATTTTGTATACATATGTGTATGCAATCTTTTAGGCGATGCATCTCTAGGGACCCAAGATGTGTCTTGGAGACAAATGCCTCTCGGGTTCTAGAGACTTGTTCCTAAACATCTCCAATACCAAGAGACTTGTACCAAGGCATCTCCCAATACCTAGAGACTTGTACTAAGACACCTCCCAATACCTAGAGACTTCAAGTCTGCAGTTTTCTAACATGAGCTACAATCTCCTATTACAAAATGGAAAAGAAAGTAATGAACCCAACCATTCAATTTATTAGGGGCTGGAGTTGTATGATTGCTTGGCAGCGCAGAGGGACTATTTAGGAAACTAAACACATGCCAGTGACAACCCGCGTCTCTTTAGAGGAGGATCCCCATAATGAGTACTAAGAAGAAGAGGCTTCAGTAGCACTTTCAGAAAATTTTCACTCCATATACTACCTTGGCTTCAGTGATGGCTGCCCCAGAAATTTATGTTACAAGTTGATCCCCATTAAGGTGACAACTTGTGACCGCAACAAATTAGACATTAATTTTCCCAAAGAAAACTGTTCAATGCTTTTTCTTCGATGCAGAATGGAAAATTTCTTGGAATGGATAGACTACCTTGTGAATTTTACAAGGAGACATGGGCTATTGTTGGTGAGGATTTCGAGTGTTTAGTGGGTGAAATCTTTTCTACTGGCTTGTTGTCTCAGTTTCTTAATCAGGATTAATCAAGTTGGTTACCAAATCTTCAAACAAAGACTCCATTGGTGAGTGGAAGCCAATCATTCTTTTTAGTGTTTCTTATAAGATCTTTGCCAAGGCACTTGCACTTTAGATGAGAAGTATTGTTAGCGGGGTTGTCCACGAATGACAAACATATTTTGTCCAACGATGTTTCATCTTGGACATCGTTTTATCTACTTTGAAAGCTATGGATTGGGTGACAGAAACAACAATTCTTATCTAGCACTCACAAACCCATGTCTCTCCACAAATCATAAGATTTATAATGTTTAGCTTTTTTGTAGTGATTTTTTGATTGGAGGAGAGCGTGGACCCCACCAGGTTTGTGAGTGCTAGGTAAGGTCATTTGATAGAAACGTGTCAACAAATTTTGTTCTTGAAGATAGACTTTGATAAAACTTATGATAAGATTGATTGGTCTTTATCTCTAAAATGCTAACCTTCCTAGGATTTGGATTGAAATTCTTAAAGATGGTGAACATTCTTTTCTCTTGTGTCTCATCCTTCATTTCTGTCAATAATGTCCTTTCTTAACGTATTGTGCTTCATCTTTCCATAACACAAGGCTGTCCTCTAACACCTTATCTTTATGTGCTTATAATTGATGCATGGGGATATTTATTACAAGCGTTGTAGATAGAACAATGTTAGAGGTATTTCTCTGCTGATGGCCCCGAGATGACAATCAATCATTCTGCATTGATGACTCTCTTCTCTACATTCAAGCAACCCAAGTTTTAGTCACGGGGGTGAGAGATTGTTTGATTTTTTTCTGGTAACTTATGGCCATTCCCAATCATCATAAACCTAATTTTTGGCTGATTGATTGGGATAACCCACCTTCTTAGAATCCTACCAAGTGGTTCTTTGTCCATCCGGGGGTGATTGTTAGATACCGAGGTATCCCTTTTGGGTTGTTGAGTTTCTATAAATATCAACCGGGTCTATGATGAAGAAGAGAGGCAAGATGCAATCTAGAGACATCATATGAGTATGTGAGTTAGTGTACTAAGCACATTAAGTGTTGAATACTATTTTGTATTGAAAGTTTTTATTGTAGTTGCACAAAATTTGTGCATGGACTACTGAAGTACTACAAATAGGGTCTTGTTCGAATCTTGTTGTACTATTGGGTTAGATTAAGTACAATAAAAATATCTATATTACTGGGTTTTTCACCCAAAAAGGTTTCCCTAGGATATACATGTGCCTATTTTTTATGGTTTTTTTTTCATAAGTGCATTGTACTAAGATTCATGCTCATCTTTCATCTTTTTCTACATTAGATCTATTTAAGTTTCTTTTTGGGTATGCATGGCTTATGCATTCCATTAATTTCCCAACACTGTCCACAAAGTAGTTCACTCCTCTACTTTTGGATTTGTAAGGCGAATGGGAGAGATCCTAGCAATTGTCACACAAGAAACTCAAATTTACTCAAAGGATTTGTCTACAAGTGCAACCTCCCCGACTAAACACTCAATTAAGTGTCACTAGTAGCTTAATCACACACTTACAAGATACAACATAAATTAGAATTTCTCTAATGCGAAAATAATCATGATATCCATAACTTGCATGCTTTCCTTATGAGGATTTAAACACATGTAGAGGAGACCCAACAAGTATGAAGACACAATTACATAAAAAGACCTCTAAAGATGTATATAATGGAAATAGAGATCTCGGAGGGAAAAACACAAGACTTGATAAAATGAGGGTGATTATGTTGACTTCGGCCTATTCCTTCATCAATTGGGCCAAATCAGTAAAGATTTAGCAAAGGAGCCAAAATAGCCATAAGAGCTACACAAATTCACACAATTGATATGGAAATCTCCACAACTCGGATAAATAATTGATATCTTACCTAGGAACCAAATATTCATCGATTAATGTAGTTTATAACCCAAAATATAGCAAATGAAATATTAATAAGTGCAAATTCAATCATAACTTCACCAATATTTTATAACTTTTTGTTTCAATGACTACACATCAACCTTTGACACATTATTACCAAATGGATCACCTAATGACTAGATTGATTACACATATGACTCTAGTGACAACTTCCTTTCTATCCACCACCTCATTTATCAATCAATTAATCAAATATGCTTCTCTCCCGTTCTTATATTTTAACATCCTTTAGTTATGACAATTATCCATGACATGAAAAACTAAAACAACGCTAAATTCTTACCTACAAATCAACCAAGGGGTTAAGAAACCCCAACCAAGAAATGGAAATCCAAATTTGGTAAGTCAAGAGATGATTTGATGAAGTAAATACTTTATCTATTTATATACATTTATGGATTTTTCAAGAATTAGAAATAGAGGGAATTTAGAAATAGAGGGAATTTAGAAATGAGAAGAACCAATGAGAAGAAAATAATGAACACGCACAAATTACTCAAGCATCTCAACCACAAATCAAATGAAAAATGGAATCCCAATTTCATTCTACAATAGATCCAAGGGTCCCAATTAATCTTAATGATAAATAGTAGATCACTTGAGAGGCCCAAAACATTTGTAGAAGTGAAAAATCCAAAGAGGGAAATATGATGTGGTAAAGAAAAGAAAATGGACCATGAAACTCTATCTTGAACTACTTGCAAACTCGACACCAATTTTCCCCAAATTGATATCAACACGCAGCTCTATGAACAAGCTTTCTAAGTGTTTGACTATTCCTTGATCAAAGCTCCCAATCAAAATTTATGGCTAAAAATATATTATTCTCTAACTTAGCTTTGCATAATTAGATTTAGTGGAATGTAGTTTTACAACCGTAGTCCACTTTTATTTTTGGCATTCAATCACATGGCATGTTATGATTGGTTAATTCTAGCCATGTGGAAAGTTATAGTTCTTCATGTTTATAGAGCAAGCTTTCCATATAAGTCACAAGAGGCTACTAGATTGCAACACATGTTGCTATCCAAGAGTTCGATTGACATCAAGCTCCTTCCCTTCCTTGTATTTGACAATCATCATAGGCTGCAAGCTTACTAGATTTGGCCACATGCTACAATCCAAGAGTGTTTTCCATCGAACGTCCATAGTCCTTGCCAACTCTTCCCTATGTTTTCCTTCTATATTTTTTGAGCTCGAGCTTCCTAGTTCATGCCACATGACACAATCTACGAGATTTTCCCACCATATTCCACAACCTTATTATTCCTTCATTTCATTCTTGTGGGGTCTTAGAGCGTTGGATTACAATATGCGTCACCATCATGGAGCTCTAAGTCATGGGGCTATCTTTCAACCTTTGCAAGCTTTCTTTTGCCTTTGCGACCTCAAGGCCACTAGATTACATCACGTGTCACAATCTAGGAGTATGGAGTTGTGTAACCTTTTGAACCTTGAACCCACTTTCCTTCAAATTTTATCCAAGTTCACGAGCTTTGAGCTCATGAGATCGTTCCAAGAGTCCTGGATCACTCTCAAGTTCCTTCCTTCCTTGTATTTCATGATCATCATAGGTCTGCAAGATTACTAGATTTGGCCACGTGGTACAATCTAGGTTTGTTTTCCATCAAAAGTCCATAGTCCTTACCAACTCTTCCCAATGTTTTCCTTCTATATTTTTTGAGCTATGAGCCTCCTAGGTCACACCACATGACACAATCTATGAGATTTTACCAACAGATTCCACGACCTTATTATTACTTCATTTCATTCTTATGGGATCTTAGTGAGTTGGATTGCAATATGCGTCACCATCATGGAGCTCCAAGTCATGGGCCTATCTTTCAACCCTTGTAAGCTTTCTTTTGCCTTTACTGAACCTCAAGGCCATTAGATTACATCACATGTCACAATCTAGGAGTCTTGTTGGGCCCCTTAAATATTGGTTAAGTACAAAAGGGCGGATAGGCGCGCAAGGCCTAGTTGAAGAAAAGCGCACAAGGATAAGACATGCAAGGCAAGGCTTTAAGAAACTCATGTGGCACGCACACGAACAAAATCAAGGGTTCGGGACTTAGCCATATTGGGTGTTTTGGCAGAACACGTGAAAATCATGACCCAAATGCGCATGCAAAGTGGATAAGGTGCCAACCTGGCGATAGGGTGGCCCAGGAAGGAGCATGCATGCGATAGAAGCTTCTAGAAGCTCATCATGGGAAAAAGTGGAAAGCTCAGACCTGGAGGAGCATGCTCGCATGGAGGACCACATTCAAACACTTGGCATCAGATCTAAGGCCGCTGGAGGATGAGTTGGCAGTCTAGAAAGCCTATATATACAAGTGTCTGCGAGAAGGAAATAGGGAGAGAGAGAGAGAGGGGGCGAAGCTCTGAGAAAATACTGCAAGAACTCTGTTAGTTTGGGTAATTGTGTTTAGGGAAGGATGTATCAAGGGTATGGGTTATAAATTTCTTTTGAGAGCCTAGTCATATGAGTCCAGATATAATGCATGATTGCGGTCTGCTTCTCTATAACATTTTGTAATGGCTCCATGAATGTAATGAGGTTACCAACTTATAATGAATATGAACATTGATGATTCTAATGCATAGATTTTTCTCATAGTTCTTTCTCATTTATGTTTATGATTAAGTATGTACGCGCTGTGCAACTTCTTTCTTTTTGGTATAAGTTATTCAATATGTTAAATTTTTTTGTCTGAAATGACTGCAAGGACCTAGAAGCCGTCTGAGCTCTATGGTGTTTGTATCTTTACTTCCTTCTAATTCTCTTAAATCTGGATCATAGATGATGTTTCCCACTAAACTCACATAAAGAGAGACTCGACACCCGCGTGTGCCTCGGGGAGCGCCAGCCCGCTGGATGATAGGTCGCACGCATGGGGTTCTTTTCTTTTGTGATAAGGGTAAAAATGACTACATCTTGGTTCTGTTTCCGGGACCCTCTTTTCGAAGTTGTAGTGGGAAATGACATACATCATGATCTAGGTAATGAGTAATGATAGAACGTTTAACTTTGGAAAGTGTTGAATCATGGTTCAAGAGCATGGAGGATGAATTTTCTCATAGATTTAGCATTGGACCTGAGTTTGATGCACGTAGATGGGTAGAAGAGAATCTCTACCATGATTTATATAATTTTTTTTTTTGTTGTTTCTTAGTAGAGTTTGTATGAATGGCTCTCAGCGTATGCGTCTAGATCAAGATGGTATTCTAGATCATGCGCGTGGACCCAAGAAGATTACCAGAGGCTGTAAGATGTAGATTTGATGTGGACTCGTGCTGTGGATCATTGGTGGGAAGGTGTGTTGGCTAGCTACACTATGGAGTACGCTATTTCCACATATTCTTGCTTGAAAGTTGCTGAGTTTGAATTTCTACGGGAGCCCAGAGGATCATTTCTACGTGCTATCCCTCTGGCAATGAAGATCCTGGTTGTTACTTTGGGTTTAGAGGCATTTCCAATGGCCGGCTAAACCATTCTGAGCACTTGGGCGAGGGAGCTAGGGTGGAGGAAGATGGAAGATATTACGACAGAGAAGGAAAGAGAGGAGAGACGGCTCAAGTATAGTGAAGTGCGTGAAAGGGAGATTACTAGATGACGTGAGGCTACAAGTGTGATGGATCTATGGAGGCAGACGTTCTGGGACGGAGTTGAGGTTCACGCAGAGGACATGGAACCTGAGCAGTATGTGCTACCTCATCTTGTAAAGCGTGTAAGAGAGACCCCTTCGGCTTCTGATGAGAGTTTGTCACACGAAGAAAGAAGAGTCATTGGCATGTATCTGAACCCACCTAGTGACCAAACCCCGGTGCTTGGTTTTCCAGAGCAAGGAAGGAGTATCATTGACCCAGTTGGAACCAGTGGAAGTGACAAATTTGCACCTAGGAGGTACAATTTTTCATTTCCCACCTCTATGGTTACACCTATCCCAATATTCGGAGGAGCCTTTAGACAAGGAGCAAGTATACAAGCCTTCGGTCTAGCGTCTGGAAGTGGCGCGAGGTACAATAGCGGTAGTGGGGCATTATCATAGACCGTCGACGCATAGTTTAGTGGAACCTTGGGGCACTTGGCACAACTACTACATGACCTGGTGGTTCGGTGGATCCGGTGAGTCGGGAGGGACAAGACCTGGTGGACCTAGTGGTTCCGGTGGATTTGGTGGCTCAAGAGGCACAGGACACAGTGGGTCCGACGGCGGAGGAACACCGAGGGAAACCAAGGCTCGCTCGGGAGGACAAGGGCTCCACCACCCCCTCAAGTCTTCTTTGAGATGTTGTTACACTTTCCAGATTACAGAAGTATTGAGGATGGTGCGGAGCATGTTCACAAGTGTGAGCTGATATGGCGCGCAAAGGGGATCACAACCTCGGAGCGGATGGCTAGTCAATTTGTAACAATGTTACAGGGGCACACACATAGCTGGCATATGAAATATGACCCTCATCAAACGATGGTGGATTATACTGCTTTAAAGAACACTTTCTTGGCAGAATTCCACATCCCTGAGTTTGAACAGAAGAGCATCAATGCCCTGAAGGAGATTCAACAGGGAATGGAAGAGAGTGTGCGAGAGTATGATGCATGTTTTAAAACTCTCTTATCTAAGTTATCTTATGATATTCACCCTTCACAACATGCTCAGTGGATTGTTGGAGGATTGATCACACCTTTTAGAAGGGCCTTGTCTCATAAAACTTTCACGCACTCCGCAAGGCGTTGGAAGTCTGCTCTGTGCGCCGAGGCCGCATTGGTAGTGTTGATACTAGAGTTAGCTGCTTTCTGGAGGCTCAAATTGCTGCTATGGCTAAGTAGCTGGAGAAATTGTCCACAAACTCAGCCCATGAGACTCGCAGTGGTTTATGGTGCACAAATTGTGAAGTAGAGGGACATGTCAAGGGTAGTTGTCCCTGGAGGGCATGTAGAGCTGTCATGACATGACAAGAGATCGTGAAATTTTTCATGGGGACCATGATGCAAGTAGGTTCCCCTTGTTACAACGCACAATCCAAAAGAATGTGTCTTGCTACTGATAAGATTTACACTTCTACAACCCATGATACTAAGGACTGTAGGCTCATTGATCAAATCCATGAGGCCATTGATCATGGGGTGTGTCAAACCAAAGATTGCGGTAGTTCCAAAGGGGATGATCGCGCTATGAGGAGTGCACAGATGGTGGCACGTGCGGAAGGGGATTTCGTGGAGCCGTGGTCATGGTAATTGCGGGGGAGGAAGGAGTGAGTTCCGCGTGGAACTGTTTTTAATTGTGGGTCTACAAAACATTATAAACGAGAGTGCCTGATCTATTACGAAGCTGCTCATGGTGAGGAAAGAAGCACAAGTATGACGAATTCCCGAGTTGTTTGAGCAAATGAATAAATAGCAATGGAAAGACATGGGCATTTCAATGATAAGCATTAAGAAGACAGAAACACAATGGATGTCATGGGTAACACGTGATGCGGGCTTGGAACCTATTTTAAAAACAACAAGAGCAGAGGCCAAGCGCGCAAAAGAAATACCAAGGTAGAGGACCCTGGTTTCAAGAGAGGAAGTAGTTCATGGGAAGTACCTAGACCCCACGCATCAAAAGGAAGTATATCAAGATACCATGGATGTCAGTAAGAGTTTACAAGGAGAAATCCAGTGTCTAAAGGAGCATTTTAGGAGGGAGGAGAAAAGGAGGAAGGTTGAGGTGCCAAAGGATGACTGGATGAGGTCAAGGAAGTATGTAAAATGATAAGGCAAGAGAATATTATTCCCTTGCTAGGAGCATGGTTGAGAGAGAAGGTACCATGCCCCAGGGAAGAGCGCGAGAGATAGATCCTGCATGCAAACCTTCCCCCTCACAACCTTGACTATTACAAGGAGATCACATTGGATGCAATCGTAGATGAATGGCTCCTTAATAATATCCTCATTGACATAGGCGTGGAGGTCAATATTCTCACATTGGATGCTTGACACCGGATGAGAAGACCTGCATTATAGCCATCTTTGAAAGTGCTGTTTATGGCAAACAAAATGAAGGCATTGCCCATTAGTGTCTTAAAGGATGCAACTATCACTATCCAGGGTGCTAAGTTTATTAGGGACTTCGAAGTCTTGGCACTAGCCAAGGGAGACAATTTCTTATCACTACTTGGGTGCCCTTGGTGTTACAAGAACAATGTTGACCTTCGGCTCAACAAGGAGTACACCAGCTTTGAAAATAAGGAGGAACGGGTTATTATACCCTTGGCTGATGGGAAGTCGACACCCTATATTGAACCTTTAGGGGAAGAGGTCCTGTATAGGATATATGTGCGCTCAATCAGGGATCCAAAGATAATCCATCCTACCGACCGAGTTATCCATTTTGAGGATGCTCAGTCAGTAAGTGACACCACCAGCCTAACATGTGATAATTGGGTGCATGGGACTGATGAATTGATCGATTTGACACGCTTGAGAGGATCGGTAACAAAAGTAAAAAGCGCGTATAGTCGTGCACCTAGGGAGGAAAAAACGCCTAAGTATTTAGGAGGGGCCTTTCCTGAGATCTTTTACAAGAGATGGAAGCTTAGTGGAAGGAGGAGAAGGAATGAAGGGGGATGTTAAGTTATGTCCTACTCAACACAGTGGCACGGTGGTGGGCTACACATCAGGAGAGCCTTTTGGAATGGCGTGAGGTGAGAATTTCTCTCTCTGTCAGGTTTTCTAGAAGCAACGTGCCCACCACCATCAAGGAATACCATGGTAAGGAACCCACCTCTTTCCACATCCAAGCTTGTGAGAAGGTCTGGAGAGAAGGCGTGGAAGCTTTACCACCATCCCTTTGGGTGTAAAAGTTGTATTCTACACTGCATGACGGTTGCGCATGTGCATGCTACATACATTCTGAGACACTACCAAACAGGGAATTGGCAAGAGCTAGCAGATGACCTCATTCAAATATTTGAATATCAAAGTACCAAGCCATCAATTGATAAGGAATTGTAGGTTGTTAAGTGCCTTACCATGGGGGATAGTGCCATGGCAGAAGATAGGCTGTTGGAACTGCTAGGTGGACCAGGTTTGGAGGTGTGCTTTGAAGAAGAAGTAGAAGAAGCAGAAGAGATACAACTTGAGCGCACGTGCTTGGAAAAGGAGAAAGGGAAATTAGTATATGTTATTGATGGAGAGGAAGCAAAGAGCCTGGATGTTAACCATTCTGTGGGGATGCGCAAGGTAGTGGACAATGTTGATGCTCACGCGCGCGCTATCATGAGCCTTTAAAGACAAAGAAGGTTAACATCGGCTCAGAAGAGGAACCTAAGGAAGCTATCATTGGAGATTACTGGTCGGAGAAGGAAGTCTCTAAGATCATTGATCTTTTACGTGAATTTGAGGATTTATTCCCGCGTGGGTACCATGAGCTCAAAGGCGTCCACCATTCCTTGGGGAGATGAGGATAAAGTTGAAGGATGGTGCGCACTCGGTCAGGAAGAGACCCTACCGGATGAATCCCAATTTGCGCGTAAAGGTAAAGGAAGAGATAGACAAAATGATAGCTTCTGGAATCATTGAAGCTATGGAAGAATCGGAATGGATAAGTCCGATGGTGATAAACATCAAGAAGGATGGGAAAATTAGGATATGTGTGGATTATAGGGAGTTGAACACGGTTTGTGTCATCGATCCTTTTCCAACCCCCTTCACTGAAGAAATTTTAGAGGGAGTCGTTGGGCGTGAAATCTATTCCTTTACGGATGGATTTTCGAGGTACCACCAAGTTCGGATTGCAAAGGAAGACCAGGAGAAGACAAATTTTGCCACTTGAATGGGGAAGTTTTGCATACACGGTCATGCCCTTTGGGTTGAAGAATGCGCCTGCTATTTTTCACGCATAGTGGTTCAGGCGTTCCAGGACTTCATCCACAAATTTCTTCAGGTTTATCTGGATGATTGGACAATGTATGGGCTAGTGAAAGACCATTGTGATAATTTGAGGCTGATGTTTGAGAGGTGTCGGTAGTTAAGGATATCCCTCAACATTAAAAAGTGTGTCTTTGCTACACCCTTTGGGACGTTATTGGGCATATCATATGTAAGGAGGGCTTGCTAGTAGATCCTGCCAAAGTTGCAGTTATTGTGGGATTGGGGGAGCCTATTAGCCAGAGTGCAGTGCGTGGATTTCTTGGGCATATAGGTTATTACAGAAATTCATCGAGGGGTATGCCAAGATAGCCATGCCTCTAGAAGAATTGCTCAGACATAAAAGTGCCTTCCATTGGGGAGAGATGCAACAAAATGCGTTTGACACATTAAAGGATAGACTTGTCACCGCGCCTATATTACGTTTTCTTTCTTGGGACAAGCCCTTCCATGTTCATGTAGATGCCTCAAGAACCACCATTGGAGCAGTGCTTGCGCATCCAGGTGAAGGAATTTTTGATCATCCTCTATGTTTTGCAAGCAAAAAGTTGACACCAATAGAGAAGAATTACACCACGACTGAGCGCGAAGCATTGTCAATGATCTACGTGCTTTTCAAGTTTAGACAATATTTGTTGGCAACACCCTTTGTATTCTACACCGACCACATGGTATTAAAGTACTTAGTGAATAAGCCCGTTCTACAAGGGCACATATGTCGGTGGGTGCTATTATTTCAAGAGTTTGAGTTTATGGTAGTTGTGAATCCGGAAAGAGTAATTGTGGACCTGATCATCTGTCAAGAATTGATTCAGGGAGGACGTGTAGAGTATTGAAGAGGCTATGCTAGACACACAATTGTTTAGGTTACGGTGCGTGCCCTCGGATTTGGAGGAGATTGTGGTATTCCTAAAGGAAGGTGTGGCTGGAAGGAATGAAGGTATTATAAAGAAAGCAACTAGCCATACACGCCACGCCCTACATGTTAATCAGTGGCGACTTATACAAGTTAGGGCGTGATGAAGTTTTGCGCAGGTGTGTACTAGAGCATGAGCGCCTCACCATCACAGAGGAAGCACACAGAGGAAGCGCAGGTGGACATTATGCAGGTGACGCCACCACATGTAAAATTTTAATGGCAAGATTATGGTGGGAAACTCTGTATAAGGATTGCAAAGACTATTGTAAGGCATGTGACCATTTCCAATGCATTGGAAAACCAGGAAAGAGAGATGAAATGGCTTTGTGCCCTATCCCTAACGCTGAACCTTTTGAGAAATGGGCAATAAACTTCATAGGCCCTATTGCACCAACAACACATGGGATTGGATCACGCTATGTAATCACTTGCACTGGACTATTTGACAAGGTGGGCAGAGGCAACCCCAACTAAAGATTGCACAACAGCCACAATGGCAAGATTTTTGTGGGAGAACATTATCACAAGGTATGGATGTCCTTTAAGTTTAACCAGTGATAGGGGTACACATTTCTTGAATGAGACCATGAGGATCCTGTTAGCAGAGTTCATGGTAGCTCATCATAAGACTACCCCTTATCACCCACAAGAAAATGGAACCACGGAAGCATTTAACAAAATACTAAGTCATACCCTAACCAAGATTTGTGATGTTGGAAGACAAGATTGGGATGAAAAGGTATCATCGTATTATGGGCTTACAGGACAACTTATAAAAGGCTGAACAAAGACACACTGTTTCAATTGGTGTTTGGTGTGGAAGTCATTTTGCTAGTTGAATTCATGTTACCTTCTCTATGAATAGCGCGCGCAGAGGGTCATGGGCTGATGAGCAAGTGCTGGAAGAAAGAATTGATGAATTGATGAAATACGATCACTCGCTAGGTGGAGCCAAACAACAGAAAATAAAAGTAGAAAGCATTGCACGATCGCCACATCAGAAACAAGAAGTTTGAGGTTGGGCAGATGGTCTTCTTAGTATGATTCTAAGTTTCTGCACCATCTTGGGAAGTTGAAGGTCCATTGGTTAGGTCCCTATAAAATCTCGTACATCCTTGATTTGGGTGCGTGCCAATTATAAGCGCTGGATGGAACGAAATTTCTTGGACACTTGAATGGGAGTAGGCTGAAGCCATACTATATATAAGTCTTCTTGGTGTTTGTAAATAAGGTAGTTTTGCCAGTTAGTTTAGATTTTGCTTTATGCATTTCTTTGCTTGTGTTTCCCTTTTCGTGTTGTTGTTTTGTTTTACGCCTTAGGCGCCGGTAACCCTTATTACTCTTTGAGGATTTTTGAGTGCGTAGAGGAACGCACATCATTTTAGTGTGGGGTGGAGTGATGTGAAGGAGAGCATGAGTAAAGTGCCAAGGAAGTTTGTGTTAAAAAGCCTGGTTGAATGGCCCTGTTGAAAGAGGTGCATGGAAAGAAAAGATGGAAAATGATGGTTGGTGTCAAGATAAGGCTACTTTCAGATCCCACGTACAAAGGAAGAAAAAGTGCATAAGCAACATGAGGTAGGCGAGAGAAAAAATCAGGACAGAAGAAGTGCCTTTGGCATCGGTGACCGCGCACGCAAGAGTCTCCTATCTAGATGGATTGGTTGCATGCTAGAAGGTTGGAAGATTATCTGCATAGGGTCGGGCACATGAGTTAAAGCGCTAAAGTCAAACTTTGTTTGAAAAAGCTGTATTAAATGTGAAAAGTATGGTGGTAGGTGAAGTAGCATTTAATGCTTAAAAAGGGAAAAACTATAAATAGAGGGTCGAGGCATTTCATTATTCACTTTGTGTATAAGGAGAAAGAAGTGATTTTTGCATTTTCACAAACTAGGGCTTCCAAAAACTAATCCGTGTGAAGAAAATTTTTAAGAGATTGAGCGTAGGTGACTAGTTTGGATCTATGAACCGTAATAAAGGGATTTCACGGGCGTTAAAGAGTTGTGAGATGGCGCTGTCTTGTGAAGGGATTATCCCAACTAGGGTTTGAATTACTAGGACACGGGTTTAAGGAGTTTTCTTCGCAAATTTGAGATCTAAGGTGGGAAAGAGTGGAAGAAAAGAGTTACAAGAAGTGATTAAAGTAAGAAGCAAGCCTAGAAAATGGCAACCAAGAAACCAGTTAGCACACTCAAGAAGGGAAAGGGCAAGGGTAAACAACAAGAAACCGATGCACATACAAATGAAGAGTGGTATGCAAAAATGCAATACCTAGATGGAGTATTGCTAGGGAAGGAGTGGGAGTCCCATCTAAGAAACATGTATGTAAACAACTATAATCATCGTACAAGCACAATCGAGAAGGAGATGGTGTTGGAGTTAGTGCACCCAACAAATAAAAGGACACCAGAGGGTTTGCCCATTTATAACGATGATGTGAAGGTAAAGTTAGAAAAAGTAGGGTTATTGTAACTCTTTGAGTTGCCTTACTTCGGGAAGCCTGAGCACCTCTATCAATGGCTAATGTTGCATGTGCATGAGGACTACTTCCATTTTGCGGGGTGCAAGATGCACATTACCCCTCAACTCATCTCACATTTCACAGGCCTCATCTGTGAAGGAGACAGTTTGGAAGATGACCTAGGCGATAAAGATGCAATTAAGGAAACTATCGCTGCCTACACATACAAAAAGGGGTCAAGGTACTATGATATCACAGACATCAAGGACCCGGTAATGAAGATGGCCACACATTTGGTGACAAATTTAAATGGCCAGGAGAGATGGACCCAGGTCAATAAGCCATGGTTACATGTTTGCAAGAAAATCTCAGAAGGCACCATCTACAACTTGTCTGCGTTCATCGTGGATGAGATTGTAAGCTACGTGAAGGAAGGAGACAGGATCCTATTCGGTAATGTCCTACTGACAATTATTTTTTTCAGAAATTGGAGTACTTGATGCATCAGAAAAATTCGTATGGGAGTACCCGACTGAGGACCCTTCACCCACAAAAAGATTTGAAAAATACGCATGTGACTCCATGAAAACTGTGCACAAGGCGCGCCTGGAGAAATGGTATACGCGCTTGAGGAATGTGTTCGGGGCAGAATGGAGAATTCTGAACAACTGCTAGTGGCCACCAAAGGAGAAGATGAATTTGCTTGTGTACCAACATTTCTACTTGGGCAGGTTCAAACTAATGGATGAGACATGGATCCCATGGTGTAATCTCCCCTTTGCCTTCACAACTCAATACTTCCAAGTGGGAGTAAACAAGTTTAAAGAGTCCAAGAAGCTGAAACTGGACCTTGGTAATCTGGACCGGGAGCATAGGGAAATGCACAAAGGGTTGGTCTACCTTGAAAAGCATGCGTACGTGGAGAGGTACGTGTTGTATGAAGTACAAATGATAATGCCCATGACCTTGCCCATTGCAGGAGGATCTGCGGCGCGCGTGTACCTCTGCATAAGACAAAAATCGGAGAAGGGAAAATATCTGGAGAATGAGGTGTCTATGCCTAGGGATCCAACTAGTAGGAAGAGACCCGCGCCCAAGTAGGTGTAAAAGGAGCCGAGAGAAAAAAATACCAAGTGCTATAGAAACACAGTAATAGGCTCCGCTCGGACAAGTGCTAGGACAAGCATGTATTCGCATAAGAAGAGGCCCTTAGTCAAGGAAAAGACTCCGTGAGCTAGAAAATTCATCGACAAGGAGTCCTTGGGAGAAGAAGAAATAGAGTCACCTACACCGAATCCACGTTTAGGAAGAAACATAGGCTAGAGGAGGAGACCGCCTCGGAAGAAACTAGAAGTTTTGTTGGACCCCGGAATATTGGCCAAGTATGAAGGTGAATAGGCTCCTAGGGTCCCAGCTATGAGAAGGCACGCAAGGTAAAATTACATGAGAGAAAGGTTTAAGGAAGCACATAACACGTGTGATGCATGAAAGGAGGCTCGAGACTTAGTCAATTTGAGTGCCCAGGGTAGAACACGTGAAAACGTGATTGGTTGTGCGTGGATAAGATGCTTGCTTTGGCGATAGTCCTGCCCAGAAAGAGCATGCCTTGGATGGAATCTTCTAGAAGAACATCATGAGATAAAGTGGAAAGCCCAGGCCTAGAGAAGCATGCTCGCATGGACCACATTTGACACTTGGCACCAGATCTAAGGACGCTGGAAGGTGAGTTGGCAGTGTAGGAGAATTATAAATACAAGTTCTGTGGAGTAAAATATATACAAGTATGAGGTATAGCGGGTTAGAGAGTGAGCGGAGCTCTGCAAAATTACTATGAGTGGATATTTGTGTTTAGGAAGGAATGTACTAAGCATGGAGTTGTAATTTTTCTTTTTTGTTAGATTAGTTTCATATGTCCAAAGATATGCATGATTACGGTGCATCTTTGTGACACTCTGTAATGAATCAATGAATATAATGAGGTTACCTGTTATAAATAGACATGGATATCAATGGTTTTAATGCATATTTCTCTCATATGAGCTCTCTTTCCTTTCATGCTATGTATGAATGCTTGTATAGTTCTTTCTATCATAATGCATGTTCTAGATTCTGTTAAAGTACTCAGTCTAAGGTGACTGCAAGGATCTAGAGGCTATTCTAAGCCCTTTGGTTCTTGTATGTTTCAACCTCCCTCATAAAAACTCTTACACTAATCATAAATGATGCTTCCCACTAAACTCACATAAAAGAGAGACTTAGTACTGCGCGTGCCTCGGGTGAGCGCTCAGCTTATCTTTGGGTGATAGGCCGATGCATGGGGTTCCTTCCTTTTGTGATGGGAGTAAAAATGACTACATCTTGGTTCCATTTCCGGGACCTATTTTCAAAGTTGTAGTGGGATATAACATACATCATGATCTGTGTAGTGAGGAATGATAGAGCGGTTAACATTGGAAAATGTTGAATCATGGTTCAAGAGCATGGAGGATGAATTTGCTTAGAGATTCGGCACTGGACCTGAGTTTAATGCGCGTAGATGGGTAGAAGAGAACCTCTACCATGATTTGTATGAGACCTTCTTCTGCTTTGCTTCCTAGTAGAACTATATGAATGGATTTCAGCCTATGCGTCTAGATCAAGTTGGCATTATGGATCACATGTATGGACCGAAGAAGACTACCAAAGGTTGCAGGATGCAGATCTGATGGACCCGTGCTATAGATCATTGGTGGAGAGGAGTACTTGACTAGTTACACTCTAGAGTATGCCATTTCCACGTATTCTTTCTTTTTGAGTTCTTTGTTGTTGAAGACTCACAAAGACCCTCTATGCAAATCAAGCTTCTAGGTTGATGTTCGAGGCATCCAGTGTGATTTCACAACATGGAATCCTTTCTCCAAGCGTGGGACTTGTAAAGATGAGAAAAGATTCTCCGAGAAGGCTGGTTCCTATTCCTCTGTTCAGTGCACACAAAAATGCAGAGGGTTTGCTAAAACCTAATCTAACTTGCCAAGGAGACAGGGGTAAGAAAATGCATAGAATAAAACCTAAACTACAAAGGTGATGCATCGAGGAATGTTAGACACTGTTTTGAAAATTTAACACGAGACCACATAGATGCAATACAAACACCATGCATAGGTAACCAAACCGCAATAAGAGATCAAAATGACAAAGGAATGAATACATGAGAGGGCCGAGAGTCAATCACAACACATATATTATTGCTCAAGAGTCGATACACATACATTGCGGTGGCTAAGAGGAAAAAAAGACTGGCATTACAACCCATATGGGAGGTTTGAAAAGATCCACAAATTCTCCAGCGAATTAGGAATAAGGAGGATGCAAAACAAAAATGTCGACCTTTTAAAGGAGCTCCTCTTTACAATATATATCAATAAATGGGAGAGGGAAAAGAGAGAAAATCCAGAATCTACCCCAACCACTTCTTGGTAGCATTTAAAATCATCTCATTATGACAGTGGCGGATCTTGGCAAAACGACGGCATCTAACAGAGCGGCGAGTGTCTGGCTTGCATTAAAGTTGGTTGTTGAAGCATTACCCTGCTGTCACCACGTGTCGAGGTGTTTTCTTAATTTTCTCCCTCCAAACTACACCAAAATGTGAGATTGATCCCGTAAATCATGTAGAGAATTTCAACACCTTTCGTTGATATAAAGAACGTGCAAATCCGAGCTCTGGATCGAAAGATATGAAGGTCTGAAGATTTAGGGCACAAAACAGGCAAGAGACAGTTTTAAAATCTTTCCCGTGCTCGCCATCTAGGCGACACGTGGTAGGCCCAACGTTGGAAGGCGAGCAATTTTCTCTCTCCACCTTTTCGCGGGATTTTCTTGTTGGCCCCTTAAACTTGGACACATGGCACTATTTCATTGGTTCGGATCAGTGCTCGAAAACTCACCCCTTTGACCTTTTGACCTTTTTCCTTGGCGACACGTGTCATGCATCAACTGATTTGTCCATGGGCTGCGCCGGATTTTCACATCCACCACGTCTTTTTGTCCCGAGATGTCCCAAAGGTGCTTCATGCGGGGCGAGAACCCTCTGATCCACTCGAAATGGGCTTCCTCGTCCCTTTTCTGCTGGTGACACGTGGCATGATCTGATTGGCTTTCGGCTCCTTCGGCTATCCGCGTCCGTCCCTTTGTCCCACTTGTCCTTGTGTTGAAGTTTCCTATTTCGGCCGAACCGGCTGGTTCACGTCCTTCGTGTCCATCTGTCCCAAATGTCCTAGTGCTGTCTGGGACAAATTCTTCCAGTTCACCCGATTCGGCCGGTTCGCATCCTCTACGCACATTTGTCCCAAATGTCCCAGTAAAGGACTTGGACAAATTTTCTTTCTTTCGGCCGATTCGGGCATTTTGCATCCATTTGTCCCAGATGTCCCTTTTCTGTTTGGGCCACAGAGGCTTTTCGGCCGATCCGCGCCTTGTGTATAATTGTTCCAACTGTCCCAAAGGTGGCCTTGAGCGAGACTTAGCCAATTTTACGATTTTCCCTCTGAATCAATCTACTTGCTTGGAACTAAAAACTCGATGCATGTTTATCAAATTAACTATGGGGGTGAAATTTGGATAACAGTTGTTGAGTTTGAATTTTTGTGAGAACTTAGAGGAACGTTTCTACGTGCTATTCCTCTAGCTTTGAAGTTATTGATGGTTACCATGAGTTTAGAGGTTTTTCCAATGGCCGGCTAAACCATTCTGAGGGCTGGGTAAGGGAGCTTGGGTGGAGGAAGATGGCAGATATCACAACAGAGAAGGAGAGGGAAGAGATACGGATCAAGTATAGTGAAGCACGTGAAAGGGAGATTGCTAGATGATGCAAGGATACTAGTGTGATGGATCTATGGAGACAAACATTGCGGGAAGGAGTTGAGGTTCATGTGGAAGATGTGGAACCTAAGTAGTCTATGCTACCCCATCTTGGCAAGCACGTGAGGGAGACCCCTTCGGCTTCTAGTGAGAGTTTGTCACACGAAGAAAGGAGATTCGTTGGTGCATATCTGAACCCACCTAGTGACCGAGCCCTGGCGCTTGGTTTTCCCGAACCAGGAAGAAGTGTTGTTGACCCAGTTGATATTGGTGGGAGAGATAGATCCGCGCCTAGGAGATACAATTTTATAGTCCCTTCTTCTATGGATGCACACATTCCAGTATTTGGAGGAGTCTTTGGACAAGGAGCAAGTGTAAAAACTTTTGGTCTCACATCAGGGAGTGGCGTGGGACACAATAATGGGAGCGGAGCGCTATCACAGACGATCGACGCACATTTTAGTGGGACCATGGGGGGGCTTGGCACACGTGCTCCCTACAGCCCTATTGGACCCAATGTTTCTGGTGGCTTTAGAGGCACAGGACCCGATGGACTGATCGGTGGTGGAGGAAACACTAGAGGGAACCAAGGCTCTGGCTTAGGAGGAAAAGGACCCTAGCCACCACCTCAAGTATTCTTTGAAATGTCTTTGCATTTACCAGATTAC
Organism: Taxus wallichiana var. yunnanensis; assembly: GCA_018340775.1. Taxonomy (NCBI): domain Eukaryota; kingdom Viridiplantae; phylum Streptophyta; class Pinopsida; order Cupressales; family Taxaceae; genus Taxus; species Taxus wallichiana. The sequence goes on from CM031240.1 coordinate 112,801,716, forward strand.
AGGGGCATTGAGGATCTTTGCGGAACATGTTCACAAGTTTGAAAAAATGAATTGCTATGGTGCACGAAGGGTATGACAACCCTGAAATAGAAGGCTAGTTAGTTTGTAACCACGTTGCAAGGGCACGCACATAGTTGGTATAAGAAGTCGACCCTCATCAAACGGTGGTGGACTATACTTCCTTAAAGAATGCATTCTTGGTAGAGTTCCACATTCCTAAGTATGAGTGAAGAGCATCAACGCTTTGAAGGAGATCCAACAAGGAATGGAAGAGAGTGTGCTAAGTTTGATGCACGCTTTAAGACTCTCTTTTCTAAATTATCTTATGATATCCATCCTTCTCAGCATGCACAGTGGTTTGTTAGAGGATTGATCACCCCTTTTAGAAGGACCTTGTCTCATAAAACTTTTACAGACCTGTGTGAAGCATTGGAAGCTTCCTTGCGTGCAAAGCCGTTGGTAGTATTTTACTAGCATTATCCCATTCTTGGAGTCTCATATTGTTGCTATGGCAAAGCAGTTGGAAAAATTATTTGTGAACATAGCCCATGAGACTCGCAGTGGTTTGTGGTGCACAGATTGTGAAATAGAGGGACATGTTAAGGATAATTAACCCCGTGAGGATGGTATGCACCTTGACTTAACAAATTGTGAAATTTGTCATGGGGACCATGATGCAAGTAGATGTCCCTTGCTGTAGTGCGCGATCAGGAAGAATGTATCTTGTTATTGCAAAATTTGCACCTCTACAACCCATGATACTAAGGACTGTAGGCTCATTGATTAGATCCATGAGGCCATTGATCATTAAATCCAAACAAACCAGCGTTGTTAGTAGTTCCAAGGATAATGATCACCGTTATGAGGAGCACGCAGAAGGAGGCGCGTGTGGAAGAGGTTTTGAGGAGGATTCCGTGGTCAAGGTAACCGTAGAGGAGGAAGGAGTGAGTTCCCGCGTGGAACATATTTCAATTGTGGATCTATAGAACATTACAAGCATGAGTGCCTGGACTTGTTGCAGTGCTCATGGTGCGGAAAGAAGCATAAGTATGAGGAGTGCCCGGAATTATTTGAGCACATGAATCAGAAGCACCAAAAGGACAAGGGCATTACAATGGTCAATATTAAGAAGGAAAACATATAATGGATGCCCCAGTGGACTTACACGGGATAAAGGTTTAGATCATGTCTTGGTAATAACAAGGGCGAAGCCATGCGTGTGCAAGAGAGGTACCAAGAAAAAAACCTGGTTTCAAGAGAGGAGGTCATTCATGGAAAATATCCAGACCTTGCACATCAAAAGGAGATATATCAAGACACCATGGATGTTATTTGAAGCTTACAAGGGGAGATCCAGTGTCTAAAGGAGCAATCCAGGAGGGAGGAACAAGGAAGGAGAGTTGAGGCACAAAAGGATGACTTGGATGAGGTCAAGGAGGTGTGTAAAATGCTAAGGCAGGAGAATATCATTCCCTTGCTAGGATCTTGGTTGAGAGAGAAGGTACCACGCGCTTGGAGAAGAGTGTGAGAGACAAGTCTTGCACGCGAACCTTCCCCCTCATAGCCTCGACTATGACAAGGAGATTACATTGAATGTAGTTGTAGATGGATGGCTCCTCAGTAATATCCTCATTGACAGCACAAAGGTTAATGTTCTGACTTTGGATGCATGGCATCAGATGGGAAGACCTACATTATAGCCATCTTTGAATGTGTTGTATATGGCAAACAAGACTAAGGAAATTCCCATCGGTGTCTTGAAGGATGCAAATTATTACTATCCAGGGAGCCAAGTTTATTGGGAACTTCAAAGTCTTGGTGCTCACCAAGGTGAACAATTTCCTAGCACTACTTGGGAGCTTGTGGTGTTACAAGAACAATGCAGACCTTCGGTTTAACAAAGGGTACATCAGATTCAAGAACAAGGAGGAATGGGTCATTATACCCTGGTTGATGGGAAGTCGACACCCTATATTGAACCATTGGGAGAAGAAGTTCTAGACAAGATTTATGTGCGCTCAATCAGAGACCTTGAGATGATACACCCTACTAATGGGGTTATCTAGTTTGAAGATGCTCAATTAGTGAGTGATACCACCAGTTTGGCATGTGACAATTGGGCACATGGAACTTACGAATTAATGGGATGACAGTTGAGAGGGTCGGTGACCAAGGTAACAAAGGTGCGCATGGTTAGGCACCTTGGAGGAAAAGAACTACCCAAGTATTTAGGAGGAGCCTTCCTGAGAGATCTTTTGCAGGAGGTAGAAGCTCAGTGGAAGGATGAGAAGGAATAGGGAGGTGTTAAGTTATGTCTTGCTCGGAACAACAGCTTGGTGGTGGGCCACACATCAAGAGAGCCTTTTAGAATGGCACGAGGTAAGAATTGCTCTCTCTGTCAGATTCTCCAGGAGCAATGTACCCACCATCATCAAGGAGTACCATGGGAAGGAGCCTACCTCTTTCCATATCCAGGAGTGTGAACGGTTCTGGAGAGAAGGTGTGAAAGCTTTTCCACCATCCCTTTGGGTGCATAAGTTGTATTCTACACTATAGGGTTGTGCATACGTATGGTACATTCATTCGAGAGACACACCGCCAAACAAGGAATTGGCAAGAACTCACGGCTGACCTTATTCAAACCTTTGAATATCGGAGTACCAAGCCATTGGTTGATAAGGCCTTACAGGGTATCAAACACCTTACCATGGGGGATAGTGCCAGGATGGAAGATAGGCTATTTGAATTACTAGGGGAACTAGGATTGGGGGCACACTTTGAAGAAGAAGAGGAAGCAGAAGAGTTACAGCTTGAGTATGCGTGTTTGGAAAAAGAGAAGGGAAATTTGGTGTATGTGATTGATGGAGAGGAATCAAAAAGCTTGGATGTTAGCCATTTTGTGGGGATGCGCGAGGTAGTGGATAGTGCAGATGCTCGTGTGCGTGCCTACCATGAGCCTTTAAAGATGAAGAAAGTTAACATTGGTTTAGAAGAAGAGCCTAAGGAAGCTATTATTGGGGATTACTAGATAGAGAAGGAAGTATCAAAGATCATTGATCTCTGCATGCAAATTTGAGGATTTATTTCCACGTGGGTATCATGAGCTCAAAGGCGTTCACCATTCCTTGGGGAGATGAAGATAAAATTGAAGGACGGTGCACACCCGATTAGGAAAAGGCCCTACCGAATGAATCCCAACTTATGCGTGAAGGTCAAGGAGGAGATAGACAAAATGATAGCTTCTGGGATCATTGAGGTAGTGGAAGAATCGAGTGGATAAGTCTGATGGTAATCAACATCAAGAAGGATGGGCGGATTAGGATCTGTGTGGATTATAGGGAATTGAACACAGTTTGTGTCATTGATCCATTTCTAACCCCCTTCACTGAAGAAATTTTGGAAGGAGTCGCTGGGTGTGAAATCTATTCCTTTACTGGATGGATTTTCAGGGTACCACCAAGTCCTGGATTGCAAAGGAAGACCAGAGAAGACAAATTTCACCACCGAGTGGGGAAGTTTTGCATATATGGTCATGCCCTTTAGGTTGAAAAATGCGCCAATGTCTTTTTGCACATAGTGGTGCAAGCATTCTAGGACTTCATCCATAAGTTTCTTCAGGTCTATTTGGATGATTGGACAATATATGGTTTGGTTAAAGACCATTGTGACAATTTAAGGTTAATGTTTGAGAGGTGTAGGTAGTTGAGGATATCCCTCAACATTAATAAGTGTGTGTTTACTACACCCTTTGGGACTTTATTGAGGCATATCATATGTAAGGAGGGCTTGCTTGGTAGACCCACTAAGGTTGCGCTATTATTGTGGGGTTAAGGGAGCCTACTAGCCAGAGTGCAGTGCGTGGATTCCTTGGGCATGTGGGCTATTACAGAAAATTCATTAAGGGATATGCCAAGATCGCCACCATTAGAAGAGCTGCTTAGACATAAAAGTGCCTTCCATTGGGGAGAGGCACAGCAGAGGGAATTTGATACATTAAAATATAGGCTTATTACCACGCCTATTTTACGGTTTCCCTCTTGGGACAAGCCCTTTCATGTTCATGTAGATGCCTCAGGGACCGCCATTGGAGCAGTGCTTGCATAGCCAGGTGAAGGGATTGTTGATCATCCTCTCTGTTTTGCAAGCATGAAGCGACATTGGTAGAGAAAGAATTATACCACAACCGAGCATGAGGCATTGTCAATGATCTACGTACTCTTCAAGTTTAGATAGTATCTGTTGGCAACACCCTTTGTGTTCTACACTGACCACATGACATTGAAGTATTTAGTGAACAAGCCTGTTCTACAAGGGTGCATATGTCGATGGGTATTGTTGTTTCAAGAGTTTGAATTCACCATTGTAGTGAAGCCTGGAAAAAGAAACTGGGCTGATCATCTGTCAAGAATTGATTCGGGGGACATGCAGAGTATTGAGGAAGCAATGCCAGATGCGCAACTGTTTAGGTTGCGGTGCATGACCCTCAGATTTGGAAGAGATTGCAATATTTTTAAAGGAAGGTGTGGTACCAGATGGAATGAAGACATTGGAAAAGAAGCAGTTGGCCATACACGCCGCACCCTACATGTTAATTAGTGGAGACTTATACAAATTGGGACGTGATGAATTTTTGCGCAGATGTGTCTTAGAGCATGAGCACTGGCCATCATGGAGGAAGCACACAAAGGAAGTGTGGGTGGGAATTATGTAGGTGATGCCACCATGTGTGTAAAATATTAATGGCAGGTTTGTGGTGGGAAACCTTGTACAAATATTGTAGAGATTATTGTAAAGCGTGTGACCATTGTCAGCATTGGAAAACCAGGGAGGAGAGATGAGATGCCTTTACGCCCTATTCCTAGTGTGGAGCCTTTTGAAAAGTGGGTGATAGACTTTGTAGGACCTATTACACCGGTAACACGTAGGAATGGGTCACGTTATGTCATCACTTGCATAGATTATCTCACAAGGTGGGTAGAGGCAGCCCCAACTAAAGATTACACGACAACAACAACAACGAGGTTCTTATGGGAAAACATTATCATGAGGTATGGATGCCCTTTGAGTCTAACCAGTGATAGGGGTACACATTTCTTGAATGAGACTATGAGGATCTTGTTATCTGAATTCATGGTGGCTCATCACAAGACTATGCCCTATCACCCACAAGCAAATGGAACCACGAAAGCATTCAACAAGATACTGAGTCATACCTTGACCAAAATTTGTGATGTCGGAAGACTTGATTGGGATGAAAAAGTATCGGCAGTATTATGGGCTTATAGGACAATGTATAAAAGACTAAATAAAGCCACACCTTTTCAATTAGTGTTTGGCATGGAAGCTATTTTCGGTTGAATTTATGTTGCCTTCTCTGCGAATAATGCGCGTAGGAGGGTTAGCCGATGAACAAGCACTGGAAGAAAGGATTGATGAGTTAATGAAACTGGATGAGAGATGATCACTCACCCGATGGAGCCAAACAACGAAAAAAGGTAAAGTAAAAGGCTTGGCATGATCACCATATTAGAAACAAGAAGTTTGAGGTTGGGTAGATGGTGTTATTATATGATTCTAAGTTTCTGCACCATCCTGGGAAGTTGAAAGTCCATTGGTTGGGTCCTTACACAATCTTGTACATCCTTGATTCGGGCGTGTGCCAGTTACAAGCGCTGGATGGGATGAAGTTTCCTGGACACTTCAATGGCAGTAGGCTGAAGCCCTACTATAAATAAGTCTTCTTGGTGTTTGTAAATAAGGTAGTTTTGCCAGTTAGTTTAGAAGTTTCCTTTATGCATTTTCCCCTTCTTGTGTTTCCCTTTCACGTTGTTGTTTTGTTTTGCACCTTGGGTGCCGGTAACCTTATTGCTATTTTTGGAGAATTTATGAGTGCGCAGAGGACCACGCATCACTTTAAGTGTGGGGTGGAGAAAAGTGAAGAAGCGCGTGATCAAAGTGCCAAGGAAGTTGTGTTGAAAAGCCTTGTTGAGTAGTTGGGTTGAAAGAGGTATATAAAGAGGAAGATGGAAGAATGGTTGGTGCCAGGGTAAAGCTACTTGTAGATCCCACATACTAAGGAGGAGAAAGTGACATTTAAAGCAACATGAGGTAGGTGAGAGCAAGGATTAGGATAGAAGAAGTGCCTTCGGTGTGGGTTACGTGTGTACAAGAGTCTCTTGTCAGGTTGGATTGGTTACGCGCCAGAAGGTTGGAAGATTTTTCACGCAGGTTGGGCGCGTAAGTGAAGGTGCTGAAGATGGGATTTGTTTGAAAAATATGCATTAAATGAACAAAGTATGGTGGTAGGTGAAGTAGCATTTAATGTCCATAGAAAAGAAAAAAATATAAGTAAAGGGTCGGGGCACTCTCATTTTTACTTTGCGAAATAGAAGAGTTTGAGATAAAAGTGAGTTCCATAAACTAGGGCTTTTAGATTCGATCGAGTGAAGGAAGATCTGTGAGATTGAAGTAGCCAGTTTGAGTTTGCAAACCAGAAGGGGTTACACGGGTGTGGAAAGAGTGAAGAGGCGTTGTCTTGTGAAGATTTTCATCCCAGTTAGGGTTTGACAAACTAGGGCATGGGTTCAGAAGGATTGTATCATGGATTTAAGATCGGAGGATTGGAAGAAGTAAGATAGAGTAACAAGGAGAGAATAGGGGTGATAAAAATACCTTGACCATGGCACCCAAGAAAGGAAAGGGAAAAGCCAAGGCTAAACAACTAGAACCCATGGTAGACACAAATGAAGAATGGTATGTAAAGATGTAATACCTAGATGGGGTGATGATGGGGAAGGAATGGGAATCCCACTTAAGAAGTGTACCTGTTAGTGACTATAATCACCACATGAACACAATAGAAAAATAATGGTGTTGGAATTAGTACGCCCCACCAAAAAATGAACACCTGAGGGTTTTCCTATATATGATGATAATGTTAAGGTTAAAATGGAGAAGGTAGGGCTGTTGCAACTCTATGAGTTTCCTTATTTTGGAAAGCCAGAGTACCAATGGTTGATGTCACGGGTACACAAAGATTATTTCCACTTTGCGGGGGTGCAAGATGCACGTGACTCCCCAACTGATTTCACAATTTACAGGCCTCATATGTGAGGGAGATAGCTTGGAAGATGACCTTGGTGACAAGGAGGCCATTCAAGAGACCATCACCGAGTATGCCTGCAAGAAGGGGTCACGATACTATGACATTTCAGACATCAAGGACCTTGTAATGAAAATGGCCACGCATTTGGTGACTAAGCTGAATGGCCAGGAGAGGTGGACATAGGTCAACAAACCTTGGCTACATGTCTACAGGAAGATTGTAGAGGGAACCATATACAACCTATCTGCATACATTGCGGAGGAAATTTTCAGTTGCGTGAAGGAAGGGGACATGATCCTCTTCGGCAACGTCTTGCTCACCATTATATTCACGAGAGATTGGGGTGCCCGATGCACCAAAAAAATTTATGGGAGTACCCCACGAGGATCCTTCACCCGTGAAGAGGTTTGAAAAATATGCTGTGATACAATGACAACACCCCACAAGGTGAGGCTGGAGAAATGGTACATGCGCCTAAGAAACACATTTGGGGTAGAGTGGAGAATCCCTAAACAACTCCTAGTGGCCACCGAGGGGGAAGCCGAATTCATGGTTTATCAACACTACTACCAGGTAGATTCAAGCTGATAGATGAATCATGGAGCCCTTGGTGCAAGCTTCCCTTCATGTTCACTACTCAGTACTTCCAAGCGGGGGTGAACAAGTTTAAAGAGTCAAAGAAGCTAAGGCTGGAGCTAGGTAGTCTAGACCGGGAACATAGGGAGATGAGGAAGAAGCTGAATTACCCGGTGGAAAGTGCATACACGTGGAAAAGTATGTGTCACACGAGATTCAAATGACAAGGCCGATGACACTACCCATCACTGGAGGATCCGCGACACGTGTGTACTTGTGCATAAGGCCGAAGTTTGAGAAGGGTGCGTATCTGGAGAATGAAGTCTCCATACCTAAAGACCCCTTGGGGAAGAAGAAGCTAACGTCTAAGAAAAGAGGGAGAGGAGAAGAAGAAGCACCAATTGTGAAAACTACTTAGATAGTGAGCATGCCATCCACAAGTGCTAAACCCAACACTTACATATGGAGAAAGAAGTCTCCGGTGAAGGAGAAGATGCAAGAGGTAGAGGCACCTAGGCAACCCGTCTCCAAGGAAGAATCACTTGAGGAAGAAGATAAGGCCGAATCCCCGATCGGAAGCCACCTCTCGGGAAAAGCAGAGAGGTTATGAAGAAGTTAACTCGAGGCAACCGACAACTTGGAAAATACATGGGCGAAGAGAGAGGAGGGATGAAAGTGAAGAAGATGGGTGGCAAGGAAGAAGAGAGAGGAGAAAGACCAAGAGCCACATGTGTTTAGCATCTACGAATCGGAAGAGGAGAGTGGAGATGAGAAGCAAGAGTTTGTATTCATGTGGCGCAAGGGCGCATAAGATGAGGAAGACACCGAAGACACAAAGGAAAATGAGGAGGATGCCAGGGAGAAGCAGGGAGCTATAAGCTTTACAAAGGAGTAGATCATAGAGGTGGTAGAGAGAGAAGCACAAAGAATGCTCGAGGTCTTGGTAGACCAAGAGTTGGAGCGTAGTGCATGGACATAGTGTTGAAGGAAGGGAAGGAGGAGAACATCAAAAAAGAGCATGACAGCCTGGGAGGCCCCACTCTGACAGTAAGCTTCCCCAAAGGCGCATGCTTGGGTAGGATAACTCTTGATGCAAGAAGAAGGAAAGTAATGGGCTATGTGGATGACACAAAGAAGGTGTTATGCATGCAATTCTAGAGCATTGTACCCACGGAGAGGCTCCTAGCCATGGGGTCTTTTGAGAAGGATGATGTGTACCCCAGAACCAAGAAGATGATCTCTTGGTGTTCGAGTCCCACATTGATGAGCCATAATTCAAAGTTTGCCAAGGAGTGCTCATCACATTTCCAGAATCTAAGGGGTCAATCCCTTAGTGAATGCTCAGGAGCTCTCGGATGAGCAAATCTGCAATGCACTATTAACAAGGTCGCGGTCGAGACCGAGGCTAGATTATTCACATGCAATGACAGGATCGAGTGTTGGAGGTGAAGTTAGGAGATAAGGAAGAAGAACTGGAGAAGATCAAACGAAGAATTGATCAGCGCATAGTTAAGGCACGAGTTGAAGGAAGAGAAGGTAAAGGTGTAGGAAGTTTACAAGAAAATAGAGTCTATCAAAGGCACCATCCTCCTAAAGCACCCAGACTTAGCGCCACCCGCACAAAAGTACTCATCCCTCCTGGAGTGTATAGAAGATCTAATGCACGTCCTCACTATGGAGAGATGACCCTTGGCCCTGGAATTTGTAGAAGAAGTGGCTACGCACTTGAAAGAGGAGGATAGGTTGAAGGTGGTAGCGCTCATTGCCGAGTATAGCCAAGTACTCGTGGAGGTTAAGATCGCTACCCAATCTGCGGAGGCCGCATATGATACATGCACAGATAGAGATAAGGTGGCGAGCTCCTTGGTCACCACACTTGAAGCAGAACTAAAAGAATTCCAAGAAAAGAAAAAGGGGAACCAGGGGAGAGGGACAAGGTTCTAGCCGAAGTAGAGAAGAAATCAGAGGCAATTGAGGCTTTAAGGAGCTCAATTAAGGCCCAGGCTAAAGGAACTATACCCCCAAATTACTAGAAGGATGGATAAACTCGAGGACCTGGGCAAAGAGATGGAGTAGATTGTGGACATTTTGGGCACCCAGGGAGTTGGCTTGAGTTTTGATGAAGTGAGCACCCTAGTGGGTGACCTCTGCTAGAAGGCACAGGGCGAGGTCGAAGTATGGAATAAGCTAGAGGCAGACCTTCGGAAAGATTTTCCTAGCTTGTTGAATTGATGTCCCCCCCCATTCTTCATTCTTTCTCTGATTCTTTCATCCTTATTATTTTTGTAAAGTGTAAGACTATTCATTGGTTCCCTAGACAGCAGGAATCTTGGTCAAGTAAAATGTTTCTAAGGACGGAGAATAGGCGTAGTGTGGGGTGATGTTGGACCCTTGGAATATTGGCCAAGTATGAAGGCGCATAGGTGTGCAGGGTCCCAGTTATGAAAAGGCGTGCAAGGAAAAAGCACATGAGAGAAAGGTTTAAGGAAGCACATAGCATGCACGACATGTGAAAGGAGGCTTGGGACTTAGTCAATTTGAGTGCCCAGGGTAGAACACGTGAAAAGCATGATCGGTTGCGCGTGGATAAGATGCCATCCTGACGATAGGTTGGCCCAGAAAGAGCATGCCTTGGATGGAATCTTCTAGAAGAACATCATGAGATAAAGTGGAAAGCCTAGGCCTGGAGAAGCATGCTCGCATGGACCACATTTGACACTTGGCACCAGATTTGAGGATGCTGGAAGGTGAGTTGGTAGTGTAGGAGAATTATAAATACAAGTTCCTACGGAGTAAAATATATACAAGTACGAGGTATAGCGGGTTAGAGAGTGAGCGGAGCTCTGCAGAATTACTACGAGTGGATATTTGTGTTCAAGAAAGAATGTACTAAGCATGGAGTTGTAATTTTTATTTTTCTGTTAGCTTAGTTACATACATCCAGTGATATGCATGACTGCGGTCTACTCTCTGTGACACTCTGTAATGAATCAATGAATATAATGAGGTTACCTATTATAAATAGACATGGATATCAATGGTTTTAATGCATATTTCTCTCATATGAGCTCTCTTTCCTTTCATGCTATGTATGAATGCTTGTATAGTTCTTTCTATCATAATGCATGTTCTGGATTTTGTTAAAGTACTCAGTCTAAGGTGACTGCAAGGATCTAGAGGTTGTTAAGCCCTTTGGTCCTTGTATGTTTCAACCTCCCTCATAAAAACTCTTACACTAATCATAAATGATGCTTCCCACTAAAATCACATAAAAGAGAGACTCGGTACCCGCACGTGCCTTGGGTGAGCGCTCAGCTTCTGCTGGGTGATAGGCCAACACGCATGGGGTTCCTTCCTTTTGTGATGGGAGTAAAAATGACTGTGAAGAAGAAGATAGTGAAGAAGATGTTAGTGGGGAAGATGAGCACGAAAAGAACAAGGACCGATTGTTTTCAATGTACATGATTCAGATGAAGAAGGCGGAGAAGAGGAGAAGGGGTTCCTCTTTATGCAAATAGCGCAAGGATATCCAAGAAGGGAGAGGTGCCCAAGACATGAGAAGTGAGGTTGATGGCATGCAAAAATAGAAGGCCCCAAGCCTTATGGTAGAACATGAAACCAAGGTGCCAGGGAGAGAAAAACAAAGGCCATTGAGACCTTAGAGGAGGAGAATTTAAAGCGTACCACTGAGCCAATGTTAAACGAAGAGAAGGAGGAGAGCACGGAAAAGGACTATGGTAGCAATGGAGGCCCGTTTTAACTGTAAGTATATAATTAAGGGCATGCACACGGGAGGAAGGCATGCGAGGAGGAGAGGCCAAGGATGGGTTATATTGATGACCCCAACAAAGTATTTCACGCGTGGTTCTAAAGAATAATTCCAATAGAAGAGCTCATGGAAATGTCATCTTTTGACAAGGAGGTTGCATACCCAAGGATGAGGAATATTCTCTCATGGTAAATTGAGTCCCATCTTGATTAGCCAAAATTTGAGGTAAGCCATGGGGCAATAATTACATTGCAGGGGCCAACGAAGAAAATCTAGTGGTGAAAGCTCAACAACTCTCGGATGAACAAGCTGTGCAACACGCTGAACAAGGTCTTTGTTAAATTCGAGGCTAGACTCTTTGGGCGAATGATAGAATCAAAGATCTGGAGGAGGAAGGCTCGAAGAAGAAAGAGGGAGAATTAGCTATAAGGGCCAAGAAGCTTAGTCAAGAGAAATTAATCGGCACCGGTTGTAGCGTGAGCTAAAGATGAGAAGGCCAACGTGTGCACATTGTACAAATAGGTGGAGGCTATTAATAATGCTATAGTATTGAAGCATCTAGACCTAGCACCTCCCGCGTAGAAGTATGAATTTTCCTTAGGATGCAGGAGGATTTAATAAGGGTCCTCACCATTGAGAGGCGATCGTTAGCCTTGGAGTCTGCGAAAGAAGTGGACGCATGCTTAGAGAAAGAAGATAGATTGAAGGTCGTGGCATTCATAGCAGAGTACAACAAGGTTCTTGCTACTATAAAAGTTTCTTCCCAGTGCTTGAGGCCGCATATGACAATTATGCGAGAAAAGATAAAGTGGCGAGGCATCTTGGTCGCCACTCATGAGGCGAGAACTCAAGCGATTCTAGGAAAAGAGTAAAGGAAATAGGGTGGAAAGGGACAAAATCCTTGCTGAGGTTGAAAGAAAATCCGAAGCCATTAAAGGCTTAAGGGGCTCAATTAAAAACTAGTTGAAGGAACTTTACCCACAATTACACGAAGAATGGATGCGCTAGATGATGTAGGCAAAAATTAGAAAAATTGCTAACACCATAAACACACAAGAAACGGGCTAAGATTTGTGGAGGTGAGCACCCTAGTCGGCGACCTCTATCAAAGAGTGTGGAATGAAGTTGATGCCTGGAAAAAGTTGGAGGCCGATTTGCAAAATGATTTTCCTAGCCTATTGCAGTGATTCCACCACTTCCCATTCTTTCTTCTTTCTATATTATTTCATCCACTTATTCTTTTCCCATGGTGTAATTCTATTGTATTCTTTATTTTCACTTTGGAGAGGTGTTCCCTTGAGATGGAGAATAGGTGTAGTGCGGGGTAATGTTGGGCCCCTTAAATATTGGCTAAGTACAAAAGGGTGCATAGGCACGCAAGGCCTAGTTGAAGAAAAGAGCACAAAGATAAGGCACACATGGCAAGGCTTTAAGGAAACTTATGACACGCGCACTTGAGACATAACCAAGGGTTTGAGACTTAGCCATATTGGGCGTATTGGCAAAACACATGAAAATCATCACCCAAATGTGCATGTGAAGTGGATAAGGTGCCACTGATGACGAGTGGCCCGGAAGGAGCATGCCTACGGTAGAAGATTCTAGAGGCTCATCATGGGAAAAAGTGGAAAGCTCGGGCCTAGAGGAGCATGCTCGCATGGAGGACCACATTCAGACACTTGGCATTAGATCTAAGGCCACTGGAGGATGAGTTGGCAGTCCAGAAATCCTATATATACAAGTGCATGCAGAAGGAAATAGGGAGAGAGAGAGAGAGGGTGGAGCTCTGTAGAAATACTGCAAGAACTCTGTTAGTTTGGGTAATTGTGTTTAGGGAAGGATGTATCAAGGGTATGTGTTATAAATTTCTTTTGAGAGCCTAGTCATATGAGTTCGGATATAATGCATGAGTATGGTCTCGCTTCTCTGTAACATTTTGTAATGGCTCCATGAATGTAATCAGTTACCGACTTACAATGAATATGAACATTGATGATTCTAATGCATACATTTTTCTCATAGTTCTTTCTCATTTATGTTTATGATTAAGTATGGATGCTTGTGGAAATTCTTTCTATTTTGGTATAAGTTATTCAATATGTTAAACATTTTCTGTGCGGAATGACTGCAAGGACCTAGAAGCCATCCCGAGCCATATGGTTGTTGTATGTTTTACTTCCTTCAAATTCTCTTAAATCTGGATCATAGATGATGTTTTCCACTAAAATCACATAAAGAGAGACTCGGCACTGCGCGTGCCTCGGGTGAGTGCCCAATGCCCACTAGGTGATAGGCCAACGTGCATGGGGTTATTTTCTTTTGTGATAAGGGTAAAAATGACTACAAGTCTAGAGTTGTGGAACCTTTTAAACATTTGAACCCACTTCCCTTCAAATTTTATCCAAGTTCACAAGCTTTGAGCTCATGAGATTGTTCCACATGGGATGATCTGGGAGCCCCTCTAAACCTTTTCTTTAATTAGAAAATTTCACTTAGGAACTCACTTTCCCAATTGATATGGAATAAATCCCCAAGGGTAAAGAGGTGCTTAGTAATTTCTCACAAGGTTTTATCTGTGGTTTGGCATTGAAACACTATTCCAAGTTGTGAATATCCTCCATGTTCCACATTGTGCACACTATTATTCACCTTGTTATGTGGCCCACACACTGTGGAAAACGTTTGGCTCATCCTTATGTAGTTCTTCTAAAGTTAGAAATATCACTCAAATCCATGTGGTTCTTCTCAAGCCACATGACACTACGAAACACCACTACAAGATGCGAACCCCATCTCTTGTTGTAATGATTCTTCCCTTAATGTGGAACATTAAAACCCATCTACAAAGACGTTAAAATCTCAAGATTTTAACTCCAAAGAAATAATACACATCCAATGATTTATTTGTTTGCTTGATTGAAATTACCAAGGTAATCCATATAGTTATTTATAAAGCCATATAAGCTAGGAATTTTCATGATACATTTTGGGTGCCAACATTGGCTCTTGTTATAGGACATGTATCACTTTTGGGTATTTAAATATACCGTAACTCGATTAAAGCAGACAATACCAGGTGCCTCCCAAAATATTAAAACCACAATAATTAATCTATACAAACCCAAGGATCTCCAATTCAACCATTATGTTCAAAATTATGTGAAATCCTCATGAGCTTATTTTTCCAAGAACTTATTCCCAAAAATAAAATTCCATGAACAAATTAAATACACTATGTATAAAGCAAAGGGTATCCAAATCTTATTCAACAAATCCATTCATAGGAATGGAAAAGTCGACCCTTTCCTTAGCAAAAGGGCGTCTTTCTAGCAACTTAACATAAAAAATTTGTGACACTTCAAAATACAACATGTAACAAGTCACTAAATATGTGAACCCCAAATGTGAAATTAGAGCCCAAATATGAAGACCAATTGAAATTAGGATCTTGTTGGAAGCAATATTGATCTACCCACATCCAAATATCTAAAACAAACTGAAAATCAATTGGGCAATCAATATTATATGTCTACAAATCATGAGAAAGATTAGAGCACAAACAATCAACAAAATATGAGCACATGAAATTAGGATTTAAGTTAACATGAGAAAAGAAAATAGTGGGTATGTATAATTTAAACTTTTTCATCTACCCATGAATTTGATTAGAACTCAAATCAACATCATGCCTAAACTCATATTTCTCCAACCAAATAATTTCAATCTTATCCGGGTCTTCTTCTTACTGCTCCAAAATTTCATTCATACCAAAATAAAGAGGCTCAATGACAAGGTCAACAAGGTATAAACATTCATCTTCATCAAAATGGGAAAAATCAGTATTGTTCAAATAAATTATAGGGTCAAACACAATACTTTTATTTACATTCATCACACCATATCTCACTACTTTGTTAATACCGAATAAAATGAATCAAACTCTAAATATGATAAACACCCATTGCATAACTCATCATCATGACACTATTGTAATATATCATAAAATGTCTCTAATGAACCACCCTTAGAATTTGAGGATTCAAGCTCAACAATATCTTCATTCTCATTAAAATAAAAGAGCTCGTATTCAGGCTAAAGCAGAGAAATATCCTTTTGTTTAGAATCCATGCATTGTTCTAATAAGTGAAAGGATCTTGATTCATTATCACACCAAAAATCTCATATTTAATTTCATTCAATAAGCGGGAGAAAGAGGGAAGTGATATTTAGTAATGGGAAGAGAGATATTACACAATGTAAAGAATGCATAGACCCTTCATGCTTTACCTTGCAAAATTCATTGATCTTATCACATGAATACAATGCACATGTAATTGTTCCCTCTATATGTAATAATTCTTCTAATTTAACAATGAGGTTAGAAATTGAATCAATTAATGCTTCACTCACCTCCTCTTCATCCCCTTCTTCTATAGAAACAACGAACTTACATTCTTAAATATCTTAGTGAGGATTAACCCATCATCATCATCTGCCTATAAATATTCTTAAATAAATAACCATATAACTTCATTCTCATTAGCATAATTAGGGAAGAACTAGTGAAATCAATTGAACACATGATTTTGTAAAACTTTAGCATGTTAGGATCTTGACAAGAGACCCATATCACTTAATACTTTTGCAACAAGATAATAAATATACCGAGCTTCTCCTTTTTTACACAAACATTGTATCGAAAAATAGCCCCACTATTAACATTAGTCATAATAAAGTCATTGGGTACTAAACATCTTGAATTATCAAGTAGAAAATAACATGCATCGAATGTGAAGTATAACCATGCTCTATTCAAAATCACAAACATGAGTAAATTCATCAATAGGTAGCATATTTTCAATTTCACATACAAATGCACAATCAAACTCACCAAATTCTACAATGTGCATTATTATGCAAAGGATAATTCAATGTAGGGTCAACCATTAAATTAGTAGTCACATCATTTAGACAGAAACCTCATTCTCGTGCAGTGAATGCGGCGATCTCGAAACCCACCAACAACCTCGAAATATGGAGGGCTTAAGGATCCTCGAATGTGGATGTAGATATGTGGGTGCTAAATAGATGGATTTGTGATAATGTCTACAAAAATAATACATATATGATTAGATAGATATATACGGGGATTCCTAGACAATGCTTTGGTTCTAAGAGGTGTTAACTCCTTGGAGGATGTCAACCCCGTGTCTAGAAAGATAAAAACAAATTCTAAACCGTAGATAGCATGCAAAAGCATAGAAGTACAATATGGCAAGTAAATGGGATGACAAGGGTACTTCAAGGGCATGTGAATGACTTCAAGACTTGGAGGAGAGCTATAATGTCAAAGGTTTTCCTTGGCTTCAAAACTTACTTCCAACCTCAAAACTTAAGACTCTTCAAACTTTTAGAAAATTGCTTCTAAAATCTCTAAAAACTTTGACACTCTTAAAAACCTCAAGACCTTGAGCTTGCTTATCGAGTTTTGGAAGAGGGGAAGACCTGTATTTATAGCACAGGGATGAGGTTAGATTAGGTAACCGAGGTTTAAAAAAGTAACCTTGGTCAAGTGAGTGGGGGACATGATTTGAGGGATTAGGTGAAATAATAGATTTGATTTGATTAAGTGGGGTTCATGATTTAGATGGTGGGGACATGATTTGAGTGATTAGGTGAGATAATTGATTTGATTGGATTTGATTTGATTGAGTGGGGTTCATGATTTGGATGATTTTTGGATTATTTAATTATTAGGTAGGGTGATGTGACCTAATTGGAATATTTGGATAATGAGGTTTAAAGGCATTAATTAATCAATCAAAATTGATTAATTAAATATGTAGTTTTGGAGGGAAATGGGATTGAAAAGGATAAACCATCAAGGAGAGAAAACAAGGGATGAAGGGGAGGAACGATACCAAAAATTGGTGTCTGCATTTTCCCCTTTTTGATGAGTGGTTTGCGTTGGGAAAACCATGAGACAAAAAATATGAAAATATTATTGATTGAGTGTTCCCCCTCAAACTTGGGATGGACGAGCTAAGGGACATCGATCATGAGTTTGAAAGAGATAAATGGTAAAGATCAAATGGGTGAAGAAAAGATGGAAAAAACATATAACTAAGGCAAGATACCTTAGGCAAAAAGGATCGCAACAACAATGAAAAACATGGCGGTGACTTCAATATCACATCGATAGAGGACAATTGCGGTCTCAATAGAGATGGACGAAAATGTTCTATAGACCAGTGAGTGGGTGAAGACCACTACAGTATGGATGTAAACCACGATGACCAATGGGTCATAGGAAAACATCAAAGTATGCACAACTAAATGCGAAAGGTATGTGAAATCCTTCGTATGCGAGGAATTGAGTGAAAAATCATGCGTCTGTAAAAGGGACGAGGATGAAAATAATGATGCCCCAACACAGGGCATGAAGAGTGACCGAAAAGGTGAGTTGGAATACGGATGGTGAGATAATATGCCCCAGGTGAGGGGGTTAATAGTTTTGAGTTATGGAAATGGTGGGGAAGATTACGATCAACGTTTGCCAAGCAAAAAGTAGAGTAAGAACTTGCAAGGGAAAAGGTAGTAGTGGATGGCTATTATGGTATCCTCGAATACAAAAAATACCACGGGAAGAAATGAAGAAGAGATGATAGAGCGGATATAGGGAGAAGATTGATGGGCCAAGTTACCATGAGGAAAACCAAGGTAAAGAATATGGAACAAGCCACATGGAAATGCATGTGGATGGTGAGATGATAAAAAAAGATGGGATAACCCTAAAGAGCCGAGTTATTAATGGGGAAGTAATAAGGAAGTGCGAGGGACAAAAGGAAAAAAAGATGACACGAGAGGAAGTGAAAAATACGAGGAGTAGAAATGAGGAGAGTACAACAGAGAAAAATGATGCGAAGGAAGGAAACCAAGATCGAAGATATGCCATGAAGAGTGAGAAATATCGGGAATGTAAAGATAAGATGGAGGGGATGAATGACACAGATTGAAAGAGATGCGTGAGATGAGGATAAATTGATGGCAAGAAAATAAAGAGAGGGGGTATGATGAAGACAACAAAGAAATTGGAAAGGAATCTTTGGAAGATGGAGAGGTGACAAAGAAAATGAGATGAATATATGCGGTGTAGATGGAGAGTGTAAGGGAAATCATTAATTGGAATGCCCATGTGGTGGGAGTGATGAGGCGAAGTGATGAGTGGAAGAGGCGAGTGGAAAGATGTTTGTGGTGGTGATTGTTGTGTGATGAGATGGTGGAGAATTTTCTACAACGAGATGATCTAAGGAATAAGGTATACCTCAACTAAGAGTCCCTGACTATATGGATGGTTAAGTAAGATGGTCAAGATTAAAGCGGAAGAGTTAAAAGGGGAAATTGGGAAGAAAGGAAAGGAAGATACACAGAGTGATGAGAGAGGATAGTTGGAAATTGGCTATGTAAGAATGTGATCTTGATAAAAGATGACCTTAATGAGATAAATGACACACAATCACACGTAAGGAGGATATGGGGAAATCATGCTTCGATGGATTGGAGGTAAACAAGAAAGGGTTACCACTCAAGGCATTGTACTTGCAGCCAATACATGTGTTAATACATAACCAACAATAGTTAGTTATACTAAAAGATCATGAGGGAAATATGGATGAAATATGCTTTGATAAACCTAGTTTCGACACGATAAAGGGATTTAATATGTAATTTGTATGTGGGAAGGGGGTTCGCCATGGGTGGTTTTTCCTAGAACTATGCCCTAGCTTTGGGAAGGGGGAAGATGTAAATTGATCAATGCGGGAAGTCTGCAATGTATATGAGAAAGCTGATCGATGTGGGAAGCTTTATTAGGGTGTTATGATATATAGAAGGTTTATCAATGCGGGCGACCTCTGCTATCATGATACAATAGAGTAGCCATCCTTCAAGGGTATGGTCTAATTTTTTCTTTTGCATTGGGATTTTTGAATTTGACTTTTACTTTTAGATGGCAGGATAAGATATGCATGATAGCTTTCCTTCTAGGGATCAGTCTATTTTTGTTATATGCTTTTAGTGAACAACTATCCTTCAAGGGACTAGTCTATTTTTTAGATAAGATAACAGGAGATATGAGCATCCATAATTTTGAATTTTCTTTTCTTTCTTTGATGGGGAAGAGCTGGGTATAGCTAGGTAGACCACTTAGGAGGGGATGATGATTACACAAGTGACACCTCTAGACCCTTAGCGTGGTTCCAATAGGTAAACAAGAAGGTGATGGGTGTAATGATCACAAAGTTCTCACCAAAAAGGGAGAACCTATCCATAAGAACAATGCTACGAACATAGCCATGGTGCCCATATTTAAGGTCATGTCGAGCAAGTGACAATAGACCACATAGTTCCATATCATTACAATGATAGATGGAAGGGGCTAATGATGGGGGAATGATACGAAGATATGACTAAGTTCTCATTTGTAGATATGCTAACAATAGAATGACCATAAGTGTAATGCATCAAGATGTTCAGTCTCTAGTTTACTAGCAAGGGAAGCCAAATGATAAACCCCAGACCCATACTTATGCGTGATAATGTGAGGTCCAATTTAGTTGGGAGCAAACGTTCCATGTTGGCTCCTTTAAGAGTGTGATCAAAAGATAGGATAAATTCTTAGGGGAGGAAGATAGGATACGATAGGATACAATGATGTAGATGAGCTAAGATAAAAATTATGTGCTATCCTTGAGGAAGTAAAGAAAATATGTGCCCCCTAATGAGGCAAAATAAATGGTCCCCCAAGAGAGGGACAAATATGACCACAAGGTGGATTTTGGATGGGATAAAAGATTGGATAAGACGTCGTGAGATAGATAAGATGGAAACCATGTGTTTCCTTTTGAAAGTGAGGAAGCAAACAAAATGCATCCTGGTAAGATGAAAAATGGCCACAAAAGTGGGCTTAGGATGAAAAGGAATGGTCCCCCCAATGGAGAAATAAACATGGCCACAAAGGTGGACTTTGAGATAAAATCATGATGCCCCAAAGGAAGGGACACGTATGGCCACAACGGTGGACTTAAAATGAAAAACATGGTCACTCAAGGGAGAGACGAATATGGCCACAAAAGCGGGCTTTAAAAAGAGATGAAGATTTGGAAAAGATTAATTTGAATTTAAGATTGGATGAGATTAAATAAGATGTTGTCAAAAGTGAATTCCCCCAACATCAAGGGAGTTGTATGGACATATACGAGATGAATTGATATAGAAGGGATGTTAAGGATGAGGGAGGATGTGCCCCTAATGATTAGATGTGGATGAGTTTATTGGATGTCGAAGGAGTTTAGATAAGACGGTTTTGGATTTGGATAGGATAAGCGATCGAGACCACAAGGGTGATTGGCAAGATAAACAATATTGATGAATAAGGAAGGACATTCCTTATGAGGAATTTCATGTGCAGGAGAGATGTTAAGGGATGATGTGGATGGAGGAATCATGAGAAACCTGATGGATGGGATATGAATGGGATTATATGTAGATGGAGAAGGATGTTCCCCATGAATGAGGAAATCATCTTTCTCAATAAGGTCATGGATGATGGTCTAAAAGGCCTTACAATGTTCAATGTCATGGCTAGGGTATGATGTTAAGTGCAACTGAAATTGGTATTGAACCACAATGGCTTTAGACTATGGGGATTAAAATATTTAATGGGAGAAAGTGTGATGGCAAATATTCAAATTAAATTTCAAAAATGTTTGCGTAGGACCCAATTGAAGTGTTATGGGAAGGAAAATCTTGTGAGTTTTGATAGGATAATTTGGCTTGGAGTGAGGGGAAGAAGTGGTCGTAGATTAGATGGGTGAATTAGATGTCTTAAAAATGAATCAATTTTGAGAGGAGAGTTAGATTGTTTAGATTGGTATTTATTGTTACGAGGTGTGTTAGATGAAGGGTGACCTAACACATATGTTGTAACATTGGATTGTTGAAAAGAGGGAAAACTTGAATTCTTACAAGGATGTGCATGAGAATTTTGGGATTCTTTCCACTATCCTTAGATATTGATCGAGAATATTTACCCTTGGCGGGGATGACGATAATCTCAATCGGGGTATCTAAAGATTGTGGTGTAGGTGTGGATATTAATGGAAAAAGAGGTGTTTGCATGATGTGATTAATAAAGTCTATGTGAGATTTGGATTGTGTAGGCTTTGGATTGGCCAAGGTGGAAATATTTGATTTTGGAGAGGGAGAATAGACCCCCTTGTGTTTGTCTTGGGTGGAGGTGTTTGTTTCATAATTTTCTCAAGGGTATCACTGATGGATTTGTAAATCGAGAGGATTTGGTTGGTGTATAAAAATATTAATTAAATAATATCGGGATAGAACGGGTGATGTGTCCATGGGAAAGAATATAGGTGTAGGTGATGAAGATGTCAAGGTAGGCGTAAGTGGATTTTTGATATGATAGATATAGGGGTTGTTGGGATTGATAGGTAGGTGGGAATAATTGGGATATTTGTAGATGTAAGTGATGTGGTGACAGGTATGTTTTATGTAGATGTGGTTAAGGGGTTGAATATGATAGGTCGAGGCATGATAAATGTGGATGAAGTGGTATGTATAGTTGAATTCGATGTGGATGTGGTAAAGGTAGTTGGTGTGGTTGGTACAAAAGAGAGTGCGGAAGGAGGAACTGGGATTGGCTCTAAGGATGGTCTAATGGGTAAAGGTGGAATGAATATAGGTAAGGTAGTCAAATCTAATGGAGGGATGTTGTAACCAATGGAGTATATGTGATAGGTAATGTAGAAAATGCAGGAGTAATATCGAGTTTAGAAGTATGTGGGAATGGTTGCTTCATAAATGTTTCGAGGGGTAAGAATGATATGTTTTCTAATGGGGTTGTCATTGTAGGTGTGGATGTATGGATAGATTTGTTTGATGTAGATGTGGGTGAAGGAACAACTGTGAGAGATGTAGGGATACATGTGTATATCAATGGGGCGAAATAGATGCTAAGATTGAATCTTATGTGTTAGTTTGGGGCATGATCAAAGTGGACGAAGTAGATGGTAAAGTCAAAGTTTATGTGGATGTGGTCGGGGTAGGAGTAGATATCAAGTATAGGATAAATACTAAAAGTTGATATAGGTGTGATATATGTGAATACAACAAGTTTTTAATAAGGAGTGGGAATAATGTCTAAGGTAGGAACATGCAGAGTTATCGATGAGATGAGATCTTGATCGACGGTGTCAATGGTGTAAACATTTGATAATTGAGATGTAAAGGGGGTGGCTTTATTTATTGGTGGCTTGATTAGGAATTTTTTTGTAATTCTATTGAAGGGTTTGCTAGGTGAAGTGGTGGAGCTGTTGATTTGGATATCCCCTTGATTTATAAGTTTTTGGATACGATCTTTGAAGGAACGACACTTCTCAATGTCGTGACCTTTTACTCGATGATATTTACAATAGTGGGCTTTGTGATACCAAATAGGCTTGGGTTGCAAGTCATCCATAGGTTGTATGGGGGAAGTTGGATGGGGTTTATGGCCATCAATTTTTCAAATACGAGAACTATATGATTTTCTTAAGGGATTGTAGTTGGTTATTGGTTGAGGGCTCATTATTGAGGCCATATGCTTTGGATGTAGGTGTAGATGAGGGATTAATAACCAGTTTATTAGTTGCACCCTTAAATGTGTCATTATGTATGGATGGTTTAGTAGATTCAATTTTAGGTTTGGTTGATCTTAGTTTAAGATGACCCTACTCAATGGCACGAGTTTCAAGTTTGTGAGCCATGGTGAAGGCTTCGTCAAAGGTTTGAAATGATTAGATTTGTAAGGTAGATGATATATGCTTTGCACATGATCGTAAGAAGAGTTCGATGAGTTTGGTTTATAGAAGAGAGAAGGATAGTTGGTTTATAATGCCACGCCATCGGGTGTTGAAGTCCGTGATGGACTCATCTTCAAACTATCGGATGGTGTATAGGTCGGTGATAGCGAGTTTGTGTGTAATATTGATTGAAAAGTGTTCTAAGGATAACTACATAATTTGGGTGAAGGAGAATATAGAATATTGTGGGATACTATTGTACCAGTCCAACACGGGACCGGACAAGGACAAGGGGAAAGTGTGAATCAGTAGGTCTTGATCATGCGCAATAAGACAACATGTGTGTTTAAATGCGCGAAGATGTTGTTGGGGATCTTCTTTGTTGTTGATGTAGACGCTAAAATTAGGTCACACTCCCTTTGGTCCCTCGAAAAATAAACACCCTTCATCACATTCACCTAGCCATGGCCCCCTTCACACCACTAATATTAATTTAATTTAATTAATTCATTATCCTTACTGTATTTATTATTTAAATATCTTATTTTAAATAATATCCACACATATAGTTCACTTAGACACCTCACCAAGCCAACTCAACCTAAGACCTATTCTTATTAAGTTTCCATAACTAACTAAGACTTACCCAAACCCTAAAAATCAATGCCTACATTCCCTCTAACCACATTCCCACATGCTTACAAGAGGCTCTTAGTCTAATCTGTGGGTTAATGACACAAAATATGAGGAAATCAAGAGGATCTTCCTAGTTTAGTAAACCTAGGAAATCCGCTTTGACCGATGCCGGTTACCCCTAACCATCATCGGTTAAGCCGGAACCGCCATCGGTTACCCTTTTAACCCCAAAACAACCTTATTCTCAAGGTTGGAAGCAAAAAAAGTAGAAGGTTGGTGAGAAAAAACACATCTCAGAGAGATAACGCATCTTTAGAGAGCGAATTCCAGTGAGAATCCACATGCAAGGAAGGAGATCAAGCATCTTTTCCTACACAGCCATCCTAGCCATGATTTGATCTAACCAAGTAAAGAGGAATGTACATGCAGCCCATACAGAAGCTTTCCTTCAGTTGGTGATCACTTGCATCCTTCAAAACCCCTCATCATCACCTCCATCCCTCACTCACATGCATTTAGGATCGGAATCCAAGTAAGTATAACGTCATACTTTTCTGGTTTATTTCATTTCATCATCATTTTATCATCTATTATTTACCTAGCCACCTATTGACCTTCTCCAACATTTCCACCTCCATATACCCATTAAAACCTCGCCAAATCCTACCCCAGTCACCCAATACCTCATCCCGACCAACCAAAGTCCTTTGTGTAATAAAAAAAGGAGACCCAAAGCTTGTTCTGTGGCATTTCCAGACTTCCGGAGTAACAGCATTGTTGCACTTGACCACCGTCGGTTACCCTTAACTAACATCGGTCTCTATATTTTCCCATACAGCCTAGAACAGAGACCTACCCACCAAATTTCATCTCACCCTCATCCACCTGTGATCTACCCAAGACCTTTGTCAAACTTGCAGAACCTAGAACCAATCATTTGACCTTTGGATTCTATTCTAGCTTAGCATGTTAGATTAGATCTATTTCTTATTGTGTTTTAAGTGAGATACCTAAATCATTTCAAATTATAATAGGATTTACTTTGTTTACAACATTAAATTGTTTAAAACAGTGGACTAAAAACCATCTAGGAAGTATCACACTTCTCGGATCTAGCATACGCTAGGCGGGTTCACTTTACTCATATTGTTTAATTCCTTCTGGTGGTATTTCTTTGCATTACAGGTAGTTCCTCCTAGCCAAAAGGAAGCTCTCATGATCAGCTATGGATTCGGAAGTCATACGCACGCAACAACCCATCAACCAAAATTTGAACAGGTATTCCTCCTACGCCTGTTACCCTATCTATTTCATCAACACTTCAAAGAAACGATCTAAGAATCAGGTGAAACATTTTGGCACGCCCGGTGGGACCCATCTGGGGTTCCTTGCATTCCATTCATTTCTAGGAAAATTTGTGTGTTTGTTTCCCTTCTGAAAAGCATACACACTAATTTTATTCCTTGGAAACCTACCTTTTCTTTCTATTTTCTCTAAAGGAAACTTTTCTTTTGGTGTAATTAAAAAGAACCATTTCTTCATGTTTTCTGCATTGTAGTGAAAGAGCATCCCTCTTCCTCTTCATCTTATTGTGTCATCCAATTTCACATCTCGATTTGGGCTTAAAAATAAGTGCATTGCATTCTGATTTATCGCATTAGCTCACATTAATTGAGGGAAACCTATATGCTAGAAGTCATGCCCAACTGATGGTTGACAAATGAATCATAGAAAAGCACTTCTTTCCTTTTCTCTTTCTCTGAGTCTTACCAAACCTCACAAAAATTCAAAATACATACATTCTTAAACAACATCCTACCTAGAAGAAGCTATAGGTGATCACATGATCACGGTACAGTGGGCACCCAACTCACACTCTGTCGTGAGTCATACTTTAGAGTGAAGCCCTCCCCCACCATAACATACCTGAAACCTCACCTTTTAGATCTCCTTCTTTGTAGGAAGCCATCCTCACCAAAAAAACTCTATTTCACAATTCATGTGTCAGTCCCTAAATAGCATAAGCTAAACAAACATAATAGAAAGGGCACTCCTAGGATCACATTTTTCTTAGTATTTCTGCTTGGCTTGTGTTTTGAGGTGAGAGATCATGTTCTTCCATTTTTGTTCATCCTTATACGCTCCTTATCACAAATGGTGTATTTTAGCTTCACCCGATTGTGCACAGGCCATATCACCATCATTCTCGAGTGCAGGGTCGATTCCACACCATATTTTAATTCATAACCACTTTTCTTTCATCACTATTTCAATTTCACAAAACCATCATCGCATTTCCTCGACCCTCATCGGTTATACGCAACCGACGTCGGTTCTAGGTCCTTTTGCTAACCTACTCAAAAGGACATTTTATTCATTTTCTTCCACTTTTCACAGTCCTGTCACTACCATCATACCCATTGACGTTGTAAACATCATCAGATTTGGCATACCTGTCAGATTTCACCTTCTGCCTTGTTTTTCACTCATTGTCCATTTTCTACAGTGACTGGCAGTAGTTACCCTAGACCGGCGTCAGTTTTCCCTAACTAGCATCAGTTATCCTGTTTCACATTCCAACCACCATTTGGTACCTAATCCACTTTTGCTGCCAGATTCACCTGTTCCTGTTGTTCTCTGTGTCATTTACAGAGAAGCAACCCTACCTGATCAGTACTAGTTCACATGGTGCTGACCAAGACAAGCAAGCGCACTCGTATTTCATGCCAGTTATCAACCACTCCTACTTAGTCCTTCACCACCTTCCATTTTATCACCAGCAATGAATCCCATCCATCCTGTTACTATCACTACCAGAGATGAGGAATTCACACGACTCCTTAACCAAAACCCTACCACCTTGTAGTTTTACCTTTCCCACTTATCCACTCGAGATGCCTCAGGTCAATTGATATACGACATGCCCCGTATCTATCCCCCGACTCTCGCTCCCACTCCCGCATCGGCCCTATCTCGGCTCCTGCTACCAAAATCTACCTTACCCTAGTCATTTCGTAGATAGGTCCTATACCCGATATAACCGCCGCATCTGCTACCACCGTGGCACCCGTTACATCCACCATACCCGTGACAACTACCCCAAACAAAACCTCATCTACCCCTAATGTCTTACACAAACCCGTAGCTACATTACCATCTCTAGTATCGGTGACCCCTACCCCATTTCGAACATGGTCCTTTCCATTCCACAATCATTAGCCCCTATTTCCACTAGGATTACCATGACCCTTCCACCCCCATATACATACTACCAACAACCTCCTTCATCCATTATTCATTCCGGGTACGTACCCCCTGTTTCACTGCCTTCTTCTCAACCAACCTACATGGCAGCCCCATACACTAGAGTGCCACCCCTGTTGTATGCCCAAAACCAACCTTCTCACACTATAGGAGGCACCCAATCATCGCAACCCACCAACAACCTAATTAAATTGATGTTGGAAAAGATGTAGACATTGGAGGCATCGGTTTCTAGCTCCCGCAACACTCTCACCTATGACGAGATTTGCAACGAGCCCATTCACCCATCCATTCCTATCCGCTCATACCCCATGCATTGGGAAATGCCTAAATTCAATCATTTCAATAGCAAAGAAGACCCGCAACAACATTTGTGGTCGTTCAAACACATGTGTTATCTGATTGTTCATGATGATGCCTTGCTCTTGAGAACCTTTCCCATGTCCCTCACTGGACCTACATTAGATTGGTATAATTGGTTAGCTAGACACTCTTTATTCTCATTTAATTAGGTAGCCCAAGCCTTCTTGGATCATTTCTTTATCAATATCATCAAGAAGGTTACCATGACCGATCTATACTCCACACATTAGTATGAGGATGAATCTATCGCAGATTTTGTCGCTCACTGGCATAGCTTGATCAACCAACTTACCTTCCAACTGCCACAAATAGAAATCATCGAGCTCTTTGCACGGGCTTGTGCTAGACATATCTCACTAACCTTACAAGTCCAAACCTTTTGAACATTCGATGAAAAATTCACTATGACACGAAAGTTAGAGATTCGGGCCATCGAAGAGAAGAAAATCCAATTACGTAATAAGAATTCGGCATTCAAGTCGAATGATACCTCTTTTTCTTCCAAACCACAAACCAATTATTCAAAAGCTAAGGGCACCACTAACACAGTGGTACTCAAGGTTGGCCCATCTCATCCGTCAAACCAGGCTACCCCCTCATCTAATCTCTCACCCGTCCAGACTTTTCAATTCAGACGAGAGCAATGGAAATATACCCCAATTGGGGAACCTTACTCTTTTGTCTTATAAAAGCTTATCAAAGCCGGAGCCATCACCCTTCCACCTATAAAACCACACACTGGTTTTGACCCTACTCGCCCCATGCCCGCATGGTATAAAGAACATGATTTCTGTAATTATCATTGAGTAAAGGGTCATAGTGATGGCAACTGCATCACTTTTAAAAATATTGTCCAAGAAATGCTCGAGAAAGACAAGTTAACCGTGGATAATCCTAATGCACCTGCCAACCAAAACCTACACATCTTCAAGAAACCATTTCCCAACCATGCCCCTTCATCTGATCAAACCGGTGAGACCTCAACTCATGATACCCATACCCGCGAGGTTCACGCTATCTTTAATGATGTACATGTCACCTCCCAATTACCCCATATTCCTTCCATAGAGGAGATCCTAGCCCGAAATCCTCCTTCCGCGTCGAAACCAACCTCCCCTGTTCCTTCACCAACAGAGGAACACCTTTCATCTCCTTCATCACCTACAGAGGAGTCTTCTGCTAACATTGAGACCATCTCACCCCTGGCTTTCCCACTTAGAGAACCGACACCTACATTACCTCCTCCACCCATAGAGGAGCACCCATTATCTCCTCCACCCACAGAGGAACACCCATTACCTCCTCCACCCACAGAGGAGCACCCATCATCTCCTCCACCTATAGAGGAGCTCCCATCATCTCCTCCACCTATCATAGACCTAGTTGAGATACCTTTTCCTCTTGGCGAGCATTCTCCATCCGCTACCCAAAATCCTGCTAACCTACTTTTGACTCTCTTACCCACGGAAGCTGAAGCTAGCCAATTTCCTATCTCTAAGACACATTTTATGGGAATTTCCATTAGGTCCTCACCAACTCCACCTACAGATGTGCCATTCTCACATTTGGTTGATCACTTAGATTATGTGGATAGGGCTCTACTATGGGGGTGCCTTTTACTTCCCATCTCAACATAGATGCAAAGATCCCTTGCTGATACCTCCACTATCTACCCAAAAATATTTTGACCAATCAAACCAAACACAACCACCTCTATCATAACCCCTTCCATGACACTTGTTATAGCTCAAACCACACCCTTACCCATAACCCAACCTACATCTAAACCCAAATCCACACATACAACATCTTCCTCAACCAAACCTATTACCACTTTAGGGGTCACCCCGACCATTGGCCTTACTCATCCACCTATTAAACCGGATTTATCTACATCCTCCAAAGTCAACACCACACCTACTCGACACCCAAACAAGCACCAAACCCATAGAACTCATACCCCACCACACCAATCACACTGCACTTGTCGCGTTTGTCTTAGGACCTTAGCTTTGCCCAACATGATCAAACAACCACCACCCACCAATAAACTAAAAACACAACCTATTTCTTCCTCACAAACCTCGACCTACCTAGATGCCCAACTTGACTTACACCTACACCTACAACCTCTTTACCACCCATACCTCCAATACCCTCGGCTATTGCTTCGGTACCCACTACACTTC
Source organism: Taxus wallichiana var. yunnanensis (assembly GCA_018340775.1). Classification (NCBI taxonomy): domain Eukaryota; kingdom Viridiplantae; phylum Streptophyta; class Pinopsida; order Cupressales; family Taxaceae; genus Taxus; species Taxus wallichiana. The sequence goes on from CM031240.1 coordinate 112,831,476, forward strand.
AGTCCGCTATCTCTCACACCTCAAGCATGACCCACGTCATCTACCTTCATAGCACCCGTTATCCCCATGGGTAACTCACCCTCTTCCTCCATCTACTTTTCCTTCTAGACCTCATACACCCATATCACCTTTACCCAAGACGGTGCAACCCAAAAACAAAACTCTGCTACCCCACAATAAGGTAGTCAAAACAACCACACACCCTCCTGCCCATTCATCTACCATACCCCTACCTAGATGAACATGACCAACACCCCAGACCACGCTAGCACCCAAAACCATAGCTCGACCCACTCCCCCTCCTACAAAGACCATTCCTCGATAATCAACCACACCTATACCCAAACCTACATTCACCTCCCATTGCGATCCACTAGTAGGATCCTATGCCAAAATTTTAACCAACCTTCTTGAGACTTCGTCATCACATTACGCCACTCGGACGTTATGACCCCCTCAAACCCAAGCCAACAGGGTTTGAAAATACTAAAATTTGTGCATACCATCGTGTGTTAGGGCACGATGTGGAGAAACTTAAGGCCTTGAAAATCATCCTTATCTAATTGTGTCCACCAGAAACCAACTTTGACGATGACGACCTTCTTGACATGGATCCTGCTTCACCGAAACCCATTCCCACACTGCCCACTCAACAACCACAACCTCCACCCTCACATCTCTTAGAGCCACCCCCAAGATTTGAAATTAACATGGTTTGTATCGAGAACTTACCACACCAAAGCACCCCAATATCGTTGCACCCACTCATCTCACAAGGATTTTCTCCTCGGGTAGATTTTTTTCCCTTTAAGTCGTTATACCACTCATCCTACACCTTCTCCATTTTCCAAATCCCCTCAAATCAACATGATACATGTCACTACACATGCACAAAAGGGTAAAGAAAAGGCAACTGACCCACCAACCAATCCTATACCCAACATACCATCTGCACCCATACCTAAAATCACTATCCGCGCCCCACGTACCCCATTTCTAATGGCGTCACACATCACACCATGCTCAAACAATTACATCAATCTTACCTCAAAATGTCGTTAAATGACCTCATTTAAACCTCAGAATCCTATCATCAAGCTCTCATGGAGGTTCTTCAATCTATTGAGGTTTTACCCAATGACCCTACACCCGTAGCCTCCATTATCACACCCCATCATGTAGCGTCTCTCACCAAATTACCACCTTCATCTTCACCCCACCCTATTCACCAAGTAGCCTCCCTTAGCTTCTCAAAGGAAGAGATCATGCCACACCAAAATGATGACCCGAACCTAGCCCTCTTCATCTCTGTCCACATCGATGACATACGGGTATGCCATGTGATGATTGATGGGGTGATAGAATTAACATCATTTCATCCCATACATTTGCTCAAATGCGCATACCTGACAATTGTATGCGTAAACATTAGGTCATGTTGTGTTCATTTAATGACGCTATCACCTCTACACTAGGCACCATCATCCTCCACATTTGCATGGGCCCCCATGCTTGTTCCAGAATTGTTTTATGTCTTGGAGGGGGAATTCCAATATAACTTGTTGCTTGGTAGACCTTGGATCCATGTCATGGGTTGCGTTCCTTCCACTTTGCATCATTGTGTAAAGTTTGAACACAAAGGACACACTTATACCATTCTAGCTGACCCCTCACCTTTCAAAACATGCAACATGCTTTACTAGACCCAATGATGTGCTCATACCTATTAAGTTGTCTACCTCCACAACCGCTACTTCTTCACCTATGCCTCCACCTACCAGTACAGCCAGCTGCTTCTCTACCGCACATACCTCCTCCATTCCTACCACTACCATAACCTCCACGGTTGACCCATCAGCTTCCCAATCCGTTAACTCCACCTCCGCATCGACCTCCAACACATTATCCATACCAGCTACCTACATACCAACCACTGATCCCTTGGAAGGTGTTTTTCAATGCCTCACTGGGGAGTACCACCTATATAGTGTCAACACATTCCTTACTCCGCAGGAGTATGGAAGTCTTCACCAACACCCTCACTATGATCACCGTATAGGAGAACACCTCCTTTATGGTTCTCCTCATATTCCTACTAGTCTCACCTATGGGGGACTTGATACTACCACTTACACACCTGAACCACCATCACAAACCCGCCCATTTTCCGTTGACTTCCAATCACTTACCAATCATCATTTTTCCCACACCTTCCTGCACCGATGTGCGTGGAAGGGTTTTGGTTTTTGATTTTCCGAGCAAGGCTGCCATATTGTTGTTCCATGTACCACCCAAAAACATAACGACCGTAGTGGTATTGGCTTCCCGAACCACCTACCAACATGCTCACATTGAACTCATTAGGGACACTAGCTCTTCTCCACCTTCTTTACCCACTCCACCTTCATCACCATCGTCACCGATTTTAGTCGACGGATCCTAAATCTATCCCTCCTATTTTTTTTTCATAAACACCATTTACTTGGGGCCTCGACTTATCAACTTGAGGGTGAGGCCCTTCCACTCTTCTCTTCTTCCGTATCCTGAAATGATCAATGATAACACACCTATAATTAACATCGTTCAATGGTAGGATGATGAATCCATACTCACCTACCTTGGTGCGAAGACTCATATATTCATTAGTCGTTACCCTCTAAAACTCAAACCATGTTGAATGAATCGACTATCGAGATCAACATTCATAATCGGACGACCCGCACATCCTAAAGATCAAAGAATCTTTAGATTCTGTGAAACAGGAAGCTATCACTTCTTTTCTTAGAGATCATAACCATGATTTTTCTTGGTATTACACAGACATGCCCGGTATTGAACCCACCATAGTGGTCCACAATATTGTAACCGTTCCCAATGCCAAACCCATCAAACAAAAGCTGAGGAAAATGCACCCTTGTATTGCTCTTCTCGTCAAAGAAGAACTTCAGCGCCTTCTTTCTGTTTCCTTCATCTTACCCATTGATTATCCTCATTGGATTTCTAACATTGTCCCTATCACTAAAGTGATAGGGGCATCCACATTTTCATGGACTTCGTGACCTCAAGCTAGCCTCGCTGAAAGATGACTTTCCCTTACTGGTATTGATCAACTAGTTGACCTCACCGCTGGTCATGAGATGCTATCACTCATGGATGGATTCTTGGGTTATAACCAAATTTTTCTTGCCCCAGAAGATCAACACAAGACCTCATTCATCACCCCTTGGGGGACCTTCTGCTATCGAGTCATGCCTTTTTTCCTTAAAAATGCTGGTGCCACATATTAGTAGGCTATGACTTACATCTTCCATGATATCATGCATTGCATATTGGAAGATTACGTGGATGATCTCTTGGCCAAATATAAATGTCACTCTGAGCACCTTTCCATCCTTAAAACCATCTTTGACCACCTCATTAAATATTGTGTCCGCCTTCAGCCTAAGAAGTGCGTCTTCACGGTTCTTTTAGGAAAGCTCCTGGGATTTATCGTTTCCCTCCGTGGTATATAATTTGACCCTGCTAAAGTCAAGGCCATTCTTAAAATGCCTCTGCCTACTAACCTTCAACAACTCTGTAGTCTGCAAGGTAAATTACAGTCCATTCCCGTTTCATTTCACAATTATCTGATCGGTGTCAACCATTTCATCATCTGCTCAAGAAGGATGTCTCCTTTAAATGGGATGATGATTATCACAAAGCTTTTGAGGCCTTAAAACAATACCTTCTCCAACCACCCATACTCATTCCACCTAAAGATGATCAACCTTTTACCTATACATATCCACTACCGATCATTCCTCGGAGCCATGCTCGCTCATCATGATGAACAACACAGGGAGCAGGTGGTTTATTACATGATCCGTACTCTTTTGGACTATGAAACCCGATACAACCATCCCAAAAAAATTGCTTAGCATTAGTCTTCATTGCCACCAAACTCCATCATTACCTACTCAACCACAAAACCTATGTTGTGACCAACACCGACCCCTTACACTTCATGTATGCCAAACCTTATCAAAATCAGCATGTCGCACGATGGCTTATGCTTTTAGCTGATCTTGACCTCAAATTCATTCATGAAAATTCCATCAAGGGCCAAGCTATCACCGACCAACTAGCCAATGCACCTATTTCCGGGGATCAACCCTCTAATTTTGACTTTCCAGATGAGTCAATTCTACCCTTTCCACTGAGCGAACCCCCTTACAAAATGACACTCTTCTTTGACAGGTTCCAAGTGTCGGCGTGGGGAAGAGATGGTATTATCCTCATTCCTCTTGATGGAGAACCCATGCCTTTGTCTTTCAAACTAGATTTTGAATGTACCAACAATATTACCGAATACGATGCGCTCGTACTAGGTCTCCAAGCTGCCTATGCCTAGATGTTAACTCAATCAACATCTTTGGTGATTCTCAATTGGTTGTAAACCAAGTCAATGATATGTACCAATGTCATAACGAGATACTTCAAAAGTATAAACATCTTGCGGACATACTTTCTACCACCTTTGATCGTTACACCCTTCAAACCATCCCACATTCAACCAACAAATTTACAGATACCATGGCCTACTTAGCTTCCTAAATACCCGCTTCACCTACTAATTCTACAATCTTTGTCACTTGCACAATGACTCTCAATCACCTTCTTATTTACCTCATGATGTTTACTCGATTAGAACCACTACCCCTAACCCGAGTGACCTTTGGTATAAACAATACTCTAACTACCTTTCTCTCTCCATCTTACCTTTTGATCTCACCCATGTAATTCGACAACGTGCCTTCCTTAAAAAGGTCTCGCATTATGTTCTTCTCAGGGGGAATCCTCTATAAACATGGCTTTGATGGTATTCTCTTATGATGCCTCACAAGTTCTAAAATTCCTTATACCATTAAGGAGGTTCATGATGATATATGTGGTCACTTTAGTGGCCTTCTTTGCATTCTTAAGCCTATTATTTGCCTAGGCTATTACTAGCCGACCCTTAACCATGATTGTTGTGACTACATCAAACGTTGTGTAAAATGCCAACAACATTCCAATCTTCATCATACACCCAAATCATGCCTTCCAGGTCACTCGTGACCTTTAGCCCTTCTCTCAATGGGGTTTTGATCTTGTCGAGAGATCAATCCTCATTCTTCCCAACTCCATCAATGGATCATCACTGCTTCGAATACCACACAAAATGGGTGGAAGCCATACCACTCATTCCCATGAAAGCCGAGAAAATATGTGAGTTCATTAGAGTCCCACCACATCATTTGTCGCTTTGGTGTTCCTCATCGCCTCATCACTGACAATGGAAAACAATTCAAAAACAAAATATTACAAAAACTTTGACGACGCCTTTGGCATTCAACTTAGTTTCTCATCACCTTATTACCCACAAACCAATGGCCAAGCCGAATCCACTAAAAAAACCCTTAACAAAATTCTCATGAAAGTGGTTGATGATACTGGGAAGGATTGGCATACGCACATTCCTTTTTCCCTGTGGGCATACCACACTAGTATTCACACTTCCACTATGGCCACACCATTTTCTATGGTCTATGGTACAAAGGCTATTCTGCCTCTCGAAGTCCAGATCCCCTCACTTCGCATTTCTCTCCATGACATGCTCAATGATGATGACTTTCGTCAGGACCATTTAACACAACTAGAGTTATTAGACGAACATCGTCTTAATGCTCTGGATCACCTTCAAGTTTACCAAAATGTATCAAATGTGCCTATGACAAAAATGTTCATGAACGAACCTTCCAAGTCGGTGATCTTGTCCTGAAAGAAAATCAACACGTAACCAAAGCAAAAAAAAGTAAATGGGGAAAATTTTCTCCTAATTGGCTTGGACCATACATCGTAACTCATACCTATGGATCAGGAGCTTATCATTTATCTTCACTCGATGGTAAACCTGAACTTGAGCCCCTTAATGCCTTACATATTCAACCATTCTATTGTTGACTTGTAGTCCAACGTCACTGTTGTCTCTTTCCATGCTCATCCCTTGAGTGTTATTCACTTCATACACCTCACTAACGATTAAACAAGACTCATGTGAGTACCCGTCACTTGTTGTCTTCTCTTGAATATGTGTACCATGGCATTGCATATAGCATGATTCTCATGGATACTTTTTGTCTACCTTTAGATTAGATCCCATGGTTGTTTCACACTGATTTTTGAACAAGAGTCCTATTCTTCTTCACCTTGGTCTTGTCCATGACTACAAAGACCTCACAATGGGACCAAACTCCTTGAGTCAAACTTCTAATTAAAAGATAAATCACTTAAAAGGACATCTTCCTCTCGACAACTGTTGTTATAAATAGACTGCTCCCTCGAAGGAAAACTATGTAAAGCTAAAAAAAAAGCAACCAAAGCTTCCTGCATCGCTTAGCTTCACGAAGACCTCAAGGAGTTCAATTTTATTTATCCCATATAGAATTCTGCATCGATCAGTCTATCTCAACTATAGGTAAAAATAACAACCTTTTTGTCATGGACTTGCCCATTGTGACCTCGGATCTCTTGCCCGAAGTGCATGCTACCTCATACCATATAAAAATTAACTACCTTTCACCCTTCTTACCATTCCCACTCCCATTTCCTCATTGCCTCAAGGGACTTCTTAGAACTTAGACATTTGGTGATCATGTGACTACTTTTCACCATAGAACAGTCAATCATGCAATGTCTTTTGGGTCTTATGTTCATCACCTCCTCCAAGGTATGATCTACTCGGTATGATCCTACCTAATCAGGTGGCTTTATTTCCCCCTCTTATCTTTTAGCCATCTTTATTTACGTTTTGATTACCTTATACAGGACTTGGTCCTCGACACTTAATTTTGGGGTAATCTTCTTCTTTCACCACAATCACCCCCACCTACATCATTTTACCTATAATATACCCACACCTAGTAGATCTAAACCCACAACATGCCCAAAAACCTACCAATTCATTTTCACACCTCATTTTATTCCCTAGCTTATGGGAGAACTACATCAGCCTGAGGTCCCTTTTTACCAGGACTATGTAGGCAGCACTTCGAGGGCATGGGGCCCTTGGAGGTTAGCTCATCCATTCTCTACCCTAAACAATTCATCTTCCATGTTCCCCACCATTTACACCACATCTCACTTAGTTTCCCTTTTATATACAAAATTGGAAATTAAGCCACATACATAACAAGTTGATTCATATTTTATACATTTATTACACCTACCATTTCTCTATCATCACTATGCATAGATTATACCACATCTCACATATGACCCATAGTATCATTCATTGTAAAAAATAATGAATCACAACTTCACCTACTTTCACCACGACCGTGCCTACCAACCTAACTCAATCCATGCCTAACCAATCTATCTCATCGATGCCTATAACTTGACTCAATCCATGCCTAGCCAAATTTAACTCAACCATGCCTAACCAATCTGATTTGATCCATGCCTAAATTGACCTGACTCCATCATGCCTAACTCACCTAATTTCCATCCATATCAAAACAACAAACCCATATCTCATCTAATACAAACAAAAATCCATATCTCATCTACCACAAGCCATAAACCAATATCTCATAAACACATAAAAAATCACAAAATACCATGTATCTCATCATATAAATCAATAAATGTGTATCTCAATATACATGCCTATCTCATCATGTCCATCATCTCAAAATGTGACACGCAGCCGATATACAATACAAAATGTCATCGGCATGCAGGCTGGTCTCATATATACAAAAAGAATGAATCAATACAAAATCTCTTCGAATGCATGCTGGTATATGCTCAAAATATACAAATCACTCGTACATCCTCATTGTCTTCAACATACAGCGGATATATGTATAAAAAAAAACTTGTATACATCAAAAATAGGTGACCGCATATCAGGCATCTTGCCGGATGTCCTCCATCTCTGTGTCACCTGTACCCTCGGCCTCCTGTCCCTGCTGGTACCTCACCTAGAGCTAGTCGCCATGCGCCGGTGGCCTCTTTATGATTGGGCCTTGGAGTGTGGGATCTCATCCTCTCACTTTGGACACTGTTGTGTGCCATGTACTTGGCATAGGATATGAAATCTATCCTAGATGCTATAAGTTGGTCTTGATAGTATCTTGCCTCACCTAGGGCATCCTGTAACCTGGATACAAGAATGGTATGTGGTGGTCCCATATGTCTCATCTCCTATACCTACCCTCACATGCTGCTGTGAACCGAGACCTTCTCCCGGTTCTGTGGTGGTGCCCCTACATACGTGTGCTATATCTGGAGTCAGTAAGGCCCCAATCATGCACAGGGGATGTGGCCAACTAGCCCTGTAAACCTGCCACCTGAGCTTGTAAGGATACCACCTAACCATCCCCCCCTAACCATCTCCATCTCCTCCATCACCATCTGGGCCTGCAAAATGGCCACCTGTACATATAGCTCTACTACCTCTTCCTCCGAACCCTCCAACTGTGTCTGCAGTATACCTAATTAGGTAATCATCTTAGCTACCTACCCCTGTAGGGCGTCTCTCTACACTATAATGGTAGCTAGGTCTGGATACCCGGTCTGGGTGGTATGGCTCATAACTGAGCCACCCACCACTGCCTGTATCTATCTGTACATCTAGCGTCATCTATCCACCGATCCACTAGATGCTTCTCCTCCCCTGTGGGCACTATAGGCTGTGGTAGAGGTAGGGGCCTCTCCACGTCATCTCTCTGATACTGTGGGAAGGGCGGAGGAATGTCCTGTAAGAGCCCAAACTGCCATGTCGACTCTGTCTACCAGGATCATCTCATCCTCCCCGACACGGTGACCCTATATCCACCTCTCTAGCTAGAGCTCAACTAGCTCCTCATGCATATGCCTATATGAGGGGAATCCCACATATGGCCTCCATATAATGTCCACTCCGGACAATCCCTCCAGTAACTACCAAAAATGGGCCACATCATGTGTCAGCCTATCCGATCTCCACTCTCCTATCATTGACACCCATCTCCTGTATTTCACCCACACAAATCTAGGTGGGAATGCATCTACTCGGGGCATCCCTATAGGTCGCACGCACACTATGTGCTTGTATGCCCAACAGTGTAGTATAAATGTACAACACAAGCTAAACCTGCATAACCGCCCATATGCCCACAACTCTCTATATAGCTGCACCAAGAATGCTTTGGTGCCCAGGTAAAGCATGTCTCATGCACCATCATATCGTGGAGTACCCCATCAGTGATCGGGAAAGTGTCCACCCTTTGCATCTAGCAGTGCATAGTAGCACACTACCTCCATCAACAGAACCACTAGCCTTGTCTCATCCGGACGGGCTAGGTACATCTCTCCATAGCTCAAACTGGCACTATGGAATCTCATATCAGCCACCCCTCACCAAAAACTATCCCAATCAGCTCCTCTAAGGCCTTGGAGGAGATAGAGTAAACCTAGGCACCCAATATGGGTAACCGTAAAATTTGGAACATGTCCTCCAGGGTGATAGTCATCTCACCCATTGGCAGGTGGAACGTGTTGGTCGCGGGATCCCATCTATCGATGAGTGCGACCATCAAGCTGGGCTACCGAACAACATGTCTCTGTAATGATGAACCCCACTCAAGCCCACTACCTCCACATGTTGTAGCTCCAACGGGGTTGCTGCGCCGTGCACTATCACCAGTAGAGGTGGAACCCTGTCCCGCATATGTAACTGCACTCTCCCCTACATCCAATCCAAGCACGACATTAATCCACATTTACCATGACCATATTCACCAATTATCATTACCCTCCACCCTATTTTCACCCTACCCATCTCAACTACCTAGCCCACATCAATTTTGCACCCTTGTGCCTAAAATCCTGACCGGTACCGGTTCATCCTAACCGACTCAGTCACCCTTAAACCAGCATTGGTCACCTGCTTGGTGACCGATACTGGTTCACCCTTACCGACCACAATTACCCCTTAACTAGCATCGGTCACCTATTTGGTGACCAATACTGGTTCCACCCAACCGACGCCGGCCACACTTGATCGATGCCGGTCACTATCACGGAAAAACCCACGTCTTCCCAAAACCCCCTTTTCTAAAACCCTCCCCTTGCCCCTTTTACCCCACCTACAATGACCTAAAATACCCCTGGACCTCTACCCATCCCACCTATACAATTTACTACCCTCCCCATTCCTCCTTTTACCCAATATTCCCCCATACCCAAATTTAATTTTTACCCACCAAAAACCAAAAAACCACAAAAACCTACAAATAACAATAATGTACTCCTCTAATATATCAAATCAACAATATAGAGTAGGGTGCTTACCTCGTCGCATTTCCACTGTCTTGGTGGCATGTCCGCCACAGACTTATACCGGTGGCTCGAGATCCCTTTCGACCTCTCTGCCATCACCAAATAGCTACTCGTAACCTCCAACCAATCAAATCTCTCGCCTTGATCTCATGGACCCGCTGCTCACCAACCAAACCCTCATCAAATCACACTACCAGCTCACTGTCTCATTTCCTCTCTCGAACACTTTTCTCTCTTTTCTCTCTTTTTGTCATTTTCTCACTTCGTAAATAACAAATGAATAACAAAAAACATGGATTTTTTGTTTTTATAACCAACCCGACCTAACCGACATCGGTTACCCTTGACCGACATCGGTTGTGTGCCCTACCTAACCGTCATCGGTTGCCCTATATTGACGTCGGTTATCTATGACCGGCATCGGTCACCCTCACCTACACATTGCCTTCCCTTTTGTCCTTTTACCCCACCCTTCACCCTGATCCTTTACCTAACCCCACATTTACCTAACACATTTACCTTACCTTTCCTGACCTCATCATTTCCTACCTCCCTTGTTCCTCCTTTGGGGACTCATTATTTTACCCCTACCTTGGCCTTACCTACACCGTGACCTAGCTATTTGGACTGGACCATTGCTAGTGACCTTTGACCTCATGTGTTTGTTATACCTTACGTAACTGTTACCTATGTTGTTGACCTAATGACCTTACCTAGCCTATTGCCATGACCGTTTATCCCGACCCTACCTCTGGGTGTGCCAAAACATACCTAAACGTTCTGCGCCTAACCTACGTCGTGTTTCGACCATATCCTATACCTTTGATACGGATGCACTTCAACCTTGTTTGGATAAACCTATTGACTTTAGACGATGTAGAGTTTTCCTACTCTTCAACCCGGTAGCATGCTGCAGTTTATTTGTGTGTGTGCATTTGATTGCTACCTTTGACCCAGACCCATTACCTAGATTTCCCAAGTAGACCTTTAACCCTTTCTCCCTCGTGCCCACCTACCTTTTCCTCCCATTTACCTTTTATCAAACCACTCACCGATTCTGCCTTCACCTCATCCGTTCTTGGTTTGAGGGGGATCACCTTCACCCACACATGGGGCAACCACATCTTATTTTTGTTAGCGTCACTTACCAATACAAGCTACACAACAAAAAGGGGAAAAATGTAGACACTAAAATTAGGTCACACTCCCCTTTGGTCCCTCGACGAATAAACACCCTTCATCACATTCACCTAGCCATGGCCCCCTTCACCCCACTAATATTAATTTAATTAAATTAATTCATTATCCTCACTATATTTATTATTTAAATATCTTATTTTAAATAATATCCACACATATAGTTCACTTAGACACCTCACCAAGCCAATGAACCTAAGACTTATTATTAGTAAGTTGCCATAACTAACTAAGACTTACCCAAAACCTAAAAATCAATGCCTACATTCCTTCTAACCACATTCCCACATGATTACAAAAGGATATTAGTCTAATCCACGGGTTAACGACATGAAATCTGAGAAAATCAAGAGGATATTCCTAGTTTAGTAAACCTAGGAAAGCCTACCTTGACCAACGCCTTGCTTACCCCTAACCATCACCTGTTAAGCCAGAACCATCGTTGGTTACCCTTTTAACCCAAAAAAACCTTATTCTCAAGGTTGGAAGAAAAAAAAGTAGAAGGTTGGTGAGAAAAAACACATCTCAGAGAGATAACACATCTTTAGAGAGTGAATTCCAGCGAGAATCCACATGCAAGGAAGGAGATCAAGCATCTTTTCTTGCACAGCCATCCCAACCATGATCTGATCTAACCAAGAAAAGAGGAATGTACATGCAGCCCATGCAGAAGATTTCCTTTAGTTGGTGATCACTTGCAGCCTTCAAAACCCCTCATTAGCACCTCCATCCCTCACTCACAGGAATTCAGGACTGGAATCCAAGTAAGTATAACGTCATACTTTTCTGGTTTATTTCATTTCATCATCATTTTATCATCTATTGTTTACCTAGCCACCTATTGACCTTCTCTAACATTTCCACCTCCATATACCCATTAAAACCTCACCAAATCCTACCCCAGTCACCCAATACCTCATCCCGACCAACTAGAGTCTTTTATGCAATCACAAAGGAGACCCAAAGCTTGTTCTGTGGCATTTCCAGTTTCTAGAGTAACCACTGGCACGGTTGCACTGACCGCCATTGGTTACCCTTAGCCAACATCGGTCTTTGTATTTTCCCATACACCTAGAACAAAGACCTAACCACCAAATTTCATCTCACCCTCATCCACCTCGTGATCTACCCAAGACCTCTGTCAAACCCGCAGAACCCGAACTAATCGTTTGACCTTTGGATTCTATTCTAGCTTAGCTTGTTAGATTAGATATATTTCTTATTGTGTTTTAAGTGAGATACCTAAATCATTTCAAATTACAATAGGATTTACTTTGTTTACATCATTAAATTGTTTAAAACAATGGATTGACAACCATCTAGGAAGTATTACACTTCTTAGATCTAGCATACGCTAGGTAGTTCACCCCATATTGTTTAATTCCTTCTGGTGGTCTTGATTTTCATTACAGGTAGTTCCTCCTAGCCAAAAGGAAGCTCTCATGATCAGTTGTGGATTCGGAAGTCATACGTGCATAACAACCCATCAACCAACATTTGAATAGGTATTCCTCCTATGCCCGTTACCCTATCTGTTTTGTCAACACTTCAAAGAAACGATCTAAGAATCAGTGAAATAGTTGAACTTAATAAACTCAGGAAGTTTCCAATGAGGAGGATAAGGTTTGATAGGACCGCGAATGAATCAATTTATTACAGATTTTTCGTAGGATAAGACATCCTTGGGTCCTAGGGTAGCTGCCTCGGACTAGCCAACCTATTCATCAAAATGTGAATATGATCATTTGACGCGATGCTAGGTTGGGATTGGATTGGTTGTGTGGCATGAAATGTATCTTGATAAGGTAGTTGATACATTTGTGGATGTGTGGGAGTTTGAGGAACCATTTGATACGAGAGGTTGACAAATTTGCGATGTGTGGTTGTTTGGGGAATCATTTGATAAGATGGTTGATAAATTTTTGGGTGGGGTGTTTGTGGAATCATTTGATAAGACAATTGATTAATTTGTAGATGTGTGGGTGTTTGGGGAATTGTTTGATAAGGATTAACATGTGTCATGGGTTGAGATTGTTGCATAGGCTGATGTTGAGCAATAGGGACATGATGTGTTTGTTGAAGTTGGGTAGGTTATTGTGGTAAATGATAAGTGGGGATATGAGTGTTACGAGATTGAGATGGCTAGAGCATATGGTGGGTATGAATGTCAATATTAAGAGGTTGAGATTGTTTGATGGGCATACTAGTGACAATAGTAGCCAAATTAGAGATAGAATTAGTATGAACTAACAAGGTTGGAGTACAATCAACCAATTGAGTAGATTGATAAGTTTAAGAGACTACGGGGTTTATGAAATATGAATTCATAAATGGGGTTAGAAGGAGGTCTAAGTGTTTCTAAAGGAGTGGGAGATGGGGGTGCGGTTGGTTTTAGAAGATTGGAACGGTGAGATACATGAGAATTGGTTTCAAGATATGAATGATTGTGGATGACACGATCCTTATGAAGTGAGGCCATAGAGATAGATGGTTAGGTAACTGAAGGTGTGTCCTCAAGTGTAGAATCTTGTTAGGAGATATCATTAGGGGAAGTGATGTCATTGGATGGGCTAGATTGTTGTTTTATTTCGTCTTGAGAAAGAGTGACCATAGGCATGAAATTGAGAAACATTTTTTTATGTAGCCCGTTAAAAAAATCAAGCAACAAGTTTTTATCATCATGATTAATTATGAGATGTGAAAAGAAAAGTGAATAATGAAGGTGCCTAGAGAATGACAGTCTAAGGCTGGTTTTAGGTAGTTTTGGCTAGGGAAATGTTTGAAATGGTTTCTGTTGGGTGTTCAAATCCCAATCAGTGAACCGAGTGAAAGCAATGTTTCGATGTGTTGATTTTGTTCGTGAAGTTTTAGGAAGTGTGTGGTAATGTGAGATGTAAAAGGCTAAACCTCTATTTAAGCTATGCAATCAGGTAGGATGCAGAAAAGAAAGGTTGTTTTTAAGCCAAAACAAAGTGTGAAATTTTGATGAGGACACACGGATTAAAGAGAAATTGTAATGCGAAAGGAGAAAATAGGGAATAATGAGGAAAACACGGAGAACACTTTCCCTGTCATTTGATTGTATGTGATAGTGACATATTTGGAAAGTGATGATCGGTGGCAGGGCTCAGTATCCCAGGTACCCTAGAATTGTAACATTCACAATTGCGGATGGGGTTGGTGAAAGGAGATTTGTAGCGTGTTTATGGTTTAACAATTGGTCTTTGACAGTGTAATGTTGTGGTCACAACATTGTGGAGGTCACCTGCAAAAGAAAAGAAGACAATTAGTTGCTTAGTCAGAAAATATCTTAAAATTAGTGATTGATTTTCAAAGTAAACTAATAAGTAATCTGAAAATGATCATGTATCCAATAATAAGGCCTAATAAGTTGTGAACAAAGTTTGGTGGTAGCACGTTATCAAATTTGATATCAATGTAAGCACAAAATCTATTACCAACTTGATAACATGGGACATATTACAAATTATATAAGGAGTGGATAATGCTTGGATAATTTATTTAATGTATTGAGTTGAATTTGGAGCAATTAAAAGAAAATGCTTCCAATAGGAAAGGCTTTTCCTAAGTAGAATTTGATTGACAACGTATGTGTGACAAAGACCGAGAACCAACATTGCATGGTTTCTACCTTGCATCTTGGCGGTGACAAAGAAAACTCAACATAGGCGGCACATCTTGACAAAAAGGGAATATGTGGCCCAAACCACAAGTCAATAGGTCGGATATGCCTTTTAATTTTTTTCTCAACTATGACCGCCCATGCATGTGGGACAAAATAATAATTCTCCCACCGAATCAAAGAAAGGTCTACGGGAGATCTGGATGACGCTGCAAACAAATAAGTTTATCCCCCTACCGGATGGAGGTCCATGTTGATCTTGTGCGGAGAGGACAACCTAAGGAGGAGAGGCTGAGCAGGGAGGAGGAGTGGCGAGTTGGGAATGAGTTGAGGGGAGTTATTTGAGAACAAGGAGTTAGGAGCTCGGCGTAGGGTGGAGGATGGAGATGGGTTGGTTGACGGCAATATCTTATCAGAATTTCTTTATTGACACATCTCTTTGTTACATTTAGGTTCTCCACGGTTGGTCATACTGCACATGGACATGGCTCTTTACACGTACGATGACATAATGAGAATCATAACAAATATAAATGAGAAATATATAATAGGCTATGGTGTTGCAAGCACTGTTTATAAATGCATTGTAAAGAATTGTAAGCCGATTGCTATAAAGAGACTTTACAGTCACTACCCACAAAGCTTTGTGTGAATTTGAAACTAATATGGAAATAGTTGGAAGCATCAAGCATCAAAATCTTGTGAGTCTACATGAATATTCACTTTCTCCATATGTAAATTTATGGTTGAAGCGGTCTGGGTGAGCTCAAAGGAGCTCAAGGGAGCTTTGGGGACGTGGTGATAGGGAGCCGAGTGGGATAGGTGTAACATGGAAAATTAGGAGAGGTGAGGATGTAGCTCAGTGGAGAGAGCAATTGAGTCTCATAGTGGTGTAAGGAGTTGGGGATGGGGTGGTGAGTTATGAAAAGACGTGGGAATTGGGATCCCATGGGGAGAGGTAGATAGGAGCTTGGGGAGGAGAGATGGATGGGAGCTTGGTGATGATAGATGGATGGGAATTCGGGTGCAAGGAGAGTTGGGAACGGGTTGGGTGGAGTTGGAATGTGGAGGAATTGGTGGGGAAGTGGATGAGTTGGCTGGGTGAGGTGAATTGGGTATAGAGTGGAGGGTTGGGTGAAATAGAGTCGGTGGGTAGATGGGTCGAGAGTTGGGTAGAGAGTAGGGATGGTGAAGTGAGTTGAGGGGAGTGAGGATGGGTGTGGGTAGTAGCTCGGGTCAGGGATGTAGGATGAAAGGGGTATGGAGTCGAGTTGGATAGGGAGGAGTTGAGTGTGATAAAGAGTTGGTGAGGGAGTTGGGTAGAACAGAGAGCATGTTGGATAGGTAGGGTTGGGAGATGGGTAGTTTTAGGACAATAATAATTTTTTTAATTTTATTTATTTACTCAATCATTATTATTTATTTAATAATAAAAATAAACTTGATACTAACTGTGAACCACCAAATAACAAGCCGACTAAAAACCAGGAGCACTTACCTCCAAGATGACATAGACCACTAAATGTAAGAAGGACACCACACTGGCGGAGACAACTTTAAACCCTACGCATAAGTGAGCTAGAAAAAAATATATTTGCAAGTGATATCTAAACCGACGAGAGCTATGAAACACCATAACCTGTCATACTTATGACACATGTACAAGATAATTAAAGTAACACAAAATGACCAAATATTGGTCTGGTCCCACCAAGTGTGCCAAAATGTTGGACAAGAAACCTCATTCTCATGCGGTGAATGCACTGATACTGAAAGCCACCAACAACCTTAAAATATGGAGAGCTTAAGGAGCCTCAAATGTGGATGTAGATCTGTGGGTGCCAAATAGATGGATCTATGACAATGTCTCAAAATTAAAACATATACGATTAGATAGATATATGTGGGGGCTGGCTAGACAATTCCGGTTCCAAGAGGTCATTAACTCCCTTAAAGGATTTCAAACCCCGTATCTAGAAAGATAGAAACAAATTCTAAACCGTAGATAGTATGTAGAAGAAGAGAAGTACAATATGGCAAGTAAATGGGATGACAGGGGTACTTCAAGGGCATGTGAATAACTTCAAGACTTAGAGGAGAGATATAATGTCGAGGTTTTCCCCGGCTTCAAAACTTACTTCCAACCTCAAAACATAAGACTCTTCAAACTTTTAGAAACTTTCTTCTAAAATCTCTAAATTTTTTTACACTTTTAAAAAACCTCAAGACCTCGAGCTTGCTTATCATCTCTGGAAGAGGGGGGAAGGCTTGTATTTATAGCTTTGGATATGGGGAACTAGGTTTTGGCAAAGTAACCCTGGTTAGGTGAGTGGGGGGACATGATTTGAGTGATTAGGTGAAATAATAGATTTGATTTGATTGAGTGGGGTTCATGATTTGGATGGTGGGGGACATGATTTGAGTGATTAGGTGAGATAATTGATTTGATTGAGTGGGGTTCATGATTTCAATTGTTTTTAGATTATTTAATTATTAGGTAGGGTGATGTGACCTAATTGGAATATTTGGATAATGAGGTTTAAGGGGATCAATTAATCAATCAAAATTTATTAATTAAATATGTAGTTTTGGTGGGAAATGGGATTTGAATGGATAAACCTCGCTAAATGAGAGAAAACATGAGATGAAGGGGAGGAATGATAACAAAAATTGGTGTTTACAACATCACATGTTTGGAACTTAACATAATCATTATCACAATAAAAATTTGGCTCCAACACATGAAAATTTAGCGAAGAATTTTACACAAGACTATCAAGAGGGGATATGTATCTCCAAGGAAATTTTCATCACTATCACTAGAATCAACATCGATAACTGGGAATTTCCTTACAAATATTTTTGAGTTTTCACAAGTGTTTAAAAACAAAAAATAAAGGCTCTATTCACAAACATCCAACTCATATTCACACGCATCAACACATAAATCATAAACATGGGAAATGCTTTCAAATTTTATATCCAAAGTTCAAGCATGAGAAACTAGAAGTGGACATTTATCCATTAAATAATAATTTAGTTCACCACTGAATATATCACAATACACAACAAGAGCATAAGCTTCACTTGGTCTTATGTGTGTAAGAAAATTATTCCATGCCTAATCTTCACTAGTCCTTGTTGAGAAATTGACATTTTAACCCAATCAACCACCGGTCCTACACTCCTCATTGTGTTGTCCTCTCTTTTCGTTGTAATAATACATCTTCTTAAAATCTAGCTAACTTTCTAGAGAAATATCCTTAATTGATGGTAGAAAAATCCCTTCTTCTTCATGATCTAGAATATAAGGTTCAAGAGATGTAAGTTTTCAACATTAACAATCGAATATATTCTATTGCTTTACAAACGTTTTGAGTTTTCACAAGTGTTTAAAAAAACAAGGTTCTATTCACAAACATCCATCTCATATTCACATGCATCGGCACATAAATCATAGGCATGGGAAATGCTTTCAAATTTTAAATACAAAGTGCGAGCATGAGAAACTAGAAGTGGACATTATCCATTAAATAATAATTTAGTTCACCATTGAATATATCACAATACACAACAAGAGCATAAGCTTCACTTGGTCTTATGTGTGTAAGAAACTTATTCCATGCATAAGCTTCACTAGTCCTTGTTGAGAAATTGATATTTTAACCCAATCAACCACCGGTCCTACACTCCTCATTTTGTTGTCCTCTCTTTTCATTGTAATACCACATCTTAATTCCAACTAACTATCTAGAGAAATATCCTCAATGGATGGAAGAACCATCCTTTCTTCTTCATGATCTTGCATAAAAGGATAAAAGAGATGTAAGTTTTCAACATTAACAATTGAATATATTATCATATAAGGAGGCAAATCGATCTTAAATGCATTAATGCCAACTTGTTCTATAATTTCAAATGGGTCATGTCTAAGAGGCTTGAGTTTTTATCTTTACCTTGGAGTATCTCTCTACTCAAGTACAACCATACCTTGTCACCAACAAGGAAAGAATGCTCAGTTCTATGTTGATCATGCATTGCTTTGTACTTGGCATGTGACTCCTTCAACCTCTTGTGTATCTGGAGTTGTATCTGTTGAATCTTCTCAATGGACCTCTCATCTTTATAGACTTCTAGATCCACTCTCCCATTATCTCTACATGGTAGTCTCAAAACAACATCAAATTCAATCTTAGGAAAATAACCAAAACAAGTCTCAAAAGGAGTCTTACTAGTAAAAGCATGAACTTCCTTGTTATAAGAATGTTGAATATACACCAAATTCTCATCCCAAGTGTTAGGATGTTTCCTGTTATACCCTTGCAAGAGTTAAACCAATTTTTGGTTTACGACTATCAGAGGATATGAGAGGATCTTTGGATAACAATGTAAGTGCCATGTAATTGTGGAGATCAAGATAACTAATAATAAATTCAATATGAAGATAACTCACAAGAATAAAAAATAGAGCATGAAAAATAACTCAAAGTTTATCAAACCATAGATTTCCATTACCATATCTTAAGTGATGGCAAGTACAAATAAGAGTGTTGTGTAAATCCTCCATGAGAATAATCCCAAAATAGGAAGGGGAGTTACATTCCCAATAGGAATATAACTCCTATGACATACTATGACATACTATGACACACTATGACATGTAAGACATGTCATAGTAACTCCTATGACACCAAGTACACCTAAGAAAGATGAGTCACCAAGGGTGAGGATTTATTCCAAGTAAATAAATACAAGAAAAATAATATCCTACACCAACACCCCCTTAAGTGTAGCTTAGGTGGGTGGAATTGAAAGTGTGTCCAAACAAGAAGGCCTCGATGAGGTACCCATGTATAATATAACTCTCACAAAGTGGAGTAAAAGTAGAAACCCAATGGAAAAAACTCCCCCAAAAGAGAGACAAAGAAGAGAAGATAGAACAAGAAAGCCCCAATTGAAGCTATAACTTTCTGAAGCCACCCTATATTTCTAGTCTTATTTTCTCACTCAAAACCCTAGAAGCACAGGACACATCACCTAGAAATATTTGAATGCTCACCTGAAGCACAAAAAGGTACTAGGTCCCTCTTTATTATATCAGCTTTACCATGGTGTTAGGATGTATGTTCATAATAACCAAATCCCAAAGTTCATATCCCATTCTAACAATCAGATTCTTGAGCTCAAATTGGAAACACACATAATAAGTAAACATACATATCACATAAGGATTAATATTAGATTCAACATATAATAGCCATGAGAAGTAAAATCAACAATCAATATCCAACCACAACGATCCATTATATTAATTCATCACAAACCAAGTAGTTGAATACATACAAATAACACTGTCATAAGCTATGCGCGCTCATAAACCAACACCATAACTCTAACACATACATCCGATCTCAAGACCATGCAAATCAATACATATATATAGGGGTGGGAATTTCCCTTCACTTTGCACATACACTCTCAAAATAGGAGGAATGCTCAAAATAACTATGCACCACTTACAAAGGTAATCAAGAAGCATGCAAGCTTCGCCTAATAATAGATTACCTATAATTAACTCTAGATACAATCCTATTATTAGCTCCGATCGCACATGACGCTTGATCTTCCACTTGCCCAAAATAGCCATTGCTTTGTCTACAAGTATTATTGTTCTTATCCAATACGTGCTCTGCACTCAATTCTATTCTTAGCCCGTAACATGCAAAACAACTAAGTATTGAACTCTGACTTTCTCGGGTGCACCCTTTCTTGCCAAACTTATGCATGCACCTACGTGCCCCCTTTTTGTGTGCCATCTTCCTATGCACCTATGATACTTAAGCAATATTTTACCCGGTCAACATTACCCCACACTAATGTCATTTCCACCCCGACAATGGGTAATCATACCTTATCTATAAAAAAACAATTAAGAATAAAGAAGTAAAGAATGAATTTACACAATAAATGAAAGAATGTATAACACTTCACTTGTCATTCTACTACAATAAAAAAGCTCGTGGTACTCATTCTTAATGTCTACTTCCAGCTCACTCCAGTCACCAAGTCCCTTCTTTACCTTTTCAGTATCTCTCCAAGCACAACTTGCATTTCATCCAATGTCATGTCTTCCCCCTTGTTCTTTAAAAATATGAGAACATTTTCTAGGGATGAAATCATACCATCCATTACATCCATTCTTCACGCTATCATATTTCGAGTTCCTTTGTTTAATCCTTGTGAGGGTCCCAGTTTACGTAAGTGCATCACGTTTCTATGCTAACAATGTCAGCATCTCCTCACGTCCCAAAGTTTCATTCTTCTTTGCATAAAGGAATTCATTCTCCTCAACCAAATTCCTTGTCTTAATGATTGGATGCGGGTGCTCGATACATGTTTATCACTTGAATATGCCATTGTCAATTCTTCCTTAATGGTTTGCAATATGCCATCATATTCAAATATCTTCCGCGTGATATGTTTTTTTATCGTTTCCTTCTCTCGCTGCAACTTCTTTCTCTTTACAGTGCAAATTGTCTCCATGGTCTCTCATGGCACACCCAACTACTTCTTGATCAAGAGATGGACACAATCCTACAAGAAGTGTAAAGAGGACTGATATGTCTACCCCATTTGTTCATCTCGTATGTCCGGATGTGCATCGATAAACTCCTTTCCTAACTCTGCCTAAAAATCTAGAATCTTCTACCTCTTCTCCTTGTCCTTCCTCCGCTCCTCGGCCAATTGCTTTGCTTGTTTTTAAGCCCTTATTTTCCTCCATCAACGCTGTGTTCAATGAAAGGTTGCAAAATCTATAAAAATGGGTAAGAACACTTAAGAAACCCCAAATCCTTGTGCAAAACCAATCAATGGACCATCATATAAGAAATAAGCAAGGATTCCTACTTTGCATGCATTAACTTGAAGTAAACAAGCAATTTAAACAAATAAATTAACCTCTATTCTTGAAAGCTTAAAGTAAATGAACCTAAAAGTATCTTAGCAATTAGTTTATGCTTCAAGAGAATGGGATCTCACCATTAATGGCTTCAAGGCCAATGGTTCTTCCCATTTACTCCATGTTGTGTGATAGAAATGCAAAATCAAAGCAAATAGCTCAATAGAATGAAATAAAACTCCTAATCCTAGCAATAATACTATAGTTTATGTTAGAGGGAAGAAATGTTCTTAGAAATGAGAGGGGGTAGTGGGCTATTTATAGTTTTCCATTTGGGAAATGGGAGGCTTTTTGGTGCATGTGGGACTAAAAGGGAGTCAACAAGTTAATTAGCAAGTCAAAGTAAGATTTGACTAGGTTTAGAAGAGGTTGATCATGGTTAAGACTAGTTAACCATGTTTAGAGGGTAATTAGGGTTTTAGGAGGGTTCTGGAGGGTCTACTCAATCCAATGAAATGGATTGATAGTCCAGGAAGCTAGTAGAAGTGGTAAAGAAGAGGATAAGAAGAGGATTTAGCCAAGAAGAGGCTATAATAGCCTGTTTAATTGGTTTACAAGAGGAAATACGACCAAAAGAGTGTCGTAAGAGGGGAGTTAGATAGTTCTAACTAACGATGTGTCATCAATTTGTGAGGAAGAGAATAGTAAGTGCAATATTAGAAATAATAGTGCTTTGATCAAACTACAGGTGTCTACATTTGCCCCTCTTTGGGGTGACATAAGCTACGTCACTTCAAAGAAAGTAGACAAACATAAACGAGTAGAAATTTTTTGAAGGGATAGAAGAAAAATTAGTAGGGTGAAGGTAGGATGCCCCTTGAGTGTCGATGGGGTGATAGAAGAACTCGATCGATGATCAAAAGAGAATAGAAGAAAGAAAAGTGTGAAGAGAAGACTAGAAAACAACAAGAATAAGGGATATTGAGCTATCCTCAAACCAGTGCCAACAATATTTAATCGTCATTTTGCTTAGAATCCTCATCATCGGTCTTTATTACAAAGAATGAACAAAGGTGTAGTATGACATGAAAATCCATATACGAACAAATGTCCATTACTAAAAGCACTAACTCCATGCAACATACAAAAAGCAATGCAATACGAGAAAGTGAAATATGCCTAACTCCATGCAACATACATGATGCAATGCAATACGAGGAAGTAAACAAACTCATTTAACAGGGAAATAAGTACAATTACACACACTCAAACCAACAACGTTCAAGATAGTTGCACAAATATTTTTTTATCAAGCTACAATCCCAAATGTTTTGATAAATGACAAGGGTAGGAATGATGCCCCAAGCAAATTTTACATGCAAGGGAAAGGATGGAGGACACTTGGGTCTGATTGAAAAGCAATGTGCATGACAAAAATAGTACCAGAAACCGATAGTGCCCCAGAGTACAGACGAAGTAAGCAACGTAGCTTTTGTAAATGGTTGTAGATCAAGGTGATCCGCAAGTCGTTGTTTCAAAACACATGAAAATTCCTAGTAAGATATGAGATGAGTGCCATGCAAGAGACACAAATTTCAGCTGCAAATGAGTGATTACCAATTTTAGTCCATTTTTGAAGTGTTTATGATTTTTTTGGATTTTTGGATGGTTTTATAATTTTTAAATTTTTGATTGGTCAGAAGAATTTAAGAGATAGGAAATCTCCTAAAAGTACGCGCAAATTCCCCAAGGCAAAGAGAGCGGGCATCGGGTGGCAAGAAAATGCTCCGGTGAGAAGATAAATGGGCCAACAACAATTATTTAAAAATAATCATGACGATAGATGAAAATAGAAGACAAGAAACACCTGAAACATTTAAACATGCCCCAGTGGTGAAGAGATAAGCGCTAGGTGGAAAATAATGCCCCAGGATGGTGTAGATGATATCAAATGTCTTGTACATGAGATATTCTGGTAGATGCTAGCACTTGGGATGATACTAGATGATATTGGTGTAGGGGGATAGATTTGTGATCATGCGCAACCCCTCTTGCCCCCATTGATGATACGATATGTGATGATTAGCTTAGCATACATGCATGATGTAATACTTAGCATTTCTATATATATGATGTAGTAAATGATGTTATATGTGATGAATGATAGATGATAGATGTGATAACAAACAAATGTGCAGTAAAGAAACACATAAGAAAAAGTTAACAAAACTAAATAGACAACCAAAACTATACAAACCGATAACTAAAAGCAATTTAACCACTACTTTGTTTTTGCAGGACAATATTGATATATTTTCTGATGTTTTTGGGTTATCTTGAAAGACAACTAAAAGCTTCATCCCTAGAAGGGAGATTTTCTTGAATGTTTAGATTTTTGCATATCCATTTTCTGAATGTTTTTGCATTTTCTAAGGTCATGTTCAAAAGCAATGTACAAGAACAAAGAAGCGTGGATGCCCCTAGTGTGATGTGGGAATATACAAAAGGTAGAATTCCACAGCGTATGTATGAGATAGTGGAATGTGAAGGTGCCCCCAACATTGGATGGGAATATACAAAGGAAACATCCTTCATGTAGATACAAGAGTAAAACAAGCCAGATCACAGGCTTTGCAAGGTAGACTTGGTAGGGTTCCTAGACCTAGCAAGGGAAACTAACCCTAGAAAGTGATGAGAATTACCCATCTCGAGGCAAGAGTAACTTGTGAACGACGGATCCTCCTTGAGATTCGAAACCGGTTTTCACTCAAAGACCTACCCACTATGCCACAATTGCGTGGTTTTCACATGTGGATGACCTATTTTTTCTTTACTATTTTCTCAATTTTCCATTTTTTTGCTTGTTTTTTCTTTGTTTTTCTATTTTTTAGTTCTTATCTAATATTCTCGTCATGCTTAAGTGTAAAAATACTTGAGATGCATGGTGTTCATAGGTTCTGGAAGCTCTTCACCATCCGAGTATGCAAGTTTATAAGCTCTTGATCCATACTTAGCAACCACCACATAAGGGCCTAGCCAGTTAGCTTCAAACTTACCTTTCTTTTCTCTATCCTTGACGGTGTTCTTCTAATTTTCCTTCAGGACTAGATCACCTACATCAAATTCCCAATGAATGATGCATTTTTATATCCTCTGGATACTCTGTTTTGATAGACTTTCAAGTGATTGAGTGCTCTGATATGCTTTTCATCTAATAGTTCCAACTCTGTCAATCGGTGAGCAACTCTATAGTCCTCGTCTTTGTCAAGATAGTCTCTGAGAGATATTCTTAGGGAGGGAAGCTCCACTTCTAAAGGTATGATGGCTTCAGTTCCATAGAAAAGTGAATATGGGGTCACACCAGTAGGAGTGTGGATGGAGGTTTGATAGGCCCAGAGGGTGGGATGTATCTATAAGTGCCAATTACAACCAGTCTTACTTACCATTTTCTCCATGATTCTTACAAGGGTTTTATTAGTAGCCTCCGCTTGTCCATTACCTTGGGGGTAATAGGGGTAGACCATTTGAGCCGAATATGGAAGCATTGACACAAGGTTTTAACCTGTTTTGTTTTTGAAGGATTTACCATTATCAGTGAGAGTGGCTGAAGGGATACCATAACGACATATGAGATGGTTCACTATGAATTTTGAAATTTACACATCGATGACATAAGTAAGAGGGACAACCTCTACCCATTTTGTAAAATACTCATTAGTAATGATAATGTGAGTGTGGCCATCTGAAGAAGAAGGATGGAGCTTCCCTATGAGATCCAGGCCCCATTTAGATAATGGCCAAGGTGTTGCAATAGGCTACAAAGCCTGTGCTGGTATATGTCTTAAGTTTCCATATTTTGGCATAGTTCACACTTATTTACAAAGTTGTTGCAATCTGATTCCATGGTAGGCCAATAATAACTTACTCTCAATAAATTCATAGCTAAGACCATGCCACTGGTGTGTGCTCCACAAATACCACCATGTACTTCCTTAATGGTGTGGATCGAGTCAATAACATCCAAACAAAGTGAAGCAGATTCCCGTCGTAGCCACAACAATAAAGGGTGCCTCCTAGGAGGGTATAACGGGCTATGCAGTGGATAAGGGCTTTCTTTTTAGAATGAGTAATGTCTGGTGGAAAAGTTCCATCTTGTAGGTATTGAAAGATAGGATCATACCAGGGGGATAATGGACCAACAACTTCACATGCCAAACATGACTCTAGCATATCATATGCGGGCATTTGTAAATGCTCTATGAAGAAAGGCATTTTACTCTCCTCAAGTGGGATGCATAAGAGAGACCCAATAATAGCCATAACATCTACAGAGATCTATTATGTGACCTTGGATTTTTCTCAAATATGATCTGTGTAAAGTAATCCTTCATAGTTTCGACCATTTTCTTATATGGAATGAGTTTCTCATCTTTAACCTTGTACTCATCATTAACTTGTTTAATGATAAGTTGAGAGTCTCCAATGACTCGTAGTTGTCTGATGTTCCAAGTAATAGCTAGCTTGAGGCCAATGATGAGTGCCTCATACTCTACAATGTTATTAGTGCATGGAAATCCCAACCAGAATGCTCTTGGTATGACATCGCCTATGGGAGTGATAAGCACCACTCCTACTCCTGATCCATGGAAGGTGAACGATCCATCAAAATGGACCTGCCACTCTATGGATTCTTCAATGTACATCATAGATGCATCTAGCAGATCCAGACACAAAGGTTCCATACAGGTAGAGGCATTCTACGCAATTGATCAGCCAATACCTGTCCTTTCAAGGATTTTTGATTTACAAACTCAATATCAAATTCACTCAGGAGAATGATCCAATTAGCCATTCGGCCTGTGAGGGAAGGTTTGGATAAAAGGTATTTGAGAGGGTCAACTTTGGATATGAGTTTGGTTTTATTATTTAGGAGATAATGATGAAGCTTTTGGAAGGTAAAGACAATTACCAAGCAGGCCTTTTCAATTTGCAGATAATTTAACTCATAAGCAATCAAGGTGCGACTGAGATAATAAACTGCTCTTTCTTTATGGCCTAGATCATATTGGGCAAGTAGTGCACCAACAACAAACTGGGTGGCGGAAATGTACAGGAGGAGAGGTTCACTTGGGGTAGGTGGCATGAGTATAGGTGGATTGACAAGGTACTACTTGAGTAATGCAAATTCCTTCTGACAGTCAGGTCCCCAATGAATGCAACGTCTTTCTTCAGTAAATGAGTAAATGGGTGACACTTATCCACAAGCTGTGAAATGAAGTGACAAATTGCTTGAATATTTCCTTGTAAACTCCTCAGTTTCTTGAGAGTTGTAGGTGGAGGAATTTCTGTAATAGTTGTGACCTTAGCAGGGTCCACTTCTATCCCTCTCTATGAAACTATGAAACCCAAGAGTTTTCCTGATAAAACACCAAAGACACATTTCTTGGGATTCAAGCGTACCTTATAATCTCTGAGACACTAAAAATATGCCTAAGCACCTCCGGGTGCTCTTCTCTACTCTTGGATTTGGCTAAAATGTCATCAACATAATCTTCCATGATGTCATTCATCATATCATGGAAGATGACAGTCATTACTCGTTGATAAGTGGCCCCAACATTCTTAAGTCTAAAAGGCATGAATTTATAGAAAAATGTCCCCAAGGGGTGATGAAGGATTTTTATGTTGATCTTCTTTTTGCAATCCGTATCTGGTTATAACCCAAAATCCATCCATTAAGGACAACATTTCATAACCAACGTAGTGGAATCAACTATCATGTCAATGTTAGGCAGGGGAAAGTCATCCTTAGGACATGCCTTATTAATGTCATGGAAATCAGTGCAGATTCTTATGCCGATAGGATTCTTCTATACCGGGACTATGTTAGAGATCCACTCTGAATAGTCGATAGGTTTAATAAAGTCAACAGCTAGTAGTTTTTCCAATTCTTCTTTGACAAGGAGTGCCACCTTAGGATGCATCTTTCTCAACTTTTGCTTGATGGGTTTGGCATTTGGGTGCATGAAGAGGTTGTGCACAACTAATTCTAGGTCTAGCCTGGCATATATCCGCATATTCCCTTAAGAGCTCTATAAAGATCTTCTGTTCTTGAGCTGAGAGTGAAGCCCCCAACTTTATCATTCTAGTTGCTCTTCTGAGCCAATGTTGACACTGATTATTTCCTCAAAAATCAAATTAGAAGCATCTTCCATCTGTGTAGGATTAGGGGAAGAGTAAGATCGACCTCCTGCGGTAGCTCATTATCATCTTTAAATGGATAAACTACTTCATCCACAGACTCTTTGTTCTGTTTATCTATGAGTGTTTCAAAAAGTTTGTCACTGTGAGATTTCCATCTATCCTTTTTGCCAGGTTTCTCGGAAGTGGTTGTACTCTTACTTACCATCTTCTTATTCAAACATCCACACATCTCTACTTCTTCCCCGAAGTATGCACATGTGTCTAGTTGAATTACAAATCCTTTCTTGTGGTCCCCAACTGGAATAGAATCCCTGAGTCCCATGAACTCTGTAAATGCCTCATCATTTTCAAAGAAATCTAGTGGCACGTGAAGTTGTTGATCCCAATCTATAAGTTTAGGATATACAAGGGCTACTTGATAATTGGTTAAGGGGATGGATTCAGATAAGGTAAGGACCGCTGAATCTGGGAATAGGTTAGTGGAGGAAAGATCATCGTAGAGGCTACACTGCGGGAATCAGATCGCTATCGAATGAGATGAAACGTCCTCATGCTCGGGACGAGGTCAAGGTTCATTTTAAGACACCTCTATAAAATTGTAGGTGGAAAATACCTGGCGAATATCCCCGTAACCAGTTTCAGCGAAAGGTGAATTTGACAGTATTCCAAAACAAAAATTTCACCTGGTTTTTCATGGCTCCATCAGTGACGTGTGACAACAAGACGTCAATAATCACTCCTGACGCGCGTCAATGGAACGTCAATGGTCTTGATGACACGTGTCACTAGCTCCTATTGACACGCGTCACTCGCTCCCTATTGACGCATGTCACTGGCTCCTATTGACACACGTCACTGGCTCCTATTGACGCGCCATCGGCTCTTATTGATGCACGCGTACTAGCTCCTATTGACGCGCGCGTCATCGCGGCTCCTATTGATGCGCGTCGCTCCTAATACCTTTGACACACATCAATTGAAGCCATTGACACCCGATTTAGCCTATAAATACCCTTCAACCGGTCATTTTCTCGTTTTCACCTTCCCGCTCTTGAATTTTTACAGGTCTCAATCGTTGTCAAAGACGCAAGTACAACTATAATGTCGACTTCACATGCTTCCCAACTGCAAGTTCAGCAAAAAAATCAAGAGAATCCAATTCAATCGATTTCCAAGATCAACTACAGGAATCCCTTATGCCCTCACATCCATACTATTTTAAAGATGTCTTCAGAATATAAAGATTTGATGGATGTGTGTGAATTTACAGGGCTTGTTAATATGCCCCATTTCGAAACAGATCTGGATATTTTGAATTACCTTCTGTCATCCTACAATTCAGAGGACGACATTTTTTATGTGACTCTGAACGATGGCCGAATGTTCCAATTCAGTATCGAAGCAAATGACATCCATCGGTTTATGGGCCTTCCGTTCAAAAATTTACCAATTGTTACAACCAAGGCAACACTCGTGGAAGAAGACAAGAAATTTCTCGAATCAACGTTCGGTTTCCATGTTGATTGTAAGTATAATTCGTTTTAATTCATATTTTTATTCTGTTTTTTATTCTGATACAATTTGTTGTTATAAATTTATAGTAATTTTCACTGTTTCACATTTGCAGCCCATGTCAATAAATCCAGGCGTGGTGTCTAAGATGTAGCATTTCTGAGTACATGTAATTTTTGCAATGCTAGGGTCTAAGATGAGCTTTGTAACTTTGTTTGACCTGATGAGTGCAGTGGAAAAGTGTGTACTTGAAAGTATACTGGCGTGGGCAGAGTTTAAACAAAAAAAAGATCTTAAGAAAACTGATGGAACCAAGAAGGGGAAATTAATTGATGTTCCCAAACTTGATGATGCAAATCAAGCAGGGGGGAAGAATTCTGATCAATGTACTTTAATATTAACGGAGGGTGACTCAGCCAAGGCTCTTGCTGTAAGTGTTTGTGCCTTGAATCAGGGAAATGTGAATACTGAATTTGGTAGTATTGTGACATGTTTCGACATCACTTTCCAATTTAATTTTTTGTTATTTTAGTTATCTTTATCCTATCAGGTGGCAGGAATATCTGTTGTTGGTCAAGATTATTATGGCGTGTTTCCTCTCAGAGGTAAGCTGCTCAATGTCAGGGAAGCTACCACTCACCAACAAATGGAGAATAAAGAGATAGTAAATATAAAAAAAATCCTTGGTCTACAGGAAGATAAAATATATGACAACGCATTAAATCTTTAAGATATGGCCATCTGATGATAATGACAGACCAGGTACATGATCTTTGTCTAGCGCTGTTTAGTTTCTGCTTAATTCTGACACATCCTTTCTAGTGAGATCCTTTTTGACTTGTCCTTTGTCTCTTAAAGGACCATGATGGTTCCCACATCAAAGGATTGCTGATCAATTTCATACACCATAACTGGCCATCACTGCTTAAAATTCCTTCATTTGTTGTGGAATTTATCACTCCTATTGTCAGGGTAAATGTTCCCCCTGTATTTGGTTGAGTGTATTGAGACTCTTTATATTTGTTTTTAAGCCTCCAGAGGTTATGTATCTCCATGTCTAATTTTGGCACATGTTGATGTAGGCAACTCACAAAAATGGAAATGTGTTATCTTTTTACACCATTCCTGAGTATGAAGCTTGGAGAGAATCATTGAGTGGATCGATAACTGGCTGGACCATAAAGTACTACAAAGTAATGCTAGTTTGTTTTCTCTTTATATGTTTTTAAGTTCTGGTTTTGTTCACTTGCTGATTAGGTATCACTTGTTGCTTGGACCATACAGGGTTTGGGCACAAGTACTTCTAAAGAGGGCAAGGAGTATTTCATAGATCTGGACAAGCACAAAAAGATTTTGTGTGGGTTGATGAGAAAGATGGAGATGCAATTGAGCTGGCCTTCAGCAGGAAGAAGATAGAGGCCAGAAAAAACTGGCTGAGACAATTTGAGGTAGTTAGGCCAGGGGAGCAAGGTGAAATGAAATCTGAATTAAAATGATATTCATTTCAACACTAACAAGTTAACAGTTGCCACCTTTTCCTTTGGAGAACTTAATTGGTTATGATTGTCAATCCCATGTCAGTGAGTTTATTCTTCCTCATATCAATCAGCTTATAGAATGGGAGAGAAGGGCTAAGGTTCTTATCAATGAGATTATTAGTCGTTATGAAAATTATTGGCAACGGGATAGTTTATACGCTGCAGCTGATCCAAATTTGTTGTCGCATGGAGATGCGACAAATCAAGAAGAAAGAATTTTAAAAAATCTGGACAGTGCTGCAGAAGATCTTATAAGTTCAGGGGTTATTTCTGGTGTTGGGGAAAGAGGTACAACCACAGTGGAAGAAGCCGTTGGGGAAGAGAGCAGAGGAGTAGAATTGGATAAAGAAAAAGAGGGTTTTGAAAACTAGAAACTTTTATTATTGAGGAAACTTTAAATATTGAATTTGAAAACTTCTACTATTGAGTATGTACTATGGTATTTGAATTTAATTATATGGATTTATATACAATCTTTAATTTTAATTGCATTAGATGGTGATTATCATGAATTATATGTATGTTTCTTGTTTACTTGCATTGTCATGAATTGTATGTGGACGTAGATGATGAATGATGATAATTGATAATTAATGATAGATGATGATGAAAGACGATGAATGATGATAATGATATGATATATATGGATGATGATCAATTTAATGTGGACGTAGATTTATCATCAAGCACAGTAATTCTTCTTCTCTAGACTTTTGAACTTGTTTTAAGATAATTATTCTCTATACTTGTAACGATATGATCATAATGTCATTAGAATGGATATAGATGATAAATAAATGGAATGTGTTATAATGGATATAGATGACATTAATGATTAGAATGGATATAGATGACATTAGAACGAATAGAATTGTAATGATATGATTATGAATTATTTAAAAAAATGGAATTGTTTTAATAAATTTAAATTAGATAAATAATTGTGTTAATAATAATTGTAGTGTCAGGACTCAGGATATGATAATGATATGGTGATGATATGATATATATGGATGATGAGGAATTTTATGTGGACTTATATTTAAAATTGTATAATGTATTGTTTATCCCACAGTTAAAAAAATATATCAAAGGATTTTGCACATATAAAAAATAAATTAAATATAATTCTAAGAAATCAAGAAAGAATCATCACTGGTAAGAAATTAAACATAATTGCAAATATGATAGGGTTTAGCTTACCTGTTGTGTATTAGATTGCTGTGAAATCATCAAGGGTAACGTGCTAGATCTTTGTTTTACCTGACATTGTAGATAGAGGGGTGAGTTTCCTGACATTGTCAGTCCTGAGAAGTGCCAGCAACATCTTTAAATATATAGACCAACAATATCTTTAAATAAATGTAAATATATAGAATTAGACCTGTAACATCTTTAATGATAACAAGAGCTGAAAAAATGTAAAGTAACAAACAATAAGATTATGTTGAAGAAGATACCTATTTAAAATTGAAATCATCACCGGTAATGTGCTAGATCTTTGTCTTAAAAAAATTCAACACAAAAAATGGATTAGTAGATAGATGGGTGAGTTTCCTGACATTGTCAGTCCCAAGAAGTAACAGCTTCCTCGGACGGATGTCAACCCACGTTTTCAAAAAATAAAAAGATTGTATTTAACTAAATGTAAATACATAGACCTGTAACATCTTTAATGATAACCACATCTGAAAAAAAATGAATAGTAACAAACAATAAGATTAAGGGGAAAAAGATACCTCCTTAAAGTTGAAATCATCACTACCACTGGTAATGAGCTAGATCTGTGTTTTAAAAAAACCCAACACGAGAAATGGATTAGTAGATAGATGGGTGAATTGCCTGACATTTTTAGTATATAGACCTGTAACATCTTTAATGATAAAGATAAAAGATAGATAAAGAAGATACCTATTTAAAGTTGAAACAATCCATTATCAATAGCTTCATCAAACTCGATGTTGTCTTCTGTAGAATGTGACGAAGAGCCAATTACACTCTCAAGGTTGGGAATATTTGTACTTGTAGCTGTATTATTCACACCTCTTCTTTCGCAAAGGGAATTCCAATGCGTAATTTCTCTGTCGAACGGAAAGGTTTCGATGGAGTATCGAGAAACATAACACCTCATGCAACTTTCCAGATTTTTATCCAACCTGTTTCTCAGTTTTGATTTTATAAATGACAATGCACTGAAAACCCTTTCATCCTCCATAGACCCCAAAATCATTGTTTGGCATAACTCATATAATCTGAAATATTCACTGATATCTTCTTGTAAGATAGAACTTTGATAGATTCCTCGCCACAACCTTGTAATAGCACCACTTTCAGAAGGTTGATCTAAATTCTTATATTGGTTCCTCATTGTTGTTGCAAAATTTGTTGACTGAAACTTTAATAAATCGGCATTCAGTATACCTTTGATTTCCATACCCTTGAGCTCTGACGTCTTTGTAAATTGTTCCATTATTGTACCCATTGATTTATGGAAATGCTTTCTGACAAAGTCTCTGCACGGCCACCTTCAGTATTCCAAAAATTAGGATTCATCACACCCATGGCTTCCAGAATTTTATCTTTACAGAAACGTTCCCTAATTTCTGATGACAAGGTTTCTGAAATTTTTTTAAGCTTTATTCTTGTTTCAACTATAACAGACTCAAACAAATTACGTGTCATGGGAACATCTTCTCATTCCGATCCTGTAATATCTTGACGTTTTTGCAAAATGTGCATTGGTATTTCCCTCCCATTAACAGTGATGCATAGGTGATCATGGATATTAAATCTCAAAAAGGTGTTAGGATTTTTAAGATCTAATAAATCTTTCCAATTTTCAAAAATAGGTGCATCAAAACTATCCTGGGAACAGTACAATATATCAAGACTTTGACATACCATTTTCCTCATCCGTATAAAATCCACAATATAGATTAATCTGCCCTGTGCATGCTTCATCAGTGTATTGATCTCCTTTAACATTGGAAGAATACCAACCAATGTAAGCAATGTCTCCAAATCAATTAAACGGAACAACAAGTCCCTTGCCCTATCAACTTCATGACGGTATTTGTGCATGAAACCAACCAATGAAGGATACTCCTCATGAACTCTGCATGCAGGTTCATACAAAGAGATCTATCTAGTCTCCACATCCTTCAGAAGTTTTTTGCCATCTGTAATTCCAATTGAAAATTTTTGGAACTCGAGAAAACGCTTTGGGTTGCTTGACATATAGGCATGAAGTTCTCTTATAAGGTCTTCTAATTTAGCAACATTTTCATGGTTGCTTACCATTTTATACGCTAAATTCATTCTGTGAGCCATACAGTGAATTGGTAGCATATATGGGGCCATTGTTGTTTGTAATCTAACACAGAGCCCTATTCGGTGACCCTGCATGATAGATGCACCATCTGCTCCAACGCATACCAACTTCGTAGCAATTTCATAATCAGTCATTCCAGCAACATCTTTCAAATGAGAAACAACTATTTTATATAGGTTTTTGGCATTGCAGTTTTCAACCATTTTCATAACACCCAACAGATGAGGTGTCCTTATATGATTTTCTAAAGTATAGATGTGGATACATACCCATGCGGTGTTGTCGACTGTTGTCACTTCATCAATTGAAAGAGAGATAAAGTTTGCTTTTTTTACATTCTCTTTCAAATCTTCCTTCTCTATCATCGAGAGGCATTTTGCCATTTCCCATCCACTACTTTCAGACCAATGAGACTGAGGTACATTCAACATTCCGTTAAATTGATACAAAACTTTGAAATCAAGGAAATCCGAAATCGCTCTTCCTTTTTTTAGTATTTGAAAAAGAGTAGAGAATTGTATGAATTTTGCATGTAGATTTGTTTCTTTCATCTTACCAATATGCGATGTGATCATTCCTCCCTTTTCCAACAGATGTCTATGTTTTTTCTACTCTGCCTCATATTCTCGCTACGTATCTAACATGCATGCATTATTTTTCAGTTTTCCACCTATGTGTTTTGATTTTCTGGCCATCCGCCCCCGTTACAGTTAAATATTGTTTTCCACAATGTTTTTCTATAGTGTCTAGCTTCAGTTGCATTTTTTGTTGCTTTCCCAATTTCCACGTACATATTGTACATGTACATTCAGATGGGATTTCTTCTAATTAGATGATTGTACAGGTTCAATAAACAGAAATTTAGCTACCCAATCAAACTTGTATGTCCTGCCAATGGTCCACATATTCTTGTTCGTTTTCAATGCTTTACTTTTTTGAGTAGAATTTTGAGCAATATCACAATCACCTGGTTTCCTCTTTCTTGGACCGGAGTTTGATTTTGATTTCTGTCTTCCATTTTGCTGAGTGTTTGTATCTGTGATATCTAGCTGCACTTCTGGTTGCACCCCAATAGGAACAATATCTTCAAGATCTGGCATATTATCATAGGTTTCATTTGTTTGACTTTGATACTATGCAGAATGCATGTCCACCTCAATAATACCTTCCACACAGTCAATATTCTGATTCTTTGTGGTGGCATCTATATGATTGGTATTTACAATATCTGTATCCGCAGAGTTTCCAAAATACTTGAAGAGTGATTTCTAAGATTTCTTACTTACTTTTAGGTTATTCGTATTCTTTGAGTTGACACCTTCCATTATTCTGAAAAGAGTCCTGTGTCAGCAAAAGAACCAAGTAGCGACTCTGTCTAGTGTCTGAGGTCTTGTCGCGCATCCCCTGTCTGAGGTCTTTGTCACGTGTCAACTCTGCACTTGTCACGCGTCAACAACCCTTTTCCTGTCGCACGTCCATTGTCTGAATATACTGTCGCGCATCAACACTACCCTTGTCGTGCGTCAACTTCTTCGCCCAAGTCACGTGTCAACACTTTCTCTATCATGCATCAGTACAGCTATTGTCACGCGTCAACAATGCCCTTGTCGCATGTCAACACTGCATTTGTCACGTGTCAACAATCACAGGCTAACAGTAATCTGAATCTCTGGTGCTTAAGGGTATGCGAGTTCAAATTTCACAGTATTGGTAATTTGTTAAGCTACTTGAGGTATACTACCCGGCGAATCAGCTAGGTTTTTATAGGAGATGTTTTCAAATGAAGGCGAAGCCGACCCCCAAAAAAATATACTATATATTTTAGGCGAACAGGACACCGACCCACTCCGAATAATTCACCTTTTCAAATTTTCCTAAAATGAAATTTTCGCCATATTACGAATATTCGCCGCTAAAATTATCCCTGGACGAGGTATTTTTGATCTCAAAGGGTTGAGTAGTATGAGGTCTTATCCTCAATCCATGCTTATTAGACTTGAAACGGGGGATGAGAATAGGCTCTAGCCAACCTTGCGCATTGATTCCACATCCAAACCCACTGTACCCCATGACAAACATCATGTGGTTACATTTGATATACTGGGGTGCTTGATGGCATGAAGCCATGGTTCCTTCGGCACTCTGATAGTAGGATCTTCTAACATCTTCTCCTCAAATAGGAGACCGCTAGAGACAAATTTGTCTAATGGTTTAGGACACTGCTCCTGTGTATTCTTGAACTGAAAATAAGGCTTACCCTATGTTCTGGGAGATACTGATAAATATAATATTAAAAATATATGTTCAAGAGTGAATGGCTCACCTGGACCATATTTTTCTGATGTTTCCTCCCATGAAGAGAACGGGTTGACCAATGAAGGAAAATCTTGATTGAAAGGTGTGAGTGATTCTGGATCTACCCGATTCTTAATAGCTTTCATTTGTAGGGGATGACAACATCCACCAAAGGAAATTCATAAGCCGCATGAGAGAAGATGTGCAAATCCCTACAATGTGTGAATGGTTCCGGGTCACCCAAAATGGTAACTACTTGACCTTCATGACATAACTTGATGCATTGATGAAAATTTGATGGAATAGCTTGCATGGCATGGATCCATGGGCACCCCAGGAGCATGTTGTATGGAAGGTCCAAGTCAAGGACATGGAACGTCGTGTCATGAAAATTTGGGCCTACTTCCATGGGAACTACTATGGTACCCGCTGATTCTCGTTCTTCATTGTCATATGTTGTGATTGTAATAGTCTTGGCCCCTAGATCTATTTCGAATGGCCTAGCTACTTGACTAGCTTCAAAGTGCAAATTTTCAGACCAGATCCACCATCCACAAGTACCCTCTTGATTTTGCGACGAGTAACCACCACTTCTAAGTATAAGGGAAAGTTGTGTTCTGGGTTGTTACGTGGGATTGTGGTGCGATCAAAAGTAATATGATCACTAGGGTCTAGGTGTGCAATCATGGCTTGGAGGTGTGTAGGGTCTACATCTATAGAGACTCTGACTTTTGTAATGTTTTATACAATATGTTCTTATGGGCGAGAAATTCCGAGGAGATCTAAAATGGATATCCTAGCAGGTGTTTTCTCCAACTGCTCTATCAAATTATACTGACCTTCCTGAGGAATAGGTAGGGGATCGGGTATGATTAAGCGAGTATGTCACATCCCTACTTGAAAAACTCTTTTCTAAGATCCTAATAGTATTGACTTTGTTCATCAGATGAACAGATACATCCTATGAGGGAATCAAAGGGACTATCACTAGTAGGGTATATATAAGTGGCAATTCTATAGTCATTGGAAGTTTTCCTGTGATCTGCTTTCTTTTATTTTTATCTACATGATTAGGGAAAGGTTCTTTGTAGATACCCATTTTCTCATTTGGACCTTGTCCTGAATCGAGGGAGAATCTATGGCAATTTTACCCTCTTCAATGAGGTCTTGTATGTAATGACGCAGTCTTAAGCACCTATTTGTCTTGTGCCCTTTAACATGATGAAAGTTGCAATACTCATGGTCTTTGAACCAAACATGTTTTGGAGCATCCTATGGGTATGGTATTGTCATAGTTGGGTATTCCACCATGTTTATGTTATCTAACTGTTTTAGTATGGCAGATAGGGATTCTGTTAATGGTGTAAATGTACGTTTAGTGGGTGCCTTGGGATGAGGTCCTTGTGAGAGATTTAAAAGTGGGCCTATCTGCATGGCTTGGACTCTTTTGAGTCCATAATGCCATCACCAATGACATGCTTTTTATTATTAAAGAACTTCGGTTTGTCCATTGATTTAGCTTCATGTTTGTCTTTAACAAATGGTTTAAGTGTACCCTTTGCAATGAGGGCCTTCTCGATTTGACCACCTTTCTCTATGACTTCTTTGAAGTTAGAGCTGCAGTGCATTTGTAAATGGAAGGCTATTTCTGGTTTAAGTTAGGAAAAAAGATGCTCACTAGCTATTTTTCCAGTAACGCACAAGGGAAACGGCTTAGAACCCGTGCCATTGTTGTAAGAAACTTGCAAAGGTCTCATGGGGCTTTTGTTTGGCATTACAGAGGTCATTCATTGTGATGTCATTTTCCATGTTGAACGAATAATGCCAAACAAATTTCTCTGCTAGCATGGGCCACGTTGTAATAGATCCTTTAGGTATGCTAAAGAACCATTCTAATGCCAAATCCCTAGACTGCGAGGAAAGAGTCGTATCAAGAAATTATCGCTATATGCAACCTCTTGGAAAGCCATATAAAAGTCTTTGATGTGATCCCAAGGATCACCCTTGGAATGGTGAAGTGCTTTGGGAAGGGTTTCCATAGCATGTCCTTGTCAAATGGGTAAGGGAACAACTCCTCATACAAGTATTTCCTGTTATGGCCCATGTTTCCCTCTTGTAGGGTAGTAAGTGTGTCTTTCATCGATTGTAACTCATTCTGAATGAGTTGTTCTTTAGTAGGTGACATTGGTCCTTATGGCTTAGCCGCCTTAAAGGTAGTGTCAGTGTATGGATCAAAGTGAAACTTGCTAGGTTTCATTTTATCTTTTTCTTTGTACATGTTTCTTCTTGAAGAGCCTAGGTTTGCTAATTTCTGGCTCAATTTCAAGATCTATTTTTGAAGGATCTCCTCTTCAACTAGAGGGTCTTCCTCTTCATCAAATTTGGGAGGAGGTGAGGCCTTGCACTCAACCTTCACTTTACGTGAAGCTTTGTAATAAGGCCATCGTGATGGGTCTCCTTCAACAGTGGCATGATGTTTCCCAAAAGTAGAAGCATACCCTGTGTCGAAAGGGTTATCTATATCTAAGAGTGACACTCGTTCTTCTGGTTTGTGATTAATGACCTTGGTTTCTACTACGCATTCATGTGGAAGTTTTTCTCCTAATTCTAGGACTCTTGCGAGTACCTGATCTCTGTTATAATATAGGAGTTCATCAAATCTGCCTAGGTCTAATCTTTGTTGCTCTTTGGAAGAGTCTGACTCTTCTCCATTGTGGTCAATTAATGGCTCCACATCCTTGACTTGAGAAAAGAGAGGTGCTAAGTTGTTTCTGCTAAATGGGAAGGTTTTGAAAGGGTTTTCTCCTAAGTCATGTTCATTTGATTTGGTTTCCATCTTTGTGATTTTAGGCATTACTAGCCAACGTTTGTATGTAGCTAGCGTGAATCCTAAAATGTATGATTTTTACAAGTCATCCAAGGTGATGTTTGAAATATGTCACAGTGTGTCCTAGATGCAATGCTATGTAGTTGTTTTATCAAAGAACACTCATATGAACACCTAGATGTAATGATCACTTGAATTTTTCGTTATGCCAAGTCTACACCCTAAAACAGATAGTGACAATACAATATCAATATGTAGGTCAAGTTAGAATTCTAACAAGGCCTAAGTATCGATGTGGTATTGACGTAGTCTCTCGACGAGGTATACTAAAACTAGTTTGAGTGCCGATGAAAGCTAAGTTCTCGAAAAGTGGAAGTCGCGACTAGATATAATGTAACAATGTTATCTTGATACATTAACCGAGAAAGCAAGGTGTTAGTATCAAGACAACATTATTGTGATATATATAAGGTGATATCAACACTTTTAAAAAGACTTAGATGACGTCAAAACTGAAACCAAGTAATGAATATAACAAGAAGTTTTTTAATCATGCGAGCAACGTAACCATGCAATAAAGGGACTTATATCATGTTCTCAAGAAATTGAAAACACGATGTAAGTACCTAGATTGTGTGACTAGAATGCGAGCATAATTAAAAACTCAAGAAGAGACAAATGATGAACTAAACTCACAGTAGTGAAGAAAATATTGAAATCAAGATTGAAGGACTATCAAAGATATGAAAATGTACCTACACACTTTAGACATTTAATAACCCAATTGTAAAAATGGATGGGTGTAAACGGACAAAAAAGTGGTGAGTACCATCTTTGATAAGACGCGTGAGGTATGCTCCCTTCTCACCCCAAAAGTGGAAAGTGAGAATGCATGGGTATAGATCAAAAAGATGAAAAATAAACTAAGCACCACTTGGGCAGAGCTTTGCCTCGTCCGAAGGTGAGAAATAAGCTAAGCTAAGTGAGACATCATCTAATTTTCATGGTAAAAAGCACTTAGATCAAAATTAAGTGGAATATTTTCCTTGTTTGATAAACAAGGTTCAGACTCCAAGTAATTTGCCACTTCATGAAGGCTCGACGTGACAAAGGACTAGCAAAGTGGGCTCCAAGACAAAATGGCCTCCCTAATAAGATCTCTCAACTAGGTGTTACAAAGTTGTCTTAAGCGAGCTCGATTTACCCAAAAGTCACAATGACTAATTTGGGAGTATCTCAGCTTTAATTTACCCCCTTAAAGCACAATGGGAAATAAATGCATCTATGTGTACTCTCACTGGGGTCGCCACACAAAAACTCGGTAACGCTAACTCATAAGGAAAAACTAGTCAAGTGGGTAAGCAGAGCACTTCTTGTTTCATCCACAAGGTTACACAAAGGTGGATTACTTTAGGGTTCTTGTAACCACCCCCATTTCTATATATTAAGGCGTTATGCCAAAATGGTTATGTTCCAGTTAAGCGGATAGGGATGTACCCTTTTCCGAAACTTGCAATACAGTGTGATGAAAGTGGTGTGTTTTTTTATCTTTTTAACTTAAATGTGGTTTTAAGTGGCACACCATTTGGAAACCTGCATGTAAACATGTGTATTAGAGGGTTTGTATTGTTTCATTTTGATGCCTTTATTTGAAAAGATATTTTGGTCCTACTTACCAAGGTTAGTAATTTTCTAAAACGTCATATAAAGGAGATAAGATGTTGTTTTTTATTTCCCAGATCGTCCTAAGACACAAGGAAAGAGCATACTCAACAATGTATCTCACTTAAATTTGTAATAAATGGAAAATTATTTAAGTACAATGTAAAAATAGTTCTTTTTAACCAACTTTGAAAGCTAATTAAACCTTTTTGCAAGTATGAAGAAAGTAGTGAAACGTTTCTGATTCCCAAGATCACCTAAAAAGGCGCGAGGGAAGAGCATACACGTTTCAAACCTTCACAAATAAAGATGAAAATGTTTTTAACTAAGTTAGTACAAAAAAATTAATGCAAAGGAAACCTTTAAACCACTGTTTGAACCCTGCAAAAAGTTAGGAAACCAAGGAAATTGAAAAATTCCAAAAATCTATTTTTAGCAGTTTTTAGTAATTTGTATTTTTGGAGGTCTCCGGGGAACTTTGCGAGTTTTTGATAGAAATAATTATACCTAAGGTATATTAATTATGGAATTTCCCTCACAAATTATGCTTCATTCTATTTTCGACGCCTATTCAAACTCTAAAAATGGGTTAACGAGTCAAAAGATATGATCAAAACAAGGAGCACTAAAATGTTGTAACCAAAACCAAATCAAACAGATATACCTATGCAGCCCTTAGGATGTGTGCACACCCTTTTGTGTGTGTGCACGCATCCGAGAAAAATTATAGTCGGTTAGGTCTCAGGGTACTTGCTTATTACCCGAGAGATGCCCGTGCTAAAGAAAAGTGCTCGCACCAAATGGAGTAAAAAGGATGGTACAAACTGCGATAGTGCGTGTGCCCAAGTTGAGGGATGCATGCACTAAGGTTTGGGCATGTGCACCAGCCTTAGGTTATGTACATGCCTGTAAAGAAAATTTATGACAGAGGGAGAGTACACAGGGCACCTGCGCGTGGGTTTTGGTAGCT
Organism: Taxus wallichiana var. yunnanensis; assembly: GCA_018340775.1. NCBI lineage: Eukaryota > Viridiplantae > Streptophyta > Pinopsida > Cupressales > Taxaceae > Taxus > Taxus wallichiana. The sequence goes on from CM031240.1 coordinate 112,873,900, forward strand.
ATGCGCCTACAAATAAGTACAAGTTACGGGGTGTTTCTTACTGATAAAGTGGTATATGCGCTAAGGTTTAGGCATGTGCACCAGCCTTAGGGTACCTACATGTGGTTTTAGGTGCCTGTGTGCCTCTGTTAAAAATGACAGTTAGAAAGCACTGCGCTAATAGAAAGGTGTATGCGTGCCCTTCCCTGTAGGTGGCTAAAAACACATGATTTTTCAAAAAAATCTCCAAAAATGTCAATTTTTGTGAATCAGTTTCAATTCCGATAGCACTTTACCTCCCTTGATCCTGTAAAGAGCAAAAAAGCAAGACAAACCTAGCTTAACTAGTTAGGAAACCTGATTTTAGCCATTAATACTAAAAGATTAGTGAAACCAAAAACTTGAACTAATCTAAAAAATATTTGAAAAACTAATCTAAAAACCTTGAAACTATCCTAGAAAATTTGAAACTAAGAAACAATTAGAAACTAAAATAAAAAGCTTCAAAGTGATTCCATTAATGGAGGATGGACAAAGTCTCCTACCGAGCATGCCAAATGTGTTTAATGAAAGATTCTAAAAGATATAGAAAGGGGTAAGAATACTTAAGAAACCCCAAATCCTTGTGCAAAACCAATCAATGGACCATCATATAAGAAATAAGCAAGGATTCCTACTTTGCATGCATTAACTTGAAGTAAACAAGCAATTAAAAAAAATGAAATTAACCTCTATTCTTGGAAGCTTAAAGTAAATGAACCTAAAAGGATCTAAGCAATCAATTTATGCTTCAAGAGAATGGGATCTCACCATTAATGGCTTCAAGGCCAATGATTCTTCCCATTTACTCCATGTTGTGTGATAGAAATGCAAAAGCAAAGTAAATAGCTTAATAGAATGAAATAAAACTCCTAATCCTAGTAATAATACTATAGTTTATGTTAGAGGGAAGAAATGTTTTTAGAAATGAGAGGGGGTAGTGGGCTATTTATAGTTTTCCATTTGGGAAATGGGAGGATTTTGGTGCATGTGGGACTAAAAGGGAGTCAACAAGTTAATTAGCAAGTCAAAGTAAGATTTGACTAGGTTTAGAAGAGGTTGATCATGGTTAAGACTAGTTAACAATGTTTAGAGGGAAATTAGGGTTTTAGGAGGGTTCTGAGGGTCTACTCAATCCAATGAAATGAATTGATAGTCTAGGAAGTTAGTAGAAGCGGTAAAGAAGATGATACAAAGAGGATTTAGCCAAGAATAGGCTATAATAGCTTTGTTTAATTGGTTTACAAGAGGAAATACGACCAAAAGAGTGTCGTAAGAGGGGAGTTAGATAGTTCTAACCGATGATGTGTCATCAATTCATGAGGAAGAGAATAGTAAGGACAATATTAGAAATAATAGTGATTTGATCAAACTATAGTTGTCTACAAGCGCCATGATTGTAGCAACATTGTCTACATTCCTTCGCACCACTTCACCGCGATCTTTGTTAGGGCATTAATTACGTGTTTTTGTAAACACTATTAGCTTAACTCTCTAGTTCACAACTAGAGACTTTTTCTTTATCTTCCTCCTAATGTATACACCCTCCTTGACATCGAATTTAGGCTCATCCATGTGAGTCTACATGCTTCAAGATAATTTTTGTGCTTGCGCATATTGGCTACCTATGGATCCATTAACTTCCACCCATATAATTTTTCGGATATAGAGTACTCTGAAACCTATCGTAAATGATCTTAGAGGGGTTTTCAACGTATCTAGGTGTAGGTGTTTTATACATTTCTCCATATTTACTCTTCCCAAAATGGTGACTCTTAGGAATGTGTACTTCTACATCCAAACTTGTGCTTGCACACCTCTCGTGCCCACATGTTCACTAGTAGGAGCACCGATGGTTCACCCTTATCCTTTTCTTGCTCTTCTTCCGTGGCACCAATTTCCTCTATACCATGCTGCATTTCATCATGTTGGGGCTCTTCTGTATCCATATCAAAAATAGGATTCTCCTTGATAACATGTGCACTTTCATTTGATTTCTCCTCCTCGCTCTCCTTGGTGGGCACATACTTGTACCTCCTCTTTATTGGTTCAATATTGACGGAGAGGTCCTAGGTGACCTTCTTAGTGGCTATGAGGGTTCCACGCTTTCATTTTATGCTCTTGTTCTCCTTAACACCCTTCTAAATCCTTAATCTTCAACACCCTCACCTATCCCTGGGTCAGCCACATCCTCCACTTCTATGATTTCCACCTTGGGAGGGGAAGTCCTCTCACATTCTCTCTTCTGCCCTTCTTGTTGGATACCTCCGCATGCCATGATCTAAACCACCACTATCTTCCTCATATTCCTCTTCTTCTTCATCATCTAAGTGGGGAGGATCAGGATGATCATCCTGTAATGTGCCAACAATATGTTTCCCTTTTGGAAACTCAAGAAGCTTGAACTCATCTTCAACATATCTTCCATCAACCAACTTGGGCTTAAGGTAAATGTATACCTTAACCGTGCCAAGTTTCCCTACTACCAAACTCATCAAATTGATACTTATGTCATCATATATTAATTTCTCAATATATGCAGATTTACCTGGATAGGTGTACATTTTTTTGAGAGTATGGTACTCACAATCCACTTTATCTGCATCAAACCTTAATCTGCATGCATTACAAAAATTGTTCATGACACCTAGAAATAACGTGTGATGAAGGCATATGGGAGCTTACACCAAGGGCTCCACTTTCCATCCTTCATTCCAAACTCTTATACAAAAGTGTTGATATATAATGAACTGGGCCTGCTTCTCTAATACCGAAGGAAGGTCCTTGGGTATTCTCCATTCATATTCAAATGCTTTGTGTAGGTGCTTGTACTAGAGCTCCAACCTCTGCTTATAAGGACCACTCATGGATCCATCACATGTGTATTTTGCAAACCTTTCTACCAAGAAATTTTTCTCTTCAGGAATTGCCAAATTTTGTCCTTTCGCCCATCAGGCACCCCAAATTCTATAAATATAATGGAAAATAAAATGGCACAAAAACTTTTCTTGTCCCCATGGTGTGCTTCTTCAATTATTGTTTCAGCAATGTAAGAAGATAAATTATATACTACGCACTCGACATCTTCTTAGCAATATGGAGCCATCTTTTTTTTACCTGGCTCCAACGCTCATGGTTATTTAATTTGGTAAGGAGGTGCGCAAAGCAACCCAAATCATAGGGTGATTTTCCAAGTTCTTAATGTCCATGATGTACCCCCTTTTGCATAATCCAACTTTGCAAAGGTTTCTTCTACAACCTCATCATCTTTCGGTCACTACCAATATCAGTCCCGAACTCCTTAGGCTGTCAACCTTCTAATCAAGGGTGCGGTGAGTCACATAGACTTGCCTCACAAAGTAGAAAAATTCCTCATGGACTCGGGACATCAACCATTAATAGAAATTATCTAGGTTTCCAAAATATGGTAGCTCATACAGCTGCATGACCCCAACATTCTCAAACAACTTATGTCTTGCTTCATCATAGAAGACCATGTTGTTCTTTGTTCTCAACTATTTCTTCACTACTAGGGCCTTGTCTAAGTCATCTTTGTTATCCTTGTTGTGATGATTTTAGTTGCTTAATTTGATTTTCTATATGTGTGACTCCTAATCCAATCCCATTATAACATCATCAAGATATTGCATCTCTGAAAAACATGATTTAGGTACGTCTTCAACCTCTACTTCCATGTCTTTTTCCTCCTAATTTAGGTAGCTGCTCTAGGTGCTCTTTTGGGTGCCATTGCAATAGTTAAAATATCTTTTTGCACTTGTTCAAATGTTGAAACTCAAACCCGCGTGCCCTAGCTTTTAGATTTTCTCCCCCGCACATCTTCTCTTTGCTCAAACAACCTCTCGATGGAGGTCTAACTAATGCCGTGTAAAAATATTTCTAGTTTGATGTTCGTAATATCTCTCCATGCACTTCTACACTCAAATCACTCTTCTTATCACTCTATACATCTTGAACACTTAAACATGAAAGGTAAAGAATGATATCGCAACCCCTCATATAAATTTTGTAACTTTTCTTGCATTGATTTCTCTTCACCAACCATCGTACCTAGCATTAATGAGTGTGAGACTTACAAATCTTACAGTAATAGGACACATTCTTCTGGATCACACACTACAACAATGGGCATTTACTCGAATCATGATCTAAGTGATAGATCTCACAATCCAACAACATGACATGCAACAATCTATGAGGGAAACTATCCTTAGTGTGTCCTTCAACCTCACAATCTATACACCATATCCCACTGCGTGTCTCATGAGCTGAATTGGCCAAAATTTTCTCCAACTACTTTTCCATAGATGCAATCTGCACCTCCAAGAATGGGCTAACTCTAGTGTCTATGCTTTCAAATGCCACAAGGCATGCGGAGCTGCCTCCAATGCCTCGCGTGGATCCATAAAGGTCTTATGAGAGAGCACCCTTCTAAATGGTGTTATCAATCTACCAAAAACCACTAAGTGCATGCTAGATAGGGTGAATATCATAAGACAAATTTGATAACAAAGTTTTAAAATGTGCATCATACTCCCTTACGCTCTCAACCATTCCTGCGCTTAATCTCCATAAACACGTTGATGTTTTTCTGTTAAAACTTAGGTATATGGAACTCAGCCAAGAAGGCATCACATAATGCATTGTAATCCACAATAGTCTGATTTGGATCATACTTCCTATAAAAATTATGCATGCACCCTTGTAAAGTAGTAGAAAACTAACTTGCCTTCCATTCGAGCTGTGATTCCCTTAGCATGCCATATTATTTCACACATGTTCTGCTGCATCCTCAATGCCTCAGTTCTCTAGTAGGTGAAGAGAAATCTCATAATAAACTTGCTATGGCTGGTGCAAACCATGTCCACCGAGATCCAGATCATGTATTACCTCCAGTATTCCCTCCACCTTTAGAACCACTAGATCCACTAGATTCCAAGCCTCTTGATCCTCCTGAACCACCTCCTGATCCTCCAATAGTGGGTGTCAAACCAATGGATGTACTTCCTTACATCCTAACCATAGTACTAAAATTAAATCCCACAATATACAAATTTTTAGTACTTCCAGATGTGTTGCCAATGTTATGCACTCCCACACTCTGTCTTGATGACGCCTTTTGCAGAAAAATACTCCTCTAATCAGTCCTCCAAACAAAAATATGTTATTGGTTGTGATGCCATAGATGTTTTCGATGCACTTCTATATTCAAAGGAAAATGATATCTACATGAAGCCACTAGATTACCTACACTCACCTATTTATCAATAGTTACTTCTAGAACTCAAACACCAAGCGCAAGGGCTAGGTTGCCAGGTGGGATCAGATGTGTGCCCACGATACTTAGTCTCTATTCATCGATGCACTTTTATTAGAAGCTAGAGGGGATTCTCTATTGTGATTTCCTAAATGGGGAGAGCCCGATGCTCCAGGCTCCACGTCTTCCATGTGAGATTCAAATCCTTCATGAGACATCATCCTCCACAACTCCATAGACTCCTCAATATCGCGCTTCTTCACCAATTCCCTCTCCCACACTTCATTATACTTAATCCACATTTCTTCTCTTTGCCTTTTTGCAGGTCCACCATATTTCACCACACCTACCCCTACCCCTGTGCGTGGTTAGGTGTTTATCTAGCCATAGGGAGGTGCACTAAACTTAGCACCAACATCAAGATTTTAATCACTAAAGGGATAACACGTAAGTAATATCCTCTGGGATCATGCAAGAATTCAAACTTGGAAACTTCCAGACAAGAATAAATAGACACAACGTACTCCAAAGTATAACCGATCACAACATTAGGCCACCTATGATGTAGAACACACATCTAAGATTCATCTACATCAAACAAAGCCTGACACTCTTCCCGTGTCCAAGTCATTATTCTATAAAACCGGATATTCTTTGATGCATACGACAATGACAATGACTCATAAAATTCTATTAGAAAGAAGCAAAAGAATGTCTCATAGAGTTCATGATAAAGATGTTCTTCAACCCATGAGCAAGCATTGAAATCATGCCCGTACTATATCTTTGTGCAAAGTGATCTTGTCCATAAATAACCCAATATTCAATGGACACAAGAGTCAACCGATACGCCATCATCATGCAACATCGTGGTAAATAGTTTGAAAAGAGGTCCTGATAATGGAACAAAAATGTAGTCTTATTTTCTCACTCAAAACCCTTGATGCAAAGACAACACTCGGACATATATGATCACTCACCTAAAGCATGCAAAGGTACTAGTTCCCTCTTTTTAACTACCTTACAAAAATATTAGCATGCATGCTCATAATAACCAAATCCCAAAGTGCATATCCAATTCTAACAATCAGATTCTTGAGCTCAAATTGAAACACACATAATAAGTAAACATACAAATCACATAAAGATTAATACCAGATTCACCATACAATAGCCATGAGAAGTAACATCAACAATCAATATCCATCCACAAAGATCCATTATATTACTTCATCACAAACCAGTAGATGAATACATACACATAAAATTGTTATAAGCTATGCACGATCATAAACCAAAAAAATAACTCTAACACATACATATAATCTCAAAACCATGCAAATCAATACATATACATAGGGGTGGAGAATTCCCCTTCATAACCTATGCACTCTCAAAATAGGCTGCATGCTCAAAATAGCCATGCATCGCTTACAATGGTAATCAAGAAGCATGTAAGATTTGCCTAATAATAGATTACCTATAATTAAATTTAGATAAAATCTTGTTATTAGCTCTGACTTCGCATGATGCTTGATCTTCCACTTACTCCAAAAATATCCATTGCTTCTTCCATAATTCTTCTTGTTCTTATCCAATGTGTGCTCTGCACTCAATCCTATTTTTATCCCGTAACATGAAAAATGACTAAGTCTTGAAATTTTAATTTTGTGGGCATGCCCTTTCTTTCCAAAATTATGTGTGCACCTATACACCCCCTCTCTGCACACCATATTCCCACGTGCCTCGATACTTAATAAATATTTTACCCAGTCAATAATATCCTACAAAGAATCATTCGGAGTGACTATGGATCGAAGTAGATGCACTTTGAAGAGTGAATTACCATGAGAGATTGAGTAAAATTTACAAGTATTTGATGAATCTCTAACTAAGGTGTGGTTCATATCCAAGGAACTATGTTCGTTATGCAAGGTAGAAGTGTCAACTAATCCACTAAGGGATAGTGAATCAAGCAAAGGTAGAAAAGAAGGAATGTGGAATGCCTTGTAATTGTCTTTGAAGACTACCCAATGTCGATGAATCCTAAATAAAAGTGTCTTATCCCTAAAAAGTTTGTGGTGGACCAAAAGTAGGTGGAAAAAAAATTAACTCTTCAAAATATGGAAGGTGACAAGTGGATGGTGGAGGTGGATCCCCATCACTAATGTAGTCATATATACTAGAAGATAAGTCCTCATCAATAGAAATGTGCTCAATCTCATAAGTTTCATCAAGTACAAGTGAATATGATGAAGAAGCTAGAGGGAAAAAGTGAGAGAATGAATATAGCTGAGTATGATGATCAACTAAACCCACTATCTATAGTCAAGTTTGATGATCAACTAAACCCACTGCAATGATAGTGTCACTTTACAATTCTATACTAAATCCAAAGTGAACTCAACCCACATGCCATGACCAAGGTGAGTAATCGATAGACTGATAGGAGATTAGTTGATAGTGAGGGGATACTTAGAACATTTTTAAATGTTCTACTACTTACTTCAATGACCCTCTCCCAAAAATAGAGTATAAGTGTCATCACACAGTCGAATAGTAGACATGTCACATGGATCCAATGAAGTGAAATCCAAGTGTGAAGAGGCCATATGATGCGATGTTTTAGAATCAATATCCTATGTAGGATTCGGTGGTACAACTGCAACTAGATCTCTTCCCTTTGTTTTCTCCTTTCCCGATTCTTTCTCTTTCCCCTTTCCATTGTCATTTACCTTGGAGGATTTGTGGGTTGATGAAGATGGTTTGATAGACTTAGGTACACCTATGTTTTTATTCTCAAGAAGAATCACAAGGAGTTCAACCTACTTCTTCAAGCATTTTCTTTGATGATGTCTTCTTGTGTAATACCCACATTTGATCTTCTCTTTATTATGCTTAACATTGGAAGAAGACGTGGTGGAATTAGGTTTGGTGGTGGGCTATTCCTTCTTGTTCTCATGATCCTTTTTGTTCTGTTTCTTCTCTTTTGAATCCTTCGATATGTCATTCCCCACAAGTAGATCATGTTGTTTAGTGGGTTTTAGTACACCCATTTGAATTATTTTAGCATGTTCCCAAGTCTAGATAACAACAAACTCATTAAAGGAGGGATTTTCTATTGTGCTCCAAGTGCCCTTTTGGTTGCATGGAAGGAAGAGACAAAAGTAGAATATTCAGGATGTATTTTGGTGAGGATAGAAAGAATGAGTTGTGAGTCCTTTTTTAAATTCCACATTCTTTCAATTGCATTCTCACATATTTGAAATTGGTGAAGTAGTCCTGAAGTGTGTCAAAACTGCTAGGGCTAAGAATAATCAACTCATTTTCCTTTTTTCCCTCTCATTTCATGTTGTCTCCCAAAGATTTGTTCTAAGGTTTCCCATACATCATTGGGTGTTTTAGCATCAATTATATGATAGTGAAGATATAGTGACACATAAAGGCACAAGAAACCATAAGATTCATCACACTTGTCAAACCATTTTTCTTTCTCTGCAACAACTATTTTTGGTTCAGTTTGCAAACCCATAGTTATCTTGTAGAGCTTCTTGTTTCGTAAAGTGAGTGACATGGAATTATTCCATTCATGATAGTTGAAGGGAGTAATAAAAATGACTGAATTAGGATCCATTTACATATTTAGAGTGTGTTTTTAAAAAAGAAAGCAAAATGTGGAAAGAAGGAATCGCAACAATTTTACACCCCTCACGAATTAATGCTTTTAGACCTACCCTTTGGCACTTTATCTATTTAGTGCATTTTTACAAAAAAACAAGAGTACCATACAAATGAGGATGGAAAAATGAGCACTTTTTAAAAATACGACACTCAAATATGAGTAGCAGATATCAATTTACAAGGTTTACCATTTTTGACCTATTATTTGTTTTGCACATAGTTTTAAATGCACTAGGTTGGAATTTAACAAAAATCAGGATGGGAGGTGAGTTTTGATCTCACGACCTCTCATTTACAACGCTATTCACTTTACCACTTAGCCTTCAAGCTCATATTTGAAATCCAAATACAACTTGAATTGGCTTAACACTTCCTTTACAAAAAAAGAAAAGAAATTTAAACATTCCTTTTCAAGTTTTAGGTAGAGCTTATTTGACCGGTTTGACCTATATCAAGTAAACCTAGGGCTGAGTTGGATTTTGTGAGGAAATCGAGGTGAGAGGTATCGTGTCAATATACAACCGCATGGAGCTTGGGTTCCCTTTGGATCAATCCAAAGTCTGCAAAGGTGTAGAACAGATCAAGATGAAACATCGAACCTTGGCGTCAAGCTTGAAGCGGGTTTCACGAGTAGGTAGGTCGAAGAGTTGAATTAGATATGTGATTCTAATCAATGCAAGGTTGCATTATGTTGAAGGATGACTTTCCGAATGCTAGATATATAGATAGGCATCAATATCACTAGTTCGAGTCCACAAAAAAAAATTGAACAAAAAATATTCAATGCAAAGTAGGGTGTAAGATGGGATAAACAAGGCACTATCAAGTTGTGTTTTTTGGTATAGAAAAATATGTGTTCGTAGCATAAGACCGAGTCGTAGGGTGTGCTACTTGGTTGGACCAATCATAGAGTTAATCCAAGATGGTGGAGACCCGATTCGATGTCAAAAGTAGTCAAATGTTGTGTAGAGAGGTTAGATGCTAAACATATTTCAAGGTGGAAGGTTGCAAGTTGAGGTCAACACCAAGTCAAGCCAAGGATCCCCAAAGTCATACCTCCAGCATTTTTAGATGTAGCTAGCTATACTTGGAGACAAAATCTTTGAAACACTGCAAGCATTTTTAGAAAACATTTAAACAAGGAAACCCTCTTTAAAACCCAAAAATCCCCTAATTTTGATTTCTTTTGAGTATTTTTTGTAATACCCCATAATTTTCAAAAAACCCCAATAGTGAAATCATTAATATTGCATGTAAACTTGTTAAGTTAAGAAAACTTGAAAAGTTCCACAAATAACAAAAAATGGACAAGTATTTTACCAACAAGGCTCTGATACCATATTAGAGGATATGAGAGGATATCTAGATAAAAAAGTGAGCACCATTTAATTATGTAAATCAAGATAACCAATAATAAATGCAATAGTAAGACAACTCATAAGAATCGAAAATAGTTTTTTACAAACAACTCAAAGTGTAGCAAAGAATAGATTTCCCATTACCATAGCTTAAGTGATGGCAAGTACAAATATGAGTGTTGTGTAACTCCTCCATGAGAATAATCCCAGAATAGGAAGGGGAGTTACATTCCCGGAATAGGAATGTAAATCCTATGACATACTATGAAACACTATGACATGTAAGACATGTCATAGTAACTCCTATGATGCCAAGTACACCTAATCAAGATGAGTCACCAAGGGTGAGGATTTATTCCAAGTAAATAAATAAAAGGAAAATAATATCCTACACTAACAACTACTTTGGCCTTGTAGACACTCAAATTTGGTAATTTTCATTTTGGAAACTTTGACTTGATTACATGCTCTTGATATGGCAAACACAACTTCTCCTTTCCTTCTTAGTACTTCCCAAGGTCTATTATTTAACTTGTTCATCCTTTCAATTTAACATGTCAAGACATCTTTAGAATACAATGCATAAAATTTGTATACAAACATCAATTTATCAGCTCCAAACTTCATTTGGTATATTCCTTACTCATGTCCTAGACCATATAGTCTGGTCAAGACCATACTATATGATCATGATCCCTTTTGAACAATCTTGAACTGACATGTCTTCCAATGGAAATTTAAAAATCAAATCTTTCTTTGGGTCTTATACTTCCTCTGGGCCATCCTTTCTTTGATATATCATCTACATAACCCTATATAATAAAGTAAACAAACCCTCAATTGCTAACCTATAATTCTTAAGGAAATTCACTAAAGAACTCACTTTTCACATTTGCAAAAGGAATTCTAAGCTCCTTAAATCTTATAATTTTATATCTATAATAATTAGGGCAACACTTACATCATATTTAAAGCTAAAAACTAGGTCAAGATAGCCATCTCTCTTCCAAAAGCTCTCAAACATCCTATATCCAAGCATTATAACAAGAGTTAATTCAAGACAACCATGGTAAAAGACATTGCCATATCTGATTAATCTATCCGGACATCACATGTTAGGTGGAGAATGATGTGTGGTTTGAGGCATCTTTGGAGTAGTGTCAATGTTGATAGTGCACGGGGTGCCCATAACCATTCTAATGTTTATTTTGTAGGAATCTTCATCCATGGATAGGGTTTGAGATAATGATCAATGCTATGCACATAGTTATGCCTTTTATCCACACTTATGCACATAGACTATGGGAAATAGAACACACAACTATCTCTATTTTTGTGTCGACCTATCATGCCAGATTAGAAAATTTGGCTAGATCACTGAAATGCAAAATAATTTGGGTTCCATCAAGGTCAACATAGTGAAGTAAAGGTAATAATTAACACAAAACACAATAATAAGAAAGTAACTTAAACATATGGATGTGCAAACAAAAATTATTTCTCCAAAATATGTTCTACTTTTATAATGATTAATCATTACATAATTGCATAAGAAAAGCTACTTGATGCATATCGAGAGTAGAATATGACTTACAATGACCACCACTATGATCATCCTCTCTCAAAACTTGAATCCTTTACAACAAACCCTCAAATGGGTATAAATACTAATGGGGACTTTCCCTTCACTAGTATTCTAAGATCTATTCTTATCCTTCAAGTTATAACTACCTGTAAACTATTACATTCAGCAAAGTGGTTAGCCCACATGCCACCATTGTTAGACCCTACATGGTGAGTGTTATAATAGTTCCTTGGATATAATTAGTCATGATTCTTATTTTATCTACCTTCTAAGTGATCCTCATGCTATAATCTCCAGTCTTCTTTACCCACTCCTTTGCCGCTTCTATACAAGTAACCTAAATCATATTTCACTTTATGGTTATCTATATTCGACATCCCATACCCTTACATGTCCTTGTCCAATCTTATCTTTGTTGAATGCTAAAATTTTGAATACTTCATGCATATTTTGTGCTATCCCTTAAAATATTCTCTGCTAGGTTCTCCCATTTCTCTCATGCGCTGGTATTCTTCCAAGTTTTTATGCACTTCTTTTTATTCTTGCACGCTCACCTCCGATCATTATATGCACCTCTTCCTTGTTTTTCATGTGTGCAACCTTCCTTTATTATGACATGCATATTTCAAATAATATAAGGAATAATGAATGTTTATTCCTAATGAAAAATATAAGAATAAAAATCTAATAACTTAGGGGTCCAATATCATCCCACACTAATTTTATTGTCTACCCTTAGGAAACACTTTTATTGTTTCTTCAAATAATTCTAGCACTTTGTATTTGAGTATATATTAATGTGCTTGTCAGTTTAGGATGAAATTTTAGATGATAGGAGTTAGCTTATCCAATGGAGTGACTAACTCAATAAAAAACCATTCACCTTTGACACTAGTCATAATCTGTTTTATGTAGTTCTTTGAACTTTGTGTCTAGTTTCACTCATAGTTTCTAACTTGGTTTCCGCTTTGCAAATGATCTTCCTTAACTATGCCAATTTTTTTCACCTCTACATGTTTCTTGGTGGTTTCTTCACTAACCTTCTCATACTTGTTAGCAAAATAATTTGTCACAAGGGGAAATTAAGGGTTTTCACCAACACTTTGGGACTAGGTCCCTCTACTTAGGAATGGGGCAACTTCATTTATTGAAAATAGGAAATATTTACACTACTCTAACCATCGTGGGTGGAATTTTTATCGGGATCACACATGAATACTCCACTAAACCCATGTGCAAAAAGGAGGTGGAGGAAAGGTGTGTGTATGGAGAGAGGGGAGAAAGTGAGAAGGGGTTTTACTCAATAAATAACAAGATGAGTTTATTGACATAAAACCAAAATATTTCCAAGTTAACAATGAGAAGACACCATGTCAAGGAAAAAGGAACAAAACACAAGTAAATCAAATTTTATTTGCATAATATTGCACAAGTAACCATGCTCATGGAGTAAAGTTGAGATGGAGAGGAAAATATAAGACAAGGAGATAGAAGAATTATAGTTTCTTGTTTGTAGTAAGACAATGGGAATTATCGACAAAGAAAATCTAACCCTTTGGATGGAGAATCCATTGAAATATATAGCTCTCACAATGAGACTCTTCATCTACCCCCTACATGACCTTTCAAAAGTCTTATCACTTATGAATATTCACATTTCACTAGGAGTGAAAAATAAGCCCCTTTCTTATTAATGGAAAGGGGAATTTACAATAGAAAGATTACATAGTCACTTAAGTGAATTAAATGAAATAGTCATAAAGTACATTTACAATGGAGAATTAGAAAATGGAGAGAGAAAATAAGAGAGAGAATGGAGAAAGAATGAAGAGAATCTCTAAGCTCAAATGAAGAAGGATGAAGAAGCTTTGATCATGAAGAATATCCACTCTTGTAATGAACTAGTGAAATACTCCAATGCAGTGATGAAATATTAATCCTTGACCTCTTATGCACTATGAGAAGCCTCCTAGAATGATGAAATTATGTAGCCCTATTAGGTACACTGAGGGAAGAAGTGAGAAGCATCTTGGTGAATGATCCACTAAGATCAATGAAGAATGCCCTCTTTCAATTGAACCAATCCTTCCAATCCACGAAACATTGTCATGCCTTTCTGACCCTCTTGCACTTGATGAGAACTTGAAACAATTTCTGCACAATGCAACCATGATGATCCTTCCACAGGGAAACACAATGAATAATGAAATGTGAGACCCAAAACCTTCTAAAGCTAAGATGGGTGAAGGTATGATATTTAATGAAGAATGCTTCCATAATTTGATCAACCCATTTGATGAGATGAGAAATACACTGAGACCCAAATGTAATTTGAGACCAAAATTAGGAACCGAGAGGGCTTACCTTCTTCCCGAGTCACAATTCAACTACCAATCCTCTGTAAGCATGAATTTATCCTTACCATTCCTATGAGGAAAGCTCTAGAGAGATGGTCACAACATAGTGAAAGATGGAGATTTGAAAATTTTGAGAAGTATCTCTCGGAATGGGGTTATAAAAAATATACTATTGTTTACCAAAGGTGCTCTTGAAACTTTGTCACAATATGTTTCATGAAGGGGAAAAAAACATATTTACACAGGGGAAAATAAGACGAACAGTAATAATTCTTCTTAATTGATTTCATATGGGAACTCTTACAAATATATAGGAATAGGTTGTCCTTAAATCAAGGAATCCTATTCTCTCTCCACAAACAACTTGAACTAATATTAGGTGGATTGTTTTAACCACCCAAACAATATTGTTATCACAATATTATATTTAACAACTTAACAATAATTTGTACACACTAATATTATAATTTTCCTAACATTCCTAACATTCCCCCCTTAGTGTGAATATGGGGAAAACCTGCCTTATCCTACAAGTTCCACCTTGACACTTGATCATGATCTGGATGGTTTTTAGGACAATACCAACAACATCTGTATGGTTTTCCAAATGGTTAACCAACAACCACACAATAAATGGTTTTTAGGATAGTACCAACAACATCTGAATAGTTTTTGAGTGGATTACTAACAACCACAAAAGATGGTTTTGTTTTTAGGATAACCAAAAAACTTCGGGATGGTTTTCAAAATGGACAACCACCAACCATAATTTCATGATGTTGCAGATTGTATCATCAACTCTCATCATTGTCTCACTTTGTAGGAAATAACATAGGAGTTTTTTTTGAATTCTGCTACTCATACACACAAATTGAAAAAATGGAAATGGAACATTGGATCATGTTCCCCCATCAATGTGAAATTTCCACTTATTCAAACATGAACAATGCAAATAGAAACACAATGAAACTAGAATTCTGAAAAACACAACAGAAAGCATACTGAAACTAAATAATCACACCACAAAATGTCACCACAACTGGTATGCACCCCTGTCATTGGCTACTGACGAGAGGTTGCTGATTGACCTCCAACCTCCATTTGCCTCTATCCTCTGTTGATTGTTGCTAGCTCAGCCAGATTTGATCATGAAGCACACTAATTTATCTTGGACGTTGGATTCTACCGAAAAGTGTCCATAAGGAATTTTTTAAAACAATTTTTATAGTGACCCTTTTTTACGTTAATGTACTCCATAACCTATTATTCACCCAAACACATTTTGATAACACTCTAACGATTG
Organism: Taxus wallichiana var. yunnanensis; assembly: GCA_018340775.1. Taxonomy (NCBI): domain Eukaryota; kingdom Viridiplantae; phylum Streptophyta; class Pinopsida; order Cupressales; family Taxaceae; genus Taxus; species Taxus wallichiana. The sequence goes on from CM031240.1 coordinate 112,889,477, forward strand.
GATAATAAACATAAAAATCAAATATGACAATAACATAATACTTTTGACCTTTTAATATTATAAACTATAAAGTATCAAGATACTTTTCTTCTAGACATCAAAATGAAGAACTAATTTATTTGTACCTCTAATATACTGGACAAGAATTTTATAATGACTTGACGAGAACATGATATATAAAACATTTAAAACTCATTGAATGATATATTATGTGGACCCTACACTCCCTAATTTTAAGACATGATTAATGAAGACTTATAAACAAACTTACATATATTTTTTGACAATTTCGAGGGACTCAACTCTAGACTTAATACAACAATGTCTAAGCCAAACCTACATGAATATGAATATACACGTGGAGGTTTGTTGACTCACATGTCCAAGAGAAAGAGATACTTCACCCAGTCGTTGTTTGACACATAAACTTCTAAATACTAAGTGCACACTCTTTTATGAGTTGGAAGAAAATGATATCACCAATTTCATATAATGTAATAGACATCTTGGTGTTAATACTGCTTGGTGCATATATTTTTGATATGACGATAAGCATTTGGAATCGAGAGGGGGATTAAGCCTTAGGCAAACTAGGAAGTTGCCTAGGGCGCCAAAAATCGAGGGCCGTCTAAATCTAAAAAATCTTTTTTGTTGGTTAATTTTAGAACTTAACATTAAAATAATTTATCTGAAGACTTAATATTGATCATCCCATTTATAGATATTATTGTATAGTAACATAAATTTCACGCATACACATAAACAAAATTTGTAATATTTTTGCAAGTAAAAGAAAATATCACATATTTACAAGTCATATGATTTTTTGGTATTGTTACCCATTCTCTGATGTAGCTCAGTTATGTATGTGTAATTTGTTGTAGAAAAAGTTTAATGTATTTTTATAATGTTGTTGGTGTATCTAGTAGAGGTGAGTATAATTAAAGGAAAAAATTATTTAATTTTCTATTCTTAATTTTTTGGGGAAAATTTCTATTATTTTTTTATAGAGGAATCCGTAGGCCTAGTCTAAATACGACTCTTCACAAAACCATGGGAGCTACAAATTTTTTTATTTCTTTGCAAAAAATGGTGCTTTCTAAGCATTTCCTACGATTAAGTTTTTCGATCCACAAAATATTTTTCATTCTTCATTTATAATTTAATAATATAATTTTATTATTATTTGATTATGACAATGATGTAAATTTAAAAATACAAAAATATAGACATATTTTATTTTTTTACTTTATGGTAAAAATATTAAATAATTTTTTGAGGAGGCGCCCACTCAAACTATTGCCTAGGGTGCTCTTGATCTTTAATTCGGCCTTGTTTGGAATTGAACGGTTGGAAAGATATTTGATGCAATACGAAGTCTTAAAACCAAAATGTGTTGATAGTTGTGCAATGCTAAGTTGCAAGTGGGGAACTCAATGATCAATGCAAGAGTGAGAAATGTCACGTATCAATGTTCTTCAACCGATTATAATTTCTTGTTTAAATACATTTCTGCTCCCAACAAAGAGTCCTCAAAGAATGAAAGATGCACATAATGACGTGTGAGAAGCATGTTCCAGTCTACACGAAACAAAAAAATGAACACACCTTGGTTTGCCAAAGGTGATAATTCCAAAACAAAACACTAATCAAATGCTCAGTGAGAGAGTAGTCATGAACAAGAACATGTATAACTAATTTCTTGCACACAAAAATTAGAAATTGAACATACACAAGTGAAGCATCGATGCACAAAAAAATATACTCATTAAAACGACATCTAACATAAATTAATCACTCATCACTCAGGAAACTAATTTATCTATGAAGTTTCCTTATGCTACTTTATTCTTCCATCACAAAATTAGATCAATTATGCTCGATATCGGATGAAGGGGAACAAACAGATTTGCACATGGAAAATAAGCCGAACAATAATAGTTCTTCTTAATTGATTTCATATGGGAACTCTTACAAATATATAGGAATAGGTTATCGTTAAATCAAAGAATTCTATTCTCTCTCCACAAACAAAATGAACTAATCTTAGGTGGATTGTTTTAACCACCCAAAAATATTGTTATCACAATATTATATTAAAAAACTTAAAAATGTATGCACTAATATTATAATTTTCTTAACAAAGGCAAAAACTAAAAATAGCCTTGTAATTTGAAACATGTGACCATTTTATCCGAATGACACAATTTGAGAGAATACCTTCTCACATTTTCTTGAGGTTCATTCCACATAATGTTTCTAAATTTAGCCGATTCATCTTTGAGACACCTTATGCTTAACACATCTAAAATTTAGGAATTTTCTTGCAAACCGAGAAATTAACCTCTATGAAGGCTAGAATCAATGAGACATAAAGGGAGGAACATGTGTGACCATTTTGAACTCATTTTAAACACTTACTTTTTTAGTAAGTCATACATGGGTGTCTATTTTTAGCAATTTTATCAATTTGTCATTTAGACTATTTTGATCTTAGAGGAATGAATCGAGGTACTGAAAACCAGTTATTTCTTAGACTTACTATTTTTAGTAGGATACCTGGTAGAGACTTACTAAAAATAGGAGGTGGTATTTCGGGCGTTAGATCCGAATTAAAGTGGTCTAAAAATTTCTATTTTACACCGGATGCTTTGCTTCTTTTTTTTGGGTCTCTCTCATATGGATCTTTGTAGATATGAAAAGGAAACTTGTTGGTTTGTTATTTTTCTCAAATGGGGTAAAACATTGAATAAAAATGATTCCTCCATATATTCAAGAATACTAAGCTTCATGACACAAACAAAGGTTCAAATGGATTATGTTTCATGGAAATTGGGCACGAGGTTTGTAAATTATTAGAAAAATGGTTTTTGGGCATGGAGGATGTCTAAATGTTTTTGTTAGCATACCAAAAACAATGAATGAGGGTAAACAACAATTAAATGCAATGAAAAATGACTAAGTATTGTATTTGAATCACTTACCCCCTTTCAAACTTGTTTTCCCTCCCATTTTCACACTTTAACTCACGTTAAACCCAACTAAGCTAACCCAAGTATGGTGGAGGTTGGAGGTGTGGTTACACCCTAAAAATAAGGGAAAAAGGGACATCACACCCTCCAAAATGTGCCATGGGTGAAGGTCTCATGAGGATGGGGCCAAAAATTGTGAGTTGAAAACATCTCCCTAACACCCCAAGTTGTGTTTTCAAGTGCCAAAACTTAGCCTCCATAAGGGTAGTGCAATTTGGTGCATCCCATATCTAATTTTATGTTGGAAAATAGGGACAAAGGGACATCATAGGTGTACATGTCTGCATAAAGGTCCATTTCCCATGAAAAAGGGGCCAAATCCAACTTAAAGTGAGTTTACAACTTGTTTCTAACCACTTAAGTTGCATTTTAAGTGATGTAACATAAAAATAAATGTGGGAGCACAATTTGGTGTCCCCCATGTCCCCTTACTCATTAGGAAAAAATTAAAAGGGACGTTAGGCCTCAAAACCCCACCTAAGCTTCTTGGAGTGTTGATGTCGTCAAATGCAACACGAAAATAAACTAAGGAGTGAGTTTTCAGGCCTTGGAGTAAAACATAGAGTTTAGAGGAAAAACATTATATGTTTTGACTCCAAAGGACCCATTGAATTTATTCCCATAATTTTCAAGACCCGATTCAGCTGCAGTTTTCATTTTCAGGTCCAATTTCTACTTTGGACCTTACGTGTGCACTACTAAGTTGAGTTTCCACCAGAATCAATAATGAATAAGAACTAATATAATACACATACCATGAGGAGGGTTCAATTTAATCCACTTTGAAATTTTTTTAAGCTCCTTACTCTTCCCTCCCTTTGAGCAAATTCCACCTTGTAAAAAGACCCTTATGCTGCACTAGTGGATAATTTTCTACATTTTATACTCGAGAATTATTCCTTGATTATTGAACCATGAAGTAGGTCCTATCATATTTCCAATTCATGGGATATTATCTCCCAACACTTCATGAGCCTCCTAGAACCCTTCAAACAAGGTCACTAGCTCCTTTGGAACATGCATTTCCCAACGCCTTGCCCAAAAAGACCCGATTTTCTCAACTTGTTCTTAACCTCAATTATATTCACAAAACATTCCTAAAATTATTTTAAAAACTTCATTTCTCTCCCATAGATCTCTTGGATGGTTTGAATATTCCTTGTAGGCCTCCGAAGGATGTTCACCAGTGACAAAAAGGCCAAAAATAGCCCCTTTTAAGCCTTCAGGAGCATTGTTCTTTCACAGATGTTGGTAACTTCATGAATCAAGCCAAATACACTGATATGCACATGAAACACACTTGAAAATCATGTTAGAATTTTAATCTTAGCCAAAATGAGGATGACACAGTTGAAATGATAGCAAGAGGAAATGTTTACATTGGGTGAAAAGGGAATTTCAAGTGTGGGTTTGGTTGTCATGAAATAAATTTTAAATTTTTCATGTTAGAAATTTAGCATGACAACAATTGTCTCTTACTTGGGGACTTGTTTTGGATTTGACAAAGGAAAAATGGAGCAAGTAGGAACCTCAAATATCTCTTGGGGAGAAGACCGGTTTCGTATCCATTGGGCAAAATAGAGTCACATAACACACAAGCAATATAAACAAACAACACAAACAAGAACAATAAAAAAACATGATAGAAATGGAAACACACAAAATAAAGGGAAACACACCAAAAAATAGGGAAAAACAACCTAAATCACCTATGTTACATGTGGGGGACAACCCACTTTCAATGTATTAATTTTTCTCCTTTGTATGTTACCCGTACACAAGTAGTACAAAGTGATTTTGTTTTGAAAACCCATTAACTGGTTCGATGAAGTATGACCCATTTCTCAATTTCTTGATTTTTTACATGAAGGTTATGATAAGTGAGGGTCCATTTAGACATATCATTTCCTTCTTTCCTTTGACATCTTGTTTCCATATGCTCATTTATTTCCAAATTCATTCCAATTACTGATTTTCCATTTTTCATTTCAACATCACCACAAGATTGATTCTCAATCATACCATATTTATCATGTTCACAACTAGATTTGTGCTCTCCATTGGGATAGGATCCTGATAAGTTGTGTTATCCATTATTTTTATTTCTACGAGATGATTCTTGATAGATAATTTGAATTTTTCAGCATCATCATATATCTCTTGTTGATTTATGTTCAACAACCACTCCAAATGTTCTTCTTTCACACACACCGACTCATTATTGACCTCGATATCACTTTTTGTGATGGAGGTACTATCCTCATGAATGAATACATCCATGGGAGATTCAAGAATTTCATTTTCCTTCCATTCATCATGAATACAATCTTCTTCACAAAACAAGAAAGATAAGGACTCATCTTCACATTCATATTCATCAAAAAATGTTTCAAAAGGGACATTTATCTCTTTCATTTGATCTATTTTGTTATTGAACATTTTTGCATAAAAAAGGAATCAACATCAAACTCATACTTATCTTGCATAGTCATAGCATAGGTCAATATTTCAAGACTGAGTTAAGGGTCTTCAATTCCTTCTATAACCTTTAAAATTTATTGTACAAATTTATTCTTCAAATATGCCACATAATCACCTTCACAATCATTTAAATAACCTTCACCTTGGGTCTTGGGGAGATGATAGGAAACATGATCTTCATCATTTTCAAATAGAGAAACAATATCCATGCTTTGAATGGGAAGGGAACATGTTCCAGTTTAGGATCTACCAAATCATCCTCATGTTCCTCAACTAGTTCCATCACCTTTGGGAATTCTTCCATCAAGATAGGAAGTTCAAAATTTTATTCTAAAGTTATGAAATAATTACAACCTCTTGAATCTTGATACACAATGTCTGCCCTTGGGTCATTTTCCCTCTAAAAATATATATTTCATTTTTCTTATCGGAGAAACTTCTTCATGGTACCTTTGAATGGTATGGTGGCATATGACCAATCCATATTTATATTTCCACCAATGTCTTTACAGAAGCTTTAGATCAACAACATCCCATATGTAGTTGGAATGTCTACCACTAGTATTTTGACATTGACCTTCTTATCAGGAAATTCCACAAGTGCTATCTGAGCATTGTTAACTTGACCAACAAGAGGTACTTATTTGATTTCCATGGAATAATAGTGACCAAAGTGGCTGCGGGATGAGGGTGATCTTGAAGATGTTCATGAGATAATGAAAAGTTATTTCTTCAATTAAATATTATATGTTGAAAGCATGTGAAACTTTTACAGGCATGATGTTATCTCGAGGCACCAAATTTAATAGCACAATTATTCAATTTGTATCCATTGACCAACGAAGGTTCAATTTTTATAGAAGAGGAATATATGGAGGAAAGAAGGTTCTAGATGTAATATTTCTAAGATTAGGAAGTTTCTCTTTTACAATGAGGTTTGTGGAACACAAATTTCCTTTGATAAACTAGAAAAGTTTATCAAGTTTCTTGGGATGAGTTCTTAAATACTCAAATTCATAAATTTGGACCTTATACTTCTTTACATGTTCAATTATGTCAAAATGAGACTTAGAGGAGGGTGAAGGTGTAGATGTAGTAGCGAGAGGATGAATACTTCTTGGAATGACATTGATACTATTTTTATTCATATCATTACATTTGAATGCAGAAATAGGGGTAGAACTTAGAAAAGGAGAGGTAAAATTACCCACATTGGAATATGTAGAGGCAATTGTGGATACTTTAGGATTCTTCTTTGTTGATTGCATGGGAGAGGGCAACAGTGATCCTCCTTTTGTTATTGTTTTTGTAGATTCACCACTTAAGGATATTTGAATTTGCAATAATTGTCCCTCTCTCAAGCCTTCGAATAGGTGAACACCACATAAGAATGAATATTCATATCAATAATGGTTTCATCATCTTCATCATCCAAAGAAGGGGTATATTCACAAAACCAATATTTCTAATAGAGTCAATTTCATCAATAGCCAAAATTCCCTTATCATTTTCATCTTCAAATTGATCTTCATCATACTCTTCTTCGAGACATTGTTTCACACGTGGCATTAATAGGAGGTGCTTCAAGAGATAATATTATTTCTCCTCCACCTATTTTGTTTCTATTCTGATTTGTATAACCTCCCCTTAGAAAGGTGGCTTGTGTAAGTTGTTTCTTCAATGAAATCACATAGTTAGCTAATTTTTGAACAAGAGAATTAGTGGTACCTTCTTTGGAGGTTTGACCCTTTGCTTACCATTTTGATTCTTCACTCTCCTAGACAAAATCATAGCATATTCTACTTCGATACCATATTATTGGGAATTTTCAAGAATTCGAGGTTGAACTCTCCATAGGATAAATCTGACCTTGAGAAATTGTGCATTTATGAAGAATCTCTTTTTGTTATCATCGGATGGTGAAGCTTCCATAGGTATTATTTTCAACAATATATTATATCGGGTCAATAAGTATCTCATGAGTTTATTCAATTATTTATTAATTTGGAACAATTGAACAAGAAGATCTTGAGAGTCTTCAATGATTCAAATATTTCTTCAAACCTAGTTCGACATCATTCCATTTTTATGGATGGTGGGGGTAATAGGTAGAACCATGCAACCATTTTTTCTTAAAGTGATTCCATGAACAATCTTACTGAAACATCTTCATGTTTAACTCTAAGAACTGCACACATGTAGTGATGAAGGATGCAATATGTTCTTCGAGAAGTTGAGTTTCGTCACCTTTGAAATTGGGAAAATTATTTCAGAATCCCATGTGGACCAATATTCCTTCCCCATGGAACAATTAGTTAAGGTTATTCCATTTCTTCTTCAAATTATTCTTCTTATTCTTCTTCTAGGGGAAGAATAGCTAGTGGTGGTGCAACTAGAGATTCAAGAGGAGTCTCAATTGGATTCCTTGTTGTATCACTTGATGTACCAGATGGAGATGATCCTTGAGAGAAGTAATATGGATTGTTTTGGATCTGATATTGTTGTCTTTGAAGATATTCAAATTTTGGATCAACAATACCTCTCAATCTATCCAATCTGGTGTATCTCTTTTTAGCTAGCTTGTGAGAAAACCTACAACAAGAATGTGAAAGGACACAATTAAAAACAACAGTGGTTTTCAAGCATCAAGTTTTCTGTTTTTTGAGTTTTTTTTTATTTTTTTACTTTTTATAGATTTTTGTATATATACTTTTAAAGCATTTTATCTATTGTTATAGGGTGTAGTACAACAAAATCTACCCCATGATGGGCACCAAAACCTATTGGTGAAATAATTTTTCAAAAGGGAAAATTATGGGTTTTCACCAATGCTCTGGGAATAGGTCCCTCTGCTTATGAATGGGGAAGCTCAATTTATTGAAAATAAGAAATATTTACACTACTTTAACCATCCTGGGTGGCCTCTTGACTGGGTATTACACAAGAATTCTCCACTAAAACCAAGTGCAAAAAGGAGGTGGAGGAAAGGCGTGTGTATGGAAAGAGGGGAGAAAGTGATGAGGGGGTTTTAAAAAATAAATAACAAGCTTAGTTTATTGATATAAAACCATAATATTTACAAGTTAACACTGAGAGGACACCATGTCAAGGAAAAAGGAACAAAACACAAGTAAATCAAATTTTATTTGCATAATCTTGCATGAATAACCATGCTCATGGAATAAAGTTGAGATGGTGAGAAAAACATAAGACAAGGAGATATAAGAATTGTAGTTTTTGTTAGTAGTAAGACAATGGGATATATTAACCAAGAAAACCTAACCCTTTGGAATGGAGAAGCCATTCCAATTTATAGCTCTCACAATGAGACTCTTCATCTACCCCCACATGACCTTTCAAAAGTCCTATCACTTGTGACTATTCACATTCCACTAGGAGTGACAAATAAGCCCCTTTATTATTAATGGAAAGGGAATTTTACAATGCAAATATTACATAGTCACTTAAGTGAATAGTACACAATAGTCATAAAGTTCAATTACAATGGATAATTAGAAAGTGGAGAGAGAAAAAAAGAGAGAATGGAGAAAGAATGAAGAGAGAGAAAAGAAGTTAAAAGATTCAATGAAGGAGGAAAAAACTATGATCATGAAGAAGATCCACTCCTATGATGAACCGATGAAATACTCTAATGCAGTGATGAAATTTTGATCCTTGACCTCTTCTGCACTATGAGAAGCCTCCTAGAATGATGAAATTTTATAGCCCTATTAGGTACATTGAGAGAAGAAGTGAGAAGCACTTGATGAATGGACCACTAAGATCAATGAAGAATGCCATCTTTCACTTGAACCAATCCTTCCAATCCATGAAACACTACCATGCCTTTTTGACCCTCTTGCACTTGATGAGAACTTGAAACAATTGCCCACATAATGCAACCATGATGATCCTTCCACCTAGGAAACATAGTGACTAATGAAATGTGAGACCCAAAATGTTCCGACCACGAGATGGGTGAAGGAATGAGATTTAACGAATAATGCTTTTGTCTTTTTACTAACCCATACAATGAGATGGGAAATACACTTTGAGACCAAAATGCACTTTGAGACCAAAATTGGGAACCGAGAGGGCTTCCTTCCACCCGAGTCACAATTTAACTACCAATCCTATGTAAGAATGAATTTTCCTTACCATTCCTATTAGGAAAGATCCAGAGATATGATCACCACATAGTGATAGGTGGGTATTTTTAAATGTTTAGAATTACCTCTTGGAATGAGGTCTACTAAAAGTAGACTATTGTTTACCAGAGGTGATCCTAAAACTTGGTAACAATATGGTGCATAAGATAAAAATAACCTTGTGATTTGAAATAGGTGACCATTTTCTCTGAATGAAACACTTTAAGAGATTCCCTTCTATCACATTTTCATGAGATTCATTCCACATCATGTTTCTAAATTTAGTAGATTCAATATGAGGCACCTTATGCTTACCATATCCAAAAATGCATGAATTTACTTGTAAACTAAGAAATTGATCTCTGTGAAGGCTGGAATAAGTGATACATGAAGGGGAAGAGAATGTGTGACCATTTTAAGCCCATTCTAAACACTTACTATTTTTAGTAAGTCATACATGGGTGTCTATTTTAGAAATTTTATCAAGTTGTCATTTTTTCATATTTTAATGTAGGAGGAATGAACCAACTATTTCTCAGACTTACTATTTTTAGTAGACTACCTATTAGAGACTTACTAAAAATAGGAGGTGGTATTCAGTGTGTTGTATTGAAATGAAAGTGGTCTCAAATTTTTCTATTTTATAGTGGAATGCTTTGCTCCGATTTTTAGGGGTTTCTCTCATCTGGATATTTGTAGATATGAAAAGGAAACTTGTTGGTCTACACTTTTTTTATTGAATGGGGTAGAATAATGAAGAAAAATCATTCCTCCATATCTTCAAGAATACTCAACTTCATGATGCAAATAAAGGCTCAAATGGATGCTAGTTTTATGGGGATCATTTGCTCCAACTTTCGGAAATTTGGATTCTTGAGTTTACTGTAGATATAAGAAAATTTATTTATGGCTGAAAAATTCATGTGGCTATAGAAAATAACTCATAAAATTAATGGAAGAAATATTATACTCCTCTTAAAGGAATTCTAGAGAGGAAGATGTCAAAGTTTCATGGAAATAGGGTATGGGGTTTGCAAGTTACGAACAAAAATGGTTTTGGGCATGGAGGATGTCTCAAAAAAATTGGTAGCATAAAAACATACCAGAAGAAATAAAGGAGAAATAATAATTAAATGTAATGAAAAATTACAAAGTACTATATTGAATGATTTAACCCCTTTCAAACTTATTTTCCCCCATTTGCACAATTTAACTTGTGTTAAACCCAACTAACCTAACCCGATTTTGGTAGAGGTTGGAGGTGTGGTTGCACTCTAAAAAATAGGGAAAAAGGTAGAAAAGGAAATCACCCCCTTCAAAAAAATTTCCATGGGTGAAGGTCTCATGAGGATGGGGCAAAAAATTGTGAGTTGAAAACATCTCTCTAACACCCTAAGTTATGTTTTCAAGTTTCAAAAATTATCCTCCATAGGGGGCACAATTTGGTGTCCCCCATGTCCCATTGCACATTGGGAAAAAGGGAAAAAGGGACATCATGGGTGTAAAATTCCACCTTGGGTCTAGTTCCCATGAAAAAGGGGCCAAATACAACTTAAGAAAAGTTTACAACTTGTTTCCTCCATAAAAATAAATGGGGGCGGGGGGCACAATTTTGTGTCCTCTATGTCCCCGTGTATGATGGGAAAAATGGAAAAGGGACATCATGCCTCCAAAACCCCACCCAAGCTTCTTGGAGTGTTGATGTCATCAAATACAACATGAAAATAGACTAAGGAAAATGGAAAAGGGATATCATGCCTCCAAAATCCCGCCCATGCTTCTTAGAGTGTTGATGTCATCAAATACTGACATGAAAATAGACTAAGGAGTGGGTTTTTAGGCCCAAGAGCAAGACATGGAGTTTAGAGGAAAAACATTATATGATTTTGAATCCAAAGGACCCAATGAATCCATTCCAACCATTTTCAAGACCTGATTCAACTTTAAATTTTCCTTTTCAATCCATTTTCCACTTTAGCCCTTGTATGTGTGCCACTTGATTCTAGATCATTTCTTTGAATGTTGACGAAAACAGATAAGGGTAAAGGGCTAGGAGGAATACCTATCAAAATGCTGGTTATAGGTTGTTGCGTGTGTATGAATTCTTGATCCACAGCTGATCGTGAGAGCTTCCTTTTTGCTTGGAGGAACTACCTGAAATGGAAAACAAGACCACCAAATGAAAGTTAAACAATATATGCAGTGGACTGCCTAGCGTATGCTAGATCTGGGAAGTGTGATACTCCCTAGATGGCTGTCAATCCATTATTTAAAACAACTTAATGCTAACAATAAAGGAAATCCTACTGTAGTTAAAATGATTTAGGTATCGATTCATCTATAATAAGAAAATTCATTCGCAATGTGGATAAGCTATGACCGAATACGAGGTCAAGGTGGTTGTCAGAATGCTGAGTCTGTGACCGGGGTCAAGTTCTGGGTTGTTTTGGGTATTGGGTAGAGAGTTCAGGCTTTGTTCTTGGTCTGATGGTAAAAAAATAGAGACGCGTCGCCGTTTGATAGGACCGATGTTGGTTTAAGTGAACCGGTGATGGTTGTGGGTAACCAGCGTCGGTGTGGTCGAAATCTGAAACTCAATAAAATTTTGAGGTGAGGGAAGATCCAAGGCTAAATGGAAATGGAGAGGGCTATGACAGGGTCTGTGTAGGTCTTAGGTATACTCAGGGGTGATTAAAATCCAAGTATGGGAAGTTCAAGGGTGTGGGTGAAGGAATGGTCAAGTTTGCATGGAGGTAAATGGTGGGTAAATGGAAATGGGAGCAGAAACTAATAACAAAAGTAAAAGAATCTACTAAAAATGGAAATGGACAAGTGTTGGTTAATAAAACACTTACTATTGCACGAGCTTGATGTCTAGTTGGTAATGGTGGGTGATCAAATGAAAGGAACTTTGTGTGGTGTAGGCACTTCCCGGATGCTCTCGTGAAGGAAAATGGCTTTGCGGTTGCTTGAAGTCTTGGTTTGTGGATGCTCGATGCACGATTGAATGCTGGTTACCTTGCATGCAGCTCTGGTTTTGTCTCTCACTCTCAGAAGATGTGCCAACCTTTTAGAAAAATCCCAACCTCTAAAAAGGTTGTTTTACTGGATTAAATGGGAACCGATGGTGGTTCCAGGGTTGATAGTGGCGCTTTTGGGTAACCGACATTGGTTAGGAGGGATTTTCTAGGTTTACTAAATTGGGTAGATCCCCTTGATTTTATGGGATCTCGTTCATTTTGCTCCACGGATTAGAATGGAAGCTTCCTTTCTAACGTGCGGGAATGTGGTTAGAGGGAATATAGGCTTTGATTTTTAGGGTTTGGGTAGGTTATTAGTTAGTTATGACAACATACTAAGAATAGGTCTTAGGGTGAGGTGGCTAGATGAGGTGTATAGGTGAGGTGGATATGTGGGCATTATCCAATTAAGATATTTAAATAATAAATATTATGAGGATAATGAATTAATTTAATTAAATTAATTAAATTAATATTAGAGTGGGATGAAAGGGGCCATGGTTAGGTGAATGTGTTCAAGGTGTTTATTTGACAAGGGACCAAGGGGAGTGTGACCCAATTTTGGTGTCTACATTTTGCCCCTTTTGTTGCATAGCTTGTATTGGTAAGCGACGCTGACAAAAATAAGATGTGGTTGCCCCATTTGTGGGTGAAGGTGATCCCCCTCAAACCAGGAATTGATGAGGTAGAAGGAAAAATTGGTGAGTGGTTTGATAAAAGGTGAATGTGAGGAGGAAGAAGGTGGGCAATGGGGGTAAAAAGGGAAAAAGGTCCACTCGAGTAATCTAGGTAATGGGTCAGGGTCAAATGTAGTAATAGTCAAATGCACGCACACATATAAACTGTAGCACGGTACTAGGTTGAAGAGCAGGAAAACTCTACATTGCCTAAGGTCAATAGGTTTATCCAAACAAGGTTAAAGTGATTCCAGTATCCAAGGTATAGGAAATGGTCAAGAAACATGACGTAGGTCAGGTGCAGGAACGTTTAGGTATGTTCCAGTACACCAAAGGTTGGGTCAAGATAAATGGTCATGACAAGAGGTAAGGTAGGGACAGTATGTCCATCAACACAAGTAACAGACCCACAAGGTATAGTGAACACATGAGGTCACAGGTCACTAGTGATGTTCCAGGTCCAAGTATTTAGGTCATGGCATGTGATGCCCATTTAAACAACCACTTGAGACTCAAGAAATAACCTAGGGTTAGCTTAGAAAAATTAGGTGATAATTTTTTTTCTTTGAAGTGTCTACAACCGATTGTAAGACATCAGTTTTCACTAACATGTTCGGAACTAGACCAATGTACTACAACATATGTTTTCCTTCATTAACTAATATCAAGTTCACAAGGTTCAAACTTTAGGGTTATATTTTTAGTTAGGTTCAGGGAGTAATTACTCTTGTACCCACTCTCTGTGAGCTCGAGTTTCAACTATAATTTCCTCATACTTACCACTTCCAAAATTTCCTAAACCATCCCCAATGGATAGGAAATTTTCTCACCTTTCCATTGATATAAATAAGTCCTCCTAACTCCTTGTAGGACTCAAGATAGGAGCGGGCAGAGTTATAGGGTCAAATTTTCCCCTAGGGGGACACGTGTTAAGAGATGAGGGAGGCCTTTTATGTCCAAATGTGCGGGCATAAAATCCAATTTTCTCCCGCCCCTCCGTGGGTCCTTGGTGGACATGTGTCGAGCCCAAGTTCAAGTGGAAAAAGGGGTAGAGGATTGGCAGAGCGGCGAGGGAGATTGGCGAATTACCCTAAAAGGAGGCAAAAAGGAAAAAGGGACGTGTGGGCCCGTGCGCCGTGGAAGAAGGAAAATCTGAGGGGAAGGTAGAGTTGCGGGCCGTGGGGGAACATTTGCAAAAATTTTCCAAAGTAAAAAACTAAAAGAAATAAAGGGGTCCGCCCTCCCCGCTGCCACCCCAAGGTGCCACGTGGCACCTTCTCATTGGCGTGGGCCGGTGGGACTAAAATGAACATTTTCCCCAAAATTTTCAAAAGGCTAAGGGCAAAAAGGAACCATGCCACCACTGTAACCCTAAGAGGACACATGGTTCCCTCTGATTGGTTGCGGGCCAGTGGAGGAAAAAGGGAAATTTTTCCAAAGGAAGAATTAAAAGTTAAACTTTCAAATTTCTCTCATGCACATCCGTCGAGCCATATGTCAACACGTGATTAGTTGCTGGTTAGCGGGGATACGGGGCAAAGTGGGAAAATTTTCCCAAGGTGAAAATTTTCAAAAAAACAAGTTTAAAACCTTAGGTCTGCCTTGCCACCGGGTGCCACGTGGAAGATCTGATTGGTGAGGGATGGCGGAGCAGACGAACTTTTAAGGGAAAATTTTCTAAAGTTAAAAATTAAAGTTAGCCGTTAGATTTATTTTATTTTTGAATGCCAAATTGAAGTAAATTTTCAAATGGCCATAACTTTTGATAGGAAGCTCGGATTAGGGAAAACAAGGACTTTACGAAAAGCTCTCAAGGCCCTCTTTACACGAAGTCATCAATTTTAGGAATTGATGAATATTAGAAGGTCAATTTTGAGAAACCAATCTGTAGGGTTTTAATTTGAGAACTGGTAGCTTTCAACTTCTATATTTGGTTAAATTAGATCTCCTTCTTCACTCAACATGTCAACCGGACATGGAGGGTTGGTCTAGGGAGGATTTATAATGTTTTTGGAGAGTAAATTTTTAAATTTATTCAAGGTTGTATTTTTCCAACAATAGATAGAAAAATGACTGTGTAAGTTTCAAATTTGATTTTATAAAGTTTTGAAGGTTCTTTCTTAAATGTTAGGGTCAATTTGAATTCCTTAGGACTTACTAATCCTGAATTTCAATGTTTCATATCTTATTGCTTGGTGTAAGTTTGAGCTTTCATTCATTTTTATTAAAAAAATAGAATTGCCAGAGTAAAGTTTATAACTGTGATCTTTTCTTTTAAGTCTGCATGTCAATTTTTATCATTTAAATGTGTGAATAGTTTCTAAACTAGTCTAATACATCTACTGGATTTAATTAACCATTCAATTCCAAGTTAAAATTACAATTCCTGATTTCAATTTTAATATAGTTCCAAGTATGCAAAAATGATATACTTCTTTCCTACGCATTCTTCCTTTTTCAAACAGCAATTTCAATCTTACGGTATTACATTGCCAAAACAAATGTCTTCACATTACAATTATTTATACAACTCATCCACTTCAAGTGGGAAGGGTTACAATAACTTGCACAAAAAAGGGAATTTACAAATTGTATTCCTCTTGCTCCAAAACAACAACGCATGCTAGTTTTCCATCTTTTCATCTTGATCACAACAAGAAAGGGGAAAAGGAAACTCTCTCCACCAAACCAAGACATCCAATGAGAAGGGAGACTCCATCCTTTCTCATTGGCCCCGAGACCCAACCATATTGAAATAGAAGATGAAAATCAACTCATGACAACAATGGATTTCACAACAAACATGCAACATTATTTCACATACATAATTCCATAAGAGACACAAAGTCCAAACAAAAGAAGCGATCATAACTGCATTTGGAAAACATTCACACAAATCTTAGGCTTGATCAAGGCAGCCAAGAAGAGTAAGGAACTATGGGGAAACTACTTATGCCTCCCAATTTGAAATTGGGCATCCACCAATAATCATACCACCAATGTCAATATTAGATCCCATAAACCTTATGCCTCCCAACCCTCCCTTATGCCCCCAAAGTTTCTCCCTTATGCCCCCAAGAGTAAGAAATGCAATCTATTTCTTTTCCAAGGTGGATCCCAATCCCAAACTCCCTCCACAATAAAATTGATGCCATTGGCATTCCCTTATGCCCCCATATGAAATCCCCATAGCCTTCTCCTACACCATATCCTAAGCAGTCTACCCAACCAGCCAACACACACATAACAACAATCACCATTTCCATTCAAGCATGCAAGAGAAAGAAGAATTTTAAAAAAAAGGCTCAAGTTCCTATTCCTCCATAATGGAGTTCGTTGCAAGATCAACAAGATTTCCAAAGGCCAAAATGCAGTCCAAACCACCAACACACAACATGCAATGGCTCCAATTTTCTTCCACAAGCAAGACTCAAAATACAAGAAGCAAAAATTCACCCCCAAGAGGAATAAGCAAAGTTTCAACAACCCCAATAAGCAAGAAATTCAAATTTTTAAAGGAGAGGGAAGAGAAGAGGATGATGTGGATCCATGTGGGATGCCACATCATTCTTCCTCAACCCCAAGAGAAAAGTCAACATCATTCACCTAAACACAATAAATAAAAATGACAAATTTACTTACACACTCCAAAATAACCCATACCCCAAAAGGACTGAATTTAAAATATGTAAGAGAAATGCAATAAAAACTTACAAATAGTCATTTCAAAATGCATTAAAAAGGTCTAAATTTAACCTCCAAACCATAGGTATGGTTGGTGAATAATTTTAAGAGGTGTGGGACAAGTTTAACTTGTCCCACAAGCCTCCAAATAAAGCCTCCAAGGAAAAATTCGAATTTCCCAAAGGATGAAGTGTTTCACACTCCAAAAATCTATCTTACATTCTCTTACATATCTCTTACACCTTCTTACACACTCTTACAACATTACATTTAAGATCAACAACTTCATTAATTACATTCTTATGACATATTGATTTATTTATTTTTACACATAATTATCCACAACATTAGCACAACATATAATGCTAAATAAAAAGGTAACACATCACAAAATAAGCACATGCAACATTAATAAAGAAACCACATTAATCAAAACATAAAACCCCATGGTCACAAATAATGGAAATCCCTAACAAAAATACAACACACACACACACACAATTGCCATGGTGACCTTGTTGAATTCACCCAGAATTTCAATATGGTTAGTCTCCAGTCCCCTAAAATTGTTGTGATATTTAACTTGTAAAACAAAAATACCTCCTTGACCTCGTGGCCATATCAGAATATTCAAAATGATATAAATATACCAACAAAACCATCTATTCATATGAATCACAACAACATCAAGAAATCAACATTATCATTTTCAGTTTAATTAATCAACTATCTCATCATCGAAATCTTCCCATACTAGGTCTACTCACACTATCCAATGTCACATGTCCAAATCAACATCTATAATATGTCCATGTCAACTAGTATATCATCATCCAAACATATATAATAAATGTCTCTAGTAATCATCATGCATAATAACTAAATCCATGATCTAACATCTATCCATCATACTAAAAAAACATAATAGTGTCCATAATAAGATCAACAGTATCAAGATTAGTATCTAAAAGTGTCAAAGGGAAGTGGGCACTACATCCCCTCCCCTTAGACTCGGCTTCCTCCAGAAGTCACTAGAACAAATGTTGAAACTGCACTCTAATATTTGTGGCATCCTCCCAAGTGGCTGCAGGTCTCATCGTATCTCTCCCACTGTACCCATACCCGATCATTTTCTCTGCCTCAAAGGCCCGGGGGTCATGTGGTCTATGATACGGATGGGTTCCACCATCACCTACCCCGATCCTGCACCTATAATGATGTCCAAACTAGTACATGAGATGGATCTGTAATATATCTCCTAAGAACGGAAACATGAAACCCATCATGTACGCGAGACAAGATGGGTGACAATGCTAGATGGTAGGCCAAAGGACCAATACGGTCAGATCTCAAAAGGACCAACGAATCTAGGAGCTAACTTAGAACCTTTTCCATAATGGATAGGGCTCTTATGTGGCCTAACATGAAGGAACACCTTCATGCCCACATCAAAGCTACAGATCAATCCTATCTTTGGTCCACATACTTCTTCTACTATCATGCGCCTCCTGCAATCTCTTCCCGATCAATACTACCTCTTGCTCCATGTCTTGTATAAGAGCTAGTCCAAGAGATACTTTGTCCTCTACCCTGTCCCAATTAAGAGGTGTCCCGCACTCTCTACCATACAAGGCCTAAAAAGGAGCCATGCCTATAGAATTTTGAAAACTATTGCTGTAGGAAAACTCCACTAAGTACAAATTACTCATCCCACTTAGACTGCTGATCCATCACGTACATCTTGAGCATATCCTATAAAATCTGCTTCACTCACTCGGTCTATCCATCCTGTCTCGAGGTGATATGCTATCTTGAAGTTGATCCTTGTCCTAAGAACATATGCATGGTAGTCCAAAAGTGTAAAGTGTACAAAGGATCATGATCACAAATGATCTTCCGCAAAATCCAGTGCAACCTAACGATCTCATCCAAATATACTTGTGCCACTGCTCTAGTTGTATAAGTGGTCTTTACTAGAGAAAAGTGAGCCACTTTTGTCAATTTATCAACCATGACCATGATGGTCATGGTGATATCTCGACATCGGTAGCCTAACAATGAAATCCATGGAAATGGTGTCCCACTTCCACTCTGGTATGGCATGAGGATAAAGAAGTCCTTCTGGATGTTGATTCTCAGCCTTAACCCTCTGGCACTCCAAAAACTGTGACACAAACTGAGCCATGTCTCGGCGAAGTCCTCTTCATTTGTATAAGCTGTCACAAGGTGGCATGCATCTTCTTCACCCCGGATGGGCTGAATAAGGTGCACGATGAGCCTCTACCAAGATGTCTTGCCTCAAGTCTCCATCTCTGGGAACATATATCTAGCCTTTGTGTCTAAGAAGACCATTTGCCTCTAAGGTGAAACCATCAAACTTCCCTCAAGGAGTCTTTATGACTCGATCTTTGATTATACTGCAATGTAGAAGTTATTAAGAGGAAGTTGCTAAATGATCCTACTCCATAAATCATGCTCACCGAGGTTCCATAGCCACATGTCTCCATTTGCTAAGAGATTCTGCTACCACATTCTTCTTCCCCTTCAAATGTTTTATCTCTATGTCATACTCATAAAGTAACTCCATCCAACGCCGCTATCGAGTGTTGAGATTGGGTGTGTGAAGAGGTGGCGAAGACTCAAATGATCTATCTTGAGTGTGAATCTCCGTCCAAGAAGAAAATGTCTCCATCTAACCAAGGCATGCACAACTACCTAAGCTCAAGATCATGGGTCGGATAATTAAGCTTGTGATCTTTGAGTTTTCAAGACTCAAAAGCTACTACCCTACCATCCCACATCAACACACCTCCAAGTCCCTTTAACGAAGCGTCTGTGAAAACAAATAACTCACCCCATGGATCCAAAACTACAAGAATGTGTGCTTTGTAGTGAGGCATTCCTTCATGTCCCGAGGACATGCTCAAATATTTCTAACCAAAAAAACTTCTTACCTTTCCTCCGAAGGGAAGTGATGGGCTGCATAATCCGAGATAAGTCCTAAACAAATATCATGTAAGAACTTGATAATCCCATGAAGCTATGCACCTCGAGTCACTATAGTGGTGGTGCTAACCAATCCATAATGGCTCTAATCTTGGAAGGATCAATGTGATATCTTCCCCAAAAATGATATGGCCCAAATACTGCACCTATGTCTGAAAGAAAGCACACTTCTCCAAGTTCCCATAAAGCTACTGCTCATGAAGACACTGAAGAACATGATGAAGGTTCCCCTCGTACTCCTCACGTGTACGTGAGTATATTAAAATGTCATCTAGGAAGATGATTATGAAGTGATTTAATAAGGTCCTGAATACCACATTCATCAAACTCATGAACAACGTGGGGGCATTAGTCAAACCAAAAGGCAGCATTGTGAACTCATAGTGCCCATATTTCATGTGGAAGGTGGTCTTATGAATGTATGCCTCAAAATCCTCAGTTGATGGTACCCTGACTTGAGATCAATCTTAGAGAAAACTATGGCTCCCTTCATTTGATCAAACAAGTCATCAATGCGAGGAAGAGGATAACGATTCTTGATCGTTACCTTGTTCAATTGGTGGTAATCAATACACAACCACAAGGATCCATCCTTCTTCTTCACAAAGATCACCGGTGCACCCCAAGGGGATACACTAGGATGGATAAGGCCCTTCTCCAAAAGTCCCTCAAGTTGCAACTTGAGCTCACAGAGCTTTGGGGTGGTCATCCGATAAGGTTCCTGTGAGATAGGCTCTGCTCCAGGAACTAGATCTATATGAAAATCAATCTCACGTGGGGGTGGTAACCCTGGTAGCTCCCCTAGAAAGACATCTGCAAACTTTCTCAAAATGGGATGATCATCTAGTGATGGTCCACTAGACCCATTCTCTGATCTGTCATTGACTGTAACAACATACATCTGGAAACCCCATCGCACACACCGCTTAAGCTACATAGCAGAGATGGTGTGAATAGAAATGGGTCTCCTAACCCCTGAAATCACCGACTCAACTCCCAAATCATCTGCACAAGATATAGTCTTGTGGTAATAATCCATCCTGGCCCTATGTGTAGATAACCAATCCATACCCAAAATGACTCCATACGAGCCCAAAGGAAGGATACGAAGATCTAGAGGTAGTGGTGAAAGGTCCCAAATCCACTACACACTCCTTAACTAAGGAGTCTACAGAGATCTTAGCTCCAGAAGCCATCTCGACATCCCAACTAAGACACTGCCTAACTGCCACTAGCCTACATCGCTCTACTAAAGATGGTGTAATGAAAGAATTAGAAGAAACAACATCAAACAATATAGAGGTAGGGATACCACCAATGCTACATGTGGTCTCAATGATTGTGCTCTGGTGCTCTACCTACGGTGGTTCTCAACCACTACATAAATCTTGTGGCTGTGTCCCATGTCACTAACTATCGGCTCTTGAGATTGTGCCTTACCCTTGTTAGGGTTCTAAGGGAAATCTCTCTAAAAATGTCCCATAACTCCACATCCAAAGCAACCACCTGATCCTCTCCAAGGAGTAGCACCTCCAGTAGGTGCCCTGAAATACTGTGGTGTGGATCTTGATGATCTAGCCGTGGTCCGATAAGGTCTCTGTTTGGTGAGCTCCCATTGATCGAGCTCTAGGTCCACCTGTGTCTGATGGGACCCCTGGGAGGAGGCCCCATACTCCGACCTCTCTGTGCATCAACTCTTTGTGGAGGTCTATAAGGTGGGTGGGACTATTGCTTCTTGCTCTCTGTTGTTATGGCCTAAAGGATAACTATGTTGTACCACTGCCACCACAAGGAAGAGGTACCAAACCTCTCAATCTACCATCCTACATCTACTAAATGTGGGTCTAGACTCGGTCTCTAGCTTGTTGGGTCTTACCCCGAGTCTCCTCTATAATATAGGCCTTCTCGCCGGCCTCTGCTAATGTTTGAGGACACCGGATCTGCACTACACCTCCGATATCCAAATTCGGACCCCAATGAACACAGTGAATTCATACCTACTCATCCTGCATATACTCTACATACTGGAGTAGATCCAAAAACCTACTCTCATACTCTACTACTGAAAGAGAAGCCTATCGAGAGGTCATGGAACTCATCAATCCTCTACTATATGAACCTCTGTGATAGATACCTACTCTTGAATCTCTCCTCAAATAGCTCCCAGGTCACTATGTCTCTGAATCTACATGGAGCTTCTACTCCTCTGTCCTCCACCATACTCCAGATCCATCCCTCAGTAGATGGATTGTAACACGAGCTTTCATGTTGCTAGAACAAAGAAAAATCTTGAAGCAACTGCTCAAGCTCACTAGCTAGGCCTCTGCCTAAAATCCACATGTGTCACCCGAGTAATGTGAGGGCTGAAGCTTCAGGATCTCCCTGATGTGATCCACTATTGTGGTTTATCAGCCTCTAGGTCTCTTAGTACGCTCATCCCTAAGCCTAGGGCTCTGAGACCTCTCTCTATGCTCTAGAACTCTGTCACCTTGTCTCCTAGGTGGTGACTCTGCTCTTGACTTGACTCCACATGGGAGTTCTCTCCTCTATGCTCCTTGTTGAGTTGAGGAGATACCTAACCCTCAATAGAGGGGCTCTATCATGACTAGCTACATGTCCTCCTCCTAATCCTCCACGTAGAGTGGCATTAACATCTTGAAGGGTCTATAGAATCTAAGGTAGAATGGCTGCCACACCCTGATCCGGTGGTGATGGTGGTGGTGGTGAGTCCGAGTCTCTGCGAAGGTTCCTCTCGCTCGTCTGAGCCTCCTGCATAGACCAAAGTGAGAGTTAGTTCATTTTGCTAAGTTTATACAACTTCCATGTTTACTAAACATACATATTATTGCTAAGTTGTTTTCTAGATTTACAAGTGTACTAGGTTTAAGTTTTCATGTCTCAAGTTTTCTAGTGTGCCCAATGTTCCAAGCCTTTGAACCATCGATCGATACCAAACCATGATGCCCATTTAAACAACCACTTGAGACCTAAGAAACAACCTAGGGTTAGCTTAGAAAAATTAGGGATAATTTTTTTGCTTTGAAGTGTCTATAACCAGGTTGCAAGACATCAATTTTTACTAATAGGTTCCAAAACTAGACTAATGTACTACAACATATGTTTTCCTTCATTGACTAATATCAAGTTCACAAGGTTCAAACTTTAGGGTTATATGTTCTAGTTAGGTTTAGGGAGTAATTACTGCCGTACCCACTCTCTAACAGCAGAGCTCGAGTTTCAACTATAATCTCCTCATACTTACCGCTTCCAAAATTTTGATAAACCATCCCCAATGGATAGGAAAATTTCTCACATTTTCGGTGATATAAATAAGTCCTCCTAACTCCTTGTAGAACTCAAGATAGGAGTGGGCGTTCTAGGGTCAAATTTTCCCCTAGGGGGACACGTGTCAAGAGATGAGGGAGGCCTTTTTGGCGGTCGCGGGACGGTCTAGGGAATTTTCCCATTGCATGGTCACAAAATCCAATTTTCTCCCACACCTTTGTGGGTCCCTAGTGGACACATGTCGAGCCCAGGTTCAAGTAGAAAAAAGGGGTAGGGGATTAGCAGAGTGGCGGGGAGATTGGTGAATTACACTAAAAGGAGGCAAAAAGGAAAAAAGGGATGCGCGGGTCCATGTGCCTGTGGAAGAAGGAAAATCCGAGGAAGGCAGATTGCGGGCATGTAGGGAACATTTGTAAAAATTTCAAAGTCAAAAACTAAAAGAAATAAAGGGGTCCACCCTCCCCGCTGCCACCTCTAAGGTGCCACGTGGCACCTTCTCATTGGTTGCGGGCCAACGGAACTAAAATGAACATTTTCCCCAAAATTTTCAAAAAGGCTAAGGGCAAAAAAGGAACCATGCATCCGCCGTAACCCCCAAGAGGACACGTGGCATCCTCTGATTGGCTACAGGATGGTAGAGAAAAAGGAAAATTTTCCAAAGGAAGAATTAAAAGTTAAACTTCCAAATTTCTCCTGCGCATCTGTCGAGCCACGTGTCAGCACGTGATTGGTTGCGGGTTAGCGGGGATGCGAGGCAAAGTGGGAAATTTTCCCAAGGTGAAAATTTTCAAAAAGACAAGTTTAAAACTTTGGTCCACCCCACCGAGGTGCCACATGGTAGATCCCAATTGGTTGAGGGATGGTGGGGCAGTGGACTTTTAAGGAAAATTTTCCAAAGTTAAAAATTAAAGTTAGTTGTTAGATTTATTTTATTTTTGAATGCCAAATTGAAGTAAAACTTCAAATGGCCATAACTTTTGATAGGAAGCTTAGATTTGGGAAAACGAGGACTTTTCGGAAATCTCTCGATGCCCTCTTTACATAGGAGTCATAAATTTTGGAAATTGATGAAGTTTGAGAGGTCAATTTTGAGAAACCAATCTGCAGGGTTTTAATTAGTGAACTGGTAGTTTTCAACTTCTCAATTTGGTTAAATTAGATCTCCTCCTTCACTCAACATGTCAAACAGACATGGAGGATTGGTCTAGGGAGGATTTAGAGTGTTTTTGGAGAGTAAATTTGTTCAATTTATTCAAAGTTGTATTTTTCCAACAATAGACAGAAAAACAACTGTGCAAGTTTCAAATTGGATTTTATAAAGTTTTGAAGGTTCTTTCTTAAATGTTAGGGTCAATTTGAATTCCTTAGGACTTACTAAGCCTGAATTTCAATGTTTCATATCTTATTGCTTGGTGTAAGTTTGAACTGCTCATTTTATAAAAAAAAAATAGAATTTCCAGAGTAAAGTTTATAACCGTGATCTTTTCTTTTAAGTCTGCATGTCAATTTTATCATTTAAATGTGTGAATAGTTTCTAAACTAGTCTAATACATCTACTGGATTTAATTAACCATTCAATTCCAAGTTAAAATTACAATTCCTGATTTCAATTTTAATATAGTTCCAAGTATGCAAAAATAATATACTTCCTTCCTACGCATTCTTCCTTTTTCAAACAACAATTTCAATCTTAACAACAAATCCAAATCCAATACACAATACAATTTTGAAAGTTAAGGTAATCCTTTATTCATTTCCAATACAACTTTACAATCTTCTCTTTTCCATTTGATTTCTAAAATACAAAATACAATGCATATAACATCTTTTACATTTCTTTTCCAAAACAGAGAGTAAAATAAATCTCCTTTACATTTCACATTCCAATCTTCAGTATTACATTACCAAAACAAATGTCTTCACATTGCAATTATTTATACAACTCATCCACTTCAAGTGGGAAGGGTTACAATAACTTGCACAAAAGAAGGGACTGTCAAACTATATTCCTCTTGCTCCAAAACAACAGCATGCTAGTTTCTCCATCTTTTCATCTTGATCACAACAAGGAAGGGGGAAAGGCAATGCTCTCCACCCAACCAAGACATCCAATGAGAAGGGAGAAGCCATCCTTCCTCATTGGCCCCCGAGCCCCAACCATATTGAAATAGAAGATGAAAATCAACTCATGGCAACAATGGCTTCCACAACAAACATGCAACATTCTTTCACATGCATAATTCAATAAGAAACACAGTCCAAACAAAAACAATAGTTCACAACTGCATTGGAAAACATTCACACAAAACTTAGGCTTGATCAAACAAGCCAAGAAGAGTAAGGAACTATGGGGAAACTACTTATGCCTCCAAATTTGGAATTAGGCATCCACAAATAATCATACTGCCACTATAAATATCAGATCCCATAAACCTTATGCCTCCCAACCCCTCCTTATGCCCCCAAAGTTTCTCCCTTATGCCCCCAAGAGTAAGAAATGCAAGCTATTTATTTTCCAAGGTGGATCCCAATCCCAAACTCCCTCCACAATAAAACTGATGCCATTGGCATTCCCTTATGCCCCCATATGAAATCCCCATAGCCTTCTCCTACACCATATCCTAAGCAGTCTACCCAACCAGCCAACACACACATAACAACAATCACCATTTCCATTCAAGCATGCAAGAGAAAGAAGCATTTTAAAAAGGCTCAAGTTCCTACCTCTCCATAATGGAGTTTGTTCCAAGATCAACAAGCTTTCCAAATGCCAAAATGCAGTCCAAACTCAGCAACACACAACATGCAATGGCTCCAATCTTCTTCCACAAGCAAGACTCAAAAACAAGAAGCAAAAATTCACCCCCAAGAGGAATAAGCAAAGTTTCAACAACCCCAATAAGGAAGAAATTTGAATTTTTAAAGGAGAGGGAAGAGAAGAGGATGATGTGGATCCATTTGGGATGCCACCTCATTCTTCCTCAACCCCAAGACAAAAGTCAACATCAATCACCTAAACACAATAAATAAAAATGACAAATTTACTTACACACTCCAAAATAACCCATACCCCAAAAGGAATGAATTTAAATATGTGAGAGAAGTGTGATAAAAACTTACAATTAGTCATTTCAAAATGCATTAAAAGGTCTAAATTTAACCTCCAAACCATAGGTATGGTTGGTGAATAATTTTAAGAGGTGTGGGACAAGTTTAACTTGTCCCACAAGCCTCCAAATAAAGCCTCCAAGGACAAATTCGAATTTCCCAAAAGGATGAAGTGTTTCACACTCCAAAAATCTATCTTACATTCTCTTACATATCTCTTACACCTTCTTACACATTTCTTACAACATTTATTACACACTCTTACAACATTACATTTAAGATCAACAACTTCATTAATTACATTCTTATGACATATTGATTTATTTATTTTTACACATGATTATCCACAACATTAACACAACATATAATGCTAAAGAAAAAGGTAACACATCACAAAATAAACACATGCAACATTAATAAAGAAACCACATTAATCAAAACATAAAACCCCATGGTCACAAATAATGGAAATCCCTTAACAAAATTACAACACACACACAATAGTTGCCATGGTGACCTTGTTGAATTCACCCAGAATTTCAATATGGTTAGTCTCCAGTCCCCTAACATTGTTGTGATATTTAACCTACAAAATGTAAATACCTCCTTCGGCCTCATGGCCATATCAGAATATTCAAAATGATATAAATATACCAACAAAACCATCTATTCATATGAATCACAAAAACATCAAGAAATCAACATTATCATTTTTAGTTTAATTAATCAACTATATCATCATCAAAAATCTTCCATACTAGGTCTACTCACACTATCTAATGTCACATGTCCAAATCAACATCTATAATATGTCCATGTCAAATAGTATATCATCATCCACATATATATAATAAATGTCTCTAGTAATCATCATGCATAATAACTAAATTCAGAATCCATGATCTAACATCTATCCATCATACTAAAACAAAACATAATAGTGTCCATAATAAGATCAACAGTATCAAGATCAGTATCTAAAAGTGTCAAAGGGAAGTGGGCACTACATCCCCCTCCCCTTAGACTCAACTTCCTCCTGGAAGTCACTGGAACAAATGTGGAAAATGCACTCATAAGTCTTGTGGCATCCTCCCAAGTGGGCGTAGTCTCATCGTATCTGTCACCTGCACTGCCCGATACCTAATCAATATCTCTTCCTCAAAGGCCCGGGGTCCCGCGATCTATGATACGGATGGGTTACACCATCACCTACCCTTGATCCTGCACTTTGTAATGGTTGAGTTGAGGTCATTTAGGTATGGGTGAATTATGGGTACATTGGTATGGGTGAATTGTGGGTACATTGAGTACGGGTGATTTTGAGTTGATTGTGGTGAAAGAGGAGAAAATTACCCAAAGATAAGCATTAAGGATCTAGTCCTGTATAAGGTAATCAATATGTAATAAAGAAGGTTAAAAGATAAGAGGAGGCAAGAAAGCCATCTGATTGGTAAGGATCACAACGAGTGGGTCATACCTTAGAGAGGTGGATGGAAGACCCGAAAAACACTGCATGAATGACTATTCTAAAGGGGAAAAGTAGTCACATGATCACCAAATGTCATGGTTCCATGAGGTCCCTTAAGGCGGTAGGAAGTGAAGGTGCAAAGGGTGAGAGGGTGAAAAGTGGGTAGTTTATATGGTATTTGGTAGCATGTGTTTTGGGAAAGAGATCCAAGATCACAATGGGCAAGTCCATGACGAAAAGTTTTTTTGTTTTGACTGAATATTTGAGATAGATTGATCGATGTGGGAAGTCTATATGGGATGAGGAAATTAAATCCTTGAGGTCTTCGCGAAGCTGATCAATGTGGGAAGCTTCATATACTACATTTTTTTGAAAGAGCTTTACATAGTTGTCCTTCGAGGGAGTCTATTTATAACAACAATGTAGAGAGAAAGATGTCCTTTTGAGGGAGTCATATTTTTGTTGGAAGTTTGACTCAAGGAGTTGGATCCCACATGAGGACTTTGAAGTCATGGACAAGACTAAGGTGATGAATTGGATTCTTGTTTAGAAGGCAAGGTGAAACGACCATGGGATCTCATCTAAAAGTAGAAAAAAGTATCCATGAGAATCATGCCATGTACAACGTCGTGGTACACATATTTCAGAGAGGATAAAAGAGTGACAGGTACGCACATGATTCTTGTTTAATCGTTGATGATGGCGTAGGAAGTGGATAGCGCTCAAGGAATGAGTATGGAAAGAGGTAGAAGGTGAGGTAGGACTAAAAGTCAACAATAGAATGGTCAAAGATGTAAGGTGTTAAGGGGCTTAGGTCCAGGTTTACCATCGAGTGAAGATAAATGATAAGCACTTGACCCATAAGTATGAGTCATGATGTATGGTCAGAGCCAATTAGGAGAAAATTTTCCACGTTTACCTTTTTTCATTTTGGTTACATGTTGATTTTCTTTCTAGACAAGGTCACCGACTTGGAAGGTTCATTCATGGACATGTTTGTCATAGGCACGTTTGATACATTTTTGGTAAACTTGGAGATGGTCAAGAGCATTAAGACGAGCGTTCATCTAATAACTCAAGTTGTGCTAAACGGTCTTGAAGAAATTCGTCATCATTAAGCATGTCATGGAGAGAAATGCGAAGTGAGGGAATATGGATTTCGAGAGGCAAAACAACCTTTGTACCATATACCAAAGAAAAAGGTGTGGCAGTAGTGGAAGTAAAAATACTAGTGCGGTACGCCCATAGGGCACAAGGAATGTGCGTATGCTAGTCCTTTCTAGTATCGTTAACCACTTTCTTGAGAATTTTTTTCAAGGTTTTATTGGTGGATTTGGCTTGGCTGTTGGTTTATGGGTAATAAGGTGATGAGAAACTAAGTTGAATGTCGAAGGCATCACAAAGTTTCTGCAAGGTTTTATTTTTGAATTGCTTGCCGTTATCAGTGATGAGGTGATGTGGGACACCAAAGTGATAGATGATGTGAAGATTAATGAACTCACATATTTTCTCATCTTTCGTGGAGATGAGAGGTATGGCTTTAACCCATTTTGTGTAGTATTTGGTGGTGGTGATGATCCATTGATGTTGCTGGGAAGAATGAGGATTGATTTCTCCAACAAGATCCAAACCCCATTGAGAGAAGGGCTAAAGGTCATGGGTGACACCTGTAAGGCATGATTTGGGTGTATGATGAAGGTTGGCATGTTGTTGGCATTCTAGACAATGATTAACGTAGTCACAACAATCATGGTTGAGGGTCGGCCAAGAATAACCTAGGTGACAAATACACTTAACAAGGCCATCAAGCGATCTCCACATATACCATCACAAACTTCCTTCTTGGCATAAGGAATTTCTGAAATCGTAAGGCATCGTAAGAGAATACCATCAAAGCTACGCTTATAGAGGAGGCCACCCATGATGACGTAACGAGAGACCCTTTTAAGAAAAGTGCATTGTCCATTACGAGTGAGGTCGGGAGGCAAGATGGAGAGGGAAAGATAGTCTGAGTATTGTTTATACCAAAGGTCACTCAAGTCAAGGGCAGTGGTTCCGATAGAGTAAATTTCATGAGGTAAATAAGAGGGTGATTGGAGTCTTTGTACGGTGACAAATATTTTAGAATCGGCAGTGAAGCGGGTATTTGAGAGGCCAAGTAGGCCATGGTATCTACAAATTTGTTGGTAGAGCGGGGGATGGTTTGAAGGTCATAACGGTCAAAAGTGGTCAAAAGTATGTCCACATGATGTTTATACTTTTGAAGTGTCTCATTACGACAACTGGTATATACCATTGACTTGGTTTACGACCAATTGGGAATCACCAAAGATGTTGATGGATTTGACATCCAAGGCATATGCAGCTTGGAGACCTAATACGAGCACTTCGTATTTGGCAATATTGTTTGTACAATCAAAATTGAGTTTGAAATACAAAGGAATGGGTTCACCATCAAGCAGAATGAAAATAATGCCTACCCCACCCCCACATTGACACTTGGAACCGTTGAAGAAGAGTGTCATTTGGTATGCGGGCTCGTCTAAGGAAAGGGAAGCAATTGACTCATCTGAAAAGTCAAAATTAGAAGGTTGATCCTTGGAAATAGGTGCATATGCCAATTGGTCGGTGATGGCTTGGCCCTTGATGGAATTTTGATGGATGAATTTGAGGTCAAGGTTGGCCAAAATCGTAAGCCATACATGAAGTATAGGGGGTTAGTGTTGGTCATAACATAGGTTTTGTGATTAAGTAGGTAATGGCGGAGTTTGGTGGCGAAAAAAACTAAGGATAAGCAAAGTTTTTCGCATTGGCGTATCAAGTTTCGTAGTCTAAAAGAGTACGGCTTATGTAATAAACTGCCTGCTCCCTGTGTTGTTCATCACGATGAGAAAGCATGGCCCCTAAGGAATGATCGGTAGCTGAGATGTATAGGTAGAAGGGTTGATCGTCTTTAGGTGGAATGAGGATGGGTGGTTGGAGAAGGTATTTTTTAAGGCCTCAAAAGCTTTATGGCAGTCATTATCCCATTTAAAGGAGACATCCTTCTTGAGAAGATGATGAAATGGTTGACACCAATCAGACAATTGCGAGATGAAATGGTGAATAGACTGCAACTTACCTTGTAGGCTACAGAGTTGCCTAAGGTTAGTGGGCAGAGGCATTTCAAGAATGGCTTTGACTTTAGCAGGGTCAACCTCTATACCACATAAGGAGATGATAAATCCCAGGATTTTTCCCGAGAGAACTGCGAAGACACACTTCTTGGGCTAAAGGTGAATGCAATACTTGATGAGGTGGTCAAAGATGGTTTTTAGGATGGTGAGGTGCTCGGAGCGTCGTTTATATTTTTCCAGGAGATCATCCACGTAATCTTCCAATATAATGTTGATAAGAGAAAACACTTAGTTGAACTTACACACAGAGTCTGCGGAAGAATGACACGGGAGCAAAAGTGCGAAGGTATAGGAAGGCATCACACACGGAGGTGTAGAGTAAGACTCTCAAGGACTTAGCTGATTTTGGAGATCAGGTCTATTCTTAGAGATTGGCATGTAGAGTACACAAAGCGATGCCGAGATTTGCATGCCACTCTTCGTGGAGATTTTGGAAGGACATGTCAACTCACTCTTGTATGAGCATAAGTTAAGAATAGATCCATCACTTCAGTTAACTATCAACAATCTATAGATAGCATACTTTCATGTATGGCTATAATTGTAAAAAGGCACGTGGCTATTATTAGCATGCAACCTATTTCTAGTAGAGTTAAGTGGTGAAGGGTTAGTTCCCCACCCTATATATATGTAATGAATTACTTAGAGAATATAGAGACATACATAGAGATACGAGATGGAACCACATGTTTGGAGGAATGGAAAAACATGAGTACATGTGACTGGGTAATTATAACAGATCCATGCGTGCATGCCTGGTATTGTATGAAGCTCTGTATTGTTGGTTCAATGAATAGATAAAGGAAATTGGCCGAAAAAAGTGTGTGATGTGTTTTATCAATGCATGTTATTACTTTCATGATGATTTACCTTTAGCACTTATAGATCTGGTTGGATATAAATGGTGAATGGATGGATTAGTTCCTAAAATATATGTTTACTATTTTATCATACCACCATTCTGCTATTGCAACTATTAAGAGGGACCCGGTACCTTTGCGCACTTCAGTGAGCGCTTAGCCTAGGCTGAGTGATGTGCCAGCACAACTAGGTGTTAACTAACAATTCTAGGCTACATCATTGGTTCCATTGCGGGACCTCTTTTTCAGTTGTTTCAAAATGGTTCACGATGAAGACATACCAGCTAACCTTGGCAAGCATTGAAGAATGGATTCATGATCTAGAGGAAGAATACGCACGAAGGTTTGACATTGGATCTGGATTTAGTGCACGTACTTGGGTAGAGTAGAATTTGTATGATAGTTTATATGAAAGCTTCTTTGCTATCTTTCCAGTAGAATTGTACGAATGGTTGACTGTGTATGCATCTAAGTGGAATTGGAGGTATTGCACGCTTGTTTGGACACAGGAGGAATTTCAAACACTATATGATGCTAACCTAAGCTGGACTCGCGTGGTAGATACCTAGTTTCACGGTGTCCTAAACAACTATATCTTGGAGTATTCAATTTCAACTTATTCATGCCCGGAGGTAGCAGAGTTCTAGTTTCTACGGTATCCTAGAGGGACATATTTGCAAGGTATTCCACTGGCAATCAAAATACTAATGGTAACATTGAACTTGGAAGCTAAACCCATGGAAAGCTAAAGAATCTCCACACGCGGGGGTAGGAACAGGATTGGTGAAAGATGGCAGACCTAGTGGCAGCACGATAGAGGGAAGAAAGGTGGCTGAATTATGATGAGGCACGTGAGAGGGAATTATGCAAGAGGCAAGAAATTGTAAAATGGATGGTGTTGTGGAGAGAGATGGCTCATGAAGGATTTGAGGCTCATGGGGAGGAAGAAGAGCAAGAGCATCAGGAACTCCCCCATCTAGGGAAGCATGACAGAGAACCCTCTTCGGCCTCACATGGAAGCACGCCAGTAGATATGACATGGGCTATGGGCGTGCATCTAAGCCAACCTGTTGACCTAGCCCTTGTGCTTTGTTTTCCAGTATCTAGTATAGCAGGTAAAAGCAGTTTTAATTTAGGAAGTAAAAGCACAAAAATAGGTCAGATAACAAGTACACCAATGGTAGCATAAACAACTTTGTTATTCTTTAGGGGTACGTTATCAGGCTCATCATCTACATAGAATATGAGCATGCCAAGTGTGGGCATCACCTCTGGAGCTGGGACCACTTCCCAGACTGTAGGGGTCCAGTATAGTACCACTATTGGGGCACGGGGAGTGCATCCATGGGCCCTATTCCAAATTCTAGAGGAGGATTGGGCGGTATGGGAAGTTCTAGTTCCGGTGGTATTGGAGGAAGAGGAAACCAAGGAGGTTCTGGGTCGGGTGGTCAAGGCCTGCAGCAACCCCAGAACATTTATATGGAGATGTCCCTTCATCTCCCAAAATATAGAGGTATCAAGGATGTTGCTGAACATGTTCATATGTGTGAAATATTGTGGTGCGCAAAAGGTATTACAACCTCTGAGCGTAACGTAAGGCAAGTCAATTTGTTACTTACATTACAAAGTGCGTGCACACACTGGTATAGGAAGTTTGACCCCAATCAAACTTGTATTGACTATGCAGCATTGAAAGATGCTTTCTTAAAAGAGTTCCACATCCTAGAGTTTGAGTAGAAGAGTATAAGCACACTCAAGGATATAAAGCAAGGCACTACTAAAAGTGTACGTGAGTATGATGCATGATTTAAAACACTTCTATCCAAACTCTCTTATGACATTCATGCAAGTCAGCATGCATAATGGTTTGTCGGGGGACTGATTACTCCATTTCAAAGAGCACTATCACATAAGACTTATACCAATCTGTGTGAAGCATTGGAAGCCACTTTACGTGTTGAAGCAGTTGGGAGTATTGACATTGGAGTTAGTCCATTTTTGGAAGCTCAGATAGTGGCTATGGAAAAATAGTTAGAGAAATTATTGGCAAACTTAGCTCATGAAATGCGCTTAGGGATCTGGTGTATAAATTGTGAAGTGGAAGGGCACACTAAGGATAATTTCCCTCAAAATTGTACACTCATTATTATTAGACCGTGAGATTTACCATTTGAACCATGATGCTGTTTCTACCCCCTCTACAACGTGTGATCGTGAAGAATGTATCCTCCTTTTGTAAAATTTGTAGGTCCACGACCCATGATACGAGGACCAGATTGATTGGCCAGATCCATGATGTCATTGATATTGGGGTCAGACAAGTGAGCGTGTCTGATAATTCTAAAGGGAAGAATGAGCATCAGGATAAGGATTATAATAAAACCCGCTATGACACGAATGACAGAAGGTTTGAAGGGGCTCATGAAAGGGGACAAGGATATAGATGCAGATATGGAGGATGAGGCCGAGGTGGAGGACGGAGTGAATTCCTCTGAGGAACTTGCTATCCATGTGGCTCACCTGACCATTATAGGCACGAATGCTCGTAGAATATTTCCTGTTCAATTTCTAGAAAGGGGCATAGTTATGAAGAGTGCCCGAGCTTATACGAGCATCTCAGTAAGCAACACAAGCAAGAAAACAAGGGCGTGGGGATGGTTAGAATCTAGCGTGTGATAGAGAATCAGTGGATGCCAAAGTTAACACCAAAACCTGAGGTGGTAACAGTCAAGATAACCACACGAGCTGAGGTGGCATGCATAAGAGAGGTGTTGCAACAGAAGTCGATCCACTAGGGAGGAAGTTTTACATGCTAGATATCTAGATCCAGCTCATCAGAAAGAAGTCTATCAGGACACAATGGAGGTCCTTAGGAGCCTTCAAGGTGAGATACAAGGTTTAAAAGAGCAGTCTCAAAAATTGGAGCACAAGGATACAAAACAAGCCCCATCGGATATTGACGACATCAGAGAGGTATGTAGAATGTTGCGCCAGGAGAATATTATTCCTTTATTAGGAAATTGGTTGAAAGGGAATACTCCACACATAAGAACTGAGACTAGGAGACAAATACTTCATGTGAATCTTCCTCCTGATAGCATTGACTATGACAAGGAGATCACTTTGAATGCTATTGTGGATGGGTGGCTGCTGAGCAATATTCTGATTGACATAGGTGCGAAGTAAATGTACTTACATTGGATGCGTGGGAACAAATGGGGAGACCCCCATTGCAGCCATCATCTAATGTATTGTTCATGGAAAACAAAACAAAAGCTACTCCCATAGGAGTTTTGAAGGATGCATCTATCACTATACAAGGGGCCAAGTTCACAGGAGACTTTGAAGTGCTAGCGCTTGCAGTAGATAGTTTCCCAGCTTTGCTTGGGCACCCTTGGTGTTATGCAAACAATGCTGATTTGAGGTTTAACAAAGGGTATATCAGCTTCGAGAACAAGGAGGAAAGGGTCATAATACCATTGACAGATGGGAAATCCGTGCCATATGTGGAACCTTTAAGTGAAGAGGACTTGAATAGAATCTATGTATGCACTATTTGGGACCCAGAGGTCAATGATCCATCTAAGGAAGGAATCCTTCATTGGGAAGATTCTCAGTCAATCAATGATACTACTAGTATTTCTTGCGATAATTGGGCTCATGGCACTTATGAACTGGTGGGGTGCGAAGTTAAGCACGCGGTTACTAGCAAGATGGGTTTTCACTCTGTTCGATGTATAGGTCGCGCAATACCCCGCTATACTAGATCTGAAGATTTGGCTGGGTTCTTATAGGCCATAGAAACAAATTGGGCTGACGAACTTAAACGATGCACTATGTTGTCATATACTTTGGGTGGGATAGCCGCACATTGGTGGGTCGTCCATAGGGATAATCTCTTAGAATGGGAAATGATTAGGACCGCCTTATCAACCAGGTTTTCAAGAAGTAATGCACCTACAACCATAAACCCTTATCATGGTGATCAACCTACTCAACATCATATCTAGTAGTGTGAGAGACTCTGGACAGTAGGCCAAGAAGCATTACCACCTTCACTTTGGGTGCATCGGTTTTATTCTACTCTAAAAGGTTGTGTGCGTGCTTGGTATGTCTATGCTTTGAATTACATCGCGACACTGGAAACTGGCAAAATTTGACTATAGGGATGATCCAAATGTTTGACTTCTTTTCATCTACACCACCAGTGAACACAACTTTAAGCTTTATCCAGTGCTTAACTATGGGAGACAGAGGGAAAGCGGAAGAACTTGTTCAGGAATTATTTTGTGAGACAGAGACAAGGGCGCGCTTTGTGGATGAAGAAGATGATATCATATTACTTGAGCACGCTTCTTTGGAAAAATATGAGGGGAAGATGGTATACATAATTGATGAGGAGGAAGTTGAGCACTTGGACGTGGATCATTCACATGGAACACATGAAGTGTTATCTAGTGTAGATGTAGATGCACGCACATATCACAAACCTATGAAGACAACAAAGGTCAATATAGGCATAGAAGTTGAACCTAAGGAGGTGATAATTGGGGATTACTGGTCAGAATCAGAGGTAGCAAAGATCATAGAGTTACTTCACGATTATGAGGACTTATTCCCAAGAGGATACCATGAACTTAAAGGCGTGCATATATCACTCGGAGACATGAAGATAAAGCTCAAGGAAGGTGCGTGCCCTGTTAGGAAGTGACCATATCGGATGAATCCCAATTTGTGCGAGAAAGTAAAGGAGGAGATTGAAAAGATGCTGAAATTTGAGATCATTTGACCACTAGATGAATCAAAATGGGTTAGTCCTATGGTGATAAGCATAAAAAAGGATGGTAGGATTCAAATTTGTGTTGATTATAGGGAGTTAAATGCAGCATGTGTTATAGATCCTTTTCCTACGCCATTCACGGAGGAATATTAGAAGGGGTGGCTGGGCACAAAATATATTCATTCACAGATGGGTTTTTAGGGTTTCATCAGGTTAGGATTGCCCCGAAAGATCAAGAGAAGACCACCTTCACTACTGAATGAGGAAGCTTTGCTTATACTATGATGCCCTTTGGATTGAAGAATGAACCTGCTATATTTTCAAGGATAGTGGTACAAACCTTCAAGGATTTTATTCATAACTTTTTACAGGTCTATCTTGATGATTGGACCGTTTATGGGCTAATTAAGGATCATTGTGACAATCATGCTTAATGTTTGAAAGATGTCGACAGTTGAGTATCTCATTAAATATCAAGAAGTGCATCTTTGCTACTCCCTTTGGCACACTTTTAGGACATATCATCTACAAGGAAGGGTTGTTGGTTGATCCAACTAAAGTTGTAGTCATCATTGGCTTGAAAGCGTCGGCCACGAGGTGCACGGATTTTTGGGTCATACAGGGTATTACCGGAAGTTTATAAAAGGGTATGCAAAATTTTCCATGCCCTTGGAAGAGTTACTCCAAGGAAAAGGTACATTCTATTGGGGGAGTCACGAAGCGTGTGTTTGAGATATTGAAGTAGAAACTTACTACTGTGCCTATCTTGCATTTTCCTTCATGGGATAAACCTTTTCATGTTCATGTGGATGCTTCTAGCATAGCCATTGGTGTTGTCTTAGCTCAACTAGGTGAAGGTATCATTGATCATCCCATTTGCTTCACTAGTAGGAAGTTGACCCCTGCAGAACAGAATTATACCACTACAGAGTGCGAGGCCTTATCCATGATCTATGCCTTGCACAAATTTTGTCAGTATTTGTTGGCTACACCATTTGTGTTTTATACAGATCACATGGCATTAAAATATTTGGTGAAAAATCCCATTTTACAGGGGCGCATATGCTGGTGGGTACTCTTATTTCAAGAGTTTGACTTTACGGTTGTGGTAAAACTAGGAAAAAGCAATTGACTGGATCACTTGTCTAGAATTCAATCAGGGAAGAGGCAAAAACAATAGAAGAGACCATGCTTGATGCACAATCTGTATAGGTTACAACATGTGCCATCAAAATTAGAGGACATTGTTGTCTTTCTGAGAACTGGTATGGCACCCGAAGGCATGAAAGCTTTAGAGAAGAAGCAACTTGCTATTCGCGCGACACCATTCATGTTAATTAGTGGTGATTTGTACAAGCTAGGCAGAGATGAGGTGTTACGCCGTTGTGTCTTGGAGCATGAATGAAAGGACATAATGGAAGAAGCACATGGTGGTATTGCAGGTGGCCATTATGTAGGTGATGCAACAATGTGCAAGATCCTACTTGCTAGGTTGTGGTGGGAAACATTGTACAAGGATTGTAAAGAGTATTGTAAGACATGTGACCATTGTCAACATCTCAGTCGAC
Source organism: Taxus wallichiana var. yunnanensis (assembly GCA_018340775.1). NCBI lineage: Eukaryota > Viridiplantae > Streptophyta > Pinopsida > Cupressales > Taxaceae > Taxus > Taxus wallichiana. Next base: position 112,927,770 of record CM031240.1, read on the forward strand.
TAGGACAATGGGATGAGATGCCCCTACAACCAATAACGAGTGCAGAACCCTTTGAGAAATGGGCAATTGAATTTGTCGGGCCTATCTCCCCAACCGTGCGTAGGACTGGATCGCGCTATATCATCACTTGTATAGATTATCTTACCCGATGGGCAGAAGCAGCACCTACAAAGGACTGTATAGTGGCTATAACAACATGGTTCTTATGGGAGAATGTCCTTACAAGGTATGGCTGTCCTTTAAGTTTAACAAGTGATAGGGGCACACATTTTTTAAATGAGACAATACGAATTCTTTTAGACGAGTTTATGGTTGCCCACCATAAAACTACACCCTATCACCCTCAGGAAAATGGGACTGCTAAGGCTTTTAACAAGATCTTGAGCCACACATTGACCAAGATTTGCGATGTTGGGAGGAAATGTTGGGATGATAAAGTATTTTTGTTCTTTAGGCTTATAGAACAACATACAAAATATTGAACAAAGCCACACCTTTTCAATTGGTGTTTCGCGCAGAAGCTATTTTGCCTCTAGAATTTATGTTACCTTTCTTACGCATTGTGTGCGTTGGAGGTCTAGCTGATGAGAAAGCTTTGGAAGAATAGATTTCGAAGATGGTTCAACGAGATGAGTGCCACACCATCGCAAACTAGAGTCAGAAACAAGAGAAAACATGACAAAAGGCATGGCATGATCGGCACATCAGGGATAAGAAACTTACGGTGGGATAAATGGTACTTCTATATGACTCCAAGTTTTTGTGCCATCCAGGAAAGCTCAAGGTGCATTGGTTGGGGCCATATGTTATCACTCATATACTTGAGTCAGGTGCTTGCCAGTTGGAAACAATTGATGGCACACGGTTTCTTGGTTACTTTAATGGGAGTAGGTTGAAGCCCTACTATAAATAAGTCTTCTTGGTGTTTGTAATAAGGCAGTATTGCCAGATACATTAGGTTTCCCTTTATGCATTTCCTTAATGTATTTCTTTCATCGTCACTATGCTTTGTCAATTTTAGCTCTTGTTTGTGTAATAAGCACGCTTGCGCGCATGAAACTAACTACAATATGAAGCATGTTGATGCGCAGAGGACTACACATCCTTTTCATGTGGGGTGGATTGTTGGTGACTCTCAGGGATATGTTGTGAAGATGTCATGCTATGGGTGTTGAAAGAAGGTTGCTAAGGGTAATTGACAAAAGATTTCTTCTCAAGATAAGAAAGGATGAATATGGATAAGGGAAAGTATAACGCAAGGTAAGCGGTGGCCATGGTAATTACCAAGAGATCATGCAGTAACAAGGTACTCGGGCGCGAAGGTGTGCATTGAAGAGAAGTCAATGACAAAGGGTAAAGAGGCGTGCTAGAAGGTTATAGCTTTGGTGCGAAAATATACCACGCGAAATGATAAAAATGGGTCATAAATGAGGAGAACTTGGTAGGTGGAGGAGTAATTAATGTAGCAAAAAGTAGAAATCTATATAAGGACAGGATGTGATTTCATTTTTACCCTTACAACTACAAGAATTTGATAGAGAGCTGATACACGAAGAGCATAAAGCTAACTAATTCAAGGTACAAAGCAAGCAAACCAGGCACAGAGAAGAGATTTGTTTATTAGAAGGGCTTGGATCCCCTAGAAAAAGGGTTTGACGAAGTAGAGTAATACAATAGAGTTAGGGTGCGCAAGTTCATGATTAAAAATTAGGGCATGGAAGAACCAGGTTAGGGTTCGAAGAAAATTACTCAAAACACATAGCAACTGACCTACAAAACAAAACCTTGAAAGAGAATGGCACCAAAGAAGAAAGAAACACCGATAAAAGAAAAGAAGAAGGTGGTGGTGGAAGAAGAGGAGGAGATGGCCCCGAGAGCAATTTCTCTAAAATGCAGTACCCTGAAGAAGTTATTGTGGGGCAGGAATGGAATACCCACATAAGATAGAGCAAGATAAGTGAATACAATCACCGAACCAGTGAAAACTAGAAGAAGTTAGATGACCTACTCACCTCTCAAATGAACAGATGCACTTGAGGATGGCATGCTGATATATGATGATGCCGGGAAAAGCTACTCAAGGGAAATGGTGTCTACTAGCTTTATGAGCTTCCATACTTTGGAAAGTATGCACCCTTGTACAGATGGCTGATGAGCCGAGTCCATGAGGACTTCTTCTACTTCGCAGGATGGAGGGTAAGACTGACACCCATCCTCATTGCCACAGTTACTAGATTACGGGCAATGGGAAAAGACATTAAGACCAACTTAGCTGAAAAAAGTGCCATTTTGGAGACACAGAAGGCACTTTGGGCTATCAGAAAGGACCGCATGGGATGGACATTGACAAGTTGAAATTTTTCCAATAGTACAGAAAAAACACATCTAACCACAAAGTTGAATGACCAAGAACGTTGGTCACAAGTTAATTCTATGTGGTTGCATGTGGCCAAGCACATGTCAGAGGGAACCACTTATAACATCATCGGATTCATTACAGAGCGGATAGTCGAGGAAGCACACGAAGGGAGTAAGATAAGTTTTGGTTGTATCTTACTGAGTTTAGTCTTCATCGAGATCGGGGTACCAGATGGCCCAAAGTAGAACACATGGGAATACCCCATGAATCATAAGTCTCCAACTGAGTGATTTAGCAAATATCTTTACAAAGGGTCGATGACGGAGGAGGTTAAGGAGTGCGCTAAGATGTGGTATGATAGGCTCCGTGTGGCATTTGGGGAAGAATGGCACATACCCAAGGATTTTCCCTCGGTCTTGGGAAAATAGGTATAATTTACAGTCTACCAGCATTTTTGTATTGTGCACTTCCCAATGGTAGATGGGTTGTGGAGCCCCTGGTGCAAACTACCATATGCATTTCCCGCACAGTACTTCCAAGCTGTAGTTCATCGGTTCACCAACACACGGAGGTTGGTATTTAATGTAGATAAGGTGGAATGTGAGTATCACACCTGAAAAAGACTTATGGATATCCAGGGAGGAATGCATACAATGAGAATAACATCTCGGAAATCTTAAGCATTAAGCCAGAGATAGTGGCCATTGTGGATATCGGGGCCATGCTAATATACCTCCAACTGAAGCCTAAAATGGAGAATAACAAGTACGTGGAGAACGAATTTGTGCTTCCAAGGCTGCCAAAGGGAAAGCATACTATGGAGAACATTCGGCACCTAGGCCCTCTGCGCCCAAGCAAGATGATGAGGAAGAGGATGAAGAACCCAAAGATAGTGGTGGCCTAGTGCAAAGGAGGAAGCAACCATCTGGCCAGGAGGGGGAGTGCGTAACAACTCCCTAGGGAGAAGGAGCTACGGGGAGGAGCAGGGCACACAAGATTTAAGAAGGTGTTTAAGCACACAAGGGCACAAGGAGGAACCCCGCAGGTGAAGGAGCCAGAGGAGAAGAAATGGAGAAAACTCAGGCTGAGTGAGGAAACAGAGGAATCTGAGGAGAAGGTGCCTTCATCTCCAACTAGAGAAGAGCCTCAACATGAGGAGGAGAAGATGGAAGGAGAAGAAGGGGGTCAATCAGAGGCTACACAGGACAAGGGTGGGGATACATCTGGTATTCCCAACCTTGATGCAGCCATTCCAAGAGGACCCCGATCCCGTCGAATAGGGGAGGATGCCAAGGCACATGCCATGGGGTATGCAGAAGACCCAAATCTAATCATTCGTGCTCGGTTCTAGAGTACTATTGAGCAGAAGGATTTATTTGGATGGGCACTCATGGATGAGGACAAGGCAACTCTATGCACAAGGAAGCAGCTCTCATGGTCTATGCACACACACATGGACGAGCCCGAATTTATTACAGTGAAGAATTGTGCACATGAAGGCGGTTGAAGAAGGCACCTACAATGTGCCACATGAAAATCAAACCAATAATGATGTCAGATGAGTAGGTGAGCAATGCTCTAGTGAAAGTATCCTCCGAAGTAGCAAGAAGAAACATAGATAAATCTGCTACCATCAAGGCGACAGAGAGATTAAAAGCCAAGGATGTGGAGATAGCACGCCTAGTCTAGGAAAAGGACTTAATCAAAAGAAAATATGACACTTTTGTTAGTATGGCAGAGGAAATTGGGGATGATGTTCTAAAGGTACACCCAAATTTGGAATCCTAGGTACCAAAATAATTTCCTTCTACGATGCACTATGTGAAAACAATGATAACATTAGTGTTGGAGGATGAAAAGGTGCGCATATCCTCATAGCCCAAGGACTCGGGAAAAGATAGAAAAGGTGCAAGCTGCAGTAGCTAGGAAGATTGCTACTTATGAAGGTCTACTGCAAGCCACCCACGATGAACTAAAGAAGGACAATCATGCGCTAACCATATGCACAACCCCAGATGCACTGATCGTAGTGAAAACCTTGGAGGAAGAAAATGAGGTCCACAAGGTAATGAAGGATGCTTCCCTAGGCCATGTTGAATGCTTAGTCCTGGTAAAGCAAAAGTATGAGGCACTAGCATGCGCCGCGACACCGCATAAGGAGAGGTTGGAGGAGCTAGGAAAGCTCATTGCTCAGAAGATGGATGTACTGGAAGGGGTGCAAACCTCTATGTCAAGCGTAATGCTTGTAATACAAAATGAGCAAGGGAAACTCTCCATGGAAGAGCTGCAGTCCATCATTGTAGACATGCTTGAAACAACAGGAGCAGCGCTAATAGCGTGGGAGAACCTGGAAGCAGATATCAAAGAAGAATATCCAAAGTTGCTGCTTCAGGATGAGACGGAGGGGCCTGAGGCCTAAACAGTTTTGTTAGCTGTGTATATCTTCTTCAAAATTCTTATTCAAAATTCTTTATTCAACTATTCTTTATTTATCCATTCTATGTATAAGTTTTGAGCATCGCCATTGTCGAGGTGATAATGAGATTAGTGTGGGGTAATGTTGATAAGAGAAAACACTTAGTTGAACTTACACACAGAGTCCACGAGAAGAATGACACAGGAGAAAAAGTGCAAAGGTATAGGAAGGCATCACGCGCGAGGTGTAGAGTAAGAATCTTAAGGACTTAGCTGATTTTGGAGATCAGGTCTATTCTTAGAGATTGGCATGTGGAGTACACAAAGTGATGTTGAGATTTACGTGCCACTCTTCATGGAGATTTTGGAAGGACATGTCAACTCACTCTTGCATGGGCATAAGTTAAGAATAGATCCATCACTTCAGTTAACTATCAACAATCTATAGATAGCATACTTGCATGTATGGCTATAATTGTAAAAAGGCGTGTGGCTGTTATTAGCATGCGACCTATTTTTGGTAGAGTTAAGTGGTGAAGGGTTAGTTCCCCACCCTATATATATGTAATGAATTAATTAGAGAATATAGAGACATACATAGAGATACAGATGGAACCACATGTTTGGAGGAATGGAAAAACATGAGTACATGCGACTGGGTAATTGTAACAGATCCATGTGCGTATGCCTAGCATTGTTGTATTGTTGGTTCAATGAATAGATAAAGGAAATTGGCTGAACAAAGTGTGTGATGTGTTTTATCAATGCATGTTACTACTTTCATGATGATTTACCTTTAGCGCTTATAGATCAGTTGGATATAAATGGTGAGTGGATGGATTAGTTCCTAAAATATATGTTCTTGTTTTATCATACCACCATTCTCTCACGAAACTATTAAGAGGGACACGATACCTTTGCGCACTTTAGGTGAGTGCTTAGCCTAGGAGAGTGATGTGCCAACGTGACTAGGTGTTAACTAACAATTCTAGGCTGCATCATATATAATGCATGATGTCATGGAAGATGTAAGTCATAGCCCACCGATATGTGGCACCAACATTTTTAAAGCCAAAAGGCATTATTCGATAGTAGAAGGTCCCCAAGGGGTGATGAATGTAGTTTTGTGTTGATCCTCCGAGGCAAGCAAGATTTGGTTATAACCCGAGAAACCATCCATGAGTGATAGCATCTCGTGACCAGCAGTAAGGTCAACTAGTTGGTCAATACCAGGTAGGGAAAGTCATCTTTTGGGCAAGCTAGGTTTAGGTCATGGAAATCCATGCAAATGCATAGCCCCCTATCGTCTTAGCAATAGGGACAATGTTGGAAATCTAACAAGGATAATAAATGGGTAAGATGAAGGAAACTAAAAGGAGGCGTTGAAGTTCTTCTTTGACTAGAAGAGAAATGTGAGGATGCATTTTCCTCAGCTTTTGTTTTACTGGGTTTGGCATCTTGAATGGTTGCGATATTGTGGACCACTATGGTGGGGTCAATACCGGTCATTTCGCTTAAGACCAAGTGAAAGTGTGGTTATGGCTTTTGAGAAAAGAAGTGATGGCTTCCTGTTCAACAACATCTAAAGATTGCTCAATCTTTAGAATGTGTCTTTGGTCATTTTGAGTATGAATTTTGATTTTAATAGTCAATTCATTCAACATAGTTTGGGTCTCTGATGGTAACGACTGATGAATAAATGAGTCCTAAGCACCAAGGTAGGTGAGTATATATTCATCATCCTGACATTGAATGACGTTAATCAAAGGTGTATCATCATCGATCATTTCAGGATACAGGAAGGGAAGAGAGGAGGGAGCCTTGCCCTTGCGTTGATAAGTCAAAGGCCCCAAGGAAATGGTGTTTATGAATTTTTTTAGAAGGAATGGATTGGATCCATCGACTCTGTCGGCGAAGGTGGTGAAGAAGGTGGAGCGGGTGAAGAAGGTGGAGAAGGGCTGATGTCCTCAATGAGTTCAATGCGAGGCCTTCTTGGTAGGTGGTTCAGCAAAGCCGATACCACTACGATTGTTATGTTTGCAAGTAGTACATAGAATAATAGTGTGATGGCTTTGCTCATAAAATCCAAAGCCAAAACCCTTCCATGCACATCGGTGCAGGAAGGTGTGGGCGAAACGGTGATTGGTGAGTGACTAGAGATCGACAGGTTTATGGGTGGGTTTGTGATGGTGGTTCAGGTGTATAAGTAGTAATATCAAGTCCCCCATAGGTGAGATTGGTATGAAGGTGGGGAGGACCATAAAGGAGGTGTTCTCCTATATGGTGATCATAGTGAGGGTGTTGGTGAATAATTCCATACTCTTGTCGAGTAAGGAATGTGTTGACACTATATAGGCGATACTCTCCCAAGGTGAGGCATTGAAAAATGCCTTCTAAGGGATCGGTGGTCGATATATGGGTAACGAGATAGACGATGTGTTAGATGTGAGATTAGAGGTGGAAAAAAGCGATTGGGAGGTGATGGTTCAGCCGTGGAGGTTGTGGTAGAGGTAGAAATGGAGGATGTAGGTGCGGTTGAGGTAGTGATGACACTAGTGAGTGGAGGTGTAGGTGAAGAGGAAGTGGTCATGGAAGTAGATACTTTAATGGGTATGAGCATGTCATTGGGTCGATAAAGCATGTTTCAGGTTTTGAAGGGCGATGGGTCAGTGGAATGGTATAGGTGTGTCCTTCATGCTCAAACTTTACTCAACGATGCAAAGTAGAAGGAACACAACCCATGATATGAATCCAGAATCTACTAAGCAACATGTTGTATTGAAATTCCCCCTCCATGACATAAAATAACTCCGAACAGTATGGGGGCCCACGTGGATATGGAGGATGATGGTGCTAAGTGCGGAAGTGATAAGCGTCATTGAATGAGCGCAACATAACGGGATGTTTATGCATGTAATTTTCGGTATGTGCATTTGGGAAAATGCATGGGAAGAGATGATATTAATGCTAGCACCCCCATCGATCATAACACATCATACACATATATCATCGATGTGGACGGAGATGAAAAGAGCAAGATCTAGGTCATCGGTTTGGTGCGGTGTGATCTCTTCATCTGAGAAGTTGAGTGTGGCTACTTGGTGAGTAGGTGGAGGTGTAGATGAAGGTGGTAATTTGGTGAGAGAGGCTATATGATGGGGTGTAATAAGGGAGGTCATGGGTGTAGGGTCATTGGGTAAGACCTTAATAGACTGAAGAACCTCCATGAGAGCTTGGTGATGGGATTCCAAGGTTTGGATGAGGTCATACAAAGACATTTTGAGGGGGATTGATGTAGTTGTTTGAGCATCGTGCAATGTGTAACCCCATTAGACATAGGATATGTGGGGTGTTGATAGTGATTTTAGGTGTGGAGTGCGAGATGGTATATTGGGTATTGGATTGGTTGAAGGGTCGGTTGCCTTTTCCTTGCCTTTATTCTTCCGAGCACGGGTAGAAAAGTGGATCATGTTGATTTGAGGTGGGGAGTTAGGTGAAGTAGGTGAGCCATGAAAGGTATAGCGATAGGAAGGGAAAAATCCAAGTGGTGGGAAGGAACCTTGTGAGATGAGCTAGGCACACTGACATTTGGGTGGAGGTTTGGCGAGTTCTCTGATGCGAACCATGTTAATTTCAAATCTTGGGGGTGGTTCTAGGAGTTATGGTCATTTGAGTGGGTAATGAGGGAAGAAGCTGGGAATGGGTGCCAATGAGATGGGGTCCTCATCGAGAAGATAATATCATCAAAGTTTTCTTGAGAGGACACAACCGGATAAGAACAGATTTTCAAAGCCTTGCAGTTCTCTACATCATGTCCCGACACATGATGGTAGGTGCAAATAAGGTCTAAGAGGTGGTAATGTGATGACAACGGTTTCAAGGAGGTTGGTTAAGATTTTGGCATAGGATCCCACTAGTGGATCACAATGGGAAGTGAAAGTGGGTTTGGGTGTAGGTGCGGCTAACTATAGAGGAAGGGTCTTTGCATGAGGGGGAGTAGGTCGAGCCACGGTTTTAGGTGCTAGTGTGGTCTTAGGTGTTGGTCGTGTTTGTTTGGGTAGGGGTATGGTAGATGAACTGGAAAGAGAGTGTGTGGTTGGTTTGACTACCTTATTGGAGGGTAGAAATTTTTTTCTTTAGGTTGCACCTTCTTGGGTAAAGGTGATATGGGCACATGAGATCTAGAGGGAAAAGCGGATGGTGGAAGAGGGTGAGTTACCCATGGGGATAACTAAGGTGCTATGAAGGTAGATGATGTAGGTCATGTAGGAGGTGTGAGGGAAAGAGATTGAAGTGTCGTGGGTTGTGAAGAAGTTATCAATGGTATTGGAGGTATGGATGGTAAAGATGTTGTAGGTGTGGGCGGAATCCATGTTGGGTACTTGGGTATGTTAGAGTGCAGAGGGAGGAATGGGTTGTTGTGTTTTTAGTGTATCGGTGGGTAGAGATTTCTTACCCATGCCGGAAGAGCAAGGTCCTAAGATGGATGGAAGGGTGAAGGTGATGAAGGTGTGATCAATGAGGCTAGAGTATGAGATCTATGGGATGGGTTCTTCTATTTGGGTGCCAGAGTAGGTTTGGTGTTGGATTTGGAGGATGTAGCTAAATCTAATTTGATGGGTGGATGAGTAAGGATGGTGGTTGGATGACCCCTAAGGTAGTAATAGGTTTAAGCAAGGAAGATGATGTAGGTGTGGGTTTGGATGTAGATGCATGTTGGGTTATGGGTAGGGGTGTGAGTTGAGCCATGAGTGGTATTGTGGAAGAATTTGTGATAGTTGTGGTTGTGTTTGGTTTGATTGGCTGAAATATTTTTGGATATATAGTGGAAGTATTAGCAAGTGACATCTGCATTTGTGTGGAGATAGGAAGTAGAAGACGCCCCCAAAGTAAGGCTCTATCCACATAATCTAGGCGATCGGCTAAACGTGAGAAAGGCCTTTATTGTAGGTGAGGCTGATGAGGATCCAATGGCAATTCCTATAAAATGTGTCTTAGAAATGGGGAATTTGCTAGCTTCAGCTTCTGTGGGTAAGAGAGCCGAAAGTAAGTCCGCAGGATCTTGGGTAACTGATGGAGAATGGGAACCTAGAGGTAAAGGAATTTCTATTGGATTTTCGATAGGTGGAGGAGAGGATGGGTGCTCCTTTATGGGTGGAGGAGATGATGGGTGCTCCTCTGTGGGTGGAGGAGATAAACAAGCCTCTTCCACAGGTCGAGAGGTACTGTAGGTGATAGATCTCTAGGTGGAGAAGCCAAAGGTGAAATGGTTTCGATGTTAACAGGAGTCTCCTTCATGGGTGAGGGAGGAGACGAAGGGTGTTCCTCGTGGGTGGAGAAATAGGTGAAGTGGGTTCAAGTGTAGGTGGAGGGCTTCGGGCTAGAATTTCCTCTATGGAAGGAATATGAGGTAATTGGGAAGCAATGGGTGCATCACTGAAAATAGCATGGACCTCGCAGGTATGGCTATCATGAGTTGAGGTCTCTCTGTTTGATCAGTAGAAGGGGCATGATTAGGAAAGGGTTTCTTGAAGATGTGTAGGTTTTGATTAGTAGGTGCGTTAGGATTATCCAAGGTTAACTCGCCTTTCTCGAGAATTTCTTGGACAATGTTTTTGAAAGTGATGTAATTTTCATCATTATGACCTTTTACTCGATGATATTTACGAAGTCGTGTTCTTTTTACTACACAGTGTGGGGCGAGCGGAGTTCAAAACTAGTGTGTGGTTTTATAGGAGGAAGGGTGATGACCCCAGCTTTAATGAGCTTTTCTAATATAGAAGAGTAAGGTTCCCCAATTGGGGTGTATTTCCATTGTTCCCATCCGAATTGAAAAGTCCGAACATGAGAAATATTAGATGAGGATTAGCTGGTTTGAGGGATGAGATGGGCCAACCTTGAGTACCACTGCATTAGCGGTTCCCTTGGATTTTGAATAATTATTATGTGGTTTCAAATAAGAAGAGGTATCATTTGACTTAAATGCTGAGTTTTTATTGTGTAGTTGGATTTTATTTTCTTCGATGGCCCGAATCTCTAGCTTTCGTGCCATGGTGAATGCTTCATCAAAGGTTTGAAAAGTCTCACACTGCGGGTTGGTGAGATATGTCTAGCACAAGCGTCGTGAAGAGCTCTATGAGTTCGGTTTGTGGTAATTGGAACGTGAGTTGATTGATCAGGCTATGCCAATGAGTGAAAAAATCTGCAATAGATTCGTCATCATATTGACACATAGAGTAGAGTCGATCATGGTAACCTTCTTAACAACATTGATGGAGAAGTGATCTAAGAAGGCTTGGGCTACCTGATTAAATGAGAAGATAGAATGTCTAGAAACCCACTATACCAGTCTAACATGGGCCCGGTCAGAGACATGGGAAAAGTCCTCAGGAGCAAAGCATCATCATGGGCAATAAGATAACACCCGTGTTTGAAAGACCGCAAATGTTGTTGCGGGTCCTCCTTGCTATTGAAGTGGTTAAATTTAGGCATTTCCCAATGTATGGGATATGGAAAAATAGGAATGGATGGGTGGATGGGATCATTACAAATCTCATCGTAGGTAAGAGAATTGTGTGTGCTAGAAATTGATGCCTCCAGTGTCTGCATCTTATCCATCATTAACTTGATTAGGTCGTTGGTAGGTTGTGATTGCTGGGTACCTCCTGTAGCATAAGGAGGTTGGTGTTGGACATATGATGGAGGTGGCATTCTTGTATATGGTGATGTCGTATAGGTAGATTGAGAAGGAGGAAGTGAAATAGGGGGTACGTACCTAGAATGAATGATAGATGTAATGGGAGGTGCACGATAGTACGTATATGGAGGTGGAAGGGTCGTGGTGACCCTAGTAGCAATGGGGGCTAAGGATTGTGGAATAGAAAGGATAATGTTTTGAAAAGGGGTAGGGGTCACCGACATTGGGGGTGGTTGTGTAGCTACGGGTATATGTGAGACAATAGGCACATATGAGGTTACGTTCTGGGTGGTTGGTGAAGGTATAGTGGATGTAGCGGGTGTAATAGATGTGGCAGACATGGCGGTCATAGCAGGTATAGGGCCTAGCTGCTTGCAAAGCGACCGGGGGTAGTGCGAAGCTAGCAAAGGCTGGGGTAGAAGTAGGAACGAGTTTCGGGGATAGATATGTGCATGCTTTGTATATCAGCGACACAAGGCATATCGAGTGGATGAGTGGGAAAGATAAAATTACAAGGCGATAGGGTTCTGGTCAAGGAGTTGTGTGAACTCCTCGTCCCCTGTGGTGATAGTGATAAGTTGGGTAGGATCCATGGGTGATAAAATAGAAGGTGGAAAAGGGCTAGGTGGGAGTGGTTGAAACTTGACGTGGAATATGAGGGCATTTTCTCGGCATGTGTCAACAACATGTGAACAAGTACTAACGTGGTAGGGCTGATAAATAGGTGGTGGTATGTAGATTAGGTACAAAATGTTAGCTGAAAATTACATAGGCTAAGCTATGATGTTGGTTAGGATGTAAACCGGCGCCGATCCACGAGTAACCATGGTTGGTCAGCATGGAAAGTGGATAGTTGGTAAAAACAAGGTAAAATGCCAATAATTTGCCAAGTATGCAAGATGCTAATGGAATTTACCTGGAAAGTGAATATGCTGAGAGTGACAGAGGCTCTGAATAGTAAAGAAAGTGAAGTGGGTGTCCTTTTGGGTAGGTTAACCAAAAGCACAATTAATCGACACCGGTTGAGTAAAACTGATGATGGTCAGAGGGTAAGGCGGCAAAATCACTGGACCGACATCGATTACTTATGAAATTGAAACAGAGATGAAGAAAAAGTGGTTGTGAGTTAAAATCAAATATGGAATCAAACCCAAGATTCTGAGAATGTTGAGAATAGGGTCCAGAACACTCAAATGAATTTGGAATATACCAGCTATGATGAGGAGCGTGCAAGGGGAAATAAGAAAATGAAGAACGTGTCCTCTCACCTCAAAACGCAAGCCAAGTAGAAACACTAAGAAAAATTTGATCCTAAGAGTGCTTTTTCTATTATGTTTGTTTAGCTTATGCTATTTAAGGACTGACTCATGAACTTTAGAATAGAATTTTTGGTGAGGATGGATTTCTACGAAGAAGGAGATCTATAAGGAGAGGTTTCAGGTTATGCTATGGTAGGGGCGGGCCATCCTTTGAGGGTCTTTGGACGAGAGATAGCCATGGGGTGACCACTGTCACCGTCATTGTGTGATCACCTACAACTTCTGGGTGAGATGTTGTTTGAGAATGTGTGTTTTTTTTTCAATTTTGTGATGTTTGGTAAGAATCGGAGAGAGAGAAAGAGAAAGAAAGTTGTTTTCTATGATTTTTTTGTTAACCATCAGCTGGGAATGACTTCAACGTATAGGTTGCCCTCAATTAATGTGAGCTAATGTAGAAAGGTAGAATGAAATGAAATGATTTTAAAACCCAAATCGAAATGTTGAATTCGATGACACAAAAATATGAACAGGAGGAGGGATGCTCTTTCACTAATGTGATACTAATGAAAGGAAAGAAATGTTAGTTTTAAAGCACCAAAATACGATTGCTTTTAGACAATAGAAGAAGAGAAGGTTCCAGGGGAGAAATTTTAATGTAAGAACCTTTTAGAAAGGAAAAAAACATGCAAATTTTCACCTAGAAATGAAAGAATGCAAAGAACCCCGAATGGGTCCCACCAGGCGTGCCAAAATGTTTCAACTAATTCTATATCATTTCTTTGAATGTTGAGAAATAGATAAGGGTAAAGGGCTAGGAGGAATACACAGCCGAAATGCTTTGGTTATAGGTTGTTGCGTGTGTATGACTTCTTGATCGACAACTAATCGTGAGAGATTCCTTTTTGCTTGGAGGAGTTACACTGAAATGGAAAACAAGACCGCGAAATGAAAGTTAAACAATATATGTAATGGACTACCTAGCGTATGCTAGATCCGGGAAGTATGATACTCCTTAGGCATTATCGATGCACTATTTAAAAAACTTAATGCTAATAATAAAGGAAATCCTATTGTAGTTAAAATGATTTAGGTATATGATTAATCTACAATAAGAAAATTCATTCACAATAGGCTAAAGTATGACTCAATCGAGGTCAAGGTGTTTGTCGAGAATGCGGTACTAGTTAGGGTCAAATTACGGCTGCTTTTTGGGTATTGGGTAGAGAGTTCAAGCTCTGTTCTTGGTCTGACGGTAAAACATAGAGACCAATGTCGGTCTGATAGGACCGATGTTGGTTTAAGTGAACCAATGAAAGTTGTGGGTAACCAACGTTGGTGTGGTCGAGGTACAAGAAACTCAATAAAAGTTTGAGGTGAGGGCAGATCCAAGGCTAAATGGAAATGGAGAGGGCTATGGCAAGGTCTGTGTAGGTCTTAGGTATACTTAGGGGTGATTAAAATCCAAGTATGGGCAGTTCAAGGGTGTGGGTGAAGGAATGGTCAAGTTTACATGGAGGTAAATTGTGGGTAAATGGAAATGGGAGCGAAACTAATAACAAAAGTAAAAGAATCTACTAAAAATGGCAATGGACAAGTGTTGGTTAATAAAACACTTATTGTTGCACGAGCTTGATGTTTGGTTGGTAATGGTGGGTGATCAAATGAAAGGAACTTGGTGTGGTGTAGGTGCTTCCTTGGATGCTCTTGTGAAGGAAAATGGCTCTGTGGTTGCTTCAGGTGTTGGCTATGGATGCTCTGATGCATGTACAAATGTTGGTTCTACTTGCATGTAGCTTTGGTTTCGTCTCTCGCTCTCAGAAGATGTACCAACCTCTTAGAAAAGTCCCAACCTCAAAATAAGGTTGTTTTAGGGATTAAATGGTAACCGATGGTGGTTCCGGGTTGACCGGCGGTGGTTTAGGGTAACTGGCATCGGTTAGGGTAGGATTTCCTAGGTTTACTAAACTAGGCAGATCCCCTTGATTTTCTAGGATCTTGTTCATTTTCTCCACAGGTTAGAATGGAATCTTCCTTTCTAACGTGCAGGAATGTGGTCATAGGGAATATAGGCTTTGAGTTTTAGGGTTTGGGTAGGTTATTAGTTAGTTATGGCAACATACTAAGAATAGGTCTTAGGGTGAGGTGGATAAATGAGGTTATAGGTGAGGTGGATATGTGGGCATTATCCAATTAGGATATTTAAATATTAAATATTGTGAGGATAATGAATTAATTAAATTAAATTAATATTAGAGTGGGATGAAAGGGGCCATGGTTAGGTGAATGTGTTCAAGGTGTTTATTTGACAAGGGACCAAGGCGAGTGTGACCCAATTTTGGTGTCCACATATGGGTGTAAAATTCCACCTTGGGTGAAAAAGGGGTCAAATAAAACTTACGGAAAGTTTACAACTTGTTTCCTCCATAAAAATAAATGGGGGCACAATTTTGTGTCCTCCATGTCCCCTCAGTATGATGGGAAAAATGAAAAGGGACATCATGCCTCCAAAATCCTGCTCATGCTTCTTGGAGTGTTGATGTCATCAAATACAACATGAAAATAGACTAAAGAGTGGGTTTTCAGGCCTAAGAGAAAGACATGGAGTTTAGAGGAAAAAATTATATGATTTTGAATCCAAAGGATCCAATGAATCCATTCTAACCATTTTCAAGACCTATTCACTTTAAGTTTTCCTTTTCAATCCATTTCCCACTTTAGCTCTTGTGTGTGTGAAGGTAAATTAAGTTTCCATTGGAGTCCATAATGAATATGAACCAATCTAAAATATGAAAAATGAGTAGAGTAAAATTTACTATACTTTGACCTTTTTTAGGCTCCTAAATCTTTCTAAGGTGTCTAAAATCCTTGAAGAAAATCATTCCTTGTAAAAAGACCCTTGTGTTGCACTTTGGTGGACAATTTCCCACATTTCAATACTCCCATAATTATTCCTTGATTATTTAACCATGAATTATGTCTTATCATATTTCCAATTCCTGGTATATGAGATCCCAAAACTTCACGAGGCTCTTGTAACTCTTCGAACAAGGTGACTAGCTCCTTTGAAACATGCATTTCCCAGTGCCTTACCAAAAAAACCTATTTTTTTCTCAACTTGTTCTTGACCTCAATTATATTAAGAAAATCTTCCTTAAATACCTTGGAAAACTTCATTTATCTCCCAAACATATCTTGGATGGTTTGAATCTTCCATGTAGGCCTCCATAGGAAGTTCACTAGTGACAAAAGACCAAAAATAACCCCTTTTAAGTCTTCGGGAGCACTATTCTTTCAAAGATGTCGGTAACTTCATGAATCAAGACAAGTAAACTTATCTACACATGAAACAACACTTGAAAATAATTTTAACACGTTCCAAATTACATTGGTTACATGAGGATAAAATTGTTGAAATGATGGCTAGAGGAAAGGTTTACTTTGGTTGAGAAATGGAATTTCAAGTGTGGGTTTGGTTACATGACCAAAATTTTAAATATTACATGCTATACATTTAACATGATGACAATAATATTCCATCAATTTATTTTGGGTGGCCTTATCAAGGGAATCATCCTCCATTTGAGTTTCTAAGGATGTTTTCTTTTCCGTTTCTTCCGTCATGCACATACTTATAATTCGGGTATGTTTTAAAAAACCCTTTAATAGTTTGTCGGAATGTGTAGTTTTTCCTTAAATTTCTTAGTGAGATGCTCACATTATTCAATTTTATTCCCATAAACAATCATTATGTTTTCTTTATCTCCCTCTAGTTTTTAACCTATTCTCTGTCACCCTTAATTTGTTTGAATAATAGATTCAATAATTATTCTAATTCATTTATCTCCTCTCCCTCTATGAGTGGGTTTATTTCGTGAGCTTAGGCTCATGGAAGAGAATCGTCTCTCCCATATTTTTGGCCTTAGATTTTGTGCACTCATATTTCTCTTGTATAACCTTATGCTCTTTTTGTAAGTCACACAAGTTACTCTTCGTTTCTTTAATCTCCGCCTCAATATTTTTCACCCTTTCCCTTTGGATTGTAGATTCATTGCTACTATGGAGATTTTTCTACATTACTTCTCCAAAAATATTTAGGAGTGCTTCGCCTACTTGTGTCTTGTAAAGTAAATACGTTTCCACGAGTACCATTATGTCTCCCTCATCTTTTGGAACCATGTTAATGCAATCACTAAGAAAATCAATGAATGGATTTTATGTGCATGCATATAGGGAAAACAATAATGATTTCTTAGAGCACATCACCACCAAGGAGTAATTCATACATTCCCAAGAAAATAATTATTTTGCCACTTTTCCTGCTGAAATCTTATGCACATGGAATTCCAAGATTTGTGTGGGTCGATAAAAAAATCTTCATCCTCTTCATTATCCTCATCATCTGACTCCTCTATTGGTCATTTTACTTTATCTTGGCCTTTCTCTCCTTCTTCCTTATCATTGCCATCACCTCCTCATGCACCTCCATGACCTCCTCTTATGATTTCTTCTTATCTTCATGCCTCCTCTTCATTATCGGGCTCATCCTCAACTTTAATAAATTTTGGAGGTGATTTAGAATCAGTTCATGTCCTTGCATTGTATCCTTGGGATCCCCTATTTGAGTATCATATTATACGTGGGAGTATTGAGGAGTGTTTAGGATTTTTCCTCTTTGTTCACTTCCTCTCCTTTAGGCAATGTTGGCTCTTCCCCAACCACCTACATATGAATACCTTGGTCTTGAGTAGGGGTTTTTCTAGATGTGTAGTAACTCTTATACTATCAATTGGTCCCTTATCTCCCTTTTTGGTGGTTTCTCGGTGTGGTAGTGAGAGTTTTAGCAAGGTGCTCTCTTTTGGTTTTTTTGGTGAGGACTTTTTTCCTTTGGAGCTTGATTTCTCCTACCAGGGAACTTTTTGGCCTTCTTTTTTTTCCTTGACATGGGGCTTTCCTCATGCTAGCATAATCATTTGTTCATTTGGCTCCTTTTCCTAAGTGGCCTCTATAGCTCTCTATTTCTTTGGTTGTAGATAAAAACAACTTTTGCATCGTGTTTTCTACTACTATGGTCTTCATATTGCTTAAGACACATATATTAGACTCATGTGTTTCCATATTTGCTTCTGATGAGGGTATTTATAGGAATTTCAAAAGGTATGTCTGCATCAACTTTCGGTGCATAAATCCTTTTTTTTTTTTGCCGCCTTGATCCTATTTATGGTAAATTCATGGGTAGTTTTCCCCATAGAGACCAATTTATATCTCTTTTTCAAAGTGTGCTAAACTCTAGTGCATCCCAAAAATAATTCTGCTTCCCCACCAACTCTTTAGGGATCCTTCATCTTGTTCAAAGACATTCTTCAAATGCCTTAACCAATTTGAAACCATGCTTTATATGCATTGTTAAGGGTCATGGGTGCCATAAATTATGTGTATCTTTCAAAAGGGATGCTTTTTCTTTGGGAGTACTCATGTTGGTTCCCCATCACTCTCTAAGTATATCTATCTCATTAAAAACAAAGACTAAAAGGATTTATCCAAGTTGTATACTTTCCCTTGTGCCATCTTGTGTGCAATACATAAATAATTTTGTTCACCTTTGTCATGTTGGAAAATAGATGGAATGAATAATTAATGAATTATAGATCCACAAATAAACAACTAAGAATTATAGATTATAATGTGCAGAAATTAAACAAGATGTTTATATATTAATATAACAGATAAAAAATCATAAATGAAAGAAAGATTTGAAAGTAAATGAGACAAGAGACACCAGATTTAAGTGGAGAAATCCAAAGGAAAAACTCCATTGAAAAACCTGTCTTATATTAAGAATTTATCAATTTAACCCAACACTTCCACTTCACTCCTCGGTCTCACAAGTAAACATTCACAAAATTCTACCCCATTATATAAAAATCACATAAGTAGCTTGAGCTTAGATCAAATGGTCTATATGCTTAATAACACCATGTAATTCAGTATCACAAGTAAACAGTCCTGTGAGGGATCATCCTACTTATATAGGATGGGTGAGTGGTTATACCACTTCACTCTTTTCAAGGTGTGAGATACTTGACTAAGATTATTAAAAATAATATTTAAGACAAGGGGTTGTCTAAGTGGATATCCCCACTTGGAATTATCACCCCAACACTCCCCCTTAATGTTAAGTGGTGAAGAAAAAAAAGACATGCCAAGTTTAACTTTTTCTACAAAAGGATTTACAAATCCTTGAATAAAAACAATGATTCAGGCTAGCATGCAAATAAGGTAAATCAGATGATCTTCCCATACAGAAATTCTTAAGAAAAAGTGCTTTATGTATGAAGACTTACATTAGATTATGGACCCTTTTATAAACCAATTCATACCCATAACTAAAGCTTTGTTGGGATTTGCAAGTAACTTCACTTATAATGACACATTTACCTATTACAAAATGAGGAAGTATTGGAAGTTTACAACAAATGTTAAGAGGTGGAATTGTCTTGCACACTCCCCCTCAATGACGACTATGATAGGCCCAACAAGGCATGAAACTTGTAAAAATTCACATCACACAATGGCTTGGTGAAGATATCTACAACTTAATCTTGATATATAACAAATTTGAGATCAATATCACCATTTAGGATTTTTTCTCAAATAAAATGCATATGAAATTCAACATGCTTGGTCCTTTGGTACTGAACTAGATTATTTGCAAGAGAAATGCAACTCTAGATGTCACATAGAAGAGTAGTGCTCCCTTTGACGCCCATGTGTAGTTCATCCAACAGTCTTTTTAGCTATATAGCTTCTTTGGCATCTTCCATAGAATTTCGATACTTTGCCTCAGTAGAAGAGATAGAAATTTTTGGTTGCTTCTTACTACTCCAAGTGATGGCACTTGCACCCAACTTGAAAAGATATCCAGAAGTAGACTTTCTATCTGCAGCATCACCAACATGATCAGAATCACAATAACCAAATAATTGTGCATCATTACAAGAAGAATAAAAAGACCATAATTGATTGTCCCTTTAATATATTTCAAAATTATTTTTTCCATTTTCCAATGAGACTCATAAGGTTCTTGCATAAATCTTGAAACTAATCCTACTGCATAAGAAATATTAGGTCTAGTAATGGTCAAATAAATTAGACTACCAACTAGCTGTCTATACAGAGTAGGATCAAATTTAGCACAAGCTGGTTTAGGGTCTAACTTAACACCAACTTCAATAGGAATGGAAACAAGTTTATAGTCAATCATGTTAAATATTCTAAGAAAATTCATATCATATTGAGATTGAGATGCAACAATAGACTTATGATCTTGAAATATAACCATGCCAAGAAAATTATTTAATAAACCTAAATCAGTCATTTCAAAACACTGTTTTAGATTTTCTTTGATTCTAACAATTAAATTTCTATCACTGATAGTAATCAAAAGATCATAAACATAGAGAATAATGATGATAATATGATTATTATAAAACTTAATAAATAAATCATTATCAAAACAATAGTTAGAAAAACCAAGTTCCTGAAAGAACCTATTAATTTCTATCATACCAAGCTCTAAGAGCTTGCTTAAGACCATACAAAGAATTTTTAATCTTATAGAAATAAATTTCTCTACCAGGATCTTCAAAACCTTTAGGTTGACTCATATATATTTCTTATTTTAAGTCACCATTTAAGAAAGCATTTTTGACATCCATTTGGTGAATCTCCCAACCATATTGGGAATTTAATGCAAGAAGAACTCTTACAATGATCATATTAGCAACAGGAGAAAAGGTCTAAACATAGTCTATACCAAGTTTCTGAGTGAAACCACAAGCTACAAGCCTTGCCTTGTGTTGGTGTAAATTCTGAGTTTGCACACTTTGCCCTAATTTTCTATATCCATTTTTGCTCAAAAACGTTTTATTTTCTCAAGTGTGTGATCTGAAATTCGTTTATCCCAGTGGAATTCTTCAAAAATGCCTAAGTTGTTATTATTTTGCCCTAATTTGAAAAAACTTCCAAATTCCCCCTTTTTGTGCCCTAATTTCTTCTTTTCCATGGGCTGTGTCATTTTTTCCATTGCCAAATCGTGCAAGAAACTTGGACTTGATCAAATTCCATTTATGTGCAAGTGAAATCCCAATCCCCAGGTCGAAAACAAACTTAAATCATGCTTCACTTGATTTAAAACTGAGAAATCTACATTCCTTGTGAAAAAATCTGATTTCTAAGGCATCCTCTACATTTTTACGTTTTTGACGGGTATACGGGTGTCACCTACCCATCAAATTTATCTTTGCAACATATTGCTAACGTGGCAGGCTCCTATTGGCCGAGGATGTGCGGGAAAATGTTATAACTTGTCACTTTTTAATTTTTGGCACAAGGAAAATTTTGGTCCGCGACCCTGCACTACTACAGTGATGTGCCTATGTGGCACAATTTGATTGGCTGGAGGATCGGCGGGTGGCGAGAGGTCACTTGGAAATTTTGCCTTCATTTTTGCAAATTTCTCAAAATCAATTTTTTCTGAAGGCCCGCAATGAATTAGAAGGTGACATGTGGCACAGGAAGGTCAGGCGGGTGGAGGTACTTAGAAAATTTTATTGTTTTTTGCCTCGGATGCTAAGGTAAAATTTTGACCCAAAGGCCCACCTCCAATAAGAAGTGGACATGTGTCCAGGAAAGTCAGCATGGAGGGGCGGAGTTTGTGAAAATTTTGAAGTTTTTAACTTCAAAATATTAAAGTTAAAATTTGGCCCGAGAGCCCGCGACCAATTAGAGGAAGACACGTGTCTAGGAGGTGAAATGGAAGAAGGGGCCAAAGGAAAATTTTATGAATTTTTGCCTTTATGTTTGCAAGGTAAAAAAATGAAAAATGGGCCCGCCTCCAATGAAAAATGGACATGTGTCCAGGAAGGTCAAACGAAGAAGCGGGAACTTAGAAATATTTTTTATTTTTGGTCTCAAAGTTACAAAGGAAAATTTTTCCCGAAGGCCCGTGTCTAATTAGAGGAGGACACGTGTCCAAAAGGAGGCGGAGGTTCGAAGCTCGGTGAAAATATTGAAAATCTTACAAATTTTGGTGAAATTTCTCAAGGTCAAAAGTTGATCCATAGCCCCGATAGGAAAATTTGGAAGTGTGCCTCCACATCTAATCAGGGGGCGACATGTGGCACATTGCAAAGGGAAAAAAGGGGAGCGCGGGCCTACGAGAGGTTTTTGTGCTTACGGATGGTTGAAGGAAAACTTGGAGGGTCGATTCCGCAGCGAATGGGAGACTCGCCACGTGGCAGGGGAGAGAGTGGGTGTTTAGGCCCGTAGAGTTTTTTGAGAAAATTTTCCTTTTCTCAAAATGGTGGGAAATTCATCAAATTGGCTGCAGTTTTGGTAGGGCCCACATGTGGACATGTGGCGGGTCCAGGGGGCAAGCGGGGAAAATTTTCAAAATTTTCCAAAGGTCAAAAAGGGTTTAAAATGCATTTTTAAGATGGGGACCCACTCCAATCATGTTTGGACACGTGTCCACCTTGTCCAAAGGCAAAAAGGGGAATATCTTGGACACGTGGAGGGCTAACATTAAAAGTTGATTTTTAAATCAACGGTTGCTGTGCGTTTTCATTTCTTGCCACCATTGGAGCTCCAAGAAGCTTGGAATTGTCATTTCTTCACCAAATCACATGAAATTTTATATGGTTTCGCATCCCCTCAGCCTTCTGAATGCAATGACATCATTTTTATGAGCTAATTCGGTGCCCTATGGTATTTTTGATGAAATTTTTATTCAGGCCCGTGTAAAAAATGTGAAAGGTGAAAATTAAAGTTCTAGAGGTGAAAAATGATGAAGTAAAAGGTGGAAAATGATTGCAAAAGCATGTTGGCATGTCTGAATGCCAAAAATGTGACCCTAGGATGGATAAGGATCCAAATTCATGCAATATTTTAAAATATTTGTGCATCCCTGGCATTTTACGAGCTGTTTTACAGTTTAATGTCATTTTCATGAAATGGATAAGGTTTCTTGTAACAAATTTGATCCCTAAGCATATTCTTTTCTTGGGATGCAAGGATCCAAGCTGGCATGAGGTATAAAATGTATTTTTCAAGCATTTTTAAAGGATGAGAGAGACAGAAGAGAAAAAAAAGACTCAGAATTTTCAAGCAAAAAGGTGGAAGAAATCCATTTCTCTGGAGAAAACCACCTGAGAGCCATTTTTAACTCCATTTTGTATCAGATTTCATCATGTTGAGTTGGTTTCAGCTATAAAGCCATCAACAGGCTCTGAGATTGTTCTTATAACATTCCCTGCTGATGTATTTGATCAAATTTTGGATTATGTGGTGTTATCTCTTGGTAAAATTTGCATATACTTATGTCTTAGAATGTTTTCAATTTGTGTTTCTTGCTCATGTTGCAATCTTGTGTTTAGGATCTCTTTGATCATACAAGGTCTCACTTCTTGTTGATGGTTTAATGGAATTTGCAATCTTATATTCAAAAGAGCTTTCATCTGATAGAAGATAGATAGATTTAAAATCATTTTATTGTCCCTGAATAATGAGACTGTTTGTAAACCTTTGGGTGCACCTTAGGTCATGATTAAACAGGGATTCCTGGATACTTTGTTGGTATTTTTCTTCAAGCTTTTTTGTAGGTTATCAAAGGTTGTGTGGAAGAGTGCAGATCTGGGCCTCCATTTGTGCACATATCCTGGTTGAAGGAGCATTTAAAACCCTTGGAAGCATCCCTGTTGTGTAGGTATTGTAAATTTCCTACAAAGGTTTTCAAAGAAGTTGGTAATTCCCAGCTAGACTTGTCTAAGCATCTCCCACAAAATTTCATTCGAACTAACTCATCCTACCTATACTACCCCTGCATTTGCATTGTGTGTCAACAAAAGAATACAATCCTTCCACAAAAATGCATAAAGCATATCAGGGTTTCATCATGTCTTTAGTAGTCTTAGCCTTGTTTTGAAAGCATTTCCATCATTTAGTAGTGACAAATCCTTTGAGTTTAGATAATGGTTAATTTATCATGTTCTATAAGGCCATCTTCCTTACTATGTGTAAAATACAAGGATATCTCCATCTCCTTTACCATACAAGAGCTACAATATAGGTTCTCTTGCCTTGGTTGATAGGCACAACCTAAAACAGTGAGGGTTAGATCAAAACCCTTTTGAAGGTGCTATCCACTCCCCCAAATCTTGAATGCAAACAAGTAGATAGGTGTGCTCCCCAGCTATGAATGAAATACAAACCATCTATCTATCCTTGAGTGTCTTGTGCAAGTTCATGATTCTGTTCATGTTGTGAAGGATATTAAATTTGGATACCAACACCTTTAGTGGCACCGTTGCTAGGGAATTCTTTTGATTTTTGGTGGTTTTGAAGTGTTTGAAAGGTTTGAGCATTTGTGTGATCAAGTATTTGAGTGTTACATTCTTGAGATATCATTTCATACTTCAAATCTGCATGTTTTGGGTAAAAGTTTCAAAGCTCAGCCTGCTCTTCTCATTTACTAGTAGTTTATATAATTTGGATGCATTGTTTTTGGTTGAATTAAGAAGAAGAAGATCTTATTTGTATACCCTTGCAAAGTTTTCAGTCATAACATACATTTGATAGAATATTTTAGTGCTTTCTTGCACAACTAAGGTGGAAATCCTTAGTGGTGACTCCATGTTGTTGGGATCTTGAAATACCAGTTGTCTTATACATCTCTATCATTTGAAACTTGTTGTTTAAATTTGTCAAGTTGGAGGGAAGGAGATCTCTCTTCATCAAGGACTCTTCTAAGAAGTTGCTCACTGAATCAAGAAGCTCAGAACTAGAAGGAAGAAGAGTGTGGAAAGTGGTTGGTGATTTGGTTGCAAGAAAAGAGATCCCCATAGTTGAATTTGAAGGAGAGCAACCTGTTATTGAAGATTATAATTCTTCTTCAAGTAGATCTGATTCAGGCAATCTTCTTGCTGATTTTCATTCTCCATTAGGTGAGTGACCTTCTTGTGTATTTAAAAAACTTACTCCTAAATCTGATCCTGTGGTTTCTAAGTTTGCTAAAGTTTATCAAGAGAGAGAGCCTTTGGGGGGTTGTCATTTTAAAGATCACTCATCTATTTCAATCAGACCCATTACTACTCCTCACCAACTTGTTTCACCTCCAAGATCACCCCCACCAAACAATATGGCTCAGCCTAGACCTCCATTTGTTGTTAACACCTTTGGTCCTATAAATTTTGGAGGAATGGATGGTTATCCAAATGCTGTCCCACAAGATGTGAGAAATAGGTTACCAAAATTCTAAGGTAACAATGCCATTACTGGTGATCAACATCTCAAACTGTTTGATAATATGATGGAAGATTTTGAGATAGAATTTGAGGATGTGTATATCAAGTTGTTTATCCATACACTTGAAGAAGATGCTAGGGATTGGTACAAGGCTCTACCTGATAACTCTATTGATTCATGGACTGAGATGAAAAATACATTTAGATTGCAGTATGGTGACATGACTGATCCTAGATTTCTTTTGTCTAAATTTGAAAATATCAAGAAGAACCCAAATGAGACAGTCCATGACTTCAATACAAGATTCAATAAAACATTGAGAAGGCTGCCTATCATTTTGAGGCCTTGTGATGAATCTTGCTTGATCAAATATGCAAATGCATTTGATAAAAAGGTAGCCTATTACTTGAGAGACAAAAATCCTACAAACTTGAGGCAAGCTTTCACCATGGCACTTCAAATTGAAAATAATATTAAAGCTATTGGTAAACCACTTAAGAGGGATGGTGTGAAGCTGATAAACCCTGAGAAGCCTCAAGCTAGCAAGGGTGCTGATTTAGAAGATGTTGTCAAGACTTTGGTAGGGGATGTCAAAGAAATTTCTTACAAATTAGCCCGGGATGAGAAAGGAATTGGGCAAGGTTCACAAGGATAGCAAAGAACTCAAAACCATGATAGATTTGGCAATCATCCTAGGGGTGATCAAATACAAGATGATAGAGGTAAAGGGCCTATTGGATCTGCAAACAGACAACCCCAAGCATGTGAAAATAGAGTGGTGCTTGACCCTCTAACTGCAAGGATTGCTGCTGTTCAAGAAATTGCTGATATGGATTGGTGTGCTAGATGTTTTCTTCCTCATCCTCCACACGAAATGGACCAAAAATTTATTGAAGATGATAATGAGAATGAAATGGATGATGAAATTTGTATGATGGGTAGCTCTTCAGGCTCACAACAAGCAAAACATCAATATATGTGATAAGTGTAAGAATTGATGCGACATTTTGGAATTGCATAGAGCGGGTACCAATTCTTTTCTTCTCTAAAACTCATGAGGTTGATGTTGTTCAATCCTTTGAAATTCCTAATAATGAATTTGAATATCTAAGGGATTTAATGATCAAGAAGTATGATGGTGGTATTCCTTCGGAGGAAGATAGACAATTGTTAAAGAATGGTGTGGTTGGTCAAGAGAAAGAGTACAATACTAGAAGTAAAGTTGTTAGAGGAGCTGGTCCTCAAGCCAAGCCAAAGACACCCTTGTTCACAAGCATTCCCAAGGACAATCCTAGAAAAGAAACAATTTCCAAGAACCCTGCTGTCCTATGCAAAAATATCAGTCCTCTTCATGCCCAGGCTGCCAAGAATACTTCTCCATCTGATGAACCTTCTTGTTTCCCTTCCAATGCTATTTTACCAAAGAATGTTCCATATGATATAGCCCAGGTTTTGAGCCAAATTAAAGTGAGTGTTCCAATTATTGAATTGCTTATAATTCCTGAGCATAAGAAGAGAGCATTTGAGTACTTGGGATTGAAAGAAGAAAAGATTACCCCAAGCAGAAATGTAAATGTTGTTGAGACTCCTCTTCAAAAAATTGTTGGCCTTGAAACACCACCACTAATGGAAGATCTTGGAGAGGCACTTGAAGTATATTTGGGGACATCCTTGGTTGATTCCCAATTGAATGTTGATCCATTCTTCACAACTTTTCTCATAAAAGATAGGTTGCTTCACAATTGCATGTTTGATACCGATGCATCATGTAATGTCATGTCTCTCGAAGTCATGAATGAGTTTGATATCAAGGTGACAGAGTAGCATATGGGAAATGTACAACCATGGATTCAAGGGAAGTTCTTGTTGTTGGTTATGTGAAGGGTTTAGTAGTGCAACTTGCAGCCTATCCGGGTAAGAATTTAAAACTTGATGTTGTAATTGTTGATTTCCCTGCCAAATGGGGTATGCTTTTGTCAAGAAAATGGGCTGCAAGTGTTGGTGGTAATGTTCAAATGGACATGTCTTTTTCCACCATTCCCA
Organism: Taxus wallichiana var. yunnanensis; assembly: GCA_018340775.1. Lineage (NCBI taxonomy): Eukaryota > Viridiplantae > Streptophyta > Pinopsida > Cupressales > Taxaceae > Taxus > Taxus wallichiana. Next base: position 112,954,843 of record CM031240.1, read on the forward strand.
TTGAGGGCAGCCTTGTCAAACTCTATGGTGAAAAGAAGATGTTGCACTTGATTGAAGATCCCAACAATGCTTCTTATGAAGTGTTGTTTACTGATGTGGATGTTGACAACTTCATTGGTTTTGCTGATGGAAAAGAAAACAAGATGGATAAATCATAATGCCTTGATATGATAGGTTCTCCTTGGACCTTGCTATTTGATGGAGCTTGCTCCAAAGTTGGAAATGGTGCTGGTGTAGTTTTGCTTTCTCCTAGTTTGGAAGAGTTTCCTTTTTCCTTCAAACTTAATTTTGAATGCACTAACAACATAGTTGAGTATGAAGCATTGTTGTTAGGGTTAAGGATTGCATGGAAATATAGAGTGAAGGATATTGTTGCCAAGGGGGATTCAGAGCTGGTTGTCAAGCAAGTAAGAAAGTTGTATGCTACAAAAAATCAGCGTATGAAACAATATAAGCATGTTGTTTGGGACTTGATTGAAATGTTTGATTCCTTTAACATTGTTTACCATGATAGAAGTCTTAATGCTGCTGCTAATAAGCTAGCTGTCCTTGGTTCTAGATTTGACAATTGCACCGTTTCATCTTTTTGTGAATATGACATTGAAGTGCTAACAAGGCTAACTGTCCCGGATAATGTGAAACATTGGCAGGTTTTTGATGATGATGCCCAAGTGTTGAGATTATTACAATGCCAAGGTGAGTTTTCTGGTCAGAACATTGATTGGGAGCCAATGGTATGCATAAATGAAGGGAGAGAAACTTTGTTTGACAAGGATATTATCCAATTGAAAACAAATACCATTCCTAAAGGTCTTATTGCACTTGAGGCAAATTTTAACAATGCTGATTGCATCATAAATAGAAAGATGTCTGTTTCAAGGGATGTGGAAGAGCACAACTTGGGAACTAAGGACAAACCAAGAAAGATTTGGTTGGGCAGAAATCTTAGCAAAGAAGAAAAACAGTCCTATGCCCAACTTTTAAAGAAATATCAAGACTGCCTTGCTTGGTCTTATTCAGAGCTAAAGGCATATAGAGAAGACTTGTTCCAACATGAGATTCCTCTTGAGGCCAAAACCAAGCCATTTAGAAAAAAAAAAGGCCTATTAACCCACTGATTTTCATGAAAATGCAAGAAGAGTTGAAGAAATTGAGAGATGGTGGCATCATTCAGCCTACTAAATACTCATCTTGGGTGGCAAACCTTGTGCCAGTTAGAAAGAAGAATAGTGATATCAGACTTTGTGTGGATTTTAGGAATCTAAAAAAAGCATCTATGAAGGAAAATTACCCCTTGCCAAACATGGAGAATATGTTGCAGCTTGTAACAGGGTCAGAGATGCTTTCTACTTTGGATGGTTTCTCCGGATACAATCAAGTAGTTGTCAAAGAATCAGAAAGACTTAAGACAACCTTCACTACTCCTTGGGGGACTTATGTTTTTGTAAGGATGCCTTTTGGATTGATGAATGCTGGTGCTACTTTTCAAAGGGCAATGGATGTTGCCTTTGCTGGTTATATCAATGAATTTATTGCAGTTTACCAAGATGATGTGACTATTTTTTCAAGGCAGCGAGGAGACCATTTGCAACACCTAGAGAAGATGCTAATCAGATGTAGAGAGTATGGAATTTCACTTAATCCAAAGAAGTGTCATTTTGGTGTGAAAAAGGCCAAGTTGTTGGGACATATTGTGTCCAAAGAAGGTGTTATGATAGACCCTGAGAGAGTGGAAGCAATCAACAAAGTGCCCATTCCAAGAACCAAGAAAGGTATTCAATCTTTCTTTGGCCAAATCAATTTCATTAGAAGGTTTGTTTCCAATTTTGCTGAGCTAACTCTTCCAATCACAAGCATGCTAAGAAAGGATCAAGTTATCAAGTGGGAGGAGGCTACCATTCAAGCTTTTGAAGGAATAAAGGATGCACTTAAGCATGCACCTGTTTTGGCAGCTCCAAACTATAAGAGGCCTTTCCAAATCTTTTCTTTTGCCTCTGAATTCACTATTGCTTTAGTTTTGTTGCAAAAGGATGAGAATGGAGCTAAGAGGCCTATTGCCTTCTTTATCAAGGATTTACAAGCAGCTGAGTTGAAGTATACAATCATGGAAAAACAAGCATTTGCATTGGTAAAAGCAACAAAGATTTTTAGGCCTTACATTTTGAGTTCAAAGGTTGTTGCTTATGTTCCCCACACCATGGTTAAGGACATCTTATCAGACATGGAGATATCAAGAAAGAGATGTAGATGGGTCAACAAATTACAAGAATATGATATGGATATCCAAACAATGAAGCTGGTAAGAGGTTTGGGTCTTGCCAAGCTCATGGTTGAGAGCAATTTGCAAAATGTAGAAGTAAATCAGCTAGGGGAAGAAAGGGCATATCTTTTTGAAAAATTGATGAGATCTGAGTGGTACAAGGATGTGATTTTCTATCTTAGACACCTATGCTATCCTAGTCACTTGAATAAAAATAAGAAAAGAGCCCTCAAGCTGGCTTCTTAGAAATATATCATAATAGACCTTGGGCTGGCTTGGAAGAACCACAAGGTGTCCTCTTGAAATGTATAACTCAAGATGAAGTTCCCAAGTTGATTACTGACTTCCATGGGGGATTTTGTGGAGGACATTTTTATGGGAAAGTGGCAGCACATAAGATTTTAAGAGCTGGTTATTGGTGGCCTACTCTTTTTAAAGATGCAACCTAGCTGGTTAGAAAGTGTGACAGCTTACTAACGCGTTTCTCTGGAAGACCCAGAAAGCTTCGGCTCCCTTCCTTTGCATCTTGTATCAATTGAATCTCCTTTCAAATAATGGGGAATGGACTTCATTGGTGAGATTTCAGATCCTTTTAGTGCTGGTCATAAATGGATCCTTGTAGCAACTGATTATTTTACAAAATGGATTGAGGTAATTCCGTTTAGAAAAGCAACACACCAAGTGGTAATGGATTTCTTATTGAACCATATCATATGCAGATTTGGAGTTCCAGATTAAGATTGTATTTGATAATGCCATGTGTTTTAGAGTCAAGCCTTTGATGGCAATGTGCAATGAATATGGGATAAATCTGACTTATTCTTTAAACTATAATCCACAAGGCAACGGACAAGCTGAGTCAAGTAATAAGAACTTGCTCAAGATCATCAGAAGGACCTTGGAAATAAACAAGAAGTAGTGGAGAGAGCAATTTAAATTTATAGTTTGGGCTGATAGAATAACTTCTAAAAGAGAAATTGGCAAGAGCCCATTTGAATTGGTGTATGGAACTCAAGCTTTGCTGCCCTTACATCTGCAATTATCCACTTTTCAGTTTTCCCAATAGTTGGAAGATCAAGAACATGGCCCATATGAATCAAAGATCAATCAGATCATTGAGTTGGATGAAAAAAGGAGAGCTTCTCATCAAAGGCATATCAGATTTAGAGAGAAATTGAAGAAGTTGTTTGATAAGAAGGTCACTCCTAGAGCCTTCAATGTTGGAGATCTGGTTTTGTTGTGGGATAGTAGGCATGAAGACAAGGGAAAGCATGGAAATTTTGATGCTCTATGGATGGGCCCTTATGCCATTGATATCAAGATTGGAGAAAATACATTTTTTCTCAAGGATCTAGATGGGGATTTGTTGGAGCTGCACATGTTAATGGCAGACATTTAAAACATTTCTTGGATTAAATCCCCATGTGAGGTATGCACAAGTTGTACATTTTGTATAGCCTTTTGTTTTTTGCTGTTGTTGGCTTGTGGTTTGCCCTTTTGTCCTTGGCAACCATTTTTGGTCTAGTTTTCTCACTGCTTTTTTGTGAAATTTCTAGTTTTGGGGCTGTTCTGCATTTTTGACTCCTTGCCTAATGGATTTCTGGCACTTGGTCTACGTTGTGATCTTGTGGAAATCGCTGGAGTGCCCATCCCAAGCGAGGAGCTAATGTTGGTGCAAATTCTGAGTTTGCACACTTTCCCCGATTTTCTATATCCATTTTTGCTCAAAAACGTTTTATTTGCTCAAGTGGGTGATCTGTAATTCATTTATCCTAGTGGAATTCCTCGAAAATTCCTAAGTTGTTATTATTTTTCCCTAATTTGAACAAACTTCCAAGTTCCCCCTTTTCTGTGCCCTAATTTCTTCTTTTCCATGGGCTATGTCATTTTTTCCATTGCCAAATCATGCAAGAAACTCAGACTTGATCAAATTCCATTTATGTGCAAGTGAAATCCCAATCCCCGGGTTGAAAACGAACTTAAATCATGCTTCACTTGATTTAAAACCGAGAAATCTACATTCCTTGTGAAAAAATCTGATTTCCAGGGCATCCTCTAGCATTTTTACATTTTTGATGGGTATACGGGTGTCACCTGCCCGTCAAATTTATCTTTGCAACATATTGCTAATGTGGCAGGCTCCTATTGGCCGAGGATGTGTGGGAAAATGTTATAACTTGTCACTTTTTAATTTTTGGCACAAGGAAAATTTTGGTCCGTGGCCCCACATTGCTACAGTGATGTGCCTACATGGCACAATTTGATTGGCTGGAGGATCGGCGGGTGGCGGAGGTCACTTGAAATTTTTCCTTCATTTTTGTAAATTTCTCAAAATCAATTTTTTTCCCAAAGGCCCGCAACAAATTGGAAGGTGACACGTGGCACAGGAAGGTCAGGTGGGTGGAGGAAGGACTTGGAAAATTTTATTGTTTTTTGCCTCGGATGCTAAGGTAAAATTTTGACCCAAAGGCCCGCCTCCAATAAGAAGTGGACACGTGTCCAGGAAAGTCAACATGGAGGGGCGGAGTTTGTGAAAATTTTGAAGTTTTTAACTTCAAAATATTAAAGTTAAAATTTGGCCCGAGAGCCCGCGACCAATTGGAGGAAGACACGTGTCTAGGAGGTGAGATGAAAGAAGGGGCCGAAGGAAAATTTTATGAATTTTTGCCTTTATGTTTACAAGGTAAAAAATGAAAAATGGGCCCGCCTCCAATGAAAAGTGGACATGTGTCCAGGAAGGTCAAACGGAGAAGCGGGAACTTAGAAAAATTTGTTGTTTTTGGTCTCAAAGTTACAAAGGAAAAATTTTGCCTGAAGGCCCGTGTCTAATTAGAGGAGGACACGTGTCCAAAAGGAGGTGGAGGTTCGAAGCTCGACAAAAATATTGAAAATCTTACAAATTTTGGTGAAATTTCTCAAAGTCAAAAATTGATCCGTAGCCCCAACAAGAAAATTTGGAAGTGTGCCCCCACATCCAATTAGGGGGTGACACGTGGCACATTGCAAAGGGAAAAAGGAGAGTGTGGGCCTGTAAGAGGTTTTTGTGCTCACGGATGGTTGAAGGAAAACTTGGAGGGTCGGCTCCGCAGCGAATGGGAGACCGCCACGTGGCAGGGGAGAGAGCGGGTGTTCGGGCCACAGAGTTTTTTGAGAAATTTTCCTTTTCTCAAAATGGTGGTGAAATTCATCAAATTGGCCTGCATTTTTGGTAGGGCCCACATGTGGACACGTGGTGGGTCCAGGGGGCAAGTGGGGAAAATTTTCAAAATTTTCCAAAGGTCAAAAAGGGTTAAAAATGCATTTTTAAGATGGGGACCCGCTCTAATCATGTTTGGACATGTGTCCACCTTTTCCAAAGGCAAAAAGGGGAATATCTTGGACACGTGGAGGGCTAACATTAAAATTTGATTTTTAAATCAACGGTTGTGTGTTTTCATTTCTTACCACCATTGGAGCTCCAGGAAGCTTGGAATTGTCATTTCTTCACCAAATCACATGAAATTTTATTGGGTTTCACATCCCCTCAGCCTTTTGAATGCAATGGAATCATTTTTATGAGCTAATTTGGTGCCCTATGGTGTTTTTGATGAAATTTTTATTCATGCCTGTGTAAAAAACGTGAAAGGAGAAAAGTAAAGTCGCAGAGGTAAAAAATGATGAAGTAAAAGGTGGAAAATGATTGCAAAAGCATGCTAGCTTGTCAATTCAAAAAACGTGACCCTGGGATGGATAAGGATCTAAATTCATGCAATATTTTAAAATATTTGTGCATCCCTGGCATTTTATGAGTGTTTTATAGTTTAATGTCATTTTCATGAAATGGATAAGGTTTCTTGTAACAAATTTGATCCCTAAGCATATTCTTTGCTTGGATGCAAGGATCCAAGCTGGCATGAGGTATAAAATGTATTTTTCAAGAATTTGTAAGGGAGGAGAGAGAAGAGAAAAAAATACTAAGAATTTTCAAGCAAAAGGCTGGAAGAAATCCATTTCTCTAGAGAAAACCGCTTGAGAGCCATTTTTAACTCCATTTTGTATCAAATTTCATCATGTTGAGTTGGTTTCAGCTGTAAAGCCATCAAAAATCTCTGAGATTGTTCTTATAACATTCCCCTACTGATGTATTTGATCATATTTTGGATTATGTGGTGTTATCTCTTGGCAAAATTTGCATATACTTATGTCTCAGAATGTTTTCAATTTGTGTTTCTTGCTCATGTTGCAATTTTGAGTTTAGGATCTCTTTGATCATACAGGGTCTCACTTCTTGTTGATGGTTTAATGGAATTTGCAATATTATATTCAGAAGAGCTTTCATCTGATAGAAGATAAATAGATTTAAAATCATTTTACTGTCCTTGAATAATGAGACTGTTTGTAAACCTTTGGGTGCACCTTAGGTCATGATTAAATAGGGATTCTGGATATTTTTTTGTATTTTGCTTCAAGCTTTTGTGGCAGGTTATCAAAGGTTGTGTGGAAGAGTACAGATCTGGGCCTCCATTTATGCACATATCCTGGTTGAAGGAGCATTTAAAACCCTTGGAAGCATCCCTGTTGTGTAGGTATTGCAAATTTCCTGCAAAGGTTTTCAAAGAAGTTGGTAATTCCCAGCTAGACTTGTCTAAGCATCTCCCAAAAAAATTTCATTCAAACTAACTCATCCTACCTATACTACCCCTACATTTGCATTATGTGTCAACAAAATAATACAATCCTTCCACAAAAATGCATAAAGCATATCAGGGTTTCATCATGTCTTTAGTAGTCCTAGCCTTGTTTTGAAAGCATTTCCATCATTTAGTAGTGACAACTCCTTTGAGTTTAGATAATGGATAATTGATCATGTTCTCTAAGGCCATCTTCCTTACTATGTGCAAAATACAAGGATATCTCCATCTCCTTTACCATACAAGGGCTGCAATATAGGTTCTCTTGCCTTGGTTGATAGGCACAACCTAAAACAGTGAGGGTTAGATCAAAACCCTTTTGAAGGTGCTATCCACTCCCCCAAATCTTGAATGCAAACAAGTAGATAGGTGTGCTCCCCAGCTACAAATGACATACAAACCATCTATCTATCCTTGAGTGTCTTGTGCAAGTTCATGATGTTGTTCAAGTTGTGAAGGAGATTAAATCTGGATACCAACACCTTGAACTTATCAATCTCTCATAGAGAGTTATATTTTATTTTGAACAACCACCTAGATCCTACAATGTTTCTTTTAGAAGGAGAAGGGACTAGTTCCCAAAGTTTGATTTTTATTAAAACATTGTATTCATCCTTCATAGATTGAAGCCATCTATCATCTTGAGATGCTTCTTCAAAGGATTGTGGTTCTACCTCATAGAGGGTCATCAAGGCATGATAAGTATGCTTGACTTCTAGTTAGCTTTCTAAGATTATCAGTGAGAGTTTTGAACAAGAATTTTAGCCCATTTAGGAACCTTAGGTTGTAAGACAGTTTGGGATGATTCCCCCTCAATATCCATCATATCTAGATTAGGATGAACATCCTCTTGAACTTTTGTTTCCATGAGAGAAGAATTATCAGGCTCTATCTCCGGAGTGGCAGAGGAGGGTTCATGAGGATCATCAGAGAAAGTTCTTTCTAAGACATGAACATTTCTATTTTCAATAATATCATGCTTGAATGGGTCATAAACTCTTAATCCTTTAGTTTTACAGCCATAGCAAAAAATACAAGAAAACGAGGTTGGATCAAGCTTCTTCCTTTTGTCTTTTGGAATGAAGATAGAAGCAAGACTACCAAAGATCTTAAGGTGAGAGATATCAGGTTTTTGCTTTGTCCATACTTCATGAGGAGTAGATTGGCAAAGAGATTTAGTAGGCACTCTATTAAGAATATACACAGTAGTGTTCATTTCTTCAGCCCATAAGAACTTAGGCACATTGGAAGCATGAATCATAGTCCTAGCCATTTCTAAGACAATCCTATTCTTCCTTTCTGCAATACCATTTTGTTGAGGGGAATAAGGAGTAGTTAGCTCTCTTTGAATCCCACATGACACACAAAACTTATCAAACTCTTTGCATATTCACCTCCATTATCAGTCCTAATTATTTTAATTTTTAGATTAGAAGCATTCTCAACTAGAGCTTTAAATTCTTGAAATTTAACTAAGACATCGACTTCTTCTTAATGAAATAAGACCAAGTCATCCTAGAATAATCATCAATAAAGAAAACAACATACAAAGCACCACTAAGAGAAGGAACTTCAAGAGGACCTCTTACATCACTATGAATCAGTTCTAATAACTAAGAGGAGTTAGGATCATGATGTTTGTGAAAAGGTTGAGCATGTTGCTTACCACGTAGGAAAATTTCACAAGTTTCATGATTTGAATTTATCTTAGGAAGTCCAACAACAAGATTCAGTCTAGACATATCATACAAGATTTTGAAATTAACATGCCCAAGTCTTTCATGCCAAAGTTGAATATCATTCCTAGAAGATGAAGAAAAACAAGACTCAGATATAAAGCCATCAAAGATATACAAGCCATTTTTCTGAATTCTAGAAGCAATAACATTTTTAACCTTATCTTTGACATACCACTTATCTTGTAGCAAAACAACTTTATAGTTTTCTTTAGTTAGCTGAGAGAGAAAAAATATTCTTTTTCAATTTAGGAACATACAAGACATCTTTAATTACACCATTTGACAACTTAACATTGCCACAGACTTCAAATCTAATGATAGAGTTATCTCCTAGATAGATATTTTCCTCACAATTGACAACATCTTAAAGGATACCAAGAGTACAAGTCATGTGCCTAGAAGCACCACTATCAAGAATCCACTCGTTGTCATTTGAAGCTGAAAGGGATGTATATAGGGAAATAAACTGCTCAACTATATTTGTTGTTTGTTTTGCTTCTGATTTTGACTTTTGTTTTGATTGTTAAATTTTTTTTTTTATTATTCTTGACTGGTCTGTTAGTTTTAACTCTACAATCAGACTCTTTATGCCCAAATTTTCCACACTTGTTGCAAGTTCCATTGAACTTGAATTTAAATTTTGACTATTTTTGGCAAGATTAGGCTTATGATTTTCTTTAAATCTAGATTTAATGCTAGACTTATGATTAGAATAATTATTCGACTTGTTTTGGGCTGCCTTATGATTCTGAGAGAACAAGGCTTGAGAGGCAGTCTCTTTTGAATCAAAAATTTCCATTACTCTCTCTTCTTGAATCAACAAAGAAGACAAGGTGTCCAGATCAGAAAATCATTTTCATTTTGATACTTAGAGTTAAGAATTGAAATGAAATTTCTAAACTTTTCACTAATGTTAATATGGATTATAAAGTATAGAAGCTTATCTTGAAATAATTCACAGTTGCAGCCATCTAGTTGAGCTTTAATGTTCTTAATTTTAGCTAAATAGTTGACAATTTTCTCACCCCCTTCATGGGTGATGTAAACAACTCTAAAACTAGTTTAATTATTTTAGATAGCCTATTGCCTTCATGCATGGTCTCTAATTATTTCCATGCATCTGCAGGTGAGTCCATATGACCTATATGCATCAAGAATTCATCTCTAATGCTTTGCAATAGGATGGATAGGGCTTCTTGAGATCTTTGAGAGAAGGAGCTAAGGTTTTCAAGGGTAGCTTATCTCCCTATGGGATGTTTTTCAATACTAGTCACAAGATCCCAAAGCTTTCTAGCCATGAAACAAGCTTTTAACCTTACCCTCTAGATACTATAGTTTGTTCCATTCAAAAGCTAAGAATTATCCAACGAAAACCGGTAGAATCGGCCATTTTGATGCTCGGGACGACAATGGAAACAATTACAGTTTTAAAAAATGAGTCAAGGAAGTCAAATAGAGACAAAAGACTAGTTACAAATCTTTTTAATAGCTATACAAAAGCAAGCAACTCAAATTTAACCAAAAACAATTTGATTTGGTCAAATTTAAGATTGATTTAATAGAGCAGAGTCGGGGTCGAGTTACAGGATCTCAGTGAGTTCTTTTGCAACTTGGCTCAGTGAGCTAAAGGATGAGCTACACGAGCTCAAAAATTGAGCTACAAGCTTAATTTGAAATCCGCGGGACAAAGGAATTTAGCAAATCCACATAACAAAGAGATTTGGGAACCATGGTACAAAGAAAATGATTAAAAACCCGCTAACAAGACATAATACAACATGCAGAGGATTGAAATATGCGTCGATAGATAAGTCGTTTGCACTTCGTAATGTAACCACATGGACTAAGTCAAAAAACAATACGTGGAGCCTTTTAAATGGCTTGCACTTCACAAATCTACCCAAAATGACAGTAGAAACAAATATATGTGTCACTTTTCAATTAGCTCACATTTCGCAAATGCAACTAATAAGACAGAAGAAAAATAATAAAACAAATACACAAGTCTTAAATTAATTGGATCACTTTTTTGCACTTTAACACAATGTAAAATCAAAGACAATCAAAAGAAGCCACTTGTCAAAAAATTATTGATTAAAGGCTCGACACTTGGCGGCTTTCCACCAAACTTTAAATAAAGACTTTGTGTGGACTAAAAACGTGAAAGTTAGCTAATTTTAAAATAAAGTTTGGGTCGAAGAAGGAACAAGACAAGTGTCACAATTTAAGTAGATAAGTCACTCACAGAATACTAACACCTTGACACTTGAAACGTGTCAAAAAAAAATTAGACCGCATTTCGCAAGTCGACAAAGGTGACAAGTGCGAAAAGAAAAATACATTTTGATTTTCAATTACATTAAGACTTCGTAGTTCATAGAATTAAAAAAACTGCAGAATGAAGAAAGATTTTAGAAACGATGATCAAAGAAAAGTTAATAAACCCGCTAAACAAAGAACTTGACATCGCTAAAAAAACTAAGATAGGTGTCACTTTTCTATTAGCTTGCACTCTGTTAAAAAGCGTGATGATATATACATGTCCAAATGCTATTAGATTGCACTTCGCAGTGCACCCAAAAAGATTAAAGAAAACTAAAGACACGTGGAGCTTTTTAAATGGCTCGATTTTCACAAGATCGACAAACGTCAAATTTTAATTAGATGACGATTACCACAAATAAAATACTGACAAGTGTGAAATGTGGATCAATTCTATTGGCTCAGATTTCACAAATCTGATAAATATGATAAGAAGGGATACTTGGAGAATTTTTATTGGGTCATATTTCAAAAATGAGAGATGATAGCTAAGCCAAGTTTGAAAAGAAGGAGACACACGTAAAGTCCTTATTTGGTCACGGATTTTAAATGACAATCGATAAACAATATTCGACACCTTGAAGCAAGATGGAGCTTTTTGATTGGCTCAAGCTTCACAGTCAAAAGAAGTAAAAACGTATGACGAGAAAAAGCCGAAAACATAAAGATCTAGCTCTACACACACATAATCACAAGCTCTAATACCATGTTGGAAAATAGATGTAATGAATAATTAACTAATTATAGATCCATAAATAAACAAATGAGAATTATAGATTATAATGTGCAGACATTTAACCAAATGTTTATATATTAATATAACAGATAACAAATCACTAATGACAATGAAGAGATAAAAGTAAATGAAATAAGAGACACTAGATTTAAGTAGAAAAACCCAAAGGCAAAAACTCCACTGAAAATCACTGTCTTATATTAAGAATTCATCAATTTAACCCAACACTTCCACTTCACTCCTCGGTCTAACAAGAAACAATCACATATACGCCTCACCGTATGTAAAAAACTTGCATAAGTAGCTTGAGCTTTGATCAAATGGTATATATGCTTAATAACACCGTGTAATTCAAGATTACTAATGAAACAATCCCGTGAGGGATCATCCTACTTATATAGGATGGGTGAACAGGCTTATCCGCTTCACTTTTTTAAGGTTGTGAAAGCTCGACTAAGATTATTAAAAATAATATTTAAGACAAGGGTCCATCTAAGTGGATATCCCATATTGACATTAACACCCCAACATGTCCACCTTTATGCACCCTCTATCTTTAATATTAGCATACATATCACGACTCTACTCCTAGGGTCCTTACTTTTTCAATTGGGAACAATTTTCCTCCTCGTTTTTAATATAGGAGGTTCCCACCCTCTTAACCTATTTTTCATCTTCCAAGTCTTGTGTCAAATATTCACTAGTGTTTATTAATCCTATATTCTAGCTAATAAGGTGGTAGGTAATTCTCATGTATCAACCTACAAAGTAGAAATAGCCTTCACACAATTACAAGATTAGATACTTAAACAACTCTACTAGTTTGTTGAAGAAGAGTAGATGCACTAATTGAAAAATCCCTACTTTCTATAGCATCTTCTTTACATTGCATGCACCGAATCCTTGGATATCATCCCATGTAGCCCATGCACAAGGTCTTTTTAGTTAGATGTTTTGGTCATTCCCACCCGTGTTTTTCATTTCCCTATTTTTATTTCCTCTTTAAGGTACATCATTTAAAAATTTAGCTATACCATGCTAGAGATTTGATCCTTCTTCATCTTATTTCTCGTGGAAATCATATTTTTTATATTTCTTTGACAAGGTCGAAGAAATTTTCCCTTCTTTTTAGCATACACATCCTCTTCTATAAACACCTCATCTACTCCACTAGAGGTTTCCTTGATAAATGTGTCACTTGAACCTTCTTCATACATTGATCTTGTGGTACTCATTAAGATTGAGTTGCGTAAAGTGCTTGATTCTTACATGGATTCTTTTACATGTGCAACCTTTCAATCTATTATTTAGCACTTAGAGAGGTATTTTATTTGATTCACTTTGGCACAGCTTTATTTCTCCAAAGCTCCTCGTTCTTCCCCGAATAACTTGACCCCCACATAATGGTGTCCAATTTTTTTGTCTTATTGAACATTTTTATTACTCCTCCCTTTTTCATCCCAACATGTGTCAATGTAAAATATTTAGCACTTTGTTAATAGTGGATGGTTTCTCGGGTTTCACTTACATTGAATATCATATCTACTTTTTTTTATTGTTTCTTGTTCGGAGGTCTCAATTTTAAGCTGTAAGGTAATTTTGAATGATTTACCAATCCCTTGATTTTACCCTTTTGATTTAGTCATAAATGTGCCATTTATTATCTTTCACATCCATGTAACTTTTCCCTCTATTAACTACAATTAATGCTTAGTTGTTGATAGTTGTCCCTTGTTTCCTATGTTTTACTCGGTTTGATGTCCTTATAGTATGTGTCATGAATTTACTCATCTTTACTACAACCTTTTGTTTTCCTTCATGCCTCTAGTCGTGTTAAGTGGCTAACGTTTTTGGGTTGTGTATCTTTTCTTGTGTACGTCCTCCTCCTCATGTGATTTTCTTACCTTGTAGCTCTTTTTAAAATAACATTCCCTTCTTAAAGGCATCATTTTTTTCACATAGTCCACTATCCCTTCCTTGGATCATATTTTCCCTTCATTTTTTTGTCCCAATATTTTTCCTTAATTGATACAAGCTAGAATTTACTATGAACAACCTAGGCGCGCTGGCACATCACTCAACACTTAAGCTGAGAGTTCACCCAAAGCACATAAAGGCACCCGCTCCCTCTTTAGAGTTTCTTGTACAAAATGTTAGCATGATGATACTTAAACATATTCAAATTCATAATTAGTAGTAAACTACCCACAATGCATAAACCAAATCTAGATCTTAGATTGTATGAAAGACAAACTAAACAATAACTATGATAAGATTAACCATACAAGAGCCAAATTCAGTTATGTCTAATGCCATTATCCAACCAATATACTCCATTGCATTAAATATTGTAAAAAACAAAAGCTTCTTACACTTATACCAGTATATCCATGAGTCATGTACATGTCAAAACCAACAACACAACTCTACAATAATTCACCACCACTAAACTACGAAATCAATACATATTTATAGGGGTGGGGACTTTCCCTTCACCACCCATGCACTTATAAAAATAGGTCACATGCTAATAATAGCCACGTGCCTTTACAATAGTATGCACAACATGCAAGTGCTCTAACAATAGATGTCCTATAGTTAACTCCAAGTAGAAATCCTATTATTAGCTTAAACTATGCATGGCACTTATCTCGCTTGTTCTCACATTGCGTGGAGTGCAATTATTCATCTCTATTTGTGCTCTACATGTTATCTCCAAAATAGCCCTTATCCACAAAAATAGCTAAGTCCTAAGCCAATGTGTTCTGGCGTGTGTTTCCTTTCCTATCTTCCCACACCTCCAAATGTGCCTTGTTCCTGCGTGCACATTCTTTGTGTAACTTCTCCTTATAGCAATATTCTATCTGCTCAACATTACTCCAAATTAATGTACATTTCCATCACAAAAATGGGAATTATCTCTGATGTCTCCAACAATAAAGAATAAGTAATGAAAGAATGAATGAAACATTGTACAAAAGAATGAAATTTACTTTGCAGCACCCTCTTCTTCGACTGGAAGGATTAACTTTGGATATTTAGTTTTGATTTCATCCTTCAAGATCTGCTAGTCACTTAGCACGTTCCTTGTTTTCTCTAGAAATATATATGGCTATGGCATCCAATTCATCCTGTGTGATCTTCTCTTTCTCATTTTGTAGCACCCAAACAACATTGGCCATACCTGATAGCATTCCTTCCATGAGATCCATCTTCTGCGCTATGAGTTTCCCAATCTCATCAATTCTATCCTTGTGTGGATCTTGGGATGCTACAGGGCCTCACACTTTTGTTTTACCAGTGCTAATCTTTACTGTGCACCCAAGTTTTTCATCTTTCATTTCCTTCAGAAATTCATTGTCCTCTACTATAGTTTTGATCCTTATTATTGCTTCTGCACCACACATAAATTGAGAGCTTGGTCGGATTTCTTTAGCTCATCTTTCAAGGTTTGGAGCAAAGCCTCGTAAGTTGAAACTTGTCTAACAATAGTGGCCCTTGCTCTTGTTACTTCTTGTTCGAATATTTTGGTGTGGGCATTTGAATTGGTCCATCATCTAATACCAAATTGACCAAAGTGCACAAATAATGCATAGTAGAAGGAAATTTTTCAGAACTTGAGATTCTAGATGAGGCCTTATTTTAAGAATGTGATCACCAAGCTCCTCAGCCATGCTAATGAAGGCCTCATTCTTTGCATCTTCTCGTTCCTTCTCTTCTTTTAAGCGCTTTATCTTTACAGTTTTATCCTTGTTATCTTCAAGTAGCGCTTGAATGGTGGCGACCTTATCAATGTTCCTCTGTGCCACCTTAGTAGATACCTTGACCAAGGCATTGTTGACCTACTCATTAGACATTACAGTGGGTTTTATTGTCATGTGCTTTCTCTGTGGTTCCTTCTTCACTCTTGCATGCGAGACACATGAATCTTCGCACACATCAAAATTTGGTTTGTCCATATGAGTCTACATGGACTAGGATAATTGCTTCCTTGTGCATGTAGTAGCCATATCTGATCCATCAGCTCCCACCCATATAAATATTGTAGGCTCACGGCTTCTCTAAAAACAAGAGCGAGATGATTTTGCTTGTTTCTTCAAATAGCCCATATTAGGGACAACATATCTTCACTTGTCCTCTCTCTTTTTGTCCTTGACCCCTTAGGAACCTGGGCACTAGGGTTTGGAGTTGGCCCTTCTCCTTCTTGAGTAGTAATAAGCATGATGGGTGGCTCACCCACAGCTTCCTCCACTTCTTTTACCCCTTCCTCATCATCTCTCATCTCTTCATCACAGGGGCTCTTCTGCATCTTTAGGTTGAATCGGGGTCCCTGCGTGCACTCCCCGACTCCTCCTTATCATCTTTAAGATTCAAATTTCTTCTCTTATTTTTCTTAGGTGTTTATTTTTTAGGGGAGAGTCAAGGTGACCTTCGTAAAGGTTGGGATGTTCCTGCGCCTTGGGTTCTAGTTCTTTTGAACACCCTCTTGAACTAGCATTCCTCATGGACTGTGTTTATGTCCAAGTCTTCCTCATCTCCTTGCTGTTGTGGAGGAGTATCTACACGCTCACTTTCTACTTTGTCAGTGGGCTGCCTCCAGCCTCTGTGGTCCAAGCCTCCACTATCCTTGTTGAGTTCTCCTTCCTCATCTTCCTCTAAGGTCGAGGCAGGCTTTGGAGCTGCCACATTTTCAATTGTATGCTTTCCTTTAGGCGGGCCTGGGAGCATGAACTCATTCTCCACATATTTTCCCTTTTCCATCCTAGGCTTAAGTTGGAGATAGATAAGCATGGCCCCACTATCCCCAATAGCCAAACTTATTGGCTTCATACTTATGACATCAGAAATAAGCCTCTCAATGTAGGCAGATTGACCTAGATAAACATAAGTTTTTCTTAAGGTATGGTAGTCACAGTCTACCTTGTTCACATTGTAGCTTAACCTGAACGCAACGTCTATAAACCTGTGCACTTCTTCCTGGAAGAATTATGCTTTGTGAAGGCGTATGGTAGTTTTCACCAGGGAATCCATGTCCCATCCTTCATTATGAACCACATGATGTAAAAATGTTGATATACCACAAATTGCACGACCTTCCCACCACTGAGGGTAACTCCTTTGGAATGCACCATTCCTCCTCGAAGGCCACATGAAGTTGATCATACCATAACTCCACCCTTTTCTTGAATGGACCACTCATTGATCCTTCACACAAATACTTTTCAAACCTCTCTATGAGGGAATTCTTTTCCATGGGGTATTCCTAGATTTTGTTGTTTGGCCCATCGGCACTCCAATTTCTACAAACATAAGTGATAATAGGATAGTGCCAAAACTTATCTTCTCACCTATGTGTGCTTCCTCAATAATTGTATCTGCTATGTATCTAACTAAGTTGTAAAATTCTCCTTGTGAAATATTCTTAGCAACATGTAGCCACATGGTGTTCACTTGTGACCACCTTTCCTAATCATTCAACTTGGTGAGTAAATGCGCGGCCACTTGTATCATAGGGTACTTCCTCATCTTGTAAATATCCATCCCACACAAAACCTTCATATATCCCAACTCCTTTCTGTGGCCATGACAATTGCCTTGTCAATTAGATCATTGCTAACCTTTGACTCGTGCCCTTTAATCCTATCAACGTAGAAATTAAGGGCACTATGATCCTTACCTGCCACCCAACAAAGTAGAATAAGTCCTCATGGACTCTACTCATCAGCCACTAGTATAGATTTTTGGTTTTCCAAAGTATGGGAGTTTGTACAACTAGTACACCCCTACCTTCTTCAAAAATTATCTCTAGCATCGTCATACACTAGCATGTCATCAACCGTTTGCTTGTTGGTATTTCTATTCAACAATGCATCCAATTCCTCCTTGTTCTTGGTGGTGTGATGTTTGTAGTCGCACACCTTACACCTACGGATATGGGAATCCCAATCCCATCTGATAATTACTTCTTCTGGATACTATATTTCTGAAAAAATTCTCTCGGGAGCATCCTCGACCTCAATTTATACCTTCTTTTTCCCTTTTGTTCTTGCTCCAGGTGCTTTCCTCGGTGCCATGATAAGATAAATTTGCACCTTTTTCCTCTGTCGAGAAATCTCTCGTGCCCTAGCTCAAAACCACATGCCCTAGCTCCTTCTCAACCCTGGCACTTTATTTCTTCTCTCTACACGCTTCGCTTCACTCAAACCCTTCTCAAATGGGGACGTAAGCCAATTATGTGCACAAATCTTCTCTCCTTGCCTAGTTTCATAGCTCTCTACACCTTAACACGTTTTTCTCGGTTTGGTTGCAACTAGCTCACTCAAATACTTGTGATCACAAAGGTAGAAATGAACCCGCATCACATCTTTATATAGAGTTGGGAAAATTTAACACATTTATTACTCCTTTACCTACCACCGATCCTATCATTAATTGACCATTTTCCCAATTTATGTATGATAAACCTACACGCCACAACTATAACCTTCTAGCATGCCTTCCTAGATTTTGTCTACAGACCTCCTTCCGCATTATTCCATGCGCGAAAGTACCTCACCAATATGCCTTCCTCTAGTAGTTTTTACAGCTACAACTTACCTCACATTATACTGTTCATTCATTCATTTCCAGCTATGGTCTTCCTTAGGATCAATTTTCTTTCTAGAAACACCTTTTCATAGTATCTGCATTTTTTAACAAGATAAATCACCTGTAATAGTATTTTCTTATGTGTACCCATGTTTGAATGACAACCACCCCACACTAAGGGTATGTGTATTCCTCTACACATAAAAACACTTGATTGTAATCAGCTTCTCGGATCCTAAACACGCTTATTACAAAAACACTAAACTAAATTGACAAAGCATAACGATGAAGAAGGAAACACATTAAAGGAAATATAGTAAGGGAAATATATAATAAATGGCAATACTACCTTATTACAAACACCAAGAAGGATTATTTATAGTAGGGCTTCACTTACTCCCATTGAAGTAATTGGTTAACCGTGTTCCATCAAGAGCCTTTAACTAGAAAGAGCTTGACTCAAGTATGTGAGTGATAACATATGGTCGCAACCAATGCACCTTAAGCTTTCTTGAGTGGTGCAAAACTTTAAATCATAAAGAAGCACCATTTTCCCAACCTCAAGCTTCTTGTCCTTGATGTTTCTATCATGACATGCCTTCTGTCTGGCCTTTTCCTTCTTCTGACTCCAACGTGCTATGTGCGCGCCTCTCATCTAACTATTTTAATTTTTCAATTCTTTATTTCAATGTTTACTCATCAGCTAGACCTCCTATGCGTGTAATACACAAATAAGGTAACATAAACTCTATGGGAAGAACTCGCTTCTCTACCAAACACCAACTGAAAGGATGTGGCCTTATTCAACCTTTTGTAGGTTGTTCTATATGCCCAAAGTATAAAAGAAACTTTATCATCCCAATCTTTCCTTCCAACATCAAATTTTTTTGTCAAGGTTTGGCTCAATATCTTGTTGAAGGCCTCAGCAGTCCCATTTGCTTGAGGGTGATAAGGTGTGGTCTTGTGGTGCACAACCATAAATTCATCCAATAATACCCTAATTATCTCATTCAAGAAATGTGTGCCCCTTTCACTTGTCGACTCACTCAATGACATCCATACTAAGTAATAATATTTTCCCATAAGAACCTTGCTGCTTATAGCCACTGTGTAATCCTTTATAGGTGTTGCTTCTTCCCACCTTGTAAGATAATATGTACACATGATAATGTAGCGTGATCTTGTTCATCATGCGGTCAGGGAAATAGGACCTAAAAATTCTATTTCTCATTTTTAAAACGGATCTCGCACTAGTAATAGGCCTTAAAGGCATTTCATCTCTTTTCCCAGGTTTTCCAAGGCACTGATAGTGATCACATGCCTTACAATACTCCTTGTAATCCTTGTACAAGGTTTCCCACCATAAACCAGTAAGTAGAATCTTGCGCTGGTGGCGTCACCTGTATAGTGTCCACCTATAATACCACCATAAGCCTCTTCCATGATTGTCATGCACTCATGCTCTAGTACACACTAATGCAATACTTCATCTCATCCTAGTTTGTATAGGTCACCACTGATCAACATGAAAGGTGTGGTGTGAATTGCAAGTTGTTTCTTTTCTAAGGATTTCATTCCTTCTGGTGCCATACCTGTGCATTAAAATACAAAAATATCCTCCAATTCCAAGGGCACGTGGTTTAACCTGTACAATTGTGCATCTAACATTTTATCTTCAATTATCTGCACGTCCTCTCCTGATTGAATTCTTGATAAGTGGTCTGGGCCAGAATTGATTTTTCCTGGATTTACCATGACTATAAAGTCAAACTCTTGGAATAAGAGAACCCATTGGCATATGTGCCCATGTAAAATAGGCTTATTTACCAATTATTTCAATGCTATATGATCTGTATAGAACACAAAAGGTGTTACTAGCAAGTACTGTCTAAACTTATGTAATGCATAAATCATTGACAAGGTCTCATGCTCTGTAGTTGTATAATTCTGTTCGACAGGAGTCAACTTCCTACTAGCAAAAAAGATAGGATGATCGATAATACCTTCTCTAGGATGAGCTAATATTGTGCCAATGTCCATGCCAGAGGCGTCCACATGCACATGAAAAGGTTGGTTCCATGAGGGAAAACACAGAATAGGTGCCGTAGTAAGCCTCTCCTTCAACATTTCAAATGCGCATAGGTGTCATAGTAAGCCTCTCCTTCAACATTTCAAATGCACACTGTTGTGGTTATCCCCAATGGAATGTCCCTTTTACTAACTCCTCTAAGGTTGTGAAAATCTTAGCATATCCTTTGATAAATTTTATGTAATACCCTATGTGGCACAAGAATCCATGCACCTCACTCCGACCGTAGGCTCTTCCAGGACCTAAGATGATCAGTAACCTTGGTTGGATCTACTAACAAACCCTCCATGCGGATGATATGCCCTAGTAGAGTTCTAAAAGGTGTAGCAAATACACACTTATTAATGTTTAAAGAGATGCTTAACTATCTGCACCTCTTAAAAATTAATCACAAATTGTCACAATGATCCTTGACAAGCCCATATATTGTCCAATCATCCAAGTAAACCTGAAGAATCAGTGGATAAAATCTCGAATACTTGAACCATAATGTGCAAAAATACCGTAGGTGCATTCTTTAGTCAAAAGCGTATCACCAGTGTATGCAAAACTTCCCCATTTAATGGTGAAAGTTTTTTTCTCTTGATCCTCCTTTGTAATTCTTACCTGATGATACCTAGAGAATCCATTTGTAAAAGAGTAAATTTCACACCCTACAACGCCTTCTAATATTTCCTGGTGAAAGGTGTAGGAAAAGGATCAATCACACATGCAACATTCAACTCCTTGTAGTCCACACAAATCCTAATCCGACCATCTTTCTTTATACTTGATTACCATGGGGCTAACCCACTATGATTCTTCTAGGGGCTTAATGATGCTAGATTTCAACATCTTGTCAATTTCTTCTTTAACTTTTACGCGTAGGTTAGGGTTCATCCTGTAAGGTCTCTTCCTGATCGGGCGTGCACCTTCCTTTAACTTAATCTTCATCTTGCCCAAATACTCATGGTAGATCCTAGGATATAAGTCCTGGAAACTCAATTATCTTAGCCACTTCAGAATCAGACCAATAATCTCCAATTATGGCCTCCTTAGGTTCAACATCCGTACCAATGTTCACTTTCTTGGTCTTCATAGATTTAATGATAGGCACGCACCTTCTTATCTACACTGTCTAAAACTTCACACGTACTCTACCGAATGATATATGTCTAAATTTTCTATTTCTTCATCATCCATTATGTAGACCATCTTTCCTTTATCCTTCTCAAGGCAAGCGTGCTCAAGTAGTTCGACATCTGTCTCATCTACTTCATCAAAAAGTGCTCCTGGGTCTACCTCACCAAATAGCTCATGAATGAGTTCTTCAGCTTTTGCATTGTATCCCATAGTCAAGCACTCCATAATTCGAAATGCCTCTTTCACCAAAGGTTTAGTGGAGAAGTAGTCAAAAGTATGGATCATTCCTATAGTCAAGTCTTGCCAATTTCCAGTCTCCTTATGCAGCTCCGCATAAACATACCAAGTGTGTGCACAACCTCATGAGGTGAAATAAAGTTTGTGCACCCACAATAAAGGTGGTAAAGCTTCCTACCCCTCTATCCAGTCTCTCACACTACTAAACGTGGTGTTAAACATGATTATTACCATGATATGTGTAGATTTGAGTAGGTGCATTACTCTTGAGAAACCGGGTTAGAGAAATTCTCACTTCATTCCATTCTATGATATTATCCCGGTGAACCATCCACTAGTGTGCTACTATCTCGCACAGGGTATACACTAACATATTTCTTCTTTCCTCTTGATCCTTCCACCATTCTTCCATGGCGCGCAGAATACCTCGTGGGTCTCCTTTGTCGATGTACTAGGGTATAAAGTTGTTGCCTAACATCTTAACACATCACGGCCTACTTACATGCGTAGATGTGCTTCTTACTTTGTGCCCAACCATCTCATAAGTTCTACATGACCAATTGTCACATGCAATACTTGTAGTATCACTAATGGACTATGAATCTTCCCACTAGAGGATTCCTTCCTTAGATGGCTCAAGTACTTCCGATTTCGAATGACACACACATAAATTCTGTTCAGGTATTCCTCACTCAAAGGTTCAACATAAGGTGCAGATTTCCCATATGTCAAAGGGATAATAACTCATTCTTCCTTGTTCTCAAAACTTATATACCCCTTGTTGAACCGTATATCAAAATTATTTACATAACACCAAGGGAACCCAAGTAGAGCTGAGAAGCTGTCTGCTTTTGCAAGTGCTAAAACCTCAAAGTCCCCAGTGAACTTGGCCCTTGTATAGTAATGGATGCATCCTTTAAAAATCCTATTGGAGTGGCCTTAGTTTGATTTGCCATAAACAATACATTAGAGGATGGTCTGTAATGGAGGTATTCCCATCTACACCCATGCATCTAAAGTAAGAACATTAACTTCCAAGCCTGTATCAATAAATATATTGCTCAAGCCACCCATCCACAACAACATTCAAGGTGATCTCCTTGTCATAATCCAAGCTATGAGGGGGAGATTAACATGTAGGATCTATTGTCCATTCTCAATACCTATGTATGGAGTGTTTCCCTTTAACCAATTCCCTAGTAATGGAATAATATTCTCCTGGCGCAACATCTTGCATACCTCTTTCAGATCATCAACATCTAACTGACCATATCTACTGCCTTCTTTCACTCTAACTTCCATGACTATTCCTTTAAACACTATATTTCACCTTGAAGATTTCTAAGCACCTCCATGGTTTCCTAATAAACCTCCTTCTGATGTGTAGGATCTGGGTATCTTGCATGTAAAACCTCCTCCCTAGTAATGGTAGGATTTTGTTGCAATGCTTCTCTAGCGCGCGTAGTCCTAACATGTGTAGTAATTTTCACAGATACTACCTTAGGTTCTAGTGCCAACTTTGGCATCCATTGGTTTTCCATGGCGTGTTGTATTCTAACCATCCCTGCGCCTTTGTTCTCCTATTTATGCTACTTTGCTAAGATGCTCATATAAGTTTG
The DNA here is from genome assembly GCA_018340775.1 of Taxus wallichiana var. yunnanensis. Lineage (NCBI taxonomy): Eukaryota > Viridiplantae > Streptophyta > Pinopsida > Cupressales > Taxaceae > Taxus > Taxus wallichiana. The sequence continues at coordinate 112,978,225 of CM031240.1, forward strand.
GGCACTCCTCATAGTTATGATTCTTTCCACAAAAATAATAAGTAATATTTTGAGGACATTCCCTCCTCGTAGTGGTTAGGAGATCCATACGTATAACATATTCCACAAGGAAACTCACCTCATCCACCACCATGGCCTTGGCCCTTGAATCCACCACGATATCCTTGACCTCTACCATGACCTCCTTCAAAGTGCCCTTTGTTATGATTGTAGTGCCCTTGAGTGTGATCATGATCATGGTGCTCAATTTTACCTTTAGAGTTATCCGATACTCCTATCTATCATACACCAATATCAATGACATCATGGATATGATCAATCAACCTGCAATCTTCGGTATTGTGAGTCGTGGACCAGAAAATATTACAGTAGAAAGATACGTTCTTCCTTATCATGCATTGTAACAATGGGAAGTGGCTTACATCATGGTCTAAATGACATATCTCGTAGTCTAGCAATAATGAACATACTGATCTGCGGGGACAACTATCCTTAGTGTGCCCCTCCACTTCACAATATGTACACCAAAATCCAGTGTGTGTCTCGTGTGTAGAATTGGCCGATAGTTTCTCCAACTACTTTGCCATAGTTACAATATGAGCTTCCAGGAATGGGCTCACTCCAGTGTTTATACTTCCGACTGCCTCAATGCGTAACACTACTTCAAGCACTTCACGTGGATCCATATATGTATTATGTGATAATGCCCTCCTAAAAGGTGTGATCAAGCCTCCGATGAACCACTGTGCATGTTGGCTTGCATGGATATCATACGAAATTTTAGACAAAAGTGTTTTGAAATGGGAATCATATTCCCAAACACTCTCAGTAGTTCCCTGTTTAATATCCTTGAGCACACTTATACTCTTCTGCTCAAACTCAGGGATATAAAATTCCTTAAGGAAAGCATCCTGTAACACTGTATAATCTACACAAGTCTGATCAGGGTCAAACTTCTTGTACCAATTGTGTGCATGTCCTGTAATGTAGTTGCAAACTAACTTGCCTTGTGCTCATAATTTGTGATCCCTTTTACGTGCCATAGTATCTCACACATGTACACATGCTCAACAACATCTTCTATTCCCCTATACTCTAGAAGATGAAGTGACATCTCCATGTAAATATTCTGGGGTTAGTGAGGACAATCCCCATTAGATCTGAAACCTCTTGTGTTACCTCTCGCCCTAGATCCACCAGATCCTGATCCACCTATTCCTCCTGATCCTCCACATGCGGTAGGAATTACACCATAGGATACACCGCCATGTGTCCCAACAATGGTACTAAATTGAACTCCTACCATTTGTGAGGTGGTACTATTCCCAAAGGTGAGTCCAAAATTTTGCGTTCCCTGTGTTCTCACGTGCCGATGACGCACCTAAAAAGGAACCTCCAAATAACAAGGAAGACGTCTTTCTGAACATAGATGTACTTACTATTTGATTCACTCTTGTTATTCTACTACCAAAAATATCTTGTTGACTACTGGCTGTACTAAAAATTGGAAAACCAAGTGCAAGGGCTAGGTTTCTAGGTAGATTCATATGTGTGCTCATGGCCCAATTTGTCTCAGCTGGCACACCCTCATAAGAGGACAAGGAGGGTTCCCTGTCATGCTTTCCCAGATGGGGTAGTTCTAAATACTCTGGCTCCATGCCCTCTACGTGAGCTCTAAATCCTTCACAAACCATCTCTCTCCTCAACACCATCCATTCTGTAATCTCATGCTATTTTCCCGAAATCCCTCTCGCGTGCCTCATTATACTTAAGCCACATTTCTTCTCTTTACATATCTCGCAACCATGTCCGCCATATTTCACCAAACCTACTCTTGCTCCCGCGCGTGGTGGGGTTTAGCTATTCATCGGCTTCTCTTCCAAATTTGGGGTTACCATCAAGATTTTGATTGTCAGTGGAATGCCTTACAAATAGGTTCCCCGAAATAACGTAAAAACTAAAACTCGCTAACTTCGGAAAAAATAAGTGGAAATTAAGTACTCTAAAATATAGCTATTATGAACACCATATAACCGAGTGTCCAAAACGTGTATCCAAGTCGATCAGCATCATAGAGGGCCTAAAATTATTCTTACATCTAGAAAAGTGTGCAAAACCTCCAATTCTTTTAGACGCATAAGCAACTAGCCACTCATACAATTCTATCGGAAAGATAGCAATGAAAATTTCATAAAAAATAGTCATACAAGTTCTGCTCCACCCACGTACATGCGTCAAACTCAGATCCAATGTTGAATCTCTAAGTGTATTCTTCTTCCAGATCTACTATCCACTCCTCAACACTTGATAAGGTCAAATGGTATGTCTTCATCACAAAACATCTTGAAAACAATCAAAAGAGGCCCCGCTAACCAAACCAATGATGCAGCCTAAAATTTACTGTGAACAACCCAGGTGCACTGGCACATCACTCAACACTTAAGCTGAGCACTCACCCAAAGTACACAAAGGTACCAGGTCCCTCTTTAGAGTTTCTTGTATAGAATTTTAGCATGATGATACTTAAACATATTCAGATTCATAATTAGTAGTAAACTACCCACAATGCATAAACTAGATCTAGATCTTAGATTGTATGAAAGATGAACTAAACAATAACTATGATAAGATTAACCATACAAGAGCCAAATTTAGTTATGTCTAATGTCATTATCCAACCAATATACTCCATTGCATTAAATATTATAAAACACATAAGCTTCTTACACTATATCAGTATCTCCATGAGTCATGTGCGTGTCAAAACCAGCAACACAACTCTACAATAATTCACCACCACTAAACTACATAAATCAATACATATTTATAGGGGTGGGGAATTTCCCTTCACCACCCATGCACTTCTAAAAATAGGTCACATGTTGATAATAGCCATGTGCCTTTATAATAGTATGCACAACATGCAAGTGCTCTAACAATAGATGTCCTATAGTTAACTCCAAGTAGAAATCCTATTATTAGCTTAAACTATGCATGACGCTTATCTTCCACTTGTTCCCAAAATACCATTACGTGGAGTGCAAGTATTCATCTCTATGTGTGCTCCGCATGTTATCTCCAAAAATAGCCCTTATCCACAAAAATGGCTAAGTCTTGAGCCAATGTGTTATGGCACGCGTTTCCTTTCCTATCTTCCAGCTGCCTCCAAATGTACCTTGTTCTTGTGTGCACATCCTTTGTGTGTCTTCTCCTTACAAAACATTATGTCTTCTCAACATTAGTTAATATGTGAAATTTTTTTCTATGTTCCACATTTCTTCATTTTTCTTGAAGGAGCGTCTAACACATTTATGAATATTCTCCTACTTGAATTTGTTAAGATGTGACTTTGGTACCAAATTGCCCACAAAAGAAAACATTGAGTGCTCCGCGCATTTGAACTTGTGATCCTAATAGGAATAGTATAACAAAAATATTATTGTATCTAAACTTAAACCAAACAATGAATAAAACATATGTGTGAATCTCATGTATTTTTCTATTCACAAAGCAAATTATCACATAAAAACTAATATAATAGAATATACCTTATTTGCATTACATGACTGCTCTATTAGTAGTAGGATTTCAGCCTACTTTCATTGAAGTAGTCTGGAAGATTTTTTCCACTAAGGTCCATCAATTGACATGCCCATGTCAGAAAAATGGTGAATATCTCATACAAACATATCTACTTTATCTTGAATTTCTCTAGATGGCACACATATTTTTGATGCAAAGGTAGATCACATTTAGTCTATTCACAATAGTTATAATGATTACAAAACTCAAATCAATCACTTGGACCGTCAAACCAATTATTTTCTCTAGTTCACCAAACCCCTTAACCATGAAAAATTTGAGCTTAAAGACTTAGTGTGCTTATTCAATCATTCCATCATGTTATTAGACCCCATATCAACTTAATTCAAACATTAGAATGCTCACTCATAAGGATCAACTTTCTTACCTTCTTTATAACTTCCATGCCCAAGCCTCTCAAGTAAATACCTAAGGTGGGTTCATGGATGAAACTATCTAGGAATGCCCAAAATAAAACATGAACATTTTCTGGTACCCTTTTAGCTCCTTGAAGTGTGGGATAAATTTAAGGTCTAAATTCATAGGGTAAGTTCCTTTTCCTCTATCACTCTTCCATTCTTTGTTGAAACCTCTTGTAGCCCTACCTAGACTAATTTTCAAGCATAACTTAAGTTTCATGAATCTATTTTACAAACAAATCATCAATCTAGATACCCATTTAGCCCTTATTTTGGTGTTTAAAATTCCAATGTGACTTCCTTTGCTAGAAATCTTCTAAAAACCCCAATTATAGTCTTCAACTAGGTCAAAGTTTTGTTTCTTTACTCTAAGAAGAAAACTATCATGTCTTACTTCTTTCTATAGACTCATTAACAACTAATAACTACTTTAATAGTTTCCAAGCACTCCTCAAGTGTTATGCACAAAATTGAAAGGTTCAATACAATGAAACAAGGCTTAACGCTCAAATTTTGGTTGAAACCTTCCTTTTATGCTCTCATGGACTCAACAAAGGAATGATACAAATGCCTTCTTATTTCCACTTAGTTTAACCAAGATTCCTTTTTCATGAGTTTACACATTCTCTTAAGATGATTTCTCTAAGTTTTTATGGCTTGAAATGATGACAAGGGTTTCCTACAACTAAACCATCCTAAACCTCAGTCAAACTATTACACAACCAAGAGACTTGTAAAAATATACCACATGACTTGGGTCCTTTTGCAAGCTCTTAATTGCTACTATAGGTTCTCCATGATCCCTCAAGACTTTCTGAGCATAAAAATTACCAGTGAGGTTCCTCTACTCTTTCACCTTTGTCAATAACTCAAATTTCTCTTTGCTCTGCCTCCTGGGAGTAACCGATATATAGTCTCAACTATCACTGAAAGGATCTATGAAGGTGTAATAAGGCAAAAAATTCATAACAAATCATTTAACACTCCTTTAATTCAAATCTTTCTTAGTAACTCATTCTTCTTGCTTCTTAATCCCGATTGTACACTAGTATAGATTGCCACATGCTTCTCAAAAAGTACCACCACCAATAAATAACCAATATTAAACAAATGCATACATATAATTATTATGAATACGTTCTAAGATCCTTACCAACTTGTTGGGTTTCATAATGCAACATGGGTTGAAACCACGGTCGTGGGACAATAAGTCCCTCCTCTTTAATGGGAGAAGTTCCCTTATTGAAAGCATGAAAAACAAATGTACAAATATACAACTCTCAATGTTTGGACCCTGATATTTTGGAATTTTTTCATGCTTAAAAGATTATCAATCAGAAGGAATGGAAGAATATAGAGATGGGGGAAGGAAGAAAACAACAATGCTTTTGGGAAAAATAGATAACAAAGTATCTCCCTACTTACATTGAACCAAGAAAATATAGAAAAGGATCAATTACTTCACCACCGAAGCAAATCTGCAAACACAAAGTTCTGAGGATTACACAAACTAGAACACAAAGTTTCTATTGAATGCAAAATGATGATCCATTAAATGGAGCCGGAGAGAGAGATATAACAAGAAAATAAGAAAAGAAAGAACATCTATATTGAATTACTTAAGAATTTGCAACCTTCCCAGAAAACCAGAATCCCCCCTTTTTTCCCGTGGCCCAAACCATGTTCTTATAACAATTTGTATACATCCATACTTTGTCCCCAAGAAAATAATATCTCGAAAGGAATAATGTTTTTTACTGAGATCCGCTTTTGGAAAGTGACATGAAACAAACGCACTTATGAAAACTGGAGGTTCAAAAAGGTGAATATTTTGTCAGTTCAAGCATAATTATTTTTGCAGGGGGCATTTCATGATTTTCTTCTTCATGTGGTCCTGCCATTTCCACCTTTTAACCACTTTCATATCACTCAAGTTCTTGCTGGTAAGTTTTCTCCATTTTTATTACGTATGCTCGATAAACTCCCTTCTCTGATAACCAAAATTTCCATCCCTTTAAACTTATCAATTTGGCTCCATAATAAACCAAAAAAAGCATCTCATGGAGAAATGACAAGGATATAGAGAAAAAGAATGAAGAATGATCCATTTTTGTGTTTTGCAAAGCTCTGGTTTGTTAATGGCGTTAAAAACTAGATGAGTGCATTTGGCTATCTTTTCCCCCTTTACCTTCAAATTTGGACCCTACACATGGCAAGATCCAAGCAACGATGGCCTTGGGGAAGAAATTTGCATTTCCTGACATTTGGGAGAAAAAGTGTGATTTCTCATTTTGCTCCACCCCTCTGCAGCTCCACCAAAAGCCGGACACGTGATGCCATCTGAGTGGCTGAGGAAATGCGGTTCAAATCTGCCATTTAAACTCTTTTTAACAAAAGCTCAAATTCTCAAAAACCTCTGCCAACCCACTTTGACTTTTCATGTGAACACGTGGCACACCACGATTGGAAATGGGGTCATGGCTTAATTTGCAACATTTTAACCCTTTGGTGAAAAAGGCTCAAATTCTCAATTTCCTCCATAGGCCCGCTTATTTTGATTTCATTCTTCGACACGTGGCATCATGTGACTAGTTATGGGAATGCGCTTTAGTTTTATACTTTATCCACTTTTGAAAAGGGGAAAAAATCCAACTTTTCCTCGAAAGTCCATGCCCTCGCCATTGAATTTTCAACGTAGGCCACGTGTCCCTTTACGATTTCTTTATGCAAGCCTCAACTTAGAAATTTTCCCTTCACATGAGTGGGGCTGTGGGCCATTTTAGAACTTTTCACCCTTTCACCGTAATGCCTTAGAGAATAAAATGGATCAGTCGCCCAAACTTCTACCAAAACTGATCCAACCAATTAGGGACCGACGGGGATGCGGAGCAAATCTGACATTTTATTCAAAATCACCAAAAGTGATAAGTTCAAAAGGAACCCATTCGGCCACATCCAATGGGAAACAAATGCGTAGCTTCACCTTTCAAGCAAGAATTTGACGGGGAAAAGAATGTAGGAAGTTGCAAGAAATGGGAAAATGCCATTTTTGCTCTCGATGAAGAATTTATTTCTCTAGAAAAGGTTAAAAAAGATGCAAGGTCCCACACATTCCAAATGCATAAAATAAGAACTAAAATCATTTCCCATCCATTGAAAATAGGTAAAACATTTTAACGGCAAAGCAGACTAAGGGAATTTTGATTAAAAACGTCATGGGAAATGAAAACGAGCATATGAGGAGTTTAAAACATGAATTTCTTCTACGGCAGGGCTCCAATTTTCACGAATTTAGATTCGAAAGGGTGGGGAAAATTATGAGGACAACACAACCTCAAAACACCATTACCAACAAGGTTCAACCTTTGAAACACAAGCTATGTAACCCTTTAAAGCATCACACACAAATTTTAGTCTATAACATAGTAGTTTGTAAATTGAACTTCCTCTCCATTAAAATCTTAGAGCTCTCCTTTAATTACATTATTTTACCATTTGAATGATGGTATTTATACAATTATAAAATGATATATATACCTTCTCAAGATTGTTTCCATTCGAATTGAGACCTTTTAAGACCTTTGATTTCATGATTACCTCTTGTCACAACTCTTAAGGTTTAATAAAACCCCAAGGTCTACATTCCTATCAAACACATCATGAATCATATTCCTTTAGAGATCCTAACTCAAGCATGAGAAACCATGAATGAACAAGAAAGTACCTTAATTCTCCTAATTCAAGCCAAAAGCCTTCAAATTTGAAATTTTCACTTTTGGACGGAAAAGGAAATTTTCAAAATTGTGAAGGACTTGAACCAAGATAACTCACCTAGAAGACTCCTATTGACCTCATGACCCTAAAAACATACTAACAAACGAAAATTTATGATAACAATCCCTAATTACATGTTAGGGAGGATGCTCCTACATCATACTCCTAGGGAAAGAGAATATTTCCCCATGACTTGTGTTTGGAAACTTGTTTCTTTCTTCTTCTTTTGTTTCCAAATGAATATGACCTTCTTGTAGTGATCCTTAACTGCATACCATGCCTCCCATGTCTTCATGAGTTACTTCATGCTTCTCACAAGTTGTCTTGTATCTCGAAATGGCTATATGCTTGAGAAAAATGACGTTTCTAAGTTTGTGTGTTATCTTTCCCACCTTGTGCTTGAGGATGTAAAGAGTTGTTCCATGATCACATATGATGAATATTCATCATTTTTGAATGCTAAACTACCCATGTGTTCCTATTGTAGTCTTTATTGGTGTATTCCTTCTTCAAGATTGCAAGATACTAGTCTTTGTTTTCACCGATCACCTTTTCTTATTCTTCCTTTCACTTTCTCAACTACTAATCATGTATATATGACACTTAGAAATAAATTTTATTGATACAATGGATGTTCATCATCTTGCTTGATCTCTTAATCCATCTTCCACTTTCTTTATTTTTGGTTTTTCATTGTCTTGTCTTCTTGATATGTTTTTACACTCTTTTCAAAATTGTTTTCCCCTTTTCCAATGACTAATTTCTTCATGGCTATCATCAAGTGACTCAAATTTTCATTAATTCCTTAGTACCTACAAAATAAAAACTTTAAAGTCTGTTAGATTAAAAAATGGAGGCTTGAATGCCTCTTCCATATCTTTCATTTATGTCTTTCCTCACCTTCACTCATAGCTTCTTCACACAACTTGTTCACTTTGTATCTTTCTCCCTCACACTTTTCACATCACATTTTTCAACTTCAATTGCTATCTCATCACCCATTATGATTTTATTTTGATTCACAAGCAGTTCACTAGATGATTCTTCCGTCTTTCTTTCCTTTCTCTCTTGTTTCACCTTACCAACTTCATCTTTCTCTCTCTTGAATTCTTCTTGTCTTAATGTCCTCTCATTTTCTACACACATCTTATTTCCATCTCCTTTGTATGTTGCATACTTCCTCTCTTTTATTTTTTCCTTAGTATTTTCTTCAATCTTCTTTTGAGTGATTCTTGGTGCACCATTATTTCCTTGCGACATCAAGTTGTAAAAACATATTCAAGGCCTCTTTTAAGACCCCATCATATACCTACTCCCTTTATCCGTACCCTTAACTTACCATCTATTTCTTCTCATCCTTTTTTCTCTCATTAACATCATAAGATTCAATCTTCTCAATCCTTCTTGTTCTCACAAAAACTAAAAATATGCTTCCTTCTTCAAACTGTACCATCAATCTGAAAATCAATTGTTACATTAGATATATAAGGCTTAATATCCCTCGAATTGTCCCTTTACAAGCTTTTTTTTATCTCGCATCAAATATTTCTTTGCTGATAGAATCATGACCAATCATGTTTGTGGTGTTTGTTCTCCTTTAATGGGTAAAAGTGTATAGCTTACTCCATTTGCTAGAATAATGTAAGTGTTCTTTTTTCCATCATGTATTGCTTTCTGTCATCTTTGCCATGGTCTGCCCAACAACACATGACAAATATCCATAGGAACCAAATCACAAAACACTTTATCTCTGTATCTTCTAATATGAAAATCTACCTGACATTGTTCCCTAACCAAGACATGATATCCCTTTTGCATCCAAGATACTTGATATGGGTTAGGGTGCATTGTAGTTTTCAGTCCTATCTTTTCTACCATCTCAAAAGAAACAATATTTTTGTACTCCCACTATCAATAATCATGTTACAACATTTACCCTTAGCTTTACATACATTTCGAACAAACATCTTCTTTGAGTTACTTCATTCATCACTTTACCTGGTTTCAAAAGAACTCTTCTACATAAAAGAGACTTACCTTTATTTTGAAGAACCTGATCAACAACTAAGTCATCATAACTCATCCTTGTATTCATCTCATAACACTCATATGCCTTGTGTGTTGCAAATCTATGGCACATGTAGCATTTTCTTGCAAACGTACTCTATTACTTGTCTCTCTCCTCTACATAAGAATCATCTCATCTCTCATGCTTCTATGCATTTCTTCCATAGCTTCCAATATTCTCAACACAACCTCCATTATCTTTTCCATATTTTCTTCCTAAGATGACCTTCTCTCTTCTCTTACCTGTACCATTTTGGTTTCTTCCTGCAATCATTGCTCAAAAAAATAATTTCCTCTTTTCAAGATCCTATTACATGCTCTGATACCAAATGATGAAAAGCTATATCACATTTATTCTATTCAAAATGATTAGAATGATTACGAAACTCAAATCAGCCACACGGACCTTCAACCCACTATTTTCTCTAGTTCACCAAACCCCTTAACCATACAAATTTTGAGCTTAAATAATTAATGTGCTTATCCAATCATTCAACCATGTTATTAGACCCCATATTAACTCAATTAAATCATTATAATGATTCAAATCACTCACAAGGATAAACTTTCTTACCTTCTTGATAACCGCCATGCCCAAGCCTCTCAAGAAAATACCTAAGGTGGGTTCATGGATAAAATAGTCTAGGAATGATCAAAACAAAACATGAACATTTTTGGTTCCCTTTTAGATTCTTGAAGGGTGGGGTCAATTTTAGGTCTAAATTCCTTTGCTAAGTGCCTTTTCCTCTTTCATTCTTCCTTTCTTTGTTGAAGCCTTTAGTAGCCCTACCTAGACGGATTTTCAAGCATAACTTTAGTTTCATGACTCCATTTTACAAACAACTCATCAATCTAGATACCCATTTAGCCCTTATTTTTGTGTTCAAAATTCTATTGTGTCTTCCTTTGCAATAATTATTCTAAAAACCCCAATTACAATCTTGAACTACGTCATTGTTCTGTTTCTTTCCTCTAGGAGAGAAAACCGCCATGTACTACTTATTTCTCTAGGCTCATTAACAACTCAAAACTCCTTAAATAGCTTCCAAACACTCCTCGGGTGCTATGCATGAAATTGTAAGGTTCAATACAATGAAACAAGGCTTAAACCTCAAAGTTTGGTAGAAACCCTCCTTTTCTGCTCTCACGGACTCAATAAAATCTTTATAAATACCTTATGATTTCCACTTACTTTAAAAAAGATTCATTTTTCATGATTTTACAAATTCTCTTAAGATGATTTCTCTAATTTTTTTATGGATTGAAATGATTCCAAGGGTTTCCTACAACTAATCCATCCTAAATCCTAGTCTAAAACTGTGCACAACCAAGAGAATTATAAAAATATACCATGTGATTTGGGTCCTTTTCCATGATCCCTCAGAATTTCTGAGCATAAAACTTACCAGTGAGGTTCCTCTACTCTTTCACCTTTGTAAATAACTCAAATTTCTCTTTACTTTGCCTCATAGGATAGAGTTACTTAAATTGTCAATGTTTTCTAACCGAGATATAGTCTCAACTATCACTTTGAAAGGATTTACGAAGGTTTAATAAGGAAAAATATCATAACAAATCATTCGACACTCCTTTAATTCGAGTCTCTCTTAGTAACTTGTTCTTCTTGTTTTTCAATCTTGAATGTACACTTTGGCATAGACTACCACATGCTTCTCAAGGAGTACCACCACCAAGAAATAATCAATATTAAACAAATGCATGCATATAATTATTATGAATACATGTCTAATATCCTTACCAACCTCAAAACACTATTACCAAAAAGGTCCAACCTTTGAAACACAAGCTATGTAACCCTTTAAAGCATCACACATAGATTTTAGTCTATAACACAATAGTTTGCAAACTAAACTTCCTCTCCCTTCAAATCTTAGAGCTCTCCTTAAATTACATTACTTGACCATTTGAATGATGGTCTCAATAAAATTACCAAATTATATATATACCTTCTCATGACAGATCTCCATTCAAATTGGTACCTTCTAAGACCCTTGGTTTCATGATTAGCTCTTGTCACAACTCTTAAGGTTTAATACAACCCTAAGGTCTACATAATTAACAAACACATCATGAATCATATTCCTTTAGAGATCCTAACTCAAGCATGAGAAACCATGAATGAACAAGAAAATATCTTAATTCTCCTAATTCAAGCCAAAAAGCCTTCAAATTTGAAATTTTACACTTTTGGAGGGAAATGGAAAATTTCAAAATTGTGAAAGACTCGAACCAATATAACTCACCTAGAAGACTCCTATTAAACTCATGAACCTAAAAACATACTAATAAAGCGAAATTGATGATAAAAATCCCTATTTACATGTTAGGGAGGATGCCCCCGCATCAATTTTGAATCATATAGTAAAACTTTTGTGTTCACTTTCAATGTCTTATTTTTATTATTGCAATCATGTCATGCTTTTTGTCTAGATTTTTCTATGTTATGAGTCCATATCACATGTAGTATTCATTCATCTAATTATTATAGATTTTTATGCACTCGTTGATTAAAGACTCACCATCTAAATTAGTGATTTGTGTGATGGGTAGAGATGGTTCTATGAATTCGATCGGTAAGACTGTCTCTGTTTAATATAATTGGAAAGAGAGTTGTTTTGTTTAATCACTTGTATGTTGTTCTATATACCCATAGTACCATGAAAATTAATCATACTAGTATTTGTGTATGACATCGCAAATCTTTGTTAGAGTGTGACTTAGGATTTTTTTGAATGCCTCCACCATTCCATTGTCTTGTGGGTGATAAGGAGTTATTTTTGGTGCACAACCATAAACTCTTGCAATAATATCCTTATAGCTTCATTCAGAAATGTATTCCTCTATCACTAGAAAGGATTTATGGGAATCCATATAAAATAATTATATTCTCGTAAAGGAACCTTGTTGCGGTCTTCATTGTGCATTCCTTTGTTGGTTTTTCCTTTTCCCATCTTGTTAAGTAGTCAGTTTTTGTAATAATATAACATGTGTTTTTTCTTCACGCAATGGTTGATTGGTTCAAAAATTAAATCTTCCATTTTGTGAAAGGTTCTTGAGCTACTATTTTTATCAATGGAATTTCAATGTGTTTGTTTTGGTTTTTCAACCCTTTGGCACTTGTTCTATGCTCATGAATACTCCTTAGCATCCTTAAATATGGGTTTCCACCATAACCTTATAGTGAGTATCTTTCACAAGGTAGATTCTCTGCGTAATTTTTGCCTATAATTCCTTCACGTGCTTCGTGATGAATCTATTGTCATTCATGATCTATCACACATCACCTCATAATATCATCATGCCCCATTTTGTAGATTTTTCGCCTATTAATTGGTAGAGCACAACTTTAATGGTGGGTTTTTTATTTGACTAGTATTGTAGTCTTTCGACGCAAACCCATGTTGTATAAAATATACTACTTCTTACCATTCATTTGAATTTATTTGTATTTAGAACAATTGTGCATATTTCATACTCTCTTTTATTGAAGTGTTTTGTTCTCTAGTACTTATGTGTGACAAATGATTAGGTCGTGCATTGTTTTTTCTAGGTTTCACAACTACTCAAAATTGGAACTCGGAAATAGGATTACCCACTTCATATACTTCCATGTAGTCCTACCTTATTAACCAAGTATTTCAATTCCATGTGGTTTGTGAAGAACACAAATGGAGTCACCAACAAATAGTGCCTAAATTTTTGTAGCACATACTCCATTTACAACACCTCTTGTTCCGTGGATGTATATTTTTCTCAACGTGCATTAGTTTTTAGGGTAAAAAATAAATTGGATGATCAAATGGTACTTTTATTGGTTGTGCTAAGATGGCTCCAACATCGGTTCTTGATACATCTACATGGACATTAAAGGATGCATTCCAATTTGGGAATTGAAATATGGGAGGTTGTGTCAATTTTTACTTCAATCGTTCAAAAGTGATTTCTTGTTCAATACCCCATTCAAAATCTTCTATTTTGTGTAAAAAAATTCCAAGAGTGTTGTTATTTTGGCATAGTCTTTAATAATTTTTCTATAATATATGCAATTTCCTAGGAACATCCTTGTTAGGCCTATGTTAGTGTTAACATTATTTGTAATTAGTTTATTTTTATATTAAGAGTTGTTTAGAAACAACTCATAATTATAATAATTATTATTTGGTTTGTAAGTAAAGTTGTTACAACAACTTCACGTATATAGTTTTATATTAACGAGTTGTTAAAACAATACACATTATTTACTATGAAAAGGTCGTACCTGACATTTGGTATCGGAGCAAGGTTACTTTGTGAGAAAATTCAGGATCATGTTGTAGAAACATTTGTTTAAATCCCGTACGTGAGTATCTTGGCATGTATGAAAATCCTTGTTGTTTGGAGCCCATGGAGGAAAGACACGAACTGTTAAAAACTCGAAGAAGTTGCGTATGAAGAAAGGCATATCTCTAAGGAATGCATTCAGTTTTGTTATCTCATCTATTCCTCCCTACGACTAGACAAATCTCTGCAGACCTGCACAAAACAATAATTCATGTGCTCTGTAATCATTTGCATCTGAAAAACATAGAGATCAGGGACATCCCAACTGCTGGCAGTGACCAATCTATCTATAAATGTTGACGATTGGCTGATGCATGAATATCTGATTTCACCAACATACACAAACATTAGCGTGAATCAGAATAAAAGTGCATGTATTCTATTGTATTTCAGGTTTCATGCGGCTCTGCCAGGCCATCAAATCACCCATCTGTCAAGCCCATGTGTGGTGGATTCCAGTCATGCATGAAAATAGGGACATATAATTTGAAATTCCAGGCCTGCTCGTACTCCACATCTGGTCTCGATTTCCACATCCATTGACCTTGACACTCAGACGGTCAGACCACATTGCTGGCAGTCTACTGTTTCACAGATCTCACGGGCCATCTCAGTTATCTAAGATCAGTTTCAAATAAATTTTTATTTAAATTCATCCTTGTCATTACTCCATTTCTTTTAGTCATCCCGGTTAATGTCGTTTTTTTTTCATAAGTCTTTCAAAAGTAATAAATGTTTGTGATTCTTGCTTGACATTTGTGGAATTGTAGGATTCATCCCGTATGGTCTTTTTTGGACCAACTTTGCTCTATCGATCGATGTAATCTGTATTGTTCCCAATGATGAGTGTAACCACTTATTTTTTGGTGCCTTCTTAGAAATATATTTTCATATTCTCAATTTTTTTGATAATTTACGCAATCTCCTATTCACTCCAATAATCACCAATTATTGTTAGCTTTGGTGCTTCATCACTCCCTATAATGACTTGTATCACTTTTAACGGGTTAACTTGCGGTTGAAATCGGAGTTCCTTTTTCAATGACCTCTCTAGATCCATAAGAGATATCTACATTTAAATTATTATTTTCTACCCCTTCTTCTACATGTCGCAGTGCTTTTTCGTTACATTTACACCCCCAAGTCCTCTTTATCCAAATTTCATTATCTTCCTCGCTTGAATCATTATTAGTAAAGTCTTCTTCAATTTTTTTGGGAGCATGAGTCCTTTATCCTTGTAAAATTCAAGTACTCTTTCCTCCATAATTACATCATCCATAAATATATTCATTTTGATACATTGAAGAGGGTAATTCAACCTAGGGATTGTAGAGGTAAAATATAACATTTGTATGAACCCATTTTTATTTGCACTTAGGAATTGGTTTCTCTCGTGCAACTCGTAGCCAATGTACCGGCTCATGCCCAAACATTTTGTAAAATAATAACAAATATCTTCTCTCTGATTAATTCATACGGTCCACATAATACACAAATATATAGCTTAGGACATCCTTAATAATAGGATTCAAACCAAACAAACCTCCCATGAATATCTCTCAACAAATATTACTTACTTGCCAATATACGTGAGTTGTTTTAACAACTCAACAACTCACATTATTACACAATGTACACACTAATTAAATATGAATTCCTAACATTCCCCACCTTAGTGCGAACATGGGGAAAACCACCATATTCAACCAAAAACATACCACTCCATAGCCCTGGACATGGTCTCAATACTCAACATTGACTGTGGGAACTACATCATCCATGAATAGGGTCCCATCAACCTATTTAGGTGAATACATGAATTAGGACCCATCAACCAATTCACATCAACCATCAAGTCAATATGATCAAGAAAACTTCCTGCTATAGTATCAATGGTACAAAACTCCACATCATCATCATTATCACAAGGGAACCACAAACACCGTCTCTGCACACACAGAACAAGGATTCTCATATGTTCTTATTCATCACACATAAAAAAGGTGTCACTAAAGCAATTTGTGGCCTTTGAGGTAGTGATGAACTCAAGGACGTTGATTGTCCTCCTACCTCCATTGCCTCCATCCTCTAGTATCATTGCTTAGCTCAACCAAATTTTAATTTGAGGCTCCAGTTTGAAATGCCCCCCTCAATTTCAACTCGGACATCGGAGTTACACCGAAAATGCGTCCAATTGATATGCAAACAAATTGTTTTTTTTTTTCGTATTTACAATATTTTGACAATTTGACTATTTATATTGACATGACTCTAGAATTAAACAACCTTAGACAACACAATACACACACACTAGATATACAAAATGAGAACAAATTTGACTATAATGTTTATATTATAGACATGAATAAAAATATAAAGAGACTATTACTTACTAGAACTATGAGAACAATGAAGAGTTTAAAACCTATGAATTTTCAACATATAAAGATTTTGAAAATAAGACAAAAAGGATTAATAAAACTATTGGTATCTTTACCAATAATAAACATTCTAAAATATAAATTCTATAAAGCATGTTGACTCAACATTTACAAAGTTAAAAATAACTACAAATTCACTTAACTCATAAACTTTAATCTTAAAACATCACATTGACTAATAAACATAATCGACAAACTAAAGCTTCACTCGACCAATCTATAACTCAAACAAAACAAATACTTAACTTGGGAGCTAGAGGCATGGAACAACAAAACGTGCCAAGTGGAAAGAGTTGTAGATATCCACAATAGATTGGTAATAATCATTCCAAGTGTTTACACCACGTTATATGTGTATATGTATCCTCAAATCTCAAACCGTGTGGAGGAAATATATTTGCAAGTGAACCAATAATGCATAGAGATTAAATCCGTAAACTGATCACTAAATGATATCTCCATGGTTCTCAATGAGCTTATCAAAAAAACCACTTTGTGGATTCACAATGAGATCATGTGAGTGAAAGTAAATGTAAAGACATGTCTACTCAAGTTTTAAACAGTTATGTGCTCATTATGCAATGAATACTTGAGAAAAATATGGTCTTCTTGCCCACTTGCACGCTTTAACAAAAGCCGAAAGTTCAAACCCCACAACAACATTTCCAATACAACGCTCAGGAGCTTCTATAGACTCACACTTGGAATATTACACCCATTAAATTATAGCTTGCATATGCATAGATCAAAAGACTTTGAAACTAATACACAGAGGCGAAGAACTAAATTGCTACCGCTACATTTCTTATAATTCTCTATTACAAGCATAGTCTAACTGAGGGAAGAATGTCACTCGATACCGGATGAAGGTACAATAAAAAATTTGTAAAATAATAGAAAAGCTCTTCTCTCTTATTAATTCATACGTTCTACATAATACATAAATATATATCTTAGGATATCCTTAATAATAGGAGTCAAGCCAAACAAACCTCCCATGAATATCTCACAAAAATATTACTTACTTTCCAATATACATGAGTTGTTTTAACAACTCAACAACTCACATTATTATACAATGTATGCACTAATTAAATATGAATTCCTAATAAATATAACACATGTGTCCACAAATTTGATTTGATTATGTATGCCTTACTTTTCCATAGTTCTTTGCAATTTTTAAGATGTTCTTCAGGTTTGATGACACCACTATAGCTTGGGAATTTTCCGACCTCATTACTCTGCTCAAACCTAATGCACATAGCTTCCTTGAATTGGTCCCATGTCTCCAATAGTGTACTATGAGTGGCCCACCATCTTGTTATGGTTCCTTTTAACAAATATACTAAACAATTGATGTGTGCCTTCTTTGGTTGTATATAAGTCTCCATTTTTGGATGAAATCTTGTACATCTTCACTTCCATTGAATGTTGGCATAGGTTGGCTATTTTTATTACTCATCCTTTTGATATTCATACCTACATACTTGGGTGATAGAGCAATTGCTAACTTCTAAGCACATTGAATCATGTCACAATATCTTCTAATTAATTCATATGAACAGTGCATCCAATAATCACAAGTTTCACTTGTGGTATTTGATACTAATTGATTGTCAACCCACGTGATCTCTCCTTATAGTGTTGGTTCATAGTTCTCCATCCATGTACCTTGTATATTATATATGTGTTCGATATCATCATAATCTTATTCATTTTCAATGTATGGTGCACTCTATTTTGGGTCCACTGGGATTATGACTCACTCAGTTCCATTTTTGAAGCTTACATACCTCTTTTTGAACTAAAAGTCTCGTGTTATTTGTATAACACCGTGATCTTGTAAGGAGTGTTGGAATTTGTATTCCTTGTCCAAGGATATTAATTCAAAATCTCTATGGAACTTTATCCCCATGATACCAATTATAATATTCTTCAATACTCGATAAATTACGACCCATGTTTTTTTCCATAAACATAACATGTAGGGATGGGTGTAGCATAGGTTGGCCCATTTTTTCTAAGCATCCATGGTGAGGATATTAACTTCAAAGTGTCTATGTCTACTAGTATGTTATTAATATTCCACCCATATATGCAAGCATTGACCAATATATCGCGATCAAAATCTTATGATTTAGTGGAGTTGAAAATTTTCTTCTTCTCTTGTCTCATTTTTTTCCGAGCACAATCGTTCAAAGCTTATGTGAAAACCATTGACTCAACATAGGTAACTATTGTCTATTTTTTCACCCTTGCAAAAATTGAACAAATCAAATGAGTGTGGACTTGAGAACTTGATCAATTTTTTGTGCCGCTAAAGTCTAGATAAATCTGAAAAGAATTTTGAAGAGCCGCAGGTCAAAGGAACAAGGCCATGGAGGTCTTAAGCAAGCTGCAATACACAAAAAATAGAAGCCGCAGGTAAAAGTGCATAACTAAGAAGCTGCAGGTAGTAGTTGAGGAGTTAGTATGGCCATAGACTGCGGAAGTCACAAGTGCACATCAAATAATATCTGCAACACATTTCAAAAGTCGCATAAAACTAAAAGGGAAATCCACAGTAACAAAGAAAAACATTCGTTTTCTGCGTGAAGATAAAAATTGATATAACTTTCTATCCAATGATTTGATCTTTGCAAATATTATATCATTAGAGAAATCTCAACCTCCTCTAGGTAATGAAATCTCTATTTATCAATGCAAATGGAGGTAGATGGGTAGAACAGAGGGAAACGTCCCAACCATGTAAAAATTACAGCCCAAATGGTGCAACCACAAGAATTTAATGCAACATGGGCACCCATTTCTTCTCCAACAAGGAAAAATGTGTGGGGAAGTGGATTTTCAGAAGTGCTCAGACCATTTCAAGAGAATTTAATGAAAGTGGTTGGTGGGTGGGAGGAGGAATTCAAATTTCCCTCTATTTCCTTCTTGTTCTTCTTGTTCTTCCATTTTTCTATATATTGTAAAATGATGCTTAGTTGTAATGTTGGATACTTTGGGAATGTGAGGGAATCATTTTAATGCTACACAAGTGTTCTAAGAGTTGCATTCCTTGGATCATAATTATGTAAATGTGTTTACACCTCTTCCTTCATTGCAATGATATGTGCATTATCTTCAAGAAATAAAATTACTAGTTTTGTGGTTCGTTTCTGCCTTAGCTTGGTGTTTTATTACATTTCCTTGACTTTTCATTCACTTGCAAGTATGTTGTGTGTGTTCTTCTAGAATCTGTATCTCATGCATCATGAAGATAGGAATTTAGACATGGTTTTTAACCATGTCTTTAATTTATGCTCTTTTCATCTTCATTTTCTCCCATTTTCTCTCTTTCAGATGTATATTTCCCCTTATTTTGGTGTTATCACCTCTCTAGTTTAGGTTTCTGTTTTATGCATCTCCTTCTCACCCTGGTCCCTTGGAAAGTGATATTAGAGTTAGATAGTTGCATTTCAATTCCTAGGATTAATTTAGCATTAGAAATAGGTAGAGGAAGCCAACTTTATCCGAAGGTCTTTTTCAGATTTGAGTCCCATAACTTGGAGACAGTCCCATGTTGCCTAAAAACCATAGATTATTGTGATTTAGGATGGGTGCAATTTTTAGCTCAAATAGTTTTGGCATGTTTGGTGGGACATAAGAAATTAATATTTCCAATTTTATCAAGTTTGGATGTGTACCTTGGTAGAATTATAGCC
Organism: Taxus wallichiana var. yunnanensis; assembly: GCA_018340775.1. Lineage (NCBI taxonomy): Eukaryota > Viridiplantae > Streptophyta > Pinopsida > Cupressales > Taxaceae > Taxus > Taxus wallichiana. The sequence continues at coordinate 112,998,556 of CM031240.1, forward strand.
TTTAGAGGCTTTGTACCAACACATTCGGAAAATCCATTTAGAAAATCTACTTTTGGTTTCAATAGTAATGGTGATTCAAGTTCATGAGAAGGATCCAAACAAGGTCTAGAATGAGATAAGGAACATTCAAATACCTGTAGTTATCGTTAGGTAAAGGAAGAAGAGGAAAACGAGTCTAGAGATCACCATATCCACCAAAAAGAACTCTTTCAACTCCTCCACCTGTAGGCCCTTCTTATAATCCACAAGAGCTCTTAGACCCATCAGAATGGCTCAACAACCACCAAATCTATTTGTAAATTTCACGGGAAGAATTCCACTTGATCTGAATTCTCGTAATCCCATCCCATAGCAACTTGATGGGTCAACCATTAGTGTATTGGGAGTGATAAAATATCTTTAGTTAACCCTTCAAGCTTGCCCAAGCCTCACCATAACCCATGACATTTCAGTAATTGACCTGCCTCCCATGTTTTTCTAGATATTTCATTACCAAAGTAGGTGGGTATTTGTCTTCAGATTGAACTCACATGCTTTTGAGAACTAGATATGGTACAAGATTTACCATACAAGCCGAGTCCATTTTTTCTTATCATATTGAGTCATATGATCCCATATGTGTCCAATCAAATTGCCTAATACAAGAAGAACATGAACAAGGTTTGGTTTCGTAAGAGAATACTATCCCTTCTTCCATGCATGATTTATTGCTAGATGAATGGGTAGAGAGAGATCATAAATTTGATCTTTATGTTGAAGATCTTAAAACCTTTGAGACTGGTCTTTGTACTTATTGCATTCTCTAAGAAGAATTTATTAAACCCACACTATTTAAACAAGAAAAATAAAATTCTTCTTGAACTATGACGGATGTTTTTTTATGGTTTTAGAATTAGAAATGGAGTCGGGAAGGTGTGGTGCTGATTTATCCCTTGAACGAGAAATTATTCTTTGCTCATAGATTGCAATTTGCATGTTATAACAATGTAGCTGAGTACAAAGCATTGGTGCATGGTCTTCTAATTGCTAAGAAGTGGAAAATCAAGAAATTACAAATATTTGGAGATACGAATCGGTCATTCACCAAGTCGAGGTAAGTGTGCCATGAAGAAAAATATGTTAAATTCTTATAAACACGAGTTTGGGATATGCTAGAAATATTTGATGCCGGTAACCTACAAGTTGTGCCTAGAAAATTGAACAGGAAGTAGATCAAATGTAGCTCTTGGTTCTCAATTTTCACCGATAGAAGATCTTGTTAAAGGAAATGTCCAACATATCAAAATGGTGGTCAGGCCTTCTATTCTAGATAATAATGCCAGCTGGTAGGTGTTTGATAGTGATAAACAAATTGTCCAATTCATACAAAATGAAGCTGAATTTTCTTCAAAAATATAATTTGATTTGCAATATATTTATGGTGATCAAATTATTCAATTGAAATCAAATAAATTTCCAAAAGGATTGGTCACATTGGAACATATTTTCAACCCAAATGATGAATTCAGAGGTGATGAGAAGAATATGGTGGTAAAGTAGGAGGAGTGTCAAAGAGTTACAATTACTCTAGACAGAAAACTTCTTCTTGGAAAGGTATGTGATGAAAGTGAAAAACAAGATTTTATTTTCTTGTGCCAAAGATTCAAGTGATGTATTTTCATGGGACTATGAAGATTTAAAAGGATTTAATCTAGGAATAGTTCAACACTCTATTGATCTTGATCCCAACATTGAGCCAACTAGACAAAAGTAGAGGTCATCAATCCCACAATAAAACCCCTTATGAGGAAGGAATTATCCAAACTCATTCAGGAAAATATTATTTTTCCTATCAAGAACTCTACTTGGGCAGAAATTCTAGTTCCAGAATAAAGAAAATGGGAAAATCAGAATTTGTGTTGATTTCAGGGACTTAAATAAAGCCTCTCTAAAGGATCATTATCCTTTACCTTCTATGGAATAGATTTTGTAGAAAATAGTAGGATCTGAAAGGTTTTCAATGCTTGATGGATACTCAGGCTTTAATCAAATCAAAGTTAAGGAAGAAGATCAGTACAAGACTATGTTCACTACCAAATGGGAACATATGCATACCAAAAATTCCCTTTGGTTTGTCAAACACAGGTTCCACATTCCAAAGAGATATGAATATTGCCTTTAAGAGGTACATCAATGAATTCATCTTGGTTTACCTAGATGACATAATTGTTGTAGTTTTCTTGTTCAATTCAAATTAATGAGTTAGCTACTAAAGAAAGTACACAACTCAAAACATGGAGGGTTTAAGGTACCTTGAATGTGATGTGATGGATACGAGTGCAAAGTGAATGATGGATCCTCGTTATAGCTGATAACCTACAAATAAGATAAACTGAAACGAGATTGATTAGATAGATTTATGCAAGGGTTGCCCAAACAACACTAGATCCAAGAAGTGATTAGCTCCCTTTCACGATGTCAACCCCCATGCATTTAGAAAGAGTGAAATAAAGCAAGAAAAATAGATAGCATATAGAGACAAGAATATACTAAATCTGAGAAATAATTAAAATTGATCTAGAAGTTGATACGATTGGAATAAAAATAAATTAAAGGTTACTTGGTCTAGGTTGACGACGACCCAAAATGTGCACAAGTAGGTCGATGCCAACTGGATCTAATGTAAGGAACCTGCAACAAACCTACAAGCTCTTCTATGGTTGGATCTGGATTTAGAAGATGGGTCGGGTTGATGCTAATTGGACTGGGTCTACGATGATCGGATCTGGGTCTACGCCAACCGGACTAGGTCTGTGCCAACTGGACTAGGTCTATGCCGACTAGATTTGGGCCGGTAAAAATTTGAGGATGGATAGATGAAAAATGTGACCTGGTAGCAAATAGATTGGAAAAGAAAGCTGCTGGAGAAGCTTTGAGTATTAATAAAGCTGATATGAACCTGCAAAAGATTAAACATAGGTGATATAAAGATAATTTGATAAAAATATTAATAAATCAACATAAAAATACCGATAAGTCTCACGAACGATGATCATGAGCAATGCAAACATGTTGAAATGATGTTTGGGAGATCTGTGATTATTACAGAATTCTCAAGAAAGAGAGAAAGCTTGCAGTCGCAAGAGGAGGTCGGATGTTCACATGCATCGATGATTTTTTTGTAAGATAAGAATAGCTTTATAGGGTCGACGAAGAATGGGTCAATTTACCACCACCGATTATGGGGAAAGTTTCCCCAATGGGCAAGATTTTCTGATTTTGGCATGATTTTATGTTTTTAAGGATTGGCCGAATGATTTAAAGCATGTAGGTGAGATTGGATTGTTTGGGGATGAATTTAAGGTAGTTAGGGCATAAAAATAGATGGGAGAAAAGATTAGAAAAGAAAAGGGATGGATTTAGGATAAAATCATCCTAAATAGCAGTTCATTAGGAATGTGGATTATTTAATTAATTAATTAGGATTAATACATTAATGTTTATTAATGTGGATTAAAAGTGATATGATAAATGGGCAATTAATTAAATTAAGGGGATGTATTTAAATAAATATGTGCACACGGGCGATTAAGGGTATAGATACCAAATTTAGGTGTCTACATTTTTCCCCTTTTTATTGAGTGGTTTTAGCGCTTAGCTCATGAGACAAAAATGATTAGAGATAAATGGTAAATGAGAATTGATGAAAGGTAGATGGTGAGATCCCCCTAAAATGGGGGATTGAAGACGCCAAGGGGAATCAATGACCCATTTTAAAAAAAAGGTGGATGATAAATGGTAGGTGGATGAAGAACAATGGGTAAAATGATTACCAAGGCAAGATGACCCAAGCAACAAGGATTGTGATAACAAGAAAAAATATGGTGGTGACTTTAATATCACATAGGTAAAGGACAATTATGGTCTCAATGGATACAAGATACAACATTCTACAGGCCAATGAGTGGGTGAAAATCACTGTAGTATGGATGAAAACTACAATGACCAATGGGTCATAGAAAAAAATACATGTATGCGCAACTTAAATGCAAAAGGTATGCGAAATCCTTCATATTAGAGGAATTGAGTGAAAATGTATGGGTCCGTAAGGGACGAGGATGAAAGGAATGGTGCCCCAGCACAGGACATAAAAATGGCCAAGAAGGAAAAGTGAAAAAGTGAGTGGTGAAATAATATGCCCCAAGGGGGAATAAGTATGGCCACAAGGTGGAATTTGTGCATGGATTGGATAGGATCGTGAAATGAAATGCCCAAAGGAGGAGTAAATATGGCCCAGTGGGACTTTGAATGTATAAATTAATGATTTTAATGTAGAATTAAAATGCCTAGAGGGAAAATAAATATGGCCACAAATGTGGACTTAGAGATGAGGTAGACTGGATGAGATTAGGTGAGATTTGGATGAGATGCGACTTAAAAATGGAGACCTATGGGTATGAGTGACACTACGTCATCAAGGAATGTGAGAGGAAAGGATTCCTCAAACTGCATTGGAGGTAAACAAGAGGAGGATTCAGGTAACACAAGGCACATGTGACCAAAACATAATGTTAGCATATAACCAACGATAATTAGTTATACCAAAGATCATGAGAGAAAGACAGATGGGATGGAATCATAGACCTAATGTTGACACGAAAAAGGGGTTTGAGATGCAACTTGTACATGGGAAGAGGGTTCTCCATTAGTGGAGTTCCCTAAAACTATGCCCTAGCTCAGGGGAAGGGGAAAAATTAATGCTAAAATAAAACCGATCAATACGGGAAGATTTCTTAGGATGCTAATAAAATGGAAGGTTGATCAATGCGGGAAGCCTTCAATGCCATAAGAGAGTATCCATCCTTCGAGGGTATGGTCTACTTTATAATATATGTATATATATATATATATGGCAAGAGTAATATATATGATAGCCATCCTTTGAGGGATCAGTATATTTATTTTGAATTTAACTTTGATTTTTTGATTTGTATGCTTTTTTTTGCATGAACAACTATCCTTCGAGGGTTCAATCTGGAGCATCCTTTGATTTTGATTTTACATGGGGAAGATCTAGGACTAGCTAAGTAGACCACTTAGGAGGGGATAAGGATGTACAAGAGACACCCTTGGACCCTTTACATGGTTCCAATAGGTGAATGAGAGGGTGATGGATGTAATGATCATGGAGTTCTCACTGAGATGGGAGAACCTATCCATAAGGAAAATTCTATGGGAAGATTCGTGGTGCCCATATTTAAGGTCACGTTTAGGAAAGTAATGGAAGACCACATAATTCCAAATCATTACAATGAAATATGGAAGAGGCTAATGATGGAGGGATGATCTAAGGATATGACTAAGAGTTCACTAGAAGACACATTAACAATAGACTGGTCACGAGTGCAAAGTGTTAAGAGGTTCCAATTTTGGTTTACCCTAAAGGGAAGGAAAAATTTCCATGCAATGTCCTGATTAAATTCACATTTGAGATAAGATGACAACTTGATAGGGTGGGATATGATGAGATAGATGAATGAAGATAAAATTATGTGTTACCCTTAAGGAAGTGAAAAGGTGTGTCCCTAACGAGATGGATAGATGGTCCCCCAAGAGAGGGATGAATATGACCACAACGGTGGATTTTAGATGAGAATAAATGGTCCCCCAAGAGAAGGAAAATATGGCCACAAATGTGGACTTTGAAATGAAAATATGGTGCCCCAAGAGAGGCATAAGTATGGCCACAAAGGTGGACTTTAAAATGAGATGGGGACTCGAGACAAGATTAATTTGGATTTAAGATTGGATGAGATTAAATAAAATAATGTCAAAAGTGAAGTCCCTCAACATCAAGGGAGTTTTATGGATGGATAAGAGATGAATTGATGTGAAAGATATGCTCAAGGATGAGGGGAAGATGTCCCCCTAGCGAGGGATATTATATCACTATGGAAAAATTAGATGTGGATGTCGAAGGAGTTTAGATAGGATCATTTTGGATTTGGATTGGATTTGGATAAGATCATTTGATTCAAATTAATGAGTTAAATAATAAAGAAAGCACACAAATCAAAACATGGAGGGTTTAAGGTACCTCTAATGTAATGTGATGGATATGGGCACAAAGTGAACGATGGATCCTTGTTGTAGTCTGATAACCTGCAAATAAGATAAATTGAAATGGGATTGATTAGATAGATTTATGCGGGGCTTTCCTAAACAATTTTGGCTCCAAGAAGTGATTAGCTTCCTTTCATGGATGTCAACCCCATGCGTTTAGAAAGAGTGAAATAAATCAAGAACAACATATAACATGTAGAGATATGAATATACTTGAATCTGAGAAATGATTAAAATTGATCTAGAAGCTGATATGATTAGAATAAAAATAAATTAAAGGTTACAGTGCAGGTCGATGGTGACCCATAATGTGCATAGGTAGGTCAATGCCAACTGGATCTGATGCAAGGAACCTGCAACAAATCTGTAAGCTCTTATGTGGTTGGATTTGGATTTAGAAGATGGGTCGGGTTGGCCAATTGGAATGGGTCTATGTCGACTAGATCTCGGGTCTACGCCAACTAGATTGGGTCTACACCGACTAGGCCGGGTCTACGCCGACTGTTGGATTGGGGTTGGGTAAGGTTAAGGATGGATGGATGAAAAAGGTGACCTACAAGCAAATAGACTAGAAAAGAAGGTTCTTGAGAAGCTTTGAGTGTTACTAAAGTTGATCTAAACCTGCAAAAGATTAGACACAAGCAATACAAATATAATCCATTTGAAAATATGAATAAAGCAACATGAAGATATAAATAAGTCTCACGAATGATTATCTTGAGTGATGTAAGCACGTTGAAATGATGTCGTGGATATCTGTGATTATTGTAAGAATGCTAGGAAAGAGAGAGCTCATAGGTCGTAAGAGAGATAAGATGTTTGTATGCATCGATAATTTTTTTGGCAAGATAAGAATAGCTTTATAGGGTTGATGGTGACTAGGCTGGGTCGCCACCGATTGCGGGGAAAGTTTCCCCCATGAGCAATATTTTTTATTTTGGCATGATTTTATGTGTTTAAGGATTGGCAAAATGCTTTAAAGCATGTAGGAGGGATTAGATTGTTTGGGGATGAATTTATGGGAGAAAAGCTTAGAAAATCAAAGGAATGAATTTAGGATAAAAGCATCCTAAATTGCGGGTTCATTAGGGATGTGGATTAATTAATTAATTAAGATTAATAATTAATATTTATTAATGTAGATTACAAGTGATAGGATAAATGGGCATTTAATTAAATTAAGGGGATGTATTTAAATAAATATGCACACATGGGTAATTAAGGGTATAGATACCAAATTTAGGTGTCTACAAACATTATTGTCTTCTCAAAGTAGGACACAGATCATATGAATCACCCGAGAGACAAGTATTTGAGAGATGTAGAGAATTTGGGGTGTCTCTTGAAGAAATGTAACTTTGCAGTCCCGGGGTAAGCTTTTGGGGCACATTATTTTAAAATAAAGCATTGCTATTGATCAAGAAAGAATCTTAGCCATTTTGGCTCTTTCCTTTCCAACGACACAAGAAGGCCTTGCAGTCATTCCTTGGAAAAATCAACTTTATTAGGCATTTCATTCCTAAATTTGTAGGTTTGGTGAGGCCTATTACTCTTATGCTCAAGAAGGATTCAATTTTTAAGTGGACAACAAAGAGGAAAACAACTTTGATAAGATAAAATAGGAGGTTTCTCAAGCTCCTACATCGATTAACCCTGATTATGCCAAAGATTTCATTCTATATGCTTATGGGGCTGAATCTAGTATAGCTGCGATTTTAACTCGGAAGAATGATCGGGACCTGAGCAACTAGTGGCCTTCTTTAGTCAAACACTAAATAATTATGAGCTCAAATACAACCACATTGAAAAATAGGTGTTTGCTATCATGAGAGCCTTGAAGAAATTCAAAATTATGATTGCTACTAATCACATCAAAGTTTTAGTATCACATTCCAATGTCAGAGACTTCATCATGGGAGTAGAAATCAATGAGAAATGAGTTGGATGGGTGACTAAATTTATAAAATATGACATGACCATAAAAGCTACAAAATTTGTAAGAGGAAGGGTACTTTGTGTGTAGTTTGCTTTAGATGCTCATGATTACTAAGAGAATTCCTTCATGAATGAAGAGCCTTCAAATGTGGTTGAGTGATAGAGGGATGAAAGAAATGTATTCAATGATCAAAACTGTATTGCTGATATGGATAAATTTTTATCTACCGGTGCATGCCCTCTTAGCTTTGAACAAAGAAAAAAGAAGAAGTCTCGAGGCTGTAGTCTATTCCCTATGCATTGATTAATGACATTTTGTTCAAAAAACATATTGATGGAGTGCTTCTCGGTGCATCAAAGGTGACAATTTTGACAAGGTTCTAACCGAGATCCATGATTGTTTTTAGGTGGAAATTTTTTTGGTAGAGCCACAACCATGAAAATTATAAAAGAAAGATAATTTTGGCCTATGATGTTTGTGGATGCTCACAGATGGGTAAGAAAGTGTAAGGAATGTTCCCTATTTACTAGAAAGAAAAGGTTAACAGCCCTACCACTTCATCCGATCCAAGCAGATCAACCATTTGTTTAGTGGGGTTTGGATTTCATTGGCATGATCAATCTATAGGAATGATAAGAATATTTTTCCAAGCCACGATCTTAGATGATAATAACACACCACATTAGATTTGTAAAATAGAAGAGCTAAAATACCATATATGGAAATCCATCATAATCCATAATACTCAATACATTACAATAGAATGACTTGAACTACTCAATAAGAAATATGTACATATAGGAGTCCAGGAAGTAAAACTACTACCTAAATCGGTGGTGAAGAGCTCCCACTATCCGATACCGGTAGTTAAGTTAACTCCACAAGACTAGTAAGCTAACTCCACATAACTGAGAAGCTAACTCAACACAACTAGTAAGCTAACTCCACATAACAAGTACACCTAAGTAAGTTAACCCAACAAGTGTAGGGCTAACACACGTTTAAGAATTATCCTAATAAATAAATAAAATGATAAATAATAACCTACACTAACACCCTCTCGTAAGCATAACTTAGGTGGGAAAAAATAAGGCATTTCCTAGAAATAAGGCCTGATGAGGTACCCACATACAATAACTGGGAAAATTGGACACCGCAAGGTACCCAAAACTAGTAATAACAAATTAAAGAGAGAAAAATCCTACTGTAAGATATCCTAAGAAGCTCGGCTCCAAAAAATCATACAATGCTAAAAAAGTTGTGCGCACTATGGTCTAAATCCACTACTCGATCATAGAACTCAAAAACAATTGACACTAGGCTTCACCAAAATATCTCAATACAAGAGACTATCAATGGAGTGATGTCAAAAGTACGAAAAAAACACCAAACATAATTTGATCAATTACTACAAATAGGTGTGCCATGATCCAAGAACAACCAAGGAAACAAGGCAAGGACACGAGATCTAAATAAATAGGAGTGCCACGATCCAAGAAAAGCCAAGGTAACAAGGCAAGGACACAAAATCGAAGAAGCAAGATCAACTGCTACAAATAGGTGTGTCATGATCCAAGAACAATAACCAAGGCAACAAGGCAAGGACACGAGATCCAAATAAATAGGAGTGCCACGATCCAAGAAAAGCCAAGGTAACAAGGAAAGGACACGAAACCCAAAGAATCAATATCAACACCACACCCTCCCATACTGCTGAATGGGTAGAGTGACACCACATATCTGTATGAGTTTCCAAAATCAACTACTCGAACATTGACAAACTAACACTTGGGCTTCACTAGAATAGCTCCCCCACAAGAGAGACTGTCAACATGCCAAAAAAAGTGTCAAAAATACAGATCCAAAATATCTCAACAAATAAGAGAGATATAAATATATACACCCATAGATACAAGAATACAACACCCAAAAGTTTAGGATGTCGCTCAACTGAAATTGCGTCCACAAGTGATTACAACACCCTCCCAAATTTAGCACTTTATAATTGAGTGCATGTAAATATTACAATGAGTAAAAGTACCTTTTAAATTTGAAATATGTTTATAAAAATTTCACAAACACATAGATCTCGAAAAATACACAATTTCAAAAAAAGATAACCTTAATATGAGCTACAGATCAAAAGTTATGAGCTATAGAAGTTTTTGCTATTAAAATAATATTTTAATTCGATGTTTTTTAAAAAGGTACATGTGACACCTAAATGTCCAAAGGGTAAAATAATGCATCCACATGATACAGGCTTGCGACCAAAGGATAAAATCTTGCGCCCAAAACCTAAATGTCCAGAGGGTAAATCATTACATTTGGAGGGTACACGTCTATATCCAATGGATAAAAGAATGCACCTAGAGGGTATAAATCTATGTCCAATGGATAAAATAATACATCCAAGATAAAAAATATCCAGAGGGTAAAAGAATGCATCTAGAAGGTACACACTTATATCCAATGGATAAAAGAATGCACCGAGAGGGTACATATCTACGTCTAGTGGATAAAAGATTGCATCCAAAACAAAAATATCCAGAGGGTAAAAGAATGCATCCAAAAGGTACACACTTATATCTAATGGATAAAAGAATACACCAAGAGGGTACAAATTTGTGTCTAGTGGATAAAAGACTGCATCCAAAACATAAATATCCAGAGGGTAAAAGAATGCATCTGGAAGGTACACACTTATATCCAATGGATAAAAGAATGCACCCAGAGGGTACAGATCTGCATCTAAATTTGACTGTCTCAAAACATGGTTGAGTTTACAATTGATTCTATGGTTTTGGCACCTTCCAAATCCAATGGGCACCCCATTTTGCATAAAAAAGCATGTTGCGAAAAATGCTAAAAATTCCAAATACATGAAAATAATAAACCCTTGCTTGCAAAGAAAAACTTACAGATGGATGTCTACATCATCTATCACTCTGATACCATGAAAGAAATGATAAGAATATTGTTCCAAGCCATGATCTCAGATGATAATAACACACCACATTAGATTTGTAAAACAAAAGAGCTAAAATACCATATATGGAAATCCATCATAATCCATAATGCTCAATACATTACAATAGAATGACTTGAATTACTCAATAAGAAATATGTACATGTAGGAGGAGGGAAGTGCAACTACTACCTAAATCAGTGGTGAAGAATTCCTACTAACTGATACTAGTAGTTAAGTTAACTCCAAAAGAATAGTAAACTAATTCCACATAGCTGAGAAGCTAACTCAACACAACTAGTAAGATAACTCCACACAACTAATACACCTAAGTAAGATAACCCAAAAAGTGTAGGGCTAACACAAGTGTAAGAATTATCCTAATAAATAAATAAAAGGATAAATAATAACCCACACTAACACAATCCTCCTAGTGTTGGTCATAAATGTGTTTTAACAACAACAAACTATTTCACTAGGTGGACGGAAGTCGCGCCATTGAAGGAAGCTACTGAATTAGTCATCCTGGATTTTCTTGAAGAAATTTTTGCAAGGTTTGGCGATTCCGCAAGCTATTATTTCTGATAATGAAAAATATTTCTTGGGATCCAAAATTTCTAATTGGGCTCTTGGGCTTGGGATCTATCTTAAGACTTCTTCAACTTATTACCCCCAAGGTAATGGATTGGTAGAGTCTACTAATAAGAATATAATCAGGATCATGAAGAGAACAATGGATATTAATTAGAGACAGTGGCACTCGAAGGTGAGAAATTTTTTCTAGGAGGACATGATTATAGTAAAGAAATATATTGGAACTTCTCCCTATAAACTAGTATATGTTAAAGAAATAAGATTTCCAAAGATCACCGGAATTGCGTTCACTTGAATTAGCTCGGTAGTTGGAATTTGAAGGTGCAGATCAAAGGAGATCGGGATGGTGGAGTTGGTAGAACTGGAAGAGTTAAGAAATTCCACTATGATCAAATTATAACAACATCAGAAGTTAACCAAATAGTGGTTTGACAGGAAGGCTAGGGATCAAACATTTAAGGATGGAGATCTAGTCTTGAAATGGAACCCAGATGGAGATAAACCAAGGAGAACTCCAAATTTGATGCAATCTAGAGTGGATCATACATCATCACTACTTGCAAGACAACTAAATCATTTGAGTTATCTGATCTTGATGGGAATGTGTTTCAAATCCTAGTAAATGGGATTTACCTCAAACCCTCTCATTAAGATATTTCACGCATCTTGTACATAATAGATTAGTTTTCATTCCTCTAAGTGCTTTCGGAGATTGTTTTGCTGATAGTGTAGGTTCCTTTCCCTAAGTGATTTGCACATTTTGTTTCTCAAAGATGTTTTGGTGCATAAATTTCATCGTACTTCCAAATTTTCTAAAGAAAGAGGTTTAAGGAATCGGGGATCAGTTGCAATCATCTCAAAAAATCAAACATAGAGAAACTAAATCAGATTTGGGAATTCAAGTTCGTTTCATATCGGTTTTCAAATTATCGGGATGAATCTATGCCTAATGGATGTTGCATTTCCATTGATCAATTCATCTAGCAAGAATATATTCCTTTTCATTTGCCAAAAATGTTTTCCATGTTTACACCCTTGCAAAATTGAAAAACTTAGATGAGTGTGGACTTGAGAACTTGATCAATTTTCGGTTCCACGAGTCTAGAGAAATCTGCCAAGAATTTTGAAGAGTCAGTAGGCCAAAGGAATAATTCCATGAAGTTCCTAAGCAAGTCACAATACACAAACAATAGAAGCCATAGGTAAAAGTGCATACCTAAAAATCCGCGGGTAGTAGCGGAGGAATTAGTAAGGCCACAAACTATGGGAGTCACAAGCCACACATCAAAGAATATCTATGACACATTTCAAAATATACGGAAGTCAAAAGCATTATAAAAATAAAAGGGAAAACTCATGCATAACAGAAAACAACAATTTTCAAACACGAAACTGAAAATGGATATAAATTTTGATGCAATGATTTGATATTTACAAATCTTATATCATTGGAGAAATATCAACCTCCTCTAGGTAATGAAATACATATTTCTCAATGCAAATGGAGGTATATGGGTGGAACAGAGGAAAAATTCCCAAGCATGCAAAGGTACGATTCTAGGCAGTGCAACCACTAGAATTTAATGTAGTATGGGCACCAATTTCTTCTCTAGCAAGGAAAAAGGTGTGGGGAAGTGGATTTTTAGAAGTGCTTAGACCTTTTCCAGAGAATTTAATGAAAGTGGTTGGTGGGTGGAAGGAGGAATTCAAATTTCCCTCTATTTTCTTCTTCTTCTTCTTCTTCTTCCATTTTTCTATATATTGTAAAATGATGCTTAGTTGTAATGTTGGATACTTTGGGAATGCAAGGGAATCATTTTAATGTTGCACAAGTGTTCTAAGAGTTGCATGCCTTGGATCACAATTTTGTAAATGTGTTTACACCTCCTCCTTCATTGTAATGATCTGTGCATAATCTTCAAGCAATAAAATTACTGGTTTTGTGGCTTGTTTCGCCTTAGCTGGTGTTTCATTTTGTTTCCTTGCCTTTTCATTGACTCGCGCATATGTTGTGTGTGTTCTTCCAGAATCTGTATCTACTATGCATCATGAAGATAGGAATTTGTACATGGTTTTGAACCGTGGATTTCATTTATTCCCTTTTCATCTTCATTTTCTCCCATTTTCTCTCTTTCAGAAGTATCTTTCCCCTTATTTTGGTGCTATTGCCTCTCTAGTTTAGGTTTATTTTTATGCATCTCCTTCTCACCCTGGTCCCTTGGAAATTTAGAGTAGAGTTAGATAGTTGCATTTCAATTCCTAGGAGTAGTTTAACATTAGAAATAGGTAGAGGAAGCCAACCTTCTCCAGAGGTCTATCTCAGTTCGAGTCCCACAATGTGGAGATAGTTGCATGTTGCCTCAAAGCCCTAGATTCTTGTGATTTAGGATGGGTGCATTTTTGAGCTCCAACAAAGTAACATTCCTTTAGTGTGCGAAGTTTACATACTTCTTGAAACTCATTTTACTATTTATTTCTTCAATGGGATCTTCATGTTTTTCATTCTCTAACCGCACATTTTCTCATAGGAACTCAATTTCTCCTTGGACCTCTCAAATCTGGTCATTTTCTTCTTAAAGTATTTCCTTTTTTCTATCAGGTATTTAGGTAAGTTTATTTTGTATTTGGTTCTAGAGGTGTTATGTCGTCTATAATGTTATATGTATTTTTACGGTTATAAGCCCCATGCATGGTTACTTTGAGTCTTGTTGAAGCTTTAGCTTGTGGAGCAATAGCTATTGATTGACATTCATCAACTATTTGGTGTGAGATCTTAATCATTCCTACACCTTTTCAGATTTTCTCCTTTATAAGCACATATAGATCCGGGAAATATTCAACCTTATGCTCTTTTTGGTAGTGTGTGCATACTAAAAAGGTTGGAAAATCATGGTGATAGTGGTCCAATGACCCGCACTTATATAAATTTCATTGTGGGAATATTCCGCACTCCACATACACCTTGAATTTGGCCACCTCATCCTCTATTGTATCCTCCATATCCTTATTGATTACTATCCACGCTTGCTTGTTTGAGTCCCAATGACCTAGCTTTATGGATGTGATCAATTATAAAGAATTTGGATGTTTCATATGTATGTGCATCACAAATCTTACATTAGGTTGCTAATTTCTTCCGGATGGTGCATTTTAGTAAGGATAAGTTCCATGCATCATGACTTCCTTCACATATTTCACAAGATATCAACACAGATTTTAGATTTTGGTGTGGAAATGTATTCTTGATGTGGACTTCTACCTCACAATCATTACACCACACTCAATTTTGTATGTTGACCAAATTTCCTCAGTTCCTATCCATATTAATGAACTAGTACTTAAATAAAATAGGTAACTCAAAACATGAAAGGGTTTAAGGTACATCAAGATGACAATGATGATGTAGACGAATGCAAAGATAGATCCTCCTTGTTGCAATCTCGATAATGTGCACTGTGAGAAGACTAAGAAGAAAAATGGATTAGTAGATATATGGAGGGCTGCCTGACTAAGTCAGCTCCAAGAAGTGTGAGCTTCCTAGGATGGATGTCAACCCTCTTGTAGATAAAATAAGATAAAATCGATGATAATGGATGTGGATAATATGTAAAATCTGATATAAATGGAAACTAAAAATGCTGATATATAAGGAAAATACATATCTGATCAAAATAGATATAAACCAAACCAAACCTACACGAATCAACAACAATTTGGGCTAGATGAGAGGAACCCAAAAATCTTCTATTGTGGATGAAATTATGTCAAGAAATAGGGTGGTTAAGGGAATCAAAAGAGCATTTGGATAATACTATGATGATATTGGTGGAATCACAATGACATTAGGATGGTATTATGATGATATTAGTAGAATTACAAGGGAATTAGGATGATATTATGATGATAAGTGGAATCACAAAGGGCATTAGGATGGTATTATGATGGTAAGTGGAATTACAAGAATGCTATAGTTTTTCTATGATTTCTAGCTTCTTTGAAAGAGAAGGGAAGGCTCTTATTTATAGCCTGAGGATGTGATTAATTTAGGTAATCATGATTTAGAAAAGCTACCCTATTAGGTGAATGAGGTTTAAATTTGAATATTAAATTCAAAGGTGGATTGCATATGGATTATTTTTGAATATTAAATTCATGAGTGGATTGGATATGGATTAAATTTGAATTTTAAATTCATGAGTGGATTGCATATGGATTATTTTTGAATATTAAATTCATGATTAGATTGGATATGGATTACATTTGAATTTTAAATTCATGAGTGGATTTGATATGGATTATTTTAGAATATTAAATTCATTGAGTGGATTGATATGGATTATTTTTAATTTTAAATTCTTTAGTGGAATGACATGTGTTACTTTTGAATTTTAAATTCTTTAGTGGAATGACATGGATTACTTTTGAATTTTAAATTCATAAGGGATTAATTAATCAATTAACATTGATTAATTAGATATGTATTTTTGGTGGGAAATGCAATTAATTAAATTTTGGAGGAAAAGGAATTTGAATGAAATTAGGAGGGAAAAGGAATTTGAATGGGCAAGCCTAATGAAGGAGAGCAAATGCGGGGTGAAGTGGAGGAATAACACCAAAAATTGGTGTCTACATTTGCCCCTTTTTTATGAGTGGTTTGCGTTGGGCAAGCCACGAGACAAAAATGATGAAGTAATGAAAAGATGATTGATTGGGTGCTTCCCCTCAAACTTGGGATTAATGAAGTAAGGGACGTCGATCATGAGTTTGAAATAGATATATGAATAAGGATGAGAATAGATGATGAAGGGATAAGATATCCCAAACAAGGATAAACAAAAAAGGAAAATATGGTAGTGATTACGATATCACATTGATAGGGAATAAAGGACAGTCTCAATGGAGATGGCACGACAATATCCTATGAAACATGAGTGGTCAAAAATCACTACAATATGGATGTGCGATCCATGAGACTAACGAGTCAAAGGTGGACATGAAAAATATGTGCAAAAAATGCAAAATGGATGTCTAGACAAGTGTCTTACAAGTTGTGGGGAAAAGAGGATGTGATATCCTTCATAAATGAGGAATCAAGAAAATATGCATCTAGGTACTATGAAAGTAGTGTTCTTTCAAATAAAGTAGACGGAATGGGTGATTATACCCCAAGAATAGGGATTTATGGTTGTGAAAATATATTTATGAAGGAAGGTAGTCCTTCGATAAGAAACTATTAAAGGAAGAAAAGAGAAAGCACTCTTATTACTCATGCGAATGGGGAAGAATTCAATCTAATTTTGCTAAGAAAAATATAGAGAAGATGTTTGTTAGGGAGAATAGAAGGTGATAGGTGATGACCATTATGGTATCCTCCAAGAAAAAAATTCCATGGGAATATGTGATGAGGGATATATGTGATGATGCCCCCTCGAGAGGGTTGATGAAGAATGGAAGAGACAACAGAGCTCCCAAAAAGAGGATAGGTCAACTCTACAGAGAGGAGGACGAGAATGGGGTGTAATGGAGAAGTTAATTTTTGTAAATGGGGAGATATTTTAATCGACCTTGAATGTTAAGTGTGAAGATGTGTTTAAGAACGTAATGATTGATAGTGAAAAGAGAGAAAAAGGTAATGGACAGGAGGAGTGGTTGATTATGGGTAAGTGAGGAATGAGGAGATAAAATTCAGAGGTGAAGAGGAAAAAGGTATGGAGTAGAGAGGACGTGGTGGAGGAGGAGAAAAATAAATGAAAGAGGTGGAAGAGAATAATAGAGAAGGATGATATGAGAAGAAGGTAATGAGGAAGGATGTACAAGAAGAATATGAGATGAGAAGAGAAAAGGTGATAGAGTAGAGGGTGAAAGTACCAAAAAAGAAGGAGAGAGATATGGATGAAGGGAGAGACATGATGGAAATAATGGAGGACATGAGGAAAGTGAAAAATGTAAAGAAGATGAAATAGATCATTGATAGAACAGAGAAAAGGAAGAAACTAAGTTAGGAGGAGTAAAGAAGACAAGGGCATGGAACATAGTAGATAGAGAACAACATAGGAGAAAAAAGAGGTGGAAGAGAATAGTAGATAAGGATGATAGGATTAGGGAATGAGGAAGAACAAATAATAAGGAGAAGATGAGATGAGAAAAGACAACATAATAGAGGGTGAAATCAGGAAAAAGGGAGAGAGAAGTGCAAAATGAAGGTAGTGGAATAGAAAAGATATGGTGAAGGAGGTGATGAAGATGAAGGGAGAGAAAATATGGAAAATAGAGGAGATGAGGAGATAAATTATGGAAACATGGAGGAGATTAGTAATATGAAGGGATATAAATTATGGAAAAAGAATTGAAAGAAGAGGAAAGAGACGATAGAATATAAAAAAGAAAGAAACTATATAAGTAGGATATGAAGAATACCAGAAAATAAAGAAAACATGGTGGAGGAGGAGAAAAATAAATGAAAGATGTGAAAGAGGATAATATATAAGGATGATAGGAGAAGAAGGTAATGAAGAAGGACGAACAAGAAGAAGATGAGATGAGAAGAGAGAAGATGTTAGAACACGGGGTGAAAGCATAGAAAAGGGAGAGTGGCATGCAATATGAAAGGTAGGGGAAAAGATAAGATGTATGAGGGAGGTGATGAAGATGAAGGAGAGAAATTACAGAAACATGGTGGAGATGAGGAAGATGAAGAATTGAAATAAAATGAAAGAGATGATAGAATGAGAGAAAAGAAAGAAAGCATAGAAGTAGGAGGTGAAGAAGACAAGGGTAGGAATAGATTAGACGCGATGGGTCTAGAGAAAAGAAATGAAAGGGGTGGAAGAGAATAATATAGAAGGATGATAGAGAGAAAAGGTAACGATGAATGATAAAAAAGAAGGAGAAGATGAGATGAGAAAGGGTGATAGAGGATAGGGATGAAAGCAAAAAAAGGGATAGAGATGTGCGAAATGAAAGTAGAATAATAGAAAAGATACAATGAGGGAGGTGATGAAGATGAAGGGCCAAGGAGAGAAATTATGGAAAAATGGAGGAGATGATGAAAATTAAGGGAAAGAAATGATGGAAACATGGAGGAGATGAGGAAGATGAAGAATTTAAAGAAGAGGAAAGAGACGATAAAATAGATAAAGAAAGAAAGGGGAAATATAGAAGATGATCAAGAAGATATGAAGAAGAAAGGAAGATAAACTATTACTGATATGCATGGAGATCCATGTCGATGATAAAGGGGAAAAAAATAGTGGGATAATGAGGAAGAGATAGGGTAACAATGGGAAAGTAAGAAGGGGGCACAAGGAAAAAAAGGGAAGAATATGTAAAGAAAGAGAGAGACAAGAATGAAGATTTGGAAGGAGAAGAGGATAATAGAGAAAATGATGCAGAAGGAAGGGAATGAAGAATGGAGATATGATGTGGAGAGTGGGTAACATCATAAAATTAGTGAGGAGAAAGAAATAAGGGATGGCATGGAGTGGAAAAGCTATAGCAATGAATGAGATGAGAATAAGAGGGTTATATGATGAAGAATGGAGAGGTGGAAAAAAAAGTGACAATAAAGTGTGGAGGTGGAGACAAGGAAGGGGAGGAAGGAGAGAATGGGTGATGGAAGAGGAAATGCTAGTAAAATAACATTAGAAGAAGACTAACAATAATCATTGTTGGTGAAGGATGAGAGGAAAAGTGCAGAAAGGTAAAAGGGAATGGGGAATGGAAGAAGAGGCAATGCCAAGGAATGGACATTAGGGGAAATGAAAAATAATTATTGTTGGTTAAGGAAGATGAGAGGAAAAATGAAGAAGGGTAAAAAGGGAATGGAGAATGGAAGAGCAATGCCAATGAAGAGACATTTAGGGAAGACCAACAATAATTATTGTTGGTGCAAGATGGGGAAGGAGTGGAAAAGAAATGGAGAAGGATGAAGAGAGAGTGAGAAAGGTAGCAAAGAAGTGATGTGGAGTGATTTTTAGGGGTCGACCAACAATAATAATTATTAGTGTGGAAACTAAAGATGATCATGAAATAATTTTAGGGGGAGACCAACAACAATGACAGTTAGACATGAGAGTGGATATGTGGGAGAATTCGAGAAGATGGAGTGGAAAGAGTAAAGAAAGGAGGAATGATGATTTATGAAAAGATGAAGGAGGAGAGGATGTGGAGGATGAGGATGAAAGGTGAAGGTGAAGAAACAAGACATGAAAAGAATGGTAGGAAGTGGTATGAAGGATGATGGATCAAGGGAGGGGAAAGGAGTAAATTGCAAGGGGAGATGGTGTATGTACTTTGCGATTTGATAGGTTGAGAGAGGGTAACGGTAGGAGAAAAATTTTAGTTGGTAGGGAGACTAAGAGGAAGAAAGGAATCAATGGAGGGGGATTATGAGTGAGTAGAAGGCATTGTCGGAATGACATGTTTACTTTGAGTAGAGATTGCCATGTTGCGTGAATAGTTAAGTAAAATTTCCAAGATGGAGATGAAAAGACACATAGGATGGTGAGAAGGGTGATGTTTGAATGGTGAGAATAAATGGTGATGTGGGGATAAGTGATGGGAGGATAAAAGTGATGAGGGAGGATGAATGGATCAAATACATGTTGACCATGGTGGGGGATGAGGAGTCTATAGGATAACAAACTCTCCTTGAGAGGGATCCTCAAGTAGGATTCTCAAAAATTGCAATGGAGATCAAGTAGAATTCCCAAACCGAAAGGTGTATTAGAGATAGTGTTCATAGATGTTAACAAATTCATGGAATTATGGATGATTGTAAGATATGTCATCCTTAAAAGTAAACATATGGATATAGATTTCATGGTTTGAAATTAGATATGCAAGAATGAAACCTTGATACGAGGTGACTGTAACAAGATAAACAACACATAATCGTAGGAAGGAGCATATGAGGAAACCATGCTTTGAAATGGATTGGAGGTAAACAACAAAGGGAACCACTCAAGGCATTGCACTTATAGCCAATAACAAGTGTTAACACATAACCAATGATAGTTAGTTATACCAAAATACCATGAGGAAATATGGATGAAATAAGCTCATAAACCTAATGTCGACATGACAAAGGGGTTTTAGATGTAACTTGTATGTGGGAAGAGGTTCTCCATAGGTGGTTGTTCCTAGGACTATGCCCCCCAGACTCTATAAAGGGAAGGGGAAAGATGAAAATTGATCAATGCGGGAAGTTTGCAATGTATGAGAAAGATGATCAATGTGGGAATATTTCTTAGATGTTATGATATATAGAAGGTTGATCAATGTGGGAAGCCTTTGTTGCCATGATATAATAGAGTAGCCATCCTTCGAGGGTATGGTCTACTTTTGATTTTTATTTTGGATTTTTTTACTTTTCTTTTAGATGGAAGGATAAGATATGCATGATAGTTGTCCTTTGGGGGATCAGTCTATTTTTATTATTTTATTTTTATGAACAACTGTCCTTTAAGGGATTAATCTATTTTTGGATAAGATAGCATGAGATAGAGCATCCATAATTTTGACTTTCTTTTTTTTTTTTTTTTTTTTTGGGGAAGAGTTGGGTATAGCTAGGTAGACCACTTAGGAGGGGATGATGATTGTACAAGTGACACCCTTGGACCCTTAGCATGGTTCTAATAGGTAAACAAGAAGGTGATGGGTGTAATGATCATGAGTTCTCACCAAAAAGAGAGAACCTATCCATAAGAAAAATGCTATGGACAGAGTCATGGTGCCCATATTTAAGGTCATGTCTAGGAAGTGATGGTAGACCACATAGTTCCATATCATTATAATGATAGATGGAAGGGGCTAATGATGGAGGAATGATCTAAAGATATGACTATTTTCTCATTGGTAGATATGTTAACAATAGAATGGCCTTAAGTGAAATGCATTAAGAGGTTTTATTTCTGGTTTTCCATCAAGGAAGCCAAATGATAGGCCCCATACCCATACTTATGCGTGATAATGTAAGGTCCAATCCATTAGGAGAAACTTTCCACATTGGATCCTTTCTAGAGTAGTGAAATTATGATTTTATTTTAAGACAAGGTCACCAATTTTAAAGTCATGTTCTTTGAGATGCTTGTTATAAACACATAATTGATGTGATCTTGATGATGCTGAAGAGTAAGAAGGTGGCGATCATCTAACAACTCAAGTTGTGTTAGATGCTCTTGACAATATTCATCATTAGAAATGAAGTCACGAAGAGACACACGTAAGGATGGAATTTGAACTTCAAGGGAAGAATGGATTCAGAGCCATATACAAGAGAAAGGGGTAGCTCGCATGGAGGTATGGATGCTAGTCTGGTAAGCCCAAAGAGTGAAAGGGATATGGAGATGCCAATCACAACTTGATCTATTGATAATCTTGGCAAGAATGTTACGAAGAGTTTTATTAGTTGCTTTGGCTTGGCCATTAGCTTGAGGATAATAAGGAGAGGAGAAGCTAAGATTGATATTGAATGAGTCATAGAGATTCTTGACATCTTTTTTTTTTAAGGAATTTCTATTGTCCATGATGATTTTATGAAGGATGCCAAGTGGCAAATGATATGTTGATAGATGAAGTTAATGATTTGATTAGCTTTGGTTGAGGTGAGTGGAATCACTTCCACCCACTTGGTGAAGTACTCAGTCATGGTGATGATAGAATGATGATGCTGTGAAGAATGAGGATTGATGGTACCGATGAGATCAAGGCCCCATTGCGAGAAGGGCCAAAGGTCTTGAGATGGCTATAAGGCCTGGCTAGGAATGTAGACAAGATTGGAATGTTGCTGACACTTGACACATTTCTTAACATATTCGCATCGTCTGATTGAGAGAAGGCCAATAATAGCCAAGGTGAAGAATGCACTTAGCAATAGCTAAGCCACTAAAGTGTCCACCACAAATTCCATCATGGACTTATTGGATAGCAAGTAGATTCATGGGATTTAAGGCATTGAAGGAAATACTTGTTGAACCCATGTTTATAGATAATGTCGAAAGATATGACATAATGGGTTAGAATGTTGAAGAAATGACAACTCTACCATTATTAGATAAGTCGGAGGGAATAATGGATTTGGATAGATAATCAAATATTTGAGATTAATAAAGATCTGATGCGCTAGATTCAACAAGATTGACGTATGCACTAGATTCAACAAGATTGATGTGATGTAACTCATGAACGTGAGATGGAAGATCACGAAAATGAACAAACAAAAAGTTTGGATTCATTTATTGTTGATGGGATGAGAGATGCAAAATATGCCATCGTGTTGGTGAAAATATTAGATGATCGAGGGATGGCTTGGATAGTGTAAGAATTAAAGGATTCAAGGAGAAAGATAACAATGTCCTTATATTTTTGAAGAACATCATTTTTACATTGATAATATCTTGTAAATTGTTTGATGATGAGCTCAGAATCCCCATAGATATCAAGGATTTGGACACCCAAAAGGATGGCAATTTTAAGGCCCAAAATGAGAGCCTCATACTCTTCCATATTGTTAGTGCACTCAAAGTCAAGATTTTGAGTGATGGGGATAGGAGTATCCCAAGGAGGAATGATAATGACTATCACATCCCCCTTTTGTGACACTTAGAGCCATAAGAAAAGAGATTCATCTTAAGAGGAGAATCCTCATGGTGGAAATTGATGGATTCATCTGGAAACTACTCATGAGGAATATGAGCATTAGAAAGAGGGGCTTCAACTAATTTTTCTCTAATATATTTCCCCTTGATAGAATTTTGAGAGATTAACATCGAGGTCAAACTTAATCATGAGGAATGAGCCATTGGTGATGCGATTTTATGATAAGGCTTAGAGTGCATCATTTTGATAAGATGAGAGCTAGTGACTACATAAGTCTTGTGATTGATAAGATTATAAGAGCAGCACAAGATTTACACTGAATAAACACATAGAATAATCTTCTTCACACCGTATATTATCTTCTCTATCAATAGATTACAAATATATAGGAAAATACTTTCCTATAAACAAGGTGATGGTCTCATGTTTAACTCAACCATCAAAACTCACGTGAGAGAAAAATAATCCCTAATTCTATTTGTTATATATTTGTTATAACAATATATATGTATAATAAACTAACAACCATGTGAATACTAATTCCTAACATTCCCCCTTAGTGTTTGGGTAGCAAAAACATCTATTAATCCTAATATGCTCACCCCTTTGGCATGTCCAACTTTGTGACTCATGATTGATCCAAAAGAAAGGCTCACTTTCCATGGTTTGCTAGGCTTACAAAACTTTGACATGAAAAAAACCTCATCAACTATCCACATCGTGTGGTTTTCTGATCCTCCCACAAACCCTTTGAGATCCAATGAACTAACTTACTTTTTGCTACTTTGATTCACCACTATGCTTATACATCAAGGAATTATAGGAAACACAACATGCATATCACAAAACTACACAATAGAAGATATATTGAAAAAATTCATATTACTTTTATAAGAATCGTAATGTTCTTAATGGTAGTCTGTCATTTATCATTCCACTCGATCTCAACAACATTCCGTTTGACTTTTTATTTTCCACTTATGAAGCTTTCCTTGACTAAGTCATTTTGGGTACTGAATAATGGAACATTGGTATGTATTCCCCCACAATGTGAAATTCCACTATATAATGATTTTTTAGAAGCAAAATGCACATTTTTATGAAGAACATACTCTCTGAATGGATCTTCTAGTTAGATCTTCCTTCACATGGTCACTAATTTAGTGAATGTATTCTTCTAGTGACCATCTTCGAAAGAATTTCGGCTCAAGGACCAAGTTAGTCGAGAGGATCACTTCATTTGTCATCTCACTCCAACACAACTCTCTTTCCAACATCCATCAAATACCACACAAAGCATTTTCACGCACTTTAAATTCCAAGAAGCAAGCATTGAAGAAAAACCAAGGTGAAAACCACACTAAAAATCATATACTCACACCATACATATGCCACCACAGGATTCTCCACACATTCCATCATTGGTACTGACAAGAGGTCGTTGTTCAACCTCCTTCCTCCATTTTAGTGGCTTCTAACTCATTTTTTCCAAATTGAAAATTTTAAGCTCATTTGTTTCTTATATTGAAGCTATTCTCCCCCGTAATGTGAAACATTTTATTTTTAGGATCAAATATACAACCGAGTAATGTTCCCAAAAATAGCCAAAATTATGATATTTTTCAAAGTGGGCATTTTATCCCAAAATTAGAACCACTATAATGAGAATTAAAAAATAAACATTTTTCAAAAAACGGTGCTCAATTTTGAGTTACCATGCAAAAGTTATGAGGACAATTTCAAACTAAATTGGTCCAATTAAAATAAAATTGAATTGCCCTCAAAATTCAATTATTAAACAAAAACTATAGAAATATATATATATATTTAAACTATAGTTTTTTTGGAAATAATTAAAAAAAAGAGGACCAATAAGAAAAAAATCATATGTTGCATTTCTTTTTTCATGAGATGTGCATTTCCATTTTACACAATAATGTCTATTTTGAAGAATTTCGTCATATCTGCATGTTGAATCTTTCCTTGATGTAAACTACAAAGTTGTGCATCTTTTCTCAAAATTTTAACCCAAAAAAATCACCTCAATCTGATTATTTATGAGGAAGATATTTTCATTTCATTTAAATACAAGTATTTTTTTGGACGGATTTTTGAATATTCTCTTTGGCCTCTTAAATCTTCTTGGCTCTCATAGGAATAACCTGCTCTGATACCAAATATAAGAGCAGCTACAGATTTACACTGAATAAACACACAGAATAATATCTTCAGAGGAGAATCTTCTCATGGTGGAAATTATTGATGGATTCATCTAGATTACAAATATATAGGAAAATACTTTCCTATAAACAAGGTGATGGTTGTTAACAACCTCAACCATCTGAAAACTCACGTACAACAATAATCCCATAATATATATTATTATGATAATTTGCTATAACAATGCATATGTATAGAAATGAGAGCCATGTGAATACTAATTCCTGTGATAAAAGAAGATAATGCGTAAAGCTTAGAAGTGAAAAGAAGAGGGCATAAAACAAATTTTCATGTTTAGTGTAGTGAGTCTCATAATCATGAAGGGTGTGACTGATGTAATAAACGACCTACTCATTGCCTTGGTCATCATGATGTGCCAACATATCCCCTAGGGCATGATCAGTGGAAAAAATATAGATAAAAGGGCTCCCCCTCATGCGTGGAGGTGTAAGCACAAGTGGTGATAGGAGATACTGCTTAAGATCATCAAAGGATTTTTGCAGTTATCGTCCCAGTGGAAGTTGATGTCTTTATGAAGAAGATGATGAAATGGTTGACACCGATCCAAAAGTTTGAGATGAAGAAGTTGTGGACATCTAAAGCCAACCTTGAATACTGTGGAGTTGCTTAAGATTACAAGGAGGAGGCATCTCAAGGATGGCCTTGATTTTTATGGGGTTAACTTCAATACCCTAATAGAAATGACAAAACCAAGGATTTTTCCCATAAGAACTCTAAAACACACTTGACCAAGTTGAGGTGGAGGAAGAAATAGATGAGGCACTCAAAAAGGATTTCAAGGTAGAGAGGTGATCACATCGATGTTTGGACTTTCCCAAGAGGTCATCAACATAGTCTTCTATGGTCTTATGTATGAGATCATGAAAGATATAGGTCATGGCTCGTTGATAGGTGGCCCCAACATTTTTCAAACCAAAGGGCATGACACGATAAAAAAGTTCCCCACAAGGTGATGAAGGAGGTATTATGTTGGTATTTTGGTGTGATGAGAATTTGATTATAGCCAAAAAACCGTCCATAAGAGAAAACATCTCATGACCTATGGTAAGATCCATAAGTTGATTGATGTTAGGAAGAGGAAAGTCATCTTTAGGGAAAGTGAGATTAAGATCTATCAAATTTTGGTACATATACTAAAGCCTCCCAATACTTTAGATATGGGTATGATGTTAGAAACCCATTGGGGATAGTTAATGGGGATAATTAAATTGGTAGAAAGAAGACGTTGCAACTCCTCTTTGACAAGGAGAGAAACTCAGGATGCATGTGAAAGCTCTTTTCTTAACTGATTTAGCGTTGGGAATGGTGAAAATGTTATGGACAATGATGGAGGGGTCAAAACTAGACATGTCGAGTATGACCATGAATACCTGGTTGTTGTGTTTGGATAAGAAAGAGGTGAAGGCTTCAGTTCTTGAGGCTCTAAAGATGGCCCACCTTAAGGATGTGGGGCTCTTGAGAAGTCCCGATATTAATGTCTATAGTGGAATCGTTTAGGAGAGTGGAAGTGTTAGGGGAAGGGAATTTTGGATATGAGAATCCTTCGGCCCCCATGTAAGAAATAATGGAGTTATCATCATACATTGAAGAATGTCAATGGTAGGGGAATCTTCCCCTATCATCTCTAGATGCTTGAGAGGAAAGGACTGGGTTTTGTTTCTAACCTGATAAGTGACCGATCCAAGGGAAATGGTGGAGACTAAAAAAAATCTAGGGGGAATGGATATGGTATCATCTGGATCTGGTGAGATATTACATGGAGAGAAGGGAGGTGAATCAACATCAATGAGAGAGGATGTAGAAGTTCCTAAAGGGGGATGGAGGGATATTTGTATCCCAAGCCAAATTTTTCACATGGTTCATGGGTTTGTTTGAAGACATGGCCATGGGGACCTTGTTCATAATGCCCCATACCAAACCCCTTCCATGCAAAATGGTGGAGGTATGTGTAGGTGAAGGATGGTTTTTCGAGGAATCCAAAACCATGGTATATGGTTTGGTGTGAGGGTGATATTTGGCATGAGAAGAAGGTTGATCAAGGCCACCGTAGACTAGGTTGGTTTTGAGAAAAGAGGGCCAAATGAGATGATGTCCCCAACATTGGATTGATACATAGGGGCCTTATCAGGGGTGGCCGAGGTGGTTGGGAGAAGGAAGAGAATTAAGAGTGAGGAGTTGATACTCTCCTAAGGAAAGGTGCTACATCACATCATCGGTAGATCCATCGTGGGGTAACTTAGATGCATAAGAATTGGTGGATGCTTTAGAAGATGGGTTTGATTTAGGAGACAAGCACATCATTTGGTTGATAAGTCATACGACATGTCTTGAAAGGAGGGGGATCGATGGGGAGTATGAATTGTCCCTTCATATTCATATTTAATACATCGGTGGAGGGTAGATGGGACGCAGTGCATGACAATGAATCCAAGGATGTCCAAGAATAACATTATACTTAAATTCTACCATTCTATAATGTAGAAGAGCTCATGAAGGAGTTTATGGCCAACGTGAATGGGAAGGATAAATGTACCCAATGAGGGTGATGCAACATCATTGAAGGCATAAAGGATGGTAGGGGATTCAACAACAATGGTGTCAGGTAGTTTGAGTTAATTGAAGGTGTGAGAAGAAATTATATTAATACTAGCACCATTATCAATCATAGTCCATCATATGAATGTGTCATTGATGCGAGACCATGATGAAGAGAGAAGATCATGTTCTTTGGGTGGCATGTCGGGGATTTTAGAATCCTCAAAGGACATGGTAGGATGTCTGTGAAAGCATCAGCTAGATCCACAAGGGGTTGAGGCTCATTGATGATATGAGGATGCACTTTGTAGAGCTTTAATAAGAGTCTGTTTGTGGTTAGGAGAGATTTGAATCAACTCGTAGAGGGACATCTTAACAGGAGCTTGATGTAACTATTTTACGATGGTTTGTTTGATGGAAGTGGATTAGGAGTGGCAAAATAGACACCTTGGCCTTAGAGGAAGATGGAGGGGATGATAGAGGATGAGTGGTGGGAGTAGTGATGACAACCTTAGGTTTCGATGAGGATGTGGATGATGTAAACTCCTTAGGAGGAGGGATGGTAACAAAGGTCTTTGGATTCGCTTGGGTTGTTGGTTTGGAATTGTGTGGGCCAAAATGGTGGTTATCCGAACAAAATTAATGACCAAAGGGGAATATCCTTGGAAGAATCATCTTTTAGAGGAGGGATGGCCATAAAATTCTGTGAGGAATGAGGGGAATTATGCATTTGGATGGATGAAGTCAAAGGTGTAGGTGTTGGAGTGGATGTGGAAGGAAGAGATTGGTTCACTTCAAGAGAAGGTCATCTTCCTCAATGATGTTATGGATGATGGTTTGGAGTGCTTTGCAATGTTCAGTGTCATGTCTAAGGGTTTGATGGTAGGCACAGATGAGGTTGGAATCAAACCATGATGGCTTCTTACTATTTGGGTCAAAGGCCTTAATAGGTGGAAGCATGATGGCAGAAATTTGGAGTAAGTGTTGAGGACCTCCGCATATGATTCAACCAAGGTATTAGGAGGTGCCTTGTCTTTTCTAAAGTCTTGGTTTTAGAAGAAGTGGATGTTTGAGATGGTTTGGATGTCGAGGGTGGAGTTTGAATGTTTCGAGGTCTTGATGTCTTGGTTTCAATTTTGGTTATAGTTGATGTATTAGAAGAAGAAGTGTTGGATGGTTTTGGCTTGGGTTGATTGGTGGATTGAAGTGTTTTTGATGAAGGGGTTGGTCCTAGAAGAGAAGGACATGGTCCTAAGATAGAGGATGTGGCATTGGATTGTTTGATATCAAGAGGGGGATTTCAACCTTTTTGTGAGGACGTGAAGGAGATATTTGAGGAAATGTGCCAAGGGTTCTAGATCTTGTTTGTGAAGAGGGACCCTTGGGAGGTATGACCACGATCTCTACTGGAGGATCTAAAGTTGGTGTTGTGGTTGTGGGGAGCCCATGGTGACTTTTTTGGTAGCAATGTTGGTAATATTGATGGTGGAAGAGGTTTTTCATGATGCATTTAACAATGTCTAAAGGTGAGATGGATATAGGTATTGTGGATGTTTTGACGTGATATGATAGAAGTGTCATTCATGTACTTGTATTGGTTATGGGAGTAGCGATGGGGTAGCCATAGGTGTAATTTCAGCTGTTGGTGTAGAGGTGATTGGTTTTGTAGATGGGGCATGGATATCATTCGTGGTTATCTTAAGTGGGGGAAGTTGTGTCATAAATGTTTCAAGGGGTACTATAGTTATATTTACAAATTGAGATGTAGATGTATGTGTGATTACATATAAGGATGTGGTTGGTGAAGAAACAGGTTTGTGGGAAGAATTTATGGATGGTGAGGATGGAGAAGTGGATGTAATCAAGTTTGAAGAGGTTGTAGTCATGTTGATGTTGGTGGAGATGTGATAGTTGGTGTAGTGGGCAGAGTTGTTGGTGAGGTAGATTCCTGTTCAATAGTATCAATAGTGTGAATGGTGTTAATGGTCTGGGCATTAGGAGGTTGGGATGTGGGAGTAGTGGTTTGATTTTTCGGAGCATGATTGGGGAATGGTTGTTTAAAGACATCTAGTGGTTGATTTGGAGGTGTGTTGGGGTTGTCTACTTGGAGGTCACCTTGATTAATAAGTTTTTAGACTAGATCCTTAAAGGTTCTACATTTTTCTATGTCATGTCCTTTAACTTGATGATACTTACAAAAGTGATCCTCATGATACCATGTCAATTTAGGTCTTATCTTATCTAGTGGTCAAATTGGGGAAGCATGATGAGATGAACCACCACCAACTTATCAAATATCAAACTATATGATTCTCCAAGAGGAGTATAGTTGGGTGGTTTTCTAGGGGCTCTTTGTTGAGGCCACACACTAGAAGTAGGTGCGGAAGAGGATTTGACCACCATGGAATTGGTTGTGTTTTTAGATTTATCATTATGGGTCGATGATGTCTTGGTAAACTTAGTCTTGGGTTTTTTTCATTTTAAGTTTGAGATGGCCCTTGCTCAAGGGAACAAGTTTTGAGTTTGTGAGCCATGGTGAAAGCCTCTTCGAATGTTTGGAATGATTGAATTTGCAACGTGGAAGAAATGTGTTTTTACAAGAGAGCATGAAAATAGTTCGATAAGATTTTTCTATGGAAGAGAAAATGATAGTCAGGTTTATGATCCCACACCATCGTGTGACAAATTCCGCGATGGAATCATCGTAAAATTTTCGAATGGCATACAAATCAGTGATGGTGATTTTACGCGCAATATTAATCAAAATTTCTCTAAGAACAATTGTGCGAGTTGAGTGAATGAAAATAATGAATGTTGAGGAATGCCATTGTACCAATCCAATGCGGGACTAGAAAAAAAACATAGGGAAGGTGTTAAGCATAAGGTCTTGATCGTGAGAAATAAGGTAACACACATGCCTAAATGCGTAGAGATGTTGTTGTGGGTCCTCCTTACTATTGAACTTGGAAACTTTGGTAGTTCCCAATGAGGAGGATATGGTTTGATTGGTACTGATGGATGAATAGGTTCATTACAAATTTTCTCATAAGAGAATGTAACTTTGGGCCCTAATGTAGTGGCCTCAAGATTAACCAACCTATTCATTAAGGCATGCATGGGATCATTTGATGTGTTGATTGGTTGGGATTGTGATTGTGTGACATGGGAAGTAGCTTGATAAGGTGGTTGATAAGTTTTTGGATGCGTAGGTGTTTGAGGAATGGCCTGATAAGGGTGGATGTAAGTTATGGGTTGAGATTGAGGAGGTTGTTGTTGTGAAATAGGGATGTGGTATGATTGTTGGGATTGGTTTTGTTGTGGTAAGTGGTGAATAGGAACGTAGGTTTAGATAGGTTGATGAGGTGGATTAGGCACCGTATAATGCAAAGCACTTGTAGGAAGAGGTTGGGAAGAAATGAAATTCGCATGTATATGTGAGGTAAGAGGAAAATAAGAGTTATGTTGTTTGGATATGGGATGTGATATTTGGATAGATTGAGTAGGGACACTAGTGATGATAGTGGTCGAATAGAGTAGTAGGAATGATGTGGTGATGGTTATATTGATTGAGGGAGATTGGGAGGAATTGGTGTGACCAACTGAGTGGTTTGATGAAGGGGATGATTGGTGGATGAGGATGGATCAAATTCATGTTTGGCCAAAAAGAAGTTCATTTATAGCTCTAGGGAAGAAGACCGCTAATTATGAAGAGAGGATTTGAGTCAGTTTCGGGTTAGATTGATAGTCATAAATTTTTTGAATGGGTGGACCATCAAGAGGAAGTTGGGTTGAATTCCTAAGTAAGTAATCGTGAAGAGCCACTAGATTGGCATCAAGAAGCTCTTGAAACTCCACACTTGTGCAAGGATGATAGGGAGGTCCAAAAGCTTCGATTGATGCGGCAGATGGAGGTGTGGCTGGTCTAGATGGAATAGAATGATGGTATGGATTAGTCTCATTGTGAGTAGATGTTCGAATAAGGGTCTCCTGATGAGACAGATGGATAGTCATGGATTGGGTAACCATAGAAGAAGTGACCATGGGCATGGAAGAGACAATAGTCATGGCGGATGTTTGTTGAGATGGAGCAACTGATGTGTTCAATGCGAGATCTTGTTCCATTTTTCTAGCTATTGAACGTGTGACTATGGGCATGAAACAAAATAAGAAAACAAAGCCTATTTTAATTAGATCAAGAAAGTCAAGCACACAATGTTTTCTTTATCTTGATTAGCTTAGAAAAATGTGAGAAAAAAATAAAAAGGCTTAAAAAGGACCTAGGAAATGGCCAATCTATGTTTGGTTTCGGGACGTTGTGGATGGGGAGTCCTCGATATACCAAAGGTACGTGAGGCCCGAATCTATATAGGATTTCTAACGCAGCCAAAACACCGCATCGGATTCTTGTTGGGTGATGAAATCCCAATCATTCCACTTGGTAGGAAGATGTCTAGATGTGTAGGTTGATTTGTGAGTTCGGTTGTGTGTGATGGAATGTGAGATGCAACCGATTAACCCCTACTTAAGCTATGTTATCAAGAGGATGCAAGGGGTTATTTTTAAACCAAATCTAAATGTGAAGTTTGATGAAGACAAACACATAGGAAAGGGAAAGTACGATGCAAAAGGAGAAAATAAGGAAAAATGAAGAATACCTAGAGAACACTTTTCCTTTTTATCTAACTGCAAGATGACGCAAGAAAAGAGTAAACTCCAAGAAATCCCAAAGCAAGTTGAATGTATTAACTTCAAAAGTTAGTACAATAGAAATATAGAAGAAAATATGGAGTTATACAAAGTGAGGATGTTGATTAAAATATGTAAACTACTATGTGGTCAAGGATCCTGCAGAAGTGGTTAGTAGTTTTCCATGATAAACGAAAAGAAAATGATGAAGGATACCATAGTCACATTTCTGATTCTCAAGATCACTTGTGATAAGCACAAGAGAAGAGAATACATGTGATGTGTTGTGATTAGCTTCACAAAAAAATAAAAAAAAAAACAACAATATGTGTGGATGAAAGTCACCAAAAATGGGTTAGATGATAACACAAAGTGAGTAAATGATAATGACATGTTTAAAAGCGATACTAAGTGACTAGAAACGTCCAGGACCTAAAGTTACTATTCACATGATGATTGCGGAAGATCTTGGTGAAAGGAATTTGAGTCATGTATATGTTTCAAAAATTGGTCTTTGACAACATAATTTGGTGGTCACAATTTGTAGAGTTCACCTGCAAAATAAAAAAATACAATTAGTTGACGTGGTTTTAAAAAATGATGTAGATGTCCTAATTATTTTGTTTTTTAAAAAAAATACCTATGTATAGAAATAAAAATAATTAATCTAATTAATTAATAAAAATTGTAGTCCAACATTCTTATTTAATTAGAGTAAATAAGCTACAAAAATCTAAGCGATAGATAATAAAATAGTGTAAGGAAAACAAATGCGTTAATTAATTTGAAATGATAAACTATCGGTTGTAAGGTGAGAAAAATGCTACGAAAAGCTAACACCAAAAAATGAATGAAATGAGCACCAATGATAGTAAATGATAGACTTTATAAATGAAAGATTATATATAGGATAAAATATATAAATGATAGAGGATATAAAACTATCGGGTGGAAATAATGATAGTATCACCAATATGAAATAATAGACAATGAGTTAGTGTAATATGAAGAAAAATATAGGAATAAAAAAGTGGACCCAAAAGCCAAAGTTGAAAATGATTTTTTTGTAAATGAGTCATTTGTTTGTTTTGTGGTGTGTGGTGTATTGGTGTATTGTGGTAAGTGGTGTTTTTAGTGGTGTTTGCATTGTTTTTTTAGAGTGGTGGTATCATGTGTGTGTTTTTCGAGGAATGATGATAGTGGATGGTGGGGTGGTGAGTGTCCAAAAGTAGAGATGAGATGTGTGGGAGCTTGTTGTGTGTATAAGGGAGGGTCGTGGTGGGTGGAATGGTAGGGGGGTTCAGGTCAAGGGGATGTGGTGCGAGGAGATGGCTCAAGGCCAAGTGGAGGTCTCATAGGTGAGGGAGTCATGTGTGTGGAAGAGGCAACGATGACTGAGTTGCCGAAGGTGTGGGGAGTCGAATGAGTAGGAGGTAGTTTTTGCTTGGGGTTGTGGGGGTTCCGTTAGGGATCTCTCGGGATCGAGACCGGAGTCGAGTGAGGGTAGTGCTATGGATTTGAGAGGGTGGGTAGGTCTGTGGCTTGGAGTCGAGTCATGGGGTGGGACCAAGGACTAGGTGGGTAGGGGATACTTAGGAGGAGTTAGGAGGAATCAAGGCGGGGACGGCTGGGGTTATTCATGTCCATGGGGATGAGAGGAACGACCAAATGGTCGGGGAGTTGGGTTGGTGATAGGGGGGGGATGGGGTGGGGGGTGGGTGGGAAGGGGAGGGAGGGGACAAGGAGGGTATGGGGGGACCGAGTGGTCGGGGAGGGAGTTAGGGTGGAGAGCTGGGATGGGAGCTTAGGATGAGGAAACAACTCGGGCGAGATGATCGGGTAGTGGGAGGGAGGGGATGGGGGTGGATTTAGTAGTTTAGGATAACATTTTTTGATTGATTTTTTTTTTTGTTTTTTTTTTTTAATAATATTAATGATTTGTTTTTACTTTATTTTTTACGGTTTATACACACAATGAATTATTATAAACCACAAACCTTTTGAAATAACAAATTGAATTATTATAAACCAAAAATGATAAATAACACCACCCCTAAACAACACTAAAACCCTACAAACAAGTGAGTCTAAAAATGAAATGTTCCCAAAAAATATCCAAATATACAACAATTATAATCAAGATAGCCATTATAATTTTGACACCTGCATAAGACAAGACAAGTAAAGTAATGAAAAATGACAAGCACTAACTCAACACACAAAATATGTAAGCGAGTATTAATATAATGATACGAAAAGGGTGATTAACATGGAACAACGAAAACATCAAGAGTTCCATGAAGAAGCAAATAGAATATCCATTGTTACTCGAAACTACATAGACACCCTAAGACAACACATAGCAATACTATTTCCTGAATAAAAACGTTAACCAAATAATACCATATGGAACGAAAATGAAATTATATCAGCAAAAACAATAGGAAAATAATGGATAAAGTAACAAGTTTCAAACCAACAATAATAAATCATGGGAGGGTCCCACCAGGTGTGCCAGAATGTTGACCAAATTTCCTTGGTTCTTGTCCAGATTAGTGAACTAGTACTTAAAGAAAATAGGTAACTCAAAACATGTGAGGGTTTAAGGTACCTCGAGGTGATGATGATG
Source organism: Taxus wallichiana var. yunnanensis (assembly GCA_018340775.1). Lineage (NCBI taxonomy): Eukaryota > Viridiplantae > Streptophyta > Pinopsida > Cupressales > Taxaceae > Taxus > Taxus wallichiana. The sequence goes on from CM031240.1 coordinate 113,033,845, forward strand.
ATGTGGATGGGCACAAAGATAGCTCCTCCTTGTTGCAAGCTCAATAATCTACACAACAAAGAAGACTAAGAAGAAAAATGGATTAGTAGATATATGGAGGGTTGCCCACTAAGTCGGCTCCAAGAAGCATGAGCTTCCTTGGATGGATGTCAACCCTCTTGTAGATAAAATAAGATAAAATCAATGATAATGGATGTGGACAATATGTAGAATCTGATATAAAATGGAAACTAAAAATGTTGATATATAAGGAAAATATAGATCTGATCAAAATAGATGTAAAGCAAACCAAACCTGCATGCGAATCAATGAAAATTTGGGCTGGATGAGAGGAACCTAAAAAATAACCTAAATCTTCTATTGTGGATGAAAGGATGCCAAGAAATGGGATGGCTAAGGGAATCACAAGAGAATTTGGATAATATTATGATGATATTAGTGGAATCACAATGGCATTAGGATGGTATTATGATGATATAAGTGGAATCACAAGGGCATTAGGATGGTATTATGATGATTAAGTGGAATCACAAGAAATTAGGATGGTATTATGATGATTTTACAAGAACATCATATTTTTGCTATGATTTATAGTTTCTTCAAAAGAGGGGGAAGATCTTATTTATAGCTCGAGGATGTGATTAATTTAGGTAATCATGATTTAGAAAAGTTACCCTGATTAGGTGAGTGGGGATTAAATTTGAATATTAAATTCAAAGGTGGATTGCATATGGATTATTTTTTAATATTAAATTCATGAGTGGATTGGATATGGATTAAATTTGAATTTTAAATTCATGAGTGGATTGGATATGGATTATTTTTGAATATTAAATTCGTGAGTTGATTGGATATGGATTAAATTTAAATTTTAAATTCATGAGTGGATTTGATATGGATTATTTTGGAATATTAAATTCGTGAGTGGATTGGATATGGATTATTTTTGAATTTTAAATTCTTTAGTGGAATGGCATGGATTACTTTTGAATTTTAAATTTTTAGTGGAATGACATGGATTACTTTTGAATTTTAAATTCATAAAAGGATTAATTAATCAATTAACATTGATTAATTAGATATGTATTGATCGAGGATAAATTTCAATGTCAAATGTTCCCTAAACTTCCCTAAACCATGTCAAGACAATAGAGCCTTCGAGATATATTTCGATGACTGTAAGAACGTGAAAAATGGACACTCTGAGCTCAAGATATGTCTAGTCAAATTTTGGTCAACGAAAAAGTCAACTTTGGTCAACAGGTCAATAATGGACCAATAGCATTGCGACACATGGAAAAAGGGTGTTGGAAAAATCGGAGGTTTGAGAGGTTTTCACCACCGGTCTTCAACGATCATAAAATGGTATAGCTCGCGGAACAAGAGGCTCAACTTTTGTTATGGAGGGGAGCCCAGTCGCCGTGAGGACAATTATATTATCGCCAACGTGGTGGGTCCTCAAACCACCACATGGCTTGCCACCACGAGTTTGATTTTCCAATCAAGGGTCGACAGGTGGTCTTATTTTTCATACTTCATTTGGGTCAAATTTCATATTACTTTGTAATTATTTGGCACATTATTTCACATTATTGCAAAGACCATGCATTTTATGCCAATTTCAATGCATATATATCCCAACTTCCACATATAAATAGCCACACATTATCCCACCAAATATGCCACGCCACACTTCAACTATTATATAAGTATATGTGCCAAACTTGGGTCAAATACCCATCCTCAATGTCCACGGTGGCTAAAATGGCTCAAAATCCAATTAAAATCTAAACCACCTTACCTTTTAAAACCTCCCCCACCATGTTAGCATTTGAATATGGGATTAAAACAAAAGGAGGCGGCATAGGAGGAGGGGGATTTGAACCCCTGACCTCATCTAAAAATATAAGTGGCCTTACCAACCTGCCACCATATTGGAAGTGGTATAAATCAAGCTCACTTGTATTTGTAAAAACAAGTGCCAGGTATGTGTCAAGGAATAAGGAGGCAGTTTTGGAAAAGTGCAATTTTGGGGCACTTCTGCTCACTTCCAGATCTCGAGTTATATATGAAAGTTTCTTAGAATTTTGAGGAAATCACGATAGTGTGATAATTTATCTGATTTGGAGCTTTTGTGATAGATTTATTTTCTATTAAATTAACACAAAGGCATAGAGCCAAAGGGAGACACTACTGCAAGTGGATCAGGAAGGTAAAGGATAGAGGTTGAGCTCCATTAACATCTTTCCAAGGTATGAAACATCAATTTTCAGGTTTTTATTCATTATTGGTTAATGTAAAGGTTATTGTATTTACATATTTTAACATTATTAATGGATCAGTTCACCACGAACCCGGGGACGTAGGAATTCCAAACCCCGTAAACAATCTGGTGTTTCTTTCTGATTTTGATTTTTAGTTTTTAATAATTGAAAGTAATTTAAATTCTAAATATGAATATGGATGCAACTATAATTAGAATTGATAAAATTGGAAAAATCAATTAAATCTAAAACAATGATTTTTGGGGCTTCGATCAAACAATGAAATTTTGAGTAAATTGTAAACTTAATTTTAGTTTGAATTCAGTCCTCAATCATATTTTAATCAGTTTTTGGAAGTCTAAAATCCTTTTAAGTTGATTAAAATTGAAGATCCTTTGAAATGATTAAAATTGTTAGTTTCAAGCACCCGTTTTTGGATCATGTATTTTTGGTGGGAAATAGAATTAATTAAATTTTGGAGGGAAAATGAATTCAAATGAAATTAGGAGGGAAAGGGAATTTGAATGGGAAAGCCTAATGAAGGAGAGTGATGCGAGGTGAAGTGGAGGAACGACACCAAAAATTGGTGTCTAAAGTGTATTTCTATAGCATTGTTGATAATTAATTTCTCTAATTGAATCATTATAGATGCAATTTAGGCCTCCATGAATGGAATCACTCCTGTGTCGATACTCCCAACTAGTTCAGCCCGCAAATGTTTCTTTTAGTTTTTCATGTGGATCAGTGAATCTTTTGTGTGAATGAGTGCACCTGAATGGCATTAGAATTCCTCCTATAAACTATTTTACATGTTGAGTAGGCTGTATTTCATAGGATACCTTTGAAATTAATGTTTTAAATCGTACATCATAAGTGCGCACACTCTCAATTAACTCTTTATTAAATTCTTTAAGTGATGAGATACTTTGCAGCTCAAAAATTTTGTATATCAAATTATTTCAAGAAGGCTACTTTTAATTGTTCATAATCTACGACAACATATGACAAATCATGCTTCCTATACTAGTTATGGACATGATCAAGTAGTGTCATGGAAAATTGACCTGCTTTGCGCTTTGAAAAATTTACGCCTTTCATGTGCCAAATGATTTCACACTTGTGAACATGTTCTATAGTGTTCTCAACACCATGGTATTCTAGTAAGTGTAGAGACATTTCATAAAATATGTTTGGTCCTATAACCGTTTGTGTATTAGATCTCAAATCTTCCTTTTCTTGGTATGTTTATCACAAGCACTCCAAAATTTCCACTAGAACTTGACACATTAGTTCCTATAGTTTTTGTGTGGGTGCATTTCCTTCTACGCAAAATGGTGTCTGTGTTGTTAAATTAGCACTCATCATTCCAAATATTTGCACTTTTGGGAGATTAAGATTAAATTGTATCCTTTTTGGTTTTGGTGTCAATGATTACAATACATAAGAAAAGATACTAACAAATGGTTCCTTTTCCATAACTTTATTTACTTCCTTGTCACTATCAGTTTCAATCAACACTTAATCTTCTACACATGGTGGTCCAGTTGTATGATCAAAGGTAGGGGTTAGATCGAGATGTCATCCATGTTATATTGTCCCTCTTAATCCTATGGTGTATTTTTGTCATGGCACGATATCCCTTTGTCTTAAATCTCTTCACCCCCATTTCCTTCTCCCTACCCTAACCAATGTTTTTGGTATTCTCCTTCATTCCTAGAGTTGATTCAATTTGTGAAGAAGCTCTATGCTCTCTATTATTTTGTGTCATTATTCTTCATACCACATCCTTTTTAGATAAAAACTTATGCATGTAATAATATTATATCATGTCTCTAGTATGTATATACATGATTTTTGAGTACAAATATTAGACACTAGTAACACTTTTTCCTAGTCCTTCTATTGCTTTGATTGGTTTTTATTGTGATATTATCTCATAATTCTTGGATTTACATATTTTTGGTCGAGTCATAGTGATACTTGTCTCTGTCTTTTCTCTTGTTTATTTTTCTTGGATTTGGGACAATATCACCAAGTAAGGACATTGTTGCCCAAATGCTAGAGTCCCTTCAGGAACTTTTGTCCATTCTCTTTTATTTTTTAAATTACCATTTGGTACTTAAATTTGGGTCTTTTCTAATTCCTTGGGTCATCCTTTGGTGTCACTAAGTGCCAAAATTTTAAAAGGAATCTTCATATATATATATATATACATAACTTACTCACTATTAGGGGTTGAACAACTTGGACTATTACTTACTATCTACTACATGGGAAAAGAGAAACATTCAAGGCCAGTATTTGGGATGTATTATTCATTGCATAGAAGGGGTTATTTCTCAATTTAATCTCACAAATTCATCTTGGAGGAAAATTTATATCATGTTATCTTAGTGCGATTGGAAAAATGGAAACCTAGCTTCAAGAACACGATTCAATCACAAACACACACACACACACACACTAACACACTAGAACTACATAGATTCTGAAATGTAGTGCAACGCTTGGTAAAAATGACATTGAGGTGATCACTGAGGTCATTCTAAATCAAGCATATGAATTATTTATTTCATCAAATTTTTGTGTGAGCCTTTTATGGGTAGCTAGGGTTCATTTTACATATTTAGGCATGACAACGAAATCCTACAATGAAGCTAGAGAGATAAAGAGTGAAAGGAAGAATATAAGTTCTGTTGGTTTGAAAATTTGTATCTTAATGCAAACAATAGTCCAAGGGACAACAATCCATCCTCTTTATGGGAGAGGTTCCCTTATTCAACACACACACACAAACAAAACTAATTATTCAAAAATATACAGACTATCAATATTTGAATGAGGATTTTGATGTTGAAAATGTTCCCATATCAATAATATTCTCAATACAGAAGACAAGGAGAATATAAGAATTTATCAGAGGAAATAATAGCTTTGAACAAGCAAGACTAGTTAAAAGGAAATTTTGAGTTCAACTTCTCACCTATCAAGAACACAAGTGTTCTCCTTGGTTACCCAAGATCACTCACTATTGTAATAGAAGGAAAATAAGTAGGAAACACTTTCAGACATATAGATTATAGAGAAATGTCATACTAATGCTTGCATGAAGTTTTAAGAATCATATGAATTTTCATATACTCAAATAACTCATAAGACATAAATGTTTCAGATACAAAGTTATTTGCACTACATCCAATGAATTGAACACAAAGTTTCCTATTTGAATATATCAAAAACACATATGCAGATTAAAGAGTAGAACAAAAAGAAAAAAGAGACAAGAGAAAAGAAATTCTTTTGTATTGATCAAAAGTTTTGTGTATCTACATTCCAAGCATCAAAATCCAACCCCTTTTCAATGATACAAAGGTGCCTTATATAGCCACAAGGGTGGTTACAACCAAAGTCTTTTCAGTTTCCCTTTATTTTAATTAAGCATTATCACTTAATCAAATGTATTATAACTTTTAGTTGGCCTTAATTACAAATTACACTTTCATTAATAATAAATCCAACTTTGAAATATATTAACTAAAAGAAAGGGCCTATGAACTAGATGAAGGAACACTCGAGGAGGATGTTGCTAATATTTTTACTTTAAGAATCTGATTCCTTAATTTCATGAGTGCTCCAACAATTTCCATGCCCTTAGGAATGGTTGTGTTTGTAATTTCATTTGTCCAACTGCTCAAACAATCTTCCATTTCTTTTCCTATGTATGCAATCAACAACATGACTTTGATTTCTTTAATGATCATAGTATGCAATGCACCGATCTCCTTCATTTTCTCTCTATTATTCTGATTTCAGGTTTGAAAAAATCTTCCTTAATAAGTGCCCTGAATTTTTCCTTGATATCCTACACTGTATTTCTTTCTGTAGAATTTTCTTTGAAAAATTGGCATCGAAGATCCTGAAACTCAACCAATATTGCAGCTTTGAAGGCTTCTCCTTTTTGTATCATATTATTTAGTTCATCTATTTCTTCCTCAAGCACTTTCATCTTCCATTCCACACTTTGAACACCCATTTCTTGGAGAGATTGTTCTTGAAATCATCAAAAACCTTATTTGTAAGAAGAACTTGTTCATTTGTATCACTCATAAGCCTGAGATCTTGAATACATTCAGTCCATAGTTTGAGTTCTTTCTCAGAGCCAATGATGGTTGAATCAAACCTCTGTTGTATCAAAGAGATGTTGTCATATGTTTTATGTGCTTCCTCAATGAAATTCAAACTAGAAAATAACATTCCATCAACCATAGCTTCCACTACCTTTCCATAAGCAACATGCTTATGAATGTCCTTGATAGTTTGTACTTCTTCATCAGACATGACAATAGGAGGAGGCATTGAGGTTAGAGGGGCAAGGTTCAATACCTTATCACTTGATAACAGAGTTTTGATGAAACCAGAGAGGGAATGTATCTACTCTTTAAGTTGTTCTTGCATTTGTTTCCCCTTCTCTACTCTTTCAATGAATTTGGAAAATGTTTATTTCAAATTGTGAACCTCTCCCTCAGGAGTAGATTCACCCAATGGAATTATGGTAAGATAAAAGTCAACAAAATTCAAATCCTTTTCATCTCTCTCCACTCTTGGTTTTTCTATTTCCAAGAATTTCTCACCTTTCAATCGGACACCGAGTCTTGAAGTGATTTTGAATTTCTTGACAAAGAAGATCGGGAGTTGTACCCAAGAGGGTAGCCACAACATTAAATGGGGAACATAAATTTGGAAGGAATCCTTCCTTTTCTTGCTATATATGAATGACTAAACACATGTGAAAGTGTCATTGGGAGATGGATCAATAAGAGGACCCAAGGAAAGTGTATTCGGTGAACCAAGAGTTTGGGTAGCAACGACACCTATAGGTAGGTGTCCCAACACTTGAATAAGATAATTCTTTGAGAAGAGATGTGGGCTTGGGGATGGTCTCTCTCTCGGAAGTTAGCTTAGTATCTTTCAATTTGTTTCCCTCATCTTCTTCCTTCTTAGTGTTGCCTCCATCATAGTTACTTTCCTCATGTTATACTTTTTATTTATTTTCTCCTTTTAAAAGTACAATAATTTGTTCTACTTTAGGAATCCTTTATGCTGACTTTGGGGAGAGAGGATGCTTATCCTCTTTCTCAATCATTTCTTCTATTTTTACACTCTCTCAGTCTTTCCTTTCTTAGAGTACACCAAAGTTGTGAATTCCAAAGGAAAAGGGGATGATTGGGTATGAAATTCTGGCATTGTGGTAGGCATATCCATTTGAGATGTAGATGCTTCATGAGAAGAGGACTGAATCATACCTATTTTATATGCTTTCATATTTTTGTCAAACTAGACCCTGGTCCTCACCATGACTAGATTTATGATTTCTTGTAGATCATCCTTCTCTTTCTAGAACCAGTTGATGGTGAGAAGGGGTGTATGCCGGATAGATTTTTTTATTCAAGGGAATGTAAGTCCTCATCATCATCTTGTAGATCTTAAGGTACTTTAAAAATTAAAAAAATCTCTGATCTATTGCAAGGAAAGCTGCCATAATATCTTCTTCCTACTTCATATTCATCTGAATAATATGCCCAATAATCTTCGAGGTAGGAAAGTGATAGAAAGTGATTATAATATATTTGGAAATGAACCCCTTGAGGTTAAAACAAGTCCTCTTATGATAAGAATAAAATTTTAATGCAACAATGATACTTTCTAAATTGTGTGCATCAAGTGCGATCTATGGTGTAATTGCCCAAAGTAATTGGGAATTGAATGCTAGAGATTTTCTTTTCCCTGCATGTTCTATACAACATATCAAGTTACCTACAAAATTCCACAAGAACTATCTTGTCATTGCAAAACATGGGAATATTGTGGAGTGCTCCTTCAAAGCCATCCAATATGATATATGAGAATGTTATGAATTTAATGAATAGTCTATCATATGTTGAGATTAACTGCTTTGCTTCTACATATATCCTCTCAGTTGTGTTACCTTCCCTTCAGGATTATGACATAATACATTGTGAAAGAATAATTAACTCTTAAAATAATGCTTGTTGTTCTCAAAAGTTAATTATGGATAATACTCATAAACTGGTGCATTATTTTTGTCGTCCACTGGGGAAATTCCTAACCATACCCTATATGATGTAATAGTTTACATTAAGCATGGGGTCATATAGAAGGATTTTCTCTTGTACATTGGTTAAATGTTCACAGAGGTTCTCACAAATTATCTCTCCCTACTTCAAATCATGTTTTCCTTCACAAATGATATTTATGTAAGGGCACATCCAGAAGTGGAACTCATTGGTTGAAGGAAGACCCATGATTTTGGATAGAAGAGTGATAATATCTTAAAGTTCTTCTTTGAAATCAACTCTATACATAGTCTTAGGAAGTCTGGATGCTCCTTTCTTTGGAACCTTAAACCAAGACTTAGTTATCATCGTTTTATATTTCTCCTTGTCTTGATCAAAAAGGCCCCGAGCTTGTGCCATAGTAAGAGTATTAGCATTTTCAACAACAAGAATTCCAAAGGAAGCATTTATGCATCCAACGTCCAATTTAGCAATCACTTGGCCCTGAGGATATCTGATTTCTTTTGAATCCAAATCAAAGGAAGAAGCATAAACTAAAATAGTGTCTACACACTTTGACTAAAATCGAGAAAACCACCAGCATGAGTAATTCCACGCCTTTGACGCATTGGGCCATGGGAGAGGGATTTACATCATAAATTTGAGCCCAAAACTCATTAAAATCAATATGTCACACATCACTGTCTCCTATGTTTGGCACTGAGGTCTCAAGGGATGAAATATGCTCATAACCTCCATAGTGATACTTCATGATGGCCAATGTATTGAGAAATAGACACTCAGGAGAATGGAAGCTCAAAGATAGTTTTGAAAGAAAACAATGCAAGGAGGGCACAAAACAATTTTGACCCCAAAACCCTCGTAGGAAGCTTTAAAAAAACTAACCTCGATTGTAGAAGGAATGAAGCTCTTCACAGGAACAAAATGTAGTTTGAAATTTTGAAAATGGCCAAGAAATGCTCAAGATACGGCTAGAAATGGCTTATGTGGCATGGGAATGGAAAACATAGAGTTTCAATGAAAAAGCTCTCGACTGTAATGGTTAAAATGAAAATTTGTTTTTCCCTTTTATACTTTTTCGTTTAGGATAGATTCGGTTAGATGTCTTAAATAAGGGTCCTAGTGTATTGCGGAAAATAGGAAGACTCGTGACAAAAATTACCTAATTACCCTTTAAAGTGTAGTTATGACGGAGATATGGAGCATATAAGGCCCAAATCCATAAAGGACATGGAACACCAAAATCTCTACAACATAGAGAAAGCTTATAATATGTAGAAAAAGCAGGATTGCGGGGAACAAAAGACTCACAAGAACTTGGGACATGAGTGCTCCCAAAAGCTGAAATTTCCACAATACAAAGAAAAAGACCCAAAAAATCAAAGTGCTTGAAAATGACTAACTGTTGGGATCATTTCTCTTCCACAAGACTTCACAAAGGAAAACAAAGACATCATAGGAGTCACTTTACCCAAGAATTTTTTTAAAATTTGAAAAATTACACACATTTTTAGGCGAGTGACAACAACTGGCTCTTTCTAAGGATTGGACTAACTTGACACATAGTGAAATAAGACAGAGAAAATGACCCCAAAATCTCTAGAACATCAAAAGTGTTATATCCATTGAGAAATAGAGTACATAACATGTCAAGATAGAAGGCACAAAGACAAAGGAAAACAACACAAACCTAAAATAAGAACTATACAAGACTGTACAAAGGACTACTTACCCACTTAGGACTAAAAAACTTCAAATATTGACTACTATATGGTAATGGAAGTGAAGTTGCATCCATATAGCTCAAGTAATATGAATTATCACCAGGAAAATGACTGATCTTGAAAGGACCAAGCTAGAGAGAATTAAACTTACCATGACTTCCTTGAGGTTCTCGCCTTTTCTCCCAAAGAAGGACAATATCTCCAACTTGGAAGTCTCTGGATCTAGATTTTTGTCAAAAGTTGTTTCACCTTCTGTTGATGTGAATCAATTTTGTCAACCACTTGCAACTTGTCCTCATCCAATTTCTACGGTACATTATTATTTTCTCTGTAGCACGAGTAAAGTTATCATCTTCAATGGCTTTCATCAAATGTAATGCGAAAATTTCACTATCACTTGCAGGTTGAGCTTTATCCCATCTATTAATTGAAATGGGGACATTCCAATTTCTCTCTTTGGTGTGATCATGTCTTCCCAAAGAGCATCATAAAGATTTTTGTGCCAATTCCTTTGTGACTCATCCACAAGCTTTCTAATGATTATCACCAAATTTTTATTAGTTGATTCAGCTTTCCCATTACCTTGCGGATAATAATCAAAAGAATGTGTAAGGTAAATCCCATACTTGTAGCATAAATCAATCAGCTCATGTGAAGAGAAGTTTGAGGCATTATCTATGAAAATTTTGTCTCGGAATCCAAATTTGACCAAAATGTTTTCCTTGATGAAATTACATACTACTTTAGAAGTGGTTCTTTTGACCGGGATGACTTCCACCCACTTTGTGAAGTAGTCAATGGCTGTCAAGACATGTGTGTGTCCTGCACTTGAAGTAGGATTAAGATTACCTATAAAATCCATCCCCCACTGTTGAAAGGGCTCTTCAATTACCATGGGTTTAAGAGGTATATTGGCCGGTTTGGGTTTTCCCATTAAGGTTTGACATGTTTCACATTTTGTGACCCATTTGGTAGAATCTTTGAAGAGGATTGGATAATATTACCTGCTCAGAGAATCTTATGAGATGTTATAGAAGAAGAGAAATGGACTCTACATGTCGATCATGAAAAGGCCTAAGCAACCTTTTCTCGATGCTTCCTATCTACACATAGGAGAAATCTCCCATCAATTCCCCTCTTGAATAACGAATTGTCTCGGAGTACATATTATGCAGATCGTATCTTAACAACTCTCTTTTCTTTGGCACTCAAATGGGTTGGGAATTTTCCATAAGTGAGGAAATGAGAAATATTTTCATACCATTCATCCATTAAACTAATGAAAATAATAGTCATGACATTAACAACTTCTTCTTTAGATGACTCATCCCTAACAACACTAGTAAGAAACTCATAGAGGCCTCTACCCCAAATAAGCTTAGTTAGTTTGATATCAAGATCATATTCTTGAACCTTCGCTACCCAGTTGCTTCATTTTGATCCAAATTCCTATTGTGCGAAATTGATTTGATAGTTGTATCGGCAAGAATACACTGGAATGAGAATTTAGGGTATAGAACCGGAATCGCTTCACTACTTTTACTACTACCGCAAAAGAATGTTTCTCCATTTGTGTATATTTCAGCTCGTGAGCCTTCAAGACATAACTCATGAAGGCTATATTCAGTTCACATCCTTCGTAAGTCTTCTCGTACCAAAATGGATACCAAGGTGTGCTCAGAGCATAGCAATATATTATTATTTCATTTTCAAAGTCGAACAAGAAAGAATGGTAGTATTGGCACTAACCTTCTTAATGTTTTCAAAAGTATTATTTCCCTTAGTATTCCAACAAAAATATTGTTTTTCTTTCATGATTTGGGCTATGCTCCTAGTTGATTTTGCAAAATTAGGGATAAATCTTCTTATAAAATTGATTTTGCAAAAGAAAGAATGCACACCTTTCTTTCTTTTCGAAAGAGGAATCTTCTTAATAGCCTAGACCCTTTCTGGTCAATTTCGATTCCATCATTGGAAATGATGTGTCCGATAAATTTGCCTTATGTGACACCAAAGATATAATTCTTTGGATTTAATGAAATTTTTTGATCTCTACACTTTTGAAGAACAACTCCTAGATGCTGAAAATGGTCTTCTCTCTTTTTAGAGAAAATGATCAAATCATCAAGATAGATCACTATGAATTTTCCTTTCAAATCACTGAAGGCCAAATCCCTTTCCCTCTAAAAATTTGCACCTACGTTGATGAGACAAAATGACATTATTCTATAGGCAAAGGTGCCCCAAGGAGTTGTAAAAGTAGTTTTGTGCTAGTCTTGGACGTTAACCTCGATTTGATTGTAGCTGAGAATCCATCAAGCATGGAAAACATCTTTGGACCAATGAGAACTTACAAGATTTGGTCCATCATAGGGAGATGATAATTATCCTTAAGAGAGGCCTGGTTTAAATTTCTGAAGTCCATACAGATTCAAATCTCACCACTCTTTTTCTTATAGACACAATGTTGATACCCAAGATGGATGATGGATGGGAAATATTATTCTAGCATATAGTAATTTTTGAATCTCTTGGTAGATTGTACCTACAATTTTAGGATTATATTGTCTTCTCTTTAAATGGAATGGATTAATTCTTGTCTTTAATGGTATATAATGATACATCTCCCTTGGTTTGAAATTTTTTAGATCATCATATGAATAAGCTAGTACATCTGCATACTTCTTTAGTAATTCAACCATTTTCTTCCTTTCTTCCTTAGTACAACATTTGCCAATGTTGAAAAATTTGGGCTTCTCTTCACTCCCTATGTTAACTTTCTCATATTCAGCTGATTGATGGGCTTCATGTGATACCTTGGCTTTGATATATCTATCATGTTTGTCAAACAAATCTTCTAAACTTACTATACCCCTAGGTATCTTGTTTCCTTTCAATCTTATGCAACCATCTTTATCAGATTCTTCTTCAACTCCTTCTTCAGACATAGAAGATGAAATATATTCACGATGACCATTCACTTCCTTTAAAATATAACTGACTAAAATTATCTTTGAGTTCAAGGAAGGAGATCAAGTGTTGATCATCATTGAACACCGCCAATTATTCACATTATCTAGAACACTTGGTCTATGTATCATTTCAATTGTGAAATTTTCTTGGGCAAAGTTTGGGGTGCGGAATGAGAAAATATCTAGAGCATCCACTCTAGTATTCTTCTCTATTGGTACAACATCAATAAAAAAGCATCCAACAATTCAACTAAATCCCAGACCAAGTTTTTATAGTGCTTTAGTATTTTTTTACTTGGAAGGCCCCTCTGACCTATTTAACAATGAGGTCAGCATCACCACAAGCAAAAAAAGATTCTTGATCCCCATTTCTCTTGCTACTGCTAGGCCAAGAAGAAGGTCCTCATATTTGGTAGTATTGTATGTGTTTTCAAACTGAATCTTGTGAGAGAATGGGTGAAATTTTCCTTCAGGAGAAGTCAAAACAACACCAGCTCCAAAACCAACTAAAGAACAACTGTCATCACACTCTAGGATCCAAACACCATTGGTATCACCAATCACTCCTTTAAGAGCCTTAACTTCATCTCCATACATGATCATATAGTTTTCATGGACAATATCTTCATAGAGGATTTGTGCTTTGAGATCATCAGTTTTCAGGACAATATATTATGCTTGTCTCTCTGGCAACAATTTCTTCATATGTCCATTAATGATGGGAAGGGGTGTCTGTCAGATAGATTTTTTGTATTCAAGGGAATGTACATCCTCCTCATCATCTTGTAGATCTTCGGTACTTAAAAATTCCAAAATCTCCGATCTCATTTGCAAGGAAATCCTGTCATAATATCTTCTTCTTTTTTCATATTCATTTGAATAATCTTCCCAATAGTCTTCTGAGGCAAGCAAGTGATAGAAAAAACTTCTAAGATTGTTGGAAATGAAAACCTTAAGGTCAAAACAAGTCCTCTTATGATAAGAATAAAATTTTAATGCAAAAATGGTCCTTTCCACATTCTGTGCATCAAGTGCAATCTTGTAGGTGTACTTTCCCAAAGTAATAGGGAATTTAATGCTAAAGATTTTACTATCTCTACATGTTTTATGTAACATATCAAGTTGCCTACAAAATTCCACAAGAACTATCTTGTCATTGAAAAACATGGGAAGATTTTGGGGTGCTCCTTCAAAGCCAACCAATCTGATATATGAGAATATTCTAAATTAAATGAATAGACTTCTATAGGTTGAAATTAACTACTTTACCTCTATAGATATCCTCTCAGCCTATGTTACCTTCCAAGAGTCTGACAATGTACATTCTGAAAACATCATTAACTCTTTTGAAATGATGCTTACTATTCTCTAAAGTAAATCATGGATAGTACTCATACACTTTGGTGCATTATTTTTTTGTCCAATAGAGAAAGTCCTAGCTAGAAACTATATGCTGCAATAGTATACATTATGTATGAGGTCATATAGAAGGCTTGGATCTGATGTACATTGGTTAACTGTTCATTGAGGTTATCAAAAATGATCTCTCCCTAGTTCAGACTTTGTTTTCCTTCACAAATGATATTTATGTAAGGGAACATCCAGAAGTGGAACTCATTGGTTGATGGAAGACCCATGATTCTAGATAGAAGAGTGATAATATCTAAAAGTTATTCTTTGAAATCAACTTGTACATAGTCTTAGGTAGTCTGGATGCTCCTTTCTTTGGAACCTTAAACCAAGAATTATCTATCATCATTTTATATTTCTCCTTGTCTTGATAAAAAGGCATTGAGCTTGTGCCATATTAAGAGTATTACCATATTCATCAATAAGAATTCTACAATTTGGTAATCTCTTGGCGCTAAGGATCTCATATTTCTTTTGAGTTGGGATCAAAGGAAGAAGAAAAAACTAAAATAGTGTCTACACACTAGACTAAAATAGGAAAACCAACGTCATGATAAATTCCATAGTCTTTGACACATTGGGCCATGGAAGAGGGATTTACATCAGAAATTCAGGCCCAAAACTCATTAAAATCAATATGTCACACATCATTGTCTCCTATGTTTGGCATTGAGGTCTCAAGGGATGAAATATGCTCATAACATCCATAGTGATAATTCATGATGACCAAAGATATATTGAGAAATAGACACTCAAGAGAATGGAAGCTTAAAGATAGTTTTTGAAATAAAACGGTGCATAAAGAGTGAAAAACAATTTTGACCCCAAAACCCTCATAGGAAGCTTCATAACAACTAACCTCGATTGCATAAGGAATGGTGCTCTTCACAGGAATGAAATGCAGTTTGAAATTTTGAAAATGGCCAATAAATGCTCAAGATACGGCTAGAAATGGCTTTTGTGGCACGGGAATGGAAAACGCCGAGTTTCAATGAAAAACTCTCGATTGTAATGGTTAAAATGAAAAGCCATTTTTCCCTTTTATACTTTTCCATTGAGGATAGAGTTGGTTATACGTCTTAAATAAGGGTCCTAGTGTATTGTGGAAAATGGGAAGACTCATGGCACAAATTACCGAATTACCCTTTAAAGTGTGGTTATGATGGAGATATTGAGCATAGAAGTCCCAAAGCCATAAGGAACACTAGGGACACGGAACACCAAAATCTCCACAACATAGAGAAAGCTTATAATATGCAACAAAAGTGGGATTGTGGGGAACATACAACTCACAATAACTTCGGACATGAGTGCTCCCAAAATCTTAAATTACCACAATATAAAGAAAAAGACCCAAAAACTCAAAGCGCTTGAAAATCACTAACTATTGGGATCACTTCTCTTCCACGAGAGTTCACAAAGGAAAAAAAAGACATAATTGAGTCACTTTACCCAAGAGTTTTTAAAATTTTGAAAAATTACACACATTTTTAGGTCGGTGACAATAAGTTTAGAACTGAGAAGATTAGAAGTAGAGCATTTAATAGGACACTAGTGCCCATTTCAGAAACAAGTGCTTGGATGGTGTTGTCCTTATCTCAAGGCGGTCATGTCCAAAGGATTTTCAGATTCCAATTTTCCGGATGAAACATATCTAGTCTAGATCCAGCTGCTCCACTCAATTTCTAATCCATAATCAGTCCAAATCTTCAAATACGGGATAATTCACTCCTATTTCACTAGTGTTTATACTTTCTTTTTCTTGTATAATAGATATTACTTATTACTATTGTATTCATTTGATCTCAATCCTCTGATTAAGATTTAATTTTTGTTAAATCATTTGGTGAAACCATTTATTGATTTAACACTAGATTTCCCTATAATCCCTCATTTTGTGTATTCTTCATGGCCTATAGAAAATTGTTGCAAAAATATCATCCTAAACATCCTTACCCCAAATCTGATCCTATTCCTATGACTATTCTTCATACTAATTTTATAAATACCCAACAGGAAGTGACCTTCTATCATAATTCACATATTATTGTTGCACCTCACCCCAAAATCCCTCTTTTCTTTACAAAGCTTATCAACCTCGGTCCCGATGTTGTACTCCTACCCCCTATTGAGGCTACTAGCTCTTTTGAATCTGATAGTGATGTTGTTTATATTGCTACAAATGATACATTTGTTGAGGATTTAGTTTATTTTTTATATTAAGAAGGTATTTTTAACAATTTTTGTGATACCCATACTTCTTTCGATGTTGTAGATATTATGTTAAATGGATCTCACCCTAATACTTATTCCTCTCCATTTACATATGCAAAAATCATTAGATTTGATCATATTGTTGTTGATAATGATATTTAGATCCCCTCTTCTTCTTCTTCTCAACCAAGTGTTTGTTCATTGAATATTGTGCCTCAAAATTCATATCTTTCTTCCTCCACCTCTTGTGTTCTTCCTAATGATGTTAGTACTCATTTTCCTTCTCATAATGTGTTAAAATATGAAAAATTTAGTGATGCATGTATTTATACTCTTGATATTTCCAAATATAGTATACATAATGATGATCATAAGGATAGTGTGCATGTTGCTTGTATTCCTTATTCTACTGAGATTTTTGATAAAGGTGTGTAAAAAAAAATTCCTCTTAAGTCCCCATCCCGTGTTTTTATTCCTAGTTTTCCAATTGAAAATCCAAAATTTGACTTCCAACCCAATAGTGTCCCTATGGCTACTTATGATGGAAAGATTAACCCCTTAATGAATCCCTTAATGTTTATTCCATTCCTCCTCAATAATTTATTTCTCTTATGCATGTTTTAGGTGATTTACAAAATAAGATCCATACCCTTACCCTTGAGAGTAGGGCCTATTATGCTAGCACTGATAATAATTCTCTTTATGGAAATCATATTCCTAAAAAGATTTACAATTTAGCTTTTCCTAAGGATTTTACTTTACCTACTTTTACACTTTTTGATGGAATGGGTAATCCTTATATGCATCTTAAGGCTTTTAGATTAGCTATGGCTTCACATTCTAATGATAGATTACTTCTCAAAGCATTTCCTAGTAGTCTTACTGATATTGCTTCTCATTGGTTTCATCATTTTCCTAGTGGATCTATTAGTACTTATCTTGATATGGAAGAATCATTTCTTAGATATTTTATTTCTAACAATGGTCCTAAAGTTACATTTGAGCATTTTCCTTCTTTGCACCAAGGAAAAATGAACATGTTAATGATTATATCTTACATTTCAAATCTTACATGTATCATTTACTTTATCAGCCCATTGATCTAGAAATGCAATATATCTTTTTCATGGCTTGATTCTTCCTTTGAAAGAAAAATTATTATATGATACATGTGAATATTTTACACTTATTTTCTTTAAGGTTATAGATTTAGAACTAGAAATGATTAATAATTTTTTGTTTCCCATGTTTAATGATGTTGTATATATGCTATCCTAAATGGACCTCTCTCTACTTCTTCTTCCTCTCCACTTATATATGCACAAATCATTAGAGTTGATCCTATTATTTTTATAATGATATGCATATATCCCCTCTTCTTATTCTCAACCAAGTTCTTTTTCATTTAATAGTGTTACTAAATATTCATATATTTCTTTCTCCACCTCTTGTGTTCTTCTTAATGATGTTAGTACTCATTTTCCTTCTCAAACCGTGTTAAAATATGCAAATTTTAGTGATGAATGTGTTTCTAATCTTGATATTTCCAAATACAATATACATAATTATGACCATAAGGATAGTTTCCACGTTTCTTGTATTATTCTATTTAGATTTTTGATAAAGGTGTGCAAAATGTTTTTCCTCTCGAGTCCTCTTCCCATATTTCTATTCCTAGTTTTCCACTTGCTGATCTAAAAGTTGAATTTCAACCCAATAGTGTCCCTATGGCTACTTATAATGGAAATATTCAACCCCTTAATGTTTATTCCATTCCTCCACAAGAATTTATTTCTCTTATTCATGTTGTAGGTGATTTACAAAATAAGATCCATACCCTTACCCTTAAGAGTATGGCCTATTATGCTATCACTGATAATAATTCTCTTCATGGAAATCATATTCCTAAAAATATTTACAATTTAGATTTTCCTAAGGGTTTTAATGTACCTAATTTAAAAGTATTTTATGGAACATGTAATCCTTATATATGCATCTTAAGGCTTTCATATTAGCAATGACTTCACATTCTAATGATATATTACTTCTCAAAGCATTTCCTAGTTTTCTTACTGATATTTCTTCTCATCGGTTTCATCATTTACCTAGTGGATATATTAGTACTTATCTTATTGTGGAAGAAGCATTTCTTATATTTTTAATTTCTAAAAATGGTCCTAAAGTTACATTTGAGCGTTTTAATTCTTTGCACCAAGGAAATAATGAGCATATTAATGATTATATCTTATTTTTCAAATCTTGCATGCATCATTTAATTTATCATCCCATTGATCTAGAAATGCAATATATATTTTGTCATGGCTTGATTATTCCTTTGAAATAAAAATTATTATATGATACATGTGAATCTTTTACACTTATTTTCTTTAAGGTTATAACTTTAGAATTAGATATGCTTATTGAATTTTTTCCCATGATTAATGATGTTGTAGATATTTTCCTAAATGAACCTCTCCCTACTCCTTCCTCTCCACTTACATATGCACAAATCATTAGATTTGATCCTATTGTTGTTGATAATAATATTTATATCCCCTCTTCTTCTTCTCAACCAAGTGTTTTTTCATTGAATATTGTGCCTCAAAAGGCATATAATTCTTTCTCCACTTCTTGTATGCTTCCTAATGATGTTAGTACTCATTTTAATTCTCCTAATGTGTTAAAGTATGCAAAATTTAGTGATGCATGTGTTTATACTCTTTATATTTCCAAAGATAGTATACATAATGATGATCATAAGGATAGTGTTATTTTTTCTTGTATTCCTTATTCTACGATCTTGTTGATATAGGTGTACAAACTTCTTTTCCTCTTGATTCCTCATCCCCTATTTCTATTCCTATTTTTCCAATGGATGATCTAAAATTTAACTTTTATCCCAATAATGTCCCTATGGACACTTAAAATGGAAATATTCAACCCCTTAATTAACCCCCTAATGTTTATTACATTCCTCCTTAAGAATTTATTTCTCTTGTTCATGTTGTAGGTGATTTACAAAATAAGATCCATACACTTACCCTTAAGAGTAGGGCCTATTATGCTAGCACTAATAATAATTCTCTCCATGGAAATCCTATTCCTAAAAATATTTACAATACATCTTTTCAAAAGGGATAATTTTAGAGGCGAATATTCATAATATGGAAAAAAATTTCATTTTAGGAAAATTTGAAAAGGTGAATTTTTTTGGAGTAGGTCAGTGTCCTATTTGCCTAAAATTTATAGTATATATTGTTTTGGGGTCGGCTTCACCTACATTTGAAAACATCTCCTATAAAAACATAGGTGATTCACCGAGTAGTATACTACCACCATAATACCACCAGTACTTACCAACACCGTGAACTTGCATACTCTAAGCACCATAAAGCACAATACAGATTTGATTTTTGTTTGTTGATGTGTGAGAAATGTTTTTTGAAGATGCAAGACTCATTGAATTTACTGATGCGCAACAAGGAGGTATTGCAGACACATGACTTAGTGAATTTCTTTGTGCCACGACTAAGTTTCCTGTACCACACGACTTGTTTTCCTCTGACATGTGACTTAGTGTTATACCTAACATGTGACATAATTTTCTACGATGCAAAACTTGGTTCTTTTGCTGACGCATGACTCTTTTCAGAATAATGGAAGGTGTTAGTCCTCAGAATGCGAAGACCCAAAAAGTAACTAAGAAATCTCAGAAGTCCCTGTTCAAGTATTTTGGAAACTCTATTGATACAGATAGCACAACTACCAGCAACCATATAGCTGCCACCAAAAGAATCAAAATACTGACTTGTGTGGAAGGTAATATCGAGGTGGACATGCATTCTTGCACAAAGTATCAACCAAATGACACCTATGATGATACCATGCAATCTTGAAGATATACCTATTGAGATGCCAAATCCTAAAGATATTCTTCCTGTTGGGGTGCAACCAAGAGTGCATCAAGATATCACACATACAAATACTCAAAAAATGGAACACAAAAATCAAATTCAAATTCTGGTTCATGAAAGAGGAAACTAGGTGATTGTGATATTGCTCAAAATTCTACTCAAAAAAGTAAAACATTGAAAATGAACAAGAATATGTGGACCATTGGGAGGACATACAAGTTTGATTGGGCTGCCAAATTTCTATTTATCGAACATGTACATCCATCTAATTCAAAAGAGATCCCATCTGAATGTACATGTACAATATGTACATGGAAATTGGGAAATCAACAAAAATGCAAATGAAGCTGGACACTATAGAAAAACAATGTGGAAAACAATATTTGACTGGGGGCAAATGGCCATAAAATCAAAACACACAGGTGGAAAACTAAAAAAGAATGCATGCATGTTAAATACACAAATGGATTATGAAGCAAGCAGAAAAATGCATACATCTCGTGGAAAAGGGAGGAACGATCACATCACAAATTGGTAAGATGAATCAAACAAATCTACATGCAAAACTCATACAATTCTCTACTTTATTTCACATACTAAAGAAAGGAAGACCAATTTTGGATTTCCTCGATTTCAAATTTTTGTATCAATATAATGGAATTCCCAACGTACCTCAGTCTCATTGGTCTGAAAGTAGTGCATGGGAAATGGAAAAATGCCTTTCGATGATAGAGAAGGAAGATTTGAAAGAGAATGTAAAAAAATCAAAGTTTATCTCTCTTTCAATTGATGAAGTGACATCAGTCGACAACAACACTTTGCATGGGTATGTATCCACATCTATACATTTAGAAAATCATATAAGGACACCTCATTTGTTGGGTGTTATGAAAATGGTTGAAAATTGTAATGCCAAAACCTACATAAAATAGTTGTTTCTCATTTGAAAGATATTGCTGGAATGATTGATTATGAAATTGCTACAAATTTGGTATGCATCGAGCAGATGGTGCATCAGTCATGCAGGGTCATTGAATAGGGTTATGTGTTAGATTACAAACAACAAGTGGCCCCATATATACATGTTATTCAATTCACTGTATGGCTCACAGAATGAATTTAGCGTATAAAATGGTAAGCAACTACAAAAATGTTGCTAAAGTAGAAGACCTTATAAGAGAACTTCATGCCTATATGGAAAGCAACCCAAAGTGATTTCTTGAGTTCCAGAAATTTGCAATTGGAATTACAAATGGAAAAAAATTTTGAAGGATGTTGAGATGAGATGGATCTCTTTGTATGAACTGCGCATGCAGAGTTCGTGAGGAGTATCCTTCGTTGGTTGGTTTCATGCAAAATATCATCATGAAGTTGATAGGGTGAGGGACTTGTTGTTCCGTTTAACTGATTTGGAGACATTGTTTACATTGGCTGGTATTCTTCCAATGTTGCAGGAGATCAATACACTTGATGAAGCATGCATAGGGGAGATTAATCTATATTGTGGATTTTATACGGATGAGAAAAATGGTATGTCAAAGTCTTGATGTCTTGTACTTGTTCCCAAGATAGTTTTGATACACCTATTTTTGAGAATTGGAAAGCTTTATTAGATCTTAAAAATCCCAGTAACTATTTGAGATTTAATATCCATGATCACCTCTGCATCAATGTTAATGGGAGGGACATACCACTACACATTTTGTAAAAACGTCAAGCTATTACAGGATCGGAATGAGAAGATGTTCCTGTGACACATAATCTCTTTGAGTCTATTATAGTTGAAACAAGAATAAAGCTTAAAAAATTTAAAATCCTTATCATTAGAAATTAGAGAATGTTTCTCCAAAGATAAAATTCTTGAAGCAATGGGTGTGATGAATCCTAATTTTTGGAATACTAAAGGTGGTCATGCAAACTTTGTAAGAAAGCATTTCCATAAATCCATGGGTACAATAATGGAACATTTCACAAAGACTTCAAAGTTCAAGGGTATGGAAATCAAAGGTATACTGAATGCTGATTTATTAAAGTTTCAATCAAAAAATTTTGCAACAACAATGAGGAACCAATATAAAATTTAGACAAACCTTCTAAAAGTGGTGCTATTACAAGAAAGTGGTGCTATTACAAGGTTGTGGTGAGGAATCTATCAAATTTCTATCTTACAAGAAGACATCAGTGAATATTTCAGATTATATGAGTTATGCCAAATAATGATTTTGGGGTCTATGGAGGATGAAAGGGTTTTCAATGCTTTATCATTTATAAAATCAAAATTGAGAAACAGTTGGATAAAAATATGGAAAGTTACATGAGGTGTTATGTATCTCGCTACTCCATGGAAACCTTTCCTTTCGATAGAGAAATTGCATTGGAATTCCCTTCCGAAAGAAGAGGTGTGAATAATACAACTACAAGTACAATTGTTCCCAATGATGAGAGTGGAATTGGCGCATCGTCACACTCTACAGAAGAGAACATCGAGTTTGAAGAAGCTATTGATAATGGATTGTTTCAACTTTAAATAGGTATCTCCTTGACCTTACTTTTATTGTTTGTCACCTTACATTTTAACCATGGTTATTTATTCAATTTCATATTAACTCTACAAATGCAAATATTGAGGAGGCTTTTTATCAAATTTTGTTTCAGCTCTTGTTATCATTAAAGATGTTACAGGTATATATATTTACATTTATTTAAATACAATTATTTCATCTATTTTTTTTTAAAATGTGGGTTGACATCCATCCGAGGAAGCTCACACTTCTCGGGACTGAAAATGTTAGGCAACTCACCCATCTATCTACTAATCCATTTCTCATGTTGAGTTTTCTTAAATCAAAGATCTAGCACACTACGAAGGATGATTTCTCATTTTCCTTCCATATGCTTTTTCACAGCCATCTAAAACACAAGAGGTAACTTAAACCCTATCATATGACATTTCTTGATTTTTTACAATTATGTTTAATTTATTTTTATATTTGTGAAATGCTTTGATATATTGTTTAAACTTTGTGGGATAAAATCACACAATCAAATTTTACAAAGAGAGGAATATTTTTCCATATTAAGATGTTTATTTCATAACACATTCCAAATTTTATACAATTCATCATCCACGATCATGCTTGAAGCTAAATCTACGTCCACATAAAATTCATCATCATCCATATATATTTTAATGTCATCATCCACATCTAATGTCATCATATCATTATCATAATCCTGACACTCCAATTATTATTAAAACAATTATTTATCTATTTTAAATGTGTAGAAAACGTCTCTGTCCTAACACATTCCAATTTTTTTAAAACAATTATCCATTATCATCATTCATCATCATCTATATCCATTCTAATGTCATCATATCATTACAAGTAGAGAGAAGAATATTTTGAGAACTTTTAAATGTCTCTATCGTACTACATTCCAAATTTTCTTAAAACAATTATCCATTATCATCATCTAGATTCCATGATCGTGCTTGAAGCTAAATCTACGTCCACATACAATTCATGATAATCCATATCTATGATTCTATTCTAATGTCATCATCCACATCTAATGCAATCATCATTACAAGTAGAGAAGATTATGAGAAGGTTTAAATTTTAAGAAACCTGATACAAAGTTTGAATTTTACAAGTAGAGAGAAGAAGATTTAACTCTTAGTATTAAGATGCCTGTGTCATACCATATTCCATATTTTCTTAAAACAAATAATTAACCATTATCATAACACCATCACATTCAAATGAAACATAAACACCATATACAATCTAGAAATTCTATACATAATATATAGGAAGATATAAAATTAAAGATTATAAAGTATTTCAAATTTTCAAATGCCATCACATTCAAGTTTCAAATTTCAAATCCAGATAATAAATTTCAAATGCCATGACCATCACATTCAATGTTTCAAATTTTCAAATATAGATTATAAAGTATTTCAAACCCTCAATCAAGTTTCCACCCTCAATCATGAAATTTTTCAACCCTCAATTTTTGTACCCCCTTCCCCAATGGCTTCCACTCCTGTACTCCTTTCCCCAATGGCTTCTCTACTTGTACCCCTTTCCCCAATGGCTTGAATAATCCCAAACTAATGAGATCTTCCACAACACTTATCTAGATTCTTTAAAATTCTTTTTGTTCTTCCTTTGTTGCATCTCCATGGGATAGAAAACTTGGATCTGCAGACTGCCTTGGTTTTGAATAAAATTTCAGGGTCGAAGCCATGCTCTTTAATTATCCACTTCAGTGTATTGTTTTGTTTGTTAACCAAAACAATATTTTCCTTCAAATTCTTCATTGCGGATAAAATTTTCTTCGCGGTTTCCAAGTGAACTTGGAAAACCTTTGCTTGACTCTTCAAATTTTCATATTTCAACTACAAAAAAAAGTGATCTCAATTAAACATATTACTAAAATAAGAAAAGGTCAAATTAACAAAAAATATTGTTTTGAAGTGATAATACTTACAACCGCTCTATCTCTTTTGGCATTTGCAATTGCTACTAGATCCTTGTCCTTAGACCATTTGTTAAAATATGTCTAGGCTTCAACACTAATATTTTCCAATTTTTTAATGCTTTATCCAAAATATCATCTTTATAGTTGTTGTTATACGTGATAGTCCCACTTCTTACTTGGGTAAGTAAGGAATCCATCTTCGTAGGTTGATTCTAGACTGCAATGTATAAACTATCCCTTTGCCAATAATTTTCAAAATGACTTATTATCTCATTGATTAGTACTTTTTCCCTTTTCTCCCATTCTATGAGCTGACTGATATGAGGTACAATAAACTCATCGACATGGGATTGAAAATCATAACCAATTAAGTTCTCTAAAGGAAATGGTAACAATTGTTCACCATTTGTATCTGAAGAAGATGATCTCATTTGGAGAGGTATGGGGGATTTCGGGTTGATCATCGACTGCTACTTGTTTCTACCTTTGTGTGGCCTGATCCTATTTGTGATAAAATAAATCAATATTCAAATAAATAAATCTAAAGTGAAATGTAATGAAAGTTGAATAAATTATGTTGAAATAGAAGTATACCTACTGGCCTTGAATCATCTCACGTGTATTGAAAAATCATGTTGGGTCATTGCTATCAATTCCCAAGTAATCTTCATCTAAAGTTATATTATTTAAAACTGATATGCCCGTTGTGTTGGGCAAGCCACCGAGAGAGGGTTGGAATTCAAACAAGGAGGCAATGTTTAGTGTCCCACTAGGGGCCGAGGAATTGGCATGTGTTTACCAATGTTCTTTTTTCCTGATCCTCTGGTTGGCATTTTGAATATTATTAGAGGAGGAGGGGTGGTGCCACTTTGTTTATACTGAAGGTGAAGGACTGCAATGTGCTTGAAAATTTCAAGAAAAATCATATGAAAAATTATTAAACTATGCAAAAACTACAAAATTATACAAAGTACTATTCAAAACTTATACTAAAGCAATAAAATAATACCTTGTTGTTGAGGGGTAGCTTGTCACGGTGCTTGAGGTGGTATGTTTGGAGTAGTAATTGGTGGTTTTTGAGCTATCTTGTTTGGGATTGCTGAGGTGGTTTTTGAGAAGAGACAATTGCATGTGATTAAACTGAGTGAGTTGGTGAAGACGGTTGACTTTGAGAAGTATGTGTATAGTCCAAAGTCCCTACAATGTCAGCAATAATTGATTGTATGTCAATTCAATATGGTAAAATTTAAATGGTAAATTGAAAATACAAAATGGGAATTTGTAAATAATAAATGTTAAGGTATTACTTCTCTGGCGTTTAACAAATTCAAATGGTTGGTGGTTCGGAGATGAGTGAACTTCCATTTCAGATTGTGAATCTATCGATGCCTTAGCGTGTTGTTGGCCTCTTCCTCTTGATGCCACCTTTTTTCAGGAAGGGCCTCCAAAAATATTCTCTGCAAACAATAAATATTTAATTAGATTCGAGATGAACATCATGTTAGTCTAATGTCGAAATACAAACTTTATAGTTTATACCTATTGTTCTTGAAATGGAATTGACAAATTCATCAACGCCTCATCCGTGCAAGTAGGAATTGGTTTGTCTTTTAAATTTAGAAGATCCTCGTAATAAAGGCCAAGGAGATAGTTTGTGGAGTGAATGACTGGTTTTTCCAAAAGCGTTGCATTTGTAATGTCAATTTTTATTTTTTTGGATAAAAACGTGCACCAATCAAATTTTTACTTTCCGATAGTTGCAAGAATGTATGCAATAGCCCAATTTGGTATATCCATTTGGTGACCCTACAAAACTATTCTAGCTTGAAAGAAGGAAATCATAGTGGCAAGAAAGTGGTGTGAAATTCCTTGCGTATCCACACCATGTTTGGATTTATTGACATGAGCTACAAATGCCAAAAAACGTTGGAATTAATATCGATTTGAATTGTATCAAAATTAGAAATTGAATACCAAATGAAAATTGAAAACAATTTACACTTACAATCAACATGGAACCCAAAGTCGATTCTAGGTACTTCTTATCATCTTCGATGAGTGTTGCCTTCATTGTAACAATGGGTAAATTTTTGAATGGGAGGCCTGTTAACCGATGAATATTAGTTGGGTCAATACCGAATTGAAACATTCGACCATCGTCCACATAATAATGTAATAGACGTCCTTTGTATTATATGAGGATAGAAGGTAGTTCATAATGTCATGGTCTATTTCAAAATGGGGCATCCTAACGAGCCCACCAAAGTCACATGCATCAAGAAAATCCTTGTATTCCGAATTCATTTGTAAAACTATCTGGATGTGGGGGCACAAAAGGTTCCTGTAGAGTATCTTTCCCTTGGATAGGGCTT
The DNA here is from genome assembly GCA_018340775.1 of Taxus wallichiana var. yunnanensis. Lineage (NCBI taxonomy): Eukaryota > Viridiplantae > Streptophyta > Pinopsida > Cupressales > Taxaceae > Taxus > Taxus wallichiana. The sequence continues at coordinate 113,061,301 of CM031240.1, forward strand.
GTGGGTTGACTGATTTTCCTCTTGATTTTTGTCTTGGGCTTGGGCTTGGGCTACACTTGTAGTCGCCATTATAGTTGTCCTTGAGCTTGATTGTACCTAAACTAGATTCCTGTAAACAAGAAAATCGGGAGCCGGAAAGTGTAAACGTGAAAATGATCAATGACAAGGTATTTATAGGAAAAAATTAGGGTTTCGAAGCCTAAGATGCACGGCAGAAACTTTTTTGACACGTGATAGGAAGGTTTCTGTCGTGCGTCAATAAAGGTTCTTGACGTGTGACAAGAAGGTTTCTGTCGTGTGTCAACAAGATTTATTAACATGCGATAGGAAGGTTTCTTGTCATGTGTCAACAAATCTTGTTGAAACATGACAGAAAACCTTCCTGTTGCGCATCAACAAGATTTTTGATGCACGACAGAAAACTTCCTATTGCACATTAAGAACCTTCGTTGACACGCGACAGAAAGTTTCTGTCGCGCGTCAACAAAGCTAGTTGACGTGTGACAGAAACCTTCTTGTTGTGCATCAACAAAGGTTCTTTATGTGTGACAAGAAGGTTTCATGTCATGTGTCAACTATGCATCAAGAGTTTTCTATCTCTCCCTCAAAAAAAAGATAGCGGAGAAAATCCAGTTACGAAAAAAATGGAAAATTTGCCTTTCAGTGAAACCGGTTATGGGGATATTCACCATGTATTTTCCACCTCCGATTTCCAAGGGGTCTCTTAAAATGAACCCTATCTTTTTGTAAGGGTTTTAATTTTCCTACTTTTAAAATTTAATAGAATGGGTAATCCTTATATACATCTTAAGGCTTTCAGATTAACTATGGCTTCACATTCTCATGGTAGATTACTTTTGAAAGTATTTCCTAGTAGTCTTACTAATATTTCTTCTCACTAGTTTCATCATTTTCCTAGTGGATATATTGGTAATTATATTTATATGGAAGAAGCATTTCTTATACATTTTATTTATAACAATGTTCCTAAAGTTACATTTGAGTGTTTTCCTTCTTTTCACCGAGGAAAGAATGAACCTGTTAATGATTATATATTACATTTCAAATCTTGCATGCATCATTTACTTTATCAGCCTATTGATCTAGAAATACAATATATCTTTTTCATGGCTTGATTCTTCCTTTGAAAGAAAAAATATTATATGATACATGTGAATCTTCTACACTTATTTACTTTAAGGTTATAGCTTTAGAACAAGATATTCTTAATGAACATTCTATTTCGATGCTCCTATTTCTTCTACCACTCCCGTACCCACTATATCTTCTCTTCCTCCTATTTCCCCACCTTCACATTCCCATATCCTACTCGACATACCCATTATTATTCCTCTCATTTTCACAAACCTCCATGCTTCAATCCCCCCTAGGAGGAATCCTTTATGCTTCTCACATTTTTATAGGCCTCGTGATATTTTACATACATTACTTGATGAGAAGTTAAATTGGATACCTTCTAATGAGCATCATCCTCCTCTTCGGTTTCGACACAATCGTAACCTTATATGTTTTTAATTTCCATATAATTAATGGTCATTGAGATAATGATTGCTATGCAATCCATGATAGGCTTCAGTTGCTTGAGGACAAGGGTGTCATTAATTTTCGTGACATTCCATTTTGATAGATCACATTCTCCCATGCCGCGATGCCACACATTGACATCTATTACTTTGACTACCTCTCGTCCTCCTAAGGTCATTTTTCTCCTCCATTTTTGAATGCACATGAGGCACATGCCCCACTTATTATTCAACCCCAACCCACATGGGTCCCAAAGGAGCACCACTTTCCATTCCATGATTTTAGTGTTGTTATGATCACTTTGGGCTTATCATTCAACACCTATGCTCATGACACTACATCATTTGAGCCAATTATGTGTAGTTGACACATTTTTTCCCAAATATATGTTATTTGTTCCTTAGTGATACATGATTTCATGTTTATTATATAATTATATGCCACTATATATTGTGCTACTTATTATTTTCTAGTTATCTTCATCCTCTTTATCATTACTACTATAAGTTCAATTTAATGATCATATTTTATCCATGCCTATCATCATTCTAATATCTATCATCACAATGTTATCTACACTATCAACATATATAGTCTACTCTACAACATCATCCTAATATATACCACTATATCATCACATATTCATCAAATCAAATCAAATCAAATCAACTACTCAATAACTCATATAACAACACAAGTACACATCAAAAATGATCTCATAATATATATATATATATATATATATATATATATATATATATACATCTCTCAAAAGTTTCATGATACAACATCATGGGACAATGCCCAATATCTCACATATCATACATCCTCCTCACTACTATTAGAGGCCACTATAGGATCTCCATAACTCAAATCCTCACAACTAGATCTCCTCCTTTTATGTTGGGTATCATTGTTCCTCTAGCTAAGTTTATAACGATGTTTCCTCGTACACCACATTTGCATATTGGCCCTAGAGCTCCATGTATCTCTCAAACATACTCTACATTATGCTATCTCCTATAACTACCTTTATCACTCGTGCTAGCTCCGTCCTCACCTCATCTCACTCTAATTGCAAAAATATGCATGTGTTTGCTGCCACCGCCATAGGATCAAATAAGTGAGCATACTCCCGATAATGTGATCCACTCTCTCTATGATCCATCCTCCTATAAATAAATGGGGGGTACATGACATGTTAACATGTGTATCATTATATCCATGATCATGCTCCAATACTCATCACCTACAAGACCCAAACCATATTAGTACCTCATCACCACATTACATACTCAATACAAATCACAAAAGATCAAATAAAATCATAATATATCGTAATCGTGTCATGAAAATTCTATTGCCACCACATCATCCTCGGGGTAGGTTCCTAATCTCCTATTGTCCATACTCCTACTACCTATGCTCTTTGTGGCTCTCTTGTTGCATCCACCATTACATGGAATAATAAAACCCATTTTTTTCTCCACCCACCATTGAGTATAGGTTGGGGTATGCTCCACGTTATCTTCTCAAATTAGTATTTTCTCCACATCAGCCTCATTTGCACCAAGTAGGCGTAATTGGACTCTCGTGGGACATGGCCTCTCCATTTCTTTCCTCACTGAATGAATCAATCTATGTCATACATACGGATCTAGAGGCACATCCTAGGATATCTCACACTTCAGTGACACATGCTCATACTGAAATATCTCGGTCACTCCTGGAAATATGTCCTCCAACCACACAATATGTAAAATACATCATAGCTCCACACGTTCCTTGGCTCATCCACCATTTTACCTATATGGTCTCTAAATAACTGCACCATGACCCACCTTATATAAAATAGACCTATATGTCATGGTATCAAACCCATGACCCCTCAGTCCAACCCATCTAGCTACAAAAATATTTGGTTGTACCCAATCCACTCGTAGACCACTCAATAACCTCACTATTGCTATGTTCTCATATGCCCATACATGCAAAAGTGTAGTAGCACCAATCCCTCCACCATGATCCTCTTGGGTAAACCTATACAAATCTCTATACAAATGAGCCAACACACAACGGCTCCAAGTATATTGTTTCCCATGCTTCTCTATACTCATACAAATCTTGTGCATCCTATATGATATGGATACCCCTCCTCCGTCAACAACCATACAAGAATCCAATATAACTTCAATAAACTTTTCCAATAGTGGATCACTTGATATCACTATGTTATCCATGGTAATTGATTACTCTTCCTGTGTACAAGACCCTATAAAATTCTACCTCCCAACTCTCTACTGCTATCATATTACCTAGGGCATAACTTGAACCTACTCTCCCACTACCGATAACCGTAATATCCTATATACATCCTCCAAAGTCACCATCATCTCTCCATTAGGTAACCAAAAATTACATGTATTTGCACACCATATCTTACAGAGTACAGTAATCAAATGCATATTATGGGGCATCTCAACCACTCTTGTGATGTGTTGTAGCTCATCACGGTATAATATGTCCCACTCATCCTCCTCTAAACCCAATGCCAACAAAGTAGACAAATTTCACCTTGCACAACTCCCCGAATGTATATCTCTCTACACAACATAAACACACACCAAAATCCCAAGTTAGTGTCTCAATCACGAAAAAATATGATACAAATCTCATGTGGACCTCTAGACGAAGCACCCACACTCTTAGACACTAACATCTCTGGTAATTTCAAAGAAGCGCCTAGAATCGAAAGTATTGTGCAAAGGACCAAACCAGCCCTATTGGCACCATCTTGACAAAATGCCCAAATTCTAAAAAAATTTAAATGCACAAAAGGCCAAAAATTGCTATAATAGTACCTAATGTACTTCAATAACATAATACTTACTATCCGATCCATTTTCTTAGTCAATATCACCTTTATAACCATCACAAACCTCGCACCTCATCTCTCATGCCCATGGTATTGTCACAATCCAGATCTCAAATCACACTAATTCAATTTACAAATGAGACTCTTATTGACTTTTCCAACCTTACTATTTATAGTAAAATCTTATTGCCACTACAATTACTATAAATACTTCTTACAATAACTAATTCATTAAACTGTTTCCACCATATATTGAGATTTATTTTTCCATTTTCAATATAGTTAGTGGACTTAGAATAATATATTTGATGTCTAATTCATTGAGTAGTTGACTACCATAATTAATATATTTTATTACATGTTACACTTCTATATTTCACTCACCACTACCTATTTTATTCTATATGTTTCTAACTCCTCTCCAAACACTCTATCTACTTTTCTTTCAGCTCATGGTTCATCATCTTGCTTCTCACCCTTTGCTAAAAGGGGGAAATATGTGGGTTTATCCTATTACCCTCCTACAATGATTTAAGAAAACTTCCTACGCATAACATATAACCACACTACGCACTTCCACTCTATTTTCAATTGATCATGAAGCAATATTCAAATCCTAAAAAATCTCTCACTCAAAATCACAAATTTCAATCTATTCCAAGCAAAAACTATCTCAAATTCTCAAAATTTCTCAAATTATCACAATTTCATCCTCAAATGACCTAATCTAGGAACAATTCAACTTTCCAAAACTTGTTCAAATCAACTGATTTCAACCAAATACTACATTCAAATCAAAATATGTTGTTTCCAAATCCAATTCCAAAGAATCAATTTTCCTCCCGTATAACATAACTTTGGAATGGATTACACTATTACATCGTAAAGTGTGGGAAATGAGACGTCATTTCCTATCCTTTTCCACTTTATAGGGTTTTTTTGTGTCTAGTAGGCAATTAAAAATTAGTCAATTTCTATCTATAGTGGTGGAACCTATTTTGAGTAATTGTCATGGTGGAGAGAAAAGTTGATCACTCTTCCAACACACTTTCTCTAGCGATAGTACGCTCAAATATGTAGAGTTTTCACACCAATTTGGGAATTGATCACTCTCAATCCCTCCAATCTCCAAGTTTTAAATTCTCTTATATCTCCATAGCACATTTCTATTCAAAAATCATGTCACAACACATTCACCCCATATGGATCAAAATAGTGATCCATGGTTCGCCATATTATGATTCTTACTATCGACATGCCTCAATTACAACTCCTTCATCCCTCTACAGGTATGTTCTTCTTATATCCTTTATATTATTGAATTTCATCCAAATAACATAAGGGGGAAATGTAGACACAAAATTATGCACTTATTACTATTACATCATGCCTCTAGTATGTTGTTATATACATGATTTCTGAGTACAAATATTAGACACTGGTGATACCTTTTTCCTAGTCCTTCTATTGCTTTGATTTTTTTAATTGTGATATTGCATCATACTTCTTGGATTTACATATTTTTGGTCAATTCATAGGGATCCTTGTCTATGTATTTTCTCATGTTTCTTTTTCTTGGCTTTGGGACAAGATCGCTCGGTAAGGACACTACCACCTAGCCGTTAGTGTCCCTTCTAGGAACTTTTATCCGTTCTCTTTTGTTTTCTAAATTGCCAATTGGTATTTAACTTTGGGTATTTTCTAAGTCTTTGATTCAACCTTTGGTGTCACTAAGTATCAAAATTCAAACAAGTCATTTGTATATATATAGAACTTACTATTATTAGGGGTTAGACAGCTTGGGATATTGCTTACTATCTAGTACTTGGGAAAAGAGAAACATTCAAAGAGTACATTTGGGTTACATTATTCACTGCATAGGAGGGGCTATAACTAAATTTCATCTCATGCATTCATCTTGGGGGAAATATATTTGTATCTCGTTATCTTGGTGTGACCAGTACAAGTGAAACCTAGCTTCAAAGGACATGATTCAATCATACACACAATAGAACTATATAGAGTTTCAAATGTAGTGTAACACTTAGATACAATCACATTGGGGTGACCACTGAGGTTAGTCCGAATCAAGAATATGCAATATTGATTTCATGATCATATTTTATTTTATTGATCCTTGTTCGTAGCTAGGGTTTTTTATAGGTTCAAGTGCAACAAAGAAATCCTATAACAAATCTAGAGTGATAAAGAGTGAAGGAAGAAGACAAGTTCAGACCCTGAGAAGATCAGAAATAGAGCATTTACTAGGACACTAGTTTCCATTGCAGACACTAGCGCACGAGCGGTCCTGTCCTTAGCTACATGGTCCTTTCTAAAGGAGTTTTAGATTCTAATTTTCCATACGAATCATATCCCATCCATATCCATCCAATTCCATTCCATTTCTAAGCTAAGTCACTCCCAATTCACTATTTCTTATACTTTCTTATTTTTTGTATGATAGATATTTCTTATTATTGTTATATTAATTTTATATCAATCCTCTGATCAAGATTTAATCTCTATTAAATCACCTTCTACAAACATTTCATCTAGGAATTCCATGGTTTTGATTTTCTCATGTCCTTCCTACACTTGTGTGTCACTCATGCATGTGGATTGTTTATCCATCCATGGGGAAAGTCTTAAATCCCATATCTACCATGAATTTCTTGATTTCCAAAGGAATTACTTTAATTATGTTTTGTGAAGCTCTTGAAAGAGGTTGAACCAGATTTGTCTCTGCACAAGAAAATGTAAATACTGAGTATTTAATAATATAACTATACAAGTGTACCTTTCCACCAATAATCCACCGCTCCCATCCAAGTGGAGTTATTTTGTGAAAGTATTCTTGTGTGCTTTGGAGTCCAAGGGTGCTTCTTTCCCAAATTTTTATTCTTTCCTAGACAATAATCTACTAACCAAGTATGCAAGTGTATAGGAAGTTCGCATAAGAATGTTTCATACAACACATCATATATATATTTTCCCACACAAGTCCTTGGCAAACAATATTTCTAACTCAGATGTTCATGTGTAAAGGTACCTTCTATAATATGTTTCCAAGATTTGATATTCTCCTTTGTGATCCCGATCATCTTTCATCCATTCTATCATTTGCATATTTATGATGTCCCAACAATGCAAAAAAATGTTGCATGTCTAGTTATGCCTTTTATCCATACTAATGCACACAGATCAGGAAATGACATGCGTGGCTATCTCTATTATTTACGCAATCATATCATGCCAAAGTGGGAACTTTGACAAGATATCCCAAAACATGGAAGAATATGAGTTCCATCAAGGTTAGCATAGTGAAGTGGAGGTAAAAATTAACACACAATACAATAATCAAATAAGTAACTTAAACATATGGATACAAAAAAAAACATTATTTCTATGAAACATTTTTTTCTTTTATATTGATTAATCATTACATAGATATATAATACTCAAGGTATTTGATGTACACCGAGAGAAAAGATGACTCACAATGGTCACCATTGTGATCATCCTCAAACTTGACTCCTTTACAATGGACCCTCAACATGTATAAATAATACACGGGACTTTCCCATTACTATTCTTCCAAGATATATTCTTAGTCTTCTCGGTTCTAAGTACCAATAAACTATTACATTCGGTGGTGGCTGGCCCACAACCTACCACCATGATACCATGCATGGTGTTTGTTATAATGGTTCCTTGGCTATAATTAGTCATGCTTATTTTTTTATACACCTCATGAGTTATCCTTTATATCCAGCTTCATTGCATACTCCTTCATCACTTCCATGTAAGTAACTAGTATTGTTAGTCAATTTATAGCTTTACCTATATTTAGTGTTTCCGACCTTACATGTCCTTTTCCAATTGTATCCTTATTACATTATAAACCATATAATACTTCATTCCTATTCTATGTTATCTCTTTAAATATTCTATGGTAGTTTCTCCCATTTCCCTCACATGCATGTCTTCCTCCTCCTTTGGTGTCCTTATCTTTATTATTGTGTGCACATCCTTTGTTATTATATGTAAATTTTCCCTATTTTTCATATGTGTAACCTTCCTTCATTATACCACACATATTTCAAAGATTATAAGGATTAATGAATGTTTAGTCCTTATGCCCGATACAATAATAAAGAATATGATGACTTATGGGTCCAACAATCATTTCACACAAAGAGCTTCACTACATGTTTGAAAACTAGGGTTTGATAACAACAAACCAATTCAAGAAACTTAATAACACAAAAATTATGAGGGCCATCTCAAAGGTAACATCCTCATTTAAGACTTCACTAAACAAGGGAATTTCTTTTACATAATGTTCACTGCTTCTAAATTCACATAATTTAGAACAAACATTCCCTTGTTAATCCATCACATAACAGTAAACCATATGTAACTATAATGACTCGATGTAAAACGGATCTCTCATATCATGAATCCGTGTTAAATCAATCCTCATGTTTCATTATGTTCATGTGTATACTAAGTATACTTTTGGTTCCATTACCCCTTAAGGGTCGTTCAAGTGTTAATGTCTAAGGAGCCTATATGAGTATTTATTACTAATACTCATCTGATATCATGCAACCTTAGACCAGATGACACAAGACAACACAACCAACAATTTGCGATACTTTGGCAAAATTTTAAAGTCATGTATGTCATGCTTTTATTCCTAGATGACATACTCGTCGTAAGGAATACATCTTTCACCCCACTTAAATATGTTATCTAGATTAGACTTCCTTGACTACTGTTAACCAATTCCAGGTCTATGTTTGACACTAAAATGGAACAGATCACATGAACTAGTGTAGATGGTCTACTTATGGTGACTAAGGGTAAGTAAACATACTCGAATTGAATCACGTCGATTTGGGTGTGTTTATTCACCCTTGGTCAACATAAGTTGACGTCAACTCTAGGCTATATGCCTATCACAATTTAGAGTAAAACAATGACTTGAGATCCCATTTTATGATAGCTATGTTAGAGGAGTTGAGTGGAATATTGTGTCATAGTGGTTGCTTCAGAGTATCCACCCAATGATTTGTGTCATTAAGTGGGTATTGTGTAGCAACAACTATGCCGCAACAATCCACTTAGTTTTGATAGAAAAACTGTCATACTTAACGAGCTCATTAATTCCTTAATTTTCAGCTCATTAATTAGTTTATCTTAACATTAGGTATCATGCCTATGAATCACTAGGTTTGATACGATTAATCCTTAAAGTAAGGATCGTAATACACCTTCTCATGAATTGAAGGTATGTAGATCAACAAGCCAATTTACCCCAATTATGACATCATATGACCCTAAAGGTGAAAAATGCAGTCTACTTCTTAATAAAACTTGGAAATTCTAAGGCCATGCTAAAAAGACATTTATTAACAATATGGACAACATTATTCCCATAATGAACAGTCCATGATTTTTCCATAATTCCATCTTTTATTTTTAATTTTGAAGCTAATTTATTAGAAATAAAGCATTCTATAACACCAATATCAAAAAGTATAGTTACAGTTTACCAAATAATTTACCTAGCACTTCTATGGGCGTAGCCTATTTTTCAGCTTGTTTATCAGCTACTGCAACATGTATCTTATGTTTTTGGTTCCTGTCATTTATCTTTAAAGGGAACTACTTTACATAATGGTCTTTTCCACAGTTGTAACATCCCCCAACAGGTCCCTTTTTAGGCTCAAACTTATTCTCAACCTTGTAATTACTGTTTTAGCCACCATAAGTTTTCTGCCCATTATTATTCTTTTGAAAAAAATATCTGTTATTCGCATAGTAGGTTTATTTGATGTTGTTTTCTTACTATTTTCAGCCCCAAACCTATTTTTATTTCCAAAAAAATCCATGTCACCTTTTTAGGTGCAAGAGGGGAAGAGGATTTAGAGACTTTGTTTCATTTCTCTTCTTTATGAGCATAAATTTCCTTTAATTTATGTTCTTTCCTTATGGCCTTTTCAACCACTCCTTCCATGGTGGTTGGGTTGTGCACATCTACCTCTCCACCTATGATAGGATTCAACCCCATTATGAACTTACGTATTCTAAACTTTTCATCAGTTTGGTATTGCGGTACATACTTGAGAAGCTTGGTAAACTTCTTCTAATATTTAGTCACAGTTAATTAATCTTGAGTTAATGTCTGAAATTTAGAAATTTTATGATCATAGTTAAAGTAACCCTTGAGTTGGTCCCAAGTAATGATCACCTCATCAACATTCAATTCAACCTTGCGGTTGTCCCACCATGATGATGCTTCATGGGAAAGCTGATAAGCTCCCCATACTACTTTAGTTTCTTCCGAGAAGTTCCTTATTGAAAAGTACTTTTCCATTTCGCTAAGCCAATTCTCACCCCCATCTCCCAGTATAGTACCATAAAAATTTTGTGGACTTATTTTTATGTCATTAGTAAGTTCAACTTCCAACCTTGCCTTCTTATTTTAAGGTTGACTAGGTGCATTTGCAGCGTTGTTATTGTTATCTCAACCAAGATTTCCGGCATTAACATTGTTTTCTAGAGGTGGCTGATTGTTATCATCAACATCATCCTCCTCTTCCTCGTTTCCTATTACTTTTGTTCAAGTACATCAAGATGATCTCTTGTGTCAAACAGGGCAACAAGGATCTCATCAAGTTTTTGTGTTGTAGCTACCTCACCAACCGGAGGATGGCTATTTACAGCACGTCCCTTGTTTTAACCATTTTTATTGACAAGAAATTAATTTTTTATCATAGATGGACTCAAATAGGTCCAAGAGTTGCAACCTTAAACTCTGATACCAAAATGTAACATCCTCATTTAAGAATTCAAGAACAAGGGAATTTTTTTACATAATGTTCATTGTTCTAAATTCACATAATTTAGAACAAACATTCCTTTGCTAATCCATCACATAACAAAGAAACCATATGTAACTATAATGACTCGATGTAAAACCGATCTCTCATATCATGACTCGATGTTAAACCGATCTCTCATGTTTCATTATGTTCATGTGTATACTAAGTATACTTTTGGTTTCATTACCCCTTAAAGGTTGTTCAAGTGTTAATGTATAAGGATCCTAAATGAGTATCTGTTACTAATACTCATATAATATCACACAAACTTAGACCAGGTGGTGCAAGACAATGCAACTAACATTTTACAATACTTTGGCCAAATTTTAAAGTTTAGGATTAGGATCCCATCAATAACACATTAACCTTATATTAGGTTGAGGGTTGTTTAATTAAATAAACTTAGATTATTTATAGATATTTTTAAATAAATAGTTGTCACCTTATAATAGGCTTAGTTAGGACTTTATAATACTCAACAAGAATGTAATTCTTTGCAATTTATTTAATCAAAGTAAGATTAACCAATAGTATGGATGTATCCATAAGATGTTACAAAACATCTCCAATGACATTTTAATCATTTAATCTGAACAAGGCGGTATATCATAAATATAATGTAGTTAAATTGACTTAACAACAATGATCGTAATAATATATCGATCAAAGGCATGCCTTGGATCATTGAAATTGATCCAAGTTTTTTCACTTCTTCAATTATAAATGAATAATCTAAGGAATAGAATCTGTATCAAAACTTAGATGACTTACCTGCACAGTTCCAAAAGGATTGCATTTACTTCTTACCAACTGAGATTACATAATGCACTCTGAAACCCAATCTAGTGAGTACATGATAACAATTCAAAGCATTAGTACAACATTTCTGAAAGCATCATTACATCAAATTCAATAGGCCGTTAATATCATTTACAAAAACATGATCTAACAGCTTCAAAAGAGTACATTAATTTATAATGAAATCACATGTCAACATTTTACAACTTCAATCACAAAAAAATTAAAGATATCAACACAAACAATTAATATGCCTTTGTAAGTGTGCACAATCTTTGTAACTCAAGTGACTAACAACCTTATAAGTGTGTGATTCTCTCATCAACTATACTCTTTCCCCCTTGGGAACACAAAGTTTCTCATTATTTTAGAGCATCCCATCCCAAAATTAATATTCTCCCGTAAGCTCAAATCCCTCATTTAGAGGCCTCGATGGAATATTTTTCCAAAATCCATCTTTCTCATAACCTTTCTTATATACTTCATATACAAAAGGTTCAAGAATATTTAACGTGCCTATAGCTGAAAGCAAATGATACCTATAAAAATATCAGCTAATAGTCACACATGGCTTATATTTTATGATCAAATGAAACTGTTGCAAGAAACCCATCCATTTATAGTGTCTAGTTTGTTAAATTTTATTTTGAGCTTGCAAATATTGAAGAGGTTGACGATCCGTGTGTATGATAGTTTCCTTACCCATCAGATAGTGCTTCTATTTCTTGACTACTTAAAAACAAGAGAATACTACTCCTTATCATATGTATAATAATTTAGAATTGCTCCATGAAACAATTTAGAATGGAAACATACGGGCCTACCTCCTTGAAGTAGGACAACTCCAATAACATAATGAATAACACGTGTTTCTACTTCAAAAGGAATTTGCAAGTTAGATAAAGCTTAAAATAGAGCATGAATAATCTTGTATTTAAATTTCTAAAATGCTTTTTTTTCCTTCTTACCCCAAATAAATACATTACCACATATTGTCACATAATGTAGAGGTCTTTCTATGGAAGATAATTTCATGACGAAATTCCTCAAATACTAAACTACACCAATAAAATCCCTTGTCTCGCTTAAACTATAAGGTATAGGCCAATTCAAATTTTCCTTTATCTTATCCAGATAAATCCTCAATTCTCCCTCTCCAACCACATGACCCAAGAATACAAGTCACTATTGAAAAACTCACACTTCTTCTCATTCAACACTAATTGGTTCTCCTTTAAAACTTGTAAAACCCAATAAAAATGGTTAATATGCTCATCAAAATTTATGCTAAAAAACAAGAATGTCATCCAAATACACAATGACAAAGGAATCAATAAATGTTCTCATTACCTCTTTAATCAACCTCATGAAGGTAGTTGGTGCATTACATAGCCCAAACGGTAAGACCAACCATTCATACAACCTTTGCCTTGTCTTGAACATTATTTTCCAAATGTCCTCTTCCTTAATCTGCACTTGGTGATACCAAAATTTCAAATCAAGCTTGGTAAAATATTTAGCATGTTGTAATTGACTTGAAAAATCATCTATCCGGGGAATAGGGTAATTATTCTTGATGGTTATTTTGTTTAATACTCTATAATCAAAACACATCCTCCATGAACCATATTTTTCAGACACTAAAACAATCAAGAAACCACACAAATAAGTGCTAAGATGGATTATACCATGTTTAATAAAAGACTATAATTGTTGTTTTACCTTGTTGGCATCCTTTAAGGATTACATGCACAAAACAAGGTTTTTAAGTATACTATCGAGTAACAAATGTATCTCATGCTCGGTGAACCTTGTTAGAGTAGGTATTTACCCTAGCTCATGTTCACCTAGGTACTTTATTTACCTTTATTGTATTTATCCTCACCCACTTATGTGTGTGGATTAAAATCCTTACCCCTTGGTCATATGGTATGGTCATATGAGGGAGCTTGTGGTTCCTACTAGTAGGTGCTTAACTTCAGCCCCCTTTAATTTTATTTGTGTGGTGAAGGCAACAACAATTTATTTTGTTTTAGTGGCAACTAAAGTAAACAACAGAGAAAAATATTAAAAAGCTTGTAACTTTTGATCGGTAACTCGGTTTTGAGTGTTGTTTTTGCAAAAGTGCTTGTTTTTTCATGCTTTTTCCATTGGAAATATCACTATAATTATAAAGTGTCAAATATGGAGGAGTGTTGTAATCAATTGTGGACGTAATTTCGGCTGAGCCCGACATCCTAAACTTCTGGGAGTTGCATTTTGTATCTATCATGGATTCTGAGAATGATATGCTTTTCTCTGAAGTATGTGGACTTCAAGAGGATATTGTAAAATTTGTGGAAGAAAATAGATCGCTCAAGAAGTGAAATTCTCTTCTACAATCACTCATTCATGATAAGGATACAATAATACACTTCCTTGCATAACAAACTTGCTAGCCTACAACATCACCATCATATTGTGGACAACCATATCCATGCTCCTAGTCCACTTGCAGCTATTGCTCCTAAACCCACTAACATTGATCTGTCAGTCTTTGAGTCTGTTCCTGCTCTTGATGCTCATACACCTATGAAGCTTGTTACTACATGCTCTTCCACATCTGTGCCTATTACAGTACCACATGTTGTGTATCCTACTTCTGCTTAGCTGCATGGACTTTTTGAGAAGCATACCACTGCATTCAGATCTCGCATGCTCCATTTTATGGGTCTCACTAGCGGAGTCATTGGCATAAATTCACAGGGTATTGTTTCCTCTATTCCACATGTTAAGTGGAATTCTCACCATGACATAGTAGATACTTCATTGGGATCACACATTGACAGAGCTCCTTTTTTTTTTCGCTCGACTCTTTCTAAGGATCATGAGCAACACATGAGTTATGCACCTTCACTCAGACTTGAGAAACCTAAGATTTCAGTGTCAAACATGATCAACCTAACACACATTCTGATGTTCTTTTGCATGCACCCATTGTGCATTTTGCACCAAGTCATATGCAGCATCTTCTTCATCCATCCATGTTGATTTGGGGTGGATATCTGATCACTCATGGTGGCGACATAGGCATTCATTGAGAGGACTCTACAGCATGGCTCCTCCACCATTTGGCCTCTTGCTCCACTTTCTATACCTTCTGCATTGTGATGCTTCTTGTTTTGAGTATTTTTCTTTAGCAGGTGTAGTGTATCTCTCTTATTTGTTGAGAGATTTTGTATCTGTATTTTTGACACTTTTGGCATGTTGATAGTATCTCTTGTGGGGATCTATTCTGGTGAAGTCCAATGTTATTTTTTCAGTGTTTGAGTAGTTTATTTTTGGCAACTCATACAGATTTGTAGCGTCACTCCACCCATTCAGCAGTATGGGAGGGTGTGGTGTTGATCCTACTTCTTCGGGTTTCGTGTCCTTGCCTTGTTACCTTGGATTTTCTTGGATTGTGACACTCTGAGTTTGTTTCCTTGCCTTGTTGCTTTGGTTATTGTTCTTGGATCGTGGCACACCTATTTACATGATAGTTGATAGAATTATGTTTGGTTTTTTTTTCGCACTTTCGACATCACTTTGTTGATCTCCTTGTATGGAGCTATTCTCATTAAACCCGAGTGTCGGTTGTTTTTGAGTTTTGTGATCAAGCAAAGTGGATTCGCACCACAGTGCACACCAAACTTCTTCATCACTATACGAGTTTTTGAGCCGAGCTTCTTGGGATGCCTTGGAGCGGGTCTTTACTCTCTTTACTTTGTTGTTACTAGTTTTGGGTACCTTGCAGTGTCCCCTTTTTTCCCAGTTATTGTACATGAATACCTCATCAAGCCTAGTTTTCGGGACTCATACTGTGGACATGCCACTTCTATTTTGGCCCCTAGCTTCACTTGAGGGTGGGTGTTAGAGTAGGTATTTACCTTAGCTCATGTTCATCTAGGTACTTTATTTACCTTTATTGTATTTATCCTCACCCACTTATGTGTGTGGATATTTATTTTATCTTATTTAGATATTAGGAGATATTATCTAGTTGTTAGGTATAGTTCTTTTCTTGATCTATGGTATTGACTAGATCTTTGATGTCTAGTTCTCTCCTAAATCTATGGTCTTGACTAGTTATTTGATGACTAGTTATTTCCTTGATTTATGGCTTGATTTACAACCTTGATCGGTTCTTAGATTGTTATTCCTTGCCTATTTAAGCAAGGCCTATTCTCAATGTATTGCATTGAGTTCCATTATAATATATGATATTACTTCTCATTTGTTTACAAAGGTTTTATGTAAAGCTATTTTGGCGAATTGCTTTCATCTCATTGATCGTGGTGTTTAATTAGCATCTGTGTTCTTTGCTTGGTACGATCCGTTATCGTTCCTTTCGGACCTAATTGGGGGCATCCCTATAGGATATTGGAATACTTCCTTAAACTGATGTACCACGTCTCTCATTTTCATCTACTCTTTTTAGTAAACATGCTACAAGGGGTTTTAGATGTAACAACTTTCTCTTCTTGATTATCTCTCAAAAGGAGCAAGGAAAATTTCACACTAACATTAATAAGCTTATGAGATTTGGAGGCACTTACTCAAGAGATCTTTGAATATCCTTGTAATATGAAATGGTGTATCTCTTACCATCCTTCACTAATCTTACTAGTTGGCTATCCTTGTAAAGATAACATCCTCAATATACAAGTAAGGACTACTAAAAATACAAAACACACATCATCGAAACAACATCCATTGTGTAACACCCACACTAGTAACACGACCAAACCATGTTTTTTTAATCTTATATCAAAAACACTTAAATTATCACTTGGGCCCACATAACAACACAATGCCCGAACCAAAAACATGTGTCGCTTCACAAGTATCTCCAAAACATGGATATAATGAACATTAGAAAGGAAAGGAATGATACCGCCAAGCCATAAAATAACTTGTCAAAATGGTGCCAATACTTTCACTTATCCCTCCACTAAGAAAGGGAGACTAGCCTTTTGTTCCTCCAAAGAAGTCATGCAACCGCGCATGAAAAAACATTTATCCCTCCATTAAGACTAGTCTCTCTAACCTTTGTTTCCTTACAAAATAAATACGAAATCCCATACACCATAATAACACTTATCCCTCCAACTTTGGCATTGAAAGTTCCCAACATACACACATAGATAGCATACTCATGCATACAATAAAAACTCACCAATCAAATGCACACACATTCCAATGAGAAACCAATTAATTCCAAAAAAGATTAGAATTAAGAAAGAGAGAAAATAACATTTCATCGTATATGTATCAAAATATCAAGCCATCATACGAGGCTTGAAAGAGGGAACTAGGAACATTCAAATAACATTTGTATGCACTATCAAGCCTTCAAAGGGTTTGCAAGGGGAACTAGGGACATTCCAAACCACTTATCACTCCACTAAGGTATGGGGCATAATTTTTGGTTCCTCCAATAAAATAAAATTGCATGCCACTTATCGCTCCACCTGGTTTATTCAAACCCACTTATTGCTCCACTAGAACAAATCCCACATACCTTTGGTTCCTCCTTAAGTTCACATAAGGTTTACTTCGGTTTTACCATTACTTATTCCTCCATAATGACCCTACCTTCCCCCATACACACAAAACACTTGTTAGTCCCACAATGAGTACTAACAAGTACATGACATATAAGAAAACCACATTACTACTCAAATGAGAAATAAAACACATACATCCCATCAAATGATGGCAAGATAAAACAAGAACTTACAAGAACAAGGAGGGAGAGTGAGGTATTTGACCATCACTATGCATATCTCATGGTTTGCACTATATTCAATTAAATCCTTTGTATTAAACATGGGTTAAGGGCAATAGTATTCATTCAAACATGTAATCAAGGAATAAGATAACAATAACCAACACCCATTTTCTCAAATGAGCATGGAACCATATGAAAAGAGACCACAAGAGGGAATTAAGAAGAGAGGGATTTTCCCACAAGGTATGTGGATAAATTAATTTACATTTCCCTTTAGATAAATTTAATCATTTAACATCATTGTTTAAACCATGGTTATGAGTATGAAACAGTGCTCATTCCTTAATATTGCAAGTTTCCCATTTATTAACATACTTGATCACCAATGGTGCATTCCATTATTATCATCTATTTTAATATTATGTTAGGAATTTTATCCATTTGGCATCATTCAATATGTATACAATTTTTATAACAATCATTCTCAACATTCAACTCATTTACTCTTGTTCTTATTACCCTTACGTTATTACTTGATCTCATGTTGGCATCGTTTTAGAGTAATTGTGATTCCTATAACACTTGTTTTTCACTTAAGGATTCAAGACTCCAAGGAGTGTGATCTCACACAAAAATAATAATTTCATTACACTTAGAAAACTCCAACATTTAAAAAATATTTTACAAGTGAGACATTCAAGACAATTTTATATGTTTTATTGCCTTAAGGCACTATTTCTCTCGTTGGAAAACCATACATTAAAGTGTCTTTCACCAATAATCCTCATAAGATATCCACGATTTATTAATTTCATTGACACTCAAAGGTCATAGTTTACACTATATCCAATTAAATCCTTTGCATTAAACATGGGTTAAGGGCAATAGTATTCATTCAAACCTGCAATCAAGGAATAAGATAGCAATAACCAAAACCCATTTTCTCAAATGAGCATGGAACCATATGAAAAGAGACCACAAGAGTGAATTAAGAAGAGAGGGTTTTTCCAAGGTACATGGATAAATCAATTTACAATTCCCTTTAGATAAATTTAATCATTTAACATCATTGTTTAAACCATAGTTATGAGCATGAAACAAATGCTCATTCCTTAAATATTGTAAGTTTCCCATTTATTAATGTACTTAATCACCATGGTGCATTACATTAGTATCATCTAGCTTTAAGATTATGTTAGGATTTTTATCCATTTGGAATCATTCAATATACATACAATTTTTATAACAATCGTTATCAACATTCAACTCATTTACTCTTGTTCTTATTACCCTTACGTTATTACTTGATCTCATGTTGGCATCATTTTTGAGTAGTTGTGATTCCTATAACACTTGTTTTTCACTCAAGGATTCAAGACTCCAAGGAGTGTGATCTCACACAAAAAAAAATTCATTACACTTAGAAAACTCCAACATTTAAAATATATTTTACAAGTGAGACATTCAATACAATTTCATGTGTTATATTGCCTTCTAAGGAACTATTTCTCTCATTGGAAAACCATACATTAAAGTGTCTTTCACCAATAATCCTCATAAGAGATCCACGATCAATTAATTTCATTGACACTCAAAGGGGTGTACACCATACTATGAGGCAAGACTTACAAGTATTAAAATATACTTATCTTGAAAAGTTTCGCACAACCCAAGGTATTTCGATACTTCTTGTGCCAAGGTAACTCTTGTATTTGTGAGGAGTGAAAGAGTTCAAATGCAAGAGTTTATTACATTGATAAACTGATACATAGGCTCCACTCGTGTCATTTAGATATCATTTAGCAAGATCATTCGTAGGTGAAAACACCCCAAAAATGTTCACAAGGCTTTGGCTACCCACTAGAGTACCAAGGAAAAATATGCACATAAGGAATAACTTGTTCATATGAGACTAGAACAACGACATCTCTGAATGATGGTCGTACTCACACCAAATGTGATAAGGTACACATAGTGTAGCCATTGTCTCACAAAAAGGTTCTTAAGGGAATTGTCTTTATAAGTTTTATCTGAGGTGTAAGACAAGAAAGCCATTTGGGGATAGGTTTAAATATTTTATTAAGGTGATAGGGATATTACAAATCTGACAATACTCAATTAAGAGGAAATGACATGGTAAGGTTAGGAACTCACTTTATTTCAATGGTTTAGGTATAATGATTTTCTACCAAGTGTGATGAGTGTTACTAGGGAACTACAATAATTACCATGGCAAATGATTGTTTTAAAACGTCTAAACCATAAGTAAAACATTCAAATACAACTACATATCCATTTCAATGCACACATGATATAACCAAATTTTATTTTATGTTTTTATTTTTCTCCTTTCAAAGGGGTGGATAAACACAACTATTCAAAAATATGATACATCTCATCATTTTGGAAATAATACCCATATTACTAAATACGTAAAATTTTAGATTCCAAAACTCCTCATTATTTCTATATGTTGTGCTACCTGCAACTTGTCATGGTCATCGCAAATACTTGCATGGAAATATCCTACTATCTAGCACAATTCATGATTACTAATTTTCCATTTACAATGAATTAAAAAACTTTGCACATACAAGAGAGGTAAGAAATACATTTTTATTAATTTCATTTCATTTCAAAACTAAAGAGAGAGTAGAGAGAGAAGAGAGAAATAACACCATTTTTCCCACAATCAATTTTCTCAAAACAAGCAACCAAATGGAGTTCCATACAATCATATGTTAGTTTCTACAAGTTTTCCCTCCAAGTATTTGAATTAATAAGGATCCATGACAGTGTTTTCTCATTTTGCTACAAGTTTACAAAAACATCCAAGTTAGCTTGAGGGCTATGAAGTTGTATTCAAAAACCAATTTTTGATGGTCAAACGCACCATGTGAAAAATCATATACACTCTCCTATATATAGGGAACTCACTGGAGTTGACGAAACTCAAATCTGGAAAAGAGGGTTCGAATGTCGACTACCTTTCCAAAGCTACCAATCGTAATTGCAACCGAGGCCTACAAACCCCCTTGAAAAATAGCTTGCAAGGTAATTTTATCTCGAAATAAGGATTGAAATTGATTTTTCATGGATAAATACTAGAGGTATGCGGAGGTTGAATTCCATTTCTCCACCTAGGGCCTAAATTGCAAGCCAAAACCAAATCGAACTTTTAACTTTCAACAACGGACTAAAGCTGCAAAAGGTCAACAAGGCTCCTAGAGGGGTGATGAAAAATGCACAAACAAACATTTGAAGTCATTCCAAGGTTCTATACAACACTCCACATGACGGGAACATGGTCAAAACTTGACCTTCCCATTTCGGGTTTGGAGAGGTGTTTTGCACATCACCAAAATCGTGGTTTATTAACTTTTGCAATGTAAACAAGTAGTAGTTTTAAACTAGAACGTCAAGTTCAACTTGTCATTCGGTGGTTTCCATTATCTAGTATGTTTATCCAAGCTATCCAAACATCTAAGAAGGTAAATCGGGAACTGGGTTTACACTCAAAACATTTCTTCAGTTGCATAGAAAAGAGGAAATTTCATTGTTTTGTGCTACAATTCATTTTAATTACCCAAAAACATATTTTAACTTTGCTTTTATTTTTTATATAATTTTACAGGGAAAAAATAGAAATACGAAAATCATGCAAGATAGAGATGAGAAAACCATATATGTTAACCAAATTGCCGAGACATTGCACAAGGTTCTCCGGTAATCCCCATTCCCAACCCATAAAAACCCCAGCAGCTAAGGCATTTCGTCCCACGGTTCTCATGCCTTTGATAAACTTCCACATTTTACATTCAACAAAACATTTGTTTTCAAACCTTGTTTGTTATTTTTCTAAAGATTGTTTCAAACCTGCCGTCTAGCACAACAGGGAGGATGTTGGCGAAGGATGTGGAATTTGGTTTTACAACCGCCAATGGCATTCCATGAGACCGCATTTCTATGAGCATATTGTAAAACATTTACATACTTTTGAGAAAGTCTCCAAACCTATCACGTATCTCCCACATCAAATATTTTTATTTCTTTTTCCTAAAATCCTAGTCATATATTTGTGTAAATGCTTTCCTTTTCTCCTTTCTAGTAAAAGTGTTTCCTTCTTCAATTTCCAATTGCTTGCTAATTGTTCTTCCTTCAAACTAACAATAAATTCCTCCCAAATGAATCTACTATTACCAGATGCTCTCTTAAAACAAACATGAATGAAGCTTTCACGGTCTAGCTGCGTTTCCATTACATCAATTAAACCCACGGCTCCACTCTTCTTGAGGTGTTATATCAAACAGCTCACTTACATTTCCATGGCCGTTGAGAATACACAAACTGCCAAAATAACATTTTTTTAAATTTTAATATGCTTTGATGGATGTCTTAATACTGTTACAAAATGCAAACATAGATTATTTCCCTAGTATGATTTTATAAGAGACATTCATGCTTTCAACACTATGAATAAAACAAAACATACAAATTCAATGTCATCCACTGCCAATCTACATCTCACAGTATTATGTGCACGGATAATTAGGGAAGGAGATGGCACAGGTTTTGTAGCCAAGCTTTACACCTGCCAATTTCATTACTTGGAATATTCTCAGCATTCTTTTAACAAACTCATTTTTGCACATCCTGCAAACATTGCAGTCCATAGACCACATTTCTCTCAAGAAATGTTGAACAACACAGTGGCTGAGAATATGTTAATAATAGTGGTTTGGGTGGATTGGACACCTCACATTTGTACATTCGGGAATTGGTAGTTATAACATCTGACAAAAATATGCACCCCTCATAACTCCTTCCACCTACGCATATTTATTTCTTCCACTCATTTTCATGCTTATCTTATTTGTTATATTCATCTCATTACTATTATTATAATTATTACTTAGCTTTTCAATTTTATTTTATTTTTATATATTCTATTTATTATTTATTTAATGTATTTTTTTATTATTCTTTAAACTATAGCAAATGTATATATATACACTTTTATAACAAAAGTTGGTATACAATCAACTAGGAGTTCACGGATTTATCATTGTTTTAGAAATTAGAAGTCATATTTTATCCTTTTTTATTATTATTTCATAGAAGGAACTATATACGAGAAAATAAATATTTAAGTATAAGAGATATATATCGGATGGCTCTCCCAAATTGTAGACTCGGCCAATTTCGGGTTCCCAAATTACAAACTTGCCAATTTGGGTTCCCGAATTTCAAACTTGTCAATTTCGGTCCCTGTGGAATTTGGTCTTTTATAAAATAACTTACTAGCAATCGCATGTGTACAATGCAATGTGAACGCCAAATGGTATATGTTATTTGATTTAGAGGGATAGTTATTACTTTTGTAGTTGATGTTGATAAGGGGTGTGATTGACAATTCGATTTTCTATTAAATCCAAAACAAATGTTGCAAAGTACATCAGAAGGGATGTTAAATAATAGTTATTTGTGTAATAATCAAATACTAATGCAAGTGAGACATGTAAGTTTTCTAACACTCACTCTCGAGAACGCGGTGAATGTGAAGTGTTGACATCAAATTAGATTGAAAGAACAACTAAGTGATTTAACATATTAGCTCTCCAAGAAACATAAATGAGACTAAATATGCAAGCAGATATAAACGAAGCTTAAATGGTTAGGGTCCATTGTAGAGTGCTTTATTAACTCAAAGAGTTTGAGAGCATCATCGTTAGAGCAATTTTGTGCATATCCTACAATTATGGCATTCCATGAGACCACATCTCTTTGAGGCATTTTGCAAAAAAAAAAACCCACTTTCCATTATACTTTGATGGATGTTCCTACCTTGTGTTAAGGCTCCCATATCGGTATAGAAAGGGTGTATGCTAACAAAGGTTGTGGAGGTTGGGTTTGCACTTGTCAAATGCATTCGCACTGACATACTATTGTCTCCTACTACTATCTGGATTGTAAGTACTTTTAAGAAAAAAATGAATATTACTTACACTTTTATTATGTACGTATTTGCATCCATGTATACTACCCTCTACTTTGATAGCACCTCCGCAATTACTCCACATCCGTGTTTCGTTGTGTATATTGCAGTCACATATTTGTACCCTTTATAAATGCTCAAGATCGGCATAATTTTTTCAATTTACTCCATTGTATTTTTTCCTCATAATGTCAATGACTTGGTGAGAGTCTAACATCATAATTCATTAGACCCCAATAAGTATAGAAACCAATGTTGATATATGAAAATCAAAGTTTAAATAGCATGTTCATACTGAAACTCTAAATACCTCCTAGCAAATAAAGTCTCAAGTTAAAAAAAGTGCACCCATAATTATGTATGATCTATCTAAATACCTTTATGACCTATCTAAATTACCGATTTTAGCTAAGAAAATATCTTCAAAAGGTTGAAGCCTGAAAGGAAGGTAAAAACATGGCGTAAAATACTAATGTGTATGGTCTATAGTTCTTTAAACTTTATACTAGGCATTTAAAAGGTCTTTATTGTGTCCTTTAATGAGAACTCCCAAAGGAATTTCCATGCAAATATTTATCTGTTACTACTTTCGTGAGAATAGAAGAGATCTAATTTTTGTAAATTTCCACAACAAGATTAGTGGGACTGCATACCCCATTTCTAAACTTGGCCAGACATGATCTAAATTTCTACACTTTCTAAAATTTTACTCTTATTCTGTTGTGTACTTCAGTCAGGTCTTGATTGGTCTACTTGAGTTGGCCTGATATTATGTTACCATCCCCTTTGGGGCCACCATATCAATATTTGCACTGCAGTCCAGGGCTTTGGTTTGTTGTCCAAGTTTTTCAAGTAAACTTGCATTTATGTCAATTCTGTAGGGTAGGTGGACACAACTGATCTCTGCCCATAGTTTACTTACAAGCAACAATATGAATATATTGTCAATACAATCTTAAATCAGTTCACAAGGTAATTAGTAATTGAAAAGAAAGAAACTGGATCTGTTACTTTTAGAGATAAGTCAAACCATGCTTCTTGTTTCCTTGATCCATCTCTATCACAATGGCATACAGGTGTAAGACTACCAAGAAAATATTGGATATATCTAGACAAGTATCATGACATTTGAATGGTTAAAAATATCATAGTAAGTTTAATATCTCTAATAAATTTCCCATACATGATCAACTTATATGCCGAAGCATCGAGGATTTCATGGTGAATCCCTAGGTTAAATTCTCCACTTGACATAATAACGTGTTGAAAGTAAGTAAAATAGTGCATCTAAGTCACTTACCAAATAATTAAATGTAGGTTCAATTCTAATTTCTCCGCTTGACATGATAAAAGTGTTTTAAATTAAGAAATAAGTTGCGCCCAATTTTTTGGGTGTAGCTTACCTGTATGGTCGAGGTCGGCGGCCATCCTTATTAGAAAGGCAGAACTTAATCCTTCTATAAGAGTTGTACAAATGCCCTATTTCGTCTCTATTTCTCCTATTTCACGCCTTCGCGTCCTCTGAAAACAAAGCCTCCTAAGCCTACACCTTTGAATGGCTAAAGGCTAATGGTGTATAATCGTTGACATCGAAACGCTTGCATTTCTTTATTGGATGTTCTAGCTCCACCATGGCCAATTCCGATTCACTCTGTACTAAACGCCATAAAAATAGATGGAAAAGTGAAAACGACATGCAAACGGCCATCAAAATTAATTGTATTAAAAAAATGTCCCGACGGACATTGAATTTAAGATAGTCGCAGAAACGTCCGCAAGGGCCTTTCCCATAAGGGGAACGCCTTCGGCGTAATAAGTGTATGTTTATTCCCAAAACACCAAATTGGGGTATTTGGCAAGACAAGTCACTTCGCAGCGACCCACGCCCTCATTGACTAGGTGTAATGGCACAAGGCATTACACATTGCAACTACATCAATAAATTTTTTATTAATACCAAACATGATTTTTCATTGCTTGGTAACCTTGATTTCTATGCCCTTCTTTACCCAACCCAAGTAAGTAGGGCTTGGATAATGGAACTCTATATTTTCAGCTTATCAACTAACTCTTTATTAATCAAATTACTTTGAGAACGAGTATCAAAAAGCGCACCCACTTTGGTTTTATTTAACTGAATTTTAATATGAAATATCTTAGAAAGTTTATTTTCTTGAACACCATTACTACTACCCATACATACCTCTCTAATGATGGATGTACAAAATGTTGTCTCATCTATCTCATTGTTGCAATTTATGTTCTCCCCGGAGATCAGCCATGGTTTTCTTCTTGTTCTTGAAGGGGTGTAATTCTGGTAGAGCTTCCAACATTTATCCTTAGAATGAGTGTCAACATCACAATGACCACAATGAACTTTAGTATACTTATTAGAAATTGAAGTAGTTTTCTTCTTACCTTTCTATTATCCAAAATTACCCCGGTTATTTTAGCTCTAACAAGCTTAAAAATGGACTTAGCCATTTATACAGTGTGTGGATCATATGGCCGTCAAATTGCACTGGTCCTTGGATTTCAAAAAAATGCAGAAGACTATTTCAATTTACCGCATTTTGCATGGAACTTAGTGTTCCGCGGGTTCTCCTAACCCACAAAACAAGGAGCTCGGTTTAAGACTTAGGAAGGTTTAACTTAAACCCATGGGACAAAGAAAAGCCACATCCAATGAAATACCAACACGCGGAGCTATTCCGTATTCTTAAGTAGATGTGCTTCATCTAGACTCCAAGCCCCCAAAATCAGCTACAATATTTCGTTGGGTTTGGGTAGGTCATGCAAGGTCAAAGGGCCACATGGAAGCCAAATTCAAAGCTAAAAAGTTTCTAAGTCCCCCAGAATTAGAAACTGTGATGTGAAGAGCTACGTGGTGCCACCACATTTATACTCATATCACAGTCTGACAAATGTAAAGGCCCATCCAATTAGAGACAAACACAAGGAGGTAGGTTTGACAAGTTCGACACTTTGGAAATGTTGAGCTTCCTCATTGGCTTGTGTTTCGTAGTTGTCAGTGGAAATCAAAGAAAATACTGAAAATGTGAAGTGCATGGATCCTTTCTAGTAGATCAAACTTCAATTTTTTAGGAGTATTCAAATCCCGACAACGCATCAAGGCGTGGAGCCTCCTCATTGGTCAAAGCTTCGCAGATGTCGAGGAGCTTGAAAATGACTGGAAAATGACAAGGTCGTGGAATGAATCTATTGGCCAATGGTTCGAGAGATGTTAGAGGCCAAAATCAAAAGGTTTGGCATTATGAAGAGGTGCATGACTCTCTCATTGGTTCATGTGTCACAAGATCGACAAGGGATAGAAGCGAGTTCAAGGACAATTTGTCGGTGTGAAAAAATGTGGCAGAGACTTATTGGTCCGTATTTTTTAATATGACAGATCTTTTTAAAAAGAAAAGAAAGGAAAGTGATGCAGCCTAGAATTTACCAGTAAAGCCCAGGTGCGCTAGCACATCACTCAGTCTAGACTGAGCGCTCACCCAAAGCGCACAAAGGTATCAAGCCCCTCTTTAGGGTTTTGTTGCAGGATGTTAGCATGATGAAGACTTAATGCATTCAGATCCATAATTAATACATCATTCTATAGTGCATGTTTAGATCTAGATCTAAAGAATAACATATTTAAATAATATCCATAATGAAACCAACCATGCAAGAACCAATTATACTCAAATTAACACTCTGATTCAGCCAATACACTCCATTATATTAAACATGATAAATACACAAAAGCTCATTACAATAGATAATACCATCGCTTATGCGCGCATCATATTTGGCAGCATAACTTCACAGTAATTCAGTTCTCACTCTCTCTATACTACGTAGATCATTACATATTTATAAGGGTGGGGACTTGCCCTTCACCGCTTGCATAATTCCAAAAATAGGTCACATGCTGAAAATAGCCATGCGCCTTTACAATCACAACCACACATGTAAGTGCACTAACAATAGACCTCTTCTAGTTAACTAGCAGTAGCAAATATATTCTTAGCTCGTACCCATGCAAAGTGCTTCGTAGCCGCTCCTCCAAAAATAGCCGATGTGTGTCGCGCAAGTCTTTACCCGGTTTGTGTGCTCGGCACGCTATCTCCAAAAATAGCTTGTACACGTGAAAATGGCTAAGTCCCAAATCCACCCTTATATTTCACGCACGTGTTCTCCCCTATCCTTCGCACCTTTGACTGTGCCCTGTTCTCTCGCACGAACCTTTTGTATGCCTTCTGCTAAGTATTCCACTTTCTCCGCTCAACATTACCCCACACTAAATTGCATTTCCACCCCGAAAATGGCTACTCCTTGAACAATAAAGAATAAATTAATGGAAAGAATGTGAATAATTTTTATACAAAGAATAAGGATTTACTCTACATCACCCTTTCCATTCTTCTTCTTTTATTTCAGCCTCTAATGTCTACCACTCACTCAGTGCGGCCTCTGCCTTTTCTAGGGATGTTCACTGCAATGGACTCTAATTTATCCTATGTAAATTCACCCTTCTCATTTTGTAATACTAACATAATGTTATCCATTGCAAACATTCTCCCCTCCAGCAAGTCCATTTTCTAGTGCTATAAGTTTTCCTAGTTCATCAACTTGTTCTTATGGGGCTCCTGAGCCGCTGACAAGGGCCTCGCACTTTTGCTTCACCACTATCAGTCTCTCCGTGCACCCCAATGTTTCATCCTTCATAGCTTTTAGGACTTCATTGTCCTCTACCATCGTCTTTATTTTGATGACTACTTCTTCGTAGTTGTATATATATTCAATGCCTGATCCGCTTTCTTCAGCTCCTCTCGAAGGGTTTGAAGCAACCCCTCATATGATATAATCTTTCTAATCATTGCAGCCATTTTCCTCTTTTCCTCCTGTTCAGGGTCTTTTGGTGCATTGACATCCTAACTGGTCCCTCTTCAAGCACCATATCAACCAAAGTACGCACATAGTGCATAGTTGAAGGGAACTTTTTGGGTCCTTTTTTGGTGCCATGCTAATAAGAACCCCATTATTTTTTTGCTTCAGGTTCTTTTCTTGTTTCAAGCATGCAATCTCAGCATCCTTGGCCTTGATCTCTTCTCTCAATGCCTTGATAGTGTCATATTTGTCTATGTTCCTCTCGCCACCTCTGTAGATACCTTCACCAAGGCATTGCTTACCTGCTCATCATACATAACAATGGGTTTCACGGTTATATGTCTAGCTTGAGGCACCTTTTTCAACCTTCTTGACACACAAGATTCTTCACATACGTCGAAGTCTGGCTCATCCATATGAGTGTGCATAGACCAAGATAGTTGCTTCCTTGTGAGTGTGGTGGCCATGTCCTCATCCATCAACTCCCATCCATATAACTCCTGAGGACTCACTATGCTTTGAAAATGGGTGCGGACAATTTTACTTTTGTCCTCAACATAACCCAAAAGATGGAACAAAAACTCTCCACTTGTCATTTTACTTATTGGCCCATTAGGAACTGGCGCGCCAAGATTTGGAGCTAGATCTTCAGTTTCCTGAGTAGTATCTTTCTCTATCCCTCCTTCCTTTACTCCTTCTCCTTCATTATTCACATATTTATCTTTCATTTCTTCATCTTTTATCTCTTCCACGTCCTCTGGTGGTGTAGGAGATCCAGGTGCGCTCTCTTCAAATTCTTTCACTCCTCATCCAACTTCAATTTTATCCTTCTCTTCTCAATTGTCTCCTTTTATGGGGAGAGTCACGGTGATCTCCATACTTGATTGTGGAGTAGCACCTTGGGTTCTTGTTCTCCTGAATACCCTTTTGAAGCGGCACTCTCCTTGGACTGCATCCAAGTCCTCATCACCTTCTTCTTGTACCTGGGGTAGAGTGGTCACACGCTCAGTTCCTACCTTATATGTAGGCTTCCTTCATCCTCTATGTTCCAGACCACCACTATCTTCTCGTTCTTCCTCCTCTTCCTCCTCCACCACTATGGTTTTGAAGGTTTTGGAGTTGGAACGTTCTCCATTGTGTGCTTACCCTTTGGCAGCCCTGGGAGTGTGAATTCATTCTCTACATATTTATTACCTTCCAACTTAGGCTTAAGTTGAAGGTATACCAACGGATCCACTATCTCCAATTGCCAAACTTACAGGCTTCATGCTTATCATATCTGAGATTAGCCTCTCAACATAGGCAGTCTGGCCTAGATAGACATAAGTTTTCCTCAAGGTGTGGTAGTCATAGTCTACCTTGTCTGCAATGAATTTCAAATGACGTGCATCAAAAAAATGATGGACTGATGCCTGAAGTAGCACGTTGTGAAGGCATATGGTAGCTTGCACCAAGGGCTCCAAGTTCCATCTTTCATTGCAAAGTGTGCTATGTTGAAGTGTTGGTATACCACGAACCATACTGCCTTACCCACCACAAAGGGTAACTCCTTGGGAATGCGCCATTCTTCTTTGAATGTTGTGCGGAACTGTCATACCACATCTCTACCCTTTGCTTGAACGACCCCTCATTGACCCATCACACAAGTATTGGCCAAATCTTTCTGCCAGAGACTTATTTTCCTTGGGGTACTCCCAAACCTTTTCCTTTGGCCCATCGGGCACTCCGATCTCCATAAATACCAAGGACAGTAGGATTGTGCTGAAACTAATCCTCTCATAGGTGCGTGCTTCCTCAACTATGGTCTCCACTATGTAGCCTGCAATATTGTAGACTACCCCCTGTGACATCTTCTTTGCGACATGAAGCCACATTGTGTTCACCTATGACCACCTCTCTTGATCATTCAATTTTGTCACCAGTGTGCAATTGCTTGTACCACTGGGTACTTCTTCATCTTATCTATATCCATACACCTCCCTTGCATATCCTAACTCCTTCCTTGTCTCTAGGATTGTTTCTTTATCTATCAAGTCACTATCTAGATCTACTTTAAGGCCTTTAATCATGTCAATGTCACAATTAGTGTTGCAGTAATCCTTACCCTCCGTCCTGTGAAATAGAAGAAATCTTCATGTACCCTGCTCATCATCACCACTAGTACAAAGGTTCATACTTTCCAAAGTACGGGAGCTCATACAACTGGTAAACTCCAATCTGCTTCAACGCAACTTCTCTCCAACGTCATCATATACTGGCATGTCCTTTGTGTGCACTTGTTTGTCTTCATACACAATAGCACATCTAAATCCTTGTTATCCGATGTGCGGTGGTTGTAATCATTGATTTTGCACTTCCGATGTGAGACTCCCATTCTTGTCCCACTATTACATTTTCTGGGTATTGCATCTCTGAGAAATTACTCTCGGGAGTAATTTTAACCTCTACTTCCACTTTCTTCTTTCCCTTAGCTCCTGCGGTAGGTGCTTTCTTTGGTGCCATCTATAACTCACAATTTTCTAACTTCAAATACTCACCTTCTATCCTCTACAACGTGCAAACCCAAACCCTAGCTCAAATTTGTGTGCCCAAGTTGAAATCACGTGCCTTATCTCTTTCGAACACTATTCTTCACTCAAACCCTTCACCAATGGGGACGTAAGCTTCTCCTATGCACAAATCTTTCTTCTCACATCTAGTTTCACACTCTTTGCACCTCAATACTCTTCTCGCAGCTCGGTCACACTTGCTCTTTCAAATTCTCGTGATCACAATGGTAAGAATGAACTCGCATCCCATCCTTATATATATTTTCAAAAATTTGGTGCATTTATTGCTCCTTCACCTACCAACAATCCTCATTAAGTGACCCTTTTCACATTTTTCCACGTGGTACATCTTCACACCTCCATCATAACCTTTTAACACCTTCCTACCTTCTAGCTAAAAGCTTCTCTTCAACGCGCTTCCATGCGCCTGAGTACCTCATCACTATGCTTTCTCCTGTAGTCTCCATGGCCGCCACTTACCTCATGTTATATTGTTCCTTCATTTATCTCCATCCATGGTCCTCATTTGGAAGCAATTTTCTTTTCACCAACTCTTCAATCTTTGAATAACACCTATAGTAGTTTTGTTCCTTTATGTGTACCCATTTCTCAATAACCACCCCACACAAATGGTATGTGCAATCCTCTACGCATAAAAATATTGCAAATGGTAATTAGCTTCTGGCACGTAAACGCGCTTATTTCACAAAACAACAACTAAATTGAAAAAGCATAACGACGAAGAAGGAAATACATTAAGGGAATACATAATTGAAAACCTAATCTAAATGGAAATATTGCCTTATTACAAACACCAAGAAGACTTATTTATAGTAGGGCTTCAACCTACTCCCATTGAAGTAACCGGGTAACCGTATTCCATCAAGCGTTTCTAACTGACAAGCTCTTGTTTCAAGTATGTGAGTGATAACATATGGTCCTAACCAATGTACTTTGAGTTTTCTTGATGGCACAAAACTTAGAATCATAAAGGAGCACCATTTTTCCTATCTCAAGCTTCTTGTCCCTAATGTGCCTATCATGTCATGCTTTCTACCTGGCTTTTTCTTGCTTCGACTCCAACGATGTTATTGCTCATCGCTCATCCAACTTAATTAACTTTTTGATCCATTCTTCTAAGGCTTTCTCATCAGTGAGACCTCCAGCGTGTGCAATACAAAAAAAGTAACATGAATTCCATAGGAAGAATTGCTTCGGTGCCAAACACCAATTGAAAAGGTGTTGCCTTATTTAGCCGCTTGTATGTTGTTCTATACGCCCAAAGTACTGGCAAAAATTTATCATCCCAATCCTTTCTTCCAACATCACAAATTTTTGTCAATGTCTAGCTCAAAATCTTGTTGAAATCCTCAGCAGTCCCATTTTCCTGAGGATGATATGGTGTAGTCTTATGGTGTGCAATCATGAATTCATCCAATAAAATTATGATTGTCTCATTCAAAAAATGTGTGCCCCTATCACTGGTCAAAATCAAAGGACATCCATACCTTGTAATAATATTTTCCCATAGAAACTTGGCTGATGTAGTCATTGTACAATCCTTTGTAGGTGTTGCTTCTTCCCACCTTGTCAGATAGTTTGTGCAAGTAATGATATAACATGATCTAGTTCTGGCACGCGGCTGGTGAAATAGGACCCAAAAATCTATAGCCCATTTCTCAAATGGTTCTACACTAGTAATAGGTCTTAGAGGCATTTCATCTCGTTGACCTAGTTTCCAAGGTGCTGACATTGATCACAAGCCTTGCAATATGCCTTACAATCTTTATACAGGGTCTCCCACCATAATCCAATGAGTAAAATCTTACGCACAATGGTGTCACCTACATAGTGGCCACCTGCAATACCACCATGAGCTTCCTCCATGATATATGTGTGCTCATGTTCTAGTACACATCGATGTAATACTTCATCTTGACCCAACTTATACAAGTCACCGTTAATCAACATAAAGGATGTCGCGTGTATAGAAAGTTGTTTCTTCTCTAAGGATTTCATTCCTTCTAGTGTCATACCTATTCATAGAAAGACAACAATATCCTCTAATTCCGATGGCACACATTTTGTAACCTGTATAACTGTGCATCGGGCATGGTATCTTCAATTTCATGTGCTTCTTCTCCTGACTATATTTTGGATAAATGGTCTAGTCCAGAATTACTTTTCCCTGGTTTTACCACAACTGTGAAATCAAATTCTTGGAATAAGAGTACCCATTTGCATATGCGCCCATCTAAAATGGTCTTGTTTTCCAAATACTTCAATGTCATGTGATCTGTATAAAATAAAAATGGTGTTAGCTTGACAGTAGTTATCTACGAATTTATGTAGCGCATAGAACATTGACAAATCTTCGCGCTCTGTAGTTATATAATTCTTGTTCTTCGTGAGTCATCTTTCTACTAACAAAATAGATAGG
The DNA here is from genome assembly GCA_018340775.1 of Taxus wallichiana var. yunnanensis. Classification (NCBI taxonomy): domain Eukaryota; kingdom Viridiplantae; phylum Streptophyta; class Pinopsida; order Cupressales; family Taxaceae; genus Taxus; species Taxus wallichiana. Next base: position 113,095,032 of record CM031240.1, read on the forward strand.
ATGATCTATTATACCTTCTCCAGGATGAGCCAACACTACACCAATGGACGTGCCAAAGGCATCCACATGTACATGAAATGGTAGGTCCCATGAAGGAAAGCAAAATAGGCAAGGTAATAAGTTTCTCCTTCAATGTTTCAAATTTGCGTTGATGTGGTTCTCCCTAGTAGAACATCCTTTTCCTTTTAGTAACTCCTCTAAAGGTGTGGCAACCTTAGCATACCCATTTATGAATTTTCTATAATACCTAGTGTGACCCAAGAATCACACCTCACTCTGACTGGTAGGCTCTTTTAGGTTGATAATGACTACAACCTTAGCTAGATCAACCAACAAACCTTCCTTACAGATTATGTGTCCTAACAATATTCCAAATGGTGTAGCAAATATGCACTTCTTGATGTTTAAAGAGATACTCAACTATCTACATATTTCAAACATTAAGCACAAATTGTCACAATGATCCTTAACAAGTCCATACACCATCCAATCATCTAAATAAACCTGCAAGAAGTTGTGAATAAAATCTTTAAACACTTGAACAATATGTGCACAAAAATACAACAGTGCATTTTTTTTAGAACCAAAAGGCATCACAGTATAGGCAAAGTTGCCCCATTTAGTAGTAAAAGTAGTCTTTTCCTGATCCTCCTAGGAAATCCTAACCTAATGATACCCAGAGAATCCATCGGTAAATGAGTAGATTTCACACCCTGCAACACCTTCTAGTATTTCTTCAGTGAATGGCGTAGGAAAGGGATCAGTCACACATGCAACATTCATCTCCTGTAGTCCACACGATCCTCCTCGTCAACCATCCTTCTTAATTCTCGATCACCACCATTGGACTAACCCATTCTAACTCTTCCAGGGGCTTGATGATTCCAAAATTCAACATTTTTTCAATCTCTTCTTTGACCTTTTCATAAGTTGGGGTTCATCCTATAGGGTCTCTTTTTATGATCAGGCACACACCTTCCTTAAGCTTTATCTTCATCTCTCCTAATGATTCATGGACACCCTTAAGTTTATGGTATCCTCGAGGGAATAAGTCCTGATAATCTCGTAATAACTCAATGATTTTTCCACTTCAGAGTCAAACCAATAGTCTCCAATTATGGCCTCCTTAGGCTCAACATTGATCCAATATTCACTTTCTTTGTCTTCATAAGTTCATGATAGGCACACGTGGTCTTATATGCACTGTCCAACACCTCACACCTACCTATTGAATGGTCTACATCCATATTTTATACTTCTTCATCATCCACTAAGTAGACCATTCTTCCTTTTTCCTTCTCAAGGAAAGTGCGCTTAAGTAGTGTGGCATTTGTCTCTATTTCTCCAAAAACCGCGCTCCTGAGTCTCCTTCATCAAATAAATCTTGAATGAGTTCTTCCACCTTGGCACTATCCCCCATAGTTAAGCACTTTATAACCTTTAATGCCTCTTCTACCGAAGGTTTAGTAGAGAAGAATTCAAACATCTAGGTCATTCTTGCTAATTAAATCCTGCCAATTTTCTGGTCTCTCTATGGAGTTCTGCATATACATACCAAGCATTCATGTAGCCTTGTAAAGTGGAATAAAATTTGTACACCTAGAGCGAAGGTGGTAAAGCTTCCTTCCCCCGTCCCAGAGTCTCTCACACTATTGAACATGGTGTTGAATAGGTTGATTACCATGATAAGTGTAGATCTGAGTAGGTGCATTTCTCTATAGAATTTAGTAGTAAGAGACAATCCTAATTTCATTCCATCCTACAAGATTATCCTTGTGAACCACCCACCAGTGCATTATTGTCCCGCATGCATAGGGTATATGCCAATATATTTTGTCTCTCCAACTGGTCTATCCATTGTTCCTCCATGGCGTGCAAAAATACTATAGGATCTCCTTCTCTAGTGTAATGAGGTACTGAGTTGTTACCTATTCTCTTGATACAATGATGTTTGTTGTCCCACACAAATGTGATTTTTACTTTGTGCCCTACTAACTCATAAGTACTATGAGCCCAATTATCACAAGAAACACTCGTAGTATCGCTAATAGACTATGCATCCTCCCACTGGAGGATTCCTTCCTTAGATGGCTCAAGTACCTCGGGTCCCGACGACGCATACATAAATCTTGTTCAGGTCTTCCTCACTCAAGGGCTCAACATAGGGCGCATATTTTCCATTTTTTAAAGGGATAATAACTCTTTCCTCCTTGTTTTCAAAGTTGATATAACCTTTGTTGAACCAAAGATCAACATTATTTTCATAGCACAAGGACAACCCAATAGAGCTGGGAAGCTATCTACCTCTTGCCAAAGTGCTAAAACCTCAAAATCTCCAGTGAACTTGGCTCCACTGTATGGTAATGGATGCATCTTTTAACACTCCGATGGGAGTGGCCTTAGTCCGTTAGCCATGAACAATACATTCAAGATGGTTGTAATGGGGTCTCCCCATTTGTACCCATGCATCTAAAGTAATAACATTGACTTTCGTGCCTATATCAATCAATATATTACTCAAAATCCACCCATCCACAACAACATTTAGAGTGATTTCCTTGTCATAATCTAAGCTATGAGGGGGAAGATTTACATGTAGGATCTGTCATCCAGTCTCAATACTTGCACGTGGAGTGTTTCCCTTTAACCAATTCCCTAATAGTGGAATGATATTCTCTTGGTGCAACATCTTGCACACTTCTTTCAAGTCATCCATATTAGATTGGACCATTTATGATGCTTTCTTTTGCTCCATCTTCTGTGATTTCTCCTTTAAATATTGTATTTCACCTTGAAGATTTTTGAGTACCTCCATGGTCTCCTAATAAACCTCTTTCTAATGGACAAGATCTGGGTACCGTGCATGTAGAACCTCCTCCTTAGTGATGGTAGGCTTCTATTGTGATGTTTCTTTGGCATGCGTTGCTTCAACATGGATAGTGATCTTTACCGACAATGCCTTAATTCTGGTTCCAACTTAGGCATCCATTGATTTCCATAGTGCAATCGTATCCTAACCATCCCTATGCCTTTGCTTTTCTTTGTTTTGTTGCTTGTTAAGATGCTCATATAAGTCCAGGAATTCCTCATAATAATGATTCTTTCCATAAAATAATAGGTAATATTTTGAGGACATTCATGCACTGTAATAGTCGGGGATCTCCACATGTATAACATGTTCCACGAGGGAACTCACCTCGTCCACCACCATGGCATCATCCTCCAAATCCACCATGGTATCCTCAACCTCTACCACAACCTCCTTCAAAATTCCCTTCATTCCAATCATAATGCACTTGATTATGATCCTAATCCTGATGCTCATTCTTTCCTTTAGAGTTATCTGATACTCTTGTCTGTCGTACACCGATATCTATAACATCATGGATCTCGACCAATCAGTCGGTAGTCTTCCATGTCATGAGTCATGGACCTACAAATTTTACAGTAACAAGAAACATTCTTCCTTATTGCATTTGTAATAATGGGTAGCGACTAACATCATTGTTTAAATGACATATCTCACAATCCAAAAACAATGAGCATACTACTCTATGGGGACAAATATCCTTTAAATCCTCATGTGCATCTCATGTGCTGAATTTTTCGATAGCTTCTCCAACTACTTTTCCATAGCTACGATATGTGCTTCTAAAAATGGGTTCACCTCAGTGTTTATACTCCCAACTGCCTTAGCGTGTAAAGCTACTTCAAGTTCTTCGCATGGGTCAGTGTATGTCTTATGTGATAGTGCCCTTCTAAAAGTTGTAATCATACCTCCAAAAAACCATTGCACATGTTGGATTACATGAATACATAAGAAATTTTAGATAACAAAATTTTGAAATGAGCATCATACTCTCTGACACTCTTAGTAGTGCCTTGCTTAATATCCTTGAGTGCGCTTATACTCTTCTACTCGAACTCAAGGATGTGAAACTCTTTAAGGAAAGCATATTTTAAAGTTGCATAGTCTACGCAAGTCTAATCAGGTCAAACTTTCTCAGTATCATCCGTGTGCATGCCCTTGTAACATAGTGTAAAATTGAATTTCCCCGCTCTCGTTAAGCCATGATTCCTTTTAGCCACAATAGTATCACACATGTGCACATGTTCAACACAACATCTTCTATGCCCCTATACTCTGAAGATGAAGAGACATATCCATGTAAATATTTTGGGGTTGGTGCAGGACCTTGCCCACCTAATCCAAAACCTCTTGTGTTTCCTTTACCTCTAGAACCACCAGATCCACCGAAACTAGAACCACCTATACCTCTTGATCCCGAACTCCGTAGCCGATTTGGACCAAAAGATGTACTCCCTTGTGTCCCAATAGTAGTACTTGAACTACACCCCTACAGTCTATGAAGTGTTACTACTCCCAGAAGAGAGTCCAAAATTATGCACGCCTGAATTCTGTGTAAATATACACCTGAAAAGGTACCTCCAAACAACAATGAAGACATTTACATTGCCATCAATGTGCTTGTTATATGACTTACTCCTGCTCTCCTACTACCTAAATTATCTTGTTGACTATTTTTTTGTACTAGATACTAGAAGACCAAGCACAAGGGAAAGGTTGTCAGGTAGACTCAGATGTGCGCCCATGGCCTAGGTCATCTCTGTTGGTGTGATGATTCTCGTGAGGCCGAGGGGGCTCCTGTCATGATTTCCCAAATGGGGAGTTCTTGATGCTCTTGGGTTCCACGTCTTCTATATGAACTTAAAATCCTTCTCGAGCCATCTCTCTCCTCAATGCCATCTACTCTGCAATGTCACAATGTTTCTCTATCTCCCTCTCGCATGCCTCATTGTACTTAAGCCACCTTTCTTCTCTCCACCTCTCTGCCGCTAGGTCTACCATCTTTTACTGCACTGCTCTTGCCCCCACACGTGATGGGGTTTAGTTAGCCATCGGTTTTCTTTCCAAGTTCAGAGTTACCATCAATATTTTGATCGCCAATGGAATGCCTTGTAGGTAGGTTCCCCTAGGATATCACAAAAATTGGAATTCTGCTACCTTTGGGAAAGAATAAGTGGAAATTGAGTACTCCAGAATATAGCTGTTTAGAACACCATGAAACCAAGTATCCACAACATGTGTCCAAATTAGATCAACATCATAGAGGGCCTGAAATTCTTCTTGCATCCAAATAAGTGTGTGATACCTCCAATTCCTTTTAGATGCATAAGCAATCAGCCACTCGTATAGCTCTATTGGAAAAATGGAAAAGAATCTCTCATACAAACTATCATACATATTATGTTCCACCCATGCGCGTGCATTAAACTTAGATCCGGTGTTAAACCTCCATGTGTATTCTTCTTCTAGATCATGTATCCACTCTTCAACACTTGCTAGGTCAACCAATATGTCTTCATCATGAACCATCCTGAAAACAACTAAAAAAGAGGTCCCGAAAATGGAACCAATGATGTAGCCTAGAATTTACTAATAAAGCCTAGGCACATTAGCACATCACTCAGCCTAGACTGAGTGCTCACCCAAAGTGTGCAAAGGTACCAGGCCCTTCGTTAGGGTTGTTGTTGCAGGATGTTAGCATCATGAAGAATTAATGCATTTGGATCCATAATTAATACATCATTCTACAGTGCATGTTCAGATTTAGATCTAAAGAATAACATATTTAAATATTATCCATAATGAAACCAACCGTGCAAGAACCAATTAAACTCATAATTAGCACTCTAATTTAGCCATTACACTCCATTATATTAAACATGATAAATACACGAAGCTCATTCTAATAGACAATACCACCAGCTTATGTGTGCATCATATTTGGTAGCATAACTTCACAATAATTTAGTTCTCACCTTCTCTATACTACCCAGATCATTATATACTTATAAGGGTGGGGAATTGCCCTTCACCACTTGAATAATTCCAAAAATAGGTCACATGCTGAAAATAGCCATGTGCCTTTACAATCACAACCACACATGTAAGTGCACTAACAATATACCTCTTCTAGTTAACTAGCAGTAGCAAATCTATTCTTAGCCTATACCCATGCAAAGCGCTTCATAGCCACTCCTCCAAAAATAGCCAATACGTGTCACGCAAGTCTTTACCTAGTTTGTGTGCTCAACACGCTATCTATCTTAAAAATAGCCTCGTACATGTGAAATGGCTAAGTCCCAAATCCACCCTTATATTTCACATGTGTGTTCTCCCTATCCTTCGTGTCTTTGACTACACCATGTTCTCTCGTGCAAACCTTCCGCTAAGCATTCCACTTTTCCTCTCAATAGAAAGTAGGGAAGTAAAATCCCAATATTACAAACTAATAAGAGAATGACACTTGGCAAAAGGTGAAGCAAGCACACATTGGAAGTGGTTGATCCCAAGCAATTAAAGGCTCCCACATGTTGAAATTATATGCCTTCGACTAGTAAAACTTTAAATGGCCATATCTTTCAATCATGAGCTCCAAATTAGACAAAAATAATATAATTGGAAAGATCTCATCATTTCCTTTAATTTTACATCATGAAAATCTGATTTTGGTGGCTTTCGGTGGGTCAAAATGCTAAACATGGATTTTGGAGGTAGAAGAGGACTATTTTGGCATGCAATCGATCAAATTAGGTAGCCCAATCACCAAACTTGATGAAGCATGGCTTCCTTTGCTTCTGCATGATGAAATAGACTAAATTATGTCTCTATAAGGCATCTATGTGCTTGATAAAAGACTTGAACGTAGAATGTTGGTGGTTGAAGTCCAAAATCCATGCCCTTTCTCTTCTCTCTCTCTCTCTCTTTCTTTGAGCTATATATTGTAAAACCTTTCATTTTGAAAGGGATGGACATTTAAAATGTAATGGAACTCTTTCAAATTTGTTCCAAAGTATATGTGAGCCGTCAAACCTCCATTTTGGGCTTGGTGATGTGTTCTTATGCCTTCCTTTGTAACTATAATGGACTGTGTATGCTTCTATTGTAATAAAGCTTGTTTTGTGAGACATTTGTTTGTCCTAGCTCATTTTAGTTGCAACCTTGCCTCTCTTTTACTTATTGCATTATGTTGTGCATGTATTTCTCTTTGCAAGCTCATTTTTGTTGTGTTTCATTTTATAACAGATGGTAAATGAAGCTTGGCTCTGTATTACTTATGTCTGGCCTCTCCCTTCTCTATTTCCTTCCCTTTCTCACTCACTAAAGTATCCTCACCCTTTTTCTGGTGTTATCACCACCTTTTAGCTTAGGAATTCATTTTCATGCATCTTTCTAACCCTCTCTCTCTCCCTGGTCCTTTGGCATGGTTAGTTTAGGATTAGTTAGTTGTATTTTCCTTCTAGGATTAGTTTTAGCATTATATTAGGTAGAGCAAGATAGCCTTCTCTCGAAGGCCCATCTCAAGTAGTAGGTCCCACGGCTTGAGAGATGGTCCCATGTTAGTCAAAAATAGAGATATGCACATCCAAATCTCAAGGTGCTACTTTTTTAATATAATAGTTTTTGCACGCCTAAAGTGGGACTAGTATTAAAAGCTTTATATTTCACAAGTGTGCATCCAAATCCTTTTAGAGGGAGTTCCATTACACCCCTTGTGTGCTTTACATCTTCATTTCACCAAGTTTGATGTGCTCTTGGTGAAATGTCAGCCTTTAGCAGCATTTTAATCACATCTGGTGACTCCACTGATCCAAGTAACCCATTTTCTCATCAATACACCCTTTCCCTTTCCTTTCCATCTATTTCAATCCATTTTCCTTTCATATCTTTCCATTTTCTTCATTCATGAAGTTATGAAATCATGAATTCATTTCCTTCTTGGGATTCTTATTTGCAACAACAAAACCAATCCTCTCCATCCCCACAGTGTCAAAATCTTCCTCCAAATCGAATTTATGAGCCCTATCACAAACAAAATACATATAACCCAACCCTAACTCGACCCATATGATTATTATTGTAACTAAAATGTTTATGAAGAACAGGGTTATGCGATGATGGCATAAAATCAAAGGAAAATGTTGATTTCCATATGCAAATTCAAAAATGGAGCTTAACATGGTGCAAATGAGGATTGAGAAGACTGTGAAGGTAGAAAAAAATGGTTTTAGGGTCCCTTATCCATGGGTTGACCCTATACCAAACTAGTTCAAATTCCTCAGCAGAAGCTAGAATTTATAGTTGAGAAGATGCCCCAAGTTGCAAAGTGGGATAACAATGCTTGGAAATAAAATAAATTCATACTAGAAGTAAATACTAAATCTAAGGCAAAACATGTAAACTCAAAATATAGATAAAGGAATAAATTTTTGCTAATATAATCATGTGATAAGTAAAATCAACAAACAAAGGAGATGGTTATCAAACCAAAATTCGGCCCTACCTTGGGTCTTAATCCCTCCTAAGACCTGTGACTATAGCTAATGAACAGAAATTAGGATTTTTATTACATTGGCATGAAGATTATAATTGGAAATACAAAAATTCCTCTCTCTATTGATCGATCTTTATCTCTCTATATCTCTTACAACATTAATCTTTCCTTTTTATATCTCATTACGTGAAGAAGCGTGAAGAAACAAAGTTCCACTAGTAATTCAAATTAGATCAAGTAAAATATCTTAACCAAACAATCTGAGACTAGATGCATGCAAAAAAATTAATCAACAGTGTTTACATGACAATCACATAACTCAACTAACCGATCAGTTTGATCAATCAATTCCTAAATCATGAATTTAATTAGTTAGTTCCTTTCTATGTTGCAATGCATAATCAAATGTTGAAGTTAAGTCATCTCTTAGTTCTCATGTTGGAATTGTATTTTCTTTTTCCCTCAACATGTGCATAATCAATTGTAATGTCCACATTCCATGAGCTTCTCAAGATCACATCTTATTCATGTGTGTGACCTCTTTTGGCTGCAGATGCTTTGCTACAAACAAGTCCTTTGGTTGCATGTGTGTTACGGATGATGCCTTAGCTGTAGATGATTCCTTCTGTATGTAGATGGGCTATTGTGTATTGATCCCTTGGTTGCATACGAGTTGCTACATATAACAAGTTTATTATAGCAAGAGGAATCACACGCTTCATCAATCAAGCATATTATTATAATCAAGAGAATAAATATGTACCCACAATACCAAAAAATAAAGCTAATTAGTGATAATTATATTAATAAGTATTCATGCCATAATGTTTAGGTTATAATGAAATGTCTCAGCAACATAATAGGGGAATAAAAGTGTAAGGCTACAAATGGCTCAAAAAATACAAAGGATGAGTTGTTTAGAAAGAGAATTAAACAACTCATCATGGGCTGAGTTAATGGAGGCTTACAAATCTAGTGTTAGGAAACCCCACAATGGGGTAATCCTACACTACCATCTTATATCCCTCCCATTTCTCCTCCCCAACCTATGACATCTCATCATATTTTCCATGTTCCCGTATTTTGTTTACTGTTCCCATTTAGGAGCCCCCTCCTCCATCTTCTTCCCTTCCATCCCACCTTAAATCCTCTGCCCCCTTCCCTTCCAAACCCGCATCTTCTCTGCAAGAATATCCAACACCTTCCCCTTCATTGCAATCATTACAAAAATTAGTTCAAATTCAGCCCACTCCTCCTCTTGCATTCCCAAACCCATTTTGGGAAGAAGAAAATCAGAAAATCGGTCAAGTAGGGAAGCAAGTTAAAGATCCTAGTAGAGAAGAGCTTATGCAAAATTTAAAGAATTGGGTTGTAAATTTTGAATTTAGTCAAATGCCACTGCTGATTAGGCCTTCAACAAATGTTGAATTTGAAGAACACGAGGTGGAAAATTACTTTACAGAGGATCAAGAACAAGAAGTAGATGACCAATAATCTCTTTGCTCGAATGTAGTGTGCATGTTGGCACCATATTCCCGAGGTTTCGATTCATCTCAAATTGCAAAGTCGAAGAAGAGGAAATATCAGCTCCAAATCCAAAAGAAGAGGAGCACATGGAGGAAACTCAATCGATTCGAGAATTTAAATGAAGATGAAATCATTGAAGGCTTCTTGATTTCTTTTTTGGAGTTTGATTTTTTTGATAAACCTACCATGGAGGAGAGCATCAAAGAAGAGATTTCCCAAAGTAGTCCTCATGAAGACAATGAAGAAGAGTTTTATCTTTCAAACTTCATGTTTGAGAAAGAGGAAGAAAAGTATGATGACACCATTGTCAAATAAGTCATCATTGAGGAAGCATTTTTTCTTGTAGAGGCATAACAAAGCACAGATCAGCCTAAAACACTCCCCTTCTACACGAAGGTCTACAAGATGAATCCATTCATGGAGTTGAGATTCAAAGGAATAGAAAAGTCACAAGGATTAGCCCATTGGTTCAAAAATCATCATTCCCAATCAAATATTTTACTAGATTGGAGCCAAAATCAAAGTTGCAACTATTCATGTTCACTTCATAGCATAAGGATGATCATCAAAGTACCAAAGGTCAGCTCCTATACCTCCACCAAACGTAGAGCAGCTTAAGGAGGTATTTATCATGTTTGTAGCTAAGAATTTAAATAAACAAGAAATGTGGATTGTAGACACCTATATTTTTATCAAAGCAACTTTATTACTAAACTTTCACTAACTATTCTACTCCTGCAAATTGACGACACTTCGTCAATTAGGCTCTTTTTTCCTTCAAATCCTCTTAATTGACCATTATACGTTGATTAAGCTTCTTATCTTATAGTTGACTAATAAATCTTCTCATTAGCTAACTCTTGCTTCCAACACTTCCAAAATATATCAAAACCCCCTCCAGATGCTCCTAGAAAGCTTCCTAAGCCTATTTGGGACCCCTAATTAATCCTAAAAGATTAATTAGCCTCTAAACCTAGTCAAATCTTGCTTTGACTTGCTAAAAGTGATTTTTGGACTTACCTTTTGTCCCACATGCATCCAAAACATCCCTTTCTTGAAATAAAAACTATAAATAGACCTCTAACCCCTCACTTTTCTAAGAACAATTTCTCTCTCGTTAGGAAATAAGGGATAAAATATGCGGAATAATCCCTCACGAGAATCGTATCATAGAAACTAATATGCATAAATTATTACAGATCTCAAATAAAATTGCGTAATAAAATAACACAACACAAAGAGACAAAGATTTAACGTGGTTCACCCAATTTGGGCTACGTCCACCAAGAATCACTTGCTCAAATTTTATTACAAGCCACCGCTCTCTCAATACAATACCCATATCCGTTTGGAGCTATGCTCAACAAACTCTATAGAATTCACACCCGAATTCAAAACACATCTGCAATACATTTGCTTGTACATCTATCATATGCATAAGACCATATAAATAGACAACTGCTTAAGTATTTTTACAAAACCGTGGGTATCAAAACCATGGGCAAAACCCGTCCCATAAACCTATGGGTCAAAAAACTTGCCCATATGAGAAAAGCACGTTTCCCGATATGTCGGTGCATTTTTCGAGGCCAAAAATTTTATGCCTAAATTTTTTTTTTTGGGGGCCTCGAACCCCGGTGAGGATACATGAAAAGTGTATAGTACTCTTAGTGTACAGTCTTCAACACTTTCACACATGAAAACAGGCTCCACAACCTAACACTCTCCTCTAGCATAAGCTATAGGCATTTAGGATTTGAGTATTTCTTCATTTGTATTGAGCTATCATCTTTACCATTGCATTCCCAACTCTTGCTTCCTCCATTAATGGTGGAAATCCATTCTTGAAAGCTTGAGAAGCATATCAAACAATCATATTTGATTGCTAGGATCTTCATAGGTTCATGTTTTGTAGCATTCAAAGAGTAGAGAGTAGTATATACATGTTAGTTTGATGTTATTTCAAATTTATAATGCATGCATAGGAGTAGCTCTTGTTTATCTCTTATCTTGATGGTTCATAGTTGAGTTTGATAAAGATTTGGGGTTTCTTTAGTGTTATAACCTCATTTCTATAGATTTTCAAACTTACTCATGTTCACATATGGCACGCCCAGTGGGACCTTACTCCATGGTCTCTAGAAGTTGTTTTTCAAGATTTTTACTTCAAGTTCTAACCATTTTCATGCATTTTGAAGGTTAACTAGTGTAGTTTCAATATTTTGATAATCTTAAAGGTAGTAAATATTCCTTTTGCATGCTGATTTATTGGGTTTATGTTAGAAATTGAATTAAAAGGCAAGAATCTAACCTATTTGCAGTTTTAGATTTCTATTTCTCGTCATTTTTGTGGGGTTTTAGGCCACGCACAAGTGTTCTCGGAGGGGGCGCACATGTCAAAAATCACGCAAACTTTTTTGATAACACGCACACATGTCCCTAGGAATGTTCATACATTTCCTTGGTCGTGCACCCGCTCCTTGTATTTTTGACCCTTTGTCAAGAATTTAAACCAAAGCCACGCATATGTCATGAACATCATGCACATGTTTGTAAAGCACGCACATATATCTCTTGGGACATGCATGTATTTATTAAACTTTGTTTCAAACTCACCTTTTACCTTGCACACGTATATTCTTTCTAAGGCACGCACATGCTTAAAAGAGCATGCAGTGTCATTATGCCTCAGTGCAAGTATAATTGTTCCTTGTCTTTTCCACATGATCTATGCACTTGTCAATTGAGGTGCACACATGTTGTTAGGAGCATGCACATGTCATAAATGTTATGCAGGCATTGCTTTGTTAAAATAAAAATTTATCCTAACCCTTGCGAGGGATTGATTATTTGGAGTTTCTAACTTGTTTTGCAGGGTTTTTGTTGATACTAATCAGTGGTTTCACATGTTACTTTGATAATATTGTAGTTTTGTGCTAACTTTACTTAGTTGAGTTGTTGCATTATTATTTGTAAGGTTTTGAAATGTGTATGCTCTTCCCTCACACCTTTTAGGTGATCTTGGGAATAAAAATGTTTCAAATACCTTCTTTATGCTTTCAAAAACACTTCAATTAATTTTTCTAAGGAGAAAGAACTTCAAATTTGGTTTAAAAGAACTTAATTTTCACAATTTGATTAAGTGTTTTCCATTTCTACAAAATTAGTGAGGTATTTTGTTGTGTATGCTCTTTCCTTGTGTCTTAGGATGATATGGGAAATCAAAAACAACATTCTATCTCATTTATATGATGTTTTGATCACTTGGAAAATTATTAATCATTGTTTGAAAGACCAAATATCACATGTCAAAGAATAAAAATCTAAACAAAGACTAACTCATTTCTTGTAGGTTTCTAAATGGTGTCCAAAAAAATACATTAAGTCTAAAAGATTAAAAACACACCATATTCAACACACTTGATTTGTAGGTTTGGATAAGGGTACGCCCGTCCACTTTAAACTAGGACATAACCCCCTTAGCATAAGCCTTAAGCTACAATAAATGGGGTGGTCCTAGGAACCCCAAAGTAGTCCATGCAAGAGGGAACCTTGTGGATGAAATGGGAAGTGCTCCACTTACCCACTTGACTAGATTTTACTTGTGAGTTTAGCACCAAAACATTCTCCATTGTGACCCCAGTGAAAGATATGCATGAACACATTCATTGCTCATCATATTTGAAGGGGGTAAAGTAAAGCCGAGATACTCCAAGACTAGTCAGTAACTTTCTTGGTAAATCGAGCTCACAGAGGGTGTTTGTGGTACCTAGTTGAGAGAACCACCTAGGAAAGCCATATTGTCTTAGAGCCCACTTTTTTGTATCAAGACATCATGTTTTATAGAGCTCTTATGAAGTGACTACTTGTTTGGAGTCAAAACCTTGTTATTCAAACAAGGCGATAGGTTCCACCTAATTTGAAGCTAAGTTTTATTCATCACAAAACTCACAAAAGTGTCACTTTGTCATAGTTCTTTACTTACCTTAAGGTAAAGAAACAATTTTCCAAAGTTACGCTTATTTTGTTTCATCATTACTTGGTCTACACCCTAGTTATGTTGTTTCCCATTTGGGAAAAAAGAGAAACAACACATGTGGATACCACTAGAATAATCGTGTCCACCAATTTTTTAGTCTACTTGTATGACAAGGTTACAATATTTGGAACGCAAGTGTTGAAAGTGTGAATGGTACGCCGTCATATTCTAGTAGGCCCTATGTCTCAAAACCCATATTGAGACACATTATCGACGTAATTAGGCTTGATTCACCTTTTGATCTCCCTTAGATGTGTTACTTTGTTTGCATTACATCGACACAATCACGATACTTACACCTCGTTCCTCGTGAATGTGATCTAAGTATCTCGCATTATGGTGTTGCACTACCCATATCTTAACAAATCCTTAGTATACTTGCACTTAGTTTTGTTTCAAACATTACCTCAAATATTGAAGAGTGGTGGTTACATTGTTTGTGTATCATATCCATATTATTTTGGTGCTAAAACCTTACTTTCTCTTGAAACTTGGTTAACGTGCCTTAGTAGTATTGTTGCATTCCTTACATGCATAATTTCTACCTTTTAGGACTTAGGTCTTTCTTGTTTCTAAAATTTTTGTAGTATCCTTTGATTGGGAGTCACATCAACCCCTTGTTAGTGCTTATGCCTTGTTCATTTTGAACTTGACATAAGCATTGACATCGAGTTGATCATCTATACATTAAACTACTATTGAGAAACATAAGGTGTAAATTGTTGGTTGATTAACTAGTTTACTCATAGGCTTGCATGATTGTTCCTTGTGTGATAATAGTTGCATAGACTTATATCTAGGAAAAATCATTGGATTCTTTGATTCTTTAACCCATTATTCATTAAAACATTGATTGGTGAAACATTGAGACTTTAGGAAAATTATACCACGTTGCACCTAGGTTTGTTACACCTTGATTACACTTAGAAAAACCTAGTATAAAAGAGACTAGTGATGCCACCTATCACAAGAATGGCATCTAAGAAAATTGAACGTGAATTAGAGTTAAATCCTTTTTCCAACTATCCCTTTAGTGGTCACAACTTGGGTCCCCTCTTTTCGAGGTTAAAGACATGGAAGTATTAATTGACCATAGTGGGGATGATATTGATTCATCTGAAGAGCAACACACCCTTGATCTCACTCACTTTGATGAAATCCTATACTATAATAGAGATCAAGTACTTGCACAAGTCCTAGAACTAGGAGCAAAATTACCACAAGAACATGGCGCAACTATTAAATCCATTAATCAAGAGGGTGAAGAACCAAAACAACCTCCCCCTTATCCGGCACAAAATTTGGACAAAGTGCGGGATCACAAGGTTTGAGTATCGCATCCGGGAGTGGTGCAGAAACACATCTAAAAGTGATTCAAGATCACATACTATCGGCGCGTAGTTTAGTGCGACGGTGGGTTTGCAAGGTGCAACTACGTTAGGCCCCTTTCCTATGGTAGGAGGAGTATTTGGTGGATTTATAGGCATTAGCACTAGTGGATCTAGTGGGTCTATTGGTGGAGGTAACATCGGAGGGAATCAAGGTCTTGGATCCGGATAAGGTCCACAACACCATCAACAAGTGTTTTATGAGATTTCACTCCACTTACCTAATTACAAGGGAATTGAGGATGTCGTGGAACATGTACACAAGTGTGAGTTACTATGGTGTGCAAAGGGGATCACTACCCTAGAGAAGAAAGTAAGTCAATTTGTAACCATGTTGTAAGGATGTGTACATAGCTGTATAGGAAGTATGACCCTCACCTAATAGTGGTAGATAACATTGCATTGTGTAATGCCTTTTTGGTGGAGTTCCACATACTTGAGTTTGAACATAAAAGCATCAACGCATGTTGAAGGAGATTCAACAAGGAATGGTGGAGAGTGTGTGGGAGTATGACACATGTTTCAAGACTCTCCTATCCAAGTTATCTTATGACATTCATCCTTCGTAACATGCTCAGTGGTTTGTCGAGAGGATTGATCACACCATTCAGGAGGACACTTTTATAGAGGACTTTCACAAATCCATGTGAGGCCTTGGAGGCTGCCTTGCACGCTGAGGTAGTAGGAAGTGTTGATATAGGAGTTAGTCCATTCCTAGAAGCCCAAATTTCTACAATGGAAAAGCAACTGGAGAAATTATCTGTGAACTCAGCTCATGAGACTTACAGTGGGTTATGGTGTACAAATTGTGAGGTAGAAGGGCATAAAAGGACAATTTCCCTCAAAATCGGTATGCACAATGATGGTAAACCGTGAGATATTCCACGAGATCATGATGCAAGTATGTGTTTGCTACTGCAGTGTGGGATCCATAAGAATGTGTCTTGATATTGCAAAATTTTCACCTATACTACTCATGAAACCAAGGATTATAGATTGATTGACCAAATACATGATGCCATTGATACTGGTGTGCGCCAAACTAGTGTTGCGAATATCTCTAAGGATGATGGTCATCATTATGAAGAGCACGTAGATGGAGGAGGTTGAGGAAGAGGATTTCATGGAGGATTTAGAGGTTGTGGCAACCGCAGAGGTGGAAGAAGTGAGTTCCCATGTGGAACTTGTTACAACTATGGGTCTACAAAACACTATAAGCATGAATGCCCCAATCTGCTATAGTGCTCTTAGTGTGGAAAGAAGAAAAAGTATGAGGAGTTCCCGAAATTATTCGAAAACATGAGCTAGAAGTAGTGAAGGATAAGGGCACTAGGATGGTGAGTGTAAAGCATGCTGATCAACAATGGATTCCTAGAATGGTGCGTGAGTTAGAGTTAGAACCTATACTAGTGATGATGTAAGTTGAGGTTGTGCATGTCGGGAAATACCAAATTAGAGACCACTTATTACAAGAGAAGAGGTGGTATATGGGAAGTATCTAGAACCTACCCATCAGAAGGAAGTCTATTAAGAGACCATTGATGTAATCGAAGTCTTCAAGGGAAAATTCAGTGTCTAAAAGAGTAATCCAAGAAGTTGGATAAGAAGAAAAGTAGTGAGGTCCCTCAGCTAGATATACATGATGTCAACGAGGTGTGTAAGATGTTGCGCTAAGAGAATATAATTCCTATGTTAGGAGAATGGTTGAGAGATAAGATACCAAGCATTAGAAGAGAGTACAAGAGGCAGGTTTTACATGCTAACCTTCCTCCTCACAACCTTGACTATGATAAGGAGATTACCTTAAATGCAATTGTTGATGGATGGCTCCTAAGTAATATTCTGATTGACATGGGGTGAAATTTAATGTTCTCACCCTGGATGCCTGGAATCAAATGGGAAGGCCCCCATTACAACCATCTTCAAATATGTTGTATATGGCTAATAAGACAAAGGAAATTCCCATTTGTGTTCTAAAGGATGTTGTTATCATTATCTAAGGAGTGAAATTCACTAGAGACTTCGAATTCTTAGTGCTTGAGGTAGAAAACTTTCCAATGTTACTTGGGTGCCCCTGGTGCTATAAGAACAATGTTGAATTACATTTTATTAAGGGTTATATAAATTTTGAGAACAAAGAGTAACATGTTATCATTCCTTTGATGGATGGGAATTCAATGTCCTTTATTAAACCTTTAGGAGAAGAAGACGTAGACATAATTTATGTGTACATTATCCAGACCCCGAGGTTTTGCAACTAACAAAAGAAGGCATTATTCGGTGGGGAAAATGCTCAATCTATACGTGATACAACTAGTGGGGCATGTGACAATTGGGTGCATGGGAAATATGAGTTAGTCGGAAGGTAGTTAAGAGGCTCTGTGATGAGAGTAACAAAGGTGTGCTCAGTCAGGCACCTAGGAGGAAAGAAGTTTCCAAGTTATACTGGGGGATCCGACCCTAATGTTTTCCTGTGAGAAATGGAGACCCAATGGAGATGTGAGATCAAAAGGAGAAGGATGCTTAGCTATACCTTTCTCGAGACCGTAGCACATTGGTGGGTGACCCATCATGATAACCTTCTAGAGTGGTATGAGGTGAGAATCACATTCTCTAGTTAGGTTTTTCTAAAGCAATGAACCTACTATTATACAAGGTTATCATGGGAAGGAACCCGCCTACATTGCACGTCGAAGAAAGTGAGAAGTTCTGGATGGAAGGCGCGGAAGCCTTGCCACCTTCTTTATGGGTGCATAAGCCTAAATATGGGAGATATTGCCATGAAGAAGGATATAATACCTGGAATTATTACATGAACCTCGGCTTAGAAGCATTCTTTGATGAGGAAGAATTAGAGGAGATACAACTTGAGCGCACATGTATGGAAAAAGAGAAAGGAAAGTTGGTCTATGTGATTGATGGTGAAGAGGTGGAAAACTTGGATGTTAACCATATTGTGGGTACACGTGAAGTTATGGATAGTGCTTGATGAGAAAGCATGTACCTACCATGAACCCCGAAAACCAAGAAGGTTAACATTGGTTCGTGAGGTGGAACCTAAGGAGGCTACTATTAGAGATTACTGGATAGAAAAGGAGGTTTTAAAGATCATCGATCTGTTGCGTGAATTTCAAGATTTGTTTCTACGCATGGGTACCACGAGCTTAAAGGAGTTCACCACTCCTTGGGAGAAATGAATATCAAGTTAAAGGAAGGTGCGCACCTCGGAAGATACCTTATCAAATGAATTTGAATATGCGCATCAAAGTCAAGGAGGAGATTGACAAGATGATCGCATCAGGCATCATTAAGGTTGTTGAAGAATCAGAATGGATAAGTCCAATGGTCATCAGCATTAAGAAGGATGTGAGGATAAGGATTTGCGTTGATTACATGAGTTTTGAATGCGGTATGTGTCATTAAACCTATTCCAACCCCTTCACCGAGTAAATTATGGAAGGAGTAGGCTGGGCGCGAAATCTAGTCTTTCACATATGAATTCTCATGTTATCATCGATTATAATTGCAAAGGAGGACCAAGAAAAGACAACTTTCTCCACTTAATGGGGAAGTTTTTCCTACATGGTCATGCCTTTTGGACTGAAGAACATGCATGGTGTGTTTTCATGCATTGTGGTTCGGGCATTTCAGGACTTCATCCATACGTTTCAATAAGTCTACCTAGATGACTGAGCAATATATGGATTAGTGAGGGACCATTGTGACAATCTGAGGCGATGTTTGAAAGATGTTAGTAGTTGAGGATATCCCTCGACATTAAGAAATGTGTTTTTGCTTCTTTATTTGGAACCCTGTTGGGACATATCATATGTAAGGAAGGCACGTTGGTGGATCTTGACAAAGTTATCGTTATAGTGGGATTGGGGGAACCTACGAGCCAAAGCGCGGTCTTGCAGATTCCTTGGGCACATGGGGTATCACCGGAAATTTATTAAGGGGTATTCCAAGATCGTTACACCATTGGAAAAGTTATTAAAGCACAAAAGTACATTTCATTGGGGAGAGGCATAGTAGATGGTGTTTGATACATTAAAGAATAGGCTTATCATTGCACCCATATTACACTTTCCCTCTTGGGATAAGCCATTCCATGTACATGTTAATACTTCAAGGATGACGATTGGAGTAAAATTAACACAACCTAGAGAGGGAATTTTTGACCACCCCTTGTGTTTATCTAGTAGGAAGCCAACGCCAACAGAATAGAACTATACTACTAATGAGCACGAGGCATTGTCAATGATCTACGTGCTGTAAAAATTCAAGCAGTATCTATTGGCAACACCCTTTATATTCTACATGGACCACATGACATTGAAGTACTTGGTAAACAAGCCCATTTTATAAGGTTGCATTTGCTGGTGGGTCCTATTATTTCAATATTTTGAGTTTATGGTTATTGTAAAACCGGGTAAGAGTAATTTGGGGCTGACCGCTTTTCAAAGATTAACTCGGGGAGGACAAGAATAGCATTGAGGATACAATGCAAGATACATAACTATTTAGATTGTGGCACACAACCTCTGACTTGGAAGATATTGTTGTGTTTCTCAAAAACGGGTGTGGCGCCGAAGGTAATGAAGTCTTTGGAAAGGTAGTAGTTAGCCATACATGTTGCACCCTTCATGCTAATTAGTGGGGACTTATACAAGCTAGGAAACAATGAGGTTTTACGCCGATGCATGTTAGAGCATGAGCATGTTGCAATCATGGAGGAAGCACATGGTGGAATTACAAGAGGACACTATGCAGGGAATGTAACCGTGCGTAAGATCCTTCTAGTAGGATTTTGGTGGGAAACAATTTACAAATATTGTATCGAGTATTGCAAGGCTTGTGACCACTTCTAGCACCTTGGTAAACTAGGGAAAAGAGATGAAATGCCATTAATATTGATTGTCAGTGCATAACCATTCAAGAAGTGGGAAATTAACTTCGTAGGCCCTATTTCCCACCCGCGTGAAGGAAAGGTTCACACTATATCATTACATGCATAGATTACCTTACAAGGTGGACAAGTGGTGCCTACAAGGGATTACATAGTGAAAAAAACAATTAGGTTCTTGTGGGAAAATATAATCAGTAGATATGGATGCCCGCTGAGCTTAACAAGTGATAGGGGTACCCATTTCTTAAATGAGACAATTAGATATTATTAGAAGAATTCATGGTAGCCCACCACAAGACTACCCCTTATCACCCACAAGCTAATGGGACTGCTAAGGCATTTAACAAAATTTTGAATCACATGTTAACCAAGATTTGTGATGTGGGAAGAAAGGATTGGGATGATAAAGTTTATATTGTGTTATGGTCATATTAGACTACTTATAAGAGATTGAACAAGGCCACACCTTTTCAATTGGTGTTTGGCGCGGAAGTTGTGTTACCTATTGAATTCATGTTACCATCACTGTGTATAACATGCGTAGGAGGGTTAGATGATGAAAAAGTGCTTGAGGAGAGGATTGATAAGTTAATGCAGTTAGATGAGAGGTGGGTTATTGCTCGTTGGAGTTAGAAAATAGAAAAATACAGGAAAAAGGCATGGCATGATAGACACATCAAGAAAAAATAGTTTAAGGTTGGGCAGATGGTTCTATTATATGATTCCAAGTTTTTGCACCATCCTGGGAAATTCAAAGTCCATTGGATGGACCCGTGCATTATATCCTATATACTTTATTTAGACACTTGCTAGTTATAAGCGCCGAGATGGAACATGGTTGTCAAGCCATTTCAAAGGGAGTAGGTCAAGCCCTACTATAAATAATTCTCGCTTTGTGTTTGAAAATAAGGCAATATTGTCAGTTAGCCTAGGTTTTGCGTTGATGTACTTTCATTTCTTTGTGTTTCCCTTTCTTGTTACTTTTTTTGTGTGTGTTTGTGCGTTGGTAGCCACTTATTATTTTCAAAAAAATTCTATGCACAAAGGACCATGCATCCATTTTTGTGTGGGGTGGAGTGATGTGAAAAGTGTTGGAAGTTATGGTTGTGGATGGCTCGGTTGAAAAAATAAAAAACACGTGGATTGGAAGATCACGCGTGGAAAAGGTGAACATAAGGGAAGGTTGGTGTCAAAAGGCTTTGAGAAACCATGTACAAGAATAAAAAGTGCAGGAGAAACATGAGGTAGGCAACAAAAATAACTTGGTCCAAGACATAGAAGAATAATTGACTTCAGCATGGGAGAAAGTACAAAGAACTCTATGGTCGAGGAAGTTATGCACTAGAAGGTTGCAAAAGTGTTCACGTAGGATTGAGCGTGGAGGAAAAGTGCTGAAGGTTGGTGTTGGAAAAAATATGCCTTTATTATAAAAGTACATTGGTAGGTGGAATGACATTTATTGTAGAGAAAATAAAAAGTTATAAATAGAAGATCGGGGGTGCATTATTTTCTACCTTACATTTTAAGTTATCAAAGATCTCTCACGAACTAGGGCATCCTTGCAAAGAAATTTGAGAAGAGTTGTGAAGATTTTCATACATAGCTAGTTTGATCAATGTGAACCAGAGTGGAAAGGAGTATACGGGTGTAAGAAGAGAAGGTTGTGTGGAAGAAACTCATGGGTGTTACGTCATCTTGTGAAAAAGGGGTTTTCCAGATTAGGATTGCATAGCTAGGGCACGAGGTTTGAAGGAATTTTGCAAAGGAGTGGAGTCGCAAAGTTGAGCAAAGCCAAGACCAAGAGAGAGGAAGAAGTTTTAAGGACCCAATGAAGGAATGGCACCAAGGAAAGTAGAAAATGTTTCACTGAAGAAGGGAAATGGAAAGGGTAAGGGAAAACAAGCCATCTCTACTAGTTTCAATGAAGAATGGTATGTGGAAATGCAGTACTCGATGATGTATTACTTAGTAAAGAATGGGTGTCTCACATCAGGAAGATGGCCATCAGTGATTACAACCATCGAATGAGCACCACAGAGAATGAAATGACACTAGAACTAGTTTTCCTATAGAGAAGAGGACACCAAATGGAATTCCCATCTATGATGACGAGGTAAAGGTAAAAATGGAGAAGGTTGGGTTGTTGCAACTCTACGAGTTGCCCTATTTCGGCAAGCCCGAGTGACTATACCAATGGTTGATGTCATGCATGCATGAATACCACTTCTATTTCACAGGTCAAAGGATGTGCATAACCCCCAACTAATTTCTAAGTTCACCGGCCTTATCTATGAAGGATATTCATTGACGATGACTCAAAAGAAAAGGAAGCCATTAAGAAGATAGTTAAGGCTTATGACTATAAGAAGGTTTCGTGCTACTTCGACATTTCCACAATTTCTGACCCAAAGTGATGAGGATGGTTGCATGCTTGGTTACAAAGTTGAATGGGAAAAAGAGATAGACATATATCAAAAATTCCTAGTTGAATGTGTGCCTCGAGATCTTCAAGGGAACCACCTATAACCTCTTAGCTTTCATTGTAAAATATATCATAGATGTCATGTGCAATGGAAAGAAGATCATGTTTGGTAATGTCCTCCTCACCATTGTATTTTCAGATATAGGAGTGCCTAATGGACCGGATAAGTTTTTTTGGGAATACCCAGATGAGGACCCATCCCCGCTAAGATGTTTGAACAATATACTTGTGACACCATGATGGTCGCTCATAAGGCACACCTAGAAAAGTGGTATAAGTAGATGGGAGACACATTCGTGGCTGAATGGAGAATACCCAAAAATTTCCTTCACTAATACAAGGAGAATCTGAGTTCGCCATATACCAACATTTTTGCATTAGTAGATTTACTTTGGTAGATAGCATCAAGAGTCCTTGGTGTAAGTTTCCTTTCTCCTTCACAACGCAAAGACTTCTAGGTCAGGGTCAATCATTTCAAAGAGGCGTAAAAGCTCATATTTAATCTGAGTGTAGTAAATCAAGACTACCATGAGCTACACATAAAAACTTATACCCCAAGAAGCATGCCTATGTGGAGAAGTATGTCTCTCATGACGTGCACATGTTAAAACCAATAACATTACCTATTTTAGGGAGGAAAATAGTGAGGGTGTATTTGCGCATAAGGCCTCAGTATGAAAAGGGCACTTATGTTGAAGATGATGTCTCCATTCCCGAGGACCCCACCACACACGAAGAAGGATGTACAAATGAAAAGCGACAAAGGAGAGGCTCATGAGAAAAAGGCGTCAGCGTGCGATAATGTAGATAGTAGGGGCATATGAGTCAGGTGTGGGCACAAGTACTGTGATGCCTCCTTTAATTATAAAACAATAAAATAAATAAATATATAAATAAAATAAAAGAATTAAAGATAATTAAAAAAAAGGAGGCCCATGATTCTCTTGGGCTAGTTAGGGTTTTGTTTTGTTTTTGCTATTGGAATGGGCGGCGGCAGAGAAAAACTAGGGGCATTTTTACCTCATCCTCCTCTATCTCGTGCCATGGATAAGAGATCTGAGTAGGGACGTCCCGGTTTGGAAGATGCCTAAAGGAAACGTGGCTTCACGTAGAGCTTGGTCGCGGTTTTTTACACAAACCAATGCTTAAAGGAGTTTTTTTGTTTGTGCAAAGGAATACTTCGCCAGATGTCTTCTCATGGACTACTTTGGTCCTAGCCCATGCCAAAGATACTCCCACCTATGTCCAAAAAAGAAAAATGACCTGACCTTTTTTTGAAGTGTTTAACCAGATGAAAACGAGACAGCTTCCCATGGACGTGGTAATGGCCATGTACAGAAAACGTGGGGGGATTTTCGTCATAAGGCAGACATGTCATTTCACCATGCAACAAACAGGTCTCCAGCCCAATCAGTTTACTTTGATAGCGTACCTCCAGCATGTGCGAAAATGGTTTTGTGGTAAAGGCGTGGGAACTGTTTGATAAATTGCCTCAAAGAAATGTTGTCTCATGGAATGCCATGATGGCAACATATGCACAAGAAGGATGTGTTTGCTTAGTTCTAGTGAAATAAAAACATGGAAGCTTTGGAGCAGGGTTTGAGCAATAGAATCTGGTTTGTTTGCAAGATTTTGTTCTTGCAATGTCACAGCTGAGATGTATGAAAAATGTGGAAGTGTATTCAAGGCAAGTGATCTGCTTGACAAAATGCCTTAGATATTTCAGTCTCATGGTATGTAATGGTTTCAGGGTACTCATAGATGAGCTTGTTGTAAAGGCCTTTGAAACTATGAAGGAAATGGATTTGGTAGTGGTAAAGCAACACTTAACATTTTTTTAACACCCTCTCATCTGCGCCAAAATAAGCATTTTAAATTGGGATATGCACAAAATGGACTTGTTGAAAAGGCGTGTGATCTGTTCGACATAGAAAATGTCATCTCAGGGATCGGGATGAGACATGGGGGCACAACAAATGGTTTGGTTTGCATGTGATTATCTGGCATCATGTGACATCAATGGTGGTCACAACGGATCGCGAGTGTAAACCACTTGGAGCACCTTATCCCCGTTTTCGCTCATCATTCCCAGGCATGGTTCTTCTTTCCTTACCTCTCATAATTCTCATGTTTTAGTTCTCGTTTGCAACTAAATAGAATTTTAAAATTATGGGATTTTTTTGTAATACAGTTAAATGTTCCTTCAACTCATTGCAAAACAATAAAGTGTCATGTCGCAACTCTCGAAGCCATTATAACTCACCTACTTTAAACCATGAACTATCACCCTCGCTTCGAGATGATTTAGAAAACTCTTACCCTTTTGATCGCTCCAGTATCATTTTATCGACCAGACAAATTTATACTCTCCATTGAATAAGTTGACCTTTTCCTGCTTAAAATAGTTAAATTTTGCAATTTTTGGAGACTCACCAAGTACCCTTCGCAACTCTAGAAACGAGATCTGAAGTTTCATTCGTGTACCTTGATATACGAGGAGTCACCCTGATTTTTGGTTTGGCCCGAAATGATCATTTGACATCCTTTTAACGCTCTTATAGGAGCCCTATTACATCGGTTTATAACAGTAGGGAGTTGTTAAAACTAGAAAGTTGACTTTTGTTTTGGACCACCATTTGAAACCCGGAAAGAGAAATCACGTTTTGTCTTCACAAACCCCTAGCGTTTATACTAGACAAATGCATGGAACATTCAGTATAGGAATGATCACTTTTCATGATAGTTTGGCGAAGCCATTTTTTAGGCCTCCGGAATGTAGTTTGACGAGGTCAAACTGGTCCAATTTCGTCTTGTCGCTCCAGAAAACTTGTCGCCGTTTGAACATGGTTGTCTAGTTCTTAGTCCCGTTGACTCTGATGAATTCTTGTTACATAGGGGAACTAGTAGGAGATGTCTTGTTGCATGCTTCTCCATCAATCTTCATTATGGATGCGGTTTTAAGGCGCTCGAGCTAACTTTTGTCATTTTACAACCGGGTGAACTACAACCAAAGTGGACTCCTGAGAACTAACCACCAAACGTAAACCGTTCGCTCTTTTTCAATTCCGCTCGGGCCAAGCTTTATGAACTCCTGTATATCCGGGGACACGTAGAAATTTATTCATGGTGTGCGTGTTCATTGGAAGATAACCTTTCAAGCATTTTTGAGCCTCCGAGCCCGCTTTGAATGTTTTGCAACTAGTGAGAAAATGTAAGAATAGAAAGTCATGGACCTCGTAGGCTTGCCAAATCGCCCTGAAAATGTTTAAACACATGTAAATAACTATTTAAAACAGTATAATGAAACTTGTTGTGTGTATTAGAAATTTTGACCAAATGGTGTTTTCTCTCTCTTCCCTTCTCTTTCTCTCTCCTGAGTTGCAAAACGAAGAAAAATGAAATGCAATGAATACATGTTCTAGACCTTTTTATTTTGATTGCAAATTGTAATTATTGTCAGATGTAAATGGGAAACTGAAAAATGATAATTATGATTGATTAGGGTGGATGCCATGCTAGTGATTTATCGCTGATATCATGCTCACGTGGGTTTTGTAGGATGGAAGATTGACGATGAAAAAGGTGATGTGTAATTTAATTATTATTATTGTAATTTTTATAGGATATTGTAAAATGAATAACTATCTAATGTAGTCTCTTGTTACAGAAAAGTTATAATTGAAATTTGTTAATATGCATGAGATGCTAGTTTTAGGGATAACTTAGGAAATGTACATCTAATCACCGGTTCAGTTTGATTCTTAATTGTGTATGGCAAAAAAAAAAGGGATTTGATTTATATATAGTAAATTGAAATTGAAGTTAATATATTGTAGCACTTTCTCAGTTTTCAATAGATGATTAAATTAATTACTGGATTACCTTCTTACCTTGCAAACACAATAAAGAGTGTTAATGGGAACACTCAACTCTAATAAAATACTCGTGTATAGTTTGCCTGTATGTGTGATCCCTTTTTACCATATAAGAAAATTAAGACCGTAGAACAAACTTAAGCTTTGCACTCAATGAGACCTTCTAGGTTAGGTAAATAAAACCCCTAGCTGGAGTTTACCGTCATAGTCATTAGGTTTAGCGACATTGTCGTGAACCCATATTTTAGGAATGACATGGTCCAACCTATCCAGAGTATGCGGTTTCCTTCTAGTTTTGGTAATCATGAGAAGAATGTCCTCTCTTCAGGTCCGACACTGGCCGAGTGGTGAAGACCACCTTGAAGTCACCTTATGAGCCCTCGTCGAAGGAATGACTAAGCGGTGTAACCTTCCCATTTGTGGAGTAGGTATAGATATTACTCCCTTGTATCCTATTGGATTTCCGGGCCTTATGAAATTAGATCTAGAGATTAACTTCATCAGTGAATGAAATCCCTGTTGGACCCAAACGACCTATATGAAGATTGTGATATAGTTGTTCTATGTCTTGCATTCTCGTTAGTGAACCCTTTTGTCCCTCGTAGATAAATGTCTTGTCTTGGGCTTGTGAAAATTTAGTGCCTTGATCTTTCACCAAAGGATTATAGGGTAAATACATTTTAACCTTAACCACACCTATAATAGAGATTAAAGCCCTAGGTGAAATTGGAATTAAGCTTAACCATGTGCTTCTTTAATATGTCAGACAAGTACTTTTGTAACTCTTATGTTTAAAACGATAGTAATAATGAGACCCTAGTGCAACGCAAAATTAAATCATATGAGAGTAAACCAAAATTTGAGGTTAGGAATAATGTCACTGGGAGTCCTTAAGACTTAATTTAAACATCTTCATTTGTTACAAGGAATATAAATTGCCTTAGTTTGACCAAACATCGACAAAACAAAAGATATGCATATAAAAATCAAATTTGGAATTCAACAAGTTATTGAACTATAATAATAATAATAGCGAAATAACTAATCCGTGATCGATGGATGTTCTTGGGGAAAAAGCTATTTCAAATCGATGTCTTTCTTAATCCCAAGATTTCATCTTGACATCACATTAGGTTCACTTGTGTAGCAAGGTTAAATTCCAAACTTTGAATAAGCATTTTGGGAAGCATAATCTTAACATAAGAATTAGAGAGTTAGAATTTTGTATAAAATTTGGAATATGGAAAATACTTAGGTAAGTTATGAAAATTGGCATAAGGGTAAGGAGAAAAATCAAATGGTTGAACAAAAAGTGAAAGGTGAAATGAATTTTCAGAATAGGTAGGTGGAAAAAGGAAGAAAATTTTGCTTACATAATAATGTTATTGGATGTTTAACGTATGCTAGATGTAACCATGGTAATGTTGTGTGGTGGGTTGTCAATCCTTAAGTCCCTTTTGTTGTGGTCGTGTTATTGCTAGTATTCGTTCATTGGGAAAAGTGTGGCATCGACGTGCCGATGTCGTCTGCATGTGTCTATGTGAGTCGATGACTTATGTGATTGTCGCATGTGCGTCGAGTCCTGTACTTGGAGCCCTTGCTGTGTTGTGTGTAGCGTGTATTGTAAGTCAAAAAAAAAAATTATCCTGGTATTTTACTATTGTATTTGGGTGTGTAAAATGTGGGCACTACATATGGTATCAGAGTGGAGGTTCATGCTCTCGAACCTCTGGGATGGATTGGAGTTGTGATGATTCTGCATGATGGTGATGGTGTTACATGATGGGTTGCATGATGGTGATGGTGTTTCATGATGGTGATAAACATTGGAAGTGTAATGTGTGTTAAGAGTGATGTGATCTATGTCGTAATTGTGATAATGTGAATGCACATGATGTGTATGTCACTTAGTGCGTAATTGTTGTCATGTTGATGTGCTTGTGATGAGAGTGTCAACTCTCATTTTCGTGGATTCAATAAGGAATCCGTGTGATGTATTGCCTTGTTTTGTGTGAAAGGAATGATATTGTGAGTTGCGGGTGTTGAAGCATTTTGACCTTATGTGATGTGAAGATGTAGTGATGTATTGCATGAAGAGATTGATGTAAAGTGAATTTTAGTTTATCGTGATGTCATCACAGTATTGTGATTAGTTGTGTGCTTCATCGTGTTGTTTTGCAAATGACTATATGCCGTAATGTTAGACATTGTGTTCCTCATACATATAATTCATGTAATATGTGATGGTTCATGTCATGATTTAGGGGCATATGGTGAGTATGATCCCTAGTGTACAGTGATTGCACTTTGGGTGTAGGATGTGGTAATGTGATGTATCGTAACTCGTGAAGGTAATGATTGTGTTGTACCCTGTATGTATTTACCATGCGTAATACGTTATGGTTGTTGTGTGTGAATTACCATTGTGTTAGTGACGTAGTTATGTGTATGTTGTGGACCTTACACTAGACGACCCTAAGGGGATAAATTGTCAAGAGTGTATGTGTGGAGAGAGGAGGCGTGGACCAGGTTGTCATAATCTTGAGCTGAGTACAAGTGAGAAAGTGGAGTCTTATATAGACTGAAAACCCACTTTTATCTGTTTAGTATACTTCGAGCTTGCTTAGTATATTGTGGGTGTGCACCACCTTAGGCTCAACTTATGCAACTAGAGTTCCCTGCTCTTTCCTATTGGATCATTCATTGAATAATCCTATGTGATTTTGACTATGTTGATCCTTGTGGGAGTTTGGAGTTATGATTCAGGCAGAGATGATGAAAGTCACATTATTTGATATACTCATTTCTGGGTACATGTATATTTTCACGAGCTGAGGCTCGATGTCCGAGTGCCAGTAACTCGATGAGTACCCCTTTGGTGGTGTATGAGGCCACATAGTGATTTTGATGTGCTATTTTCTCATTACGTATTTTATTCGTAAATTAATCTCTCTTTTAGCTAGAACCATCCATTTTCTAATTGACATGTTCGTATATTTTGGGCATTTATTTGATTGTTGCACTAACAGTTGGATTTTACACTAACCATGGCTAATTAGCCATTTTTTTTCTTAGTTTTAAAACCTTCTTTTCATATTTAAAATATTTGTAGCCTAGCCCAAGGCTTTTGATTTTGCCACTTGGCGTTTGATTGGATTGTTATGTTGGTTCTAATTTCATACTGTGTTATAATAGGGTCATGGGATTAACCATGGAGTGGTTGAACCTATGGACCCACTTCATTGTATGGGGGTATGCCCCAAGGAGTTACAGATAACTAGCGGGTTGTTGAACCACGAGTTATTATGTCACTTGGGTTAGGGGTGACGGGGCTCTATGTGCCCGGGCCATAGGGTGACTCGGCCTCATTAAAAGGAGAAAGGAGATGGGGCTCTATGGTTGAGTGACCCAATATTCTTGATGGGGATCTATGGTTGAGTGACCCGACTTGGTTTTGACACTATGTTTCCTTCTCTTTGGGAGGCATATGGAGATTATCTGGTGATGCGTTGGGGAGTATATGGAGTTGCTTTATGATACTTCAAGAGATATATGGAGTTTTACCTGGTACTTTTAGAGATATCTAGGGTTTATTTCCTGATGTCTTGATATGTGTGGAGTTGGTATAGTGAGTTATGTGTACTTGTATGAGTCTTTTGATACCTTGTTATGTGTGAGGCTTGACCCTCCTCTTGGTTGGTATGGACTATTGGGTATTGTTTTGGCACTATGTTGGTGCAATCATGGATTTTGGGGCTTGTGATACCCGTGTATATGTATCAACGTGTTGATTCTGTTGTCAGTCATATGTGTGTACTAGATCTATGTCTAGGGCGTAATTGTTGGAAATTAATTGTGATGTGGTCTACTCGTTGTCATTTCATGGTTTGGTGAAACCCTTGTGATGTGGTACGGTCGTGAAAGTATGTTGTGAAAATTTGGTGTTGTGTATGACTCTGGTAGGGTGTTGTGACTGTATTTCATGATGGGAAACCGTAGTAATGAATAAACTAAAATTCGATTAAAAAAATAAAATGAAATTCTAAAGGACTTGAATTAAGAATAAGGTTAATGGAAAGAGATTAATGAAATAATGAATAGGAGAGAACTGCCAACCTTCACAGAACCTTGAAAGTTAAAATTTCTACCAATTGTTCCTAGCGTTACACCCGTAACCGTGATTTTGGAGATGAAATCTTAACCTTAGAGCGTACCTTCGCCACATTCGTCCCTTGTTGTGTACCTTTTCTCTTTCTTCATCGTATGTCGCATCGAGGATGATGCTTTCTTAAGGGGAGGAGAATGTGATGCCTCCTTTAATTATAAAACAATAAAATAAATAATAAATAAAATAAGTAAATAAAATAAAAGAATTAAAGATAATTAAAAAAAAAGGAGGCCCGTGATTCTCTTGGGCTAGTTAGGGTTTTTTTTTTTTTTGCTATTGGAATGGGCGGTGGCAGAGCAAAACCAGGGGCATTTTTACCTCATCCTCCTCTATCTCGCGCCATGGATAAGAGATCTGAGTAGGGACGTCCCGGTTTGGAAGATGCCTGAAGGAAACGTGGCTTCACGTAGAGCTTGGTCACGTTTTTTTACACAAACCAATGCTTAAAGGTGTTTTTTTGTTTGTGCAAAGGAATACTTCACCAGATGTCTTCTCATGGACTGCTTTGGTCCCAACCCACGCCAGCATCCTCCCAGCCTACGTCCAAAACAAGAAAAATGACCCTAGCCTTTTTTTTGAAGTGTTTAACCAGATGAAAAACAAGACAGCTTCCCATGGACGTGGTAACGGCCATGTACAGAAAACGTGGGGGGATTTTTGTCATAAGGCAGACATGTTGTTTCACCATGCAAAAAATAGGTCTCCAAATTTCAATCAGCTTACTTGACAGATAATACACTTCTAAGATGTGCGAAAATAGTTTTGTGGTAAGGCGTGGGAACTGTTTGATAAATTGCCTCAAAGAAATGTTGTCTCATGGAATGCCATGATGGCAACATATGCACAAGAAGGATGTGTTTTCTTAGTTCTAGTGAAATAAAAATGTGGAAGCTTTGGAGCAGGGTTTGAGCAATAGAATCTGGTTTGTTTGCAAGATTTTGTTCTTGCAATGTCACAGCTGAGATGTATGAAAAATGTGGAAGTGTATTCAAGGCAAGTGATCTGCTTGACAAAATGCCTCAGATATTTCAGTCTCATGGAATGCAATGGTTTCAGGGTATTCGTAGATGAGCTTGTTGTAAAGGCCTTTGAAACTATGAAGGAAATGGATTTGGCAGTGGTAAAGCAACACTTAACATTTTTTTAACACCCTCTCAGCTGCGCCAAAATAAGCGTTTTAAATTGGGATATGCGCAAAATGGACTTGTTGAAAAGGCGTGTGATCTGTTCGACATAGAAAATGTTGTCTCAGGGATCGGGATGAGACATGGGGGCACAACGAATGGTTTGGTTTGCGTGTGATTATCTGGCATCATGTGACATCAATGGTGGTCACAACGGATCGCGAGTGTAAACCACTTGGAGCACCTTATCCCTGTTTTCACTCATCGTTCCTAGACATGGTTCTTCTTTCCCTTACCTCTCATAATCCTCATGTTTTAGTTCTCGTTTGCAACTAAATAGAATTTTAAAATTATGGGATTTTTTTGTAATACAGTTAAATGTTCCTTCAACTCATTGCAAAACAATAAAGTGTCATGTCGCAACTCTCGAAGCCATTATAACTCACCTACTTTAAACCATGAACTATCACCCTCGCTTCGAGATGATTTAGAAAACTCTTACCCTTTTGATATCTCCAGCATCGTTTTATCGACTAGACAAATTTTGACTCTCCATTGAATAAGTTGACCTTCTTCCTGCTTAAAATAGTTAAATTTTGCAATTTTTGGAGACTCACCAAGTACCCTTCGCAACTCTAGAAATGAGATGTGAAGTTTCATTCGTGTACCTTGGTATACGAGGAGTCACCTTGATTTTTGGTTTGACCCGAAATGATCATTTAACATCATTTTGACGCTCTTATAGGAGCCCTACATCGGTTTACAATAGTAGGGAGTTGTTAAAACTGGAAAGTTGACTTTCGTTTTGGACCACCATTTGAAACCCGGAAAGAGAAATCATGTTTTGTCTTCGCAAACCCCTAGCGTTTATACTAGACAAATGCATGGAACATTCAGTATAGGAAAGAGCACTTTTTGGGATAGTTTGGTGAAGCCTTTTTGTAGGCCTCTGGACGTAGTTTGACGAGGTCAAACTGGTCCAATTTTGTCATTTTGCTCCAAAAAACTTGTCTTCGTTTGAACATGGTTGTCTAGTTCTCAGTCCCGTTGACTCTGATGAATTCTCGTTATATAGGGGAACTAGTAGGAGATGTCTCATTGTGTGCTTCTCCATCAAACATCAGTTATGGATGCAGTTTTCTAGGTGCTCGAGCTAACTTTTGTCATTTTACAACTGGGTGAACTACGACTAGTGACCCTAGAGAACTAACCGCCAAACGCAAACCGTTCGCTCTTTTTCAATTCCGTCAGTTACTATGAACTCCTGGTATATCTAGGGACATGTAGAAAGTTATTCGTGGTGTGCATGTTCATTGGAAGATAACCTTTGGAAGTAGTTTCTGAGCCTCCGAGCCTGCTTTTGAACGCTTTGCAACTAGTGAGAAAATGTACGAATAGAAAGTCATGGACCTCGTATTGTTGCCAAATCACCCTGAAAACGTTTAAACACATGTAAATAACTGTTTAAAACACTATAATGAAACTTGTTGTGTGTATTAGAACTTTTGACCAAATGGTGTTTTCTCTCTCTTCCCTTCTCTTTCTCTCTCTCCGAGTCAGAAACCAAAGAAAAATGAAATGCAATGAATACATGTTCTAGACCTTTTTATTTCGATTGCAAATTGTAATTATTGTCAGATGTAAATGGGAAACTGAAAAATGATAATTATGATTGATTAGGGTGGATGCCATGCTAGTGATTTACCGTTGATATCATGCTCACGTGGGTTTTGTAGGATGGAAGATCGACGATGAAAAAGGTGATGTGTAATTTAATTATTATTATTGTAATTTTTATAGGTTATTGTAAAATGAATAACTGTCTAATGTAGTCTCTTGTTACAGAAAATTTATAATTGAAATTTGTTAATATGCATGAGATGCTAGTTTTAGGGATAACTTAGGAAATGTACATCTAATCACCGGTTCAGTTTGATTCTTAATTGTGTATGGCAAAAAAAGGGATTTGATTTATATATAGTAAATTGAAATTGAAGTTAATATATTGTAGCACTTTCTCGCCAATAGATGATTAAGTTAATTAATTGGATTACCTTCTTACCTCGCAAAACACAATAAAGAGTGTTAATGGGAACACTCAACTCTAATAAAATACTCGTGTATAGTTTGCCTGTATGTGTGATCCCTTTTTACCATATAAGAAAATTAAGACCGTAGAACGAACTTAAGCTTTGCACTCAATGAGACCTTCTAGGTTAGGTAAATAAAACCCTAGCTGGAGTTTACCATCATAGTCATTAGGTTTAGCGACATTGTCGTGAACCCATATTTTAGGAATGACATGGTCCAACCTATCCAGAGTATGCGGTTTCCTTCTAGTTTTGGTAATCATGAGAAGAATGTCCTCTCTTCAGGTCCGACACCGGGCTGAGTGGTGAAGACCACCTTGGAAGTCACCTTATGAGCCCTTGTTAGAAGGAATGACTAAGCGGTGTAACCTTCCCATCTGTGGAGTAGGTAGAGATATTACTCCTCAGTATCCTATTGGATTTCCGGCCTTATGAAATTAGATCTAGAGATTAACTTCATCGCTGAATGAAATCCCCGTGGACCCAAACGACCTATATGAAGATTGTGATAAAGTTGTTCTATGTCTTGCATTCTCGTTAGTGAACGCTTTTGTCCCTCGTATATAAATTTATTGTCTTGGGCTTGTGAAAATTTAGTTCCTTGATCTTTCACCAAAGGATTATAGGGTAAATACATTTTAACCTTAACCACACCTATAATAGAGATTAAAGCCCTGGTGAAACTAGAATTAAGCTTAACCATGTGCTTCTTTAATATGTCAGACAAGTACTTTTGTAACTCTTATGTTTAAAACGATAGTAATAATGAGACCCTAGTGCGATGCAAAAGTAAATCATATGAGAGTAAACCAAAATTTGAGGTTAGGAATAATGTCACTGGGAGTCCTTAAGACTTAATTTAAACATCTTCATGTGTTACAAGGAATATAAATTGCCTTGGTGTGACCAAACGTCGAAAAAACAAAAGATATGCATATAAAAATCAAATTTGGAATTCAACAAGTTATTGAACTATAATAATAATAATAGCGAAATAACTAATCTGTGATCGATGGATGTTCTTGGGAAAAACTATTTCAAATCGATGTCTTTCTTAATCCCAAGATTTCATCTTGACATCACATTAGGTTCACTTGTGTAGCAAGGTTAAATTCCAAACTTTGAATAAGTGTTTTAGGAAGCATAATCTTAACATAATAATTAGATAGTTAGAATTTTGTATAAAATTTGGAATATGGAAAATACTTAGGCAAGTTATGAAAATTGGCATAAGGTTAAGGAGAAAAATAAAATGGTTGAATAAAAAGTGAAAGGTGAAATGAATTTTCGTAATGTAGGTGGAAAAAGGAAGAAAATTTTTCCTACATAATAATGTTATTGGATGTTTAACGTATGCTAGATGTAACCATGGTAATGTTGTGTGGTGGGTTGTCAATCCTTAATTCCCTTTTGTTTTGGTCATGTTATTGTTAGTATTCATTCGTTGGAAAGTGTGGCATCGACGTGTCGATGTCGCCTGCATGTGTCTATGTGAGTCGATGACTTATGTGATTGTCGCATGTGCGCGAGTCCCGTACTGGAGCCCTTGTGTTGTTGTGTAGCGTGTATTGTAAGTCAAAAAAATAAATTATCCCGGTATTTTACTATTGTATTTGGGTGTGTAAAATGTGGGCACTACAAGTACTTATTTCCACTAGAAGAAGTCTCCCATGAGAAAAGATTCACCGTAGGAGGAATAGTCACATAAGGAAGATTCGTTGTAGAAGGAAGAGTCACTAGTAAGAGGAGAGTATCCCGAGAAAGAAAAAGAAGAGAAGTGCCTTGAACTAGAATCACTAGTAAGGAAGATCTAGCAGTGTGACAAGGATCAGGGATCGACTGACTCAGTGAAACAGAAAGCATAAAGGCCAACAAGGGTGATGAAGATGATGAAGAGCGCGACGAGGGTCAGAATCATCCTGTGTATGATGTACATGAGTCAAAGGAAGAAGGAAATTAAAGGGAGGTTCTCATGAAAAGGGGGAGCAAGGAAGTAAACATGAAGGATCAAAAGACCCCTACTCAAACCAAGGAGTATATGGATAATACCATAAAGAGGGAAGTGACAGGAATTATTCAATAGTTGGTAGAACACGAATTCAAGTGAAGCATTGAGGAAGTGTCAAGGAAACAGAGGAAAGTTCATGTGTGGGAAAGGAGTACGAAAGCATGCGCGGCCCCCACTTAGTAGTAAGCTTCCCAAAGGTAGTGCACATAGGTGGAAAGGGCATAGTAGTGATGCAGAAAAAGAAATGACTTAAATTAATGATCCGAACAAGGTACTGTGCACATGCTTCCAAAGTACCATACCCACAAACCAACTCCTTGCTTGGTCTTCTTTTGATGAATAAGGTGTGTACCCACACTAGGAAAATTATTTCTTGGGATTTTGAGTTCCACATTGATGAACTTGAATTCGAGGTAAATTGAGATGCATTGATTAAGATATTGTTATCCATATTTTTGCCCTGTAAAATTGGTCAGCCACGCCCCCACACAGAAGAAACCAAAGAAATCACATTCAGATCCTATAAGTAGGAAACAAAGGGGCTCTACAATGGAGTGACGGGGCATGTAAAAGATCAAATGACTTCGTGTATGGGTCGGGGAAGGAGAAGACTAAAAGAGCACGTGCAAATCACACAAACAATATTCTTTTCTCGTATATTTTTGCTAATACATTGATACATATTAATAGGAGAGTCTACTCCTACTTTCACGGAGGTTGTTCAACAACACTCCTCACAAACTCCTATATACGTGAGTTGGTTGTATAACCAAATATCACGTATAAACAATATTAGATATAGTTGTTTAATATAACAACTATTAATCCTATATTATTAATATGAGTTATATTAACTCATCATTAATAATATTACAATTTACTCATATATTATATTTGATAATATAGTTGCACACATTAATAATAATGTGAACACTATTCATTCCTAACATTCACCCCCTTAGTGTGAACATTATTAATCACTAATCTTCACCCCCTTAATGTGAACATGACGAAGAACCATATTCAAGAAGTTGAACCACCTCCTAAAATCACTTCTTAGACCAGGTTAAAAACTCCATATATTATCTCTTTACCCTCGTAAAGGCATAGTGTCGAGCTGAATTATGCAGAATGCTCCCTTCCTCTTTGGGTTCCTGTGGGACTTTCCCTTCCTCCCTGGGTGCCTCGAATTTTGAATCTCCAAGATCCACAAGCTTCACACTAGTTGGATAACCATCCCTTGAGTCTACCTTGAAATCTTCTCCTGCTCCCAAAAGTGAGTATTCTGAAAATATGACTCCTCCAAAAAACTCTGACAAGGGTTTATTTAGCAAACCATCACACTGCAAATAGGAACACTAAAAATGAACTGAAAATGGAAACCACACTGCATACATGTCACCAAACCATTTGTGCGGCCCCGTCGTTGGCATCCGACGAGAGGTCGCTGATTAACCTCCTTCCTCTGTTTTCCTCCATCTTCCGATCAATTGCTACTAGCTCAGCTGAATTTGAATTGAGGCTCAATTATATGCCTAAATCGAATGTCGGGTTCAACTGAAAATGCATTCGTAAGGCAATTTTTATATTTTTTTTTACGACTACAAAATGACCAAAACACTGACTTTAACAAAGACTCTCCTTATGAAACTTTCAAATAGACATACAACTTGAATCTTTTGACAATTTTATACTATAATGACTATTGACTATAGTCATATCATATTAACGGACTTTATTTTTTACGTGACTACTCTTTTACAAAGACTACTTTATAACAACACTTTGACACAAAAGTATACAACAGGCTTATTTACAAAGACAATGTAAACTAGAATTTGATATAAGCCCTAAACAGACACTAAACAAAAATACACACTTATTACTCTTATAGCGTGAAGAGAAATATCTCTAACTAAATAATTAAAAATTGACTTATCTCCACAAAATGACAATGAAAGGCAGCGGACTTTACAATGTTATCACACAACTCGCAAATAATACTACCTATCGAGTATACAAGCAAGCAAAATTTGACAACCAAATTTTAACACAAATGATTATAACTTTACAAAACATATTCAACATGAATTTGACTAATTACGTGGTACCTTTGAAGAAATCTAAGCATGAATTAATGCATGGAAACATGGATGATGGTTTGGGTGACGTTACACAGAAGATGACAATGGTATGTCTTCATGGAGTTGACAACTGTCTATTCAATGCTGAGTCGACGGTGGAAGCATGCATGTGATTCTGTGAACATCAATGCGAAAGGTTCCTGGAGGTGAAATCGACTCCCGACTAATGTTGTGGATGTAGAAGTCGCCAACGATGAATCTGATGAAGATAGAAATTCCACTTATGATTCAGCCAACATGTAAGTGATGAGCGTTAGAGTTGAACGTAGATTTGGGAATGTACTATCGTCAGGTTGTGGAAGCATTGGGAGCAGATCAGGCCGTGGGGGCACTGTCGATGCGTTGTGAAAGTAATTTAACTTTCGAGTAGAGATCAATGATACACGTTGAATGAAAATGCCAAGGAAAGTCGGTGCCAAAACACCTTAAACCAAGCCTTTGATGTAACTCATTGATATTGATATGATAGTTGAGAGAATTTATTAGAATCCAAAACTTGAAATATGCACAAATTTTTCAAATCAAATCCTTGTAAAGAGGTTGATCCAGAAAAACGTAAGATTCCAATGTTTGAAATCAAACCATGGCAGATGCATAGATCACCATCACTATTTTTCTCCTGTGATTGCTTGGATTCAAAACTATACAGATTTTTTGCATGCAGATTCAATGCATTTCCCTCTTAAGAGATATTCACGTCTAATGAAAAGAGCAGATGTATGTGATAATCGGGAGAGATAAACACACGAATAATAATAGGAATGAATCCAAATCTTTGTTTCACATAGCTAATGCGAACATAACTCCAAATATTCTCCTATGTCGGGCCTAGAGACTTGAATAATTACCCCCGCCAATTCTCGTGGATTCCATCGCTCTGGTACTAAATGAAAGAGCACGTGTAAATCACACGAACAATCTTCTTTTCTATATATTTTTGCTAATACATTGATACATATTAATAGGGAGTCTACTCCTACTTTCACAGAGGTTGTTCAACAACACTCCTCACAAAATCCTATATACGTGAGTTGGTTGTATAACCTAATATCATGTATAAACAATATTAGATATAGTTGTTTAATTTAACAATTATTAATCCTAGATTATTAATATGAGTTATATTAACTCATCATTAATAATATTACAATTTACTCATATATTATATTTGATAATATAGTTGCACACATTAATAATAATGTGAACACTATTCATTCCTAACAAAGACATTGTCAAAGAAACCAGAGGCTCAAAGGAAAAAGAGAGGAGAGGGTTCAAAGTCTTCGTGCTCCTCAAATTATTTAGAATTAGCCCCAAAATTGGCTAAGTATGGAGGAGACAATGTAAGCTACCAAGTGTCTAAATGGCACACCTCTAAAGGATAAAACCAAAAGGCAGACTCAAACTTGTGTTAGGCCTCCACGTGTCTAGAGCCTCAAAATTTACACCGGCCGTTGAAAAGTATTCGACTCAAATGGAGGGTGCTAAGTGTCTTAATAATGCAGATTCAAAAGCGGGACCCTAGGTGGAAACTCAAAGGAGTGCGGTCTTGCCACATGTCCCAGGTCCAAAAGGGACAGAGTTGGGGGGTTGAATAGTCAAAGCAAAGGCAAGCCAGTGGGGGAAGCCAAGTGTCAATATGGCGCTACTCCAAAGGTAGAGTCTGGAGGCAATTTTCAGAAAAGCACCAAGTCTCCATGTGTCCAGGGTCAGACTTTTAGCCCACCAAGCAAAAAAGACTAAGGGGAAAATACAAAGGAGCCCGAGGAGCTCACAAATCCACCACATGTCTCATGGGGCATAATTTTAAGATTGAGGCCTAGGGGAAAAACTCAAATGAGTGCAAGGCTGCCACGTGGACTCCTAGACGACAGACTCATTCAAATATTGTGCGCTCGTGACCCAAAATTTCAAATGGCCATATATTTTGACTGGAAACT
Organism: Taxus wallichiana var. yunnanensis; assembly: GCA_018340775.1. Lineage (NCBI taxonomy): Eukaryota > Viridiplantae > Streptophyta > Pinopsida > Cupressales > Taxaceae > Taxus > Taxus wallichiana. The sequence continues at coordinate 113,135,086 of CM031240.1, forward strand.
CATATTTGGGTAGGAGAAGACTTTTTGGAAACGTCTTGACCCCCTCTACACCATGGAAATATAAAATATCATTCTTAACAGGATTTGGTGGGTGAAAAATGGGAAAATGTCTTCCATGCCATTAATGCATAATCTGATTTCTTCAACTACCAGACTAGATTTAATTTGATCTGCTAGGGAGCCAGAATCGATAGATTGTAGGTGGATTTGTAGGGGCATTGATTGATGGTGGTTGAAGCTTTCAAGGTAAGATTCAATGCGTATCCCATGGTGGTTGAAGCAGGATTCAATTTTTTCCCTCTTCTCTCTCTTATTCTTTCTATATATTGTAACACTTCTCATTTTAAGGAGAGACATTCTGGTGTAGGGAAACTTTGTCAAAGTCATTTCCCGACTCCATTTGAGTTGTAGGCCTTCTCCTACGCCTGGAGAGTGTATTTTTGCCTCTGAGCACCACATGTAATAGTCTGTGCACCTTACAAAGTAATAAAACCTTGTTTCGTGGCGTATTTCAACCCTTAGCATTGTTCTGTTGTTTCTCTGTGCCTCTCTATCTCATGTTTGCTTCATGTGTATGTATTTCACGTTTGCAGGTGTAGGATGTCATGATTCATGGAGTTTTTATGGCAGATCTAGATCTATGTTTGTGCCACTTCTATCTGACCTCCCTCAGCTCCATTTTCCCTGTTTTATTCTCCCTCAACAAAGTATCTTACACTTCCCTTTCTAGGTGTATCACCGCTTAGTGTAGGATCTTTCACCCTCTCTCTTTCTCTTTGTCCCCTTGGAATGGTTAGATTAGGATTAGTTAGACTCTTCCTACACTGGAGTAGTTTGTGGTAGGTAGATTAGGAAGCAAGAACTGACTTTCTCCGAAGGGCCATCTCAGGTTTGCAAGTCCCACACTTGAGAGATGGTCCCATGTTGTGCAATCACACCGAATGCCCCACTTCATGATCGGGCCATTCGGAGGTGCTTTGATTCTCATTAACAGCTTTTCGGCATGCCCAATGGGACAGTTTAAAGCACCTTACCACATAATTTCATCAAGTTGATGTGTTCTTGGTGAGATTTAGCCTTTGAGGCACATGCAAAGCACATCTGGGTGACTCCATCCGGGCAACAACCCATCTCTCAAGTTCTGCACCTTTTCCCATCCATTTTCGTTCATCTTTCTTTCCACATCTTTCATTTTCTCCCATTCCATGAAGTTGTGAAATCATGAATTCATTCCCCTCATGGAACTCACACTTGCAACAATGCATCCAACCTCCAATGTATTTTCAAACTCCTCCAGATCAAAAGTATGATCAAATCCAGAACCATTATGCTTACCCATATGAGCAAAGTCAAAACCAGTTTGGCTATGGAGCTTATCAAGAACAAGGGGATGCATATAATGGTGATAACTACATGGAGAATGCTAATCACTGGAGAAGATTCAAAAATGGAGCCTCGGCATGGTTCAATCAAGGTCCATAGCACAAATGAAGTCATTCAAGATTTGTTACAGGGCACCTTATCCATGGGAAGTCCCTTTTCCAAGACATTACAAATTTCGGAGAAGCTAGACTTCATGGTTGAAGTGTTACCTTATCTTACACAGTGAATTGAGGACACCGAGGCTTATGAGCAAAGTGCGAGACAACCTTGTCAATGGATAAGTCAATCACCACTCTCCCTATCCTTCATTTTCTCTTTCTTGAACTTTATCATTTCAGCATGATCAAGAGTCAAGCCCCTTAGTTGTTTCCCCAAGTGCTGATTTCTCTTCTCCATCTCTTGATCTTCCACCCCATTTCAATTCTTCTCCCTTTTCTTTCTTTCCCAAGCAATGCTCCTCTCAAAGAAATAAGAAGTTCCACCTCCTCCCAACCAAAAACAATTACAAATCTGGTTGAACCCCAACCTGTCACTCCTCTTGCTTTCCCAAGTCCATGTTGGGAAGAGACTCAAGAATCTAGTCAAGGAAAACAACAAGAAGGGGATCCCAACAAAGAAGAAATGACAGACAATATGAAGAGTTGGGCTGCCAAATTTGGGTTTACAAAGATCCCCGATGGTCAAGCCAATAGAGGAGGTTAAGGTTGAAGATCCAGTGGTGGCTAAGGCTGAGTTTGTAGTAGAGAAGGAACAAAAACAAGAAGAAGAAGATCAACAACCTATTTGCTTTGAATGTAGTGTCCCTAATAGCACTCATGTCCGAAGAGATTGCTGATCTCGACCCAAGCCGCACAACCAAATGAAGAGGAAAAAATCAGCCGTAAGTCCCATTGAAGAGGAGCAAATGGGAGAAATCAAATCAGAGTTGAAGCCATTAAATGAAGAAAGCATCATTGAATATCATTTTCTTTCATTCCAATGGCATGATTTGATTGAGGAACCCATGATAGAGGAGGACCATGTAGTTTCGTGAGGCTCCAAATGTGGAGCAGCTGCACGTAAGAACCTTCAGTTCTTCCTCCCACTTCATCCCCTTCAAGCTCTAATGTTGAAGAAGAGTTTGAGATTTCAAACTTTATGTTGGAGGATGAAGAGAACCATGGTGAGCAAGTTATAGATCAGGAGGACACCATGGAGGAGGTCAAGCATATGCAACAGACAACCAGAGATAGATTATCTGTCTGACTTGGAGGATTGCTTTGATGGAGAAGAGCCCATGGAGATTACATCATTTTCTCCTCCATCATTCACCTTTCAAGCACATGAGCCTATTGCCATGGAGGAGAGCATTCAAGGCAAGCAACCTGTGTCTCATAATGGCCCTCTGGAACCAAAGTTGGAAGATATGAGTCTTCCATGTTCTTCACAAGAGAAGGAAGGGAAAGAGCAAGAGGATGTCATCATCTCTCTCACACCATCCACCCAAGAAGGTCCACAAGAAGACTCCATTTTTGGAGTTAAGAATCAGAATAATGGGCACATCCAAAGGATCAGACCATGCCCAATCAGATACTTGGCTTCATTAGAGCCAAGGGAGAAGCCACAACCAGTCATGCTTGCTTCTAAGCATGAGGAAGAGCCTCAAAGTGCCAAGGGTCACCATCAACACCTCCAGAGTCTAATGCAAATCAGCTTGAGGAGGTATTTTCCATTGATGTTGATACCTTGTTGATTTGGGTGGAAGAATGGCTTATTTTTAGTTTTTACTCATCCAGAAGCCATATTCAGTGACAAACCATTTACATGGCTGCCCCTTTTTAGAAAAGGAAGCTATTTTTCCCTGCCTATGGCAAGATTTTTTTAAGATTTTATTTTCTCTCTAATTAGTTTAGGAGTAGGAGTAGGAGTAGGTTTTCTTTCAACATAAGAAGTGCTCTTGCACACTCTGCATGTCTCATTTGAGGCATGTATGATTTGATCTTTTATACATAGTGTGTGTTATTGTGTTTTGTTGCTCCGAGGTTGTATCACCATGTAGTTCAATATGCCTACAGTCCACTCAAGGATAGATAAAATCCCAGGTCAACACAATTTTCTACTCTTAGAAGCCTTGTTTCAAGATTTCTTATGAAAATTAAGAGTGCGGATGCGCGGGCAGGTTCAAGGTCACTAAGTGCAAGCAGTCACGCTCACAGTGGCTCAGGGATCAATGTTTTAAAGCAAAAGGATCAATATGAGGCTATTATTCTTGACTCCATGCCCAATGGATACTTCAAGGCTACTGGTCCATTCATCTAGCAGCAAATGTCCCTGTGAGTTGCCAATTGTTATCCATATTTTTCCCCTGGTAAAATTGGTTAGCCAAATCCCCGCATAGAAGAAACTAGAGAAATCACATTTGGATCCTACAAGAAGGCAAGAAAGGGGCTCTACAATGGAGGGGTGGGGCCTACGAAATATCAAATGACTCGTGCATATGGCTCTCAGAACGGCCCCATCGAATGAGCCCAAGCTTAAAATCTAGTAAACAGACATAAAGTGGTTCTAAAATGGAATAGAAGGGTCAGGGAAGGAGAAGACCATGTCAAATAAACCAAAGGCTCAAAGGAAAAAGAGCGGAGAAGGTTTGAAGTCTTCGGCTCTGTAAATGATTCAGAATGAGCCCCAAAATTGGCTAAGTATGGAGGAGACAGCGAGAAGCTGCCAAGTGTCCAAACAACACACCTCCAAAGGATAAAACCAAAAGGTAGACTCAAACTTACACCAGGCCTCCATGTGTCTAGAGCCCCAAAAGTTTCACCGGTCATTGAAAAGTCTTCAACTCAGTGGAGGGTGCCAAGTGTCTTAACGGTGCACATTCAAAAGTGGGACCCTGGGCGGAAACTCAAATGAGCGCGGTCTCGCCACGTGTCCCAGTCTAAAAGGGATAGAGTTGGGGTTGAATAGTCAAAGAAAAGGAAGGCCAGTGGAGGTAGCCAAGTGTCAACACGGTGCTACTTCAAAGGTAGAGTCTGGAGGTAGTTTTTAGACAAGCACCAAGTCTCCACGTGTCCAGGGTCAGAATTTTAGCCCGCCAAGAAAAAAGACTAAGGGGAAAATACAAAGGAGCCCAAGGAGCCTACGAAATCCACCACATGTCTCATGGGCATAATTTTAAGAGAGAGGGCTAGGGGAAAACTCAAATGAGTGCAGGGCTGCCATGTGGACTCGATACAGATAGACTCATTCAAATATTGCACCCACGACCCAAAATTTCAAATGGCCATATCTTTTGACTGGAAACTCAGATTTGGGCGGGAGAAGACTTTTTGGAAATGTCTCGACCCCCTCTATGCCATGGAAACATAAAATATCATTCTTAGTAGGATTTGGTGGGTGAAAAATGGGAAAATGTATTCCAGGCCATTAATGCAGAATCTGATTTCTTCACTACCAGGCTAGATTTAATTTGATCCGCTAGGGAGCCAAAATCAACATATTGTAGGTGGATTTGTAGGGGCATTGATTGATGGTGGTTAAAGCTTTCAAGGAAATATTTAATGCGTATCCCATGGTGGTTGAAGCAGAATCAATTTTCCCTCTTCTCTCTCTTATTCTTTCTATATATTGTAACACTTCTCATTTTGAGAAGGAGAGACATTCTGGGTGTAGGGAAACTCTATCAAAGTCATTTCCCAACTCCATTTGAGTTGTAGGCCTTCTCCTACACCTGAGAGCATATTTGTGCCTCTGAGCACCGCATGTAATAGTCTGTGCACCTTATAGAGCAATAAAACCTTGTTTCGTGGCGTCTTTCAACCCTTAACATTGTTTTGTTGTTTCTCTATGCCTCTCTATCTCGTGTTTGCTTCATGTGCATGTATTTCACGTTTGCAGTGTAGGACATCGTGTTTCATGGAGTTTCTATGGTGGACCTGGATCTACGTTTGTTTCACTTTTGTCTAACCTCCCTCAGTTCCCTTTTCCCTGTTTCATTCTCCCTCAACAGAGTATCTCGCACTTCCCTTTCTGGTGTATCACCGCTTAGTGTAGGCTCTTTCACCCTCTCTCTTTCTCTCTGTCCCCTTAGAATAGTTAGATTAGGATTAGTTAGACTCTACCTACACTAGAGTATTTTGTGGCAGGTAGATTAGGAAGAAAGAACCGACTTTCTCCGGAGGGCCATCTTAGGTTTGCAAGTCCCACAGCTTGAGAGATGGTCCCATGTTGTGCAATCACACCGAATGCCCCACTTCACGATCAATACATTCGGGGGTGCTGTGATTCTGCACTAACATATACCATATGCCAAGAGAGTAAACCCTTTGGTAAATTCCCAACAACCTGTCTGATGAGTGAGTTTGTAATGCGCTCAACAAAGCATTGGTGGAGGTAGAGGAAATACTCTTCAGTAGAATGAAAGGATAAGGGTTTGAGGAAGAGCTTGAGAAAAATAATGAGGAGATCGTTGAGCAGGATAAAGAGATAAAATAAAAGGAATTGATTAGTTCACAATTAAGGAATGATCTTAGGGATTAGAAAATAAAAGTTGCATGAAATCCATAAGAAGATAGAGGCCATTTCAGATGCCATAATCTTGAAGCACCCGAACTTGGCCCCACCTGATCAGAAATATGAGTCAACCATACAATGCTTGGAATACTTGACCTGCATCCTCACTATGGAAACGTGACAACTCACATTAGAGTTAATGAAGGAGGTGATGGCATGCTAGAAGGAAGAGGAAAAGCTAAATATTGGGGAGATAGTGACTCAATACTCTGAGCTCCTTTCCGTAGTAAATACCACCGCGCAAATGGCCGAAGTCATATATGAAAATTGTTCCAAAATAAATAGGGTAGCAAGCATATTGGTTGCTACACATGAGGAAGATCTGAAATAATTTCAGGAGAATCACAAAGGAAATAGGGTGGAGCGTGAAAATATCCTGGCTAAAGTTGAGAAGAAATTATAAGCAATCAAAACGTTGTGGGATTTGATTAAGAATAAGCTAACGGAACTATACCCTAAGTTGCTCGCAAAGATGGATGCGCTAGGCGATCTTAGCAAGAAACTGGAAAGAATTGTTGATACGTTGAAAGCTAAGAGTGAGGAACTTAGTTTTGATGAAGTAAACACATTAGTGGGTGACCTACTTCAATAGGCACAGGGAGAAGTAGACGTGTGGGAGAATATTCTTCTATTCTTCCATTTTTTTCATCCTTCCATTATTTAATTGTTTCAATACCTCTATTCTTTATTCTTTGAGGAAGCAAAATGTTTCCGAGGATGGAGAACATGCGTAGTGTGGGGTGATGTTGGACCCTAAAATATTGGATAAGTACCAAGAGGCACGCATCCGTAGGAATAGTAGATAGAAGGGAACTCATAAAAAGGGTTTAAGAAGGGTTTAAGTGAAACCAATGCACATGAGGGAGGTAGAACAAGGGTTTAAAGGAATTATCCGTATTTAGCATCATGGAGTCGCTTGAGGAAAAATGTGAGGACCCAACTAAGTGTGATGAGTGGATAAGGTGCCAGCGGAACCTTGGAGGTTGAAGAAAGGATATTCCATATAGGGAATATTTGTAGAGGCATCATTACGGTTAGTGGAAGGTTTGCAAAGAGGATAAGCACTCATAAACAAAGGACCACATCGACACTTGGCACACAATATACTCGGAAGAGAAGTCATGGTGGTGGTCGATGATCTTATTTAAAGAGGTGCTTCGGTAATGAACATAGACACAAAGAGACACTAAGGGACACAGAGGGAATGAAAAGAGAATGCATAGAGAATGCATAGAAAGAGAAGGAGAGTAACAAAGTGCTGCAGAAATGCTAAGGGTTTGGAGTTCATGCTACTAGGGATTAGAGTACCTAGTGCTTCAGAGGGTCATAGGGGATACCATTAAACATATGTATGGGTACTGGGATTTGTAACAAGGGAAATAATGGGTAAAAGTATAGTTAGGATCTTTGATTAGATAGGTTTACAGGAGTTGAGTCTCTATCATTTAATGTATATGGTCTAAGATGACCCTTTTGAATGTAATATGGCTACCAAAATTTGTTAAATCAATATACATGGATCTATTATGTACAACTTACTTATGGGTGTAAACCCTTATGTTATTTGGCTTATCATGACTCGATCTGGTTTCTTGTACTTCTTACAATGTTTATTTAGCTTTTGTAATGCATTGATGTGTAGATCTGTTAGTTATATCTTCTGCCTTTTTGAGTAGATGCATGTGCTTCTATTTTTGCAAATAATCCTCCATTAATGGTGGAACTCTCTCATGAATATTACATAAAGGAGGGGCTCGGCACCTACGTGTGCCTCGAGTGAGTTCCCAGCGTATGTTGGATGATAAGCCAACGCGCTTGGGGTTAGAAAGAAGTATTGAGGGTAAAATATCGACTACAAAGATTAGTCAAAAGTTAGCAAACTTAGGTTCCTCAAGTAATAGCGCATGTAAGGAAAAACTTAAATCCAAATTACGTGAATTTCACTCCGAATCTTATGATGATGAAACATCAAGTGTTACTTGAGTGAATAGACCATCATCCCCTACAAAAGAGACAATTCATTACACAAGAGTTGCAATCCATGAAGAACATGCTCACGAAACTCCAGGAGAGTAACGTAGGTCATAGTAAAAAATACTAATACAAAGAACTATGTCCTTATCCCTTCGAGAGAGACATGTTACGAGTGTCATTCCCTAAAAACTTTGATTGTCCTAAGTTTGAAAATATAAAGGTAAAGGTGATCCTTGTGATCATATTAAAGACTTCTACATGGCTTTCCAGAAGTAGCTTATAGAAAAATATCTCATAAGTTTTCTCCCTCGCAGTTTAGGAGGATAAGTGCTAGAATGGTTCCTCCACATACCTAAGGGGACGATCACGACATGGCCCACACTAGATGAAAATTTTGTGCATCATTTCTCTTTTAACATGGAGAGTGACATTACCATGGTAGATATTTGCAATGTAAAACAAAACCAAATGAGACCTTTGTTGGTTTCTTGTAGCGATGGTGGAGGTTCGCAAGTTGTTTCCCTTATCCTATTCCAAAAATCAAATGGTCATTATCTTTGTACCGAACTTAAATCAAGACATGGCCTTTCATCTTCAAATGTAATGCATTAATAACTTCAAAGAATTTATCAAGAAGGATCTCATAGCAAAGGGAATGATCAAGCCCTTTTCAAAAGATAAACACGAGTCAAAATTTGCAGACAAGGTCAGTATGACTTACTAGAACAATTGGATAAAACCATGGCTAAGATCTTGATCTTACACCTTGTCAAAATATAGAATTCTCATAAGAACATACTATACAAAATCCTTCAAGGATCAAGAGTATCCACAAATATAGATCCTACACACCTCCAAGAAATGGTTGCAAATATTAATCCCAATGACTATATCTCCTTTGATTGGAATGAAATCCCATGTAACGATCTTGAACACAACCTACCTTTGTACATAGAGGTCTTCATTACTTGTCATAAGATAAAAAGAGTGCTTATGGATGGCGGATCCAGTCTGAATATTTGTACATGAAATCTTGTCAAGCAGCTAGGCCATACAGAAGTAGATTTGGATGCTAAGACCATTACAATCACGACTTATGATAATGAAGAACGTGAGTCAGAATATACCATATTGATCCCAATGGAAGTGAGGCCCACATATCATGATACAAAGTTCCATGTCCTTGACTTGGACCTTCCATATAACATGCTCTTTGGTCGCCCATGGATTCATGCCTTGCAATCCATTCCTTCAACCTTTCATCAAGTGTATCAAGTTATGTCATGAATGATAAACTATCACCATTCCAAGTGATCCAGAACCATTTACACACTATAGAGCACTGCATAGCTTTTCTCATGCAACATATGAGTGTCCTTCTACCGATATTTTTGTCCCATTATGAATTGAGGCTATGAAGGATCATATAGATCTAGATACATTGACTCCTTGCAATCAGAATTTTCCTTCATTAGTCAATCCCTTTACCTCATGGGAAGCAACATTTGGAAAATATGGCCCAAATGATGAATTTAATCTTCAACAAGATCTTTTGATATCCGATCTTTCAATGTCACCTAAGACACGTGGCGATCGCACTTTCGGTTCAAAGCACACGGCTAGTTTCCTTGAACCCTTTGAGAGGTTTTTTCCTAGTGGTCTCTTATCAGATGAGAAGATGCTAGATATGCCTACCATATGGGTACCTAAAGGAATGATGGCTTCATGTCACCAGGCTCCACAATATATTAAGGGTCCTCAAATGATGCATGCCATGGGTTATAAGGGATTTGGATGCGGCGTAAACGCACAAAAATATTAGAGCCCATTCCTATTCCCCATTATAAGTCCTAAAAACATGGCCTTGGTATCGTGGCTCTTTCTACCTCTTCGAACATGAGGATAGCTCATCTCATTTGTACAATGACACAAATTCTCAATGTAGTTTATACAAGGACCTCGCATCTACTATTTTTTTCTATATTCAACTATCTTCACCCTTTCCAAATCTAATTTCCAAGTCACCCTTATATATCCTAAAATCATTGATTGGGATCAAAACTTCACGTGTCGGTCAATTTATTTGAAAATGATGAGGCAACAGAGAGTTCATGGGACTCAAAGATACTATTCCAAATGGTGATCATAAGAATATCTTCTCCATAAAATTGGATGCATGCACGTACTTTGGGGAAGATGAAAAATTATGTAGTCTCTTAAAAAAAAAAAAAGCAACGTAAAAGTACTACAAAGAATCCTTGCAGCAAGAATAAGCATAAGTCCCATAGTGAAAACCTCTTTGAGGTGCTTGTGGACGAACAAACAGAAAAATAAATGGAAAAGGTAGTTCCACCATGTGAAGATAAGAATCTCTTGGAGCCACCTATGGAAGTAGATATTACTCTCCCCCGATCCTACATAGATGGAGGATGCTTCAAATATGTTAGTTGAAGAGACAATCAGTGTCAACATTGGGTCAAAAGAGGATCCTAAAATGATAAATTTGGGAGCTTCACTCTCAACACAAGAACAAAAACCTTCGTAGCACTATTACGAGAGTTTGTAGACATATTTGCATGGTCATATGTAGATATGCCAGGTTTGGACCCAACATTGGTCATGCACAACCTTTTTGTACACCCAGATGCCAAACCTATCAAGTAGAAACTAAGGAAGATGCACCCAAGAGTTGCACTACTTGTCAAAGAAGAGCTAGAGAAACTATTAGCAACAGGTTTTATCAAACCTATTGACTATTCAAATTGGATATCTAACATATTCCCAGTCTAGAAGAAGCCAATCAACATCAAAATATGCACCGACTTCAGAGACATCAACAAAGCATGTCCCAAAGATGACTTCCCTTACCTAACATCAACATGATTGTCGATTCAACTGCTGGTTATGAGATGTTGTCCTTAATGGATGGATTTTCAGGCTATAATCAGATCAAGATCACAGAGGAAGACCAACATAAGACTTCTTTCATCACCCCTTGGGGACATTTTGCTATCAGGTAATGCCTTTCGGACTCAATAATCTGGGGCTACATATCAACAAGCAATGACCATCATTTTCCATGACATCATGGAGGATTATGTGGATGATATCCTAGAAAAATATAAGACCAGAGAAGAGCACCCAAAAGTGTTGAGGCATATCTTTCAATGCCTCCGAGATTACAAGGTTTGCTTGAACCCCAATAAGTGCGTCTTCAGCTGTACAATTAGGAAAGTTATTAGGTTTCATTGTTTCGCAAAGAGGGATAGAGGTAGATCCTACCAAGGTTATAGCTATCACAAAGATGCCTCCACCAATGAACCTCAAATAACTATGAAGTTTACAAGAAAAGATTCAGCAAATTCGCTATTCATATCATAGCTTACGGAAGAGTGCCATCCTTTCACGCATCTATTGAAGAAAGATGTTACCTTTAATTGGGGACCTAACTGTCAAAAGGCATTTGAATTGCTTAAGAAATATCTAGTAAGTCCACCTATCCTCATGCCGCCTACCCCAGGAAAACCCCTACTATTGTATATTTCAACTACCTAATTTGCTATTGGTGCACTACTTGCCCAATATGATCTTAGCCATAAAGAAAGGGTAGTTTATTACCTTAGCCATACCTTAATTACCTATGAGATGAACTATCCTCATATTAAAAAGGCCTACCTAGCTGTGGTCTTTACATTTCAGAAACTTCGCCACTATCTCCTTAATAATAATACCAAGCTAATATCCAAAGTTGACCCTCTCAAATACCTATTATCTAAACCTTCCTTATAGGACAGATGGCTGATTGGATCATCCTCCTCAGTGAGTTTGACATTGAATTTGTTAACCAAAAATCCCTAAAAGGACAAGTACTTGCAGATCAGCTGGATGAAGCTCCCCTACCACGGATGGAACCGTTTTGTCTAGATCTACCAGATGCATCTATGATGTATATTGAGGAACCCGTCTTATAACAAGTCCAATTTGATGGGCCATTCACCTTTCATGGTTCATGAGTAGGATTGGTACTTATCACTCCCACATGAGAAGTCATTCCACAAGAATTTTGTTTGAGATTCCCTTACACGAATAATATTGCAGAGTATGAGGTGCTCATCGCCAGCTTGAAGTTAGCTATCACATGGAACATCAGATAACTATAAGTTATTGGTGACTCCCAATTAATCATTAAACAAGTTAATGATGAGTACAAATTTAAAGATGAAAAACTTGTTCCATACAAGAAATTGGTTGAAACTCTAAAGGAATACTTTGTACAAATTATCTTTGAACAAAAGCCAAGATCACATAATCGATCAGTAGACACCATGGCTACAATTAGGTCTTCACTACGGATTCCACCTCAGGAAAATAAGATGTATTTCTTTGTGGAACACTTGCAAGTGCCTGAATATGACATACTAGAATCTTGTCTAGCATGTGAATTTTTTGGTCCAATATCTATTTGGTGTGATCCCATTTTTAATTACTTACAAGATGGTAATTTTCCCCCTAATATTTCCCACACTAAGAAGAGATCCCTTATCCACCGTATATCCCGTTATACCCTCCTAAGAGGCAACCTTTATCATCGTGGCTACGTGGGGAATCTATTGTGTTTCCTTGATTTGATCTAGTCAATCCAAGAAATCAAATAAGTGCATGGAGGCGTTTGTGGAGCACACATGAGCAGGATGGTCCTTGCTAAGAAACTATTGAGAGTAGGTTACTATTGGCCTACCATGGAAGTAGATTGTTGCAAATTTGTCAAGAAATGTGAACTTTGTCAAAAGTATGGAAACTTGATACATGCACCAACACAGTTTGCAGCCCATCACGACACCCTAGCCATTTTCAAAATGGGGACTTGATCTCATAGGGAAGCTCACTCCAACTTCCTCAGATGGCCACACTCATATTATCACCGCCACCGAGTACTTCACCAAATGGGTAGAGGTTGTGCCTCTCACTTACATAACCGGTGCGTAGATCTCCAAGTTCATAATGAACCATCTCATTTGTTGTTATAACATCCCCTCCACCATTGTAGCAGAAAATGGTAAATCCTTTAAGAACAAGATGGTCAAAGTGTTATGCCAATGCTTCCAAATCCAACTCAAGTGGTCAAACCCCTATTACCCTTAAGGTAATGGACAAGTGAAGCCACCAATAAAACCCTTATTCATATCATGGAGAAGATGGTTAGCAAAACTGACCATAATTAGCACCTCTAGTTCTATCCCACCCTCTAAGCCTATCAAACCTCCATCTACACACCTTATTCATTATTATTTTGTGATGAGGCCATTATACCCTTGGAAATTGAGCTTCCTCCCTGAGAATATCTCTCCAAGACTATCTGGACAAAGACAAAGACTACAGGTAGCTCGGCTAGCAAAGTTAGAATTACTTGGATGAGAGACGTATAAAAAAACTCAATCATTTGAAGTTTCATCAGAACCGAGTGTCATGAGGATACAAAAATTGGATCATACCTTGTCAATTTGATGTACAAGATCTCGTTTTAAAAGAAAACCAGTTTAACACAGTTAAGGATTGGGAAAATAAAGGCAAGTTTGAGCCCAACTAGTTAGGACCATATGTTGTGGTCACTAAGTACGGTTTAGGGGCATATAAACTAGCTCACTCAAATGGTGAGGAATTAAAGGAACCAATGAATGCAATGCACCTCAAGTAGTTATATACTTGAGTAAGATGTTTCTTAAAAAAGAACAAAAAACAAGTATAAAAAAATAAAAATAAACAAGAAAATTAAAAGAAAGCAGGTCGTCCAACTATGAAAACCACGCAATTGTGGCACATTGGGTAGGTCCTTGGGTGAAAAATGAATTTCAACACTTAAGGAGAATTCATTCTTCACAAGAAACTCTCACATCTAGAAAGGCAACTATCGCTTCTATCTAGGGCTAGTTTTCCTAGGGTCTAATGCTCCTCAAGCACCTATCTTTTAGGGCCTGGATCTGGCTGATTTATTCTTATGTGTATGTGAAGGAATCATCATTTTATATCCCCATCTAACCCTAGGGGAAATTTCACATTTTCACCATCTTGCACATAGGGCATGGCATTCTGTCCTGGACATCCCCTTTATCACTAGGGGTATCCATGCTTCTTAATTTTTGTACATAGCTTTGGAAAAACTTTTGGAAAACACAAAAACATTCAAATATGTTAGAAAAACCCTAAACATCTAAAAACCCATTTTTAGGGAAAAATAAACAAACAATGTGAACAGTAGCCTTGAAAATTATCTTTGAGATAACACCAAAAAATAGTAGAAAATGATTCAAAATTGTCCTGCAAAAACAAAGTAGTGGTTTTATTACTTTTAGTTGTCGGTTTGTAGAGTTTTGATTACATTATCTTTCCATGTTGTGTGCTTTAAATTGGATTCATTTTCTTAGTTTAAAGTGTTACTTTAATCTGTTGTACATAGGCATTGAGTTCATTTTATCTTGCATACTTGTATATAATTGTGTTGTGTTAATTAGATTTGATTAATTTGTGTTTGTTGTTTGTGTTGTACAATTTGTTGTCATCATAACATCATACCATCTATCATCTATCTTCACAATAACATGAAAATTATACATCATATATCAATAAAAGCTAAGCTACATCATCATGAACATGAAAATTAAACATGTATGCTAAGCTAACATCATATAATATCACCAAGAGGGGCAAGAGGGACCGCCTTCTATCCCCCTCAAAACATAGACCATAATAAAAATGTGGATAATCATAAGTATCACATGAAAAACAACATGATATCATCTACTTTGTTATCCCATATCAATAAAATATGATAAGTAGAACATAAATTAACACATCAAAACATGTGATATAAATCATACACATCATGAATAAGTCCATAATCATCATCATATAACATGTCAAAATCAAATGTCCATATACAATGTGTCTCGATACATACATCTGGATACAAAATATGCCATCATGGGCATGAATCAAAAGAATGTGCCTTCATCATGAGGCATAATCAGAAATAATACATGTACATCAATAAAAAATGAGCCTTCATAAGATAAGTACATCAAAAGGTACATATATCTGTGTATACATAAAATAGAATCATGTCTGACTTGATCCCTCGTGGGGACTACATGCTCTCCGAGGTGTTGGTGGAGGAACCATCACCCGTGGACCCCGATGGCTTGATCGCTACTTTGTATGTTTCCTTGGTGGATACTCAACCGATCTAATAGATTTTGATGATCTTTGTGATCTTGCAAACATTGACGCTTGATTGAAATTAGGTGCTCTCTGGCCCTCTGCGACAACCTCATAATAAAATTATCTATAGTAGGGTGCCCTCCCATTAGTTGTCACTAAATCCATATACATCTTTGATGTCACTGCGACTTCATCAATCCACCGGAATGAGGCCACCTCTATCGATGACCTAGCAATCTCTTCCTACCCCACTATCCTCTTAGCTATAAGTTGATCCCTCTTGGCAAGAATAAATCAACTCGTGTCATGGCCTCCAGTCTCTATCTCATTTGTCAACTATTGAACTTGAGATGTAACCTTATGTAAAAGGCTTGTAACCTATAGCATCTGAGCTTCCATATGTTGTATATGTGATCTATGTGTGCCTCTGTCTCCTCCACCTCCTTTTCCACCTACTAGACTATGTGGTGGACTAGAGACGACCCCTTTGTGCACATCATCATGGGAGGAGCTCTGTGGCACTATTCTTTGAGGAGACACCCGTCTTAGTGGTGCCCGAATCCCAACCGGTATACCCACTTAAGGCATTTATATCTATGGGGCTACAGGATCTGTATTTGTCTTGGTCCTTGCCTCTATCCTGGATGAGGACCTTTTCCACCATGGCCATCATGGCCCTACCCATCGATCCATCATCGAGTCATCATCATCACTATCACTACACTTCTCTCGTTGGTTGCCTAATCCCTACATCTCATATGGCCTTTGGGATAGTAAGATGGTGAGGAAAAATTGTATAACACCATGGTGCATACTCCTTCGTCACTCCAGGATCTTTGTTCGTCTCAAAAAAACCCATACCCGTGGTATCATCTAATCAAAGCTAGCTCGATCCCTAACTACCTAGATCGTGCCCCCATGTCAAATGTATCTCAAACTCAATGTGCATACCACATATCTCGCTCCGATACATCCTATACGGCACCAAAATATTGTTGGAATTGGTCTACCTTATAGTATATTATAATATACCCCTGGTTGTTAATCGAAAAGTGCTCAACCATGCATATACTC
Source organism: Taxus wallichiana var. yunnanensis (assembly GCA_018340775.1). NCBI lineage: Eukaryota > Viridiplantae > Streptophyta > Pinopsida > Cupressales > Taxaceae > Taxus > Taxus wallichiana. Next base: position 113,151,283 of record CM031240.1, read on the forward strand.
AGATCATGTGCATCCTCTACCGGCTAGTATTGTTGGTATGGCCTCCATACTACATATGTTGTTGAATATCGTCAAAAACTCGGTGATAGTGATACGTATCTCCCATGTGGCCATGAATATCATCACCAACCGGGACCCATCCTATTAATGATGGCTCATTAAGAGCCTGAACTCGTAAAGCACCTACGGGGTGACCAATAGCTATATTGTCCCGGCCCGTATCTTGAATAATGTGGCTTGACCTATGGTATTCTAACCATAGTATGTAATCAAATGCAAGTCCCAAAGATAAATGTTCTATCATGCACTAGACCTAGTAATATATCCCGTTGTAAATCAATCCTCATACCACACCAATGAGATCAAGTGGGAAGGACGTCCTTGTCTTTTCAAGAGTAGGATGCCACCGATAAGTGTCATATGATAGACTACCACTTGGGATAGTCTCAAGTCTATAATGCACTAAGTACATCCATACTTGTCATACCTTGGTGAAAGTATCTCATGATGGCCAAACAACTCAATTAGGAAATCAATGATCTGATCTCTGCCGGTAATATACTCAATCAATCGCCTTAGAAGGCACACATAATATGCACCATACATCCTCCAACGTGATCGTCATCTCTTCTGGTAGGGAGCTGGAAACACTAATTCTCACTATGCCACCTCTCAGCTAAGGCTATGAGTAGGCCATTATATAAAGTAATTTGTGGCATCCCCACCACATAGGCTAGTCATGTAACCTCTAGTAAAAGGTCCATGATTTACATGTCTTGCCTAGAGAAGCCCGCCTCAAGGTGGCTAGGCACGGCCATGCCACTCTCATGTCTACAAAGGTGATTGTCATCTCTGCAAAATACCACAACACTCGTGAAGGATTTCTTTACTTTTATCTATCATTCTTCTATCTTATTCCTAAAATTCTTCTAAATACTAAATCATCTTACCTTTTACATTCTTCCTATTTTCTTCTAAGTGTTGGCTAAAAACATTTTCTTGGAACATGTGTGCCCCTAAGGATGCTTCATGCCATGCCATCAGTAGCACTTGCACACCTAGAACGTGTGCACCTTATTTCCAGCACATGCACACCAATCATGACGCATGTGCTCACAAAATTTTTAACCCCACTCGACCTACGCATGCACATCCTTCAAGTTGCATGCATGCCCATATTGACATGTGCACCTAAGCGCACCTGTTTTTCCCCCCGGGACGCTTGTGTGCCTATTTTTGCACTTGCACCTGCAAGCACAAGTTTTTAATGTATGTGCATGTGCACACATGCTTTTTCAAACCATGCACATTCCTGGTGACACCTGCATGCCCTCGTGCCCGCACACACATGTTCTAACTAACCCTAATTACACTAATAAATGCAATTAAATGAAAAAATTGATAAGGAAGGATAGGGAACTCACAAAGGGTCCATCGTCCTCCTCCTCGGCATACTATCGACCATGTCTTCTTACCTATTATGTCTCTGAACTCTCCCATCTCTCTTGCAACACAAAGCACCTCATGGTAAAAATTAACAAATCTCTAGTAACAAATGTACTATTCACAATGATTTACCCCTCATGGAGGGTATATAAGGTCATTTTTACCTCATCACATTGCATTTTCACCCATCATGTTGGCCAAGGTCATGTTTTAGCCCTCCATGATGATTTTCACCTCTTTGTAACCATTCGCGTAATTTATTTTTAATAAATTAACGTTTTTCGCTCATTTTTGGCCCGTTTGGCCATATTTTTGCTCCCCGACACTCATTTCTTCTCCCTGGGGAATTTTTCATGCTTTCAGGTAATATTCCAATCTATAAATTCTTTTGACTAATCAAAAACTTTCAAAATTACAAAAATCACAAATTTCCAAAAAATTATAAAATTTTCAAAAATCGTAAAAATTCAAAAATTGATAAAAATCTCATACACGACTAAAATTTGTGTCTCACACATGGTATTCATCTCATATATTTCTTATGTTTTCATGTGTTTTGGAACCAAACAAATTGTAGATCATCTAGATCTACAACCATTTACAAAGCTAGACTGTTTGCTTCATCTGTACTCTGGGGCACAACGAGTTACCTGGTACTATTTCATAGTGCACAATGCTTTCTCATTGGACCATGTGTCCTTCATCAATTCCCCTCGCATGTATCCTTGTTTGGGGCACCACTCTTAACCCTTGTCATTTATCACAAACATTTAGGAACGGAAGCTCGATAACAAAACATTTTTGCAACTATCTTGAACATTATTGGTTTGAGTATGTGTGTTTGTACTTGTTTCCCTATTAGATCAACTTGTTTACTTCTCATATTGCATTGCATTTTGTATGTTACATGGAGTTGGCATTTTAGCAATGGACAGTTGTTCATATTATGGATTTTCATGTCATTCTACACTTCTTTTGTATGCTTATATTTTTAATAAGGGCCGATGATGAAGATCACTAGCAATATGATGAAAATTAAGTTGTTTACAAGGCAATGGATGGATTTTAGCTCAATCCCCCTTCCTCATACTAATTTTTCTTCTCTCTCCATCACACTCATCTATGGAATAACTTACCTATGTGTCTTTTCTTCTTCTCTTCGCATTATTCTACCCTTTTACTTGGAGCATTTTCCCTCTTCATCTTATATCTATCTCCTTCATATTTTTCTATCGTCGATCGACCTCTTTCATCACCTTATCGACACTTGAGGGGGAATATCTCACCTTACTAATTTTTCTTCTACCCCTATTAAAAATTTTACTTGTTTATGCTTGTCTACTTTCTTTGAAGTGACATAGCTTACACCACCCCAAAGAGGGGAAAATGTAGACACCTATAGTTTGATCAAAGCAACTTTATTACTAAACTTGCACTAACTATTCCACTCCCGCAAATTGACGACACTTCATCAATTAGGATCTTTTTCCCTTCAAATCCTCTTAATTGACCATTATACGTTGATTAAGCTTCTTATCTTATAGTTGACTAATAGATCTTCTTATTAGCTAACTCCCACTTCTAACACTTCCAAAATCTATCAAAACCCCTCCTAATGCTCCTAGAAAGCTTCCTAAGCCTATTTGGGACCCCTAATTAATCCCACAAGATTAATTAGCCTCTAAACCTAGTCAAATATTTCTTTGACTTGCTAAAAGTTCTTTTGGACTTACCTTTTGTCCCACATGCATCCAAAACATCCCTTTCTTGAAATTAGAAAACTATAAATAGACCTCTACCCCCTCACTTTTCTAAGAACACTTTTCCTCCTCTAGCATAAACTATAGGCATTTATGATTTGAGTATTTCTTTATTTGTATTTAGTTATCATCTTTATCATTATATTCCCAACTATTGCTTCCTCCATTAATGGTAGAACTCCATTATTTAAAGCTTGAGAAGAATATCAAACAATCATATTTGATTGCTAGGATCTTCATAGGTTCATGTTTTGTAGCATTCAAAGAGTAGAGAGTAATATAAACATGTTAGTTTGATGTTATTTCAAAGTTATAATGCATGCATAGGAGTATCTCTTGTTTATCTCTTATCTTGATGGTCCACAGTTGAGTTTGATAAAGCCTTGGGGTTTCTTTAGTGTTCTAACCTCATCTCTATAGATTTTCAAAATTACTCATGTTCACATGGATCATGTTTACACTTCCACCATGTGATTTTATTGCCAAATTAATTACATGGCCACACTTTGTAAGAAAGGGAAGCTATTTCTCCCTACATATTGCAGGCTTTGTTTAGCTCCCTTTGCCTCTGGTTAGAGTAGGTAGGTAGGTTTTCTTTTAGTAGAAGAAGTGCTTGTGAACACTCTCAATGTTTTTATTTGGAACATGTATGATTTTCCATGTTTGTACATAGTTTTTGTTTGCTTTGTTGCTTTTTCACACCCATTTCAGTCAGAGAAACATTCTTTACCAAATTAGATGTTGGGGTAGCTTTCAAAGTGCATTTTTAGACCCCAATACATCAATTGTAGTCAAGATCCCGTGGTACCTATTCCTTTTTCAAATTTAGTGTTTGGGATAGTTCTAATTGCATGCACTTCATTGTTAAATCAGCATGAGATCCAGAAATCTACAAAGCTTCATTATTTGTCATGATTCAGTTTAGTTTTCTTCAAAACTTGGTAAAAATTCATATTTGAGGCAACTTTAGATGCTTTTCTTTGTCTCAATAGATCAAATGCAGAGAAAACAGAGTGAAGTCTCGAGATTTTACAATTTTCCACTCTCATAAAATCAAATTCAAAGAAATTTTTATAATGAGATGGTCAATTATGGCTTCACCTCGAGCTTGAACATTTTTAATGGAAAATCAGATAGTTTGGAGCAGTTTTAGATATTCATTTAGAGCTCCATAGATCAAATTCAAGTTTCCATACCTCTCTAATTCCATTTGAGCTTCATACAGCCCTAGGGTAAGGATTTTAATGTTTTGATCAGTTTATAAAAACATTTGGGCTTGACTCCATGCCCAATGGATGCATAAGGCTATTGATCTAATCTAGCAAGTAGATTACCCTAAGAGGTCACCAAATTATTATCCAAAATTACTCCCTGGGGTAATTTTGGCTTTAACAAGCTTAATAATGGACTTAGCCATGTTTACAGTGTCTGTGATGGTCATACGGTACAGTAAAATTACAATTCCTAACAACATTGGTTGTTGGCTTTAAAGAAAATGTAGAAGAATATTTCATTTTACCATGGGATTGCATGGAACTTAGTGTTCTATAGTTTCTCATAACCCGCAAAACAAAGGAGATCGGTTTAAGACTTCATGGGTTTAACTTAAGCCCACGGGACAAAAAAAAATCCACAGCCGATGAAAGACCAACACATGGAACTATTCTAGATATTCTTAAGCAGATGTGCATCATCTAGACTCCAAGCCCGAAATCAGCTATAGTTTATATTTATTCGGGTCCAAGAAGGCTAGACAAGGTCAAAGGGCTAGGTGGCGGCCAATATCAAATCCAAAAATTTTCTAAGTCCCATTGACTTAGAAACTACGATGTGAAGAGCTATGTGGCGCCACCGCATTTTCTCTCATTTTACATCCTGACAAATATGAAGGCCCATCTAATCGATACATGCACGAGGAGGCGGGTCTAAAAATTTATGAAACTGTGGAAATATGGATCTTCCTCATTGGATCGAGCTTCACATGTCGGTGGAAATCAAAGAAAAGAAAAACTATGCAAAGTGTGTGGACCCTTTCTATTGGATTGCACTTTGCAATTGTCGAAAGGACTATTCAAATTCCAACAAAGACATCAAGGCATAGAAGCTCCTAATTTTTTAAAGCTTCACATGTGTTAGAGGATCTTGAAAAATACTAACAAATGATAGAGTCATGAAATGATTCTATTGGGTAATGTTTCAAGGATGTCGAGGCCAAAATCAAAATATATGACATTGCGTAAAGAGGCGTGTGATTCTCTCATTGGTCCATGTGTCAAAAAAATATGACAAGGGGTAGAAGGAGGTTCAAGGAAAGTCTCATTAGTGTGAAGAAACATGGCAGAGACTTATTGGTCCATATTTTTAATAGGACAGATCATTTTAAAGACAAAGAAAAAGCCAAAGGAAAGAAAGGAAAGCAGAAGTAAAAGCCCGATATTGCAAACCAACGGGAGGATGACACTTAGAAAAAGGAAAATCAAGCACACGTTGGTAGTGGTCGATCTCCGAATCAATTAAAGGCTGCCATGTGTCAAAATTATGTGCCTCTCAACTGGTAAAACTTTAAATGGCCATATATTTCGATCCCGAGCTCCAAACTAGACAAAATTTATACCATTAGAAATCTCTCATCGAGTCCTTCAATTTGACATCATAAAAATATGATTTTGGTGGCTTTTGGTGGGTCAAAATAGTAAACATGACTTTTAGAGGAAGAAGACGACTATTTTGACACGCAATCTATCAAATCAAGTAGCTCAACCACCAAACTTGATGAAGCATGGCTTCATTTGCTTCTACAAGACAAAATAGACTAAATGATTGCTCTGTAAGGTGCCCATGTTCTTGGTAGAAGAATTAAATGCATACTATTGGTGGTTGAAGTCCAAAATCCATGCCCTTTCTCTTCTCTCTCTCCTCTCTCTTTATTTGAGCTATATATTGTAAAAATTTACTTTGAAAGGGATGGACATTTAAAAACTGTAAGGAAACTATGTCAAATTTGTTCCAAAACAACTATGAGTGTCAAAACCTCCATTTTGGGCTTGGTGATTTGTTCTTATGCCTTCCTTTGTAACTGTAATGGACTATGCATACTTCTATTGTAATAAATCTTATTTTGTGACACATTTGTTTGTCCTAGCTCATTTTAGCTGCAACCTTGCCTCTCTTTTACTTATTTCATTGTGTTGTGCATGTATTTCTCTTTAAGTTCATTTTTGTTGTGTTTCATGTGAGAACAGATGGTAAATGAAGCTTGGGTTTGTGTCACTTATGTCTGGCCTCTCCCTTCTCCATTTCCTTCCCTTTCTCCCTCACTAGAGTGTCCCTCACCCTTTTCTAGTGCTATCACCACCTTTTAGCTTAGGATTTCATTTTCATGCATCTTTCTAACCCTCTCTCTCTCCCTGGTCCCTTGGCATGGTTATTTTAGGATTAGTTAGCTGCATTTTCCTTCTAGGATTATTTTTAGCATTAGATTAGGTAGAGGAAGCCAGCCTTCTCTAGAGGTCCATATCAAGTAACAGGTCCCACAACTTGAGAGATGGTCCCATGTTAGCAAAAATTAGAGATCTATATAGCCAAATCTCAAGGTGCTACTTTTTTAACATAACACTTTCCATTTCTCTTTTTTTTCTGTTAATTTGTTTCTTTAAAAAAATTGAAAGATAGATAAACTCTTCTTCTTTTCCATCTCTAGATAGTGGGCTTGAGAAAATCCTCATCTACGTTCACCGAATTGACCAAGAGAACTAGTATTCTCAAGTGGCTATAGATTCCACCAATTTATTTCATCGGGCTATTTCAATTTGCGACATCTTTTCCCATTTAGATGGCCTTATTTTGGAACTCATTGGTGTATTCTTGCACATTTAGGCCTTGTTTTTTCCTAATATACCGCCAATACATGGATCTCTTCCTCATAGAAAATGGGATAGAACTTCTTGATTATCATATTAAATTCATCCCACTTAGAAATAGGAGGATACTTCTAAAAACTAAAGTGTGAACATAAATTTCAAACCAAGTTAGATTATGATTGGTTAATTTTAACCTTGTAAAAGAAATTTGTTGACTCTCATTCTAATACAAACTAAAATATACCTCTAATTGGGATAGCCAATGGTCTAGCTTCTCGGCATTTACGTCTCTGTCATATGGATGAATCTCTATCTTTGCCTCAAATTTGAATGGATAAGGGGTAGGGTTAGCACAAATTTGTTCTTTCTAAAATTTAGGAGTGTCCTCCATATGATCTCCTAGTGCCTCTTGGGGCAACGAGCTTCTCCATGAATAGTCCTATGATAGACTCCAAATTTCCCATAAATAAGGAAAATATGCCCATATTCTCTTATAGACTTACCACATCTACCTTTAACTTGTAGAAATGTTCCTCTTCGCCCCATGCATATTAATCACCACTACAATCCATGATTTGGATACATTTATTCCACTTTCTAGCGAAATATTTTCTTCAAAAGGTATAAGGATACCTTCACCACTTTCACTACCTCTTCGGGTAAGGGGAATATAACTACAATGTCAACACAAGTTAACCACACAAATACAATTTTATTCTAACCACTTTGATGCCAATCGATACGTAAACTAATTATAAATAGTTATAACATATCCTATTAATAGTGATAATGAATGTCCTTTGTTTTAGAGTTCAAGTTTTAATATGAAAGTGCAACTTCAACACACAACTAGCTAGAAATCAATAAACAAGAGACAAGGAGACAAGGAATTATCCTAGAGAAACCCAATCAGGATAAAATCTAGTTGGTGAGTAATTTCTCTCCTTCCACTATGTAATTATAAAAAAAATACAAGCTCATTGCCACTTCTGGAATTTTTAAAGATTCATAACTCTCTAACTTGTACATACTTGTTTATGATGCTTAGCAAGGAAGAAATCAGCTACTAGAGAAAAAAACAGACCCAACTCAGACTTTAAACATTACTCAAATTGCAACAATTGCATTTAAACAACCATACTCTATTTTTTTCTCTTCATACTCAGAATTGGATTCACCCAAAACCACTACCCTAGACATTTTCTTCCACTTGTATTTATAGTTTCTCTACTCATGAAGGATGAAATGAAATGATTCCATATGAGGAGAGAGAATATGTGTAACCCTTCATATCCAAACTATTTTTATCATCAAGACAACCAATACAAAACCTCCACATGATTTTCGTGTAGTTTCCATAATTGTTGTAAAACTTCCTTCTCAAGGAACAACACTTTCTAGCCTTATCATTAGAAGTTGTCTAGATCACCTTTAGACTGACTCAACCATTTTTTCATTGTAATTTAAATGATGAGAGAGTATAATACAAGGCAAGATAGGGAATTACATAAATTGGGAACTTCCATATCCATTTTTTTATAAAACACCCTAAAATTATATGAATTTAAATACTATTTGAAAATATGTAGGATGTAAGGGTTTATTATAGGATAAATTTTAAATCAGAAAATTAAATTATCCAAAAAAATTAAAAATGGTACCCAAGGGTGAAAACCATTTTCGGATTAGCAATGGTGCCGTAAGTGTGTTGGCTCCCAATTTGACACCCTCCAGGACCTAACAACACTTCCTCGGGGTGGGATGGCTTAGAGGATGACAAATGTAGTGGGATATGTCATTTTGTTTGGGGATGTATATGACATTCTCTTTTGCACCAAGATTTTGGGATGATCAAGAGGCATGTACAAAGGGGATGGCATGATCCTGCTACTTTTGGCCGTGCCTAGACCAGGGTGAGAGGACCCATGATGTAACATGAATGGAGGAAATACATATTTCACTTCATTCCTCTTAAATGTTAGGTCAATTTGAGATGATTATGGCCATAAAAGCAATATCCACTCAAAATATTTGTCACAGGGATATTACTTATACTTTGTACCTCAGACACAGGTTACTAGAGATAGTGGGGCTTTGTTCTTGTGCATCATTTTATGGGAATTTAGATGAAATACATTTTTCTAAGGATGCTTAGATCAGAACACAAGTATGGTTTATGAATCTTATAATTATGGTAGTGATGGTGGGGTGGTAAGATATGTGTGTTTTATGGGAAAAGGGGGAGAGTAAATGATGGTCAAATACCAAGTAATGTATTAGTAACCACTATGACAACCTACTATTCTGGAACGTAGTGAATGGAAAATTAAGTAATAACAACTTCTAAGAAATATTTGCATTCATTGATACTCAATCAACACAAATACTTCCAAACAATCTTCATAACACTCAACACAAATGCTCATGCAAGAGTTCTAACAAAATATTCATTGCTTTTATTTTCATATGCCAAAGATACACTCTAAGACTGACAAAAACCACTCAACAAGAAATTTGCAATGAGGTTTTTATAACTATATAAAATATTGAAGAGTAAAGTATGCATGACAATATTGATTTAGTGACAAAAATGCAACAAGCAAGGATTGATCTAGTGTACTATATATAAATGCAATGAACATAGAGATTGGAGCAAAAGTTATAATTCATTAATCTTTATTCAACATATAGGATACCAAAAACACATACTAGAAATCATGAACAAACACATTTCATTAAAATTCTCAATTCCTTGACAAGGGGACATAGATTAAATGTCTTCAATGCTTGCCAATGGTTGTACAGTGCAACCACCTTGGCACAAATCATTTAAAAATCAAAGCTCATATGTTTTCCATAGAAGGAAATGAAAAAATAAAGAGTTACAACATTTATTCTTCACTTATCAAATAAGAACTATCCCCCCTAGTATGAATACAAACCTTCATAATTATACAAAAATTTCTATAATTAATTTTCAATTTTCCCCCAAAAGATTCTAAGTGAAAATCCCGGAAGGCGTGGCAATGAAATCCAACTTTGCAAAAATGAAGGAAAATATATTTCAAATATAAAGATTCTTTTGTTAGCCATCAAATTTATTATGATTTCATATACATATGTGAGATATTATTATTTGTATCATTAAAATCCCTTGTCCTTTTTGATTTGTCACATTTGCGCCCATGTGTGACCATAAAACCTTCCATCTTTTCATAACCTTTTTATTTTCCTTTTTTTGAAAACATTCATCGGGAATTGGATGACTGTGACACTTTTATCCTAATAGTTTATTACGTTCATGTGAAAAAAATCGAACAAAAAGATCACTTTTTTGATAAATATCACCCAACTTTTCCCTTTTGTCTGTGCCCAACATTTAGAATGATTTTGTAATTGATCTAAACATGACGTTCTGCACAAGCTTTTCCAAGATCCAACACTCTATAAAATCCCAGCTTCTTCTCATGGATTTACAAGATTCTTCTAATATCAAATCGAAGCCATTCTGTGAAATACCTAGTGTTACTCATTTTAAGCAATGACAAAATTAGATCTCGAGACAAATTTTATGAACTTTCTTCAGAAGCCTTACAGTCTATTTTTAATCTCTCGGGCCTGAATGAGGCTTTCATCAGAATGTTGTTCAAAATTGAGGATCAAGTTGATACAAGAAAGACCTTTGAATCCTCGATTATGTGGTTATCCTTAATGTGAAAGCTCATTAGGATGATCCCTTTCTTTTCCATGTTTCAAATTATGTTCCATCATCTTTTCCACCCAGAATATTATGTTCAACTCCGATAAGTTGAAGCAATTTTGGCTCTATTGTAGGCCCGCTAGTACTGAAAAATCCATAGTCGTGTTTCTTGATTTATTCAATCCAAAATTAATGGAATGTGAAATTCCAACATTTGAAGCTACACCATTTGTTAATGAGCCTCAATATTATGTGGATTCAATGTCTCGCCAACTTTTTAAGATGGAGAAAATAATTGTCATTCTTGACAGAGATCCTACAAAGTCCCCTTCGAAGATGTCCTCATGACACCTCTTCCTTCCTTGAAGAAATGTCAAGAAACCCCGATCCAATCAATTTGATGCACCCAATCCCACATCAACATCCAAGGTTGGCTCTCATCATGGTACTAAAACATATTTGACTGGTGGAGCCAATCTCATGGAGTGGGCATTCTCTTTCTAGAGAAAGATGAAACTAATAAAAATTTTAGATGGTCCAAAATCGAGCAATAAAGAGCTCATGACTAGAGACATATCTTAGGGATTGGCGGGTGATGTGCAGTACATTTTTGGTGCTCAGTACCGTAAAGAGTTTGAGCACATAAAGAAGAAACTTTTGGCTCATCTTCCTTCCTTTAGAGAGGATTTTGTAGTCATAAACTGATGTAATGCAAGATGCTAAAATATTTCATACATGTATATCAAAAATTGTATTATAAATTTCGTGGGTTGGGGCCCTTAAATAATCTTGTTGTCATGTTTTTTGTAAGGTAAAAACTCCTATTGAAAACATGACAACTTTACCCTAGTGTCAATATTTTTGCTTGTAAACTCTCTTGAGCACTCCTTCGGATCATTTTCACCCTTGTGTTATGCATATCCCAATCCTCCAAGTTCTCATATGTGTTATAATAAAATTTTACAATTGTTTTAAATATTTAAACAATCTCATGTATTTCTTCTAATTAAATGCTTTTCAAGACAAATTCTTCAAATGACTTAGAAATGGCTATTTTTAGCCTTTTGAGGCAAGTGTACACCCCCATAGCAGATTTGAAATCCCAAATTCATCAAGAAGTGGTATTGAGGAGATAAGATCATATTTAAAGTGATTTAGAAAAATTTATGGAATATTTGGAGGTTTAGGGACAAGTTCAGTGAAAGCATGTTTTTGAAGGTGAAGGAGCTTGCAGTTCAAAAAAACACCTAAGCTTCGAATATGATTCCAATAACTAAAAATGAGTTGGAGGGAAAAAAAGATACCATTGGAAATATGATTCAATTCCCTACATGATGGTATTTTCATATTTTTCACAATACTAAGGCGCTTCTTTCCACAACTCATTTTTGGTAGGCACACCCTGTGGTCCCGAGAAAAGAGGCTATTGTTGAGGGGGTTTCAGGAAAAATTAGACCTTGATACATATCCCATTGTATTTATAAGGATCTTGGGATTAAAAATAATATAAGGTTTTGTCAAAAAAATTCCTCCGGAGCTTCGACAACTTCATCTTCAAGGTCCTTCCTAAGGTAAACCTTCGTACTTAGTCAATTTTCCAAGTGCCACATGTCAGCATGAGGCTGAGGCAAACTTTTTGTCCCTTATATCCCATCCCAAGGGGAAAATGGGGACACAAAATGTGCTCCATTCCTATTTTATCCCATGGACCCATCATATGACCCTGAGAAGCCTCGGTAAGCCCTTTTTCCAAGTTTCTAGCCCCCATCTCGCGAAACCTCAACTTACCACTTGTCACTATAGGGATAAGGCATAATTTTTTTCCCTTCCATCCCATTCCAAGGGGACAATGGGGACACAAAAATATGCCATCCCCTGCTCTGTCATGGTTTCTCATATGACCCAAACTTGGCTCCCATGTGCTAAAAACTAGCTTTTCTCCCTCATCTCGCCAACAAATCAACGATCGCCACTTGTCATCATAGGGATAAGGTGTAATTTTCTGTCTCTTTCATCCTATTCCAAGGGGGAAATTGGGACAAAAAAATGTGCCCCTCCCCATGGAATGATAAAAAACCATAAGTTAGAATTTTTCAAGCTTGCATTGCTCTCTCCTTAATGTGCATGTAAAACTCCAAAAATGTTGGTGGATTTTTTCTAGAAATCCTTCTTCCATCTACCTTCCTTCAATTTTTCCTCCATGCACTCATGATCTCGGTTTAAAAATACCCATGAAATGTGTATTTTTATCTAGACGTCGTGCCGATTTTTTTCTGAATGACTTTGTGCCCGGAATCAAAAAAATCTCATATCTTTCAACTGCAGTAACAGATTTGAATCAAATTGTTTACAATCTTCCTCTTTCCCATGTACCTTCAAGGAGAAAGTGAAAGAAAACTAAAATATGCTCTATATTTTTAATGGTATAAAACCCTCGTTTCATGCCCTAGTTTTTATTTTTAATTTCCAAGCATTTCGGCAGTGGATCAAGCTTAAATTTTGAACATGAGATCTAGAAGGAAAACCCATTCGGTGAAAAAAATTCGTTTCAATCCGAGGCAGGAAAGTGCACTCTCTAAAATAATCAATGAATCTATTAATGGCTTTCATGACACAACAATGAAAGGGAATTGAGGTACCTCTTCACTTCCTAAGGTTCCAGAGTACAAAATCCCCTCGAAAATGGAGCCGAGCTTCAAAATGAATTATGTAAGCTTCTGCAAGTGGTTTCGTCGAATCGACACTAGGAAGACAAAATTTTATTTTTAGTAATTCTATTAGATCACCTACTATAAATAGTAAGTATGAGAAAAATTTCACTCACACTCCTTATTTCATTCCCTCATGATCAAGACACTCAAAATTGACAAGATTGACAAAATTGGCAAAAATTGGCTAAATGGGACCATAATGGTGAATATTCTAAAAATATAAAATGGGTGAAATGAGCTAAAAGTGGTCACTTTTAAGTACTTCACTCAACCTATGATTTTCTTGGCACTCACGGGAGCTATGTTTTCTATTTTCAATTCAATTCCTGTATTCCCCGATATGGTGAGCGAAGAGTGTCAAAACAAGAAAAATTCCAATTTTACACTTAAGGGTCTTTTAGTGAATTTCACATTGAATTTATGGTAAATTGGTGGATGAAATTTATTTTGGTCTCATTCTCCTTTCCCCACTCCAGAATCAGAAGGATTTTGTCTCATTCTTCACTCATCATTAGTGCTCTCGTAGTGGTAGAATCAATGATCATGGTTGGGTGAACAAAGTACATCCAATTTCTCCCATGTAGAATCAATAATCAACTTCTTTTGTTCTTTCATATTTTCCTTGAAGGCATCATATTTCTTGAAAATGTCTAAAACAAATTCCTCATCTAGGCCTGTATGGAAGCGGAAAATTACTTCCTACCTGGAGAAGACATCAATGCATTTTATTGACACTTCCCCCTTTTTCCTTATGCTCTTTGTCAATTTTCCATCATATTTCTCCATGTGTATAAGCCTTTGGATGGAGGAGTAGTCAAACACCTTCTGAGATTCAATCCCCACTGCAATGTGCTCTTTAAGTATTTCAACCAATATTTTTGCACTTGTTGTTTCTAGGGTATATCTCCCCTAGATGGGAAGCATCTCCTCTATATGGGACTCAATATTATCAACATATTCTTGTGTTTTCTCCTAGTTCCTAGGATCGTGTGTATACCATTTTCTATCACTTTTATCCTCAATTTGATTGCTTCTTCACATAAGAGGTGTTCTCCTTTTCCATCTGAGGGGATGATTCCTTCTTTCTCCAATACTTCCTCATTAATGGTGTTTATAGCTTTGAGCTTGGGTAGCATCCCATTCAAATGGTCCAATTCTTCTTGGAATCTTTCAACCTTGCTTAGTGTTGTCCTCAATATGCTCGGTGATATAGTTGTGGCATGTAATAATTTTATTCAAAGTTTGGCTATCCTTATAAATAACTTTTCTCTCGTAATCCTTGGTGGAAGCATTCTGACATTAATATCTTCAAAGCATTCTTTAGATCAGTTCTTGTGCTTTCAAGAGTAAGTGCGTGTGAAGTTGAAGGCAACTGGACAAATTTCTTCACAATATTAGACATGGCCTCAACCTTCTCTTTTAATTACTCTTTAGTTTCCTTGTCTTTATCAATTTTTACACCACATCCTAGAAAACCACCTGGAGATCATGTTTTAGTCCTTTGGTGGAATTTTTCCCCAAAGGAATCTGAGTAACTTGGTAATTTGACAGAGTTTCAACTCCCCTCAAAACCACATTTGGTAGAGTAGCTAACTCTAAATATCTCTTTCCCTAATTACCAATTAAAATTCTAGACATTTTACTGGCCTTCTTGGGTGGCCTATATGAACATGAAGATGTAGCACTTATTAGTGCCTTTCTATTTATTTACAACCTTGTCTTCTTCTTGGTAAGAAGTGCTTCACCAACCATCCTATGAGAGGTAAATCCTCACCGGGTATGTGTAGCATGATTGGTGTTATAACCACATGTTGAGAAATATGAGGAATTATTTTTGTATCGACAACCATATCTTCACTTTCAACTACCTGTACATATCTTTTCTTTTCTTCAACTATAAGATGTGATAATTCACCACTAGGTTGAACTTGTGTCCATTGGATTTGTACAATGCATATCTTTGAGGTTTGTGCCATTGTATTTTCTTCACTTACTGCAATGGTATAGAAACCTGTTTATTTGTTTCAATAAGGGAAGATGGCATTTCTTCATTCCTACTAGGGGATACTATTTATGTAATTGCTTTAGGTATAATTGTGCATACCTCCTCTCCTTTTTTGTCTCAAGAAATTCTATTCCTTCAACACCCAAATCGAATAAATGAGGTTTTCTTAAGTGGATTGGGGATGCTCAACATTTTCCTGCACATCCCTTATAATTCACTTAACCATGGGATGTTCTAAAACTTCTTCCATTCTTTCCACATTATGATGTTTGTGTGCTAAAATTGGGGTGGAGTCTTTTACCTTTTCCATAATGACTTATTCATGAATTATTCTTTCAATATGATCCTCCCTTTGGCTTACCTTAAGTGTTGGGATCAAAATATTGTCAACTTGTCAAATAACAAGTTCTTGAGTTATGGACTTGGTTGCTTGGGCCAATGCTACACCTACCATTGATTTCAGCAAATCCTCTGGGTGATGAGGAATTTGTGGCATTGGGGAATTCTAATTCCTTTTATTGATTCTTTCTATAATTTTCTCACCTCCTACTTGTGGAGTGCCTTCTTGTACTACCACATTTAAATTTCTTGGCCTCTTACATCTTACAAGAGGAATATCATTTGAGAGCTTTGGTTCTTCAATTGCAATTCCTTAGATCAATCCACATGAAGGGGTATTTTCTTTATCCTTTTTATTCTCATTGTCCATGTTAGATGCTTGAATTTTTCTTGGCCTCTTGCATTTCCCCTTAGAAGAATATACTTGAGGCACTAATGGATCAGTTGGGATAGCATAGATAGCAGATAATAATAAGAGGGGTTGTTCTCCTCATGAGGTCCTCAACTCTCTGTGCTAATTTTGAAATAAATGTTCCAGTTCTACTCATGTAACCACTCAATTCATCTCTAGTTTGGGAAGTAAGTGGAGATATGAAAGAGATTTGGGGATTCCCTTGATCCGTTCTTATGCCCTTCCCGAAAGGCGGTAATACATCTTTAAGTATTCCACTAATCCTATATTTATTTAGAACAATATTTCTTTATTGACTAAAGGCTGACATTTTGATTAAACAACCAAATAAGGGTTATTCTCGTGATATTTGCAGTCCTATGATGCAGGGATTTCATTTCTTGGGCTTCCCAATTCACAAGTGGGAGAGGTGATCGTGCAATATTATCTTAAGGATATCTAGGAATTGTTGTTCCTTCATCATCAAAAATCCTTTGGGAACATTTGCAACCTTGTAGTCAATAATTTAGGCCAAAGACATTCTAGAGTGATATCTCAATTTGACATCTTCTCCCCTACAATCCATCCAATAAAATTCATAGTCGTGTTCATAGTCTAGGAGGATCCCATAGCCTCGATGCAATATCCACTTGATGTCATAGTTGCTCCTTAGAAAAAATTGTTCCATAGTAAAACTCTTCATCTCTAATTCGACCAATTTTCCTTGGCCAATGTTGGGCATGTGTATCTACCAACCGTAATTGGAAAATTACTATTGGTCTTATGTTTAGAGGTGATTAAATAAAAATGGACTAACTAAGTAGTATATAAATAGTTAATCTAAATTATGAACAACTGTAAATAAAGTAAATAAATGCAATAAAGAAGTGTGCAAGCAAGCTAAACAACTATGCAAAAGGAAATGTTAACCCTCATATGCAAAAGAGAATGAGGAAATAACTCAGTTGATAATAGATTCATGTTGGAGAGTTTTGCAGAGGTAACTGGAAAAATCAGGAGCAAGAACGACTGTGCAAAAGTCCCAAAAAGTGGATCTATACTATTTCTCTAGACCGGGGTTCCTAGAAGAGGAATGTAGCACCTTTGGGCATTTTAGTATGCAATCTAGGTGCCCTGGTCTATGCGAAAGCTATGAAACTAGTTTTTACAGGGTTGGAAGGTGGTCTAAAACCCTCGATATGTGTCACATCAACTTCACTATCTTGCGTTGAATGTCGCTAATATTCTAAGCTGAATAAAATACCTATAAGACCCCAAAACGAGCATCAAACCCTAAAAAGGAATAATGCATATGAAGGGATCAGTCTGTCCTCAGTGGCCACAATGGTGGACTTACTAACTGAGTGTTGTATTAAATCTTAGACTTGATGTATTTCTATGTGAAAGTGTGTGTGAACATGCCCTAGGTTACTCTTGTGCCAGTCACACTTTGTGAAGTAGCGAGCAATAACTATGTGTATAAAATTTAATAGAATGTGTGTACGGAATAGAGCATAATCCCTCCCCTATGAAGTGTGATGTAGATGTCCTAGCCTTGATGATGAAACTATGTGGATACAAGTGATCTCCAATACAATAGATGGATGTAACTCTAGATGGAGTGCTAGTAGTAAGTGATGTCAGGTCCCTCATTATGGTCTCATAACTTTATATTTATAGGGTTCTCTTGATCTAATTTTGTAATTAACCCCAAAATTCCAACCACAAGAAAAATAAAGACGTCAAATGGATAGAAAAATCCCAAAAAGTGGCAGGAAAGTGTGAAAAGGACCAGGTGCCCCTGGTGGGACCAGTGTCGCCCACGAGTGCCCCAAGATCGTCCCAAGCACCCCAACTGAGGCTAAAATGATGGGAAATGGCCAAAACAGACTAGGCATGTGGCTAAAAAGGGGTGGTAATGATGAAATAAAATAAAACAAGATGGCCAAAAGATGGGGGTTGATTAGTACTTTCTTCACTCAAGAACCTTCTAAATAGTAGTATGAAACTAGGATAAATAAATGTCTAAAGTGCATGATTTTGTGACTACATTTTGTCCCCACTTTATGTTGGTGAGTTGAAAGCTCGGTAACATAAAGTAGATAGAGATGCATACCTGATGTCCATGAAGAGTGTAGTAGAAACATGCCGAAGGACTAGAAAAAGTGTGGAATGATAAAAAGATGGAGGAGCGTGGAAACTAAATATGAAAAATATACAAAGAAAAAGTGATGAAAGTAAACCTAGGGCGTAGAAAACATGTGTAGCTACTACGATGTGTAATGTACCTATACGGTTAGTAAAATGTGTGTTTCACGAAGTGTTGTTGTTGTTTTTGCCCCCAATTTCACTATTTGTTTCTCATACGGCCGAACCTGCAAGGAGAAAACAATCAAGTATTCAATAATGTATGTAAGTGAAAAAATGTAATGTAAAATATGCATGTATATGTAAAATACGCAAATGTAAATGGAAAATGTAAATGGAACATGTGCACTTGATCCATGTCAAGAAAGAGAGTGTAGAAGGATATCTTGTATTGCAATTTTTTTTGGCAATCTCATGCCATCCTGGCTGAAGAAGTGTAGGGAGGAAATGATCAGTTTCCTCCAAACTCTAACTACTTCCCTGAATGTGTGTGAAGATATCTCTATATTGTCCTATTTTTTTGGAAATCTGATGCCATTGACCAAAGAAGTAGTGTAGAGAGGCACACCCATTGTAACCTCCAAGCCTGTAACTACTTCCCATAATGCTAAGGACACCATGTCTTGTAAAAGTTGTTGTGTATGGGGTTCGTAGATTAGTCTGAACCCACTCATTGGGTATAACTTAACCAAATTGGTGTTGAATCTTTGTGTTAGTATCTAAAAACCCTAAATGATGCCCCCATCTTTGGGGGCACATGCAATGTCGACAAGAGAATGCAGACCCCAAAAGAGGGCCAACCACATGAACTCCATAACTCTCCTAGTATGGGGAAGGGAATGTGCTTGGTAGAAACCAAGGCACGCAAAACAAAGATGGTTAGCTAAAACAAGTGTTAGTACGAAAACACATGCATGTAGAAAACAAGTGTAAAGTACATAGACAATGTAAAAACTACCAAGCACAGTAGTGTAAACACGCAAGAAGATAAGTAAGCCACACAAAGTGGGTTACAAACATGGGACATCACTCACAATGTCATAATACATGCAATTCCATCATGGCTGCAAAAACAAAAAACAAGTGTGCACACCAAACATAGGGCAAGGCCCGCATACAAGAAACAAACAATGGTAAACAAGTATAAACAAAGAAGTAGTCATGGAAACATGTAATCCTGCAAAACAAGTGTTGCACATGGAACACCCGTTAGCATGTTAGAGAAATAACCAATATGTCAAAGTGTGAATAACCAAGTAATGTAAAGTGATAAGTACAAAATGAAACAATAACACCTATGAGAGATGAATGTGGATGCCCCCAACGACTAGTGTAGGAAGGGTAGAAGGAGAGCATCCATGTTGCGTGTGAAGGATATGTATCTATGATCAAAACTAGACAAATATGTGAATGCACATGTGTGGATGGTATAGATAATGACATATAAGAAATCAATCTAGCATGTGTAGTAAAGTGATCATGTAAAACACTAGTAAACAAGAGTAAATTCCCCAAGACAATGCAATATGTTGTGGATGGATGGGATGGAATGATAGGAGTTGCATGCCCACCGAGTGAATGGAAGTGTATACAATGAGGTTCATTTTTTTCCCCCTCAATAATCAATAATGAACCATAAATGAGAGTACGTCATTGGGAAATGGTCAAGGTGTATGTTGTGTGTAATGCATTTTGATGAAAGTGAAAGTGTAGTGATGATATGTGACCTAAAAAGGATGTGTGCGTGAACCCTATAGCTAAAGCGTATATCATGACTAGATGAACATGTAAGTAATGATTTATCCTAAGCATATATCACTATAATATGAATGGATGAGTGATGATTTAGCTCTAAGTGTATATTAATACAAGATGAAAGGATGGACCGGTGATGTAACCTAAAGGTGTATACTATTACAAAATGATAGAATAAGTGATGATTTATCCTAAAGTGTATATCATTAGCCTAATATTGTCGTATACATGATGAGAGTAAGGTCCATTTGATTGGTAAACCCTCGGTAGTTGAGTATGGACCGAGGAACTAAAGTGCATCATAGGGTAGTGAGTGCAGCGTGTAAGAAGATAATGTAGTATATGTAATGATAAAATATGACCATGTGATGAAGAGAATATGTAAAAATGTGGTGTGTAAAATGTGATGGTAGAGGTGTAGAATGTATAAAATGTAATGTATAGTGCATAATGTAATACATGTAGATATATTAGTAATGTAGTATGAAAAATGGAGTAATGCTAGACTCATATGTGATGAAGACTAGTATAATATGTAGAAATGTATGACATGAAGATGCGTAGTGTATGATGTATGGTATATGACTATATATAGGATGTGAGGAAACATGTATAAATGCCTAATAGTGTATGATGTAAAACATGTAAGGTGAAGACTAGTATAATGTATGATGTATGAATGTGGAAATAACACAATGTTGTAGAAAAACGTGGAGAATGTATGGTGTATGGTGTATGACGCACGATGTGTGATGAAATGCAATGTATAATGCCTATAGTGCAATGTGTGGGGTTCAATGTAGTATTAATCCCTCAATAGTCAAGTGTGAACCGAAGCACAAGAGTGTGTCATCGGGTAATAACGATGCTAACACGTGTGATGAAAATTTTCCTAGTTGAAAATGTAAAGATGATAAATGTATAAATATATGATGAGTGAGGGTGGGGGAAGTGTATTAGGTGTTATGCCCCTAATGGATGCACATGTAAACAATGGTCAAGTAAGATCATCTAAAAGATCGTCATGGTCATTATTGAAATCATATGAAATAGCACAGAAACCTGATAAGCAATATTCTCCGGTTGGTCATTCAAATAACCATGAACACAAGTTATACATTGCCATGGCATATTATTCATCAATAAAGGGAGGCAATGGACATCCCTAAGTATACCAAATGGTGAAATTGGGTGAGTAACAAAGAAAGGAGCTATTGCAAATATGCATAATACCAAATGGCATAGGAAAAGCTATATCAGTATGACTAGGGTCAAGTGTGCCTCCAATATAATCTAACCAAGATTGGCCAAGAGTAAGTGGAGAAGAAGTATGATAATGTGCAAGGTGAAAAAAAAGATGGAAAATGTGAATTCCATATGCAGCAGTGAGAATAATAGATCCATGATATAAATGTGGATCGTATAAGGGAGAATGGAGGTCTTCAAAGAAAAACCAAGTTGAAGGAGACCGTCATGTGAACATACAATGGCTTTGTAGGAAGTGTCAAGTGGTATGTGCTCCCAATAAGAATCATTCATGAAGAGAGTGTAAGTAAATGGTGGGTGTATTGAGGGTGATAGAGTTGGTGAAGGTGTGGGTGATAGAGTGATGTCCATGGATTGGATAGGTCCCTGATATGGAATGATAGCCATAGTAATAATAATGGGTGGAATAGAAGTAAATGACTCTATCATACAAATGAAACCCTCAAATGGTGATAAGTGAGGTGGTTAGTTCACAAGTTGAGGTGATGGAAGGGTAGGTAGAGAAAGAGAGCATTCTAGAGTAGACCCCGTATAAAGTATCATAGCGTTCATGATAGGGGATTTGGTGACGAAGTAGGAGGAACCACATTAACCATACAAATAGTAACATCAGAGTTATGTGGAGCTTCAGTAGATTATGGTGCAACAACATAAAATGGAGAGGTGGGAGCAAAGAGTGTATTAGGAGAATCCTCTATATATAAGGTGGAAGGATTAATGAGATGATGCAAATGGGGAATTTCCTATGGTTTAGAAATGATAGGAGGTGTAACTATGTGACCAGATTGAGGAGCTTGTGCCTCCTCTAGAATTTTGCTAAAGTATTAGGGTCAATAGTACACATATAAGTGACAATAACATCATCTAGAGTGGTATGGTCTATGTCTAAAGATGGAAGATGAATAAGCGAAGGACAAGGTTGATAACCAAAAAAATCAATTGGAGTGTCAACAAAGGCATGACCAAAACTATCAAATTGTAAAATGATTGGAGGTGGAGAAGAAGTATATTTAACCATGATAATACGTCGGGTTCACCAAAATGATTAACTAAAAATGGAATAACTAAGTAGTATATAAATAGTTAATCTAAGTTATGAACAACTATAAATAAAGTAAATAAATGTAGTAAAGAGGTGTGCAAGAAATCTAAACAAATATGCAAAAAGAAATGCAAACCCTAATATACAAAAGAGAATGAGGAAATAACTTAGTTGATAACATATTCTTATAGGAGAGTGTCGTAGAGGTAACTAAAAAATTAGGAGTAGGAACGACTATGTAGAAGTCCTAAAAAGAGTGGATCTAGACTATTTCTCTAGAATGGGGTGCCTACAGGTGTTTTGGTATGCAATTTGAGCACCTTGGTCTATGTGAAAGCTCTAATCCTAGTTTTTATATGGTCAAAAGGTGGTTTGAAACCCTTGTTGTGTGTCAAATCAACTTCACTTTCTTGTGTTGAATGTCACTAATATTCCAAGCTGAATAAAATACCTGCAAGACCCCAAAACGAACAGCAAACCCTAAAAAGGAATAATGCATATGAAGGGGTCAGACTATTCTTAGCAGCCACAATGGTGGACTTACTAACTGATCGTTGCACTACATCTCACACCCGATGTAGTTCTATGTGAAAGTGTGTGTGAACATGCTCTAGGTTGCTCTTATGCCAGTCACACTTTGTGAAGTAGTGAGCAATAACTATGTCTATAAAATGTAATGGAATGTGTGCATGCAATAGAACAGAATACCTCCCCCTATGAAGTGCGATGCACATGTCCTAGCCTTGATGATGGAGCTATGTAGATGCAAGTGATGCCCAATGCAATAGATGGATGCAACTCTAGATGGAGCGATAGTAGTAAGTGATGTCGGGTCCCTCATTATGGTCTCATACTTTATATTTATAGGGTTCTCTTGATCTAATTTCGTAATTAAACTTGAAAAGGCTGACCACAAGAAAAAATAAATATGTCAAACGGATAGAAAGAGCCCAAAAAGTGGTGGGAAAGTGTGAAAAGGACCGGGGTGCCCCTGGTGGGACCAAGGCACCCACGGTGCCCCACTACTAGCCTAGGTGCCCCAATCGAGGCTAAAATGATGGGAAATGGCTGAAACAAACTAGGCATGTGGCTGAAAAGGGGCGGTAATGATGAAATAAAATAAAACAAGATGGCCAAAAGATGGGGGTTAATTAGTACTTTCTTCACTCAAGAACCTTCTAAATAGTAGTATGAAACCGGGATAAATAAATGTCTAAAGTGCGTGATTTTGTGACTACATGAGGCCAAAATTATGTGAACAAATACAAGTTGTCGACCAACTCCATTAGCACCCACTTGTCATCTATATGCCGAGGTAGCAGAAACAGGGCTCCAATGAAACCACTTACCCTGATGTAAGAGAAAGTTGGGAATTAGATAAAGTAACATCCCCATTCTTCTATGCCTCGTTTGGCTTCCGGATGCATTCTCTCATACTTTGTCATGTAGGGAAAATAAACATATCATAGGAGAAAATAAGGCATCAATTACTCTTCTAAATTGTGCTCCATAATTTTCCAAATTCAACTAGGGGCATATATTGTATACTTTGTGAATACTAGGATCCTTTTCACACCTTAACCTTGGAGATGGTCTATGGGATGCTATATTATACAATAAGTAAGTTCACTAAATTGGGACATATTCCAGTGAGTTAAGAATCACAGGTATTTGAAATATTGGAAGAAATCCATATTCGTTTTTGCATAAATTGGATTCCTTTTTTTTGTCTATATTGGATTCCATTATTACTATTATTGGAATCTAATAGTAGCAATATTGGATTCCAATATTGTCATTATTGGAATTATTCTAGTTCCAATTTCACTATTATTAGATTCCAATATCGTTATTATTGGATTCCAATTTGGCTAATATTGGATTCCAATAGCGCGATTATTGGATTCCAAGTTCACCACTATTGTAATCCAATTTATAAATACTAATTTTTGGATTTTAGTTTCACTATTTTAGGATTTCTATTTTGTTAT
This sequence comes from Taxus wallichiana var. yunnanensis, assembly GCA_018340775.1. Classification (NCBI taxonomy): domain Eukaryota; kingdom Viridiplantae; phylum Streptophyta; class Pinopsida; order Cupressales; family Taxaceae; genus Taxus; species Taxus wallichiana. The sequence continues at coordinate 113,175,697 of CM031240.1, forward strand.
TATTTGAATCCCCACATAAGCCAAGCGGCTGTTATCTTACATAAGCTAAAGCGGACACTATCTTACATAAGTCTCACAACCACTATCTTTAATAAGCCTAGTGGTTGCTAAATTACATGATGAAAGCACATCTAGGTGAAATCAACCTAGCGGGGTCAAAGTTACATCTTTTTATTGGCTGATTTGTACATGTTACTTGATTTTTAATGGCTACCTTTTTCTAAATTTTTAGTATAAAAGTTATAAATGTTGACTTTGATTTTTATAACTAGTGGTACTATACTACACATTACCACTCATAGTCATTGGCTTATGCATAGTCATTGGCTTCTTTCCCCTATGGATTTCAAAAGTTGTATAGCCTAGCGGCCATTATGACATAGTTTTTTTCTTACACGCTAAAATTCAAATATTGACTCCAATGGGAGGCCAAAAGTTGGTGATCACACTTCAATGTGCGAGTGAGCACAATTTCAAGTTCAAAAACTCGCACTTGGATGTGACAATGATAGCTCATCGTAGTGCGAGAGATTCATGGCCTCATACATCTACCAAGTGTGATTCATCACACAATGAAGTGTGATCCCTCTCATGTCGAAGTGTGATCCCTCGCACATCGAAGTGTGATCCCTCACATGCTGAAGTGTGATGGATCACACATCAAAGTGTGATCCTCGCACGGCGATGTGTGATACCTCACATGAAAAATTATGATAATTTTCAAGACAAAGTGTGAGCATTCACAATTGGAATAGTGGGAATAGGGAATAGATTTTGGGAATAGGTTTACATGGACTAAATCCTATCCAATTTATTATAACCACTATTGTAATCCAATTTATAAATCCTGATTTTTTTATTTTAGTTTCACTATTTTAGGATTTCTAGTTTGTTATTATTGAATCCCCCACATAAGCCAAGTGGTTGCTATCTTACATAATCCTCACGGCTGTTATCTTCAATAATCCTAACGGTTGCTAACTTACATGATGAAAGCACATGCTAGGTGAAATCAGCCTAGCGAGGTCAAAGTTACATCTACCTTGTGGCCACTAAGTTACATTTTCCTTGCAGCCACTAAGTTACATAAGCCTTGTGGCCTCTAAGTTACATAATACCACGATAAGCCTAGCAACTACTATCTTACATAAGTGTATAGGTTGTTAACTTACATAATCCTAGCGGTCACTATCTTACATAAGCGTATAGGTTGTTAACTTACATAAGCCTAGTGGCCGCTAATTTACACAAGAGTAGATTCATCTAGGTGAAATAATCCTAGCGGATGGAAAGTTACACCAGCCTACCGGTAGCAAGTTTCATAAGCCTACCAACCACTAAGCTACATAAAACTAGCGGCCACTAAGTTACATAAGCCTAGGTGCCAAAAAGTTACATCAGCCTAGGGGTTAAATTTGATGGCCACTTATGCCTGTCAAAAATTTTTAGATGATGGTAATTTTACAATATTTCCCTTTAAAAAATACAAAACAATAGTTATTGAAATTCTTCAAATTTATATTTATTTAATATTTTATGTATATTATATATTGATATAATTTTTATATAAATCTATATAAAAAATTGTGATATTATAAATATGCAAGTTGTGTGTGATAAAGTCAACTAATTTTATGCTTTTCCATTTTGTAAATCATAAAGAACAACAAAGAGTTAAGAATTACATTAAACAAGTTGTTTTGAGGAAATGGATTTGAAAATGTATTTCCATAAGCAATCAATCCTTCGAGAAAATTACATAAGCATTGATCCCTCACAAGGGTATTAATTATTGTTCTTGAATTTGTGCAAGGTATTGTTGGATAGCTTCATGACCTCGATTTGGTATTTTAATTTGAACTCCTTTCCATGTTTTTCTTGGACTCCATGCCCAGATGATGTTTTCTATATCAATATCTTGATTTGTCCCTTGATTTTCACCACCATTTCTTTTCAACAAGCATTCCTCGTACCTTTCTTTTTCTATATTTCCTTTTCCTGTGGGTTCCCACCAGTGTACCCTTATCTTTTGAGTGTTTGTGTGAACATCCTATATTAGTTTTAGTTATGCCTTGCCCATCCATATAGGTACATTATCATCAACCGGTCTTACTAGTATCATCTTCCCAACATTCACATCCACTACTAGGTTGAATTCCTCTCGAGGTCTATCACAAATAGGTCCAACATATATATCCTTATTTGAAAGGACATTTTGACAATAGTAGCTATCCATGTCAAGACATGTGGTGCACCCACTATCTATCATACATTGTGTTATCTTGAATTGTTTTTGGCCAAAAAAATCTCTTCTCGTCATGTTACAATTGACAAAGGGATTCTCTAGGGCACATAGAACATTTTTCCAATATGCAATATTTGGAACATAGTATGCTTCTCCACCATCTATTGAACTCTTTTCCCAGTGTGTGATGTATTCCTGAATGCCTCTCTACATGTCTTCATCTCTTTGGGTTCTTTGAAGGGTGTCAATGGAGGATCCCCTTCAGAAAGAAAGGTTTCCCATCCACTATTTTCCAGATCTCAATTGAGTGTGACCAGATGGACTCCAAGATTGATGCTTTGAACTCCATGATGGGCTTGTTGTCTTTGACATAGAATTTAAACATCTTTGGTTTGTTGATACCCACGATCTTGTGGTTACCATCTAGAAAGTGTGGTTCCACAAAGGCCTTAAATTCATAGACTTCCTCGATAAGGTATGGAGTGAATGTGTTGGACTCCTCTTGGCATGTTCTATAAGTGTCCATTATTTTTGGCAAAGAGAATGTATCCAATTTGCACAATGTTGTTGATAATCAGTTGAATGTCCCATCTATGTCTTCATGTGTGTGACCCACTAGAAGGAAACTCACATACACTGTGTTGAAAACCCTTCTAGTTGTCAGCATGGATGCAAACACAAAACAATGTGTGATTTTTTTGTCACTTGCAACATTATCTAGTTGTAAGTAGAGAGTTGGTGGTTGTTTTCTAAATGAACTTGAACAACTGCTTATAGTATTAGTTATATGAGCACCCTCATTTTTCTACTTGTATTCCTTACACTTTTCATATGCATCATTTTGCAACAGTGCATCATGTAATGGGTGTTTTGATGTCCCACTACTATATAACAAATCACCATACTTGATCTGTAAGTGGTTCTTCTAGCTTCCGGATACATAGTGTCAATGATGTTATTGTGAAGTTTTCTCCTCGCTCAACAAAAAGGGAGACCAAAGTGCCAAAACCCCCATTTTGTGCCCATGTGTCAGCATACCAATCAAGGTGATGAGGAGATTAATAGCATTGCTTATTGATTTTTCTTTTTTTCCCATCCTTGGTATTGCAGTTTTTCATCTTGTCCATTTTTTCATGCATAATGCTCAAATAACTATTAGGATTTTGTTGTGATTGCACTCTACGTGCATAGTAAGTTGCATGAAAACTTTGAATGTAATCATTGTGCCATTTTTGGCGTTGATCTATTTGTGCGTGTTTAGACATGAGGTCATTTGCACATTTGTTCTTAAGCTCTTGTGCACTCATCACATTTGGTGAAGAAGTTGTTCTTGGTGATTGAAACATGGGAGAAATGTTCTTGCCATATTTTGTTGAGATTTGATTGTGACATTTGAGGAAGGCCCAAATAATGAAAGGCCCTCATTACACTTTTTTAGTATGTAAGAAAAACTATAACATGCAAGCAACAGTCTCATTGTTACTTTAGTACCATCTTGTCCCATTAAACGAGACATGTGTGGGGATATATCATAATTCTTCTCCACCATTTTGGATATCAATGCAATAGTTGCAATAGTGTTTGGCATTTGTTTTTGTTTTCCTATATTTCCATTTACTTCCCTCCTCTCGCCATTAATCCAAGATTGTTTGTATCTGTAATAGGTGCTTTTCACGATTCCATGACATCTATACCATGCATTCTGACATACATCCCTTCCACATAACTTCAATTTATCTATACTATGTTCTGAAGTTTGACCTTGATCACAACTGATAGCATTTGTGGTGAATGTATTAAGTACAAAGTTTTTTATGGTAGGTTCATTCATATCTAGAGTTAAATTCCAACTATGATTGAAAGCGCTTAGAGATAGATTGAGAGACATCCTTCCTTGCAGCAAGGTTTTTCTCAACTTCAAACAAAAATTCTTCTCTTGATTTTTCATCATTTTCCATTGCCTTTGATGTACTAGATGGAGTAGAATTTACCTTTTGGCATTTGCACATGCGTTGTAAGGTCTTTTTATCAAGTTTTCATTACTACTACATATGGAGGATTCATATGAATTTGGGTATACCAATTGAGGAAATGGATCTTCAAATGCACTCCACATTTCTACCAACAACTCTTCTAGAATTTCTTTTAGCCTTACTTCCATAACGAAACCATCTTGATGGGCCAACTAGCTAGTAGGCCATTGGATGAGAGATCCTTCTGATATGGAGCAACCCTTGCAAAAAGGCATAATTAATTTATCAACATGCACCCCAAATGTATTTCCATCTAATTTTTTAAAGTGCACCATGTCTCCTTCACAAACATTTGTAATTGTTGCTTTCAAACAAATTTGTGTTCTTTTGAACAAAAATGTATCAACTTGGCATTAACCCCTTGAAATTCAAATTGAAGTCATTGTTTGATGTGGCAATGGTTGTTTCTTGGAGTCATAATTTCCATTCACATGAAGTGTAGTTCTTGTTTCTAGATAAACTAAGTTTTGATTGGCCAGAAACTTCATTTGTTGCATTGTAGACTTGGATAAAATCATTACATGTAGTTATAATATTCTCCACAAAAACACCAAAGTGTGTGGGTCCCAACACCACTCCCAAAATCACATGTTGTTCTTGTACCAGGGATATAAACCCTTCAACTATGTCACCTTCTTTCTAGGACACTTATGTTTTAGCACCACGTAGGTTGTAGAAAATTCATCCTTGTCTTTAGGAGTTGTGAAACAATGGCTATCACTTTGGTAGAATTCAAACCTCATCCTCATTAAATGTATCCTTAAGAGTCACTTCTCATGATGTTTTGAATGCCATCACCCCACATGTGAAACATTTGAAATCACATGCTTAATCATTTTCTTCCTTTCCCATGGGATAAAGTATCCCTTGTTTTCAATTTCTTCCAGGGTTTCACAATCATCAATTGTGTATGGAATTCTCACTCTTCCATTGAATACAATACTTATTGTGACAACGAATAAGCTAGACCCCATGTCTCTACAATGGAGTGTATCTTTGGATGGATAAACTAGTCCCTCCACAACTTTCACACCTTTGGATAGTAAATCCACATGTGCTCCTTCTTCAAAAAGAGTTCATTTTCAACTATATCCACAAATAAAAAGAGAAAATTAGTACAAAGAACACTTAAATATTTAACATTAGTGTGGAGAATTGAAATCACAATGAGAAAATAAAAATATACATCTTATATGAACATCTTTAAAACCTCATTTAATCCAAATCTTTAAACATATAACAAATTGTTTTACACCCTTTAGATCCTTATGTGTGTATAATTTTATCCATAAACCACATAGTGTAGGGGAAAGATTAAGATTTTTATAATGCACACATTTTATTTTGTGCATTTAAATTTTGTTGAAAAAGTATTTCTAAGGGATTAAAAATAGGTACTTTTTAGTACAAAGAAAATTAATATTGGCCCTTGCTTGTGAATGAAATCACCTTTTTGGGACAAATTGATGTCACCTTTTTATTGGTTTCTTTGTACATGTGACTTGATTTTACTCATCTTATTGGCTACCTTTTTCTAAATTCTTAGTATACAAGTTATAAATGTTGACTTCGATTTTTACAACTAGTGGTACTATACTACACATTACCACTCATAGTCATTGGCTTATGCATTCATTGGCTTCTTTCCCCTATGGCTTTCAATAGTTGTATAGCCTAGTGCCACTATGATGTAATTATTTTTTTACACGCTAAAATTCAAAATATTGACTAGAATGGGAGGCCAGAAGTTGGCGATCACACTTCAATGTGTGAGTGGGCACAATTCCAAGTTCAAAACTACACTTGGATGTGACAAGTGATAGTTGATCGTAGAGAGAGAGAGATTCGTGGCCTCGTACATCCACCAAGTTTGATTCCTCATGACAAAGTGTGATCCCTCACACATTGAAGTGCGATCCTCACATGTCAAAGTGTGATCCCTCACATGTCGAAGTGACGATCCTCGCACATCAAAGTGTGATCCTCACTTGACAAAGTATGTGCATTTTTAAGACGAAGTGTGGATTCACACTTGGCCTTATATTTAGGGCCATTAATATTGTGTCAAAGTAAATCGTTCATGTATTTAATTCTCTAATTGTATAGCTATGCTTATTTTATGGTATAGAGTTCAAGTTTTAGTCTTTATTTGATTAACGATGGTGGTATATGCTTTGATTCAATTATGTGTATTAATTGTTTCTAAGCTTTTTATATCCTACGTAATCTTTTAACAATATAAGTTTATTTTTAATAATTTAGACTTTATTTGATTAATGATGGTGGTATATGCTTTGTTTCAATTATGTGTATTTAATTGTTTCTAAGATTTTTATATCTTTGTTTTTAATAATTGTATATAATATTGAGTAGAAGTAACACATGCTACGTAGTTTTTATTAATAATTCTCAATATTAAAGACTTAATTTCAATTAAATTTTGAAATTAAGTCTCAAACAATGTCAATTGTAGTTTTCATACATTAAAAATTATGTTATAAAAATGTTACCTTAATTTTAGATCGCGCTTCCATCGTGTGTATAATTTTATCCATAAACCTCATAGTGTAGGGAAAGATTAAGATTTTTATAATATAATAACAATTACACTTTTTGTAAGGTCAAATGTTACATAATTAATATTGTGCTTCCCTAAACATTAAATGGCCATTAAACCGTAATGTAAAATCCACCACTTGAGAGTATGTTTTTATTTTTTCATACTGCATTTAATATTAAGTGGTACAATATTAAATTTTAATCCACAAAAACTCTGCTAACGTCTGTATTTAATGCAATAAAATGGAAAATTGTATACTCATTTCGAAGGCGACCACACCAAAACAAGGAGCACATACACAAATGGGGAAGAACAAAGTTACAAAAATTAAAAGAGGTAAAGCATTGTTATTTTATTTTGAAGAATTTCAGTTTATACACCCATTTCACAATGATTATAAATATTACATTTGTTAGTAGGTAATTAACCAATTTTCAATGGTTCTCCACATGTTTTGATTATGTGATTTTACAAAGCACAGGACCCCTTGTATATTTATTTTTAGAAAATGGAAAATGAAATTAAGTTTAGATAAAAGATGGAGTATAAATTGTTTCATTTTGATTGTTTATAGTAACTAATAAATTTGCAGGACATGGAAATATCACCATTTTCCTTGTTTTCACATTTTGAATCACAAGTTTTCAAATCAACTCCAAGAAACTATGCAGAAAATATGGTTTTTTCAACACAGCTAAGAAAATTGCCATGTAAAGGACTTCTGCATGCAAAAATTAGATGAAATAGTGTCTCAAATTTGCAAGAGAATACAAGTGGCACACAAAAATTGGGTCCTTGCATTCCACATTCACAAATCGATCTAAATTCTCCATATATTGTTGATGATGTTGATGATTCAAAATTAGAAGAAACATTTTCAATAACCCATGCATATGAAAGAGATAGAAATAAAGAGGAGCTGATGAAAGAATACAAAGAAGATTTGTGGTCAACATCTGATGTGAAAACATTTATTTCAAAATACGAAGAGGTGTATGAACATTTAAACCATGGATATATCGGCAAGAAACATTGGGATAATATAACATATGATTTGAATGAAGTTTGTGGAAAAACATTCACTAGGAAGCAATGCAAATACAAGATGAATAGGTTGAAGAAAACCCTCAAGAAGGAGAAACAATTGGAAAACACAACATTGCCAACATAGTCAACATGGACTTTCTATGAAGATATAGATCACATTACACAGAAAACACACAAGGTTATTGGTTTTAATGGAAAAGAGAGGGTTAATACAACCACTTCTACTTCTGAAAAAGACATGAGAGGGAAATCAAAATCCCTTCTATCAACATTGAAAATTTGGAAGGAGAAAAGATAGAAACCCCTTTGAATAAAAATGGAATTCAAGAAAAGATGTGAAGAGAAAAAGAAACTCTTATGGATATTTGAAAGAGGTAATTGAAAATAGCATGCATCTATTGTGTCAGACATTGAAATAAATTGAGCAGGAAGGCTTCAACATGAGCGTGAAAGAATGGAACAAGAGAGAAAGCTAATGGAGAAAATATTGGATGTACAACTTCAAGTCACAAGTCTTTTTACCCAAGTAAATTACAGTTTTTAACCTAAGTAATATAGTATTGCATCATTCATTCCATCTTAAAATAAAAAATATCATGCATTGGAGTTAGCTAATACTTCTCTATTTTGCATTCTTCCTTTTTATTTCAGAACAATGTCAATGATCAACATCATGGGCACCACCAAGATCATTAACACACACATCCGAAGATATTGTTTGTGTAACAAAACAATTTAAAAATGATGTTGGTAAACATGTATATTTTTGTTGAGGACAATATGATAATTCAATATGTGAGACATCAATTGAACCACATATCACTGGTAGTATAGTCAAAGTATGGAATACTTATATACTCTCTATGTAATTTATAGATGATAATATTGCCAATGAGCATGGTGTTATTTTGTTGATAATGTTGATAATTTTGAATTAATGGTGGCACGTGCAACACTCTTTATTTTTTGCCATTCACTTTTCTTTCTTTTCACTTCAGTTTGATTGAGTTTTTGGTCTAGTGTGAGTATGGTCTTTTTGGGGTTCCCTTTTATCACTTTTGCACATGGGAGAGAAGGAAATGGCCTTTACTTTGGCCATCTCCCATCAGTGGCTTCAATAAGTGTTCCTCTATGGTTTTGTGCTCAAGGCAAGGCTATAGAGCATGTGTTGGGTGATTCTTACATGCAGAATACTAGCAGGGCTAGAGTCAACTCAAAAATCATAGCGGCTTTCATTTCCAATTTCCTTTTACTCCATTCGGTCAAGATGGATGTTGTGGAAGTCATGGAATTATTCATTTACCATATTCATCACATCAGTTTGTGAGTTGAATTGGACCAGTGTAGCATCCCTAACCCTCTATTTGGGTGGAGGAGGTGGATGAAAAGGAAATTGGCTCAAGGCATGGGGTTGATTGGCTCGGTCAGTAGTATAGGGAGTTGCTCCTGCATGTTGAGGTTGTTCATGCTCTATTCGGCATGGCATGGCGTCTAGACTTTAGTAGTATACTACCACCTCTGGATCTCTCTTGATGCTCATTTTCCTATAGACTCGGCCATTGACCACCTCAATGAGTTTTGAGAAAATGTCAGGGAATCTTTTCTTCTTCTATTAGGTAAGGCCAAACAAAAATGAATTGGTGGTGTTTTACGGTGGTGGTGGTTGAGGTGTGGAGGGAGGCACGGGTGCTGTTCGTCAAACATAGCTTGGAGCTACGGGTGGGGTAACACATGGGTCTCCATTTCCAGGGGTGGTGGTTCTTTCGGATGAGGAGTAATTCTTCTTCCTTGCTAGTTTTTTTGGTGTTGTGGTCTTGTGCTCTCGGTGTCTTGTTGTTCCTTTTTCACTGGTGTTTCATTCTTCTCCATTCGGGCCATTTTGTGGGGCCCTTTTTTGTTGGTTTTTTTGGTTTTGGTTTGGTATGTGTTTGTAAGGGTGGGGTCCCCTAACCCTCCGGTTCATAGCTCCGGTTAAAAGCATTTAAAATGTATGTATGTAATTTTGAGTGCCATTAAACCGAACAATGTAAAGTTTGTGCGATATTCAAATATGATAATTCAATATGTGAGACATCAATTGAACCACATATCATTTGTAGCATAGTCAAAGTATGGAATACTTATATACTCACTATGTAATTTAAAGATGATAAAATTGACATTGAGCATGTTGTTCTTTTGATGATATTGTTGTTAATATTGATAATTTTTGTGTGTGGCATATATGGTTAATATAGTGGTTCCCCTAAAATTAATTATCCATTAACCAAACAAAGTAAAGTTCACATGATATTCAAAATATGTGTGTCATTTGATAGCCATTAATTATCCATTAAATATAAAGAAAATTAATGGCAATCGTGTGTCTTTTGTAATTCATGTGTTGAAAAAAAAAGTGGTGGTTGGAAGTGTCTATTCCATATAATTATAGATTTTCATTCATTAGTATATTTCAAGGACACTTAAATTTGTGAAGCTTCATGTGAGAGAACATTGGCGTAAGGGAAAAACTCCGTAAGCATAATAATTCATTGGAAAATCATATCATGGTTCGATTGCCAAAATTTTGAGCATGGTTTGTTTTCATGAAGGCATCAAAAATTAGTATGCATTCTCACCTTTTCTCCTTCCAAATTTTTGAAATTCTATGTATGTAGAATATTATGTAGCCTTTTCAACAAAACCCTATTTTCTCTGCTTTCAGTAGTCAAATTTGTCTATTCTTTAACGCTCTTTGAAAAACACTTCTCAACTGATAGGGTTTGACATCATTTTGTCATTCTTTTTTCTGATCCCTAAATGATTTGCTAAATATGTGTGATACTTGAGATGGACATCAATGATTACTAGAAGTGAACAAAATGGGTGTTCTTGGAAGCTGAAAAGGCTAAGGAAAATAGATTTTGTTCAGTTAGGGTTGTTAATTGTTTAGGGATTTTGGACCGTTAGCGGCTAGTTTCTATAGAAATTTCATTTTAAATTAAATTGTAGTAATGAAATAATGATAGTAACTTCCAATAGATGAAATAGTAATAGTAACACAAATAATTTTTTTCTTGTTTATAATAATTGTTTGATTACATAAGGAAATTGTTGGAAATAATTTTTTTAAAACATATATATGACTGCAAAGTGAAAAATGCAAAGAGTTTCATCTGTGTAGGTTCCTCTTTGAAAATGAGTGAATCGGGAATTATAAAACCTACTATTTGAGAAGTTAGGCTAAACAAGATTTTGAATAATGTTTCACTTAATTGATAGTTTTGGAAAGACATATACAACATTTAGAGATTAAAATTATAGGCTCTAGTTGTTTTAGTTAAATTAGCTAATGATATATCAACAGTAAAAATTATAATATGTCATGGCTTTTCTTTCTTAATGTGACAATAAGCATATGGAAATAGGGAGATGTGATATCATGAAAAATTATGAGGTTTAATAAAAAGGGAGATTATACATAGGGTTCGAGTCTTGTATTTTCATACTAACACTACAAAGAGTGTGTTCATTATATTTATTAGAATTATACCATGGCCTTTGAGACTTCATTTACTAACTAATTATAGATCACCATATTATCCAGGAGGATGTTATTGACCACTAAGATTTATATAGTTTCTTGTTAATGCATTAGTAGTTTTCTTGTTAATGATGTCTATGACCGCTAAGCTATAGGTATATCCTTGGGGCTGATCATAGTAACAGGAAGGATAAGAAGCATGTATTTATTTGTTAATGATTCATATACATCGTTAAGATCCAAAAAATATGTTGCATTAGTAGTTGACCCTAGTGACCTTGGGGCTGATCTAGGATAATAAATACTTATTTATTTGTACCCTCTCAAAAGTGATCGGATTTGTGTTTTTTTCATTGCAATAATAATTTTGTTCTTTGAAATAAGCCTAAATAATCCTAGATACAAAAGGTTTTAATAGGTCATTGTGGCTGAACATAACAACCACTAAGATCAACACTATGTATATCTTGACCCCCACTAAGTTCAAAGAATGTAGAAAATTTTCTCATTCTAATAATAGTTGTCTTGTGAATAAAATCCTAGATATGGCCAATCTCTAAATATTTCATTGTTGATCAACTTAGTGACTATTAGGATCTGAACTATGTAAGACTTGAAGCCTCAAGAGTGCTTGTATTGATAGAACTTTCTCATTGCATTAATATTTTTATTGGAGTGATGCCTAGCGAATGCCATGGTTAAAAAATGTATATCTTGACCCCTCAGTGGTGCTTGTACAATAGTGCTTTGGTCATTCCATTAATAGTATGTTTGTGAATGATGTCTAGCAATGAGACGTATTCATGATCTTGAATGAAACTAATCAGACATAAGTAAATGTTGATCCCTTATGAATACATGTATTACAACAATTTTCTTAAGTCAATGATAGATGTCCATTGAATGGTGTTTAACTAACACTAAGTTCAAAATATTTTTTCGAGGTGGATGTTATTGACCATTAAGATTTATATATTTTCTTGTTAATGCATTAGTAGTTTTCCTGTTAATGATGCCTAGTGACCACTAAGCTATAGGTATATCATTGCGGCTGATCGTAGTAACAACTACGATAAGAAGTACATATTTATTTGTTAATGATTCTTATAAACCGTTAAGCTCTAAAAAATATATGTTGCGGCTAACCCTAAAATCACTAGGATCATAAATACTTGTGTCTGTACCCCTCAGTAGTGCAAGGATTGGCATTCTATTACTCATCACAATAATAGTTGGGCTTTGAAATAAGCCTAGATATGGTGAATCTCTAAATAATTCATTGTGGCTTGAACATAATGATCGCTAAGATCAACACTACGTATATCTTGACACCCCACCAGTTCAAATATTGGAGAAAATTTTCTCATTCTAATAATAGTTTCTAGTGGATAATACATGATACGACCAATCTCTAAATATTTCATTATGGATGAATGTATCCATCACTAGGATCTGAACTACGTAAGTCTTAAAGCCTCAAGATTGCTTCTATTGATAAACTTAGATAAGACTTAGATCTATGCAATGTGGATGGTTTTCATACAATGGATAATCCTTCCAAAATATGTTGTGTGTGAATTTTCAAGAACAATTTTGCATAGTTTCTGAACTTAGCGATCCATAATTGAATAGATAGTGATTATAATGGAAAATGTTAATGATAGGATCCCAATGGCCACTAAGCTAGACTAGTAATGGAGCTTAGTGGTCACTAAGCATTTTATTTAATACGAAGAGAAATTCTTGATCCCTCTCGATGGAAAGTAGTGCAAAATTGGCTCCACTAGGTAACGTGTGCAACTAACTTGATACAATTATAGTCATTGATAATTACAATCATTCTAAAGTTGTACAACTAGTGATTGCTATGAACAAGAGGTAATGAAAGTATCTCTCTTTTTAAATTAAGAACCGGAAAATCCTAGTGGTCTTTAAGTCATTCCTTTCAATTAGTAATGGATTTTCGTGGCTGTGAATCATTTTCTTTGATACGAACGGATGTGAATTATGGCATACTCTAATGCTTGATTTCAAATAAAACTAGTTAGGTATTTGGGGTCCTATGTTATTCTTTACAAAATGTGTTATGGGACAACTAAACATTTTTTTGTTTAAAAATTTACTTAGTGACCACTGGACCCATTATTGTGTTTTGTTTCTTGCACACTCTTTTCAAAATTCAAAAATTAAATCTTAATGGCCTTTATGCTAGTCCATTCAATTGGTGTTAATTACCAACAAGTAATGTTAAAATTGTCCATTCATATGTCGACTTAAATCCTCTCTCTCACTAACATCTATGTTTTCAAACTTTCCTTTCATGTTATCTACACAATGTGGATGGTTTTCAGAACAATGGATAATCCTTCCAAAATATGTTGTGTGTTAATTGTCATGAACAATTTTACATAGTTTCTAACTTAACAATCGTTAGGATCTTAACTACGTAAGTCTTGAAGCCTCAAGAGTGCTTGTATTGATAGACTTAGATCTTTGCATTAATATTTTTACTACCATGATGCCTAGCAAACACCACTGCTAAAACTATGTATATCTTGAACCCTCAGTGGTGCATGTACAACCACACTTTTCTCATTACATTAATAGTAAGTTTGTGAATAATTCCTAGTGACCACTAAGATCTAAATATTTAGTAATTTTGACTCTGACGACCACTAGGATCAACACTTCTTTCATTTATTTGGAAATTATTTTCTAAGCTTACCTAATATTTTATAAGGGACATATGAATGTTGTCATAAAATCAATTACATCATTTGTCTCAGAATTTGTTTTATTAATGATGTATGCAACATTTGTGGCCCTTAAATTTTTCAACATGGTGAGAGAGCGGGAAATGGATGATGGTAGATACTTATTTATATTCCAACAAAACAAAAAATAATAAGAGATATCATGTTCGATCCAACAGACCTTAGATGACAAATTTCAGCATTACTCAGCTCTATATTCTACAATTTAGAATGAAAGTGTTGATGTTGATGTCGTAGACATAATGGGTATACCAAAGAGCAAGCACTATGGTTCCAAGATGTAAGGGTGATAAAAAGAGTTGACCTCCATTTAATTGCTTTCTAAACCAGAGGTGCTTCCATTTCTAGATTTGTTCACTTCCTATCTATTTCATGCCAAGTCCAAGGATTTGTCATTATTTTCTAAATCAAGGAAAAGAGAATAGGTTTGTTTGTTGGGAATGCATACAAAATTATTATAAACTTCCAGAGCTGGACTACTTGTACAACTCAAACATAATCAGTCTGGATGGCCAAAAGGAGAGTAAGAGATGTTTTGCAGAGTTGGGAATTTGACCCAATGGATAATATGGATGATTCTAAGTTATCTGAAATCCTTATTAAAAGGTTTAGACCAGGAGTTTACATTGGCATGGCACTCATGAATAGGCTATATGGAAATTTTCAATCTCTAAGGTGGATGTTTCCTAGATCCCATTACTTTCTTTTATTATTGATGAAGACAAGATTCCCTCCTTAGGTCAGGTGCTTTGTTCCAATTTAATGACACAAAGAAATAATTTCATCGTTGACCATGGGAAACCATTTTACATGGCTTCCTATCTTCTCGATGTTGTCATTGGTGTTCTCAAATGTCCATATTTTTGTCAAATCTGGTCTCCTTCGAGCCCTTTGAGGGTAAATGAGAAATATTCAGACTTGTATGCCCATTGTTTCAGATCACATATTCAAGATATATGCACTTATTTTTATCCTTCTCTCTACCAACAATTACATGAAACAATGCCACCAAGAATATCTGATGCCATCCTCACTTCCATAAGGAATATGGGAGCCATATTCTTCTATCCAGAATATATAGTTATCATGATCAAGGGGCTCCTTACACCTCCTTTTCAGTTTCCATATTATGTGCTAGAAAAATTGGTAGACAAGAGGTTACATATCAGATTTGCAAATGGTATTTCTTTAAAGTGTAAGGAGAAGAAGCTTAAAACACATCCCTCCTTCCCAGTCTTTATGGGATGTAGAATGTTTAATAGGTGGCCCAATTTGAAGGTTGCCTTGGCCCATAGAAATTCATTTCATCTCCCCAAACACCCTTTAAGGAAATATGACAGATGGAATAGGGTTTCCCAACACCTTAATTCCCTTAAAGGATAGTTAAATATATTATATGCTCATGTGCATGATGATAATGAATGGGTATGGATTACCCAAACAGAAGATAGCCTTTTCAAAGATAATATGAAGGATTCAAGGGTGGTTCCACCTCTGAGAGAAATTATTAAAAAGGAGGCTACAAAGAGAAAGAAAGCTTTGTATTCAGAACATTCACAACAACCTTGTGCTCCCTTATCTCCACCAAATGAATCTAGATCTGAGTTTCGAGAAGTCTTGTTCAACCAAATAAAGCTCCAACCAATGAAGCCCCTGTGCAACCCTCTCAATCTTCTCCCTCCACTTCACAACAAGTGAGAAATGATTGGGCAGAGAAATTCGTAATTTCCTACAAAGAACATCCAGATTGGGAGGCACAAGAAGATCCCTTAGTGAACATTGAATTCAATCCAAGGATGAGAACCTTGAAAAGGGTAACCAAAAAGAAGGTGTCAACACAACAAGCCATTGTTTGGCATGAAACTTCATAAGACCTCTTCACTCTTACAAAGAAAAGGAAAGCCAAAGGATCCCAAGTGGTGCAATATCAGGAAGATCTGGAATCCTTTATAAGGGCCACAACAAAGCAAGTAAATCATAGAAGTAGTGAGGGGAGTATGTGCTAGAAATATAGAGCTTGAAACTTAGTTAAAGGCCATAGTTCCTCCCAACATAGTTTTTGATGTAGAAGATGCATTGCATGGCTTGTATAATAATATAAAGAATTGCATCCATGTAAAGAAGTAGGCAGAAGAGGGCTTGGAAAAAATTAAAAACTCATTACATGAGTGGCATCATTATGAAAAAACATTAACACATATGGGGCAGGTCATTGAAAAAGGAATTTGTAAAGACCCTACAATTATGACCATGGACAATATTGGTATATGCCATACATATGCTAATTATACAAAGAAAAGACTAAGGGAATGGAATGAACAAGTAATAAAAATTTCTTTGCAGTTTGATGACATTATTTCTAGAGGAAATCATGTTTTCATATAAGCTTTGTCATGGAAATATTTAAAGGAAACCATGCATTGGTTTCTGATGAAGAGTTTCATGACATCCCTTCAACAATTCATGGTTAATTTTCAAAGGAGAATAGCTGAGGTGAACGAAGGAGAAACTTCACATGTCATTGAGATTGTTTCCAAAACAAGGGAAAAATACAAAAATAGAGACTCTAAAGGAAATTGCCAAAAACATATATGGTAGTCAAAAGGATTTGCTTGACAAGTCTTGTTTGCTATATAGAAGCACATTCTGATATGGATAAGATAAAAAGAGATTCTCATATTTGTAAAAAATTCTTTTGAGGAGGCACGACATCAAGATGATAAAACATGTCTGAATGAGGGCAAAAAACCCAGAAGCAATTGTACCCATGGGCTCGGTTCAACAACAGCCCATAGTTAAGGAAGCAACCATGCTCATGGTCTCGGATCAACAACACCCCATAGTTAAGGAAGAACCACAATGAATCATAAATTGTAGTATGTGAGATAGGTGAGAAAGCACTGTGATATGTATGACATGTTAATAGATGAATATTTATAATTGATACAATGATTGTGTATATATTCCAAATGTTATACTTATCTAAACATGCATTTGTTGTTTTGATAAATGTTCAAGAAAAATGCTCCAAATTTTTCATTGTGGCATAAACTACAAATAATATGGTGTTGCAATACCTAGTGCACAGACTAGAATCAAATATCTTTCTATTTTGTTAAATCCTAATGGCCGTTATGTTCCAACTATTATGATGTGGTAGTATCTTAACAGCCTAAGAGTTCATAATATCCTAGCGACAACATATCTTCAAATAATATGTTGCAAAATAAGCTTGCACGGATGCCAAGCTTAAAATTTCACTCTTTGTCTTGTTAAATGTTTGAGACATCTAAGAATGAAATATTCTATTGTGGAAGCACCTAGATGTCGTGTAGCTCAAAACTCCATCCACCTAGAATCTTAATGTAATGTGTTTAATCCTTTCAACCGCTATGCTCCAAATTATGCGTTAAATACTAACAATGTTAAGCGTAACTTTTTACGTTGAGGAAGTATGTAGAGGCCACTAATTTCATACTACCTTAATTAAATGAGTGAAATCCTAGTGATCGCTAAGATCCAAATAATATTTTTCCACAATACCTAGCGGACTCTAATTTTGAAATATCTTACTATATTTTGTTAAATCCTAGCCACCGTTATGTTCAAAATATTATGATGCGGAAGTGTGTCTTAGCGGTGTATCACTTCATGATATCCGTTGTTGGGAACCGAATGCTAAGCTCGAAAATTTTTTTTCGATCCATAACCTACCATGCTAACCTTGCAATATCCTACCTATTTTTAGTTGAATCCTAGCAACAACATATCTTCAAATACTATGTTGCAACATAAGATAATGCATGCTAAGATAAAAACATGTATCTCAAAATTTGTTAATTTAATTTGTTAAAGCATATAGCGTCGAAAACTTGCAAACATTATAAGTACACATATTCTAGTGGATGCTAGCCTCCTGGAATATTATGTGTTAAATCCTAACAAATGCTAAGCCTAAATTATTACATTGTTGTAAAGGCTAGCATGGCTAAGCTCAAATCAATTTCATTTAAAATGGTAAATCTTGTAGAAATATTTTTAAATATTATGTTGTTGCAGTACAAAGGCCACTAATTTCATACTACTTTAATTTAATTTGTGAAATCCTAAAGACTACTAAGGTACAAATAATATGTTGCGGCAATACCTAGCGGATGCTAGACATCCAATATCTTTCTTTATTTTGAGAAATCCTAGTAGTTTCTACTAAGCTCCAAATAATATGTTGCTGCAATGTCTTAACGGTGGCATATAACTTCATGATATCCATTCTTGAGTACTCGATCTCTAAGCTCAAAAAATGTTTTCGAGGCATAACCCAACGACTACTAAGCTTACAATATCATGATGTTTTTACATAAATCCTAGCGATAATATATTCAAATAATATGTTGCAACATAAGATAGTGAATGTCAAGCTAAAAATTTCATACTTCGTCTTGTTAAATGCTCGAGACATCCAAGCTCAAATATTCTATTGTGGAAGCAACTAGATGCCATGTAGCTCAAAATTGTTAATTTGATTTGTTAAAGCATACCGCCGACAACTTGTAAACATTATGAGTACACATATTCTAGCGGATGCTAGCCTCCTGGAATCTTATGTTAATGTGTTAAATTATTGTGACCTCTATGACCCAAATCTTATGTGTTAAATCCTAACGAACACAAAGCTTAAATTGTTACATCATTGTAAAGGCTAGTAGTCACTCATCTCAAATCAATTTCATTTAAAATGGTAAATCATATAGAAAGATTTTTTTAAATATTATGTTGTTGCAGTATGCATAGGCCGCTAATTTCATACTACCTTAATTTAATTTTGAAATACTAGCGACCATTAAGGTACAAAATAATATGTTGCGACAATACCTAGCGGAAACACTAGAATCGCAATACCTTTCTTTATTTTGATAAATCCTAGCGATTGCTATGTTCCAAATAATATGTTGCGGAAGTGTCTTAGTGGTGTATAACTTCATGATATCTATTCTTGAGTATTGATCTCTAAGCTCGAAAAAAAAATTTTCGAGGCATAACCCAACTGCTCGCTAAGCTTGCAATATCTGACATGTTTTTAGTTTGAATCCTAGCAACAAAATATCTTCAAATAATATGTTGCAACATAAGATAGCATATGTCAAGATAAAAATTCCATACTTCATCTTGTTAAATGCTCGAGACATCCAAACTTGAAATATTCTATTCTAGAAGCAACTAGATGTCATGTAGCTCAAAACTTATTAATTTGATTTGTTAAAGCATACTACCAACAACTTGTAGACATTATGAGTATGCATATTCTAGTGGATGCTAGCCTCTTGGAATCTTATGTTAATGTGTTAAATTCTTGTGACCTCTATGACCCAAATCTTATGTGTTAAATCCTAAAAATGCAAAGCTTAAATTGTTACATCATTGTAAAGGCTAGCGGCCTCATCTCAAATAAATTTCATTTAAAATGGTAAATCCTGTAGAAATATTTTTAAAATATTATGTTGTTGCAGTATGCAGAGGCCACTAATTTCATACTACCTTAATTTAATTTGTGAAATACTAGTGACCACTAAGGTACAAATAATATGTTACGAAAATACCTAACAAATGCTAGACTCACAATACCTTTCTTTATTTTGATAAATCCTAGCGACCGCTATGTTCCAAATAATATGTTTGAAGTGTCTTGGTGGTGTATAACTTCATGATATCCATTCTTGAGTACCGATCTCTAAGCTCGAAAATGTTTTCGAGGCATAACCCAACGGCCGCTAAGCTTGTAATATCTGACATGTTTTTACATGAATCCTAGCAACAGAATATCTTCAAATAATATGTTGCAACATAAGATAGCAGATGTCAAGATAAAAATTACATACTTCATCTTGTTAAATGCTCGAGACATCCAAGCTCGAAATATTCTATTCTAGAAACAACTAAATGCCATGTAGCTCAAAAATTGTTAATTTGATTTGTTAAAGCATACTACCGACAACTTACAGACATTATGAGTACGCATATTCTAGCATACGCTAGCCTCTTGGAATCTTATGTTAATGTGTTAAATTCTTGCGACCTCTATGACCCAAATCTTATGTGTTAAATCCTAACGAATGCAAAGCTTAAATTGTTACATCATTGTAAAGGCTAGTAATGCCACTCATCTCAAATCAATTTCATTTAAAATGGTAAATCATGTAGAAATATTTTTTTAAATATTATGTTGTTGTAGTATGTAGAGGCCACTAATTTCATACTACCTTAATTTAATTTGTGAAATACTAGCGACCACTAAGGTACAAATAATATGTTGTGGCAATACCTAGCAAACGCTAGACTCACAATACCTTTCTTTATTTTGATAAATCCTAGTGATCTGCTACATTCCAAATAATATGTTGTGGCAGTGTCTTAGCAACATATAACTTCATGATATCCATTGTTGAGTATCGATCCCTAAGCTCAAAAAATATTTTCGAGGCATAACCTAGCGGCAATACCTAGCGGATGCTAGACTTACAATATCTTTCTTTATTTTTTGAAACCCTAGTGACCGCTAAGCTCTAAATAATATGTTGTGGCAATACCTAGCAGATGCTAGACTCATGCATATCTTTCTTTATTTTGTTAAATCCTAGCGACAACTATGTTCCAAATATTATGATGTGGCAGTGTCTTAGCGGCGTATGACTTCATGATATGTGTTATTGAGTACTGATCGCTAAGCTACAAATATGGTATTAAGTTATACCCTAGCAGCCACTAAGCTTGCAATAGCTTTCTTGTTTTTGTAAAATCCTAGGGACAACTAATATCCAAATAATATTAGTTTGTGGCCTTCCAGATAGACTAATAATATTGTGGCCTTCCACAACAACCCTAATGAATTAATATATATGCCAACACTCTATCTTCCGCCAATAATATGTGGCCTACTGATAATATTGTTTTAAATGAATTATATAGTCCTGACTAACATACATAGATACATAGTGATTGAAATATTTAATATATAAATTTAAATACATAGTGATTATAATATTTTATAGATAAAATTTAGGTGTATATATAATATGTTTACCCTTCATTGCATAAAAATTATCTCACAATTGAAAACCTAATATGATTTTACGGGGAAACCATATAAACAATGTACAATGAAATATTTACCTTGGGTTGTTTCTATCATCATATTAAAAGGAAAAAAGGCAAACATAATGAATACCAAAACAATATTTTGAGTCTCTTTAAACATTACAATTTTTAAAAACTAGTGTTTAGGAAACTCGCCATCATTATCGGAAAATAAATCCAAAGGGGGACATAGATCGAAGGAAACTTGAAAGCATTCAAATGAAATAAAAACCAGAGTTGAAAAGGGATTAAATTTTCTTTTATTGGGGCCTAATGGATTCCTTATTTTCTTTAAGAACAAAGCGGTGTGACAGAACAATCAGAAGGAACTGTTAGTTGGTCAAATGTGTACCCGTGTCTCGAGATCTCGACATAGCCGAGTTGTTTGAGGCTCGCAATGGAATCGTCCCCCAAGCTATGGGATCTTGCACTTTTGGGACGGATCTTCGGAGAAGGTCGATTACTCTACCTACCTCTAACACTAATGTTACTCCTAATGTAGAAATAAAATCCTAGACTAAACATGATAAGGGACCATGGATAGAAGGATGTGAAGAAATTGGAAATCCTAAGCTAAGGAATGTGAAAGTGCTAGGGAAAGGTTTGATCTCTCTTCACAAGAAGCAAGGGAAACAGAGCGGGCATGGGAGAAGAGGGTAGATTATGTGCGCCACAAATAAACATGTGGGATCGGCCTTCTAGCATGTGCGACACATGAACATGGGGAATGCAAGCGAGAATACACACAACATGCCAGAAAATGCAAATAGAGAGGTGAGATGCAATGAAAATGAGAAAGTGAAGATAAGAGTTCCACAAAACATGATTTTATTTCTTAAGGGACACACAATCATTTACATTCATGGAAGGAGGTGAGAATACATTTCGTAGAGACCACACCAAGGATTGAGACTCATGGGTATTCAAATCACCATTTTGGCATGGTGTTGCTTCATGACAGATAGGGATCCCTTTTATAAAGGAGAACTCTGCTATTTGTAGAAGAAGGAGAGAAGAGAAAGAGAAAGAGAGGGAAAGTCAGATTAAAATATTCAACCACCAACAACGAAGTGATAAATGCCTACAAATCTACCTGCAAGGCTATCAAATGCACTTCCCCATATCTCTGTTTGGCATGTAAAAGAAGGAAAAAGAAAGATCTGATTGAAATTTGTTAGTTGAGGTTGATTGGATGTGAGTGTTGATGATCAATAATACGTTTCCATGCTTTCTTCCTACTAAATCAATCCAACATCTGATTTTGAAAAGTCTAACGTGTAGCTAATATCAATAACTTTCAAATGAAACCGGGTGCTTGCAAATCTGAGCACTATAGTAGAAGTTATGGTTGTTAGAAGTATACATGTCACTCACGACACGCAATGACACATGGCACACGCTAATTTACTAAAGAAATCGGCTAATTGTTGATTTATTTTATCTCTTCTACCATGTTTCACGTACCAGTTGGTTATCGGTTTGGCACCCTATTGGCGTACTTTGATAGGTTGTGTATTACACACTCAAGTATGACAAATGATGTGGCACAATGACGGTGGCATAGAAGAAGAAGGTGCAAGGCACGGAAGCAAAAGGAAGGTGTGTGAAGGGGAAACATAGGGAAGGTGTGCACATGGAGGAATAGGAGAATACTTGCAGGGGGACAAGTATGGGAAAGGGGCACAAGAATTCAAATGAGGAAGGGTGTGTGGTGGAAGATAGATAAGGTTTTTACGACATAGTTCAATGTATGTAAGCTCGTAGGAGGAATGTCAAGGACTTAGCCATTTTGGAAGGCAATTCTATAGAGGTGTGCACAAGGAGTGCATGACAGAGTAGGAAAGAGAGCTGATGCATAGAGGGAATGCGCGAAGGGGAAATGGAAGGAGATAATAGAATGTAGAGGAGAAGTAAGAAGGCACATGGGGTGCGCGGATGAACTGTAACTATCTAAACTCGAACTAATATGTTTCTCTCATATGAAGATATTCTCAATTGGATTAATGAGGGTAAAAGTTATGGACTAACCATTGGAACTACCTCTACCAAAATTCAACTCTGTCATCTTAGGAAGCAACACAAGGGGCGCGTGGGTGCAACAGAAAGGAAAAGTGCCAAAGGGATCACACCAAACAGAAGCACAACATTATTTACAAAATTAGAAAATTGTACATGTCCCAAAGGGAACATGCGAGTGTGTGCGAGCACTTTTGTTACTGAAATAAACATGAAACTAGCCTACCCTACCTAGAGGTAAAGGGGATCAAGTAAAACTTACAACAGCGGGAGAAGTAGCTTCCCTTCCTCACAAACTGTAACCATGTAATTGATTTGGCATTGAAAATGTTCGAAAACAAAACGAGCTTACGGATGGTGTTTCACCCTCCTCAAAGTGTCAACAAAATAATATATACCTCCTAAAGTTTTTTTGTTCTTATATTATAGAGGCATTCTTCTCTGACCTTTGGCATGCTAAAGCTCTACCTCATGCTCTGAAGTGAGCATGACCGACAACAACTCTATCTTTGGCTCTAGACTAGCCAGATATCTGATTGGGCATGGTCTAACCCTTTTGATTAGCCCATTACTTTGAAGCTCAATCCCACAAATGGTATTTTCTCACGACTCTCCTTCGAAGGTGACTCACTACAGTGGGTTACGCAAAACTAGGGTGCATGAGGTTCTGCCTCTACAAGCAACTCAGAATCCTCTAAGAGCATGCCCTTTGAGACTAGTTGTTTTTCTTCTAAAACAGGTGCCCTAATTATTTCCTCTTCCCATTCAGATTCGCATGAGTCATGTCATTCTTCAATTGTTATGCAATCATCAAACATGATGACATTGGTTGGGAAAGGCGTATTGGCAGGGGGTTGTTCATTTATGGTACAGTTAGACAAAGGGGACTTAGAAGGAAATGGGAGGATGGGCATAGAAGGCATGGAAGGCGTGCGCGCAAGAGGAGTGGAAGTGAACTAAATATGGGGTGGAAGGGAGAAGGGAGGAACGATGAAATCCACCATGGGAGCAATGCGTAGAAAGTTGGGAACATGAATAATAAGCTGAGTTGATGTAAGTTAGCGGGGAGGAGTGGGAGGGCTGTAAGATGGTAATGTAGGGTTTCCCCATTGACAGAGTTGTCACGCGCTATATTTTTAGCCCCACTTCTTCTGCCCACTCTGTAATCTATGGCGAAGATCTCGGTAATAAAATGTAGCTTCTACTGGATGCTAAACCATCCCAGGTACAAGGCCAACCTATGGATAAGGGACCTTATAGCCAACTTTAATTTCCTTTACGGAGCACTTGACTCTTAGTTGCATCATGTCCATCTCCATATTTTGCACCTACCTTTCAAAATCAGCTTCTACCAAGGAGTCACCACCATCATCTGTATAAACATGTTCTTCATAAACATTTTGGCTAGAAATAAGTGGGTTGTATGCATTTTCATGATGACAAGGATCATAAAACTGATTTGGAGGAGGAATTTGGAACTATGGGGATGGTGAAAAATAATTCTTCTACTACAAATGAGAATTCCATGAAGGAAAAGAAGTCATGATTGCATGACTTCAAAAGAGGAAGGTGGAACAATGGAAGGAGGGAAATAGATGAAAGGAGGTGAGACTAGTCTATATGAAATAATGGGTGTGTTTATATTAGTGGAGTCACCAGATGTGTTGAAAATTCTTCCAAAGGCTATATCTCAAAGCAAAACACATCAAAATTGCTGAGATGGAGATGTAAAACTCTTCACTTTGTCCCACCAAGTGTGCCAAAAATTGTTGGTCAGTTAAACATGCACATGCATCTCGAGATCTGAAAGATCCAAGCTATTTGAGACCACAATGGAACCTTCCCCAAGTTATGGGACCTTGCACTCTTGGGACAAATCTCTAGAAAAGGTCGGCTCCTCTATCTACCTCTAACGCTACTTCTAATCTTAATGCGAGAAAGCAAATCCTAGACTAAAACATGCCAAGGACCAAGGATAGAAGGATGTGAAGAAAGGGAAATCCTAAGCTAAGGAAGGTGATAGCGTTAGGGAAAGGTTTGATATCGCTCCACGAGTGGTGAGGGAAATAGATTGGGCATGGGAGAATAGGGTGGACGACGCACACCACGGATCAACACGCAGCCTTGGCCTTCTAACATGTGCAACACATGAACACAGGTATTGCAAGCGATAATACACACAACATGCCAAAAATGCAAACACAAAGGTGAGATACAATTAAAACAAGAAATGGAAGAAAAGAGTTCCATAAAACATGATTTTATTGCTTAAGGGATGCATGGTCATTTACATTCATGGCAGGAGGCAAAAATACATTGCAGAGACCACGCCAAGGTCTGAGACCCATGGGAAGTCAGCCACCATTTTAGCATGGTGTCGTTCTGACAGAGAGGATCCCCTTTACAAATCATCTATTTATAGAAGAGGAGATAAGAGAAGGAGAAAGAGGGGAAGGTGAGGTTAAAATATTCAACCACCAATAACAAGTGAAAAATGCCTACAAATCCACTTGTAAGGATATCATATTTGCTTCCCCATGTCTTTTTGGCGTGTATAAGAAGGAAGAAAGCAAGATCTGATTGAAATTTGGTGGTTGTGGTTGATTGGATGTGTGCATTGATGATCATAAAGACATTTCCATATTTTCCACCTACCAAATCCCAACTAAATCTGATTTTAAAAAGTCAAACATGTAGCTGATGTTAGCAACTTTCAAATGAGATTGGGCGCGTAGGAATCTGAGAAACCGCAGCAGGTTATGACTATCATAATTCTACTGATTCGCTTTGACACGTGGTGCATGTTAATTGGTCGAGGAAATTGGCTAACTATTTATTTTCTTGTCTCTTCTACCACGTGTCATGCATCGGTTGGTTTTCTAGATTTGACACCTGTTGGCACACTTTGATAGGTTGCATTTTACACACTCAAGTCTGATAGATGACGTGGCACAATGACCGCCCCGTAAGAAGGTGCAAGGCACGGAATCAAAAGGAAGGTGCACGAAGGGGAAACAGAGGGAAGGCGTGCGAGCAAAGGAATAGGAGAATACTTGTAGGGGACAAGTATGGGGAAGGGGTGTGAGCATTCAATTGAGGAAGGGCGCATGGCGATAGATAGAGAAGGGGTGCACAACATAGTTTAGTGTATGTAAGCACACAAGAGGAATGCCAGGGACTTAGCCATTTTTGAAGGCAAGTCTACATAGGTGTGCACAAGGAGTGCACGATAGGGTAGGAAAGAGAGCAAGTGCGTAGAGGGAAGGCACAAAGGGGAAATGGAAGGAGATAACAGAATGCAAAGGGAGAAGTAGGAAGGTGCGTGGGGTGCATAGAAGAATTGCAGCCAAGAAAATTGTGCTAAGGGAGAAAGCTTGAGTGCGTGCAACCTGAAATATGAAACATCAGAGTCAGGATGAAAGTATAAGTTATCTAAATAACTAGGAGAGTTATTTAGATAACAAGAACCGATAAGCGAGTTGGGCCGCAGATCATGTTTTCATAGGGCAAAGCAAGGCTGGAATGACATGAAAAAGATAGGAACTAGTATTCACAAGGTGGTTTGACAAAATGACTAGAAGGAATTGGTAAGCGATTTGGGATGTGAAGCACATTTTTATAGGGAAAAGCAGGGATGGACTGAGGTTAAAAAGACAAGATCCGGTCGAAGACAGAATGACTGTATATGCCCGCAATCAAAAAGGTGCACATCTAATCTAGTATACATTTTTGATAAACACCTTATTTAGATCTAAGATTTTTTTGTTCTTGGTGATGTCGTTCAAACCATTGATCGTCAGCATCGAGCTAACTATCTACATTATTTTTTTGCAACCCCTTTTGCTTCCCCAATGTGTGAGCACCATTTTTTGTTATCGCATGATCTTTCCTTTTTGTTAATCCACGAAAAAGATTATAATTACTACTTGATTGTTCCCTGGCCAAAATGACTGGGATTCTTGCATTTGGCCTTGTAATCTACAACTTGCTTGTATTGTTCTATGATTTCACAGTTTTGTTGTTCTACAAGACCAAAAAAACAAAACCCTAAAAACTAGTTCTCCAGGGTATTTAATAGTTTTTTTCCATCACAGTCCACATTAGAAATTTTTAAATATAAAAGGTATGGGATATGGAATTTTGAAAATCAGAGCAGGGGAAATTGTGTTAATATTGAAATTTCAAATTCTCAAAAATGCGGGAAATTCACAATTTGAATTTTGAATTTTCCACTCATTGAGAAAAGGTGTGGGATATCAAAAAAATAAACAATATTAAAAATGGCGCCTTTTGTTATTGGTTATAGCCTAAAATAGTTGAAGCAAACGTGTCTACAACTTATAATATTATAATAAAATAGTAGAAATAAATTATATCAATTTATAGGCACATTTATTTTATTTATTTTAATAAAAATCACCTAGATAATGTTAGATGTAGTGTGCTAATGAAATATAATTCTCTAATTACTCGTACACGTGTTAATTTTGAACCTAATAGTTAGAAAACATTATAATTTACACATTTATTATGAAATTAAAATGTAAAGAAACTAGTATAATATGAAACCACAATATTATAATATAAATAACAACCAGTAAAATGATGACATGTGGCTATAGCTTAAAATAGTTGAAACGCAATAAAAAATATAATATTGTAATAAAACAAATGAAATAAAGTGTATGAATGTATAGGCACTTTTTTTTATCAAAATCAACCTATACAATGTTAGATGTAGTGCGCAAATGAAAAATAATTATCCAATTATATTGTGCCATGTGGCATGTTTTGAACCTAATAGTTAGAAAACATTATAATTGACACATTTATTACGAAATTTAAATGTAAAGAAACAAATAATAAAATATTTTGAAACTATATGAAACCTATGCGATATTATAATATAAATAGCTACCATTAAAACGATGACATGTGGCATGAAAATTTTGAAATCCCATAAGGTGTTTTTTGCATTAAAACAACGAAAAAGCACTAGCACCTCAAAGTTGTAAAGATAGTGTTTACAATGACAAGATGTATTGGTATATAGCTAGTGGCCACTAGGCTATATCATGATTTTTTATTCTATCACTATTTCCAAATTAAGTAATTGTTGTGCAATGATTTATCTTATCAAAACTATAAAAAATATCACTTACTCTTAGGGGTATATATGGATTCCAATTTAAAAAGATATATCTTGTACGAGATAAATATGTAGTGCAAGTAATTATGGCTGCCATGTAAAGTCTGCCCAAAATGATACAATTACAATGACAAGTGATAATGACCATTGTTTTTTATAATATAGCTATTCACAAATTAGAAACGGTTGAGCCTAGTGGTCGCTATGTTATTCCTTTCAACTAATAATCAGGATTAGCGGTCGCTAGACCTTTTCATTGATACGAACCGAAATTCATGATCCCTCTGGGATCAACATAGTGCAGAAATTGGCTCCACCAGGTAACGTGTAGCCGATTTGAAACAATTATAATCATTGAAAATTACAATCATTCTAAAGATGTAAAGATAGTGATTACTACGACAAGAGGTACTAAAAGAATCCTAGCGACCTCTAAGCTATATCATAAGTTGTTAATCAATAGCTAAAATGGAAATTGAGAAATTGTTAAGCCTAACGGCCGCTAGGCTTTTTCCTTGATACGAACGAATATGGATTATAATTTACAAAGATATATCTTAGGAGAAATAAATACGTCTTGAATCCTCTCAAAATTAAACTATCTAGCCTAGTGGCTACTACGTTATTCCTTTCAACAAGTAATTAAGGTTAGCGGTCATTAAGCATTTTCTTTGATAAGAATAGAAAGTCTTGATCCCTCTCGATGGAAAGCATTGCAAAAATTGTCTTTACAAGGTAACACGCGTACAATTTGTTAACATTTTAATCATTTACAATTACAATTGATCTAAACTTGTACAGATAGTGATTGTTATGACAAGAGGTATTGATATGGTCGTAACGACCACTAAGCCATTCCATGATTTGTTATTCAACGGTTGTTTTGAAATTAATAAATTCTTAAGCATAGCGGTTGATACCCTTTTACTCTTATACTAATGAATATGGATTATATAATTTTCAAATATATATCTTAGGAGAAATAAATAAGACTAGATGCCTCTCGACAGAATGTAGTGCAGTAATTGGGTCTTCCATGTGAAGTCTACCCAATATGTGTCACTTACAATCAATGTAAACAACTAACCATCCAAAGTTGAACAGATAGTGATTACAATGGAAAATGGTAATGATAGGAGCCCAGCAGCCACTAAGCTTGACCATTGTTTGTTATTATATATATTCTCAAATTTAGAAATTATTCACGCTTATCGGTCGTAATGTTATTCCTTTGATACGAAGATAAAGTATTGATCCCTCTCAATGGAAAGTAGTGCAACAATTGGCTCCACTGTAATGTGCGACTAATTTGATACAATTATAGTCATTGAAAATAACAATCATTCTAAAGTTGTACTTCTAGTGATTTCTATGACTAGAGGTAATGAAAGTATCATAGTGGCCGCTAAGCTAGACCATGATTTGTTATTCAATAGTTATTTTGATATGAACAAATATGGCTTATAGTTTACAGAGATATATTTTAGGAGAAATGCATAATTCTTTATCCATCTTGTTGAAATGTAGTGCTACAATTGGGTCTGACATGCAAAGTCCAGCCAATACGATATAATTACTATCATTGAAAAATAATATCGGTCCACAATTGAACATATAGTGTTTACAATGACAATCGGTAATCCGAGGAGATTAGTGGCCACTAAGCTTGACTATTGTTTGTTATCATATAGCTATTTTCAAATAAATACATTCTTAATCCTAGCGGTCACTACGCTATTCTATTCTACTAGGTATGGAGATTGAATCTTAATGGCCTTTGAGCTAGTCCATTAAATTGGTGTAAATTACTAACAAGTAATATTAAAAATTATCAATTCATATGTCGACTTAAATTCTCTCTCTCACTAACATATATGTTTTCAAACGTTTCCTTTCATGTAATCTACGAAAACTAGATGGTTGTCATACAATGGATAATCCTTCCAAAATATGTTGCATGTTAATTGTCAAGAAAAAATTTGCATAGTTTCTAGTATTAATGTTGTGATCCACAAAATACGATTTATAGTAACTATTTGAAGGTTAGATTTCATGTTCGGTCAAATCCTAACAATAGCTAACATTTACTTTGATTGCTCACCAATGATAAAAAGTAAATTATTATAGAGATTGGCGATCGCAAAGGCTAATACTTGCATTCATTAACATATTATGAGAAAAAAAAATTAATCTATATGTGAAGTAATTTTTAATATATTCTACTCCAATTGTAGATACAATGTCTTCTATTGGTCACAATCCATTCTCAGAAATCCCATTCATTGAAGGCGCTGAGAGCTGGAAGAAAAGAGATGACAACTAGTTTGTTGAAGTTTGTTGCCCTAACAACTACTACAACGACCTGTGGTTGTTATATGTTATAGATGAAGGACATGAGGAAATTAGAATGATTATATCCTCTACGATCGTTGATTTGAGTACACAGTGTGTTCAAGTCGAATGCATTGACTATGAAAATAATAAGTGTCTTATTGTGGATATGGAGTTGGATGTTTCTTTGCTCAAGAAACGGAAATGCAATCCTCGAGAAGACAAAATACAATGTCCTTGTTCCATACATGGATGTAATTTGGGGTTATTAGTATATAAATACAAAATTGGTTATTCAAATGCGAAGAAATTCACAATGGCATGTTTGCAATACTTAGAAAATTTTATAGAGGTGATATAACCTCTTCCGTTTGTCATTTTTGAATAGAAAGGTTAGATTTCACCGCCTAAACATGCCAAGTTATTTACTATGCTTTGAGGAGAACATATTTGGCTAAATTGGAGCTCGATTTATCTAGATCAAAGTTCCATGGGTTTAAAAAGAATACTAAATCAGCTGCATTTTTGAAGAAAGAAACCATTATATTCGGGAAAAACAGAACCTTCAACTAAGCGGCTTTGATTACTTTTTTGTTCAATGGTGAAGTATTTTCAATTGATGTTTCTAGGTGCCATATAGCACCTCCATAGTATTAATATCATCTTAATGATGACAATAATGTTGACCTTCTTTTGCACTCCATGTTGATGAATGTTATTCCTACACAAAGGGACACAATTCTTCTTCTCTTTTTGGAGTCTACGAATAAGGTTATGGTGCTCCAATATCTGAAAGACTTGGAAAGAGATGAAGTTAAATTTTATATACTTGATGGTCAGCATACAATATGTGCACAAAAAAAAAATTTGGGCTCAAATACTTACAAGTCTTTACATCTGAGGCTACGGTTTCGAAGGGATCACATTCTTTCGCAAATGCAACTAATGAAGCATTACTAATATTTGTAAACAATAGAATGAAGTGAACATAACTTGGATATAAACCAAGTTTATTGATTTGTTGTACAAAGCTAGATCAGTTTGGAAATCACTTGGATGTCCTCAACATCCCAGATTGGAAAAACACAAACAGAGGAATGGAAGGTAATGTATTTTAATTTTATTGCATTTGTTATTAACTTTTTTCTTCCTTATATAAAAAGATAAAACATATAATTTTCCTTTGAATGTAGAAATTTGAGAGTCAATTCCTTTTAATTTTCAAAACGGACACAACCATCAATCTATACGACAAATGGAATTTTATATTATTTTCGGATGATATATGGACTAAATGGACTACAACATTTGAGTTTTTTAGATCTGGTGGCCTTGTTTGTTCACCTATTAAAGATAATCAGGATAACTTTCAGCCTAATTCATTGGCAAGATTCACAACCAATTCATTCAAGGTTGTTAGAGGAATGAACGATGAAGAACTATCAATACTAGCAGATAAAGTACAATCAAGGGATGTCTGGTTAATTGGCCCTATTCAGGAAGGTGTAATAGTAGAGACATTTGATTCTTACTGCCGGAGAATAAAAGGAGACAGAAAAATGAGAGTAAAATTTCTACAATATTTTAAAGAAAAACATCCAGATATTGATCTATTGACATCCTGTAGTGAATCTAATGTAATTGAAAAAATAAATGACATGAATCAAACTCCCATCGCTTATCTCGTACTATTGGGTGAAGAGAGGAAAGGAAATAGAAAATTTGATTCCCACATAGGGGAAAAAATCTAAACACAAAATGACCAGGTAGCGGAAGAAGATCTTCTCGTCAAGGCTTAGACAATATTAGACAACTATGTGGTGTCAATGAAAGACAATATACCGGAAAGGATGGAGGACACAGAAGAATTTACTTGTTAATGTGCATACCCGTTCCAACTTTTTTCAACTCTATCAGTTATTCCTACCACCAATCCTCTCAATGCATAATGGGTTATCGCTTATTTTTGCAATTTGTCTAGAGATATTTCTTCTGAAGAAATAATGGAGCTATTAAATTTATTGAAACTAGTGCTACTGGAATACATAGTATTATTGTTCTCATACCAATTGAATATTCAAAAATGTTGAGAGAAATAGTAAAAAATACATGGAAAAGGTTAAAGACAATGAAGAATCAATTCTGGATGGATGCTACTGACTCTATGATAGTAGTGGGTAATTTAAAAGTTTTTGTCTTATGTACACATTAATTGGAGTGCACAAACTAACAAAATCAATGATCAAAGAGATGAAATCACTAAGGATTGGATGGAAAAACTACCATAGCGATTGATAATCTGCAAAGCAAAATTGGCCTAAAAGGAACGAAACATCTTTTTCCTTTTGAGTGATCATATGAGTTCTGGTATGAGATGTTTGCTCGATGTTGTTCCCAGGATTCTATAGTATTATTGTTATATGGCAACAAAGTGTCACACTACATGCATTAGTTGAATCAGCTGGCATTGATTCTCTCCCTGTGTAACTTGAATGTGATGTTCCCAGAGGGTAAAAATTTTGAAATGGGATTCTAGTCAGAAAAACTCACTTCAGCTGATGTTGAAAAGCTGAAAAAGGCCTTCAATAAAAAATTATCGACTGACTTGAATCCATTAATCACTTGGGGAAAATAACATTGCAAATGGTCGATGGAATTGCAATAAAAGATATAGAAAAGGTTTGGAGTAGAAATGATGTCCCCTACAATTATGAAGACACAATGTGTATTACATTAGGTGCAAAGGGAAACCCTCTAGCAAATTTTATGGTTGGGATGAAAAGAAAAGGAGAAAATTGCTCAAAATATATGTGGTTGATGACCGATTTGCACAAAGACTTATCACTAATAGTGTCAAAGGGATTGAATGTGGTAGAGGGCATCAAATATTTGGAGTGAGTAAATGCTAAATAAAAAGTTAGCATTTCAAAATGTTATTGTGATGATACATCTTAACATTGTAAATAAAATGCATTCATATGTTTTAGTGATGGTTCTACGTAACTATTTAAATTACAATTGTACGATTATAAGTTGGGAGAATTTAAATCTTCCCTGATTATAAGTTCAGAGTGTGAGTGTATAAGTTGCAAATGTGAATTAACAAAAAATATTTAATGTAACGAATCTTTGAGTAGTTTTTATTAATGAAATATGTATTCCTAAATTAATTGTGAGCATGCTTAAATACTAGTTTTTGCTTCAATATTAGAAAATGTATACCACTTTCCAATGCAATGAAATAACTACAATATGGTATGTAAAGACTCATCGTCTAAAACATTACATTATATTCAAATAAATTCTGCACAAAAAAATATTCCTAGTATAACAATAAGAAATGAGGAATGCCCTTAGATTTTACCTTTGTCACCACCTATAACCATTTGATTTTTGATATAACAATATCGAAAGGGACTTGTTTTTTATTTTTGTAATTTATTCACCACCCTCAACCATTTTATTTTATTTTATTTTCATTTGCAGATACAAACACATGTAACATGAAATTGATCATATTTGATATAAACGATGTATTGCACACACCCTCCACAATGCATCTTCATCATTTAAATAGTTAAAAAAATTGGCGGCATTGAGCTTGAAAAAAATTCTCAAACCTAATGTGAAAGAGTTCTTGCAACGGTGCAAAAAAAATTTCAACATAGAAATGTGGACATCGATGAGAAAGTCAAATGTTGATGACATGATGCCTTCATTCCTTCAAAACATCGGCTTGGAGGTTGCAAGCTTTGAGTTCATATTTACACAAGAAGATTGCGTCAAGACCAAACGCTCCGATTATGAAGGTTCTGGGAATCCCAAATTATATCTCAAGAATCTTAACTCTGTTTGGTCACGGTTTAATGCATCGTACAATTGTAAAAATACAGTGCTTGTAGATGACTCTTTAGAGAAAAACAAGTTCAATGATGTTGCGAACTACATAATTGCTGAAACATTTAACATAGATTCTAAGTCAAAAGACACATACTTGTTAGATGTGTTGTGGCCTTTTTTGCAACCATTGAAGGACGTCGAAGATGTTTGGGATTATATTAGATCACAAAAACAATTATAGGGAGATTTTTTATTGAGCTTTACTATGATTTGTATTGTTGATTTGGAAGCCCATCTTCAAGAATAGTGTTACATTATAAATTCAAATTATTCATCAAATGTTTTACTATAATTCTACCTACCTTTAGTAAAGGAATTTCAATTTATTTCATAGCTATATTTAAATACTAAAATATATATGGGATAGTTTTATAGTTAATTTTAAATAAGTTCATATCCATATTTGAATATGAAAAATTTTATGCCATGTCTCTTACAGTTGATTTTATATCTACATTTAAATATGAAAATATATCTAGTATGGTTTTACAATTAATTACATTCTCCTACACTTGGATCATCACCCTCTGCTAATTTCTTCATAACATCTTCAGAAATTCTCTGGTTGCACTGAGGTTCAATCACACCATTATAAATGAAGTAAATATGAGCTCTAACTTTAAATATGAAAATATATCTAGAATGGTTTTACAATTAATTACATTCTCCTAAATTGAATCATCGCCCTCTTTAAGTTTCTTCATAACATCTTCAGTAATTCTCTGGTTTCCCAAGGTTCAATCGAACCATAGTAATTGAATCTGGAAGTGTCTCACATCTCGTGAATGTCATTAGCCTAGCGGCCACTTTCTCAATGGCATTTGAAATATTAAAATTTGCATAGTTTAATCTTAAAAAAATCTTAAAACTAATAAGAGCATAATTCTAAAGCTTAAGCTTGGCCGCTAACGCTTATAAAAAAAACATGTATCTGTTATGTACAAGCTAGCGGCCGTTAGGCATTATTTCTCATATCAATGTTGGATTCCCTGAAATCATTAAACATTATTTTACATATTCATAAATTTAAATCGTGACTAGATATATTGGGATTATGAAGAATATTTACCAGATTCCAATATTTTCATTTTTGGATTCCGATATATGTGTTTTTGGAGTATAGTTAATTCCAAAATAGGTGATTCTCGATTCCAATATATGCGATTTTGGAATCCAATATGTGTGATTTTTGGAGTGCGAGATAAGTCCCAATTTAGTGAAATAAGTGTTTCATGGATAGAATTACTAATCAAGTCTCCCAATTGATGGGATCTTGTGGCATCAATTTAAGTAGTATGGACATGCACATTTATTCCTAAAAGAAGAGAGAAGATTCATTTCCGGTCGGTGGATCAATAGTGTTATAGAATCCTAAATTCCTCCTTGAATTTTGTGTGAGCTACCTTCTTCGGGAATCGGGTGAGTGATGCCTATGGTTCTATTAACCACTTTTCATTTACAATTTTCAATACTTCGTCAGAATTTTGGGCCCAATATTGTTCTCCTTCTTTTAACACCGATGTTAGCCACCTAGGTTAAATCTGGGAGCCCTAACATTTTATCAATTGATGCAACTTCCAGAGATAACACTAATGCACCACTTCCATCCCTAAACTCCCGGGTTGTAGGATTATAGTTTTGGGTGCATGTCCAAACCAGTTCAAGATATAGTGTTGAAGGGGGAAAAGAAGTAGCTAAAGCAAGTCCAATCTCATCAATTAGTCTCATTGTTTTCTTCCGGTTTGGATCTTTTAATCTTAAATTGAACTCATTAAGTTTATCCCACATAAATTTGTATCCATTATTGAATCAAAGTAGGATGTTACAAAAATTTATTGGTTCGAGATTTGGGATGGTCTTCATCTTTATTTTTATTCAGATTCAATAACCAAAGGGAAAAATGAAAATTTGAACCCTTTTCGGGAGGATTCTTAACTCTCAATGACCAACTACCAATTGCAAAAATATACACATGACTCAGAGAATTATTGAGCATAGGTACTTACTTGTTATGAATGCTCAATTCCTCAACCCCGTGTGAAATAATGTTCTCCACTTGTCTAAATCCTTCGCACTCTAATTTTTCTTCTAAAAGTAACCCGTGGATTGCTAGAGAATTTACTCGATTGATAATTCAAACTTAAAGTGGCACTTTTATGCTCCTTTTCGAATTATATAAATGCCCTATGGTTGCATTAATGGCAGAAAATCCACTTGTCCGATTATTAATATTCCTTTATTTATATTTCGAGCCATTTAGGCCATTATTCACTTATATATAAAATACCTTTCTTATGTGGGATTCGGGAACAGGGAACATTGTGCTTGAATGTAATGGAAATAATATTAATTAGTTGCAACATTTTCCCAAACACCTACCAACTCACCATGTGTTTCTTTTTTCATAAGTAGGGGAGCGGGGATGCGACAACATCATGCGAGTTTTATATGACAGTTTGATATATAATAAAATATGTATTCTTTCTCAATATTCCCTTAATATTCTTTCCTTCGAGCCATGGGGTCTTACTTGAAATTTTCTAGTGTTAATCGAGTTGCATACTTTCTATGTAATCCCACTAAAGCACGTTAAACACCTAGGAAACTCCCATCTTTCGGGCATGTGGAATATATTAATATCGTGCAACATTATGTATGAGTTGCATATTTACATGAGATCCCCACTTAGTACTTATGTATGAGAGAAATTTACGCTTAGTACTTATGTGTCGACTTTAACTTTGTAGACGAGGAAAAGTATTTTTTCCAAAGGATCAAATTTCTATGAATTTTTTTGTGAGTTGTACTCATTTTTATACCCTTGGACCAATAGTCTAATCCCGTGCGTGTTGGCCTATCACCCAAGAGGCACTTGGGCACTCACCCAAGGCACACACTAGCATTGAGTCTCTCCTTTATGTGAGTCTTGTGAGAATGCATCATCTTATGAAAGATAATCAAATGTAGACGAATAGAAAAAAACCATACAACATTCTCGGGAACCTAGGACAAGTTGTCACCCCATTGCATCCGTAAAAAGAGAAATAGAAAACATCGTATGAAAATGGTTCATACATAAAGGAAATGCACAATTATTATACTCATGAATACTTATACGATTGAACATATCCTTATATTCATAATAACATGTTTAATAACCACATTACATCCCTTGAAGTCATAACAGACCCTCATATAAAAATGTAGAGCCAAGTCATGCATCAGAGCTACACTATCACATTACAAAGATGAATATAAACCCATCCCTCTAAGTGTGCCATCACTCCTATATTTTCCTAATCCCAACCCATAGAATCATCCATGAGATCTCTACAGAGCTTCACCTCTTTTCTAGTGCACTACTCTCTCAGGATGACTCCATGTATATGCCTCTATCTATTATTCACACTCTCTTCTCTATGCTCTCTCAATCTTCTATATTAGCACACAAATACATCACTCTTTCTACCATCCGTGTGCCTCATTATATAGCTTTTCTGCCTCCACCGCCATGCCTTATGAGGTAACAGATTAGCTACCAAGTGTCCAAGTGGTCCTCTAATGGAGCATGCCTCCTTTGATCTCGAGAAATCCACTATGTGAAATGATGCTCTTCTAGAACCTTCCATCACATGCATGGAATATTCCCTTTTTGATCCTACAATTGTCAGTGGCACCTTATCCACTCCACATGTTAGAAGGGTCACACTTTTCTCGTGTGCTACCTAGGACACCAAATATGGCTAAGTCCAAAATCGTCTTACCTTACATGCGCGCACCATGTGTGTGTTCTACAAAACCCTGCTAGAACCCTTCCCTACGTGCCTTCAACCTTACATTCCCTTATTCAAATAGGTATAGCGCCCATATGCCTTCTTATATTTATCCAATATTTTAGGGCCCAACATCACCCCACACTATGCTTGTTCTCTATCCTCAAAACACTCTTTAATAGAATAAAGAATGGTGGGCTCTTATAATGGTTAGAAAGAAAGAATAAAGGAATGAAGAATTGGGAGAAAGAATGAAAAATGGGGAACTTGTTTATTTTTGAGGAGGAGAGGGAAATCCTTTCCTATTTTTGCCTCTAACTTCCCCCAAGCGTCGACCTCATTCTAAGCTTGCTGACAGAGGTCACCCACCGATTCACCCACTTCCTCAAAACTTAGCTCCTCCCCTTTGGCACTCATGGTATCAACAATACCCTCCAATTGCTTTCCCAAGTCCTCAAGCACATCCATCCTGTGGGTGATCTGGGGTATAGTTCCTTCAATATTTTTGATCGAGCCTCGTAGGGTCTCAATTGCTTTTGATTTCTTTTCCACCTTGGCCAGGATCTTGTCTCTTTCCACTCTATTCCCCTTATTTTTATCTTGAACTCCTTGAGTTCCATTTCATGGGTGGCAACCAAGATGCTTTCCACTTTATCCCTATCAATGTAGTTTTCATACGCAGCTTCAACTTGCTTGCATGGCGGCCTTTACTTCTACCAAGAAGCTTAGTGTATTGAGCCACAATCTCAACAACCTTCATCTTGTTTTCTTTCTCTTGGTGCACCTGTGCCTCTCTCTATGGATTCTAAAGAAAGTGGTCACCTCTCCATTGTGAGAATGTGAGTCAGATCCTCTAGACATTGCAAGGTTGATTCATACTTCTAATCGGGTGGCGCTAAATTGGGGTGCTTCAGGACAATTGCATATGTAATCATCTCCACCTTCTTGGAGACTTCATGCACCTTATCTTTTTCTTCCTTCAACTCATGCCTCAACTGAGCATTGATCAACTCCTCTTGCTTTAGGTCTTTTCTCTTCTCCACAAGCTCCTTCTTTTTCTTCTCCAGTTCCTCCTCTAGGAATCTCACTCTATCATTTCTCCCGAATAGTCTGCCTCAATTTCAATTGAAACCTTGTTAAGCATGTTACAGACATGTTCATCTAATAGTTGTTGAGCGTTCACCAATGGATTTATTCCTTTGGTTTCTAGAACCTTCATTAGCACTCTCTAACTTACCTCAAATTCTGGTTCATCCATGTGGGACTCAAATGCCTAAGATAACATCTTTCTTGTCTATGGGTACATGCCTTCTTCATCAAATGATGACATAGCTAGGATTTTCTCTGTTGGTACGGTGCTCTAGAAGCACATGTGTAGCACCTTGTTAGGATCATCAATGTATCCCATTCCCTTCCCTTGTGCCACTACTACGCCTTTCCCACCTGTCCACGCAGATTTTGGGAAGCTTACTACCAATTTGGGATCTCCACCCATGTTGTCATACTCCTTCCCAATGCTCTCTTCTTCTATCTCTTTTATAATCTTGTCCACGTTTCATTCAACTCCTATTCCACCAAATTCTTCATGATGTCATCCACTTCTCTCTCTACAGCTTTCTCTACTTCCTCCTTGGTGAGGCTTGGGGTTCTTTGGTTCTTGGTGCTTACTTCTTCGCTCACCCCCTTGCCTTGAGCCTCGCTTCTTCCTCGTCATTCTTCTCCTCATCTTCCTTGTTATACTCCTCTTCATCTCCTTCTTCCTCAAAATCATGTACATCATAGACTGGATGGTCTTCACCTCCTTTAGGCTTGTCATCATCCTTGTCACCGATGTAGGCATCTAGACTCTCCATCTCTTTTGATTCTGCCTCATCTGTCACCTTCTGCTTCTTTCTTACTGGGGATTCCAATGTACATGATATTCTTCTTTTTCTTTCTCCTTGACAGGTGATCTCTTCATTAGTGATTCCTCATGGGTGAGGTGCTCTTCATGCTCCAGGCCTCTTCTTCTGGGGTCTTTTCCTTGATAGGAGACTTCTTTCTCCACGTGTAAGTGCTAGGTTTGGTGATTGCTTCAGGTGCGCCCACCGATTGTGCGGTCTGCACACTTGGTGATTTCTTCTCCTACCCCTCTTCTTTTCTCTCTCTCTTCGGCGTGGATTTATTTCTTCCTGTGGGGTCTTCTAGGATGGAGACATCATTCTCTAAATAGGCGCCTTTTTCAAAATTTGGCCTTATTCAAAGGTATATCCTTGTTGCAACCCTTCCAGTGATTGGCAGCGTTATTGGTTTCATCATTTGAACCTCGTGGGAGACATACTTCTCCACATACATGTGATTTTTAGGATATGTGAGCTTTTATCAAAGCTCGCGGTGGTCTTGGTCCACCTCACTAAGGTCAAACCTTAGTATTTTGGCTTCCTTGAACCTATTGACCCTTGCTTGGAAGTATTGCGCGGTGAAGGAGAAGGGCAGCTTGCACCATGGACCCTTAGTCCCATTTGTCAAAGTAAATATGCCAATGCAAAAATGTTGATACACTGCAAATTTTGCTTCTCCATCCACGTGTGCAGGAAACTACTCTAGGATCCTCCATTCTTCCCCAAATGCATCATGCATTTTTTATACCACTTCTCCAGTGAGCCTTGTGAGTGGTCATCATGGTTTCACAAGTGTATTTTTCAAATCTCTTTGCAAGTGAGGGATCCTCTTCTGGATACTCCCAAAAAAATTTTTCTGGCCCATCTGGCACTCCAATTTTTGAAAAGACAATGGTGAGGAGGATGTTACCGAATAATATCTTTTCTCCCTCTTGCGCTCTACTTATGATCTCATCTCGTGATGAAAGTAGACAAGTTATAAATGGTTCCCTCTGATATCCTCCGGCATACATTTAGCCATGCCTTGTTCACTTGTGTCCATCATTCCTGATCATTGAGCTTGGTCACCAAGTGCGCGGCCATCCTCATAACAGGGTCTAGAATCTCGGTGATGTCAAAGTATCGTGAACCCTTCTTGTAGTCATATGCTACTATAGTTTCCTTGATATCCTCCTTGTCGCTCGGTCATCATCTATACTTTCTCCTTCACAAATAAGGCCTATGAACTTGGATATCAGCTATGGTGTTATGCGCATCTTACACCCCACAAAATAAAAGTGATCCTCATGCACACGTGACATCAACCATTGATAAAGGTGCTCAGGCTTTCCAAAGTAAGGAAACTCATACAGTTGCAATAATCCTGCCTTCTCCAATTTAACCTTCACCTCATCGTTGTAAATAGGCATCCCATCTGGTGTCCTTTTGTTAGCTAGACGGACCAACTCTAATGTCATTTCCTTCTCATTTGTGCTCGTGTGATGGTTATAATCGCTCACATCATTTTCTTAGATGTGACACCCATTCCTTTCCTAGCAATACTCCATCTGGTATTACATTTCTATGTACCATTCTTCGTGGAGCTCGAACGGAAACGATTTTCTTTCCTTTTCCCTTGCCCTTTTTTTTTTTTTTTGTGAGATAATTGCTTTTTCTTGGGTGCCATGTTTTCTATCAGGATAACTATGAACTCACTCTGCTCTACTACTACTCTGCTACACTCCAAACTCAACTCCAAATCTCAACTCCTGGAATAAACCCTTCTATCTTCGTGCCCTAGCTGCCAAACCCTAACTAGGACAATCTTCCACAAGAAGACACACACCACAAATAACCTTTCCTCACACTCATGTACTCCTTCCTTCTAGTTTGTAGATTCACTCTAGTCACACACTTAAATTCCTCAGATTCTTCTTCCTTCGCAAAAATTTCTCTCTGGATTCCCTAGTTCACAAGAGCGCTTCAACTTCGTAATAACAAGATAGAAAAATGACTTACCCGACCTTGTATTTATAGTTTTTGCTTCCCTCCAGCAATAAATGCTATGCCATCTACTAACACACTTTAACATTAACTGTGGATATTTCCACCGAGCCAACTTTAAAAACCCTTACCTATGTGCCACATCCTGCATGAAAAATCCTTTACAACCTTCTAGTGCGTAAAAATCCAATTTGACCGAGGACTCATATGTGCGCATCTACAAAGTGCTGAAGGAACTTCTTCTGTCCTTTACCTAATTTTTTCCCTCACCTACCTCATGTTGTTCCTGCACTCTTCATTCTTTATACGTGGTCTCTTTTATAGCCTTGACACCATAATTTATCATCCATCATTTCCTCATGCGCTTTCTCAACCTTACGTGCTTCCTTCTACTTGGGCCACTTAACTTGTATTGCAGGCTTATACTTTACATTACTCCACCCCAAACTAAAACAGATCAATTGTCCTCTGCACATACATAACCTTGGAAAAATAATGTGGTTACTGGTGCACAAGCCGTAAAATGAAACAAAAAGAAGGAAACAAGAAACGAGAAAGGGAAACACAAGAAAGAAAATCATAAAGGGAAATTCTAATCTAATTGGAAACACTACCTTATTACAAACACCAAGAAGACTTATTTATAGTAGGGCTTCAACCTACTACCATTGAAATGACCTGGTAATCTCACCC
The DNA here is from genome assembly GCA_018340775.1 of Taxus wallichiana var. yunnanensis. NCBI lineage: Eukaryota > Viridiplantae > Streptophyta > Pinopsida > Cupressales > Taxaceae > Taxus > Taxus wallichiana. Next base: position 113,218,735 of record CM031240.1, read on the forward strand.
CATCTAGCGCTTGTTGTAATCGGCAAGCGTCTAAATCAAAATGTATGAGATGATGTAGGGTCCCAACCAATGGACTTTAAACTTCCTAAGATGGCACAAATACTTGGAATCATACAACAACACCATCTACCCAACCTCAAACTACTTGTTCTTTATATGATGATCATGTCATGCCTTTTGTCTTGTTTTTTCTATCTTCCGAGTCCATCTAGCAAGTGATTTCTTTTCCTCTATCTACATCAACTTATCAATCCTCTCTTCCAATGCTTGTTCATTAGCTAACCCTTTTATGTGCGCTATACACAATGATGGTAACATGAATTCAACTAGAAAAACAACCTTTGCACCAAACACCAATTGAAATGGTGTGGCCTTGTTCAACCTTTTTGTAGGTTGTCTAGTATGCTTGTAGAATGGATGATACTTTTTCATCCCAATCTTGTCTTCCAACGTCATAGATCTTAGTCAACATGTGACTTATTATTTTGTTAAATTCCTTAGCAGTTCCATTTTCTTGAGGGTGATAAGGGGTAGTCTTGTGATGGGCCACCGTAAATTCTACTAACCGAACCCTAACCATTTCATTGAGAAAGTGTGTACCTCTATCACTTGTTAAACTTAAAGGACAACCACACCTACTGATTATGTTCTCCCATAAGAATTTAACAGCTGTCATTGTGGTGTAATCCTTTGTAAGTGATGCCTCTACCCACCATGTCAAGTAATAAGTGCAAGTGATGATATACCATGAACTAGTCCTTCACGTAATCGCAAAATTGGTCGTACAAAGTCGATTTCCCATTTTTCAAATGGTTCAGTGATGGCTATTGGTCGCAATGGAATTTCATCCCTCTTTCCAGGTTTACTAAGGTGTTGGAAGTGGTCACAGGTCTTACAAAACTCAATACAATCCTATTAGATGGTTTCCCACCAAAGCCCTGTTAATAAAATCTTTCGTGTTGTAACATTTCCTGCATAGTGTCCCCCTGTAATCCCACCATGTACTTCCTCCATAATTGTCACGTGCTCATGTTCTACTATGCATCAGTGTAAAACCTCATCATGACCTAACTTATACAGGTCTCCACTAATCAACATGTAGGGTGTGGCGCATATTGCTAATTGCTTTCTCTCTAGAGCCTTCATTCCTTCTAGCACCACACCTATTTTCAAAAACACTTTGATATCTTCCAAGTCTCGAGGGTGCATTCCGCAACCTAAACAAATATGTGTATAGCATGGTATCCTCAATACTTTGTGATTCCTCCCCTGATTTAATCCTTGATAAGTGGTCGTGTCCCGAATTGCTGCTCCTGGTTTTACGACCTTTGTGAACTCAAAAGCTTCAAATAACAGACCCCACGGCATATGCGCCATTATAGAATGGGCTTGTTGACTGAGTATTTCAATGCCATGTGGTCCATGTATAATATAAATGGTGTTGTCAATAGATACTTTGCCTAAACTTATGCAAAGGTGCATAGATCATGGAAAATGCTTCACGCTCGTAGAGTTGTGTAATTTTGTTCTCTAGTTTCTAGTTTCAACTTTCTACTTGCAAAAACACAAGGGATGGTCGACAATTCCCTCAACAAGTTATGTTAGCATTTCTCCCATATTTGTCCCTAAGGCATCAACATGCACATGGAAAGGCTTATTCCAAGAAGGAAAACTCAATATGGGCATCGTGACAAGCCTATCCTTCAAAGTGTCAAATGCCTTCTCATTGCACTTTTCCCAATGGAAGGCACTCTTTTGTTTTAGCAATTCCTCCAAGGGTGTGGTGATATTGGCATACCCCTTGATGAATTTTCTATTATACCCTGTATGCCCAAGGAATCCATGCACTACACTTTGACTAGTAGGCTCCCCTAATCCCACAATAACTACAACTTTGGCAGGATCCACTAGTAAGCCTTCTTTGCATATAATATGTCCTAACAAGGTTCCAAATGGAGTAGCAAAGACACATTTCTTAATGTTGAGGGATATCCTCAATTTTTGACATCTCTCAAACATCAGCCTCAAATTTTCACAATGGTATTTCACCAATCCATACACAGTCTATTCATCTAGGTAAACTTGAAGAAATTTATGGATGAAGTCCTGAAATGCTTGTACCATAATGCATGATAACACAAAAGGTACATTCTTTAATCCAAAAGGCATAACCATGTAGGAAAAACTTCCCCATTCAGTGGCGAAATTTGTCTTTCTCTGGTCTTCCTTTGCAATCTTGACTTGGTGATACCCTGAGAACCCATCCGTGAAAGAGTAGACTTTGTGCTGGCTACTCCTCCAAAATTTCTTCAATAAAGGGGTTGGAAAAGGATCGATGACACATACTACATTTAGATCCATGTAGTCAACATAGATTCTTATCCTCCCATCCTTCTTGATATTGATGACCATTGGGCTTATCCATTCTAATTCTTCCACTACCTCAATGATACCAGATGTTATCATCTTGTCTATTTCTTCCTTAACTCATACGTGCAAATTTGGATTCATCTGATAAGGCCTCTTCTGAATCAAGCACGCACCTTCCTTCAACTTGATCTTCATCTCCCCTAAGGAATGGTGGATGCCTTTGAGTTCATGATACCCGTGAGGGAATAAATCCTAGAACTCACGTAATAGATCAACGACCTTTGAAACTTCTTTTTCCAACCAATAGTCCCCAATGATAGCTTCCTTAGGTTTAGTTTTTGTCCCAATGTTAACCTTCTTTGTTTTCAAGGGATCATGGTAGGCATGTGCTCACTCATCAACATTGTCTATGACTTCATGCATACCTTTAGAATGGTTAACATCCAAAGTCTCCATCTCTTTTTTGTCTACTACATAGCCCATCTTTCCTTTCTCTTTTTCCATCCACGCACGCTCAAGTTGTACTTCCTCTCGATTTTTGTTATTGAGACGCGTCTTCAAATCAAGCTCACCCAAAGAACTCCAATAGCCTATCCTCTACCATAGCACTATCTCCCATCATGAGGTGCTTGATTACTTACAACGCCTATCTACTCGATGGCTTGGTACTCCTATACTCAAAGCTTCAATGACATCACCACCAACTTCTACCAATTACTGTTTGAGGACACATCTCCTAATGAATATACCATGCGCGTGCACAGCCTTGTAAGGTGGAATACAACTTATGCACCCATAACAAAGGAAGTAACGCTTCCGCTCTTCCTATTTAGGCCTTCTCACATGCTTGGATATGAAATGAGGTGATCTCTTTACCATGGTAGTATTGTATTACCATGGGCGCGTTGCTCCTAGAGAACCTTACAAAAATGTGATTCTTACTTTTCACCATTCTAGGAGGCTCTCCCGATGTGTAGCCCACTAACACGCTGTAGTTTTGAGTAGGTTATAATTGATCATTCCCTTCTCTCATCCTCATTTTTCCACTGAGCCTCCATTTCCCACAAGAAAATTTCAGGATATGCTCCCCTAGAGTAACTTGGAAACTTATTTCCTCCTAGGCACTTGACTGAGCACGCCTTTGTTACCCTTGTTACAGATCCTCTCAATTTTCATCCAATCAACTCATAGGTCCCATGCACCCAATTGTCACATGCCATGCTAGTGGTATCACTCAAGGATTGAGCATCTTCAAACTAAATAATTCCTTTTGTGGGATGAATTATCTCAGGATCTCTGATGGAGCGTACATAGATTATGTCAAGGACCTATTCTTCTAAGGGCTGAGTATAAGGAACCGACTTCCCATCTATTAAAGGAATGATCACCCTTTCTTCCTTGTTCTCAAAGATGATATACCCTTTGTTAAACCGCAGGTCATAATTGTTCTTGTAACACCATGGGTACCCAAGCAACGATGGAAATTTTTCTGCCTCGTCGAGTGCCAAGACTTTGAAGTATCCAGTGAACTTGGCCCTTGAATGGTGATAACTACATCCTTCAAGACTCTAATGGGAATTTCCTTAGTCTTGTTTTCCATATACAACACATTCGAAGATGGTTGTAATGCGGGCCTTCCCATTTAATGCCAAGTATATAAAGTGAGAACATTGATCTCTACTCCCGTGTTGATGAGAATATTACTCAGAAGCCATCCATCAACAACTAAATTCAAAGTAATCTCCTTATCATATTCAAGGTTGTGAGGAGGAAGGTTTGCATGCAAAACCTACCTTTCGCGCTCTACTCTGGCGCGTGGTACCTTCTCTCTCAGCTATTCTCCTAGCAAGGGAATAATATTCTTTTTCCTTAACATCCTACACACTTCCTTGACCTCATCCTGGCCATCCTTTGGAGCCTCGGCATTCTTCCTTTGCTCCAACTACTTTGATTGCTTCTTTAGACATTACATATCCCCTTGTAAACTTTGAATCGTGTCCATAGTTTCTTGGTACACCTCTTTCTAATGAACAGGGTCCAGATACTTTCCATGTACCACTTCCTCTCTTGAAACTAGTTTCCTTTGTCTTGGCATCTCCCTGGCACATGCGGCCTCTACTCATGTCATCACCAGTATAGGTTCTAGCCCTGACTCACGTGCCACTCATGGCATCCACTGTGAATCGGCCTTCTTGATGCTCACCATCCCAGTGCCTTTGTCTTTCCGGTGTTACTAGTTCATATGCTCATAAAGCTATGGACACTCTTCATACTTGTGTTTCTTTCCGCACCATGATCATTGTAACAGATCAAGACACTCATGTTTGTAATGCTTTATAGATCCACAATTATAACAGTTCCTTGCATGGGAACTCACTTCATTCTCCATCACGGTTACTATGACCACGAAATCCTCCATGAAAACCTCTTCCACACGCTCCTCCATCTATACACCCTTCATAACGATGATCATCATCCTTAGAACTACTTGCAAGGCTAGTCTGGCACACACCAAGATCAATAACATCATGGATCTGATCAATTAGTCTGTAATCCTTAGTATCATGGATCGTAGAGGTACAGATCTTACAATAGCAAGAAACATTATTGCATATTGCACATTGTAGTACAGGGCACCTACTTACATCATGATCCCTATGGAAAATTTCACGATCCCCAGCACCATAGGGCATACCAAATTTTGAGGGAAACTATCATTTGCATGTCCCTCCACTTCATAGTTTGTACACCAAATCCCACTACAAACCTCATGCACTCAATTTGTAGACTCCAAAAACTTGGCCATTGCAATAATTTGAGCCTCTAAAAATGACTGACACCAGTATCAATTCTCCCAATGGCCACAGACCCGCAGGGTAGATTCCAATGCCTCGCATGGGTCTCGTGAAAGTTTTCTGTGACAGAGCCCTTCTAAATGATGTTATCAATCCCCCAACAAACCATTAAGCATGTTGAGAAGGATGAATGTCCTATGATAGATTTTACAAGAGAATCTTAAAACACGCGTCAAACTCCTGTGCACTCTCTGTCATTCCCTAGTGGATCTCCTTCAAAGCGTTGATGCTCTTTTGCTCAAACTCAGGGATATGGAACTCTATTATGAATTCATTCTTCAACGCGGTGTAGTTTACCACCGTCTAATGGGGTTCATACTTCCTATACCAACTATGTGCGTGCCCTTGCAACATTGTTACAAACTGACTTGCCTTCCGCTCCGGTGTAGTGATACCTTTCATGTGCCATACTAATTCACACTTGTGCACATGCTCTACAAAGATCCTCAATACCCCTATAGTATGGTAAGTGCAAAGACATATCAAAGAATACTTGTGGAATTTTTGGGGTCCTTCTCCTCCCGATCCAGGATCCTTGGTTCCCTCTCGGTGTTTCCTCCACTAGATCCACTTGAATCCACCAGTCTTGTTCTTCCCGACCCACCAAATCCACCTCCTGCGCTCGGTAAAGGGCCTGAAGTGTTCATTCCTAGTGTTCCCAATGTCCCGCTGAACTACGTGCCAATGGTTTTTGATATTGTCTAACTACCAGTTTTATGTCTTATGCCACTCGAGACGTGACACCCAAACCTTGTGTATTTGCACCTTGTCCAAAAAATTCCTCCAAATACCGGAATGGTCTACGCAGCTATGGATGTTCCAAATGAGAACTTATATCTCCTGGACGTAGATTGATTACTCCCACCGATGCCAATTGGGTTAGCAATACTTATTTCTTGATCTAGAAAACCAAGCGCCATGGGTTGGTCGTCAGGTGGGTTCATATGTGTCTTTGACGGATCTCATTTCTCCATGCGATGAAATCTCATCGGAAGGCTGAAGGAGCTTCTCTTCGTGCTTTCCAAGATGGGGTATCACAGGACTACTCATGTTCTATGTCCTTTGCATGAACTTCAACTCCTTCCCACAACATCACGCCTACATAGATCCGTCACACTTGCAACCTCATGTTGTCTAGTCATCTCCCTTTCACGAGCTTCGTTATACTTGAGTCATCTCTCCTCCCTTTCCTTTTCAACCACAATGTCTTCCATCTTCCTCCACCATAGCTTCCTCTCAATGTGTGTCGAGTCTCTCCTTTATGTGATTCTTGTGAGAATGCATCATCTTAAGACAAATAATAAACTGTAAAAGAATAGAAAAGAACCATACAACATTTTGGGAACCTAGGACAAGTTGTCACCCCATTGCATCCAGAAAAGAGAAATAGCAAACAACATATGAAAATAGTTCATACATAAAGGAAACGCACAATGATTATACTCATGAATACTTATACGATTCATAACATATCCTTATATTCATAATAACATGTTTAATAACCACATTACATCCTTTAAAGTCATAACAGACCCTCATATAAACAATGCATAGCCAAGTCATGCATCGAGCTACACTATCACATTACAAATATGAATACAAACCCATCCCTCTAAATGTGCCATGATTCCTATATTTTCCTAATCCTAACCCATAGAATCATCCATGAGAACTCTACAAAGCTTCACCTCTTTTCCAAGTGCACTAATCTCTCGGGATGACTCCATGTATATGCCTTTATCTATTATTCACACTCTCTTCTATGCTCTCTCAATCTTCTATATCAGCACACAAATCCATCGCTCTTTCTACCATCTGTGCACCTCATTATATAGCTTTTAAGCCTCCGCCGCCATGCCTTCTGAGGTAGAATATTGGCTACCAAGTGTCCAAGTGGTCCTCCAATGGAGCATGCCTCCTTTGATATGAGATCTCCACTCTGTCAATGATGCTCTTCTATAACCCTTCATCGCATACATAGAATATTCCCTTTTTGATCCTACAGTCATCAGGCTGGCACCTTATCCACTCTACATGCTAGAAGGGTCACGCTTTTCTTGTGTGCTTCCTAGGATGCCGAATATGGCTAAGTCTAAAACCTATCTTGCCTTGCGCGCACGTGCCATGTGTTCTGAAAAACCCTATTTTAACCCTTCCCTACACGCATTCACCCCCACGTGCCCTTCTTCAAATAGGTCTCATGTGCCCATGTGCCTTCTTGTACTTGGACAATATTATGGGCCCCAACATGAGCTTTAAACTCGTATGCTTCTTGAACCATTTAGGCCATTATCATTTCAGAGATTGTTCCAAAGAGTTAGTACATAAACAATATGGTAATTTTTACTCGATTTAGTTCATTTTGATTATTTTATTTAAACGAGGGCCGAAGGAAGAAATTTTCTTAGGGTCATCAAACTTATGCAAAGTAATCCATAAAATAAAAATCAACAAAATTTCGGGAGAGCCTAATCAATTTTAAACGTAAGCATACATGTTCCAACTAGCTTCTTGACAAGCCTAATATGGTTGATTAGGCCATTATGGATTAAGTAAGAAATAACCTTTATAGATCAAACCAAGGCTTAAAACACTTCACATCAGACCTCAAAATCTCTCCTTGATCATCTAACTCGGCTACATCATGCAAAACACCAAATCACTCTTCAAACCATCATGACTAGGTTTTAGCGTTCTAGACCAAAAGCGGTAGGCACCCTTTGAAGACTTGTTACACCAAATTTATTTACACAACATGCTCAAATATTTTCATGGACATTTATCACATCTCCCAAGGTATCCATAACAATCGGTCTTTCCCCATGAAACCTTCATCTTAGCTTTATACCAAAGCAAATCTTCTCAAAAATAGGGTTTTTGTACCTTACCGAGATGAATTTGGAGCATGCAAATACCACCAAAAGGAGACCTTAATAATTATATACACCCATAAATCATCAATCTATCTTTACCAATTCATTTGGATCCCTTACACTTCATATTTTCTCTATCACTCTAGGTTTAGGGTTTTAGGAGGGTTTTAGACCTACCTAGCTTATTAATGACTATTCATAAAGATTTGATGACCAATTTGTTTCATTATTTTTGAAAATTTATCTTATTTCCATGTCATAACATCCCCTAAAGTCTCGGGACCCCATGTAGAACACACACACGTGTGTGTGAGCATAATAACTTTCCTATCGAGCAATAATTTGCACTTCGAGAGCTCAATAGAGCTTAAAACAACATTTCTTATTTTTCTTCAATGACTTGAACTAAAAATTTTCTCAAAGCACTACAGCAACATCCTTCAACTATCTCAATGCTCATTTATGTATTTTCATACTTGAAACTCTCTAACCATCATGATTTACCCATTATTTCTAGTCTTGTCCTTATTGTTCTTGCTTCAAAGGACCTTGTACTGCATTATACACTTGTTTCATGACCTTATACCCCTTCCACATATGGTATACAAAGTCAAATCACTAATCTCATGCTCACATTGACATACCTTGGCCTTCTTGCTTATACCTTCATGTCATGCATCCAATAGGTCTAGGAGTGGGCCTAGAATGGCTTAATTCAACCCATGACACAAGGAAATTGACTGTTCTTCACTTTACACACCTCAATATACTTGTGACACAGACTTATTAAGTATGCAATACCTCATATATACCTTCAACAACCTTTGGAGCTCATACTCACCTTTTCTTGCCTTTGAACCATGCACACTAAGACAACATGTAACATCTAATTTTTATCTCATTATATATATATAACTTTGTACCACTAATTTAAATACCCATATATTTAAATCCAACATAAACCTTAATGCAATCCATTTCTGATAATTGTCATAAACCATGTGCAACTGCATGAGGGAATAATGAACCTATTCACTCTCCCTCAATGCTTTGTACAAGCCAATACATCAAATGTATCCTTTGGTTTTCCTTTATCAGGATATGATATTTAAGTGAAGATATCTAAGTTTCTACCAAGGTTCCACATATGGATTCCACAGGAATTTCACAGCTTAGAACATAGTGATATCATGACAGTGTAATCCGCAACTTACACTACTTTGCGCAAATTTTTCGTGTCATGTATGCCATGTTCAATTCCATGACAGCACACTTTTCATCAAGAATTTTTCATCTCACCCTAATCACTTATCCAGATTAATAGCTATAAGACTTGTACAAGGTACATTTCTGGATTAACCTTCAAGAAGATGTACCTCTATGTCATTCTATGATTCCTATGGGAAAGTAAGTGTCTCTGTAATGATTCATCTCATTACTAGACCACTTCCCTTCCCATAGCCATCATAAATTGATATCGGGGTGCGTATCCATGAGGTTAAATCTGACTTTGTAACTTTAACAAAGTTTGTACTAAAAGCAATACCTTGCCACAATCCAGTCTCTAGATGAGAAAACTCAGTATAACTACTAAGCAGTGGTATCCAAATAGTGACAAACCGTCACAATAGGGATATGAATGTGTAGCGGATGTAGTGAGTTATCCCACCAAGATCCATGTATTGGAACATGGTATCTTATGGTTTACAAAGTATTAATTAAATTACGACAGGTTAGCCTAGGTCTCACGACACCTTCTCCTTAAATGAGTCGTACCTATGGTCCTATCTTAAGTTGAACCAAGGATATTTAATTTTCCCCAAATTGGATCACTTAACCTATTAAGTCCCATGCAATAATATCCTTAAGCATGGATCGAAATGATCTTGATATTTAAGTACAAAATTACATATTTAATTATGTCTTAAGTTTAATTCTATCAAACAACATTTTCATCATCACAGTTAAGTGACATGCCACTATTTTATTTATATCATCACAGGGAGTCATTTAAACAATGATTTAATAGATCACATGATTTGAGGTAATGTATTCATACATATATTTTAGTAGGCATGTGTCATACCTCCTTCAATTATCAAACACTAAAAATGTTTTCCATCACTTCCGCATAAGCATACCACCTTGATTTATTTACATCTACTGATTAAAAGTAATCATATGTACCTATTTTTATTAGGTCATTCATTATTATCTATGAAAGGTGCTTATATTGCAAGTATACAATTAAGATTCATCATTTAAAAATTAATGTAACCTTATAAGTGTAATCTCTTTCCTTCCCTTAAGGACACAAAATCTTATTCATAAGTTCATAGTAATTCATTATAGTATATCCTTTATGAAGGACATCATATCCCTTCATTGTGATAAAAATTATACTTTAACTACTTTGTGATAAGATTTATCATTCATCCAATTACTCGTTAATTTTATCATGAGTTAATTCACTTAACACAACTTTATATAATTCTTATGTTCAACTTAGCTACTTACTTATAAGCAGTCATATTGTTAGATACTCTTCATGTGAGACACCCTTCACCATTTAGGCACATTTTACAAAAAACATTAGGTGATCTTAATCCATATAGTTCCAACAGTTGAAATATTTCATAAGTTACTTAGGTAATCATTCAATATTAATTTACACAACCATTTAAGTATTTAGCATGTCATTAGCTAATACTCAAGTTTTATATACAACAATTTAAGTTTAACTTAATTTCATTCATAAAGATATATTCAAGCATATAAGTCATGTGGCAATCTATTTTTCTTACACATATGCTTGCCATAACAGTAGCTTACCTACAAACCGCCTCTTTTTATGAAATCATTAAGTAGAGCAAGTTGTTCTAAAGAGTTAGTGTTTATCATGCTCAGTTCATACGAACTAACTCATGCTAACAATTTTGTAGATGGATATTATGAAAGAAGGAAGACGTATAAAGTTTCAATTATTCATTTGATTGAAGAAAGATGAATGGGATAACTGATTATGGTATTTCTAATTGAATTTCTTCTATATAGAAATAAGGAAGGTATTGGCCATTCAATGTAACCTTTTGAAAGGAAAGATGATGTTGAATCCTATTATCATGACTTGACACCTAATCTGGAAAGTAACAAAGTTAGATTATTTGTTATGTCTTATTGATTGAAATGTACTAACTTAAGTAGAGCCAAGATATGAATACTAATATTATAGTCATATAATCCCATATTTATATCCTTGTAACATTAGATTCAAACAATAAGTAAGAAGCATTACTTAATTCAATAATCACTACATGGCACCATCAACTCAAGTAGAAGAGACAAAGTTGCATTTCTAATAATATATCCAAAGTCCACAGGAATCAATAACATAACTTGATCTAATAGTATATTCAAATTGATCCAATAATACCTTCACTAGGTAGAAGCCTTATTCAACATATATCCAAAGTTATATACTCAAATAACTATACGACATAAGGAAAAATATACTTCATAACTCAACATGCAGTCCTATATAATCTTTAATACAACACATCATAATGAGTTAATTATTATTATAGTCAGTCGTAATAAGATCCATATCATAGTAAGACCTAAATCAAATCTTAATCATACTTAAATATTTATAATTCTATCTTTCTTGACCTTTCCACGCATTTTTCACAACTAAATGATCATACAATGTAAGTTTAACATAACTATTACATCCAACAGATTTCCCAATTCAACAGTTACCTCATAATCCAAGTTATGAGTTCTTTAAGCAAGACAAAAGCTTGTATCCAAAGACTAAGGGTCCAACTCTTTAGTCATTCATTAAGGATAGATTTCCTTATAGTTAAGCCATGCACCCCATTACGCTTACCCAATCAAGGTCTTCCTACTAAAGATTAATAGACTTCACATTCGCAAAAGAGACAACTTAGTGGTTCAATAATAAGGATCAAACTCTATAGAGATTTTAGGCTCAAGCCGAGCTTGGAAGACAATATATCTTATAATGTGTACTCCACACATTCAAAGTTTAAGATTAAATCAATTGATAAATCTAATGAGAATGGTCTTTCATACAAGATTTATGATGGATTCATTTCAACCCAAAACCAAATTTACCCAAAGAATCATTTCCATAAAAGATTCCTATTTGTATCTCACAGGAACCGAGATTGGTGGAGAATCATAAAGTAAATAATGAATATCTTACAAACCCAAATGAGCCTATAGCTCCTAGCCAATAAGAACCTCTATATCAAATTCCATCAAAAGAGAACAAGTCTAGCACAAATAACTCCTTCACGTAACTCAAAATAGATAAAATATTATGTCAAAAAGGAAATCCAAACCACGAAGCTAATCCTAAATGACCAAATAGTTACTAGTGCAAGGAAGATATGATTGCAGTCATATAAGTCCAAACTTGTATGGTTGTACTTTTGCATCTAATAAAATTGAGTTCACAACTCAATAAATCAATTAAGACATAACAACAAGTTGGAACTAATTGTTATATGAAGTACATTTTAAAAAGGATTTCAGTCATATAATCCCATGCTTATATGACTGTATTCATGTACCATTTTAATAAAGTTAATATACTTTACAAAAGAAACATGTTATAATTCATAACGCAATATCAACCCATCCATACCACATTTGAGTTCTTCAAAACAGTCAAGTGATTTCCCTCACTTATCCTGAATATCGAGTTACTATAACTTAAGGCCAAATAGGATTAGATGACTCTCAAGCAAGGCTTGGTTCTCAGATCTATAACCAAAAGAAGTCAGAAGAGAATACAACATTGATAATCCAATCACTAGTCATAACATAAGTTCTTTAAAGTTGAACTTAAAACATAATATCAAAGTATATCATCAAAGGAAGATTTCATTATGAAGATACTTTTATTTAAAACTCAGCAAGAACCCCCACCCCCCGTATACAAATATCCAAGATTTGTCACAGTCATACATTTGGAGATCCAACAAATAAATAATTCCAGCATTAATACATTCAGCCAAAGCTACCAGAAGAAGCATTACGACTTCACAGCCATATAAGGAACATGAATTAAATAGTTGATGTTGTATGATCAATCATCCATGATCAATTCCAAGCATTCTTAATAGCTTTACAATTACAGAGGTGTCTCAGCAAGGGAGGTTAAGTACATAGTTCATAGTAATTCTAACGGCACAAGAACCTCAATTGGTTCAGGTACAACTTATTAACAACCAATCTTCAATATTTTGAAGATGTCAATACTGGACTCAAATACACAACCCCCTATAAAACCATTATCTCCAGTCATGGAGTTCATCAAGTATTTTTTTCCACAATTACTCAGAGGGTATAGACTCAATTCCTGAGTCTCAAGAAAATACAAGACATCATTCCAAATAAACAATCGAAAGAAAAATTTGACCAAACTACCGAAGATAGTTTAACCAAAAGAATCAACGCATGAACTGATTAAAATAATAATACTATCAAGAACAAAGAATACTCAGGTAATGAATAAGAGCCAACTACATCCTCGTAACCCATTCACCCAAGTTTGGGACCGTTCCCATCAAAACTTGCGCTGACCCAAAAGGATAGCCTCAGTAACAAGCTTTCAATGCTCCAAAAAGAAATTGCACACAACTTCCAAAAGGGTTACCGCATCACCCAAATGGAAAGACTTAAATAAATCCGACCCCATTTAAACTCCTACATGATACCAGGAACTAGGATAACAACATTATTCCTATAATTATTTAGTTAAAGGCATGCATTTTAAGTCACTAACTCAACATGCATTAGTAATAACATTATGTTATTATATCGAATACCCAAATACAGAAATTCCTTCCAAAACAATAGTTACACAAGCACCTACTTTCAGACATTCATTACATTAAGCAATACTTTCTCTAAACTCGGCAAAGATGGGTATCACTCAGATAATGAAGTTCTCTTGTGTCAAAAGACTCAAAAACCTACTTGTAACAAGCATTCATATTCCAAAAATAACAACACGGTAAAACTATGCCCAGAGCTATTAAATTTACAGTCATAATACACATTCGAGAACCATGAATTAATTATTCCTTAAAATATTCATTCACAGTCAAGCATACAAAAACAGTTATCTTCCAACCCAAGATGCATCAAGATTCAACCAATATTTCCTACTCAACAATATAATAATTGATTATTCGAATATATAAAACCCATATCCAAAGAATGTAAATTCATTCAAGAGCAAATTTCTTCTTGTGAAATAATTAAATTGAGCAAGATATTATAATGAGTTAGAACCCATCATGCATGTGTTTGGGAGCTCTGACTTCCTCTCCTTTTTCTCAACTTCCACAACAACCCAAATCTTAGAATCGAATCCAAACCAAAAATCACTAAGGATCTTCATTCTTATTATTTATAAAGATTGAAACACTTGCAACTCCATATTATCTAACTCCCAGAGTATCACTTATTCAACAGTCACAATCTGCATGTAATGTTTTATGAAAATAATAGCCAAATCAAGACAAACGATTCCTTCAACATGTAGAGCTTTAAAGATCCAAACTCGTCAAACAAATGAACCCAAAAATAACCATTAGTTTCCCAAAACCACTTGGTGCATGCCCCAAGATCGAGGGGTTATTTTTAATGAAATTAATGCATGGAAGAGGTGGTATTAGTTCCAACAAAATTCCCGCCACTGCCTTATTTCATTCAAAACTAGCGATGCTTAATTCTTTTTAAAAAATAGCCTTCCAAATTTATTTTGGTATTCTTGTTACGCCAAGCTTCTACTTGACTATTTCCTCCCCTAAATCGGGTGGCAGTGCATTAAATACTTAATAATAAAGTAATAGTCGGTACTTCGACACAAGTGAAATAAATGTCACCCACCCTTGTCTATTAGGGCCTTATTTAATTGACATAACATAATTTATAGTTTAGAAACAATTTAGGCCCATAAATATAATGCCTAAAATTTCACAACATTAGCTTCCTTGCTCAATTCAAAATATCAATCTTATTTGATCATAGATAGGTCCCTTATACTACATGACCAAAACTTGGCTTGCCTTAGCAATGACCCCCTTATGCTCTATAAGCATATCTTTATTAATATGGTCCAAAACACTTGTTCTACCTTATTCAAACACTAAAGGCCCATGGTGACATTCATTATATCAACATGTTCTTGATACCATATAATCATTCTATTACACCCTTTGACTAAGCATTACCTGAAGATGGCCAAAATTGTCTCTAGTTCGAAAGGAAGGTTTTAATACAACATTATTGCCTTTGTCTATCAAAAAACCAGAGAAGTTAGTATACTCTTATCATTCTACTCATTTCCATAAGAATAACACATATCATCATGTAAAACCTTATCATAATTTCTAGTCCTTACTTCCAGCAAGAAGTAAGTTATCAAGGTCAATATCATGTACAGCTACTAGGAAAAGCACCATGAAATCAAATAGACTTATAGAATATGATCGTAATAATATATCGATCAAGAACATGCCTTGGATCACTAGAATTTGATCCAAGGTATCGCCTTTATTTAAATATAGATACATCAATATAGGGAACATAGTTCATATCAAAACTTAGATAGCTTATCAGATTGATTGTCTATCCATTTGTCCCAAGAGTCCGATTTCTCTTTCCACAAGCTGAAATCTCTCGGTTTATTTCTTAAAACCAGTCAGGTGAATACTCAAAGGTAGTCATAATAAGTGCAACAATGCCATAAGAATATTTAACAATCAAATTTCACATATTTTGATATCATTCCAAAGAAACATGATCTACCGGTTCCTAGGGGTACAACAACTCTTGAATAGAAATCATGTCAACGTTTGCAAACTTCAGTCAAAGAATCAAATTCAAATATCAACATAGCAGTACATTACACAACATTTGATGAAACCAACTTACTTCACTACCAGTCAACCTTCATCACTCTTGATGAATGACACTTCATACTAACTCCTAAACCACCTTGACACCCTTTTTCCATCAATTCCACTTGACATCAATGATAACAATACTAGCACATTATCCAACAATCTCCCCCTTTGTCATCGATGGAAACCACACATGCAAGCACTAAAAATACTTCTAACTTCCTTTTTCTGAGTCCACTCTCCCCCTTTGACATCTACAACAAAGGCTCTATGACAACTTATCATGAACACAAACAACAACAATGCAAAAATAGACTTACTTTCTCCCCCTTGGACTGTACTCTCCATATTGACTTTAACTTATGTTAATGAACAATGATCCTATCTTTAAATCACTCACATAGCTCCCCCTAAAAACATTCATACCACTTTTGTTCTTCACACCTGTTGTAGACAACATTTTGTACATTTACTACTAGGTTACATGTTTCTTCTTCAATCACAACTTTACAAATCTCTCATGACCTCTTGAAATATTTCATACTCTTGATAGGATCCCCTATAATTTATCATCGCCTCTTGAGATAATCAATAAACTCAAAGCATAGATCTCCCCCTACGATTATGCATACCAATTTATCTTCTTAAAAACACTAACACATTGTCTCATTCCTCAATAAAAAATATTTGCATCCCAAACTAAGTCCTTGACCATGCACTCAACTAATATAATCCCTTTAAAAACAACACAACATGATCATACCTTTACACATCACTCCTTACTTAACACTTTTCACAACTTCTTGGAGAAGATTGTTCATTTTCCCTGCTCCCCTTGATATCTTGACCCTTTGATTTCTAGGGTAGGAATCACACCTAAATTTTTCCTTAGGAGCTCAAATGTTACTTTTGGGAGTGGTTTGGTCAAGATGTATGCTATCTCCTCCTTGGTGGACACATGTTCCAATTTAATCCTTTTCTCACTTACTTGATCCCTTAAGAAATGATATATGATTAGAATGTGTTTGGTTTTAGAATGCAACATAGGGTTCTTAGACATGTATAGAAATTTTACTATCACAGTAAGTAGATATGAGTAGGTCCATTACATTCCACCTTATAGTCTTCTAGGGTCTGTCTCATCCACATAACTTGTGCACAACATAATGTTGCTGCTATGTACTCAGATTCACATGTGGAAAGAGCTACTAAAGATTGTTTTTTCTAAACCAAGATACAAGAAACTTTACAACAAATAAGGATCATCCACTATTGATTCTTTTTTCATCAAGGTTTCATGCCCAATCAGCATCAATAAAATATTTCAATTCAAACTTATCACTTCTTGGGTACCATAAACCATACTCTATAGTCCCCTTAAGATATCTAAAAATCCTCTTTATTGCTTGCAAGTGTGTCTCCTTTGGATCCTCTTGAAACCTTCATACAAGACCTATAGCCTGCAAAATTTTAGGTTTAGAAGTAGTGGAATACTTTATAAACTACCAAGAATGGACTGTATTCGTTTAATTCACTTTGGGTGAGTTGAATTCCTTTCTCAATTTGCATCTTGTGACCATAGGTGTCCCAACATGCTTGTATTCCTCTATTTGGAATTTCTTTAGCATCTCCTTTATATACTTTTCTTGAGATATAAATATGCCTTCCTTTGATTGATTGATTTGTAAACCTAGGAAGAATGATAGTTCCCCTAACATGGACATCTAAAATTCCTTCTTCATGACTTATGCAAATTCATGATTCATATGCTCATTGTTCCCTCCAAAGATGATTTCATCTACATAAACTACTACAATCAATAAGTGTCCTCCTTCATTATTGATGTAAAAATTACTATCAGCTACACCTTTCTTGAAACCTTGTTCAGTTAAGTACTTGTCTAGTCTCCCATACCAAGCCTTAGGGGCTTGCTTGAGTCCATAAAGTTACCTTTTTAGCTTGCATACATAGTCTTTCTCATATATCAATAAAAATCCATCATGTTACTCAATGTACACCTCTTCTTATAGATTTCGATTCAAGAAAGTAGATTTAACATCCATTTAGTACACTTTAAAACCTTTATATCCTGCATATGCTAGAAACAGTCTAATGGCTTCCATCTTAGCTATTGGTGAAAAAATTTCATCAAAATAAACTCCATCAACCTATGCATATCATTCATATACAAGTTATATTTTTTTATTGCAACTTCACCATCCTCATTAAGTTTGTTCTTAAACACCCATTTAGTTCCAATGACATTTTTTTTTTAAGTCTGGGTACTAATTCCCAAGTTTTTTTCTTCTCTATTTGATCAAGTTCTTCATTCATATCTTTTATCCAACACTTGTCTTTTCTTTCCTCTTCAACATCTTTGGGCTCAAATTTAGACAAGAGAGCAACATTTTCTTGATTTTGAAGACTTGTCAGCTTCTTCTTCTATATGTTATGTCAACATATTTCTTTCCTATGATTTGAGCTTCTATATGACCTCTTCTTATTTATATTGAGGGGGATTTGGTGTCTTCTCTCTCTTCTTCATCATCTTCTCCTTCTTCTTCAACTTCCTTTACAACCTCTTCTTCTTCTTTAGATTTTGTCACTTATGGTGTTTCTTTTTACTTGGATGTAGATCTCATGTGATAGGATTCATCAAACTTTGGGCTTGCACTTTAGACCTTAGTTTGAAACCTTTTTTTGTAACCCCTATAAGTTTTACTTTTTAAAGAATATCCTAAGAATATGCCCTCATCAAATCTTGAATCAAAATTTCCATATTTTCTTCAATCCTCTTAATGAAGAATTTACTCCCAAAAACTCTAAAATGTTCTACACTTGTAGGTTTCCCTTTCCATAACTCATAGGAGTCTTATCATTATTTACCCTTATCTGACATCTATTAAGAATGTAGACATTTTTACTAATTTTCTCTTTCCAATAACCATCGGGTAATTTGGATTCATTAAGCATGGTCCTAGCCATCTCCTGGACAATCCTATTCTTTCTCTCCACTACACAATTTTGCTTAGGTGTCCTTGCAGTAGAGAATTTCCTCCTAATACCATGAGTCTCACAAAGGTCATCAAATAGATCAGACCAAAACTCACCTCCTCTATTTTATTCTTCCATTCTTCTCATTCTCAACAAGTGCCTTGAAAGCCTTGAATCTATCAAGTTCTTTTGATTTATCCTTCAAAAATGCAACCCAAGTGAATCTAGTATAGTCATCTATTAGCAACATAAAATAATACTCACCAGTCATGCTTTCAGTCCTCATAGGTCCATAGAGATCTGTGTGAATCAGTTACAAAGGCCTTGAGGTAGAATAGTGTTCTTTGGACTTGAAATTTCTCCTTGTTTGCTTCCCATGTAAACATGTTTTGCATAAAGTGTCTTTTGGTTTACTGATCTTTGGCATGTTCCTCACACATTCCTTGGAGCTTATCTTGACTATATTTTCAAAGTTCAAATGTCTTAGTCTTCTATGCCACACAATAATTTTCATCTAACTTTCTTATGAGACACTTCTCCTTTTTGATCTCCTTCAATATGTACATGTTGTTTTCTGTCCTTTTAGCTTTTCCTACAAGCTTACCTGATTCCTTTCTCATGATTTTGCACTCTTTTTCATCAAAAGTTAGGGTGTACCCTTTCTTACACATTTGACTTATGTTGATAGAATTATGTTTCACCCTCAACATACAAGACATTCTTAGTTATATTTTTTCCATTGTCTAAACTTAATGTGCCTCTTCTTACAATATTTATAGTTGTGTTGTCTCTAAATATAACTGATCCTGATGCATTTTATCTTAATGAAATGAACTTAATTTTGTCACCAATCATGTGACTAGAACACCCACTATCAATATACCATATCAGGTCTTCATCTTGAGTATGGAAATTAGTTTGAGCAATTTGACATTCTTCATCTTTTTCCCTTTGTTCTACAAGGCCTAACACCATAGCATGTTCCTCCTTATCTTATTTTTCAACTTCATAACTCTTCAAAGAAGATGTAGATGGAGATAGAGGGGATGAAGTGCATACATCAAGGATGGAATCCCATATGTCAAAACCCAAGGGTTTTAAGCATGCTCTCATTCTAACCAGAGGTAAACCTTCACCTTGAACTAGACTTCCTGTCATACATGTGCTTCAATGATCTCCTTCAAGTTGTTAAACTTGCTTCACAAGGACCTTTCTCTGATACCAATTGTTGGAAGCACAATGGTGGAGAGGGGGTGAATCAATCTTCTTAAATTTTCAAATCAATCAACCATGCTCATATGTGAACTATTAAGCATTAGGAACAAGAAACAATGCATACACCATTAACCATAAGATAAACTAAGAAAACAACTACACAATAACACAAATATAAATGGAAAACCCTCAAGGGGAAGAAAACCCACTGAAAATTTTGAATATATTACTCAATTCAAAATAATTTCATGAATATTACACATCACACAAGATTTCTTTAGTGAATCACCCACTTCACAAGGAGCACCAACCCCTATTTAGTATAGAACCCACTATACAAGGAGGATACAACCCCCAAGATGATCAAGCACCCACTCAACCACCTAATGATGAAGACCACTTGACCTTGTTGCTAAAACAACTGATTGTGATCACTGATTTAGCTCATACACCTCAAAACCTTCTCAAAACACACCTTCTTCTTTGCTCATCCATGCACCATATAGTGTTGATTAGGTCTAATGACCTTGTTATCCTTATTCTCTTATCTCCTCACCTCTTCATTCTCTTTGTTTCTCTAGCCTAGATCTCTCTAATTTCTGCCCTTATCTCCTTTATCTCACTCAATTCTCTATACACTCCACTAGTTCAAAATGAGCAAATACAATGCACTTTTATACATGACTCTAGCTTACACAACCATATAGGTCGGCCAAGACCAATAAGGTCATTCATACCAACATGAAAACACATATACACAACCATATAAATCACCTCAAGAGACTTTAAAGTTCGAAAAGAGCTTAAACAAGCCACACTTGCTCTTAAGGCCTAAAAACAAGCATTCACCTTCAATGATCATTTTTTAAATTTTAGGGAACAATACATCATAAGCATTACTCATACATATTTGGAAACACCTGCTACATCTCTAATAAATATTTTTCATGCACAAGAACCTCTTAACCAACCACCTCCATCATTAAACACACCAACATGAAAGTTCACCCCAACTAGGTCTCATGCACCCAATTTTCACTCCACAAGACCGAGAAACTTCACATAGAAAAAAAATTCACCATGACACAAGTGAAACATAAATGGAAATATATGAATGTCTACTAACTGAAACAACTCACTTCAACCTCCAAAACAGGACACAAGGCACTCAAACAACTTCATCTCCAAAATTGTTCAATCTTCTGCTACAAGGATTCAAGAACCAGCTTGACCTAATCAACCTCTAACACCTTCATCCTCACTTCCAAGCTCTGCAATAAATTGGACCACTTCAAGGACATCCTAAAACATATCTCCAATATTTCACAACCATAGGTCATATGGATAAAACCTCATAAGCATACATGTTCCAACTAGCTTCTTGACAAGCCTAATAGGGTTGATTAGGCCATTAGGTCTTAAGCAATAAATCACCTTTCCATATCAAATCAATATTTCAAGCACATAATATCACATATCTACAAGCTCTCCATGGTCATCTAGCTACATCATGCAAAACACCAAATCACTCTTCAAGCCATCATGACTAGGTTTTAGCCTTTTAGGCCAAAAGCAAGAGGCACCCTTTAAAGACTTGTTACACCAAATTTATTTACACAACCTAATCGGACATTCTCATGGCCATTTATAAAATCTCCCAAGGTATCGGGAACAATTATTCTTTCACCATGAAACCTTCATCTCATCTTTGTACCAATAAATCTTCTCAAAACTAGGGTTTTATGTATCTTACCTAGGCTAACCTAGAGCATGAAAATACAACCAAAAGGATCCCCGGAGAATCCTCTACACCTCTAAATCATCAATCTAGATTTCCCAAGTTATTTGGATCCCTTACACTTCATCTTTTTCTATCTCTCTAGGTCTAGGGTTTTAGGAGGGTTTTAGGCCTACCTATCTTGTTAATTTGTTCATAAATATTTGACGACAAAATTGCTTCATTATTTTTTACAAAATGATCCATGTCTTAACATCCCCAAAGTCTCGGGACCCCGTGCAGAACACACACGTGTGGGTGAGCATAATAACTTGCCTATCGAACATGGATTTTCACTTCCGAGAGCTCAAGAGCTTAAAAGAACATTTCTTTTTTTATTCAATTCCTTGACCTAAAAAATTTATCAAAGCACTACAACGACCTCCTTCAACTATCCTAATGCTCATTTATGTTTGCACACACTTGAAACTCTCTAACCACCATGACTTACCCATGCTTTCTAGTCTTGTCCTCATTCTTATTTCTTCAAAGGACCTTGTACTTGCATTATACACATGTTTCATGACCTTAGACCCCTTCCACATAGGTTATACAATGTCAAATCACTCCTCTCATGCTCACATTGACTTACCTTGGCCTTCTTGCTTTATACCTTCATGTCATGCATCCACTAGGTTTAGGACTAGGCCTATAATGACTTGATTCAACCCATAACACAAGGAAAGTGGCATGTTCTTCACCTTGCAGACCTCAATCTACCTAATTCATAGCTTACTAAGCATGCAAGACCCTATACATACATGTTGTCACTCGGATCATGCACTCACTAGATCGTTAGATGATCTAGTGCAACATGGGAACATACCCAAGGTGTGGGACCTTGGATCCTTGGGATGAACCTCCGGAGAAGTTTGGCTTCCTGCTAAACTATGTGCATCTAATGAAAGACCAAGCTGCAAAACCTATGATAGTGAAAATAAGTTGTAACTATTCAACTCTTTACGAGAAAAGGGGGAGAGCTGAAATGAATAAAAATTGTGATGCACCAATAGTTAAGGAACATACTGATTAGTTTATACGAGCACAAAATACCACGAAGGATAATGAAATGCACAACTCCCTTACTTCTTCTTGACATGAGTACTTTATATGAAATATAGAAACTTAAACGATAATAGAAGGGATTTATATGCAATTCCAAAACTATCACAGTACAATTTTTGTTTTTCACAACATGCAACCTATTAAGAGAAGAATAAACTTAATATGAAGGTAAGAATGGATCATGCAAGTACTAGGAAAGAAAGATTCACAAGTAGAACATTCACCATCAATATACACAACACATAAAGTAGAAGAAGGCTAAATATCAATTCTGCATAGATAATATTAAGGCTCAAGCATGTATACAAGTACTCAAAAGCGTTGAGCCTCCTTATATAATCGATCAAAATTCCTTGAATACATAATGCATTATCCTATTTATAGATTGAGAAGGTTGAGCAATTTTAGCTACTCTTCTTTACATTCCAAAAATAGGATACATTTACATTCATGAAAAAGACTCCCACACAAATAGCCGGTAGGAATGAAACTTTGAATGGGTCAAACCTGTAACTTGAACGATGGATATTACTAGAGAATGTAAAAAATGGCAGCCAAAACCTCGGTTAGACTAGCACCACCCTTTCCTTACACACAATCTGAATCTAAATCCTCCATCTTCCTCTCTAGCTTGTTTAGTTTGATAATCAATAAATCTCTTGATGATTTCTTGTACTTCCTTTTCATCTAGTCTACATGCATAGCAATTCAGGGAACTCTGCAGAGTTAGTTATTTGTCTTAGCTTCCCAAGAAACTTCTTGAATCGATTCATGATTTTTGGAGTTGGATCAAGAATTTCTAACATGTCACTATATTTTTAATATATTTAAGGCCAAAGGATTGTGTCACTACTAGTATATTATTCAACCAATCCCTAGAAATTTGCAACAATGTATTCCACTGGAAGTACATTAAAATTCGCATCTTGGAACCTACAATGGATCTTGTCAAATCATTTGAGATATCATCAAGGCCATCGATACCTTCATTTCTTTCCTTGGTTAACTTTGGCATTGCCTCCTTTAGCATCTGGATACGAGAATTATATGGACTCATTGTATTGAAACAATGTTGAAGAGTCATAAATGATCCTTTCTCCGAGGAGTAGATCAGATTTGACACTTTATACTTCTTTCCAGGCTTCCAAAGTCGAGTTCTAGATTATCACACTCTTCTCTCAAGATACCATACATTTTAGTCACCATGTCCTTCTCTGGCTTGAGCTCATTGTATAAAGTTATGGCATCCTCAATCACCTATTTTCCTTCTTGGATATGACTCTTGATCCAAGCCCTAACTACTCACCCTTGTTGTCTAATTTTCTCAACTGTAGAGAAATAAGTATCATCAAAGCTTGTGGATATTGCAAGAGCATTGAATGGGTCGATTGTGTGATTTTATGGAGGATGGATTTCAATTGTTCCACCTTACTCTTCAGCCCATCTTTAGTGACCTTATCCTTATCAAAATTTTCCTGAAGGTTTCCGAGAGAAATTTGAACATCTTGCTTGGCACCTTCATGAGTGGCCTTTCCTAGAGAGAACCTAGAAATTTGATAATATGCTGCCATGATATCTTCTTTTGATTTATTAGTAGTTGGGGTCTCGATCTCAACGAATCTCTCCCCTATCTAGTCGACTAATAGGTGAGAAATAATCCTTGGTCTCTTTACCTAGCCTGTAGGGAGTCGATTTAAGGTGTTGAGATCGAAATCATCCCCAATAGGTATCTTCTTCTTCTTCTTGGAGTTTGTCTACTCAACCATGAGGAGTAGAAGAAGAAGAAATCAATTGTTCAGAGGATGACAAAGGTAAAGATATCATGGTGGTAGAATGAATGGGTGATGAAAGGGAAGTTGTTGTAATAGTCATAAGTGGTAACGAAGGGGTGACAAGTGGGGAAGGGATGGAGAAAATGGCTGCATGAATGGACGAAATGGGAAGAGTGATGGGAGAGGAAGTGGGAAGAGATTGTCGAGAAAGAGGATTCCCTAGAGGAGAACTCAAAACAAGACCATCCCAGATGAGAGGGAAGGAGAAGAGGAAAAGTCTTAAGCCATGGTAGGAGATGAAGTAGTGAAAGTGGGAGGAGGAAATGGGAGAAGAGGAAATGGAAGATGTGAGAGTTGGAGGAGATGGAGGAGATGGAGGAACCAAAAATGAGGAAGGAGGAGGAGGTGGAAGAGGTGATTGTGGAACTCGTGTGGTGGGCGATGGGGAAACACTCATATCAATTATTCATGTGGAAGGAATAGAAGAAGAAGAACCAAACCTCCTGCACACAATTTTGATTGTACGAGGCTTAGGAGTGATCTTTTCTTATTTTGTAGTAGTGGGATGGCCCACCACTTGTTTGTACTTGAGTTGTGATAGTGGAAGCTTATTCTAACACCTTTGGTGGAATTCCCAAAGAAGACAACCATTGGTGGGTACAGTTGAGAATATTCCTTACTCCCTAGAGCTAGTACTTTCTGAAGCAATCAATTGATAAAAGGAAGCAGTTGATATTTCACGTTCATTTGTGTGTAGATAGGGTCTAAAACTTATCCATCATCATGGAGGCCCTCAAGTACATCTATGATTCTATACTTGGCTACCTCTTCTAGAGTTATCCTATAATAGTCCCTTTCGCGTACCACTTCCTCATCTTTGCAATTGATCCAAATATCTTCCAATTGTGGTATGTGGACACCAGTTGGTCCAATTCCACCAACCACACCCCAATAATCAAATATAACTCATGGGTGATAGGTTTTTATTTTCATTTGCTACATCTCACCCTTGACATTTTTAGCTTTATATGATGATGCACATATGTATTGACCCAAAGTCACTGGAAACTGAACTCCTTCTTTGTGCCTGTTTTGTTGAATCTAGTGAAGGTGGAGTAGTTGTTGAACCAATTCCATTAACACCCATTTTTCCATGGAAAACATTGGTAATTTGTAGGGAGCACCTGAAAATCCTACCACTTTGAGATATGTAAAAATTTGGGAGTTGTAACATCCCCAAATCCTAACAATGTTCCATGTGTTATCTAGATTCTTCTATTATAAAGTTATTTATCAAAGATACATATGAGGGAAAAGAAAAATGCAACATTTACTCTCCTGAAGTTCCTTGATTCTTCTTTCATTTTCATCTGAGGATAGAAATCGTAAATCTATGATGCATTTCTTACCGAGATGGATGTCGATCCCAGATAGTTTACTCATTCTTTTCATTGCATACAAAAGATAAGAGGTCATATAGAATTTTCCTATAGTTTGAACTTCTATCATCTGAGTGTGTATGGCATCACTATGTGTTTCGCCCATCGAATGAGATCATAAGTTTTGTGAATAATGGAAATATACAAATACATCCATTCTTGAAAATATTTTGAAGAAGGGAGTCTTATCACTCTGCTCAACAATGTGATTATATCATTTACTTCCTATATGAAATCTGAGCAAGGAATGGTCTTTGGAAATCTAGTCACTATTGGCCTAGGCTTTTCTAGATAGATTTTGTTAAGGACCTTAATGCAAGCATCAGAGTTTCCTTTACAAAGTGAAGAGAAGAACTATGAGAGATTGAATCATAGCCCTCGACATTAGGAAGTTTAAGAAAATCCTCGAAGTAATCAGTATCTAATTTTATTATAATTGTCTCGTTTTTATATTTTCACCGTCCGGAATCAATCATAGTGTGTTGTTATTGTGAGTACAAACTCTGGACATTTCATCGAAGGTGGAGAAGTAGCATCTAAGGCAATTCCACTATCATAAATACTCTTGATTCAATTAGTCTCGAATGAGGCCCTAACTCTATCCCAAAATTCTTGCAAGTCTATGTGGCCAAGGTCGTGTCTCCAATATTTTCGAGGTCCGATGTGATACTTGAAGGGGGAGACACCCCTTGGAAACTATACTTCATTTTCCCTTTACCCTTTGATGATGACTCAAACATTTGCTTCAGAAAGATTCCCTGAAATCTCTATGAAAGTCTCTAAAATTGAGGGCGGAAGTAGAACCTTGAAAAGCAGCTATGAACCTCCAAAATGCATAGGGGAAGTCGGGCTTATTTTGTAGCTCAACTGAACTTCCAATTTGGTCAATGGCAGAAGTTGACCTTTGTTTTACAAGCCTCAACTTTTGATCAAGTGAAGACCTACTTTCTGCAAGTCTCAATACCCAAAATGGACTCGGCGTAAGTTAAAATATGTTTTACAACTCCAAAATTTTGATAAGGTCTTGGCAGAAGTCATTGTTTGTTTTTTAACCCCCAACTTTCAATTTGTTGGTTGGCAATTGAAATTTTCTCCGTTTTGTGTAGCAAATCAAGGTTTGAAGCCTAAACTTCACAAAATTCACAAGTGAAGAAAAAGGAACAACAAAGACATTAAACCAAAAATACAAGGAGAGAAACCCTAAAAACAAACCTAACAAGAACACCCATCATGCCTGATAAAAGATGGAAAAAATGCCTCAAAATAACATAAATCCTTGCAAAAACCCTAAAAACACTAAAACTTACCAAATATAAGATGGGTTGGAGAGAAAACGTGAAATTCACCCAAAAACGTGCGAGGGTATGGTCAAAAGTTGAGGGGTATTAGCAAGTTGGCATACAAAAATTTCATATGAAAATGACATGTAAAATTTGACCTCAAATAGAAAAGGAGAATTAATTACTACGTAGGTGACACGTGTGGGTTGGTGGTAATTAATGCGCTAACTCGGTGTCGGAACTCGACTCCCCTTTTGCAACTCTGTCGATTTCGGGTTTTGGAAATCATTCTACAAATTACATGTAATTTGTAAACTAAACCTGAAACACGAAATGGTATATTTGCTTTGTAGTTTGGGTTTGAAGTCAACTTGCAATTTGTATGCAAATTGCAAATCGAAAACCAAAACCGAAATGCATTTGCCAAGTCGAGTCGGGTTTTGGAATTCGGTTACAACTTTACATATGAAGTTTCAATTGGATTACAAACCCAAAATACACATGGAGTTCGGGTTTGGGTTTGAAGTCAATTTACATATTACATGCAGATTGTTATTCGATCCCCGACACCCGAAAAGGTCTATTCTCATTGTATTTTAGGTTTCAGGTTTTGAGAAGCAATTTGCATGTAAATTGTAAATTGATTCTGAAACCCAAAACCCAAAATAAAAATAAAATGTTGACACTTAGGCAATTTTTCGTTTTTGCAAAAGATAACATTTTCGGTAAAAAAGGGAAAATTTTGCAAGGAATTATTTTGAAAAGAAGGAAAATTGGCAAGGTGACTTGAAAAGTCAACAATACCTTCAACAACCTCTAGAGCTCATACTCACCTCTATTTGCACTAAACCATACACACTAAGACAACATCTCATGACACCAACTTACTTCACTACCAATCAACCTTCATCATTATTGATGAATGACACCTCATCTGACTCCTAAACCACCTTGACACCCTTTGACATCAATGCCACTTGACATCAATGAAAACAATAATGACACGTTTTCCAACATCATGAAAGTGAAGAAGCATAATAGCTAGCAAATCGTTGAATGTGAGGCAACTAGAATGGAGAGATTGTGTTATCCACTATGATAAGTGGGTAGAGAACGCAAGTGAAGACAAAGCATGATGATTGGCGAGATGACACCAAGGAAGGGAGATGTGTCAAACGTGGCAGTCATGAATAAGCTCAAGGAAATGATGGAGGAGCTTCATGCACTCCGAGAGGTGTGGAGACGACTGGAGTGCATAGAAGAAAACCTCCTAAAGAAGAAAGGTTATGAGACCAGAGGTGGTGAGGAGGTGAGGAAAGTGAAGGACTCGACAAAGAATTGAAGGTACAATGAAAATAACATGTAGTGAGTGTTAAAAGAGCACCTAAGGAGAAGACGCGTGTATGGAGGCACAACCAAAGATTGCACATGAGAAGCACATAGAAAACAAGAACCCAACGTGGGAGCACCACCAAGAGAAGAGGGTTCGGATGTGAGAGTACCACAAAAAGGCATGCAAGGAGGACACACCAGAGCATGCAGAGCATGTGAGAGTATCATCTAGCAAAGGAATTTCTTTGAGGAGGAGATGGTTCTTTGAAGACCATGAGCGCACAAAGGTATGCGCATAACCGCGAAGGAGGTCATAACGATCCAAGATAAACGGAAGGAAGAAAGTGCGCGCAAGAAGGGGATGTGTGCGAGAATACATAGGATATGTGTGGAAGAGCATTTGAGAGGAACAGAAGTGGGGCATGTCGCAGAGCACAAAGGAAGAGACCCCAACAACAAGAAGAGGTGCGAACATGTTGTGTAGAAGAAAAGACTCCAAGAGGAGTAGAGGAGCGTGAAGGTGAATATACGTGCAACAATGGGAAAAACTTTGAAGAAGAAACCAAAAATCTAGAAATATTGCTAGAGTGCACAAGAAAAAGGGTGTACTGGTTAGGATGTCTAGGGTGATCTCGAGAGGAGGTGTACACAAAGGCGCACGGGAGAAGAGGAGAGCACAAATCAAAGGGAGTGTGACAACAGCTCGAGAAATTTTAGGCGAAGATGAAGGAAGAAAATGGGATCAAGAGAGGCCAGAACAGGCGACCTAGAAGAAGTTGCCCAAGGCAAAAATACAAAGCAACTAAGGGAGATAGTTGTTAGAGTGTGCGTGGAAAGGGGCGCACAAGGAGGAGAAGATGTCGAAAGAGATCTCAATGTGGAGCACCACAAAGAAGCTCCGAAGATATGTTCATAGGGAGTGCAAGAAGACGTGACAAGAAGAAATTGCCACAACAATGAGGACAACACAAAGGTTGTCATCCGAAGCCTCGTCTAATAAAGCCTACGATGCGAGGAGAAGGAGAATTCCTCAAGAATTCTTCGAGCAAGAAAGGTGCGGAGGCGCATAAGAGTTGCGTCGAGAGACGTGCAAAGGGATGTTTGCACAAGGATTCATGACAAAAGAGTGACCAAGGAGTAGAGAAGAGGTGTGGAGTCAAAGCGCATTGAAGAGGCCCAAGGGAAAAAGGTGGAGATGAGAAGCAACAAACAAGGAAAGGAAGCTTGAAAGATAAGATTTGTAACAGGAAGGTGACCACAAGAGGGGGAGGAGAAGATGGCGGAAGAGCCACGAGGAGAAAGAAGAAAGAAGTTGCCTCATAGTCAACGAGAGGTAACGCATGTAGAGGGACATGCTGGAGAGGATGAGTGCAATAGAAAATTGCGTGAGGAGTTGTCCCGAGGACAATCCAAAAGTAGGAGGCTCAAAGAAGAAGCAGCCTTGTAGAGAAAAGAAGGAGACAAAGCAAGCGGGGATTTGTAGAGAAGAAGAGCAAGCAAAAACTCGCTAAGGAGCGGAAGAAGGATCCACCGGAGAAGAGAGGATCGCGGGCGGAGAACGCACTCCCAGAAAATGTGAGGCAACACAAGAAAGTCACCAAGTAGTGGCTAAGGACCGGAGGAACATCCAAAAGAAGCACAAGAAAAGGAGGATGGATCGATGGTTGAAGGAGTCGGGACTATCTGTGGATATAGTCCAAAGAGTGATGCTATCACTTGCCATAACCGCTAAGGAGGACCTCAAGTTCAAAATACCCCGGATGTTTGATGCGAGGACATCTAGGACCCAAGCAAACCTGCACAAATGGAGGAAGCACAAGAGAATTGGGGAACACGCAAAAGAATAAAATGAGAGTGCACGAAGGATGCGCACGTAATGAAGCACAGGAGGAACTGCCGAGAAGAAAGAGGGAGAAGGTTGCGAGAAGCGGTAGAGATTGAAGAAGTGGCCAGTAGCCACAAAAGAAGTGTGGAAGCACAAAGAAATGCACAACAAAGAAAGAGTTGCCAAGAATGGAGACTAGTAGAACGTCAATCGTGAGGAAACTACTCGGGAGAAAAAAGTGTGCATGGAGATGTGCGTCAGGAAAAAGAGTTGTCAAAAAGAATGACAGATAGTCATGGCAACAAACGACGAGAAGGAAGAAGGAAGACTGGTAGAATGCCGACCGTGAGGCAACTAGTCAAGAGAAGAGAGAATGGTCATGAGAAGTAGGCCAAAATCAAGGAAGGTCGCCAATGAAAATGACAAGGACAGAAGGATAAGTGCCCTAAAGCCACAAAACATAGACGCGTGTGCGGGAGAATTGCGGATAGGTCAAGGGTGGCACATGAGAACATGTGTGTGGGATAGAAAGAAGGCCAAAGAGGTTGGCCATGAGAAGATATAGACACGCAAAAAAACACAACAAGAAGCGACCAACATGAGGAAGCACAATTGGGAGAAGTGTAGAAGAATGAAGACGGGGAGCGAAGCAGACAACCCGAAGGCATGGGGCATCAAGAGTGGGAAGGAGAGCGCATAGAGAAGAAGGGCGCAAGTAGTTCTTCGTGGTGGCAACTAAGCAAAGGATGCACAAGAATGTGCGTAAGAACATGTGCCTGGGAGCTAAAGGGGCCAAAATGTGCAAGGAGGCACTAACACAGAAGGCACAAAAGAATAAAGGGAGCATGTAGAAGTTTTGGAGAAGAGAAAACCATCAAGCGCGAAGAATGAGGCCCAAGAAGATAAGGACGCAAAGACAACTTGCAAAGAAAAGGATGGACAAAATGGATCTGCATGGTCACGTGGTTGATGGTGACCGGATGATGGAACGACCGATAAGGAGGATCCAACCACTAGATAATGTGGTGCAAAAGGATTGGGCGAAGAAGATTATGCGAGATAAGCTCATTAAAGAGCCCAATTCAAATTTAAGTCCAAGCGAGAGAATAGAGGAAACCAACTCGAGGAGAGAGAAGCAGAAAGATAGGAGTGCACACTATAAATAGAAGAGGAGACACCCCACTTGGAGGTTGTTGTCATTAGGATCGTTGTTGTTGTGGAGGTTAGAAGGGTGGTTATTAAAAGGTCATGTGAAGGGGGTAAAGTTGGTCAACCAAGGGTTGATAGATGATAGTCAACCACAGGGCCGAATAGAGAGATCAGGATCGGCCATAGGGCGAAGAGAGAAAAGTAAGTTTGGCTAGCCCTAGGAGGCGCCAATAGCTGCAAATCCCATAGGGTAAACATTGTAGATGTCATATTGCTCTTTGACATAATAGAAGAAACATAAACTGATTTTTCCAGGTTGTGTTTACTCAAGAAACAACAGCTCGGGAATTACTTGGTGGAGTCTTTGATCAACGTGGCACACACAAAGAATAGGAGAGGCTCCCAATACTTGGTGTGTGGAAGAACATGAGAGACTTTCAAACACCTCGTGCACGAGACTTTGTGTGATGGCATCAAAGATGACGGAAATCTCATACTTTTAATTGGCAAGCAACAGCACAGAGGATAAGGGATTTTGAGAGATTAATGTGATGACAATAGTTCGTGAGAATAGCATGGCATGACAAGGAACAAGTTTGAAAAATTATCGCAATGCTAACAAGGGATGGGGAGACAATGAAGAGGAGTTAAACGTGGAACATATTACATGTCCCACCAGAAATGGGAGTTTTTAGGGCTTGCACGCCAAGGCCGGACTTAAAGGTGTTTTCATGAAAGCCAATGTGATTAGTGACCGAGAGTTGGTGAAGGGCAATGCCTCGCTAGTATAAATACCCTTCTAATGATTTGTATTAAGAAATAGTGAGTGTGTGTGGAAGATTGATGAGTGCATATTAATTGATCATTGTTGAGTACTTGTACTTAATGACCGTTAATTACTTTTTGTTGATGTTGTCCCTTTTGGTGAATGTGTTCTCTAGCATTAAGTGATTGACATGTGTATGTCTAAGCTATCATGAGGCAACCAAAACCAACGGGAATCGGCCTTCTCTTGCACCTCAAGTGAGCACACAAGGCAGCCTTATGTGATATGTCGACGCAAGGGTGTTGTTTATATAGGGTGCACATTACGACATCTTGAGCTTGCGTGTGCAACCTTGAGAGTGGGGATTAGGGTAAAATAGAGCAACAAGAGCTCCATCTACCATTTAACAATTGCAACATGAAGCCAACTAATTAATAATCTAACTTTTGAGTCGCATATTTGTTCGGTGTAATGATACATCATCATAAAAAGAGAGATATGTGAGTTGTAAGAAGAGATGCGATAAATATAAGAGATAATTGTATAATGAGTTGAGAAAGTATAAAGTTTTATATGACATGGATGTCAATATGTTATAAGGTACATTACCACTTTTGCTAAACCAGCAAATGGCTTCTCTACTTGAGGACACCCTTTATGTTGGTATAGAATTTGAATTTTTAGTTTCATACCGAGACATAAATTACATTTAGACCAAGGTAGAAAATGATAAATTCCCTGTTCAAGTGCAATTATGATAAGGAAAAATTGATGTTAAAAGTATCAATCTAATTTGAATTAATTAAATTTGTAAATAATATTGAATAGATTATAAGACATTTTAAAAATATAGATATGTTAGCTCAATGGCAATGCTCTTGCTAGTCTTTAAAGGATGGCAATTTAAATTTTGAACCGGTCAATGCTTTGCTTGTGAACTTTCTTGGAGTCTATTTAAATATACACTCCACGAATCGCAAAAAACAACTAAGTCAAAAGTTAGCAAATAATACATTTTCACATACTGCAACCTTCAACTTCATATGAAGAAAGTTGGAAGTTAGAACATCGACACAAGTTTTAATGCCTTTGTTTGTTTTCAATTTGGAGCATCTAATATAACCTGTTATATCGGGGTTTTTTATCATATATGGTAAGAACATGGATTATGGCTCCAAGGGGCCTTGCAACAAATGCATCATGAACATGAACAAAAAGAACAAAACAGAAACATCTTTGCCCAAAAAAAGGTTAAACAAACTTAACCCAAACCACAACCCGTAACAAGATACACTTTGCTAACACCCACCAAAAAGAGAACGAACAGTCCCAAGCCGACAAAAACAGAGAGAGAAACCCTCCCAAGCAAAAAACAAAAAGTCTCCCAACAAATAAGTGCCAAAAGCTTAGAAATCCTTAAAGTGTGTGGCCTTCAAGTGTTTGTTCGAGCTAGTGTGGTGAACATTTTGACCTTTCTATTTGACAACCTGGTCGGCTAGGGTATGAGTATCGTCCTTCATCCTCTCCTCCTCGTCAAAGCTACTAAGACACAACTTTAACCTGTGGTTCTTGCGACCTTGTTCTAGCTTGTCCAACCTCCCCTGCATAACCATAACCATATTCTTTAACCCAGTAAGCTCATCTCTAAAAGTATTTTGAAAATTACAGATTCTCTTGGAAGCCTCAATACAATTCTTCACACTATCCCTCAAATCGGTCCCGCCTCGCCAAGAGAGTCAACATCTTTTTCCACCCGCCGAACCCGTAGAGTAATTTTGTCAAGAGTCGGACCCCAATCAGGTCCCAACCTATCTTTGCCTTTGGAAGAATTCACATTCATGCCAGACACAGTAACCGCAACCACTTTACAGTCCTTCCCTTCCCTGTGAGTGTCGCTCTTCTTCTTACACAACCTATTCATGCATTCGGCCAAGGTACGGTTGTCATCTGAGTCATCCAAGTTGGGTTTCATGTCCTTGGCCAAGATTGGCTTGCCATTTTGTAGGGAAGCAAAATGAGGCCGGAGTGCAAGGGGGTCTTCACCTTACCTTGCTTGAAATCCTTAATAGACGCCGAAAGAGACATCAAAAGATAAAAAGGTAGACTCATGGCGACATTGTGGCAAAACATATTGAGCATGGATAAATGATGAGTATAAATTTTCCTATATTTTCCCTCAAGGGTAATATACCTCATCAGATGCAAACAAATTGTATTCCAAATGCTCGCAATGCAGTAACGAGCAATACCATCCACCAAAAAGTAACTTTTTCATTACCTGTGAAAAAGGTTTGGATTTCATGATTTCGCCGGGTCCTATCTTTAAAGGTCTTTAATTTCATTTCCATCCCTGACAACGAAGCAATTGAGAGTTCAGAGACCTGGATTTATATACCCTGCACAGCCACTTTCCTATTGTCCCAAGCTCGGGCAAAATCCAAGGCGAGAAAAGGATCCGACCCAGTGAGCCTAGAAATGTAATTTTAAAGCCCCCTTTCTTGAGGATTCGCCACAGCGAAGGATTATCCTTCAAAGCTCCATAGGATGAAGGTTCAAAGCAAAGTCTGCCGCCTCCTGTTATATCGGGGGCATCAATGCAAATCAACCAATTTAACCTCAATGCAGTTGATTGGCATGGATCATAGAGATAGGATTGAGCCCATAAATTCAATTGAGGATTTGAACATTTTGAATAAGGCAATGGCACAAATGCACTAGGACCAAGATGCAAGGGCTTCCAGCTCTTATTTTGTAGTCTTGTAGTTCAATATTTCTGTTGTCTAGAGTGGGCAAATACTTGATTCTGACATAGGAATTTGAAGATCAATACAATGTTTATAAAATTTTGGGATTGGTGTTTGATGGTATTGAAAGTTATTATCCTTTCATTATAGCTGTTATAATTTTCATATTTCATGAGTGTTTGATGTGTATGAACTATCATCAGCATGACATAACAAATTGAGTTTTTGCTTGCTAATTCAATGAATTTATCTTGATTTTTGGTCTCATTTTTGCCATGTTTTGAACCAGTTTAATTGAAAAACACTTCCACTCTGCCCATGCTGTGCCATTGTCACGCTGATAGGCTTACAATATCCTTGGAATCCATGCACTCCAAAAATCCCTACTCTTTAAGGTTTTCCTACGCAAACATGGTTAGGGTTGGAGTCAAATACTATATAGTGCAACTAAGAAGGCAAATACATAGATGTTAAGTTTTAACTCATCAATAAACCACGAATTATATTGGATTTATTTTTAATAAACTTAGGACATGGTAAGAAAAACAAATTTCCAGACAGTGCTGCCTAGAATACAATTGATGCATTGAGGTTCCCAACACATGTTTGTAGAGGGGATCTTTTTACCAGAAATACAAATAAAATTGTCGGCTACAAAAAGGTTGCTACTAAGAGACTGCCCACACATCTATGTCGAGATAAATCTAGATTTGCCAAAAGGACATCTACAAATGCAGCAAACATTCAATTGCTTATTGGAGAAACAGTGATGACTGTACATTACAGCTTCCCCGTCATCTACTGATTTCTTGTGTCAAACAATAAAGTCTACAAAATATTGACCGGCAGAGTTGGCCATGGGTTGCTACAACACATGGTAGTTGCTGCTACAGATTTATAAGGTATAGAAAAGTTCAAATGTTTTCTTGGAAATGGGAAAACATAAAATAATTGAATGCCAAAGATACAGGTCCAAGTAATACTAGATGTTTACCAGAGCACTCATCCCAATTAGTGACAAGATATAGGCTTCTGGTAAAGCCTTGTGTAGTGCAAACGAACTGATCCAAAATGAATCATGTGGAAAATAAACATAAAAAAGAAAACTAGCATGCAGTGGAGACGGGGAAAAAAGTTGGCTCAGGTTACAGTTCAACACAGAGGCTCTTCAACATGCACCGGCTCCAACCCAAACAACTGACAAGATATAGGTTTCTGGTAAAGCCTTGTGTAGTGCAAACAAACTGATACAAAATGAATCATGTGGAAAATAAACATAAAAAAGAAAACTAGTGCACAGTGGAGACAGGGGAAAGTTGACTCAGGTTACAGTTCAACACAGGCCTCTTAAACATGCACCGGCTCCAACCCAAACAACCTTCTTTGCCCTTGTTCCTTGAAGGGAAGGGGAATCAGATCCTTGTGGGGTCAATATACACTCTAGTTGTTTTCCTACATACTGAAAGTACAATAATTGTGGAGTCATAAGTTTTGTTTATTTGAAAAGATTTGTTAGGGGAATTGTGCTTATTCATAGAACAAGACAATTCGGACCATAACCCACATCATTGATTTTAGATCTGAAGGGCTGCCTCTAGAACTTCTACAATTTAGTTGAGATAAGATTTCTGATGTATATGAGACTTCCAGATCTACGTAAGGCTTTCACTGAGCCTTGCTCTCCAAAGGGCCCCTTCATATGCATTCCAATGAACAGAGTTTACAGGACAATAGTAGATCAGCTATTTTGATATTTTGGCATGATACCACAAGATCAATGAGAACAGTAACCTTTTGGAGAAAATATCGCTTATCGCTTATGAGATGCAATCTACGACCTTTTGAAAGCTTTATATCATGTTAGAAAAAGCATTGTTCATGTTTCAATTGCAAAACAATCATATCTTCTAAGAGAGTATATACAATATAAGGAAAACAGAGACACTAAAATAGGGAACAGGTAAAATCAGGATAAAAATGGTATCAAACCCTATAAAGTGGGAAGCCCTTTCCTAAAAGCTAACCTAAAAGGTTACAAGGATGGATAAATATTTTATTTTTCTCAAAATGGAAAATGTCGTAACCACTTCCTCCTTGTCTTGGACCGTGAGTACGAAATATTAAATATAAAAGTGTTGGAAATGTATTGTATATTTTCCATGCGTTACCCCCTTCTAGACTATATAGCCAGGCATGACATACAACCTGACATGGCTTCTGGGGTCTAGGTCATCGCCTCAGTTGGGGGTTTGGGTGGCTGCCAGCCCCTCAAGAATTTTTTTCTTAGGTCTCCTTTATAGGATTTCGGGCCCGTATAGGTGATTTAACCTATGTTATTACGGGTAGCTAGATAACTCATGTTTATGGGGAACCATCATGGATTGTATTCTTGGCCCATGGTTTTGGCACCCATTGTATTGTAATACCGTTGTGACAGTTACCTATTGATATATTCTATGTTGCCAGGAAACGGAAACGGAAACGGAAACGGGTATGAAACGCGGAAACGGCAATTTTCAAAAAACCTTGGATACGAAACGTTACGGGAAACGTCTGTACAATATATTATTAAAATATATATATGTGTGTGTGTGTGTGTGTGTGTGTGTGCATAGTACTCATTTTAAAATTGTACTCCATACACCATAAGTGATAAGAATAACTGATAAAACACTCAAAATATTTTGTATTCATTGAAATTATACATTATTATCATGTATACTTATCTCTAGGAGACTAGGACGTTTCAAAGGAGTTTCCGTTTTCGAAACGTTTCGGAAACGAAACGGGGGGGCCTAGGCGTTTCCTGGTAACAGAGGATATATTTAGACACAGCTGCACATGCACTAGGATAGAGCAGAAGTGAGAAGTATGTTATTGTATGGTAAAACAATTGAGTTAATACAATAAAGAAGATAAGTTACTGTGCTGGGTTATTTCCTGAAAGGGTTTCCCAGGATAAATCTTGTGTACCATGTTATCTTGTGTATGTCATTTCTCTATTTTCTATTTATCTCAAAGATTTTGTGAAGTATTACTTCTCTCGTATTTGATTATCAGTTTAAATTCTT
This sequence comes from Taxus wallichiana var. yunnanensis, assembly GCA_018340775.1. Taxonomy (NCBI): domain Eukaryota; kingdom Viridiplantae; phylum Streptophyta; class Pinopsida; order Cupressales; family Taxaceae; genus Taxus; species Taxus wallichiana. The sequence continues at coordinate 113,257,205 of CM031240.1, forward strand.
TGCAAAAAGCTTTGTAGCATAATACTCTACCGACATCTGCTTTGAGTTTGCAAGACAAGAAACAAACCAAATTTTCTTCTTACTGCTGAGAATTTCTGACAGATCCATGGGGTCAAAAAGATGACAAGCTTTTAAAAATTCCATTGTCAAAAACAGCCATCTTTCAAAGTGAAAGAGAAAAGAAAGACTCCAAAATTTGGGTCTTGTGCTAAATAGAAAAAGGGGTCTAATTGAAATAATTACATTCCTGTATTTTAAATCTATATTATATAATCTATATGTACTCAAAAAGGTATTCTACAGTCTGCAGTACATACATTATAACCAATGCAGTTTGAATATACAGTCATTTTATGAGGAATATAATCTTCAATCTTCATCTAATACTAATGGAGAATTTGATGCTTATCAGTTTTCTCATCCACTTTGTTGAACATTACAAAGCAGCAGCGATAAAGGACTGATAGTAAATTGGCATCCTCAAATAATGGATATGCTGATACATTGTGAAATCATAATTAAATTGATATTTGGTAATTCCCTCAGACCAGAGTTATTATACCAGCTAATGGAGGCTTTGTCCTGGCCAATAAACAATCCAAAAGCTGAAATCCAGTGAACTCGGACTAGTAATATCTAGGTTTTGGTTCACACAATGAATAACGAACTGATCAGATAAGCAAATAGAACACTTGCACTGATGGTTTGTCATGTTAGATGATAAACATAACTTCTGATCCTGTCCTCTTCTTTTTCCATCTTCCAATCAGAACCCTGCGTACATCTTACTTATATTGCTACACTAATGAATGTTGGAAAGAGCACTATGATATAATTCAGTGTATCTAGGATCACCTTGAAAAGTACCTTGAATGTTTATACTTGTCTGCATATTCAATGGAACTTAACTTTTATATCAGTCACTTGTGAAGAACCAAAAGAACAAGAAGAAGATAAGAATTGCAACATCAATCACAATTTCAAGGATGACACTTCATAAACAAATGCTTCTGAAGTGTTCAGGAGCATGAAGGAAGAGAGGGATGGAAATACCAACAATTGAGACTTTGATGATGTATTGTGTATCGGTGTCTATGGAAAATTAGAATGCATATTTGAGTGGTACCAATCTGGTCTAAAGGACTTTAAAAATTAAAATTCATCGTCATCAAGATCGTGCACTTCACACATCTACCAGGGCCACTAGAAACTGCGCTACTAAATCTGGCTATGCATAGCACCCTTTACATGATTGGTTGGTTAAGATCTCCACATCTCTGACTGTCAAGATCGAGGAGTTCTCAGTTTATTTATGGTTACTCGTTAGAAGGCATGAAATACCTTCCTCTTATCATTGCTTTCATGAGAACCTATTCATGCCAAGAATTCCAGTCTTCTAGAGCAGCACTGCAGTCAGTTTGTCTTGAAAAGGTCTTCATCATTAACTTCTTAATTTCAAGCTTATATTCATGATTGTGCACTTGTGATCTATATTGCTGTCATCCAACAGAGGATAGAATAAAGACTGCAGCCACATCAAGCAGGAGCTTCTGTTCTTATGAGTTCCTCTGCTAAGGTTTTTTTAAAGAAAGAATCCGATCACATTGAAGTTCAGATATGTTGCTGAGCTTATTGCCAACAAGCAGTGCAAAACCCATCAGTAGAAATTATTAAAAAAGTGAACTCTATCACAAAATTATCTATATCATAGGGAAAACACCTTTTTTTCAACTAATAATAATTTCAGCACCTACTCCCTGAGAATCCTGGGGATAGGCGCTCTTTTGTAGTGGATGATAGAGCTTCCAGCTTATCCCATGGAACTGAAGCCTAACCAATCTGATCCTCTCCCTAATTTTGTTAAACTGTCCCCTTAGTTAACAACACAGATATATCTGTGCCTTTGAAAAAGATAAAAGAACTAGGAAACATTCAGAACAGATAAAATTCCAAAGGGACTAATAATAATTTCAGCACCTACTCCTGAGAATCCTGGGGATAGGCTCTCTTTTGTAGTGGATGATAGAGCTTCCAACTTATCCCATGGAACTGAAGCCTAACCAATCTGATCCTCTCCTAATTTTGATAAACTGTCCCCTTAGTTAACAACACGGATATATCTGTGCCTTTAAAAAGGTAAAAGAACTAAGAAACATTCAGTACAGATAATAATCCAAAGGGTGATCATCCAGCAAGCTTTCAACAAAGTCCACTCCATTTATCAGCATTACTTGCTAAAAACAATTTTAAATAAAGAGAAGCAAACAAATTTTACAAACAAAAGTCTTACAAAAACACTGAACTCGGGCTGCTTGATTCAAGGTGAGATACCCTTTATCTATTCCCGGTATCGTTTAGAGTGTTAGACAAGCCAGCAAAAGAATAATTAGTCAGTCAAGCACCAGAAAAGTGTACAATACCAAACCAATAATACTGAAATGTCTTCTCTGATAAAAGTTTTAAAATGATCAAATGACATATTCCAAGTTTTCATATTTATACCCAGTTTCTTCATTGCAAAACATTGGCACAAGATAAAATAAATAAAACATAAAACTCTCACAACGATTCACAGTTCTCATTCTCCAAATGTGCGATAAAACCTTTTGATTGCTTATTCAAGACAAAATCCTGAAGGATGTGTGTTTAATCCTTTAATAGGAAAAATTATGATAAAAATCTCTGAAATACATCAAAAGCAAAATACGGGCAAACAATTTGTACAGAGTGGCACTCAAAAGTAGCAAAATATACAATACCATCAATCCTTATTTGTTTGAATCCAAAGTTCTGGAAGATAGAACCAGCTATATCCAGAGAGAAATAAATTGCAACTCATATGAACTGGAGCCAACAGATACCAACATAATTTGAACCTTCACCAGCAACATAAAAGAGTTACTCACATGCATTGCCGGTGTCATCAAAATTCAGATATAGTTGCAGAAAATATTGTTTCTTGGGTAGGAACATTTCTGAAAACAGCTGTTAGATATAATTCAACAATTTGAAGTAGACCGTAACATAAATTGAAAGAGAAAACACCGCAAAGATGTGTTGCCAGAATAAGAGTGCAGAGGCTTCCTTTGGACCATAGCCCGTAAGCTAGCCATTGCCCCAAGCAAGATTGCACTTGGTGTCGTGTATTGCAAAAGAAGCACAAAGATAAACATCTTATCCCCACTGACAATGATATTCAACTTCCCTGCCAAAGCCACCACACCAATACCAACAATTGGAAGAAGCACAAGCCTTGTGAAAGTAACACCAACTATAGTCCTCATTCCAAGCTCTGACTTATCTGGGCCTTCGGCAAGTAAGCCTCCAAGAACCAGCATCACAGAGGGCACCATAGCAGCTGCCATAATTTCGAGGCTATCAGTAAAAAATGAAAGAGGGGCATCTTCTTCAAAAGGAGGGACCTCAGATGAGGAACCATGCCTACTATAATGGCCAAAAGGGATGCTATAGTTGGTGGTTGAAGGATATGTTGTATTGGAGTCCTCTCTGCGACAATCCTAACCTTTCTCACCACCTTGGGTTCCATCAAACAACTTACAGGTCTAGGGCTACCACTCTCCACACGCCCTTCCTCCTCGTGATGACCCAATTCTGCAGAATCAACCTCCATGTTTCCAGAAAAACCCCGAAAGATCCTAGCAATGAAAGGGGTCTTACAATGTTCTGTCTCCTTGTGATGCATACCGGGCCACTCTGCTTCCAAGAGCAGAGGCATGGATGCATCCCTAATCAACTCTGTCTCAATCTCTGGATCCTCAGGAACAATCTCATAAAACTCCTCGGGAGGCTCCAACATGTGGTACATAAAACAATAGACCAAAATGACAGCAACCCACTGTGCAAAGGAAACATAAGCAACCCCTGTTGTATTGCAGTGGTGCCCAAATGGGTGGTCTTTACTATGACAGATAGATCCAATTATAGCAATCGGAAGGTTCCCTGTATTCCCAAATCCTGTCATGACGACAGTGAACCTAAAATACTGAGGAGGAGGCCTGCATATCAGAGCTACGAAGTAGCCCAAAATGCACCCAATTGCTGTGCTAATCATCACATTAACTGGAATAAACCACCATTCTCTCATGTTCTCCAAGGTCACTGATTTCCCGAGCTCTGTGAAGATCAGGCAAGGGAGAAATAGGGCAAACACAAGCTTACTGAGCAATTTAAAGGTCTCTCTGGGGATCAAATTCATTTTAGGATGTGCAAGGACTAGTCCTATGCTACTCAGGCATAAAAGCTTCAATAAGGGCACTACAGAACTCATCAGATTGTGAGTGTTACCAGCGATTTCCTCGCCTACAGACAACACATAAGAACTCATAGCTACTGTTGTAGACCTGGTATTGGTTTCTCCAATATACCCAGATTTTTACACACACTCAACTGTATATCAAATCACAGTCGCTTCAACAAATCCTCGGCTCAATCGCTAAAAATCATTGAAATCAATAAAAGCCAACGTGCTCGAATATTACTGGCGCATATAAAACTTACCCATTTCACCAGAGATCTGAACTTGAGACCTGATGTGGGGAAACGGCCTGAATCATATGAAAATCCCCTCTGGAAAACTGGAGAGATGCTCGTCGTTTTTGCCTGAGGTTAAGATGAAGTGATTGAACTGATTTTTACTTCTATGTTTTTATTGTCTTGTGATGAATTGACTCGCATTGGCACCGTTACCTTGTGAGATTCCTTTGTCTCAGGTAAAAAAATTCTCGACTCGGAAAGATTATCGCTAAATTTCCTGGATACTTAAAAAGGTTCGTCTGGTTGATATTGGTAAATGCTTATTTCCGTATTCACCATTCTCCGTGGCTATTATTGGGCTATTGTTTTAAGTTTTGTATTACATGGGTGATATTATTCGTGTCGAGGGGAGGTTATATAGGAGAGTTTTCTCACCAATTGTATGTTTTCTATTTTTATATATTTAATAAACTTAAAGTTTAACAATTTTTATATATTTAATAATTCTAAAGTTTAACATTAGGGAGTAATTGAATATTTTTTGGAGTTTTGTTATCAACTAGCATTTAAGTATCCAAAGATGCTTGTGAGAGGTCGATAAGCATACAAAAGGAGTAATTGAAAGTAGTAACTTAGTACTACATACGTGGTTTATGGAACTATGACATAAATCATGGTTTTTTTATAAACAATTATAATTAATTATGGGTCATGGCCAAATGAAATAAACATGAATTTAATGGAACACGTTAAGGTGTTGAAGGTCAATTGTGATTGGAAGATCTGTAATAATTAATAATGTTAGTAGCATCATAGTTTGGAGGCACAAAGAATGAAAGTGTAGATACATATGATTTAAGTACATGTTGTTAACCTGTATTTGAACTTCAAAGGAAGGCTTCAGCCTTGGTGATTGTTGCTAATCTTGTATGGAATAGATGTAGCATGTGATTGGATTATGCGTGTGAGCTCCAGTTATTGTTGGTGTCATACACTGGTGGAAAATGTATTCTATAATTAGTTTGACAAGCATTCATGTAAACTAATTAAATGATAAACATTTTACTTGAAAACAATGGGAAAAAATGCAATTTAGTTATAATTAGCAAAGATATACTTGTTATTACTAATTGAAGACAACATGCACAGGTGTTTCTCTTCGAGCTTTTGTTTCACATACCTTGTTGTTTTGATTTCAGAGTAGCGCTCAAAAGAGAATGGCGGAAATATTCTCAAAGTTTCAATAGACTTAACTCATGATAATGTTGTGAAAGTCAATCCTGGTTTCTCCACATCTCCAATATCTATTATTGCTTTAGGCAAAGTTAATCCTTGAGACTTATGTATGGTAAGTGCCCAAGCCATTTTTAATGGAACTTGTTTACGATTGCCTCTTATCACAAGAAATACGGGAACCGATTTTAGATTTCTTGGGTTCCATGTAGGACAGATATAGTTTTCAGATTCTACTATTACAGACATTGGCAAGCTAAGCAGTTTTGAGTCGGTAGTATAGATAATGTTTTATATAGTACTAAGAGAACCATTCACTAATTCAGCTTCAATGCACAAATTATACAGTAACATAATGCATTGACGTATACATAAAAGGACTTCATTATCCAATTGGTCATCATCGCATCTTCTAATCCTAAGTGCCTTGTATATTCAACAATGCTTCGTGCAATGGGCTTGATAAAGATTTAAGCATTTGCTTGTTATGTAGTTTAACAAATTTGTTTGTTGCATATAAATGAATTTTTGAATCAAAGGATGCCCTTATGCCCTAGTTGAAGCATGCATTTATCTGCTTCATGAGTGTTTCCCAATCATGAAAATAAGGTTCAACATTTCTAATGTTTTTCAACATCATTCGGAAGATGATCTGTGTGGATCATTTCCTTGTTGGCGAAATATTATGTCCAAGGTAATAACAATGTTGAAAGTGTCCCAAAGTCTTCTCCCAATTGTGTTTCCTAAAATTGGTGTAAATTGACTCATGTAAGCGGAGATAAATGTAAAGAATTTATAAATTTCATAAATGAAAGCAAGTTGCAAACAAATCCATAATGTGTGGAGGGTAGAAACATGATGCAATCTTACCGACATATATAGGGACATCCTTTACATGCGATAGTTAAACAAGATCACCAACAAGAATCTTTGATATACTGCCAAATGGTTCGGTTACATGTGTTGGAAATTCTTGTTGGGGTCGATCATTGATATTTTAAAACATTTTGGGCCCTATTAAACTCATCTCATATATGATAATGTATCATACGTGCTTCATTTCTTCTTGAAATATGGCCAATGTTTGTCCTTTCAAAGCATGAACATTTCTAATTGGGATTCTAAGGCCAGTATGTATTGTTCTACCATGTATGTTGAAAGCAACAACTCCCATAGGAGCAAGGAGCAATAAAGGGATTTTTCCATCTATTGAGTGAGAGTCTAATGTATTCCTGATACATTTGATTAGATATGATTTACCAGTTCCAATTGTTCCTTGAATAATCATTTTTAGTGGCTCTTGATCCCCTACATGGTCACAATGACCTACCACCATAGAATATGCAATATGTTGGTCTTTAGATAAACTTCCTACATGGAAAAGGGATCCCCAAAGTGGTATTGTTTATTGGTATTGAGCAACGAATGCTATTTAGAAAATGTACACACGAATCATGTAATGGTGATGGTAAATAATTTTGACCCCAATCATGGTCTAGGTCATAATCATGACCAAGTAGCTCAATATCTGAAAATTGCATGTCATTATGGGGAACCAATCTAGACATTACTTCCCACTCATGCATCTCTGTAGTACTTACATCTAGGTTGTCGTCAAGGTTATTTTCAACTTCATCACTATCTGTAGGTGATGTATGCATACAATTAATATGCCATGCATGGTATGTACCTCTTATATATTCCCAAGAATGAATTATTTCTTCATTTGTGTTGCCTATATCAACTAAAATGTCTCGAAAGGGTTTATATAGTAGAATCTCACTCCAAAAAAATTCCACATATTCATTTGATTATTTATCAGGGATGGAATAAAATCTTAGCCATACGCGGACAATAGCTTATTGTTTTCAAATTTTCCATTTTTCCTTTTTATGGTTTGGAGAATATGACCATGACTTGGCAACATCCAACATTGCCATATTTTCTAATTGTGAAGGACGATGTATGTAAGCATGTAAAAAAATTGAATCAGATGAATCATCCTCAAATTTTAGTTGACACGTCTATAGACTCTTTGACCAACACTAAGAGTAATAAATTGTCTACTACATTCCACAAGTGGTAGTTTTAATAGCATATGACATGTCTCTTGTGCACCAATATCATGCTTTATTGTTATTCTGTAAGAAAAATTCGGTATGCACAAAATGTTGGGTCTTGCGATTGATTGGCGGTACAGTGTAACACGTGTCATCATATCATGATAACTCTCTAAACTTTTTTCTACTTTTGCAACATACTTTGCAATGTAATTCAAAATTGCTCGGTGGGAAAGGATAGGTTGACAATCTATGTTTTCCCTCCACAATGAAAGCATATCAGGATTGTGTACATTGATTCTATCATCATTACGTGCTTTGGAAGATATTTTTTGGCCTTCCTCATCTATGTACAATTTTGATTTTGTTTGTAACTCCCATGGAGCTTTATATTGACAAACATTTATGGAGCCTTTTTTCCTAAGCATGTGTTTAAGGTGCATTTCAGTATGTCATTCAACATGATTAAAAATTTCTTCATAATCATGTCTTATATTAGACTGCAATATTTGTGATGTGTCCATCAAACAAGGGTCATCATTAATAGATCTAGAAAATTGGTTATTCCTTTGATGTTCTTCTCTTGGATTCCATGCATTAATAAAATTATCATAATATTATTTTTCCTTTGCAACTTGCGAGGGATCATTCCAATCCATATTTTTGACATCTAGAGCATCCTTGAGCCAAACAACCATATGTTTATGAACTGATGATCGATATTTCCATTCATTCCTACAAAAAATGGATAGAGATAGTAATCACATTTAAGTGTCTAGCATGATGAATATATATGAATTTTGCATCGAATACATTCCAATAAAATTTATTGAACGTATTATATTTTACATGAATGAAGAAAAGAAGAACATACCTTGACCAAATGTCTCTTGTACTAGAAGTGGTTGATGAGAACCTCATCAATGAAAATCTTGAAGCAGTGGTGCATATACATAGCAACAATATGTGGATTTGTAATAATATTTGTATTCCTCCATTGGTAATAATTTGTACCATTAGTCAAGGGCGAGCTAGGCATGACTCGATGTAGGTCTGGCCATTTGGTATCAGTAGCGCTTAATGTAATGAAGAATGTTGGGAAACCTAGCTGTGTAATCATGTCTATCAATTCATTTTTGCATGTTCTCCAATATGCCCTAGTCCCTCTAATATTTGTTGCATAACGCATTATTTATTCTGAAGCTTGTCATCTCTTGAAGATGGAGGCGGAGATCTTGATAGTAGTAGGTATATTTTTAGCCACATTTTTCTTCACAAACAACAACGTTATGCCTAGGTTCGGTGCCTCAATATAAGGTTCAACAAGAAATACCTGAATCTTGGATGGCTACCAAATCTGTTTTCATGGTATTTCATCAAATGTAGAGCATATTCATGGATACGCAACTTTTTTATTTGAGGTTGTAACCATTCTGCTTCCCCATTTGGAAACAATGTAGGGAATGCCATGTCAAACAAACCTTCAATGTTATATTCATTAACTGAGATAAGCCAATTGTGGGCCAATCAATTCTGTCAATCACCCTTGGTCCTTCATTTTCAATAATGTTCCTTACTTCTTCCATTTCATGACATGCATTTCCCATTCTAACCACAAAATACGATGGTTGATGGTGATTTTCTTCAATATTTGTTGTTGGGAGTCTTCAAGAAGTTGATCCACATTATTGTTGTCTTCAATGTTTGACTCAACAAATTGGAGGCTTTGAGATATGTTTGTTTCTTCTTCAGGAGAGTTCTGAAATTGCAACATTACATAATTCAACATCCTTGTAGTATTTATCATTGGATATTTTATATCGGAGAGCATCTAATACACAAGATCTCTTTACCAAACAATCATAGTGTTTTGACTGAGTTCCATTTCTTCTAACGATCAAAATATCAAGGTCCCAAACACGCCGAGGAAGATATGTAGCAATTGAAGTTATGTCTTGTGGAAAATTTATAGTATGCCACATATACTTGTATTGATGATTTAATATAAATTAAATTAAATCTTAATTTTAGAGTAACTATCAGTAACTAATGATATACAATTGATAATGTATAATAAATGGACAAGAAACGAGCAAGCAATTATATGAAACCCTAAGCAAATGAGAGAGGGAAATAACTTATCGATTTTTGAGTGATTTGGAAGTGATATGGGCAAGTGAATAGCTTGAATAGACTAGAAGCAATGGCGTCGTCGAGGCTCACTGGAAATTTTGGAGCTCATAAATGTGCAAGAAAGAAGTGCCCACAGATGACAAGAGCGTCTGGGTCTTAATGAATGGATTTGGGTGTTAGTGTCCACCCATATACTCAGGTTCAGATCCTTTCTGTGTAGGAGGAGCTTCGTTGTTGATCTTTGTTTGTCACTCTGGATTTGTCCCAATGTCATTTTTTGCACCTGTAATCTGCAAAATAAATACCTAGTTGCACATACCCACAAACCACATCAAACCTAATAAATAATATGCAAAATGGGGAGTCATACTGACCAAAAGTCACCCAAAGAGTGAACTTATGACCAATTGTTGCACTACATTTCAGACTCCATGTAGTTCTGTGTGAATGTGTGTGTAATGATGCCCTTGTGCAAGTTACACAATGATAGCAGACTAGATCTAGAATGTAGCAAATGTATAGAATGTGTGGGATGGAATAGAATGAACTTCCCCTCCTATGTTTTGTATGCAGAGTGATGCAGCCCTTGTCCCTTGTATGGATGTGCTAGATGGATGCTTTGTAATGCTCTTTGTGCCTTTGGATGCAAGCTTAGGTGATAGTAGATAATACTAGTGCTTGGCCCCTTATTTGAGAGATATAAATATGTATATATATGATTCCCTTGTTTGAATTTCGTAATTGACAACTAGAAGGCTGACCCAAAAGTATAAAAGATGCCTAAGAAGTAAAAGAGACCCAAAAAGTGAGAAAATGCTAGAGAGGGTCAAGAATGCCTAGATGGGACAATAACACATGTGTGCCTCTGTCCTAAATGGGTGCTAGTGTTTGAGGCCATAAAAGATAAATCAATCAAATACTTGATAGGGTTGTAGGGTGTGTAAGGTCAATAAAAGTATAAGAGACAATGTCAATTACTAGTTTTCTTACTTAGGAATCATGTATATATTAGTATGCTTTATGACCTAGAAATGTACCCAAGTGCATAAATTTTGTGACTACATTTTTCCCCCATTTTATGTTGTTAAGTGAATTATCAATAACATAAAGTTGATAGAAGATGCATAGCTTGTGATCCTATAAAGAAGAGTGTATCCAACAAAGATCTCGAGCAGACAAGTGAAGCATGAAGTTATTGTAATGTGAAGCGTGAAGACTAGGAAAGGGAAGTAGACCCTAGGGGGGAAGTGTATGTAGTAGTGTGCTATTGGATTTTTTGCTTGAAGATGTGAGTTTTTTCTTGTTGCGTATTAAGGATAGACCTACAAAATAAGAGCGGGAAAGTAGTCGAAGTTTTGTATATGAAAAATCATAGTAATGCATATATAATTAAGTAAAGTGTGTAAAAGGAAAGTGTGCACTTTATAAGTAAGAGAGTATGAGATAGGAAATTGTCTAGTTTTCCTCGAGTTACTAGATTTGAATGCCGAAGGTGAGTTTTTTGGGCAATCTCATGCTAAGAGTGAGTTTTTTGGGCGAGCTCATGCCAAGAGTGAGTTTTTTAGATGATCTCATGCCAAAGGTGAGTTTTTGGGTGATCTCACGCCAAGAGAAGAGTGTTGGGGAGAGAGGTCTATTTATTCTCTCCTTCCATGATGTTTCCCAATAAGAACCACTCCAAATGGTACATCCCTAATTTTTTCATTTTGTTCCGATTATAACTGAAATGTAACTAATAGACTGGATTTTAATGCTTGGAGGCTAGTGTCTACTACAAGAGAGCTAATCTTAAAATTGTGTTGTAAACTATGTTGAATTGAAAAATTGATTGTTTTTGTCCCCAGGACATTAGCGCCTAGGGGGGACACAAGCACCCACCGCTACTTTCCAAATCTGGGCACTAGTTTTTGTTATGGTTTTTGAACCCAAGTCATATTTTGGGCTAATCTATAACTGTGTTCCTGTGTCATTTATGTACTTGCATAGTGTTGTCTTGGAACTCTAAGCTATTATAGGGGTCCAATAGATGCCCCCTCATTTTTGGTGCATGTGATGACTGAAAGATAATGCATTCCAAAGGAGAGGACTTGAAGCTTATATGCATATATGAGTGTGGATACTTGAAGGGGGTAGGGGATGTGCATAGTAGAAACCAAGGCACATGTAAACAAGATGGGCTACTAAACAAGTGTTATTTGTAACAATAGCTAGCATGCAATGGAGGACAATGTAACAAGAAAGTGGGAAGATAATATGGATCACAAAAAATGGGTTTCATACATGGGACATCACTCACAATGTCACAAAACAATCGGGTCCGAAGCGGCCATAAGCATACAATGATTAAACAAGACATAGGGCATAACTTGCAAACAATATCAAAATATAGGAAGCAAGAAGTGACAGATAGCCATGGTTGTATTGGATCTTGTAAATCAAATGATATACATGAAGCACCCATTATCATGTTAGACAAGAAATAGTATGTCAAAGCATGTATATAATAGCAAAAAAGTAAAGTGGCGAAGAAAGAATGTGACAATAGAGCCTATGATATGTGGAGTGTGAGAGTAGTAAAAGTAGATGCCACAAGGAGCCTCAATGGGACCGGTAAAGAGCGGTTTGAGCAGCGATGCATCATGCATCATGTATGAGTCTATGAAAAGTCCTGCATTCACCTCAAGAGACTAAGTGAATGTGCATGTGTATATAGAAAAGATAATGACATACTAAGAATCCATCTAGCATAGGAAACAAAGTGTAACATGTAAGTAGAATAAGCTAACAAGATTAAATGCAACCAAGATATGCAGATGCGTGTGAAGTGTAATGATGTGTAAGATGTGTAAGATGTGAAAATGAGGAGGGGCCATGTTTCCCCCAACACATGTGCTTGCTTTATGAGGTTCATTTAGAAATTCTCCCTCAACAATCAAGAATGAACCATAGAACAAGAGTGTGTCATCGAGGAAATGAATGTGTTATGTGAGAGTAGATACTAGAAAAGATGTACCGTGAAGCTCTAAGGAGGAAGTGTAGATGATGTGAGGTTCATTTAAGAATTGGACCCTCAACATTCAATTATGAACCGTGGAACTAGAGTGCATCATCGGGTAATGAACAAGAAAAAAATGTTTAAGCGTAATATTGTTTAAGGTACATGACATTAAGTGGATTCTTGAGTGGTCTTCCAAGAAGAGTGGAGAGACGATATATGCCACACCCTAGCTTGTCAGTTATTACATAAGGTCCAAGCCAATTAGGCTTAAACTTACCTTTTACTTGAGCATTTGCATTAGTATTCTTTTGATTTTCTTTGAGAACAAGATCGCAATATTGAATTCACATGGGCATATTTTTTTATTATAAACTTGTGCAATATGTGCCTTATATACTTGAATATACTCCAAGGATTTCACCCGGTGAGAGTCAAGCATTTCAAGTTCATATAATCAATTATCGTGGTATTCTTTATTGTTTATAATTCCTCTGAGGGACACCCATAACGAAGGAATTTTAAGTTCTAAAGGAATGATGGCCTCAGTGCCATAGACAAGTGAAAAGGGTGTAGCATTAGTGGGAGTGTGAATGCTCGTGCGGTAAGCCCAAAGAGCGTATACAATTTTATTATTCCAATCACTCACGTAGTATTAATGGTTTTGCGTAAGATCTTTACAATGGTCTTATTAGTAGCTTTCGCTTGGTTGTTACCCTTTAGATAATAAGGGGTATAAAAGGTTTGCTTAATTTTGAACTTGGTACAAAGTTTTTAACATTCGTTTTTTAAAGGGGATCCATTATCTGTGACAATAGTAGATGGTACACTGAAGCGTGTAATGATGTGAGTATTAATGAATCAAAAAATGTCTGCACCAGTAGTGGATTGCAAGGGCGCTACCTCGACCCATTTAGTAAAATATTCGGTAGTGGTAAAAAAGAACTTATGGTCATCAACCGATTAGGATTTAATTTTCCAATGAGGTTGAAACCCCATAGGGAGAATGGCCAAGATGGGGCAATGGGTTGGAGTAAATATGCGGAGCACGTGATGGAGGTTGTTGTACTTTTGACACTTTTCACAACGTGTGGTGTATTCCAAACAATCTTATTCCATGGTGGGCCAATAATACCCTTGTTGTAAGAGTTTTTGAGACATTTCTTTTCCCGAGAAGTTTCCTCCACAGAGGCTATCATGAATCTGGGAAATAGCTAAAGGAATATCGTCGACACCTAAACAACAAACAACAAGTTCTTATCGAATGCCCTTTAAAATTGAGGCTCCAATGATTACGTAGCATGTGGCTTCTTGCCGTAGTTGACAAGCTTCATGAGGTTGTAGGTTAACAGGATGGCTTGGCGATATAGGAAATTAAAGATCGGGGTGAACCATTCAAGATTGTCATGGTTGTGTGTAACGACACATGCTTCCAAAACTAGACTATCGGTGGAGGGATGGCGTAGGTGATAGATTATAAAAGTGGCTTGATCATCAGTGATATCTTGTGGAATGAGAGAGGCAACATTGGCCATGGCGTCATCATGACGATTATCCTTACAAGGAATGATGTTGATAGAATAGGAGTCGAATGTGGCCAATATATATTTTACAAGGTCATTGTAGGGGATGAGTCGTTCTTCTTTGGTTTGGTATGTGTCATTGACTTGATTAAAAATTAGTTGGGAGTCTCTATGAATATGGATATTATGAATAAGCAACTTGCGAGTGACAATGAGGCCAAGGATAAGAGCTTCATATTCAATGATATTATTTGTACAGAAAAATGTAAGTAGTAGGAAAAGGGAGATAATCACCATGAGGGATGATAAACACAATACCAACTCAGGCACTCGAGCCATAATAAGATCCATCAAAGTGCATTGTCCATGTATCTATATCAATTCCATAAGCGGTGAAGTCATCACGAAATATTTGTAGATGGGAGAAGGATTAGGAAGAGGAGCATCAACTAACTAGTCGGCGATGACTTGGCCCTTGATGGCTTTTTGTGGGATAAAATTGAAATCAAATTTTGTGAGTAACATGACCCATCGAGCAAGGTGACCAAAGAGATGTGTTCGAGATAATAAATATGTAAAGGGTCAACTTTGGTGATAATATGGATCTCATGATTGAGAAGATAATGGCACAATTTATCCATGAAAAATACAAGGCCAAGGCATAATTTCTCAATATAACTATAGTTGCATTCATAAGGGAGTAATGTACGGCTAATGTAATAGACAACCTGTTTTACGGTGAGCATCATCGTGTTGCACAAGAAGGGATCCCAAGGCATGAAATGTAGTAGAGATATATAAGAGGAAGGGTCGATCAGCCATGGGAGGCACAAGAATTGGATGATTCAGCAGATAACTTTTGATATCCTTGAAAACATGTGATAATGATCATCCCAGATGAACTTAGTATCCTTTTTCATGAGGCATGTGAAAGGATGGGTTTTTTCAGCTAACTGAGCAATGAAGCAACATATAGCCTGTATTTTCCTTGGAGTGACCATAGTTGATGGAGATTTTGTGGGGAGGCATGTTGACTATGGCACAAATCTTTTGAGGATCAATCTCAATTCCTTATTGAGAAATGATATAACTAAGGATTTTTCCAATCATGACCCCGAAAACACATTTTTAGGATTCAAGCATACATTATATTTTTGTAAATGTGTAAAAAGTCCGTAGATCCTCGGCATGAATGGCACAATTGTGAGAATTGGAAAGTATATCATCAATGTAATCCTTAAGGATTTTATGGATATGATCATGAAAGATGTGTGTCATAACACGTTAATAGGTGGTGTTAGTGTTCTTCAAGCCAAAAGCATAATAGTATAGAAAAAGGTACTCCATGGCATAATAAATGATGTTTTTCTTAATCGGTGGGGTTGATTTTAATTTGATTGTAGCCAAAGAAGCCATCCATAAAAGAAAGAATTTTGTATCTAGCTATGGAATCGAATATAACATCTATGTGTGGTAAAGGGAAACTATATTTGGGGCAAGCCTTATTAAGATCATGAAATTCAAAGAAGCAAAAACAAACTTTGTTGTCTTATTTCATAACACAAACATTATTAAAGACCCATTCAAGGTAGTCCATAAAGACGGATGAAGCATGCATCTAATAGTCATTGTATTTCTTCCTTGACTAATAGTGCGACTTTAGGATGCATTTTCTAATTTTTTGTTGAACTGGTTTAGATCTAGGGTTAAGGACTATATTATGCATCACAACGAAAGGATCTATACCCAGCATATCATTATAATCCCATGCAAATACATCTAAGAAGTCATGAAGCACTTTGTTTGATGTCCTGCTTTTTCTAAAGGCGTAAGAGAAGCAACTAAGAGAACAATATGGGGTTGTCATGGGTACCAAGGTTGTACTGAATAGTTTCTTCATTTAAAAGCATTGAGCTTTCTTCAATATAGGATTCCATAGGAATAGTTCGAGAATATCAATATTTGCAGTGGGAGGAACGGATTCACCAAAGTTGTAGTGTTAAGTACAAATGGAGAACTTTTTTATGATGGTAAGGGGGGATATGGTCATAAGTTCCTATGTGTTCTAATAAAGCATCATCAGTGCAAAATGTATCTAATGCAGGCCAAGTGGGAGAAACAAAATCATTAATGAGCTCGGGTATAATAGAGTGAGGTGATGAGTGTGTGAAATATTGCAAACTTCAGGGGGAGATGGGGTGGTATAGCCGATGCCCAGCTTGGTGGATTGTGTGGGAATGGAAAGAGGTTTTATGATTCCCTTTCCATCTTTGCCTAACCCGGCCGGTGAAGCCGTAACAAAGCATATATTGATATCTAGGACCATATTTTGTAAAAGTGGGTGAAGATGTGTCAAAAGGAGGGTAGCAGGGTGATTGATCTATGATGTTGCGAAAGGAAAATGGGGGCTTCATATACCACACCTTGATATAAGAATTTAAGTCATGTATAGAGGGTGTAAACACACACTTCGGGTACATTTCTAGGTCCCAGTCACATACCACTATCCATATGATTCCTAAGCGAGAAAATTACTAATTGACCACTATCTTTGGCCTCTTTTCTTTCTTTATGGTTTCCTTCTTGGTCTTACACACCCTACGCCCAGTTTGAATTTTGATACTTCAACTTTTCTGAGTCTGGACACCAACTTCCAGAACCCCCATCCTCCTCGGTGCCCCCAACCTCTTTGTATCTTGTTCCCGTATTTTGGGTCTTTTGTTGTTGTTGGGCATCTTGTTTTCTTATGGGTTGGCCTTTTAATGGTTAATTACAAAATTCAAATAAGGGAGTCATATAAATACAAAGCTATGTGACCATTATGAATGACCAAGCACCGAGCACTTACTATCACCACCTAAGATTATATTCAAATTCCATTACAAGAGCATAAAATCATCCATCTAGCTCTCACACAAAGGATAAGGGATTGCATTCTTACTGCATACATTTCATAGGAGGGGAAGTTCATTTTTACATGCACACATCTATTTACATATTCTACATCTAGCTAGTGCTCGATATTCAAGCGCGATTGGCACAAGATCCACCTAGTGTGTGATTTTACACACACACACACACACACACACACACACACACACACACACAAACACATGCAGAACTACATGGAATTTGAAATGTAGTGCGGTTCCCAATCGTAAGTTCACTCACTCGTGTGACCGCCAAGAGTCATTCCAACTCCCCATTTACATATTTTTCTTTTTAGGATTTGATGGGTTTTGGATTTTCCAGTGTTCTTTCTATTTACAGTTACAAGTGAGATCAGCAATCATACAATGACATACAAGAAAAAATATCAAATTCCAAAGTGACACGAACTTCCCGGTCATTTTCACGATCAAGGGTGCCCAACAAGGGTCTATAGCGTCTAGGCGCCCCGATCCTAGCATGTTCGACACTTCGCATTTTTCCGGCTCGGTTGTGACAATCTATATTCATGTTCCATCAGTCTTCTAGCTCAAAGCATAACTTTGGGATTATTGTGAATCAACTAAGTCTCCTTTCCTCTCTCTTGCACTTAGGGTTTTCAATTTCTATTTATGTATTGCTTAATCCAAATTTGTACTTCATTGCTATATCATTGTGTTGTAACTTAATTAGGATTTAGCATTTATATTTTCTTAATCATTTGGTGAACCCACATTTGAACACTCTTGGATCCTCATTTTTCTTATTCTATCCAATCTTCTTTCATGGCTCCTAAGGTTCATCAAATCTCTTTGCATGAATTACTTCAAATGCATCCACCTTGCAAAGATGTTCTTCAAAAAGCTCTAGACACCATGTATCTTCCTAGAGATACACCACCCGCTCAAGTCAGTGTTATCTTTGATCATCTTTCTGATGACTCTCTTAATTCTAATTCTAATCAATCTATTTGCAAATCCATTCAAGCTCTTCATTCTTTATTTCAAGATAAATTTCAGGCTATGGAATCCATGATTACATCTCTAAAATCTGAAATCCAACATCTTAAGGACACTTCTCAAGCTCACACTATTTCTTCTTCTCATCCTCATTCTATGTCTTCTACATGTGCTCATATTAGTGAACCCCAAGTCTTACCACTCCCGCACCTCTAAAGTTTAATCTCAATACTAAACAACATGACATTCTTCCACAACTCTTTACTCATCAATTGATCAGTTTTCCAACTACTCATTGTTATCCTCCTTATCGAGATAGTCAAATATCAAGGTCTACCATTTTTTACTTATCATCGAATCAATGGACATAATCGAATGATTGATATGCTTTACAACGATGAAACCAAAGATCTTAAGCATCAAGGTTTTATCTCATTCCCTATACAACATTTTGTTACATTCCCATCTTCAATTGCTACATCCCAATGGGTTCCTAAATCTGATTCTTCGGTCTAATGAACATCATGCCATCATTTCTAATGTTATTCCTTCTGTCACTTAAGCGCTACCAACTTAAACTAAGCAATCACCTTTCAAGGTCGGTCCTCTATTTTCCCACTGACTCGAGATGGTTTTCCTTCCTTCTCGATGGCTGATTTTGCAGTGCAAACTAGATCAGCATTTTCTTTGGGCAAAGTGCCAACATGGACACCCAACTCATCACCAACAAACTGTTGTTTTTCTCGCTTCACTGCTATTATAAAATCAGCCTTGTTTTCCACTTGTTCTCCAACTTCAACATCCTCTATTGGTTTCGCCATCAAGGGGATTTTTGTAATCCCGAATTTAAGAGCCCAACTCTTCAGACTTTGAATTTCTTCATCCTTGTTTGGCTCTTCTTTCTGCTGTTGTTTTCCTTGATTGGCATTCTAATTTTTATCCTCCCAACATGGATTTGGGAATGCAAGAGGAGAAGTGGATTATAACTCAATTGATTTTGCAATTTTTTGTGGTGGTGGAGGAGGTAGGAACTCTTGTTTCTTTAGAGGGAATGGCTGTTTGGAAGGGAAAAGGACAAGAATTGAGATGGGGTGGAAGACTAGGGAATGGAGAAATGGATTCAACACTTGGGACAACAGATGGAGAGTTTAAAACTTGACACTGCTGAGATAAAATAGATTGGGAAAGAGGGAGAGAAAAGGCATGAGATGGTGTGCTTACCTGTTGATAAGGTTGTTGAATACTCCTCTCATACACCTTTAGTCCACTTTGCAAGCAATGGTAGTGTTGTAATCATGAAGTCTAGCTTCTCTTGAGGGTTGTAATGCCTTGGAAAAGGTCCCACCCATGGACAAGGTGCTCTACAACCGATTCTAAATGCTTTCATTTGTGCTTGAGCCCTGGATTGCACCATGTTTACCTCCATCTTTTGGATTTGTTCCAGCAGATCTGCATTTTCTTCTTGACTGCCCTCACAACCAGCATACCCTTGTGCTTGACATGCTTCATATCCAAACTGACTTTGGCACTGCTGCTCATATGGGTAGACATGTTGATTTTGAATTTGATCAAAATGCTGATTTGGAGGATTTGTAAAACATGTTGGAGGTGTGATATACTGTTGTTGTAAATGTGAATTCCATGATGGAAATGAAGTCATGATTGCACAACTTCATGGAATGGAAAAGAATGAAAATGATGGAAAGAAGAATGGATGGAAATGAATGGAAAACAGGTCTGCAACTTAGAGAATGAGTTGTTTACCAGATGGAGTCGCCAGATGTGCTTTTGAAAGTGCCTCCAAAAGGTTGAATCTTTAACAAGAACACACCAACTGTCAAAGATAAAGTGGAAGACCTCTAAGGTCCCAACCGGGCGTGCTAAAACTGTTGTGGCAAATCAGCGGCACTTCCCACTGGATGTTGATCAGATTTCTTCTAGTTTGATCATACTAGCATCCAGTGTGATTGCACAACATTGAATCCTCTTCCCAAGTGTGGGACTTGTCAAATGGAAGAGAAATCTCTAGTTGAGAGGCTGGTTCTTCAACTCCTCTGATCAGTTATATCACTTGCACAATTGCAGAGGTTTGAAATTTCCTAATTCTACTCTAAATTCCAAAGGGACAAGGATAGAAAATGCATAAAAGGAAATAAAACTAAAGCTAATAGGTGATGCACCAAAGGAGTTGTAGACACACGATGCTGCATGAAATACACAATCCATAAGGAAACATAGCAAAAACATGCACAAATGCTCAAAATGTAATGAAATATTAAGAAAGCAATGATAGATATATGAAAGGATTGAGGATTTTAATCACGAACATATATCAACATCTCGAGATCCAATACGGTACATTACAAAGTGATCTAGAGGCAAGAAAAGGTGTTGTATTACATGGAAAGGTAAAATTTATTTATAAATTCTTCCAAAGGAAGAAGAAAAGGAAGTTGCGAGAGCTGAAAAAGTGTCTCCTCTTGCAAAATGAACTCATCCTGGCTTTACAAAGGCAAACCACGACCCGGAGAGAGAAAACGCAGGAAAACATGCAAGGGGTTCAACCATTGACCAAAATGCCATCAAAACAGCATGGGCACCCCGATGCACCCATTCCCTAACATTTTTAACCATGCTGGGAGAGAATACAAGCCATTCTTCATTAAAAATGGTGGTTGAAACGTCATTTCTGTTCATGACCACATGCCAGAAGTGTTTTTAATTTTATCTCTCCAAAATCCACCGAAATGCAAAAATGACCTCGAATCTTGTAGAGAATTTTACCAGCTTTCCATTGATATAAAGAACATGAAAAACCGAGCTCTGGATCGAAAGATATGGCGATTTGAAGTTTTAGGGAAAAACAGGGCCAAATCGGGTCGATGGGAAAAAATTCGAATTTTCACACCTTTTTGTTCATTTGGAAAATTTTCCAAAATTTCCCCACGCTCTGCCACTCTAGGTGCCACGTGGTGGCATCTCATTGACGCGGCCTTCAGGGAAATTTTTTCCAAAAACTCCGCCGAGCCATAACTTCAAAAATACATGGAGTTAGGAGGAAAACTTTACCTTTCTGGAAAGCTGAGAAAGAGCTCTATCCAATGGTGCCATTTCTAGAAGGTTTTGAGTGCCTGAAAGAAAAATTTTGTGACTGAGGCACAAGAGAGGGAAGAATGGGAGGAGTTAGCCACAAAATGAGCAGGGGGCACATTTTGGATAACAGATTATCAAATACGCATATTTTATCGACTTTATGTTATCGAGATCTCTCTCAAGAACATAAAATGGGGAAAATGTAGATACTAAATCACACACTTTAGGTACATTTCTAGGTCCTAATCAAATATCATTATCCATATGATTCCTAATCAAGAAAATTACTAATTAACCAATGTCTTTGGCCTCTTTGTGTTCTTTATGGTTTCCTTCTTGGTCCTACACACCCTACTACCAAGTCTGACTTTCGATACTTCAACTTTTCTAAGTCTAGACACCAGCACCTAGGCACCCCCATCCTCCTGGGTTCCACCAACCTCTTTGTATCTTGTTTGCATCTTTTGGATCTTTTCTATTTATTAGGCATCTTGTTTTCCTATGGTTCATTCTTTTAGTGGTTAATTAAAAAAATTAAAAAAGGGAATCATATAAATACAAATCTATGTGACCATTATGAAGGACCAAGCACTAAGCACTTACTATCACCACCTAAGGTTACATTTAAAGGACATTATAAGAGCATCAAAGCATCCATCCAACACTCACACAAGGGACAAGGGATAAAGGACTACATTATTCTACATACACTTCATAGGAGGGGAAGTTCATTTTTCCATGCACACATCTATTTACATCTTCTACATCTAGTTATTGCTCGTTATTCAAGTGTGATTGCACAAGATCCACCTAGGGCATGATTTTATACACATATGCAGAACTACATGGAGTTTGAAATGTAGTACAATGTCTGGATTTTAAGTTCACTCGGTCAAGTGACCGTCAGGTTCATTCTGACTCCCCATTTACATATTTTTCTTTTTAGGATTTGATGTGTTTTCGGGTTTTCCAGATGCTCTTTCTATTTGTAGGTTACAAGTGAGCTCGACGATCATACAATGACATACAAGTGATAAAGATAAAATTCCAACAACATTGAAGTGACATAGAAGAAATCACTTCCCAACCATTTTCGCAATCACGGGCACCAAATAAGGGTCTACAATGCCCAGGTGCCCCTGACATTTTCCAGGCATCCCATTCTAGCCTATTCCAACACTTCTACATTTTTCTAGGCTTGGTTGTGATAGTCTACATTCTTGTTTCATCACTCTTCTACTTTGGCACATCTTTGGGATTATTGCAAATCCGCTAAGTCTTCTTTCCTCCCTCTTGCACATAGGTTTTTACATTTATCTTGTTTATTGCTTAGGCCAAATTTATGCTTTATTGCTGATTCATTTACTACTACATTGCATTATAGGGTTTCGGTTGAATTCCATTTTTATTGAATCACGGGGTTGAGGAACTACATGCATAACATGTATCCAATGCCATCAAGGATAATGTTATAATTAATATTATTACGAATTACATGACATGAGACAAGAAAAGTGCGAGGGTCTAATGGTAATGGGAAGTGTGATTGTGCCTAAGACCCATTGGGAATGTTATCAAAGCCACGAGATGCAAATAGATGATGGAGTTGAGGCATCTTCGAGATATGCCAATTTGTTGAAGGAATGTGATATTACAAATGTTAAGACCAGATCCATTATCTACTAGAGCTCGTTTAACCCCTATGTTATTAATTTGAACTTGGATATAAAGGGGGATCATTATCTAAAACAACTTGAGAAAAAATTTCAGCTGATGTAAAAGTAATAAGAAAGTGTTGTAGTAAGCCTATGGTAAACATATTCATGAGATGTGTGAGGATGAAGGTAAGTATTAAACAAAAAATATTGGATTTTATGTTTATATTTAGGATAGCCTATGAAAGTAACATGAGAGGGGAATACTCATGTTGATGAAAATGGAAAGATAAAGGTAATATGTAAGAGAAAGATCTAGTGTTAAATTGTGGGTTCACCAAATAATTTAATATAAATTGAATTAGATCTTAATTTTGCAAGTAACTACTATAACTAATAATATACAACCGATAATGTATAGTAAATGGAAAATAAATGAGCAAGCAATAATATGAAACCCTAAGCAAATGAGAGAGATAGATGACTTAGTTGATTTACGAGTGATCTGGAAGTGATATGGGAAGGTGAATAGCTGAAATAGATTAGAAGCAACATCATCAAGGCTCACTAGAAATTTTGGAACTCATAAATGTATAAGATAGAAGTGCCCTTGAGAGAGGATAGGAGCACCCGAGCGCTAGTGACTAGATATGGGCACTAGTGTCCACCCAGATACTCGAGTTTAGATCCTTTCTATGTAGGAGGATATTTGTTATTGATATCTGTTTATCGCTCTACATTTTTTCCCAATGTCGATGTTCTCACATGTAATATGAAAAATAGATACCTAGCTAAACATACCCACGAACCACATCAAACCTAATAAATAATATGCAAAATGGGTAGTTGGATTGACCACACACAATCACCCAAAGTGTGAACTTATGACCAAGCATTGCACTACATCTCAAAATCCATGTAGTTCTATGTGAATGTGTGTGTAATGATTCCCTTATGCAAGTTGCAAAATGATAACAATCTAGATCTAGAATGTAGTAAATGTATAGAATGTGTGGGATGGAATAGGATGAACTTCCCCTCCTTTGTTGTGCATGTAGAGTGATGCAACCCTTGTCCCTTCTATGGATGTGGTAGATGGATTATTTGTAATGCTCTTTGTGCCTTTGGATACAAGCATAGGTGATAGTAGATAAGACTAGTGCCTTGCCCCTTATTTGAGACATGTGCGGCCTTGAAAGGAGTCGGACTTAGCCATTTCGGCCCAGGTAGGACACGTGAAAATTGTGATCGGTTGCGCACGGATAAGATGTCATCCTGCATGAGGTTGGCCCCAGAAAGAGCATGCCCAGATGGAATCTTCTATAAGATCATCATGAGATGGAATGGAGATCTCAGGCCTGAAGGAACATGCTCGCATGGAGGACCACATTTGACACTTGGTGATGGATCTAAGGGCGTGGCAAGGTGAGTTGGTAGCCCGAGAAAGTGATAAATACAAGTGCCTGCCACGGGGAAAAAGAGAGAGAGACACAGATAGATATATACACAGAGGGAGATATACATAGGGAATAGTGGGTTAGAGAGGAAGGGAGGCTCTGCAGAATTGCTGCAAGTGGATATTCTGTTCAAGAAAGGATGTACTAAGCATGGAGTTGTATTTTTCTTTTCTATTAGCTTAGCTACATATGTCCAGTGATGCACATGACTACGGTCTACACTCTATGACACTCTGTAATGAATCAATGAATATGTTGAGGTTACCTATTATAAATAGATATGAATATCAATGGGTTTAATGTATATTTCATTCTTATGAGTTCTCTTTCCTTTCATGATATGAATGAATGGTTGTATCTTTCTTTCTATTATAGTATATGTTCTAGAATCTGCTAAAGCACTCGGTCTGAAGTGACTGCAAGGATCTGGAGGCCATTCTGAGCCCTATGGTTCTTGTATGTCTCAACTCCTTTCCTAAATACTCTTACACTAATCATAGGTAATGCTTCCCACTAGACTCACATAAAAGAGAGACTCGGCACCCGCATGCCCTCGGGTGAGCACTCAGCTTCTGCTGGGTGATAGGCCGGCACGCATGGGGTTCTTCCTTTTGAGGTAGGAGTAAAAATGACTACATCTTGGTTCCATTGCCGGGACCTCTTTTTGAAGTTGTAGTGGGATATAACATGCATCATGATCTATGTAAAGAGTAATGACGGATCGGTTAACATTGGAAAATGTTGAATCATGGTTCAAGAGCATGGAGGATGAATTTTCTCAGAGATTCAACACTGGACCTGAGTTTAATACACATAGATGGGTAGAAGAGAACCTCTACCATGATCTATATGAGACATTCTTTTCTGCTACTTCCCAGTAGAGTTATATGGATGGCTTTCAACCTATGCATCTAGATCAAGTTGGCATTATGGATCACGGATATGGACTAAAGAAGACTACCAGAGGTTGTAGGATGCAGATCTGATGTGGACCCATGTTGTAGATCATTGGTGGAGGGGAGTACTAGCTAGCTACACTCTGGAATATGCCATTTCTACATATTCTTGCCCAGAGGTTGCTGAGTTTGAATTTCTACGAGAACCTAGAGGAACATTTCTACATGTTATTCCTCTAGCTATGAAGATATTGATGGTTACCATGAGTTTAGAGGTGCTCCCAATGGCCGCTAAACCATTCTGAGCGTTGGGTAAGGAAGCTCGGGTGGAGGAAGATGGCAGATGATATGATAGAGAAGGAGAGGGAAGAAAGATGGCTCAAGTATAGTGAAGCATGAGAGGGAGATTTCTAGATGATGCAGGCTGCTAGTGTGATGGATTTATGGAGACAGACATTGTGGAAGGAGTTGAGGTTCACATGGAGGACGTGGAACCTGAGCAATCTGTGCTACCCCATCTTGGCAAGTGCATAAGGGAGACCCCTTCGACTTCTGGTGAGAGCTCATCACATGGAGAAAGGAGAGTCATTGGCACATATCTAAACCCACCCAGTGACCGAGCCCTGACACTTGGTTTTCCCAAACCAGGAAGAAGTATTGATCCAGTTGAAACTAGTGGAAGAGACAGATCCATGCCTAGGAGATACAATTTTTCATTTCCTTCTTCTATGGCTGCACATATTCCAGTATTCGAGGAGTTTTTTTGGACAAGGGGCAAGTGTACAAGCTTTCGGTCTCACATCAGGAGTGGCACAGGACAAAGTGGTAGCGGGGGTGCTATCACATCATGACATCGGTACATAGTTCAAAGTGGGACCATGGGAGCACTTGGCATAGCTCCTATAGCCCTATTGACCCAAAGGGTTCTAGTGGATCTAGTGGCTCTGGAGGTACACAGACCCAGTGGACTCTCGTGGATCAGTGATGAAGAAACACCGAGGGAACCAAGGCTCTAGTTCAGACAAGGACCCCAGCCACCACCTCAAGTATTCTTTGAAATGTCTCTACATTTTCCAGATTACAAGGGCATTGAAGATGTTATGGAACATGTTCACAAGTGTGAACTGCTATGGTGCGCAAAGGGTATCACAACCCTAGAATGAAAGGCTAGTCAATTTGCAACCACATCAGCAAGGGCACGCACATAGCTGGTATAGAAAGTATGACCCTCATCAAATGGTGGTGGACTACACTACTTTAAAGAATGCATTCTGGTAGAATTCCACATTCCTGAGTTCAGCAAAAAGCATCAGTGCTTTGAAGGAGATTCAACAAGGAATGACAGAGAGTGTGCAGGAGTATGATGCACGCTTTAAAACTC
The DNA here is from genome assembly GCA_018340775.1 of Taxus wallichiana var. yunnanensis. Lineage (NCBI taxonomy): Eukaryota > Viridiplantae > Streptophyta > Pinopsida > Cupressales > Taxaceae > Taxus > Taxus wallichiana. The sequence continues at coordinate 113,284,012 of CM031240.1, forward strand.
TCTTGTCTAAGTTATCATATGATATCCATCCTTCTCAGCATGCACAAGTGGTTTGTTGGAGGATTGATCACCCCTTTTAGAAGGGCCTTGTCTCATAAAAATTTTACAGATCCACGTGAAGCATTGGAAGCTACCTTGCACGCCGAGGCTATTGGTAGTATTGATACTAGTGTTAGCCCATTCTTAGAGGCTCAGATTGCTGCTATGGCCAAACAATTGGAAAAATTGTCTGCAAACTCAGTCCATGAGACTCACAGTGGTTTGTGGTGCATGGATTGTGAAATAGAGGGGCACGTTAAGGATAATTTCCCTCGAAGGATGGTACGCGTTGTGATGGTAGATTGTGAGATCTGTCATGGGGACCATGATGCAAGTAGATGTCCCTTGCTACAGCGCGATCAGGAAGAATGTATCTTGTTATTGTAAAATTTACACCTCCACAACCCATGATACGAAGGACTATAGGCTCATTGATCAGATCCATGAGGCCATTGATCATGGGGTGCGCCAAACCAACATTTCCAGTGGTTCTAAAAATGATGATCACCATTATGAGGAGCACGTAGATGGGGGCACACATGGAAGAGGATTTCGAGGAGGATTCCATGGTCAGGGTAACCATGGAGGAAGAAGTGAGTTCCCACGCGAACATGTTTTAACTATGGATCTACAGAACATTATAAGCATGAGTTCTGACTTGTTATAGTGCTTGTGGTGTGGAAAGAAGCATAAGTATGAGGAGTTCCCAAAGTTATTTGAGCATATGAATCAACAGCACCTAGAAGGACAAGGGCACTGCGATGGTCAACATCAAGAAGGTAAGACATATAGTGGATGCCTCGTAACACGGGATGAAGGTTTGGAGCCTGTCTTGGTAACAACAAGGGTAGAAGCCATGCACGTGAGAGAGGTACCAAGACAAGAACCCTGGTTATGAGGGAGGAGGTCATTCATGGAAAGTATCCAGACCCCACGCATCAGAAGGAGATATATCAGACACCATGGATGTTATTCAAGCTTACAAGGGGAGATCCAATGTCTAAAGGAGCAATCCAGAAAGGAGGAACAAGGAAGGAGAATCGAGGTGCAAAAGGATGACCTGGATGAGGTCAAGGAGGTGTGTAAGATGCTAAGGCAGGAGAACATCATTCCTTTGCTAGGATCCTAGTTGAGAGAGAAGGTACCACGCACCGAGAAGAGTGCGAGAGACAGGTCTTACACGCGAACCTTCCCCCTCACAGCCTCGACTATGAAAAGGAGATTACGTTGAATGCAATTGTAGATGGATGGCTCCTCAACAATATACTCATTGACACTGAGCATGCGGAGGTTAATGTCCTGACTTTGGATGCATGGCATCAGATGGGAAGACCTGCATTACAGCCATCTTCGAATGTGTTGTATATGGAAAACAAGACTAAGGCAATGCCCATCGATGTCTTGAAGGATGCAACTATTACTATTCAGGGAGCCAAGTTTACTGGGACTTCAAGTCTTGGCGCTCACCGAGGTGGAAAAATTTCCCAAAGACTACTTGGGCGCCCTTGGTGTTACAAGAATAATGTGGACCTTCGGTTCAATAAAGGGTACATCAGCTTTGAGAACAAAGAGGAATGGGTCATTATACCCCTGGTTGATGGGAAGTCGACACCCTATATTGAACCATTGGGAGAAGAAGTTCTAGACAAAATTTATGTGCACTCAATTAGAGACCCTGAGATGGTACACCCTACTAATGGAGTTATCCAGTTTGAAGATGCTCAGTCAGTAAGTGATACCACTAGTCTGGCTTGTGACAATTGGGCATGGAACTTATGAATTAATGGGACGGTAGTTGAGAGGGTCGGTGACCAAGGTAACAAAGGCGCACACTATTAGGCACCTTGGAGGAAAAGAACTTCCCAAGTATTTAGGAGGATCCTTCCCTGAGATCTTTCTAGCAGGAGGTAGAAGCTCAATGGAAGAATGAGAAGGAATGGAGGGAGATGTTAAGTTATGTCTTGCTTGGCACAATAGCTCATTGGTGGGCCACACATCAGAGAGCCTTTTAGAGTGGCACGAGGTAAGAATTGCTCTCTCTCTCATCATATTTTCTAGAAGTAATGTACCCACCATCATCAAGGAGTACCATGGGAAGGAGCCCACCTCTTTCCATATCTAGGAGTGTGAACGGGTCTAGAGAGAAGGCACAGAAGCTTTTCCACCATCCCTCTAGGTGCACAAGTTGTATTCTACACTACGCAGGGTTATGCGTGTATGGTACATTCATTTAGAGACATGCCGCCAGAAACAAGGAATTGGCAAGAGCTCACGGCTAACCTTATTCAAACCTTTGAGTATCGGAGTACCAAGCCATCGATTGATAAGGCCTTGTAGGGTATCAAGCACCTTACCATGGGGGATAGTGCCAAAATGGAAGATAGGCTGATTAGAATTATTAGGTGAACTAGGATTGAGGCGCACTTTGAAGAAATTGAGGAAGCAAAAGAGTTACAACTTGAGCACGCGTGTTTGGAAAAAGAGAAGGGAAAGTTAGTATATGTGATTGATGGAGAGGAATCAGAAAGCTTAGATGTTATCCATTCTATAGGAATGTGCGAGGTAGTGGATAGTGCAGATGCTCACATGCGTGCCTACCATGAGCCTTTAAAGATGAAGAAAGTTAACATCGGTTCAGAAGAAGAACCTAAGGAAGCTATTATTGGGGATTACTGGACAGAGAAGGAAGTATCAAAGATCATTGATCTGACTACATGAATTTGAGGATTTATTCCCACGCGGGTACCATGAGCTCAAAGGCGTTCACCATTCCTTGGGGAGATGAAGATAAAACTAAAGGACAATGTGCATGCCTAGTTAGAAAAAGGCCCTACCGGATGAATCCCAATTTACACGTGAAGGTTAAGGAGGAGATAGACAAGATGATAGCTTTTGGGATCATTGAGGCAGTGGAAGAATCGGAGTGGATAAGTCCGATGGTAATCAACATCAAGAAGGATGGGTGGATTAGGATTTGTGTGGACTATAGGGAATTGAATGTAGTTTGTGTCATTGATCCATTTCCACCCCCTTCACTGAAGATATTTTGGAAGGAGTCACTGGGTGCGAAATCTACTCCTTTACGGATGGATTTTCAGGATACCACCAAGTCTAGATTGCAAAGGAGGACCAAGAAGAAGATGACTTTCACCACCGAGTGGGGAAGTTTTGCATATATGGTCATGCCCTTTGGGTTGAAGAATGCGCCTGCTATTTTTTTCGTATATAGTGGTGCAAGCATTCCAGGACTTCATCCATAAATTTCTTTAGGTCTATTTGGATGATTGGATAGTATATGGTCTAGTTAAGGACCATTGTGACAACTTGAGATTAATGTTTGAAAGGTGTAGGCAGTTGAGGATATCCCTCAACATTAAGAAATGTGTGTTTACTACTCCCTTTGGGACTCTATTGGGGCATATCATATGTAAGGAGGGCTTGTTGGTAGATCCCGCTAAGGTTGCAGTTATTTTGGGGTTAAGGGAACCTACTAGCTAGAGCACAGTGCGTGATTCCTTGGACATACAGGCTATTACAGAAATTCATTAAGGGATATGCCAAGATACCACCTTTAGAGGAGCTGCTTAGACACAAAAGTGCCTTCCATTGGGGAGAGGCAAACAGAGGGCATTTGATACATTAAAAGATAGGCTTATTACCGTGCCTATTTTACATTTTCCCTCTTGGGACAAGCCCTTCCATGTCCATGTAGATGCCTCAGGAACCACCATTGAGTAGTGCTTACACAACCAGGTGAGGGATTGTTGATCATCCTCTCTATTTTGTGAGCAGGAAGTTAACACCAACAGAGTAGAATTATACCACTACCGAGCACGAGGCATTGTCGATGATCTACGCGCTCTTCAAGTTTAGATAATATCTCATTGGCAACACCCTTTGTATTCTACACCAACCACATGGCATTAAAGTATTTCAGTGAACAAGCCCATTCTTCAAGGGCATATGTCGATGGGTGTTGTTGTTTCAAGAGTTTGAATTCACCATTGTAGTGAAGCCCGAAAAAGAAATGTGGACCTGATCATCTTGTCAAGAATTGATTCAGGAGAGGATGCACAAAGTATTGAGGAAGCAATGCCAGATGCCCAACTATTTAGGTTACGGCGCACACCCTCGGATTTAGAGGAGATTGCAGTATTTTTAAAAGAAGGTGTGGCACCGATGGAATGAAGGCATTGGAAAAGAAGTAGTTGGCCATATGCGCATGTGCCCTACATGTTGATTAATGGAGACTTATACAAATTGGGACGTGATGAAGTTTTGCACAGTGTGTGTTAGAGCATGAGCACCTGCCATCATGGAGGAAGCACACATGAGGAAGTGTGGGTGGGCATTACGCAGGTGATGCCACCGCACACAAGATATTAATGGCAGGATTATGGTGGGAAACCTTGTACAGGGATTGTAGAGATTATTGTAAGGCATGTGACCACTATCAATGACATTGGAAAACCAGAAGGAGAGATGAAATGCCTTTGCATCCCATCCCTAGCACGGAGCCTTTTGAAAAATGGGTGATAGATTTTGTGGGACCTATTACACCAACAACGCATGTAGGACTGGGTCACGTTATGTCATCACTTACATGGATTATCTCACAAGGTGGGCAGAGGCAGCCCCAACTAAAGATTACATGGCAAAGAAAAAATAATGGCAAGGTTCTTATGGGAGAACATTATCACGAGGTATGGATGTCCATTGAGTTTGACCAGTGATAGGGGTACACATTTTCTAAATGAGACCATGAGGATCCTATTATCAGAGTTCATGGTGGCTCATCACAAGACTACGCCCTATCACCCACAAGCAAATGGAACCACGGAAGCATTCAACAAAATACTAAGTCATACCTTGACCAAAATCTGTGATGTTGGAAGACAAGATTGGGATGACAAAGTATCGGTAGTGTTATGGGCTTACAGACTACGTATAAAAGACTAAATAAAGCCACACCTTTTCAATTGGTGTTTGGCATGGAAGCCATTTTTCCGTTGAATTTATGTTACCTTCTCTACGAATAGTGCACATAGGAGGATTAGCCAATGAACAAGTGTTGAAGAAAGAATTGATGAACTAATGAAACTAGATGAGAGACGATCACTTTCCCATGGAGCCAAACAGTGGAAAAGGAAAAGCAAAAGGCTTGGCATGATCACCACATTAAAAACAAGAAGTTTGAGGTTGGGCAGATGGTGTTACTATATGATTCCAAGTTTCTGCCATCCTGAAAGTTGAAAGTCCATTGGTTGGGTCCCTACACAATTTCATACATCCTTGATTCAGGCACATGCCAGTTACAAGCACTGATGGGATGAAATTTCCTGGACACTTCAATGGCAAGGTAGGTGAAGCCCTACTATAAATAAGTCTTCTTGGTGTTTGTAAATAAGGTAGTTTTTCCAGTTAGTTTAGAAGTTTCCTTTATGCATTTTCCTTTCTTGTGTTTCCCTTTCACGTTGTTGTTTTGGTTTTGCACCTTGGGCGCCGTAACCTTATTGCTATTTTTGGAGAATTTGTGAGTGCACAGAGGACCACACATCATTTAAGTGTGGGGTGGAGAAAAGTGAAGAAGCACATGATTAAAGTACCAAGGAAGTTATGTTGAAGAGCCTTGTTGTGTAGCCCAGTTGAAAGAGGTAGATGAAGAGAAAAGATAGAATAATTGGTGCCAGGATAAAGCTACTGTAGATCCCATGTACAAAGGAAAAGGAAGTGCACAATTAAAGCAACACGAGGTAGGTGAAAGCAAGAATCTGGATAGAAGAAGTGCCTTCGGCGCAGGTTAAGTGTGCGCAAGAGTCTCCTGTCAAGTTGGTTGGGGTTACGCACGCCAAAGGTTGGAGAATTTTTCACGTAGAAGGGCACGTGAGTGAAGGCGCTAAGATGGACTTTGTTTGAAAAATCCATTAAATGAAGAGTACGGGGGTAGGTAAAGTAGCATTTAATGATCAGAAAAAGGAAAAACTATAAATAAAGGGTCGGGCACTCTCATTTTTACTTTGTGAAAACGAAGAGTTGGAGATATAAGCAAGTGTTATAAACTAGGGTTTTCAGATTCGATCGAGTGGAAGATCTGTGTGATTAAAATGTGAAGAGCCAGTTTGAGATTACAAACCAGAAGGAATTACATGGGCATGTGAAAGGAGTGGAAAAGGCGTTGTCTTGTGAAGAGTTTATCCAAGTTAGGGTTCGACAAACTAGGGCACGGGTTTAGAAGAGTTATATCGCGGATCTGAGATCGAAGGTTGGAGAAGAAAGACAGAGTAACAAAGAGAGGGTAGGAGTGATAAAAATACCTCGACCATGGCACCCAAGAAAGGAAAGGGAAAAGCTAAGGCTAAACAACCAGAACCCAAAGTAGACACAAATGAAGAATGGTATGCAGAGATGCAATACCCAGATGGGGTGATGTTGGGAAAGGAATGGGAATCCCACTTGAGAAGCATACCTATTAGTGACTATAATCACCACACAAACACCATAGAGAAAGAAATGGCATTGGAATTGGTATGCCCCACCAACAAGCAAACACCTGAAGGTTTGCCCATATATGATGATGACGTTAAGGTAAAATTGGAAAGGTAGGGCTATTGCAAACTCTATGAGTTGCCTTATTTTGGGAAGCCAGATCACTTGTACTAATGGTTGATGTCTCAGGTGCATGAAGACTATTTCCACTTTGCTAGGCGCAAGATGCACGTGACTCCCCAGTTGATTTCACAATTTACAGGCCTCATATGTGAGGGAGATAGCCTAGAAGATGACCTTGGCGACAAGGAGGCTATTCAAGAGACCGTCACTGAGTATGCATGCAAGAAAGGGTCACGGTACTATGATATTTCAGACATCAAGGACCCCATTATGAAGATGGCCGCATCATCTGGTGACTAAGTTGAATGGCCAAGAAAGATGGACGCAGGTCAACAAACCTTGGCTACATGTCTGTAGGAAGATTACAGAGGGGACTATATACAACTTGTCCACGTACATTGCAGAGGAGATTGTTAAGTGCACGAAGGAAGGGGACAGGATCCTCTTTGGCAATGTCTTGCTCACCATAGTGTTTACAGAAATTGGAGTGTCGGATGCCTTAGACAAGTTCATGTGGGAGTACCCAGCCAAGACCCTTCACCCGCGAAGAGGTTCGAGAAGTATGCTTGTGATACAATGACGGCTCCCCACAAAGCAATGGCTAGAAAAGTGGTATACGTGCTTGAGGAATGCATTCGGGGTAGAGTGGAGGATCCTGAACAACTCCTAGTAGCCACTGAGGGAGAAGCTGAGTTCATGTGTACCAGCACTACTGCTTGGGTAGATTCAAGCTTATTGACAAATCATGGAGCCCTTGGTGCAAGCTTCCTTTCACGTTCACTACCCAATACTTCCAAGCGGAGTAAACAGATTTAAAGAATCAAAGAAGCTAAGGCTAGAACTAGGAAGGTTAGACCGGAACACAGGGAGATGAGGAAGAAGTGAATTACCCCAGTGGTAAGCAAGCATGCATACATAGAGAAGTACGTGTCACACGAGATCCAAATGACTAGGCCGATGACGCTTCCCATCACTAAAGGATCCACAATGGCGCATGTGTACATGCACATAAGGCCAAAGTTCAAAAAGGGTGCATATTTTGGAGAATGAAATCTCCATACCTAAAGACCCCTTGGGAAAGAAGAAGCCAACATCTAAGAAGAGAGGCAGAGGAGAGGAAGGAGCACCAAGTGTGCCGACTACTCAGACAGTGAGCATGCCATCTACAAGTGCCAAGCCAAGCACCTACATATGGAGAAAGAAGTCTCCAGTGAAAGGAGAAGATGCTAGAAGTAGAGGCACCCGAGCAACCCACCACCATGGAAGAATCACCAAAGGAAGAAGAGAAGGCCAATCTCCTAATCAGAAGCCACCTCTCAGGAAGAAGCAGAGGGTGGATGAAGAAGCTGACTCAGAGGTGACCGATAGCTTGGAGAAGTACTTGGGAGAAGGAGAAGATGAGAGTGAAGGAGGTGGTGATGAGGAAGAAGAGCCTGAGAAGGAAAAAGAGCCACATGTGTTTAGTGTCTATGACTCGGAGGAAGAGAGTAGAGAGGAGAAGCAAGAGTTTGTATTTACGTGGCAAAGGGCAAGGGCACAAGATGAGGAAGGCACCAAAGACACGAAGGCAGATGAGAAGGATGCCAAGGAGCAGGGAGCCATAAGCCTTACAAAAGAGTAGATTACTGAGTTAGCAGAGCGAGAAGTGAAAAAAAGATGCTCAAGTCCTTGTAGACCAAGAGTTAGAGCACAACACGGACATAGTTCTTAAGGAAGGGAAGGAGGAGAGCATTGAAAAGGAACATGACAGCCTAGGAGGCCCCACTCTGACAGTTAGCTTCCCCAAAGGTGCACACTCGGGTAGGAGAACTCTGATACATAATAGAGATAGATAATGGGCTATGTGGATGACACAAGAAGGTGTTATGTGCACGGTTCCAAAGCACCATACCCACGGAAAGGCTCCTAGCCATGGGGTCTTTTGAAAAGGATGGCGCGTACCCCAGACCAAGAAGATGCTCTCTTGGGCATTCGAGTCACACATTGATGAGCCAGACTTTGAAGTTTGCAAAAAGTGCTCATCTCATTGCCAAATCTAAGGGAGACAACCCCTTAGTAAATGCTCAAGAGCTTTCAGATGAGCAAGTATGCAATGCTCTGAAAAAAGTCATGGTCGAGACCGAGGCTAGGCTATTCATGTGAAATGACAGAATCATAAGCATTGGAGGTGAAGTTGGGGAAGAAGGAGGAAGAACTGTGGAGAAGGCCAAGAGTTTAAAATAGGAGGAATTAATCAACGCGTAGTTAAGGCGTGAGTTAAAGGAAGAAAAGGTAAAGGTGCAGAGGTCTACAAGAAGGTGGAGTCAATCAAGAGTGCCATCATATTAAAGCACCCAGACCTTACACCAATCCCTCAGAGGTACGCATCAACTTTGGAATGCTTAGAAGACCTAACGCATCCTCACTATGGAGAGGTGACCCTTGGTGTTGGAATCTATAGAAGAAGTGGCCATGCGGTTGAAAGAGGAAGACCAATTGAAGGTAGTAGCAACTATTTCCGAGTATAACCAAGTACTCACGAGATTAAGGTCACTTGCCTAGTCTGCAGAAGCCGCATATGACACATGCGCGGATAGAGATAAGGTGGCGAGCTCCTTGGTCACCACGCTTGAAGCAAAGCTGAAAGAGTTCCAAGAAAATAATAAAGGGAACAGGGTAGAGAGGGACAAGGTTCTGGCCGAGGTAGAAAAGAAATCAGAGGCAATTGAGGCTTTAAGGAGCTCAATTAAGGCCCAACTGAAGGAACTATATCCCCAAATTACCAGAAGAATGGATAAACTCACAGACCTGGGTAAGGAATTGGAGCAGATTGTGGACACTTTGGGCACCCAGGAATTGGCCTAAGCTTTGATGAAGTAAGCACCCTGTGGGTGACCTATGCCAGAAGGTGAAGGACGAGGTCAAGTGTGGAACAAGCTGAGGTAGATCTACGAAAGGACTTTCCCAGCCTTTTGAATTGATGCCCTTTCCCCCCCATTCTTCATTCTTTCCCCTATTCTTTCATTCCTTATTCATTTTTGTAAAGTATAAGTCTACATCTTGGTCCCATAAAAAACTTGCCTCTTGGTCAAGTAAAATGTTTCTGAGGACGGAGAACAAGCATAGTGTGGGGTGATGTTGGGCCCCTAGATTATTGACCAAGTATAAAGGCGTGTGGGGCGCACGGATCCCAAGCATCGGATGGCATGCGTAAGGAAAAAGCAATGCAAGAGAAAGGCCTATAGCAAATGTGTGACGTGAGAAAGGAGGTTCGAGACTTAGCCAATTTGAGTGCCCAAGGCAGAACACGTGAAAAGTGTGATCGGTTGCACATGGATAAGATGCCAACCTAGAAACAGGTTGGCCCAAGAAAGAGCATGCCCAGATGGAATCTTCTAGAAGATCATCATGAGATGGAATGGAGAGCTCAGGCCTGAAAGAAACATGCTCACATGGAGGACCACATTCGACACTTGGTGATGGATCTGAGGGCACGACAAGGTGAGTTGGTAGCCCAGGAAAGTGATAAATACAAGTGCTTGCCACAAGGAAAAAAAGAGGAGAGACACAAATAAGATATATACATAGAGGGAGATATACATAGGGAATAGCAGGTTAGAGAGGAAGGGAGGCTCTGCAGAATTTACTGTGAGTGGATATTCTGGTTCAGAAAGGATGTACTAAGCATGGAGTTGTATTTTTCTTTTTTGTTAGCTTAGCTACATATGTCCAGTGATGCGCATGACTACGTGGTCTGCACTCTGTGACACTCTATAATGAATCAATGAATATGTTGAGGTTACCTATTATAAATAGATATGAATATCAATGGGTTTAATGTATATTTCATTCTTATGAGTTCTCTTTCCTTTCATGATATGAATGAATGGTTGTATCTTTCTTTCTGTTATAGTATATGTTCTCGAAATCTGCTTAAAGCACTCGAGTATGGTGTTCTTGTATCTCAACTTTTGAGGTAGGGGTAAAAATAACTTACATTAGTCAAATACCAACATGGTTGTAGGGTGTGTAAGGTCATGCTTGCTTAGGAATCATGTATATATTAGTATGCTCTATGACTTAGAAATGTACCTAAGTGCATAGATTTTGGTCTACCACCTTGCACATGGCTTACTTGCATTATTGGATTGACATGAGTAATAAAAACTTCTTCAAATTGTGTAAGAACTCATCTACCATATGGTTCTACACTAGGGTCTTTATTATTTCATGATGAAAAGTGACTACCATTACGTTACTAATAACATCTTGTATAAATTGCTTTTGTACCTATTAGTTTGACTTTGATTCTAGGGTATGCCTCTTTACAAATAGTACACACTTGCATATTTTTGAGTTGATCGATCTTTGGTGAAATGAATTTTGAATTGACATAATGTTTGTTGATAATCTCAAGCGTGATTCCACATCATTTGGTAAATCACATGTGTTATGATTTATTATGGAATTTTATATCTCAAAAATCCTTCTAGTTGTTGGTTGTCAAATAAGGACTTTATTGAAAGCAACAATCAAGGGACAGAAAAGTCCCTCCTCTTTAATGGGAGAGGTTCCCTTATTAAAGGCAAAAACCTATTTACAAATGTACAACGTGTAGTTTTAGTGAGGAACTCTGATATCATGAAAGTGTTTGATATAACAGATCATCAATACAAAAAGATAGAAGAATTAAGGAATGGGAGGGGGCAGAATAGCACTCTCAAGAAATATAGATCACAAAATAATTCCTTACTCATGCCATAAGGGAATCATATAGAATAGAATCATTTGCATTTAAAACCACAGGATGTTATTTCATAGACACAAAGTTCCAGAGATGACATCCACAAGAATACAAAGCTTCTTAAAGTAAAACAGACTAATGATCCAATAAATTTTAACAGATAGCAATGAAAGAAAAAGATTAGATGAAACAGAAAGAAAGATCTTCTTGTATTGATAGCTTTTTACTCCTTTACACTTTCAAAAATAAACAGAGTTCCAGCCCCTTGAAAATGGCGTAGAGAGCTCATTATATAGCTTACAAATTGGTTACACTTGGTAACCATTTCTTTTAACTAAAATGTTAATTAAGGAAGTGCTTGACACAAGGTCCTTAATTAGTTTACAATGAGCTCAATTTCAGAAAAAGGAGGAGAGGAGAAGCTAGAAGAGAAAACATCCACTTATTGTTGAGGAGGGCCCACTGACTTGAGAATCCGTTGCCTAAATCTTTTCAATGCTTCAACTATCTCCCTACCTCATGGGACTGATGTGTTGGTAGTGGCTTGAGACCAAGTGCCTAGACATTTCTCCATGTCCTTATCAAATTTGGTATGTTCAAGGTATTCTTTATTAGCCTCTTCAATAGCAGATTGAAGTGAGCAAATCTCCTTTATCTTCTCTTTGGTAATTAATTCCTCCTTGAACAAGTTTTCTTTAACAAATGCCCTGAACTAAGTTTTAATCTCTTGAAGAGAGAAAGGAACACCTGAAGTTTCATCATGAAGATGACAATGAATATCTTTGAAGGTAGACACAACACAAGTCTTGAAGGATTCTCCCTTCTACCAACTGTTTCTTAATTCTCCCAAGGCTTCTTCCAGAACTTTTATTTTCCATTCAACACTGAAAACCCATGACCTTGACAAGTTGTCCTTGGCATCATCAAAAACTTTATTGGCCATCAATATATTTTCATCAGCCTATTCCATCAGGTAAAGATCTATGATGCAACTACTCCAAAGCTTTAGTTCTTTATCCATGGTTCCAATAGAGGAGGAGAGTTTTTGTTGTAGGTTGGCCACCTTCTCATTGAGTTTGAAGGCCTCTACAATGAAATTCAAGCCTGCAATGATCATGTCATCAACCATGGCTTCCATATCCCTTCCATAAGTGGAATACTGTGTATATCTTTGATACTCTGAACTTCATCCTGACTAAGAATCATAGGAGGTGGAAGGGCAGCCAATGGAGCAGGATCCAAAACCTTATCCTTAGTCAACAATGACTTGATGAAGCTAGAAAGAACTTGATTTTGTTCTTCCAACTATTCTATAGTTTGTTTACCCCTCTCCACTCTCTCAATAACCTTGGTTATTGTTTCCTAGAGGTTATGCACCTCACTCTTAGGGGTATATTCTCCCATTAGAATCCTAGAAAGCTTCAGGTCAGAGGCTAATAGATCTTTCTTTGCTTTATCAACTTTAGGTTTTGCAACCTCTAGAAATTGTTAGCCCTGAGCATCTGTCACTATCCTTGAAGTTTCTTTGGCTCTCTTTGCTGGAGGGGGAGGAGTAGTGCCTAACAAGGCTGCCACAACATCAAAATTTGGTTCTCGCTAAACGGGAAGAATATTTCCTCTTCTGCTTTCAACCAGGGTTGCACCCATGCAAAAGTAGAGGAAGAAGCAAAAGGAACAAGAGGTCCAAGAGCAAGTGAGCTCATGGCACTTAAAGTATTCACCACTTTGTTGCTTCTAGTAGAGATGTGAGGGAGGCATCTGGAGCTTCTTGAGCAAAGGAATCAATGGTACTTGGAGGTTCAGTGCTAGGCATTTCCTTCTCTTTTTCTATGGTAACTTTTGAAGTTCCTGTAGGGTCTAGTACTTCACCATCATCACTTTCACTAAGAGCAATAATGTTCTCTGGCCCTGAAGGTAGTTCTAATGCCCCTGAAAGGGGTTCTTCCTCAATTGGCTCTTGTTTAACCTCTTTTATCTTCTTTTGGTACACTTGAGTAGAAGAAGAGGGAGTAGATGATTCAGGTTCCTTAATTGAGGAAGCATGAGGGGTTTGAGCAGGTACCACCGTGCTAGGTGTATGTGATTCCTTCCTGGGTGTTGAAGTATCTCGGAAGAAGACCCACTTTGATTCTTCCTAAGCTCTCAAACCTTTACATCAAACCAAACCTTGGTTCTTACAAGGACGAGGGTCAAAATATCAACCAAGTCATCCTTCTCCTCCTTGTACCAGTTCCTGGATCCTCTAAAGGAGTATGCTTGATTAATGTCTCATATTCATAAGATAGCCAGTCTTCATTATCATCCTGGAACCCTTTAGGAATTTGGTAGAGATTGAGCTCCTTTATCAGCTGCAAAGAGAATCTGCCATAGTGCCTCCGCCTTGCTTCAAAGTCATCTGCACAATGGCTCAGTTCGTCAAAGATCCTCGACATCGACTGTGATGATAATTTATTTTGAGGTTTTGCTCAATGAACTTCTTCAAATCAAAACAAGTCCTAGGCCTAAAAAAGTGGACAGTGATGGGAGCAAGGGCCCTTTCCATATTTTGAGTGTCCAAGGCTATTTTACATGTATAATTACCCAAGGAAATAGGGAAATGCAGACTAGATATTTTCTTGTCCCTGCAGGTTCTATGTAATTTATCCAATTGCCTACACACTTCAATCAGAGCCATCTTGTCATTACAAAACATGGGGAGCTTGAGAGGTGTGTTTTCATAACCAGCCAACCTGATATATGAAAACCTCCTAAACTAAATGAAGAAATCTCCATACTTTGCTATCAGGTTCATGGCCTCATCAGAAAATCTCCTGGCAGTATCACCTTTTAAGAGCCTCACAATATACATGGTAAAGGCATCATTAACCCTCCTGAAGTTGTGGTTGCTAGTTTCAAGGGTGAATTGAGGGTAGTATGCATAAATGGGTTCATCCTTCTGGCCCTCCATGTATGTGAATCCAAACCACTACTAGGATGCTACTAGGGAATACATGAGATAAGAAGTCATATAGAACTTCTTAGTCATTGCACATTGGACAATTGCTCGGTCAAATTCATGCAAATGATTTCTGCCTAATTTATGTTCTGACTACCTTCGCAGACGATGTTGATGAGAGGGCACATCCATAAGTGAAACTCATTGGTAGAGGGAAATCCCATGACACAAGCTAGTAAGATGATGAAATCAGACAACTCTTCATTGAAATCGGCCCTAAACAATGCTTTAGAAAGTCGGGACACTTCCTTCTTAAGGTTCTTCAACCATGATTTTTCTATCCTCGCCTTATATTTATCACTGTCCTACTCGAACAGAGTCTGAGCTTGAGCTTGAGTGATAACGATGGAGTCTTCAACTTCCACGAAATCCATAGAGCAACAGAAATGGTAACAGCATCTAGTTTGGCAATCAGCTCCCCATGCACATTAGACAATTCCTTGGTTTCGGGTTAAAGTGAGCCCCACAGTGGCAAGCACGGTGTGTGGCACATTGTATTGAGATAGGGAAGCCCACCGCATAAACAAGACCACTATCATTGATCATCATCGTGCCATGGGGAAGGATTAGAACTAGTCAATCTATTCCAAAATCCCCCAAAATCCAAGTCTTTGAACCTTGCTTATCCCGATATCGGGAACAAAGGACTCGAGAGGTGAAACTTGTTCTTGACCTTGGAATTTAATCTTCATGTTTGCAATGTACAGAGAAACAACCTTCAAGGATTGAATTCGTAATGAAAAATTCAAAGGGAATGGGAGCACACACAAATGATGGCAAGTGAGCAATGTGTCAAATGCGTAGAGGGTAGTCCCATTAAATATTCATTTAGGAGATAGAAGGCCATTAATTGCGCATTAAATTCATATTGCACCGACTCAAAAAGATAAGAATCGGGAAGAGCGAGAAAAAATTGGCCCAGATGGTCTTTAGTACATTTGGGACATGAGGGATGAAAGACGCGATCCAGTGACACGGAGATGTAGGGAAAGCGGGCCAAATGAGCACGGGAGGTCCAAAACTTGGAAATGTGAGGGACGCGAGGGGAAAAGGATGTGATTCGGATGATGCGCATGATGTGGGAAAATCGAGGACAAAAGGAATGCAGACACTTTTGGGACAAGCCCAGGACAAAAGTACGCGAAGGACCCCATCTAGCCGATGCGGGTGATCGGGGAACAAAAATCATGGACAAACTTGGAACATATGGACCGAAAAGTTCTTACAGAACCGAAAGTTAAAATATTTTCGGGAATGAACTAATCGAGAACAAAAAGCCCGGTGGACTTGGGACATGAGGGACAAAAATGTCTGACAGACCCGAAAATCACCAAAATGACTCCAAAAACACGAATTTTACTATCTCAACTTTTCACTTCACTAGAACATCACTAAAGGGTGTCAACTCAAAATTTTCAATTTTTTACTTTCAAAAGAGGGGAAATTTTGAGAGGACAACACTAGTAAATGTAGGATTTTCAAGACAATCATTGGAAACATAAGGGTTTGTTTGAGGGCTTGTCAGTATATGAGAATTAAAAAAATCGTACTTGAAGAATCAACATCATTTCGATGAGTGCATGGAGGATTGTATACTTTTTAGCTTCACTTTATACTTTTTAGTAATGCATTCTATATTATTAATGATAGCATTATGTTGGATAGTCGAGGAATGAACAAAACCAATATTACATGTTTCATCTCGTAGATGCATGTGAGGTGCCATCGTAAAATCATTTTCTTGCACTTCAAGTTCTATCGGCAAGGAATTATTTACTAACAATCGAGTCCTAGATGCATATAGTTCTCTTCTTCTCCTATTTATTTCTTCTCTTCATGCATGATACCTTTCTTTGTTCTTTCTATTTATCTCTTCTCTTTTCTCTTGATATATTTCTCTTCTCCATCTATTTATTTCTTCACGCCTCTTTGCATAATGTGCATGTTGAGTAACATTTGTTTGTTGTTGAGGTGGACATACAATAGTTTCATGTGTTGCAGGTTGCTCACATTGTTGATCACTACATAAATGATTTTGAGGAATATTAATGTAGTTTTGATGGTAGTAACATGTAATATCATCAATTGGATTGATTGGATTGACCACAGTATCATGGGATTGATATCTTTCAGTTTGTGTTGATGTCACAATTCGAGAAATAACAACATCTGGGTCTGAAATCTTATACAATAGTAATAAACAAATCAATACTAATGATAAGCATAGAAAGTGTCACATAAAACAATCAATTATTATATATTTCAAAACATACATAAAATTCTAGATTGTAATCACACTAAAAATAGTGAATAAGAGCTTAACTATGCCAATACGGACACAATAACTACAAAGAAAATTCCATAGTCAAATATTCTAAATTTGTCACAAATTACAAGGTTATAACCACATCAAAGCAACATTCAACATCAAATTAAATAATAGAGAACCTATATATAGAAAGGAAAATGAAATTTCAAAACATGATAGCAATATAAAAATTGCATATCCAAAAATGGGCTATTTATGTTACTATATAAATGTTGTAACACCATTGATAAACACATAGATTACTATACAACACCATGAACTATTATAATATTTGAAAACATTAGGAAAATTATAGATTATAAGTACACCATTTTTTCAATAACTACATAAATTTACAAGAGTCGAGGCATTTAAAGAAATAGGAAAATCCACACATGAATATTATATATTTGTTATAAAAATTGAGGGCATAATAATATCAAAATAGTCTTTAATGCCAACTTATTCTACTTAGTTCATTACAAAAATGGGAAATATATACAATAGGAAATGTACTCAAATCTTAGTAACTAATCCTATAATAAATTTACTCTCGAAGAATAATCAACTTTTTCTTCTTTGACAACATTAGATTTCAACTTGGGTGGATTGTTGAATGTGTCCATTCGCACATATAATGTGAATGAATATTGATGGAAGGCTATCATCTTCTTGAGATGTCGTATGCATAATGGATTTTCTTGAACTTGGTTGAATGTTTCCTTTGTTGTTGCACCAAGTAATTCTTTACCTGCATCATCAAAAAATGTTTCCCATAAACTTCCAATGTGGTCTACAATTTGAACCCTGAATAAGTACCGATAATCACAACCTATGGAAACCTTATCACATGTGGAGAAAATCCATTTTCCTTCAGAGATCTTTCTATTCTTCTTCTTACATGGAGTGCCTATGCACATTGATGGGAAAGACAGATAAGTAAAATAATCCATTTCATCAATAGAAACTATAGTTCCTCTTAGCAATATCCAAAGTGGTTTTTCAAAACTAAGAGATCCACTTGTTTGGACAAAATTACGAACCCCAAGTTCATCATGGCTTGTTAGAGACCGACCACCATAAATTTTTCCATGTTCCTCACACCAATTTCTCAATATAGTTACTTCTTCAATACTTGGATTTATAAACATCTTAGTGTTTGATAGTGTTCCCAAAGAATTTCCATTAAAATTAGTTATGCAAACACACTTGAAAGCAATAATAGGATGTGGGCCTAAGTTAATGAGGTGTTGGATTTCAAAACCCTCCGTCACAGAACAATCACCCCAGAGCGTAACATCAATGGTGCAATTAGACATATCTGTAATTTGAATTGTCCTCTTCTTCACTTTTGAACCATCCTTCCTGAATAGTGTTTCAAGTTCACCAACAAATGCAACAATTCCAAGTACGTCTATCATTGAATTTTCCTCCATGTTGTTGATTTCACTTATCAAAATGAAGTGAAACTTGTTAAATGGAATAGAGTCATCATAAACAGAAGAAGCTTCCACGATTGACATGTTATGCAACAATATTTCATATTCGGATGGGATATTGTTAAATATTTTATCAGCCTTCCACAATCTTCCATTCAAAATTGTATACACATTTCCAACTTGGATATTATCATAATGCTTATCCACTTGTTCATTGAAACAAATAATATGTATTTGTTCTTCATCCTTACCAATGATATCAAAGTTGAATACCTTTCCACTCCCTCTAGTGTTGTTAAAGTTACGAATGTTTGACTTAGAAGTGGCTCTACCTTGTATATTCCATCCATCATGAAATGGAGATAATGCTCCTATAGGAAGTATGCGAACAAAATTCTCTCTTGTTCTGTCGGTGGGTTATTTCCAGTAGAAGCATTCATTGATGTAGATGTATTTTGGGGATCCATTTTGTAATTGAAACAGACTGCAAAATATGAGAAATCATAAAGAAGTCAAATAAAATGTTTAGACGATATAAATAACTAAAAAAAACAAAACTACATTCTTTATTAGAGGCCAATTGAATTAAAATAATTGAAAATGAAGGAAAGCAAACATATCTATGACATGTTAAATTTTAAAAATGCGTCAAAACCAATTTAGTATATTTTCTATTAAAGGTGTATTATAGGAAAACAAAAATAATCAATGAAAATTTTAAAATTATGAGTTATCATCCCAAAAATTTCAACAAACAAATCATGTTTATGTTTTTGTCATTTTCTCTCCTACAAATGCTCATTATAAGCCTCTATTAACATATGTTGCTAAAATTAAACTAAATTTTAATATTAGCATTATAAAATAGAGGAGAGAGGAACCATTAACCATATATCTTTTTGGTAAAATACATCACACTATGAAATAGAGGAGAAGGAACCAATTAACCACATATCTTTGTCAATAAAATATCTTACTACTATGAGGTAGAAGAGAGGGGATCCATTAGCCATATAGCTCTTTTGATAAAATCTACATGACACATCCATAAATATGAACTATATAATTGCACCAACAAATATGAGAAAGCACCACATAAACTAAAATTACCTAGTAAAAACAAAATACGCCATACAAAACTTGACGAAAATTTAAAAATAAGATTATATTTTCAACATTGATAAACAAATATACATTTAGCTAATGTTGTAGTTCTATTTGAGTACATATCTATATATCAAACAAAGGAAATGGCATATTGCATGGGATAGTTATACCTTATAATTCCAAGAATAAATAGTACAAAAGAAATATAGACTAACACAAAATATGCCATATAAAACATAGGGAAAAATGATATCTTATTTCAAAGGAAAGACAAGAAGTGCATGCAACGGTAAAATTTCAAATTGTTTAAAGTAACATAACAAGAGTACATTTCAACAAAAACTATCTATTTTGCATATTTTCTTGAACCATTGAATTTTTGATTCCACAATTTTTTTGGCTCTATTTGGAAAATATTTCTTAGATTTAGGATTTGGAACATCAATCTCGTTCTGAAAAAATGAAGTCCCTGGTTCGTAGTGAATTGCATGATGAACACTATCATAAATTAGACCAAAACATCTTGAGTAATTTTTTTGTCTTAAACTTTGAAATGAAAACCATCTGAGGTTCAACAACACCGCACTTTTTCGCAAGGTCTTCTTTTATCTTGAATTTACTCAGATTTTATCTTCTATGAAAGACAACATGAAATACAAATTGCTTTCTAAAATACTTTTCTTCGAAGTAAATTTGTTCATAGAAAATGTCCATGTTGGTGTGTCACGGGGTATTGGGATGTTTGATGTGTTCCTAGTCCTCATTTTAGTCCAATACAGCTACACAAAAAAGTAACATGTCGGGCAGACATCACATCAACATAATATGTAGGATACAAATTTGGGGAGGACACTCATTAGGATACTTTAAAAATGTTTTGCATACACAGTCTAGGGTTCATTTTAAGACCTACCCTCTAAAAAATTATTATAGAATGGGTGGCGAATGTGCCAAAAAATTTATTCACATTGTTGGAAAATCTTGGAAAGGAGGGTTTTGGGACAATGACAAATCCATTTTTTTAACTCTATTACCGTATGGTAACATGTATCGGTTGATGGATGGTAACAAACATTGAGTTTCCATCCGGTAATACTTATCGGTTGACATACGGTTGCACACCTTGTGTTGTTGGTCGGTAACACACATTTGTTGCCACCTAGGTTGTGTTCCAAGAGAATTTGGCATACAAGATTTTTTCAGGGTTCATTTTAGGGGTGAATATTAGGATTTTGGAATTTTGAAATTTCTGAATTTTTTACTACCCTACGGTAGCACGTTCACCAAAATTTTACGCATCCTAAAAAAATTGACACTAATTTTTCCTTAGTGTTTCCACTAAGGGTCGACCAATGTTGGTGTATTCACCATTTTATTATAATATACTATTATATATAGGATTAATTCGCCATAATGTACTAATACAATATAATATAAAAATTCATTAATTTTGAGGTCTGGAATTGAAGCCGAAGGTAAAAGCGAAAAAGGTGAGCAAAAAAGTGTGAACTATCAAGGCATTTTTGTAGAACCATTACAGGACAACAACCTATATACATGACACCTCCGGTAAGATGATTGGTGTAGCAATCTCGTGTTACCAGATGGTAACCTATATTTGAGTTACCGTTCGGTGGTGTACAAGTATACAACTGTGCGGTGGTCCGATAGTATGTTCGCATAACCTGTTCGGTAGCTTAAGTCATGTTACCATGTTATCATGTAACATGAGCTTTATTTTTTACAATGTCTTGAATTTATTTTTACAGATTTTATTTTAAATTTTATATTTTTGTCACATGTGTAGACTTCAAAATCACCCATACGATGGCCCCTGGTGAAAATGAGAAAAGAGCTTAAGGAAAAATAAAACGTGACATGGAAATTTCAAAATATTTCAGTCACCCATAACACTAGTGCCAATAGGTAATTTCAAATCTTATTATGCTAATGTTACTTTATATGTTGATTTCCTGAAAGATGCAATAAGCAACTCAATTTCTTTCAAATGCAAAAAACCCTACCAATGAATTTACGCCAGATGAAATTTGTAATCAACAGAGTAATTCAATTCACATTAATAGTAGTGATAATCCCAATTTCCATCAAACTCAAACTTCAGATAAATATTCCAAAAACAAACATCAGAAACGTAAGAGTGGGAAGTGGACTTTAGGAAGGACTTATAAATTTGAATGGTCAGCCAAATATCCATTTATTGAACCTTTGTTGAACCAGAAAACACTATTGATACTCCTACCGAATGTAGATGTACTATATGTAGTTGGAAACTAGGCAAAGACCACAAAATGCAATTGAAGTTGGACACAATAGAGAAGCATTGTGGGAAAGTATATGAGTCGAAAAAGTAAGAAGATGGAATTGTAATAAAAACATCTAGATGGAAAACCAAGGAAGATTGTTTACATATGAGATATGTAATAGAATATGACAATCATCATAAACATCTTCAAGACCTTGTTGAGAAAGGTGGAACAATAAAGGATAAATTTACAAAAGTTGTTGATGTAAGTCTTCAGGCAAAACTTATACAATTCTGAACAATATTTCACATTTAAAAAAGGGAAAACCTATTTCAAATCTCATTGATTATAAGATATTATTTCAATCTAATGGGTTTCCAAACATTCCAACAACACACTGGTCAGATACCAGTGCTTGGGAAATGAAAAAGTGTATGGTAGAAATTGAAATCACTTATTTGAGAGAGAAGGTCAAAAATGTGAATTTTATCTCATTGTCGATTGATGAGGTCACAACAGTAGACAATACATCATGGGTGTGCATGCATGTCTACACTTTTAATTTTAATAACCATTTGAGGGAAAATCATCTACTAGTAATGAACAAAATGATGGAGAATTGTAATTCTAAGAACCTCTACAAACTAGTTATTAAAAATTTGAAAGAAATAACTGGTATGGATGATCATTCAATATCTATGAAGTTGATTTGTGTTGGATCGATGGGGCATCTGTCATGCAAGGTCACAAAATTGGGCTTTGTATTCACCTTCAAATAATCATTTCCCCATACATGATACATATTCACTACATGGCTCATAGAATGAATCTCACTTACAAGATTGTAAGTAATTTTGAAAATGTTGCTAAAGTGGAAGAGCTTATACGTGATTTGCATTCATACATGTCAAGCAGTCCTAAAATATTTTTGGAGTTTCAAAAATTTTCTGTTGGAATTACAAATGGTAAAAAAATTGAAATATGTTGACACAAGATGGATATCGTTGTATGATCCTTGCTTGCAGAATTTTTTGAGGAATACATGTCATTAGCAGGGTATATGTTCAAGAATCATAGAGAAGTTGACAAGGTAAAATATTTGTTATATCAATTGAATTATTTAGAGACATTATTAACATTATGTGGTATTTTTCCAATGTTGAAGGAAATAAACAACTTGGTGAAACAAGCTCAAGAAATATCTATATACATTGTTGATTTTATCAAATTAAGGAAACATGTATGTATGATTTTGGATAACTTATATTCCAGCCAAGAAGTTTCGAAGCCAATATTCAATAGTTGGAAGGTTTTAACAGATACAAAATATCCCAACAACTATTTGAAGTTCAATATCAATGGTCATCTTTGTATCTTAGTTGATGGGAAAAATATACCAATGCACACTTTCCAAAGAGATCCTTATGTCCTAGGTTTCTAATATTGAGGAAGTACCAGTGACAAGCCTTCTATTTGATGTTGTAGTGTCTGTACATAAAGAAAAATTGATGAAGATATTTGAAACATTATCTTCTGAGATTAGAGAACGATTTAAGAATAGTGATCTACTTGAGGCCATGGGAGTTGTAAATCCCAATTTCTGGAATCCAATGATTGGTGAAGAAAAAACAACTCAAATTTTTACAAAATACATGTCTAGACTAATGGATCAGTTTTGCAAATCTTCATATGTTAATGGAGGAGAATTGAATGGTATATTGAATAGAAAATTACTCATATCACAGTCAACACATTTTTCCTTGACAATGAGTGATCAATATAAGACTCTTATTGAACCAACAGAAAAAGGGAGCTATCACACTATTGTGGAGAAAGTTGTATCACAGTAGCATTCTGGAGAAATATAAGTGAATACTTCAAACTATATGAACTCATACAAATAATGATTCTAGGGTCATTTGAAGATGAAAGGGTTTTCAGCACATTAACATTTGTTAAATCAAAACTTCACAATAGATTAGAAAAAAATGGAAACTTGTTTGAGACTATATGTTTCAAGATATGGAGTGGACACATTTCCATATGAAAGAGCATTAGCTACTTGGACATCCCTTGTAGAGCGGAGAGTTGTTAATCAAATAACAACCAATGGAGACTCAGATTATGGTGAAATTGACTTGGAATCTGGTGGACCAGCAAGTGCAAAAGATAAAATAAGTGATGAAGGACCATTCAGGATAGGGTTGTTTTAGTTACTAGATAGTTGAAAATTTTCATTTTTTGAAATATATATATTTTATACTCATCATTTTGATTTAGTTATTTTTCCTTTACATATATTTTTATATAATGTTTGGAAATTTTAAATCACTTCTATGTTTTTATAATGTTTGGAAATAATATATAGTAACTAGTTGTGCAAACTACAAACTGGATGATGTAATTAAATTTAATTACATTACTAGGAAAGTATGTTCAATCTTTGATTTCTCAATATCAAATCCACACGTGTTCACAAATATATTATAATCCATATATCCCATCAATATTATGGGGATTAATAAAAAACATAGGATTCTAGAGATAATGTTTTTTGTATTTAATTCAACAGATATTTGAAAATACACTATAATTATAATCAAATTTATCTATACATGAAGAATCAACTATCAAGATTCAAGAGCAAAATGTACATTGTACATCCATGTTTTCAATATTGAGTTCATACATGTTTGAAACTAAATTGTACAATGTAAATCCATGTATTACTATTCATCAACTCAAGCTTGAAAAAAAGATAATGTTTTCATAAGACAACAAACATGAGACAAATACAATGATTGACATCAAGATAATGTTTTCATTTGAAAAATACAATGATTTACATCAATAGTTTTACTTCATTTGGATCCTTGTCCTTGAACAACTTCTATTACATCAACATTTGAACTATCTTTTATAACACCAGACTCGACTAATTCTTTTACAATTGCATTAATATTTTCTAGATTTTGTCTATCCTCACTAGTTGCATCTCTCTGCTAAAGGAGATTAGGATCCTCATTAATTTTTTTCTTCAATAGAATATCAGGATCCAATCCATGCTCCTTTATAATCTTTCACAATGTATTGTTCTTCTTGTTTAATAGAACAAGTTTCTCTTTGAAGGTGATTGCACCGCATGAACACTTTCTCTCACTTTTTTAAGTGCTCATCCAACACTTGCACTTTAGTATTCAATGTTTGGTATTTTGACTGCATGTAAAAAAATCCATAGTTAGAAAGTAGATAAACTATATAGTATAACAACATAAAATATAATCTTCAAAATATTAAGTACTTACCAAGGCCAAGTCTTTCTCAACATTTGCAATAGTGACAAGTTTTTTTGTCTCTATTCCACTTATTGTAATAAGATTGCACCTCGGCATTAAAATTCACCAATCTATTAAACATTATAGTTAAAACATTATCATTATTGTAAATATTGTTGGTGATAAAATTACCATATTGTGCTTGAGCAAGTAAAGCATCAATCGTCACCGGTTCATTTTTAATCAATGAAAAAAAAATCCATGTTTGAAAAATTATGATATCTTTCATTAATTTCTTTGATAAGAGCTTTCACTCTAATCTCCCATATCCTCAGTTCCTTAATATCAAGAATAAAACTTTCCATCACAAGGGTTGTAGCATTATCAGCCACAAGAATGTCAACCGAAAATTTTATTTTCCCATCATCATCCAAATTTTCCTCCGTAATTGGGGAAGGAGGATCTAAAGTGGATTAATGTTATGGCATTGGAAAATCCTTATGTGTAGACTGAATAAGATCTTCACTATGTTTCCCTAATGTTGCCATGTTGTAAAGGATGTCAAAACCAAGATATTCCTCATCCATATCTATATTATTTAAAATAGAAGTGCCTCTGGCACTCTACACGCCGCCCATTGAAAATTTGGGGAACTCGACATTGTATAATTGTGCATCCCCTACTCTCTCTCAGGGAACACTATCCTCTTTCCCCTACCATGAGGTGGAAGGGGAGGTGGGCGTGTTGTACTCCTTAAGCATTGAGTAGTGGGGGTGGCCACCTAAAAATGAGATTGAGGTTGCAAAAATTCTGCGAGCATCAATAATTTAACAATATCAGTATGTTGTATTTACGAAGTCAAACAAGAGAACACTAAGCACTTAAAAAGAATGAAATCAATATGATTTATTATGTTGTGAATGTTTTTTGTCCATAATCAATAGATTGTGGCATTAGATGGAAGGGGGTGGTGGCATTGCAAGCCTTGATTTTAAGGAAAACTAGTTAAATTGAATGATAAAATCCTAAAAGAAAGACTAATATAAATAAAATTTAAATCTATGATTTATTCATACCTAAAATTGAAGGGAAAATAACTTGTGTAGACTAAATCTCTTGTTTCTCAAGAATGTAAGTAGTGTCTGCAGCAGTAGACACCATGTGTCTGGGTGATGTGTTAGACAAGGCTACACATTAGGAAAATGACATATGTCATTGTCAAGACTCAAATTATCATTATCTATAAATAAATTTTATCAAAATTAACATGATTTTCAATTATGGATTAATTAAAACCTAGATTAGCCTTAGTACACATTTTGTCTTGGTTGTGGGATGATTCAAAAGAACCACACATCCGTTTGCTTCTACTTCTAGGTTGTTGGATGCTAGTGACAACCATAGATTCATTGGTAATTTGAGATCAACCACAACGTTCTCACAAGACCCCTCAGGCCCAGTAGGGTTATGTGTGTGAACTGTTGCAGCACATCAAGCCATTGTTTCACCTACTTTGACCTGTTGAAAACAAATTATATATTTTTCAAAATTGATTAAAAATGATTATTTTTATGAAAAGAATCAAGATAGAATGCTTTTAAAAAAATACTCACCAAATATCAGTCCATAGACATTGCATATTTATCCATCTTCTCATGCAAAGTAGTTGGAATAGTTGTTGATTTTAGTGCATGAAAACCCTCATAATAGAAGCAAGAATAAAACAAGAAGAAGAAATAACTGCACTAGGATTCACAATGGCTTTGTCAAGGTTAGAGTGAATCCTTGTTGAAATATATGTACACCAATCGAATCTAACATTGGAAATAGTTTGAGAAGTTAGTATGACCGACCCCGAGTAAAGCTAGTGTATCTTCCCTATAAAACGATGTGGGCCTGGAAAAATTCCACCATGGCTAGGAGAAAGGGGTATTTGATTGATTGTGTGTTAATCCCTCTTTTGGAGGGATTATTAACCTCAACATCAACAAAAATATTGTAATGAGACTCTAAAAAAATCTCATTAGGTAGAATGGTTTTTGTGGATACAAAAATGTGTTTTGATGGGGTAGCCCTATTAGATAATGAATATCATTAGGGGTTATTCTGATGACAAATTGGTGTGATGGTAATAAAACTGTGAAAGAGCCATCAAAACTATTATACAAATGCATTAAATTATCTAAAAATTTGGTTTCTATCTCTCATACTAAGGCATGTAAAGAAGTCCATGGAACCTTGAGTTTCCAATCCAATCGATTGATTCTTAATTTCTAGGTCTTCCAGTAGTTGTAGTAACTATGGATACAATAGGTTTCGTAAACAAAGGACAAAGTGCAAATCAAATTTTTTTCTTGGTGCCATGATTGATTATTCTTGAATCTTGATCTTTTGAAGGGGTGTTGGCAGATACATGTATGGGTACTGTGTACTTATGATGTGAAGAGCTAGTCATGTCACATGTGGCTAATAATGGAAGTGGACGAGGATCGTAAAACAAATTATTTGCAATAGTGGTGGAAGCTTTGAAAAACTCTAGTATAGAGAAACCTGCAAGTGAAAATGGGACAAAATGAATAGGGATGGGTATATATAAAAAGGAAGGGGCCCATTGGTCAAGGATGGGAGGTATATATAGGAAAGGAAGGGGCCCATTGGTTGAGGATGGGAACTCAAAGTCAAAAACATCCTGGTAACAAGGGTATGTTACCGAGCGGAAACTGCTTACGGTATACGGTGTGGCAACATAGCTAAATGATGTCCGAAAACCCCTTTATGTTGTCATACGACACCAATATCCCAAGTTGTTATCAACCAGAATTATAAATGCTCGAGATGTCTAATAGGGTGTACAAGATCATGTATGCCAACTTCTCTTGGAACAAAAACCGAATAAAAACTTAAATGTGTTACCAAGCGGCGACGTCCATAAACGTGTCACATGGAAACTTATTTCTATTACCTTCCGACAACAAAAATGTGTTACTGGTCGACAACACAAGGTGTGTAACCAAATAGCAATTGATAAGTATTACCGCAGACAACAACTCAATGTTTGTTACAATCCATCAACCGATACGTCTTACTATATGGTAACAAAGTTAAAAACTTAGATTCACCGTTGTCCTAGAACTCTTCTTTCCAAGATTCGCCAATAATGTGAATAGATTTTTCATTATATTAGCCACCCATTCTATAATAATTTTTTGGAGGGGGTCTTAAAATGAACCACTGTTTTGGAGATTCTATTGCATCAAAAACCATTTTTCATTCTTTCTTTATCAAAACCTTTCCATATCCTTGAATGTGGTCCTTTTAGGACTCTACCTCAAAACCCTCTTACAGATTTGAGTTTTCTTTTCTTCTTTTAGAATAAACCCCTTTAGTTTTTTCTACTTGGTGAATTCTTATGGTTTAGGGTTTAACTTCCTTTTCTTACCCCAATGAACTCGGCAAGTGAACTTACCTGCCATATCTCCCTCGGAAGTTCCATTTATTCCTTATAGCTTGCCACAATGTTTTTCCCATAGAGGGCCTTGTTACCGCCTTCGGAAGGGTTTCTTCCTTAGAAGGAAAGAAGGCCTAGATGCTTATCTATGAGCTGATCCAAAGGGTTGTCATGAAGTATTTTCTCTGGATGATATTCCTTCTCCATTATGAACCCTAGATTTATGAACTCTCTAATGGGTTAGGGATATCTAGTCCATAGTTTATGCCAATCTCACTTGTCCTTCAATGAGCTTGTCGATCTTGGCTTCCCATGGATCTTAGTGATCCATACTCTCTTCTTCTCTTGGTTGGTTTAATTTCTTTTCTCTCCTCTTATAGCAATTGAAAACCTTGTTTCCTTATTGTATAAAACCCTTAGGATGGGAAGATTGAATCTTTGATACCATTGTACTGTCCATTTCTAGGGATGAAACTGAAAATCAAGGAAATGACACAAACCCCAAGTGAAGTAAATTCTGATTTTTATAACAGCAGATCTAAAAATATCATAAACCCTAGCAATGAATTGTATAGGGACTTCAACTCACCATACAACCATGCAACAATAGCTGAAAATGCTTCTAAATAATTATTTCAAGCATGACAACATTTATCCATCCAAATTACATCAAAGAAATGGAGAAAACAAGAGATTATACCCATTGCAATTAATTTATGATAATAGTAGGGAAACCAAAAACAAGGGCTGAAAATGATAGATAAACTCCTCCAAAAATTACCAAATTGTAGATTCCAACCTTATAAAATATGATAAATATGAATATCAAAGAATAATGAAGTTTTGTGCCTTAGAAGGCACCCAAATCCTCTTCTACCCTAATCGCTCCTTATGAGAGGGGATTCAAGCAATGTCAAAAGATTTTGTATGACTCCTCCTTGATGCCCTAGATTCAAACCAACAAGATGGTTTTCACTGAGATTCTTCAACACCACCAAATTGAAGGGTTTATATCTTCCATTCTCCCACAAGGAAGGGTTTCTTCTTCTTTGGATGCCATACTAATGGATTGTCACCCAATAGTGGAATGGACTAAGAGAAATCGTTCTTGGATACCAAGTGTAAAGTGTATATGCCAAAATTCCATGTGCAAATTAGCCCCTAAGGCTCCTTTTATACCCTTTGGTTGGCACAAAAATCCATAAGGTGTAGACTGACCTCTTAAGCTTTCTTTATCTTCTAATTCCATGTTGGAGACTTCCCAACCTTATCAACCTATTAATGAGATTTTTTTATCTTTTAATTTCATATTGGGAGCATTATAATCCCATCCAACCTACTTTAGGTATTAAAACACCAAAGAAACACATTAATAACAATAAAAGGAAATAAAAAAACAAAACCCAAGGACTTCTCTTGTGTAGTTCCTTCTTGGCAACGAAAAGAGACAAGAAGTCTTCAATTAGCGCTAGTTTGAAAAAGGGTACATTACACTACCCATCACCCTACCCCGTAGATTTCATCACCACTTGCATACCCCACATGTTATCTCTTGAAAATTACGAACCTTTGTAATATTTGAAGTGTGTTTTCCTTATTTTACAAAGTTTAGCATCTCAAGTATCATTCTCAATGATTCCTTCAAAATGATGCTTGTGATCACCTTAAATTTTTCTTTAATGGCTTTTTTTTGATGTATCAAGTTTTTTCAATGCTTGTGTGACCATTATTTTGAATGAGCATTGCATTTTATGGTTGTATTTGATCTCATATTGAGGTTCCAACAAGTTTGAGGGTCTAAAATATTGAATCCCACTCCCCCTTTTAAGCCACCCCTTAGGTCCTCTCACCTTGGTTCAAGAAGATCCATAAAGTAGTAGGTGAACAACCACACCCTCAGTAAAGTTCCTCTATTTCATCCCTACAAGGCCCGATCATGAGAATAATGTTAGGAAATAAGGGATAACATATGCGAGATAATCCCTCACGAATCACAACAAGTAGAAACTAATATGCAAAAAATATTACAGATCTCAAATAAAATTGCAAAATAAAATAACACAACACAAAGAGACAATATTTAACGTGGTTCACCCAATTTGGGCTACGTTCACCAAGAATCACTTGCTCAAATTTTATTACAAGCCACCGCTCTCTCAATACAATACCTAGATCTGTTTGGAGCTATGCTCAATAAAAACTCTGCAGAATTCACACCCGAATTCAAAACACATCTACAATGTTACATAATCCTACCATATGCATAAAACCATATAAGTAGACAACTACTTAAGTAGTTTTACAAAACCATGGGTATCAAAACCATGGGCAAAAACCATCCCATAAACATATGGGTCAAAAATCCCACCCATATGAGAAGAGCACATTTCTTGATATATTGGGCACGTTTTAAGGCCAAAAAAATCGGCAAGACAACTGTGGAAAGTGTACAAGTACTCTTAGTGTACAGTCTTCAACACTTTCTCACATGAAAACAAGCTCCACAACCTAACAGATAAGATAGATCCTTCCCTACCTACAAATGACAAATCAACAGTTTATATTCCTCCCTTACTCCCTCCCCATGCAAATCTACATTTCGGTCTCATATTAGGGCGTTATATTGAGAAACAACACCATACTTGCATCATTTTTGGGGATTAAAGTAATATTTATCATTTCCCAAGGTTTAATAAGGGTTTATCAAGTCATCATCTATTTTTGTTTTTAGAATAGTATTTAGTGCATTTTCAGTTGATTTATCATGTATAGAGTGCAATATCTAGTGGCAACTCCATTCGAGTTCTAGATTTGATCAATATTGTATTATTTTCTATAAGTTATTAGTAACTCTGCATTTACAAAGCTAAAAGGGTTGAGATCATCATTCAGATCATACCCCACTAAAGAAATATTTCCTAAGTTGGGTACACTACACAAGAGTAGACAAATTTGGAAACTGGTTGTTGATCAAAGCATTCACAAAGTGAGAAAGTACAAACATCTAATATAGTTCTTTATTCTTTAATAAAAGAATATTTGAGTTCACCCGAGAGGTCGAGCCTAACATTAATGTTTTTAAACTCCATATTTTGTTTGAACAAACTTTTAGGCCTACAATTGTTGGAGGTACTCCTTTGAGAAATTTACAAAATAATAGCCCTCCTCCTTTGGTTCATAGACATGTTGTTCACAATATTGTTGATCTTATTATTGATAATCTTCTTCATAACAACATGGATCATCCTCATCCATGTGCCCCTTAGAGAGTTCAAGAGTTTAGACCCATTGATTTTGGGGACATGTCTGGATATTTAAATGAGGTGCTTAATGAAATCAAGAATAGGTTGCCTAAATTTCAAGGAAATAATGCTATTAGTGGTGATCAACATCTTAAGTTGTTCCAAAATATTATTGATGATTATGAAGTAGAACATGAAGATTTTTTCCTGAAGTTATTTGTGCATACTCTTGAGGAAGATGCATAGAGTGGTTTAATTCCTTGCCTCATGGTTCAATTGATTCTTGGGATGAAATGATGAATGCCTTTAGAATTCAATATGGTGATAGGACTGACCCCAGGTTCCTCTTGTCTAAATTTGAAAACATAAATAAAAATCCCAATGAATGTGTACAAGATTTCAACACAAGTTTCAACAAGACCTTGATGAGATTACCAACTAATTTGAGACCGAGTGATGAGTCTTGTTTGATTAATTATTCTAATGCATTTGACAAAAAACAACCTATTACTTGAAAGACCAAAACTCCATGATTTGAGGAAGCATTCAACATGTCCATTCAAATTAAAAACAACATCAAGGATGTAGGAAAATCACCAAAGAGGAAGGGGTAAAAATCTTCAACCCGAAAAATAGCAAGAAAGCAAGTCTACTGATCTGGAGGAAGTGGTTAAGACCTTGGTGGGGGAAATTAAACAAATGTCATACAAGCTAGCAAGAGTTTAGAAAGTGTTGTCTTTGGGCCCTCAAGTTCAAAATCAGAATCAAAATAAAAATAGATTTAGAGGAGATCATTGAGTAGATGACAGATAAAAGAGACTTATGGGTCAAATGATAAACAACATCCACTTAGAGACAATAAGTCAATTCCTAATCATGTAGGTGCAATAGTTGGAACTATTGAAGAAGAAAACATCATTGATTGGTGTGATAAGTTTTTATTTCCTCATGTTCCTTGTGAAAAATCATCCTTGGAGGAAGATGTTTCTAGATCATACTTTGATGATGCATGTGTGCTTTATCATCAAGTAAACTTTGAACAAGGTGTAACCTCTACCAACCTTCTATGTGTTATAACTATTGATGATTTTTGGGAAATTATAAACAAGGTATGATATCTTCTTCTTGAATTTGATGTTGAAGCTGATATTGCTCAATCCTTTGAATTTTCCAATCATGATTTTGAGTACCTAATATCTCTGATGATAAAAAAGTATGATGGAGAATTCCCTTCCAAGGAAGATAGATAATTATTGATTAATGCGGTTATTTTCTCGAGAGAAGGTCTACAATCTAAGAGAAGTAGGCAAGTGAAGATCCATGCGCAATCCTCAAAGAATAAGATGTAAATATTGACTAATGTTCCTAAATGTGCCCCTAACAAGAGTCTACCATGAAAAACCCATGTTGTTGAGAAAAATCCAAGTATTCCTTTTGTTGTTTCTATTTTGAAAATATGTATACCATCTGAAAGGGTAGTCACCCTTCCATCCAACACCCCCATGCCCAAATACATTATTTGTGATACAAACCAAAT
Organism: Taxus wallichiana var. yunnanensis; assembly: GCA_018340775.1. NCBI lineage: Eukaryota > Viridiplantae > Streptophyta > Pinopsida > Cupressales > Taxaceae > Taxus > Taxus wallichiana. Next base: position 113,316,998 of record CM031240.1, read on the forward strand.
CTTAAGATAAATGAAGATAATTGTCCCTTTCATAGAGTTGCTTAGGATTCTCGAGCACGAAACAGGGAATTTTTGTATTTTGGATTCAATGAGGATATTATTGCAAATAAATATATCTCTCCCCTTGTTGTTGAGAACAATATTGAAGAACCTCAAGATATCGTTGAACCATTCCCTAAGGAATATGTGGGTACAACCCTAGTTAAGAGCCAACTAGATGTTGATCCTTTCTACACCACATTAATGGTTAATTGTTGGCTTTTACATAATTGCATGTTTAACTCGGTGATTCTTGCATTATCATTCCATTGAAGTCATAAATGAACTGAGTATAAAGATAATAGTTTCCTGTGGGAGATGTTATGCCATGTATTCAAGAGCGTACATGTTGGTTGTGTAAAGGGATTGGTTTTACAATTGCAGCTCACACTAGTAAGGACATGACAATGAATGTTGTTATTGTGGGTTTACCTACCAAATGGGGAACATTATTGTCAAGGAAGTGGGAAACAAGTGTGGGAGGTAGCATGCATATGGACCTTTCTTGTGCTACCATTATTTTAGAAGGAAAGGTTGTGAAGCTACATAAATAAATCAAGTTAATGCACTTAGTAGAAGACCCTATGAATGCATGATATGAAGTGTTATATATATACTTGAAATTAGGAAATTTTTTTGGTAACACATACTTTGAAGATCAATGCCTTAACCTTGGAACTTAGTTTGAAAACCCCAATGCTCCTTTGACTATGTATTTTGATGGAGCATGTTCTATTTTGGAAATGGAGTAGGTATAGTGTTGTTTTCTTCTAACCAAGGATCCTTTAACTTTTCATTCAAATTATGCTTTGAGTGCACAAATAACATTGTTGAATATGAGGCACTCATACTTGGTTTGAGGATTGCTTGGAGACATGGGATAAATGACTTGATTGTAAAAGGTGACTCGAATTAGTTGTTAAGAAAATAAAAAAATATATGTAGCCAAGTATCGAGGTTGAAACAATATAGAAATGTAACTGTGAATAGAAAAAAACTTAACTAAATGGAAGACAAACAAAAAAACTTGCAAAATTTCCTATAGCTCTTTGTTGTAAACCTCGAGATAAGGTTATGTGAAACTTAGCTTATGTAACCTTGTAAAATATTGATTGTGGGTGCTCTCAAAAGTGATCTCCAAACAAGAATGTGACCATGCTACGAGCAGATTTAGCTTGGATTATTGCTTCCAAAATAGTAGAAGTTAGAAAACAAAATGGACAGAGTAAGTGTACGGGAAATCCAAGAGGATTTGTAAGAGGGTAAGCATGTGTTTTATAAAGGCTAAGTAGTGGTTTGAAGTTGGTTGAATGCACATGCTAAAAATAGTAGTTGAGGGAAGTTGAACTTATGTGGGAATATAAATGACATTGAGTGGTAACAAAGAATTTATTAGCGAAGTTGCATCTAGAAAGGTGGTTGTGCGTACATTTAATTACCCCCACCTTTCTAGGATTCTAGAAGTGTAGTTGACTGGACTGGTGAAGTGGAGTTGACTTGGATTGGTGAAGTGGAATCCAAATGGGAGTTGACTAGGAAAATAGGTATACTTTCCTATTTAAATAACTAATTTAACTAGCTATAATGTTCACACTAATTAATTAATAATTTATTTAATAAATGATAATTAAACTAGCTAAAGGGGTACTAAGGATTAATTTAATTAATCCAAAGGGGTATAATGTGCATGATTAATCAATTTAATTAATCAATCATAAAGGGGTGAATAACATGATGTCTTTGGGAATAGGTATGTGAATTTAGGGTGTCTACATTTTCCCCTCTTTAAAGTGTTATTGCGAAGTAATAGTATTTTAAAGATAGTATATGCATGTAGATCGAAGACAGTGAATCATTTGGATGCCCCAACGAGTAGCATGGTAAAGGAATTCCCCCTCAAGCAAGTGGGCAATGCAGCAAATCGGTGGACAACAGCTTGACAGGGAAGAAGATAAGGGATTTTAATAAGGATGGGAAGGACTATGCTCATAGCATGAACGTCATTTGGAGAATAAATTTAGATCAACCTTTTTTTTTTGTTGCACAATAGAGTTGTCACCATGATTATGAAAGAATCAAGATGGGTAACCCAAATTTACGTAAACAAACAAACACACACACACACACACACACACACACACACACACACACACACACACACACACACACACACACACACACACACACACACACACACACACACACACAAAGTAAAGAAAAAAAAGGAAAACATAACCAATATACGAGTAGGTTCAAGTATCGGGGTTATAAAAGAACCACTATGTAATCACACTTCTTTGAAGTGGTCTAAAAAGTAAACATCAATAATGCAACACAAATTCGAAAAAGAAGACAATCAATTATGCCCCTAATACGTGTCACAATGATGATTAAGCATATGCAAATGCCCCTAATATGTGTCACAATGATGATTAAGCATATGCAAATGCCCCTAAATTTTTAAACTTATGAAATGCCGGAGGAATAGGATCAAAGGCGAAGAGCGGAGTAAAGCTACTCCTCATGACAGTCTTTTTGGATTCATTTTACAAATGATCTCGAAAGAAATTAACCCAGAGAAGTTGTATCGCAAAGGAAAAACAATTGTGTGACTTTCCCCAAGCAAATTTAGCTATTGCAAAAGGAAGAAAGATTGGAACAATCACTAGGGTATTAAATAAAGGTATGACTTTATCGAGATTATGTTGAGATGTTGAAAGATCCACTTCAAGGGTTTTCCAATTATAGGATTTCGTGATAAGTGAATGTTTGTTCGAAAATTGTATACTTTTTTATTTTTTTGGAATTTTGAATATATTTTGTTTTTGGAATTTGCGAGTTTTGAAAAATATTTGAAATACAAATGCAAACAAATGCAAACAAACCTAAATACACAACAAAAAAAGAAAACATTCCATGGCTTATTTAGTAAACCGGAAGAAAACAAAACATATGCAAGCAACAAAAAGACATGAAACAAGCATTGCAAACAAACCCAATATGAACAAGAATGTACGACACCAAATTTATATGTGAACTAAGATGCAAATAAATTTCCTACAATTGGTCTACAGTAAAGATAAACAAAGTACAACAAAATAATAAATTGAAAGAAGCAAAAGCATTGTCACAATGTTGACAAACCACAACAATACAACACAATTTGTAATAACGACATCTAATGACACTTTGAATGTGTTCCACATTGAATAACTAGACAAATATGAATGCCCCCAAGTGATAGCTTAGAACACGAGAGGATTGGATCGGGACGAAGAGTGAAGTGATGCTTAGATACTCCAAAGATACTCTTTTCGGATCCCATTGAAATTTGATCTATATTGGATTAAAATATGAAATCCAAATGTGCCCCAAGCAAATTTATATTGCAAAAGGGTAAATGATTGCCTCAAGCATAGATATACACCACGGGAAAGAAAAATGATTATCGAAAGATGATATGGAACGATCATGAGGAACACCGTCATAGGGAAAAATTGTTGAACTATGTTATCTAGTTCTTTAAAATTTGGTCAAACATTATTTGAATGTTTTGCTTTTGACAGTTTTAATAATGTTTTTGGATTTTGGAACAATTTTATATTGTTTTTGTATTTTTAAACAATTTTATATTGTTTTGGTATTTTGAGAAACATATTTGAATGTTTTTAAATTTTTTTGAAACATTTTTGAATGTTTTTGGTATTTTTAAACTCGGTAAAAGGGTGCACTACTTGAAATCATGTGCAAATAATTAGAAGCATTCCATTCCATTCATAAAAATGTAGATTATAAAGTGATAAGTGTTTCACTCCACTCATGACTCCACGAAGTTAGGAAGATGTGAGGAACCCATCACCAGAACCAAGAAGGATGTGAAAATGAGGTGAATAGTGATATGAAAGTGAAGATGATGGATGTTAAGACACAAGGTGTAACAATGATCCATATGAGAAAAATGTAACTCATCTCCAGTCAAGATTATCTGACTAATTCCAAGATGATTCTACTTTATAGGTTTTGACTCGACTTAGATCCATTGATGGCATATTGATTGATAAGATTTGGTTGAAGGAATTTTTGTCTCTTTTTAACATAAGCAACTTCTTGGGATGTTTTTGATTAAGCACTTTTGATTAATATTTCTAAAGGCTTTATTGGTTAATTATTTTTTTTAAAGGGACCCCCTACATGTTGCCCCATGCCACCAATAAGAGACAAGGGCTCAACACCAAAGACAAAATGTAGGTGAGTAAGGACATCTTCCTCCATTCCCAGTCTCATACTACTAGTAAGAAGTATGGGCTTATCACCGAATACTGTGAAGGACAAAATATGAGATGATTTTATAGTTTTATTTTTGGTATTTTTATATTAATTTAATTTTCCTTGTATGTCAATAATGTGCTTATTGGGAAGGAATATTCTTCCCCAAGTCTCGATCATATGCGATTAATAGAACCCAAGGGTTTAACACCGTAGATTGAGATGGGCGGTCGAAAAGGACCGGGTATAGAAGTTTGAGATTTTTGTTAAAGAGAGAGCTTATTTGAAAAGAGGAGTTGCCATCATTAGTAAGCTTCGAGATAAAACCGTAGGTAAAAATATCTGAAATGGTAGAAACCATAACAAGGATGAGACACACAATGCCTAATAGGAACAAGGTTAACTTGTGTCGTGATAGGTGAAGAATGTGAATATATGATAATGGTATGATTAAGATATCTACCAATAGATGGAATGCTTAATATTATTTGTACTCACTTTTCTTTTCGATTATCAAATGGTGATTTAAGGAATGGTTTGATGTGGAGTTTTATTCTCTTTTTATGTTTTTTAAGTTTTCTGATTTTCGGAGGATGAAGATTCGAAATGTACTCATCGAGAAAGAAGTCCATGTTTATCAAATTTGAATGGTCCTAAAATATGAGACTTGGGTGGATGAAATCTAAGTCAAGTGGGGAATCAAAAGATTCAATAAGTCCTGAAATACAATACTTGGGCGAAAAGGTCCAAGTCAAAGGAGGAAATCCAAAGATTCAATAAGTTTTGAAATACAATACTTGGGCAGACATGGTGCAAGTCAAAGGAGTGAATCAAAAGATTCAATGAGTCCTGAGTTACGAGACTTGGGTGGACAGGGATCCAAGTCAAAGGAGAGAATCAAAAGATTTATAGGTCCTGAAGTACGAGACTTGGGTGGATGGGATCCAAGTCAAAGGATGTGTGATTAGATAAGTATTTGATGAGATCAAAAGACCTATGTGATATTAGAGAATAATTTGTTGATGCAGAGAATATGTTAAGATGTTAAGATTCATATTCATATGTGAGTGGAAGAGTGTGAAGAGAGAAGGATTGATCTCTAGATGTACACCGAGGCTCCTATAGGCCGTAGAGAGGATATATTCAATGTTGCTCCTTCTAAGTTGTGAATTAATTGATTTGATGATAGATTTACAATTAAAGTGTGAAAAGGTTGTATAAGGATATTCTTGGGTATACGTACCTCGTAGAGTGCATGCATGTAGATGTCTTGACAGTAAGGGTCATCATTGATGAGATACCTAAAATATTGATCATGTGAGGTATAATGGACACATAAGGCTGCATTACGCAAATTTCCACTCTTGTTGTGGTTTTTCTACAACACGGTTAGAGATGTCGGGCATAGGAGTTAGAAGAGAAGAATAGAATCAATCTCAACAATGTTTGATGATGGACCCTCTTTTGTAGTGTCTATAGTTATATCAAGGTTTGAAAGGGAGTCTTAAATATCTAGTGTATTGGAGCACTCGAATTCCTTTCCGAAATAAGCAGAGGCATCAAGGTTTATATTAGAGGGCTTGCATGTGGTCCGATAAGGGAATAATATCCTGAGTCTTGAGAAAATCTTGGATTGTCTCCTCATTCTAAAAGAGGTCCATGGAGAGGGGACATTATTGATCCTGATGTATGAGGGATGGATAGATGATGTCAAGGGTTAGAAAGGAGTCTTGAAACAAGTTCAAGCTCTTGTTTGATGTTAGAAATTTGTTGTTGAAACAAGTTCAATGTCTATTTGGAATAAATGAAGAAAATCTAGAGAAGAGATGGAATGGTTTTGAGGGAGAGATACTTGACCATTGTCATGATCTCATTGAGAGAAACATTAGTATGTACATAAAGTGGGGAAAATGTTCAACTCTTCATTATAAGTTGTGGAAGTTGACGTGTCATCGATCGCAAGAGCTTCGTCGTCGAATCTTTATAAAGATGGATCATCGTCAATTAAGTCTTGAACATAATGACGAAGAGGTGTATAATGATCAGTAGAATGGCCATCCATGTGATGGTATTCATAATATTCAAATGCATTATATGACATAGGATTGGGTTCCCCATTAGAAAAGGGTCTTATAGTTGGATATTCAATCATGTTAGCCTTTACTAATTATTGAAAGACACTGGATAGAACTTTCTCCGAGAGGTGTAAATTAATGTTCAACTGCGTGCGAGTAGTGTCTACAATACAAGATATGATGGATTTATAATCAACATTGTTCGAGGATTCACCATGTTTGTGATATTTTCCCTTTGTACCATGGTTAGGAAATGGATTAGAAAACACCTTTAGATTATCATTGGGTGTTTTGGTAGATGGTAGGTCTTTAACCACTATGTCTCTGTTGTCAATGAGGTCTTGGATGTAGTTGTGAATTTGTTTACATTTATCCATTTGATGACCATTAATGCGATGAAAATCACAATATGTGTTAGGTCTATACCAATCTAGCTTAGGTTCTCCTTCAGGAAGGGTTGTGTGATAGGATAAGTGACCATATTGGCACTTGTCAGTTGTTTCAAGATGCTTGAAAGAGATTCCCCAAAGACGTATATTGTCATCATTTGTAGTCACAAGGAGGAAAAGTTTCTCTTCTTGGAATGGTGATGGATGGTTTAGACTTAATCTGTTTAGATTGGTTGTTCTGTAAGTTGTGCATGTTGTGATTATTTGTGACACCATCATTGACAACATTACGGTTATGGTTGATGTACCTAGGTTTATCATGATAAGTGTACTAGGGTTGTTGTTGGTATTGTGATTTTTATGATTGTGCCCATTATATTTATAATGAGGCTTGATCAAGCCTTTAGAAATGAGGGCTTTTTCAATTTGAGTTCCCTTTTCGATAACTTCCTCAAAACTATTGAGGCAATGCATCTACATGTGAAAGGACAACTCATTGTTAAGGTTAGGGATGAAGATGTTAACCATCTATTTTTAGGGATTAAACATGGGAATCAACTTTCCATTCCTTGCCATCGTTGTAAGAACTATGCAAATATTTCATTTAGTCATTTGGCATTGCACAAATCCATCATTGTGACTTCGAATCAAGGTTGAAAGAAAAATGTTTAACGAACTTCTCTGAGAGGTCCGTGAAGGTAGAGATAGATCCCTTTAGAAGGTGTAAGAACCATTCCAAAGCTTTCCTCCTAGACTTTTAGAAAGATGCACAAGAGAAAGATATCGTTATAAGCCACCTCTTGGCATGCCATGAAAAATTCCTTAACATTATCTCTAGGATTGTTTTTCCTTGTATTTGTAAAATTTGGGCATCTCGAAAGAGCATGGGAATGGTATTTAAATATTTCCATGTCAAAAGGGTATGGACACAATTCATCAAAATTGAATTATTTATTTTGTTTTTGCATGCCCAAAATAGTGTCCTTCATCATTTCCCACTCTTGATTAAATGGTGAATTGGGTTTTGGGATGAAGGGAGTATCATTCTTATGATTATTATTCTCATTATTAATCTCAGAGTGAGTTTTTAGGTGTGGTCACTTTTCTCCATGTGTTCAATACCTTTGGTATCATTGTTAGTTACTATAGATGATATGCTAGCCCATTGTTTCGACATTTCATTGATTTGATCAAGCAAGGATTGGTTAGGATTAGGGATGAAGCATTAGTTTTCCTTTATTATTGGCATTTTTTTACTTGGTCTTGTGTCATCATGTTTGTTTGAATCAAATGGTGGACCCTTAGGGGATTTAGGTTGTCATTTTAAGGTTTTCAAATCATCCTCATCAAATTCTCGAGGGAAATCTTGCTCCCATGGCAAGGAGATGAAGTAGAAATTAGTCTTTGTTTTGTCACAAAGTGGCATCTATGGAAATATTTTTAAGTTGGTCTTCGTCCTCTTCATCGAGCTAATATGGAAAGGATATCTTTCCTCCCATCGAAAGGGACTATAATCATGATGTCGTGTTCCCACCATTTTTGAAAGAGGGGAGGAACAAGAAGAGGTGCGATATAAAAACTCAACCCTTAGCAAAGTGAATGCTAAGATAGAAGAGGGAAAAAGATGAGAGAGCTCGACCCTAGAAAAATGAGTGCTAAGAGAGGAGGAAAAAAGGGTTAGTTGATTTCCCAACTCTAACAAAATGAGAGTTAAGAGAAAAGGGACTAAAAGAGGTTAGATGTGCTCTACTTGTTAACAAAAATGGATGTTAAGGGAGAAGAGACTTAACAAGGTGAACACGATCAACTCTTAACAAAATGAGTGATAAGAGTGACGAAAAGATGTGAAAAGGTTAACTCTTAACAAAATGAGTGTTAAGAGGAAATGAAAAGGGTGACTTTGCAACACTTAACAAAATGAATGATGTTAAGGTGGAAGAAGGGATTGAAATGTTAGTTTAGAGGACTCTTAGCAAAATGAGTGCTAAGAAAGATGAAGAGATTTGAAATACTTCGTGACCCTTTACAAAGTGAATGTAAAGAGGGAAGAGGTGAAAGAAGTTATTTTGCTCAACTTGTGACAAAATGAGTGCTACAAGAGGAGACTTAAAGACACGATGAAGATGCTCAACTCTTAACAAAAGTAGTGTTAAAGGAAGAGACTTAGGAAAGATGATGAGTTTTCTTGACTTTTAACAATATGGTGTTAAAAGAGGAGACTTAAGAAGATGATGAAGGATTCCAACTCTTAACAAAAGTGTGTTAAAAAGAGGAGACACAACAAAGAAATGGGATCACTTAAATAACGACAAAGTGAATGTCATCACAAGAAGTGAAGAAATGAAGATGAAAAGGTTTGAATCTCATGAAAGTGGAGATAAGAGATGAAGGGAAAGTAATTGATTAATGATCTCAAATTAAAGCAAAGTGAATTCTTTAAAGAGAGAAGTGAATAAATGATGAGGATGTCAACAATTCAAAAAAATGCATGTGAAAGTTGATGATGTAAGATATGGAGGAGAGATATTAAAGATGTCATTAATTCAACAAAGTGAATGTGAAATGTGACGATGTAAGAGTATGGAATGCTCAAAGTTCAACAAGATAATGTTAAACTTAAGACTTACAAAATGAAAGATCAAGGTGATCAAGAGGGTGCTTGACCATGATAAAGTGAGTATCATGATGTCAAGACTTAGATGAAAAGGATGAAAGTGCTCAAGTTTGGATATGGATGTCTGCAACCCAAGAATTAGACATATTTTATAAAGTGACAAGGTGGATGAGAGAGAAAACGTGAATGAAAAGAGTGAAACACAAGTGTGTAACATGTAAGAAAAATGAAAAATGATGTAGTGAAAGTTGGCCTCTACCTTAGATTGGCTTGGTCAAGGTGTGGCTTCCTAGGTGGTTCTCTCAACTAGGTGTCAACAGTATACCCGAGCAAGCACGGTGTTATTGCTAGTTGTCGGCTTTACTTTACCCCCTTGAAACAATGAGAAAAGATCTTTCTCAAATGAATCACACTAGGGTCACCACTAAGGATATCCATGACTCTAATCTCACAAGGTGTACTAGTCAGTTGGGATGGGGGTACCTATTTTTTTAGCCAATTCCCTCAATGTGTTGACTACTTTGGGGTTCTTGTGGTACTCCTCAAATGAGTTTTATGGCTTAAGCCAAAGCACTTCCCACAATTATAGAAGTTGGGCAATAACCTTGTCAACCACACTTGTAAATATAGTGTGAATGGTTTATTTTATCTTGATTAAAAAGGTTCCCTGCATAAAAAAATATTAGTAGTTTGCTTAGCTCATGATTGAGGTAACCTCTAGTTAGCAATTTTGAGAAATGGTCTTTAAAATATGGTCCAACAAACAAGTGTTCATAGTTTTCCCGAGGTATACAAAGAGAAAAAAATGAAAAACAACACAATCACGTTTTGATTCTCAAGATCGCTTGTAACAAGCGTGAGAGAAGAGTATACGCGAAGTGTTGTGATTAGCTTCACAAAAATGAAAAATGACAACACAAATGTGAGAAAAAGATGTCATAAAGTGTTAGTATGGTGCAAAAAAATGATTAAACGTTTGCAAAAAGCCACTAAAAATTGTAGTGAAAGGGATAGAAACGTCCAATAACCTTAAGCGCAAGTTCGATAGTTAGTCGAATTAATAAAATGGACGGAAAAAATTATTAAAGGTCCTAATTGAATTAAAAGACCTAATTTAATTGATTAAACCAAATAAATGAATTAACTAATTAGTATAATTAATTTATTAAAATAACCATTGAACTAATTAAGCCTTATTTAAAAAGTGCCTAACTAAATTAATGAAAAACTAGTTAATTGATTAATTAAAAAAACAAATTAAATTGAATCTAACTAAAGGATTTGTTAATACTAATAATAATAACAATTAAGAAAATAAAACACTAAAAATTATAATGTAAATTTTAAACAAAAGTGAAGAATAAAAATTACATGATAAAGTTTAAACAAAAGTTTTAAACCCTAACCAAATTAAATCTAATTTAAAAACTTAACCTAAACCTAAGAACCCGTGTATAAACCTACAACTAAAGGTTTGTTTATGATTTGGTTTGATTGGTTTGTTGTTTATTTGTGTAGGACATAGAAGACGATAGTGATGTCGAAAGCTCAAAGAGGTGAAGGTCAAAGCGGGTTCAACAACGAGGTGGTCGTCGAGCGAGAAGGATCTACAGAGTTCGTGCCACGGCTGAGGTGAATAGTGTTTGGTGTAGGGTTTTTGGGGTTCTTGTGAGTCGATCGGCGAGCTGATCCGAGCGGGATGGGTCTGTGTTAGCTCAAAAAAATTGTGGCGGTGTGTGGGAGAGTAGCTCGCCAGGGAGTGAGGACATTGGTGTTTGACAATATAACCCGATCATAAGACATTAAAGTATTTTAATGAACTTCTCTGAGAGGTTCGCGAAGGTAGATATAGATCCCTTTGGAAGGTGTAAAACCAGTCCAAAGCTTGTCCTCCTAGACTCTTAGGAAAGAGGCACAAGAGAAAGATATTGTTATAAGCCACCTCTTGGCATGCCATGAAAAATTCCTTAACATGCTCTCTAGGATCGGTTTTGCCCTTGTATTTTCAAATTTGGGTGTCTCGAAAGAGCGTGGGAAGGGTATGCATAAGATGTCCATATCGAAAGGGTATGGACACAATTCATCAAAATTTAATTGTTTGTGTTGTTTTTACATGCCCGAAATAGTGTCCAAGCAAATATATCGTCGAATCAACTAATTCACATCCTAGAAGGAGCAACATTGAATATCTCCTCTCTACGACCTATAAGGAGCCTCGGGTGTACATCTAGAGATCAATCCTCAAATGGGATTTAATTGAAATGTTTGATTATTCCAACATTAAATATCATGAAAGAAGTCAAAATGTAGCAGCTAATAGGTTAGCAATCTTGGCATCACAATATGATAATGAAGTTATATCCCTATACTTACGAAGCTTGAAGTTGAAAATCTTGTTAGACCTTCCATACCTGAAAACATTAAAAATTGGAAAGTATTCGATGATGATTCTCACATCATAATATTCCCAAGTTACAAAGATGAGTTTTATAATCAATTGATTGATCTTGAGCCTATGGTAGAGAGCGTGTGATGGAAAATAAACCTTGTTTGGGAAGGAGATGATTCAATTGAAGACTAACACAATCCCAAGAGGGTTGGTCAACCTTGAATCTACTTTTGATGGTGCTAAAAAATCATGAAGTCAACCCATGGCCCAAGATATATAACTGAGTGCAACATAATAACTTGCCAAAATACAAGAAAAGTTTGGTTGGGCAACAATTTTGATGCAGATGAAAAATAGGCCTATACTAAATTGTTAAGAAAATATCATGACTATTTGGTGTGGTCTTATTATGAGTTGAAATCCTATAGGAAGGATCTATTTCAACATGTGATACCTTTAGAGCCTCAAACCAAGCCCTTTAGGCAGAAAAAAAGGCCAATCAACCCCATCCTTGCAACTAAAATGCAATCGGGGCTTAATAAACTCGAGGATGGAGGTATCATTCAAACTACAAAGTAATATTTGTGGGTTGCTAATCTGGTTCCACTAAGAAATAAAAATGGGGACATCAGATTGTGTGTTGACTTTAGAAATTTAAACAAGGCTTCATTGAAAGACAACTACCCTTTGTCAAACATGGATAACCTTTTGCAAAAGGTAACAGGGTCATAAATGCTTTCAACATTGGATGGTTTCTTTGGTTACAATCAAGTGGTGGTTAAAGAAATGAGCAATACAAGACTGCTTTTCACCACTCCATGGGGAACCTATGTCTATGTTAGAATTCCATTTGGTCTAATGAATGCAAGAGCTACTTTCCAAAGAGCAATGGATGTTGCATTTTTTGGATTCATCAATGAGTTTATTGTGGTTTACCAAGATGATATAACAATCTTTTTAAGAAGAGGGGTGATCACTTAGAGCACCTTGAAAAGATCTTGATCAGATGTAGAGAATTTGAGTATCTCATTGAATCCTAGGAAATGTCATTTTGGTGTGCAAAAGGCAAATATATTGGGGCACATTGTGTCTCAAGAAGGAGTTATGATTGACCCTGAGAGGGTGGAGGCAATTGATAAAGTACCCATTCCCCAATCCAAGAAAGGTATATAATATTTCTTTGGTCAAATTAACTTTGTGAGAAGGTTTGTATCTAATTTTGTTGAGATCACTTTGCCTATCACAAGTATGTTGAAGAAAGATCATATTATCAAGTGGGGGATGAGGCAGTCAAGAATTCAAAGGAGTGAAATATGCATTGAAGATTTCCCATGTGTTGGCTAGTCCAAATTATAAGGAGTTTCATATTTTTCTCCTTTGCATATGAATTTATCATTGCCTCAGTTTTATTACAAAAGGATGATGAAGGCCATGAGAAACCAATTGCATTCTTCAACAAGGCCTTACAAGGATCTGAATTAAAGTACACAATCATGGAGAAGCAAGATTTTTCTTTAGTAAAGGCCACTAAAATTTTTAGACCTTACATCTTGAGCTCAAGGGTTGTTGCTTATGTGCCACACACCATGGTCAAATACATTTTGACACAAATGGAAGCTTCAAGAAAAAGGTGCAGATGGGTTAACAAACTCCAAGAATATGACATGGAAATTCAAACCACCAAGTTGGTAAGAGGCCTTGATTTGGAAATATTAATGATAGAAGCAAATTTGAAGTGAACAATGTTGTTGTTGATCTAGGTGATCCCCATGAAAAGGTATGTGCTTCCATTTGTACAAGGAAATTTTGTATTACTTGAAGAATTTGAATTTTCCTTTTGGCCTAGACAAGAATCAAATAAGGACATTGAATTTGGTGTCCCAAAAATACATCTTGACTGAATTTGGTTTAGCTTGGAAGAATCCAAAAGGGGTCTTGTTAAGATGTATAACTAAAGATGAATCTCTTAGGTTGATTAATGAGTTTCATGGAGGAATTTTGGTGGCCATTATGTTGCTAAAGTAACCACTCATAATATTTTGAGGGAAGGTTATTGGTGGTCATCTTTATTTAAGGATGTTTCTCAAATTGTGAGGAGGTGTGAAGGTTGTCAACATTTCTTAGGTAGGCTAAAAGCTTCAGGATCCCTACCATTGCAACCCATTTTAGTTGAGGCTCCTTTTAGACAATGGGGGTGGATTTTATTAGTGAAATAACATAGGCATATAGTGTAGGCCATAAGTGGATTTTGGTTGCTACAGATTACTTCACCAAGTGGGTTGAAGCAATCCCCACCAAGAAGGCTACTCACCAAGTGGTCATGGACTTCCTTTTGAACAACAACATTTGTAGGTTTGGTGTCCTAGCCAAGTTAGTTGCTGATAATGCCATGAGTTTAAGAGCTAAACCTCTTTCCACAATGTGCAATGAGTATGGTACAAATGTAACTTACACCTCCAACTATAACCCCCAAGGAAATGGGCAAGATAAGTCAAGTAACAAGAACTTGCTCAAGATACTTAAGAGGACCTTGGAGGTTAACAAGAAGAAATGGGGTGAGAAATTGAAATTTGCAGTATGGGATGACAATCACACCCAAAAGGTCAATTGGAAAGAGCCCATTTGAGATAGTCTATGGCACCCAAGCAGTTCTTCCTCTTCATTTGAAGTTATTAGTGTATCAATTCATGTAAAGAACTGGAGAGGAAGAAGGAATTGATCCTTATGCGTAAAAGGATCAACCAAATTTTTGAACTTGATGATATTAGGAGAGAATCTCACCAAAGGCACATAAAGTTCAAGGAAAAACTTGAAGAAGATATTTGACAAGAAGGTATCTCCAAGAAGTTTCCAAATTGGAGACTTGGTGTTATTATGGGACAACAAACATGAAGATAAGGGCAAGCATGGAAAGTTTGAAGCTCTTTGGATGGGCCCTTACTCCATAGATGTCAAGATTGCAGGGAGCATACCTTTTTCTTGAGAGATTTGGATGGTGAAATACTTGAGTTTCTTGTCAATGGTAGGCATCTCAAACACTTCTTGGATTAGGTATATCCCAAATCATTCCCTTTGTATAGTGTATAGTATTTCCTCTGTTTCCTTTTTTGTTCTCTTGTTTGTTTTGTGTTTCCTTTGTCCCCTTTTGTTTGTCCTTGGCATGTTTTTGTAACTCATGTGATCTGAAAAATGCTAGAAACCAAGTGTTTACCTATTTGACTATGTTTCCCAATGAATAGGCACTAGTCTAATTTCATGAGTCCTCCTTTGGTTTTTTGGATGGTGTCCATCCTCAAGCTAGAGCCAATGTTGGTGCCCATTTTGATCCCCTTGTCTCTTGGCACCATCTTTGTAAAACCCTTCAAAACATGTTGAAGTGATCTTTCCATTTTCCCCTTTGTTCTACAAATTGCTTGGTGGTCCCTTGATCCTCAAATTTATGTTTGAATTGTGCTACGACCCGTAATGTGGATTTGCACTTACATCTTGACTTTCCCTTTGGTTTTGATGATTTCATAAAGTTACGGTGGTTAATGACTTTCAAGGAGAAGTATTGTGCAGATTGAAGAAGTATGACATTTTGCGGAGTTGCAAAAAGGTCGTGAAACAAAGAAATATGATCACGGGGAAAGGATGTCACATGAAAAAATAATTGGATCTTCACGGCATCAACATGAGACACAAGAATTCATGGAATGATGATGTAAAAATAGTGAGTGTGGGAGTGTTTCAAACATATAAGTATGGAAAATGTTTGAACCCATGGGACAATGGAATTTGCTATTTTGTTGAAGCCGCGAGAACAAAGGAAAGAGCGTACATCAAAGGCAAAATCCAAGAAACAAAGAGAACACTACAATACAAAGGAAGACCCCGTGGAACAATAAAAAAGCGTGATAGAGATAAAACAGTCAAACCAAAGTCGTGGCATGAAATGAATACTCAAAAAGCTACGAGGCAAAGATGGATTATCCTGGAATCCATGAGAACAAGGTAGTTTTGTGCATAATGGTTAGGTTTGCACTTTTTCCCATAAATTTCAACTCAAGCATCCATTTCACCTCAAACCAAGTGCATTGGGAATGTATTAGAGAAGGCTTTCCAAAGAGATCAATTTTGCAGAAATGGTGAAGCAATTCATGATATTTTAATGGTGGAATTTTTGGTTGTTGAACGTCACTTTCGGGAATCAAAATGGTTGGAGATGTTTTGTTTTGATCCTTCTTCACCCATGGATGGTTCTGGAAGAAGAATATGCCTCTATGACCCCCACCAAATGAAGAATGGATGATCAAAGCATCAAGAATCGACACTTGGAAATTCCAAATTCATTTATCTTCTTGATTGCATGGTTCTCCATTGATTTTCTCCCTAAGCACACAAATCACCAATTAAAGCATGCTCTTAGTCCTCGAATTGGCATCTATGGGATATTCCTTTAGGATTGAGACATTTTTGTATAAAAGTGAAGGCTTCCCTTCACAAAGGGGGCTAGTTCGGATTAAGTTGGAACTTGTGAGGTTTTTGCTTCAAAAGTGTGGATTTATGTTTGTGAAGCGGCTTTGTAGAGAATTGATGACTTGTGCTTGTCATTTGTAGGTTCATGTTAAAGTGGTTGTTGTTGTATAGTCATTATCATGCTTTAAGATTCATTCTTACAGGTTTCCCTTGTCTCCTTTGAAAATGAACACACAAAACCCTTTTGCCTTGTACAATTTTGATGTTCCTTCTTGTAAACAAATCTGAAATCAATAAATTTTCATTCTCCTTTGTAATTATGTGTTGATCATGCCAAATAACTGCAAGGAAGCATTTTACAATTAATTATTTGATTGGGCATTGAGGGCTTGTTTTGTTATAGTGTTACCTTGCATCATTGGACTCGACTATAAGTTGCCTTTTTACAATTTTTGAACAAGGATACATGTTTTCCTTATGGTGTCCTCTATTGTTAGAAATTTAGTGTGATGAATGCGTGAGAATTCATTCTCAGATATTTGTGTTGGGGTTTCAAGAGTTATTCTGTATTATTTACCTTACTTGGGTGTCCATGAGGGTAAATAACCTTTGAGGGTGATTTTCCTTTGATTCCATGTTTGAATGCATGAAGAATTGTCAAGACAAAATGGTTAATGCAACTACTTCCTCTCATTAGTCCCCTTTCCCACCATCTCCATCCTCTTTCATCTCATCTTACACTACCCATCGTCCTACCCCTACAAATTTCATCACCATTGCATACCCCACATGTTATCTTTGGTAAATCACACAACCTTTGCAAGATTTGAAGTGTGTTTGCCTTGGTTTACAAAACTTAGCATATCAAGTATTATTTCACTCCAAGTTGTTAACGATTCCTTCAAAATGATGCTTGTGATCACCCTAAATATGTCTTTAGTGGCTTGTGTCTGATGTATCAAGTGTTTGTAATGCTTGTGTGACCATTATTTTGAATGAGCATTGTATTTTGTGGTTGTATTTGATCTTAGATTGAAGTTTCAACAAGTTTGAAGGTCTGAAATGTAGTATCCCCTCCCAATTTCAAGCCACCCTTAGGCCCTCTCACCTTGGTTCAAGAAGAACCATAAAGTAGCAGGTGAACAAACACACCCTTGGGTAAGTGCCTCCATGTCATCCCTACAAGGTTTGATCGTGAGGATAACATAGATCCATCCTCGGCTACAAACGAAAAATCGATAGGTCTATCTTTCTCCCTTGCTCCCTCCTCATGAAAATATGCATTTCAATCTTGTTTGGGGTGTTAGATTGGGAACCAACACAAGGATTTTGTTTACAACTTTTGTATGTTCATCAATTTTTGGATGGTATGTCTAATCAATTGTAACTTTATATTCAACTTCCTCTATAATGTTCACAAAAATGACTAACAATTTTTGTATCTCTGTTGAGACACTATCTTTTATGCATGGTAATCCATTTAGTATTAAAATATCCTGAAGAAAAGATTCACAATGTGTATTGCAAAACTAGTCTACTTGCAAGCAATGAAATGTGTCATCTTTGAAAATATTTTGTGTTATGGGAAAACCCAACAAAAATCCATTTTGTATGTCTCCCAAGATGTCTTTGGAATGGTAAAGGTTGATACAACCACGATTTCGAGATCTCCCTATAGCCAATTGATAAACACCACACTCTTGCACCTGATTTTTGGTCAAAAGTAACTCTCCTAGTTGTGTTAAGGTTTTGTCCAAGCCAAAGTGTCAAGTTAATCCTCCACAATGTTGTTCCCTTAATAAATTAACTTGCATCAAACCTCTCGAGATGCACAATTTTCTTCCCCGAATAAGATTCCTTCCTACACAAAATAGTCCAACCAAGGCGTCATGTCAACACTTGCAGATATTGTGCATGCTTCCAAAGCTTCCACTGAAATCTATATCTTATGCATCAACTCCTTCATGTATTCAAAACTCACAACTCCAAGCCTCATATTTTTCAAAAGACAATTATGCCTACTAAGTGCATTAGCCACTCGGTTAGATTTTACTTACGTGCTTCAACACAAATGTGTATACTTGTAGGTAGTCCACCTACTTCATATGTTTATGGTTCAACTTTCTCTTGTTGTTAATGAATTGTAATCCCGATGGTCTATGTACAACACAAACTCTTTATACAACAAGTAATGTCTCCACTTCCTCAATTCCTACACTATTGCATAGAATTCTCGATCATAAACAATATACTTCCTCCTTGGACCATTCAAATTTTCACCGAAGTGCATGATAGGTCTATCTTCTTGACTCAACATTGCACCAATGACTATGCCACTAGCATCGCAATCAACCTAAAATACTTTTACAAAATAAGAAAATGTTAACGCTATTTTTTTGTTATTCTTCTCTTCAATTCAAAACTCTTTTTTGTACCTATACTCCAAATGAATTTTTCCTATCTCCTTTCACAGCCTCTATAATTGGTGTGCATACACCACTGAAGTTCCCAATGAACTTGCGATAAAAAAGCTAGCCAACCCATGAAAACTTTGTGCTTCAAAAGCACACCTTGGTGATGACCAATCCACAATCCTTCTCCGGATATACTAACTCTTCTTGCATAAAACTACACTTCTTGAGATTACTAAACAACTTCTCTTCTCGCAGTCTCACAATACTTTCCTAATATGTAGCAAATGCTCCTCACACGTCCTGTTGAAAATCATAATATCATCCAAGTACACGATCACAAACTTGCCTAAAATCTGATTCAGAACTTGATTCATCAACCTCGTGAAAGTACTTGGTGTGTTACTCAATCCAAACGACATTACAAGCAATTCATATAATCCTTCTTGAGTCTTAAACGTTATCTTCCATTCATCTCCTTCCCTTATGTGAATATGGTGATATTTGTTCTTCAAATCAATCTTGCTAAAATAATTTGCTCTACTCAAACAATCTATGATGTCATCCATGCACGCCAATAGAAACATGTACTTGATGGCGATCTTATTTATGACTCTCAAATCAGTACACATATGCCACTCACCACCTTTTTAAGGTGCTAGAATTGTCGACATTGTGCATGGACTCAAACTCTCTTTGATGAGTCCCATATCCAAAAACTCTTGGACTTACTTTTGTATCTCTACATTCTCTTGTGGTGACACCCTATAAACTACCTTGTTTGGCGAACTTGATCCTAGAATAAATTATCCATGTGATGTCTAATGCCTCTCATAGGTGGTAACCCTTGATGTAACTCACTAGACAAATTTCACAACCTCCTCTAACATTAGTTTCACCTCTTTGAGGTATTGTTTCTTCTCCTTTTGCCACTTCTACCATGCCTTCCTTATGCATAGTCCACAATATTAGTGTAATGCATGCACTATCTTGCTTTACTTTTCTCGACAACTACTTTCCCAAAAGTAACAATACATTTGGCAATGCCTCACTCTTCTCGCGTAATTGGTTCAAAGTATATTTATTTCCATCCTTCTCCATCATGTATGTGTTTGTGTGACCATCATGTTGTGCCTTCTGGTTGAATTGCCAAGGCCTATCAAGTAATACATGACGTGTCCATGGGTGTGATGTCGCACACCACTTCATCATCGAGCTCCCAATTTGGAATTTGAACAAACATTTATCTTTCATCAACTAATGTCCCTTTTGTAACCATGACCCCTGTATGAATTTAGATGCTTAATTCTCTTCAATTGTAGTTTATCCACCATTTCTTCCACCACCAAATTTTCGAAGCTTCCACCGACCATGATTACTTTGCATATTTTTCCTCCCAACTTATATGTCATCCTAAACATCGTTCTTCTCTGCTAAGGGCCAATCTCCTATTTTTTTATTTCAACAATAGAAGCTTGACATTAGTGTTTCTCCCATCTTTGGGTCTTCTTCATGATTCATCAAGCCATTTGCTTCTCATTGTGCAATGTGTGCACTTCCCTTACCACCATTCTGGACGTGCAAGCACTCATATGCTCTATGCCTTGTTTCTCCACACATGTAACATGTCTCGTTAAATCTATGACGTCTTGCTCGAAACGCATGACCGCCTCAAGATAGTCCTCCACTCTATGCGATCAAACATGGCCCGCATCCCTCTTGCACAAAATTGTCTCTAGCTTTACTCTATCTATGACCTTATGCGACCTTTCTCTTCTCGTAATTCTTTGCTTTGTTGTTTGCCCACCAATTTCTACTTTGCCTTCAAAGTATAAAGATAGGCTTCTTCCACGAAATGAACTAGCAACATACTAATCTTATCTTAAATTGTTATGTGCAATCCAACTATATATCTAGAGATTTTCTCTACATGTCTCGCTCTAATGGTGAGTTGGTAAAATTCCTCAGTGTATTCTCTCACACTAAGCTCTCTCTATCACAATCCTTACAACCTTCCGAATAAACCGAGTTGGTAATTTGCAAGCAAAAACTTCGTTTTGAGCTTTGCCACCGGATTGTCTCGTGTCTTGTTCGTTTCCTTGTTAATCGCCCTTGATTGGTCTGAATATGTTCCCACCAAAGGGATGCATGACCTTTCAACTTCGTGCACACAAACTTGAACTTCCTAGGATCCTTCATGTCTTCATATTCAAAATATTTTTCCATCTCTGTTATCTAATCCACGAGCTATGTTGGTTCCAAATTACCAAAATAACAAGGGATGTCCAATTTTGGCTTCCTCCCCATCCTACTAATTGTGCGAAGCAATCTATCTTCAAGACCATCTTGAGCTTCCTCTTTTGGGTTTGTGTTCACCTCAACATTCACATTAACAATATGTGCTCTATGTTGCACTGGTCCACCTTTATCATCACTATTGTCCTCCTTAACACCTCGACATTGTACAACTTCCATGGCTTCCAAGCAAGCTTGTATAGTTCACATCATGTCAACCAAGTCCTTAACTTTTGTGCCTTGATTTTGGTGCCGTACATTCCTCCATGATTCCTTTCAATGTTATTTTTCCTTTTCTTTCTCTAAATTCATGAACACAAACTCCACAATTTTCTACCCAACAATCTTTTTTGTCAAAAGATGTCTCAGTAACAACCTTCTACCCACAACCTACACTATGGAAACCCACAAAAGCTTACATTGCCTTTCACACCTACCCAACAATCACCCGTTGGAAGATGTTTGCAACAATTTTCTAGCCACACTCGCAAATATGGAAAACCACAAGATTTGCAATGCCTCTCCTCTCCTCAAGGAAAGCAATCCCACTCGATACCAAGTGACACAAGCGAGGTGTGTGAGCCCAACAAAGGACAACCTTAAACCTCGCAACCATCAAAATGCGAGACAAAACAATACTTAAACTAAATAAGTTATGCATCAACAAAAAGATCAAATGAATACATATTTAAACAAAAATAAAGCCCCGACCTATCTTATTCGGAGAAATAACAACATCAAAGCAATCACCAATGATTCAACCTTCACTCTTAAGAATTCTTTTTACACCCTTACTATCATCGAATTTACTAAGCAATTATCTCCTCTCATGTCTCAACTTCTTCATTTTTCTATTCGAGTGAGCTTTGAACTCGCATCTTTACTAATGATTCGGAAATAACAACATCAAAGCAATCACGAATGATTCAACCTTCACTCTCAAGAATTCTTTTTACACCCTTACTATCATCAAAATTTACTAAGCAATTACCTCCCGTCATGTCTCAACTTTTTCATTTTTCTATTAAAAGTAAGCCTTGAACTCACATCTCTACTATGCCCTTAAGCATTCCCCAAGTTCTTGCTTAAATTTTTACTATTGATCTAAGGTAGTTAGTTTTACTTATATAATCGTTTGTGCCACCTCTTAAGACTCCTAATTCTACGGAATTCAAATGAAAGGATCAAAGGACCCAACAATAGACCCAAACATAACCAATCAACCTTTCCCATAATGTATACCTTCAATCAATGAATTATTCTCAATGTGTACTCAAACAAGATTGCAGAAACAATGTTGTAATTGGATGATTGCGCAATAGACCAGATATTGCACAAAAATAACACTCAACAAACATTGCACAAAGAACTTTGGCACTCCACAGACTACAACTCCGACTCCATGAACCTTCGGAAATGCATTTCTTCACTATGCAGCTCCAAAAACATAACAAAATGATTTACAAAATGCAAACAACGACTGACTTCATTGTGCACTGTTTTGATTAACACAAGATTGCTTGTGAGCTCGGATGCTCCTACGTCAATGCCATCTTCAGTAAATGATGTTTTTAATAGAACCACTTTTAAGTAGAATTGCTTGCTTCATGTATTATGAGTCCATGAGAAATGAGAACTACAATTACTTTAAGAGAGGCAGAAGTAGGAAGTGATAAATGTGACATTAGACATCTACCATACAGCATATGGTGCCGGAAAACAGACGTTTTTGATGAGATATTTCTGAAAGGAGGACGCCTCCAGCATAAAATAATATTGTAGCGAATAATTGGTGGGGTGTCTACAAATAGCTTGTAAATATTATACATTAATCTAGGTTCGAGTCCAATTAGCTTGTAGCCCCTTGAATATGAGTAAAAGAGAGGTTGTAATGTGGCTCATATTTCAGAAAATAAAGTTAATAATACTAAACATCTAAAATCAATATATAAATTTAAACAATATCCATAAAATGCAGCATATATTGTGTGACATATTTTATAAAATAACACTTTATTATTATAAATATACACTTAAATACTCAATATACATCTCACAGAGGCGGTTCAATTATCACAGATGTGGCTAATTGATGTTGTTTCACGGTTGATTGGAGATAAATAATTAATTCCGTGGTCATGTGACTTCCTATATATCTGACATCCAAAAAAAAACTGAGAATGGCCTTCTAATTGATTAAAAAGATATTGTGTATTTACTTCTATATATAATACTTATCTTAAGTTAGTTAAACTCCTACTCATTGGACAGCTATGAAGTATGTTTTTCTATTATTTTCATTTTCTTTTAGCTAAGGTCTTTGCTTTGATATCTTCTGCTTGTAAGTTTTTGAACTCATTGTCTTTTGTATTCTGTTCCTCAATCTTCTTTTTTTTTTTTTTTTGAGTTCAAAGGAGGGAAAGCCCAACCTCCTCAAGTCTCAGTTTCTATTTCAATGGTTTAAAGAAATTCTATAGGCTTTACCTATATACCATGTCCATAGGCCTTGCTACATGATAGGAACAGGGGATAACTACCACGAGGAAATAAACATCATGTTTCAAAGATCCCCCACCAGGAAACCCCGAGCTTTAATTCAAAAGACATCTATTTATTTCAAATAGTATAAATTTACTTACCAGCCATTTTAATTCAAATTTGCTGTTCAGGCTAAAAGCTAGTAAATTCAGTTCAAGGGTGATGTGTGTAATAACGAAGTACAATTAAAAAAATCCAACTACCATTAAATAAAAATTTCTTACTATTTCTTTCAGAACTTTTACAGCTAACTAGCGAACAATACAGCATACCCCACAAGCTTGCATCACTCCTTAATAGGAAAAGTTTATGATACAGCATATTCGTGTTGAAATGATTAAATCAATCTGCGATATGAAATGACGACCAAAAAGTACATCGCAGCTTGTTCCCAGAAAAAAAAACCTAATTTACAAGGTCAATCTTTACCCCATACCCCCATACCTTTGTACCCTGATTCTGAAAATGAGACGTCTCAATAATGTTTAAACATTCAATAAAAATCCATTGCAATGAAAAGCTTGAGAGGATATCAAATTGCCAAACTAATAAGTGCTTCAAACACACTTGCATGCTCTGTCTATTATATATTAGATAGGTAGTCACACATCAATAAATGCATATTTTTCAATCAAAATGGTACATGTACCATTTCTCACTGAAACTAGCAAATTGAGTTTCTGATCTACTTTTGCATATAGAGCTAGAAGCCTATTCTAGAAGGAAAATAATACCAAATTCTCGTCTCCATAGCTTAAGTGAATATACTTAAGACATATAAACTAACAATAGCTACCTCTATGAACTCCAGTATCAGCAAGACCTCATAAGAATGAACTGAAGACAACGTATATAAGACTAGCATGTGCACTAATCCTGCTAATTTCTGTGAAATATGACAACATCAAATTTGATCACACCAGCAGCATTTTCTAGACCAGTTGCTTTTTAGCCAAAAAAAGCCCCCATTTCTGTTCTCCACGCGAAGTCCTCATCAATTTTGCTTTCCACCCACCAACAATAGAGGCATAATCTTCCTGCAAAGCATTCGTAAGAGCATAAGATGCGATCTTGTCTTGAATCCTTCATATCTATTTGAAGATTGGCCATACCGTACATTCCATTTTTTTGCAATACTGCCTGTCACCAGGGTGAAATAAAATTCTCTTCATCCAAATTAGCAAGCTAGACTTGAGCCCTACCTCTGAGAAATCATGAACAAAAGTATGCTTGTCTTTCTCTACTGAACAAAGCTCTTTCTGCAGTACTTCAATGAACTGGAGATGAAACAAATCATTAAATATCTGAATATGTTCTTAACTAACTTCTGTTGAAACTGATGCTATATTTTAAATTTTCTAAAAGTGGTTTTAAAAAGTAGACTGCATAAAAGTGAACCTCATAATAAAGTCATCAAGTGGTCCCATATACCTGATTTGTACGGTCCTCAGCTACAACATCGCAGAATCCAGAATCTTTTAGCATCTGGTTGGTAAATAGGAAAGAGTAAGAACGCAACGGCACAATCAATTTTGCATATACTGAGGATCGACATCACATATGGAAGAATGAGGATATATGACAATCATAATATAATGAAGAAATAATAAAATTCAACCTCCTCATGGGAAAGGCACCTAATAGAAACTAGCAGATTAAATCCTGTTAAGGGGAAGGGAAAGAAGCAGTAAACCTAAACAACGAGATGGAAACAACGTCATTTTCCTCTGACTGAGAGATGAGAAAGGTTCACATAATTCAGGATTTGTAGGGTATCTTCAAAAGCTGTTAAATAGCATAATGCCATAGACCACCCATATGAATTGGTGATAAATGGGTGAATAAAGCATATTAGCCTTGATTAATTGTCTTAACAGTTATATATAGCAAGTATTCATGGATTATTACTTACCAATTTTACTTAAACAATTACATAGAACTCCACGGGCCCCTTAAATATTTGCAATACAGAACTAGTTTTCATATGCATCCTTGTCCATGAACATGTATACACACTTCATGTGTGGATGTGTTTGGTTGGGTGGGACATATGGACAATGATATTTTAACATAATTTTTATCATATAGTGATATCTTGAAATATATGAGCTGTGGCAACATTTTCAATGTTATGAGATGCAACTGACTTGGCCATTCAATTCATAGCATTATGTCCTGTACTTAAGATAGCATCATCCAAGAGAGAATCAATAACATAAGCCTATGATTATCTGTGTACTTTGGACAAGCTTGGATATGGAACAAAATAATGGTAAGCTTGGGCATTATCTTATTTAGGGTCAATCAAAATGTTTATGATGGGCAACTCTTATTGGATCAAATCCCAAGTTATTCCAAATTATATTTTAGAAGTATTCCAAATTATACTTTAGAATTGATCTGTTACCCAAAAATCATAGAGCCATACCTGCTGGAGATATATATTATGGTGCCTTACCTAGCACCCTACCTGCTTTAGAACAAGACTATAGTGCCCTACCTGCAGTAGATCAATACCATAGTGTTCTAGATACCCTGTGGTACTTATCTGCTAGACGGCATCAAATTTTATATCCAGCACTTTTTCTTGGGCTAACTAGAATGTTAGTTATAAACTAACAGCTTTCTGATCCATATTTGAGCACCCATAGTACAGTAAAATAAGGCCACAAACAAATTCAGTGGCATACCTGACCATACGCTTCTACATCATGTAAATCATATCCACGTTGCTTAATGTACTCTTGAAATTCTGTAGATGTTGTTCCACGTGCTTTGCAGTAATCGCTGATGAGCAATCTGCCTCCTGGCTTCAACCATTTGTAGAACTTCTTAAATAGAGCTGGCTTATCCTGAAAGAGATTTTCAGCATGTGTTATGCACCCTCAAAGTGTGTGATAAAACCGCTTCAGAAAAAGTATCAGCATTTATGCTTAACCAAACTATAGATCTTTTCTTTCAAATAGAAAGTACTTATGCTAGAAATGAATCTGAATACAGTGTCTCCTACAAAAGGATGTGCAGGAAATTAAATGTCCTAGAAAATTTCAATAAAAGTATGTGAGGAAGATATACCTGGATATGAAGTATAGTGTCTCGGCTGTAAATTACATCAAATGTTCCCTCTGGGTATTCTTTTTTTTTGTGCAGTCTGCAACCTCAAACTCAACAGCAAAGTTTTGACCAATAGCCCTCTCTAAGGCAAATGAAACCATATTTATAGAAAGGTCAATAGCAACGACTTCAACATCAAATTTCTCAGCCATGTAAAAGTCACCTCCTCCGATTCCACAACCAACATCAAGGACTTTTTGGCCAGATTCAAGCTCCAATTTGTCAACAAACTCCTTTGTAGTCTCTGCAAAGGTACCGCTTGTAAGGGTCTTTAGTTGGTGCTGGCTACAACATTAAATATATTGCACTTGATTCTCTTTGAGATCCAAGAGAATTGAACAATCACATTCCTACCATATTGTTAAACATCACATTTGAAATAATATTACAATTATTAAAGATGACTTTTGTACCTATTCCTCCTGTGCTAACAAAGCCTTCCCCAAATATACGCTCATACCGCAAAATGCCATTACTAGTATATTGGACGTTGTCCAAGAATTGCTGGAAACCCTTATCATCTTTTGAGTTAACCTTCTGCCAAAGCCAGCAAATCTGCAAGAGAGATGTGAAACAACCCACTCACTCATCTGATTTATGGGGGAGCAATTTAGGTGAGACTAACTGATAGCATACAATCAAGCACCTGATTTTGATTCTTCTTATTCCGTACATAGGCTCCAACACATTTGCAGCTAACAAGGAAAACTCTGAAAGGGTTCCAGAATCATCCTTTGCAAGGCACTCTTTGAAAGCCTGATTCCTTGATCTTGTCAGAATTATTGTGCACATATTTCATACAAACTTATATCATTGCAGACAAGATATTTCTTATCCATAAAAGCAATTAAGACGTGAATGGAGAGAACTTCAAAATAATACCTTCAGGTAAAAGCTTGGATTTCGATAATGTGTCGGGTTTTCTTTGCGCTTATGGTCTCCAGACTGATGAAAGCAGGATTCTCTAATAAAGATGTGCCCGCCCAGTTTCACCCACTGTATCATCTTCTTTGCTAGTTCTTCCACCTTTACATGCCAGCCACAACAAAAAATGATTCAACTCATAACTACAGGTAATCAATGGCATCAACAAAAAAAGTTAAAAACTAATCTCTGTAAACCAAGGTAGGGCAATGTTAGTTTTGAAATGTCTAATGACTCTATTCATCCTGCACAAATGCACATCAAACCACACTTTTGAGACTCTGCGAGTCTTGGGAAAACTTGCCACATCTCGAGCTGAGTGAGACTTGCAGCATGGAGGACTCACTTTTAGTGATTTTGTTGATTTTGGGTGATTCTGGTTGAGTTTTGACGGATTAAATTTTCCAAGTTTCGACGAGTTTTTTTCAATCTTTTCAGCCCTTGAGATCAATAAGAAGAACATACCAACATCACTAGTATGTCTCCCTAAGCCACAGTTAACCATCAAGATTTCTAGATCTAACCAATTCCAACTTGATAACATAGATTATTGTCACAATATGATGACAAATCTTCAGGCATTTGTAAGATAAGATATATGAACAGACATGAGAGATGGGAGGCACAGGGTGTCGTGCATATAGGATTAGTAGGTATTCAATGGTGATCTTTCGTATTTCTGACAATACAAATATCCAGATTCTTCAGATTCTAAAGAACAGTGCATAATTCGTTAGTCTATACCGATAACTAACTTGTACTCCTTGAAACGACTAACATGCGTTCAATAGCATTCCTGAAACAGGACAACAACAATTCAGCATTTCAAGCTGGTTGTAACAAAATTACAAGATAACCACAAAATCTGTCACAGAAACTTTCATGCAGAAATTAATACATTTCATACTAAATGAGAGAGTAACAAATTAAAAGTATCGTGAAGTTTTCAATCCAGAAATTAAAGCCACACTCAATAAAGTAATGGAGGGAAATGATTTGCGAAATCCCTTCAACATGGAAAATTGTTACCTACAATGCACTCAAAAAGGATTCATCACTAATGTTTTAAAAACAAAAACAAAAACCTAAAAGACGTTGATGAAGAATTTTGCAAACCCACCTCCTCGTCCGATAAATACATTAACAGCCAATTTGAAAATATTATATCCACAGATCCTGGTTCAATGTTCAGGTCTGGAGATGTAACATCAGCACACATAAATTGCACATTCTTCAAGTGACCATTTGTTTCTTCATTCTGCACCATAAAAATGGATAAAATAAATTATTAAGACAAATCTAGAATCACCAAATTCGATGATAACATAAACCCTTCAATGTTTTCAAGCTTGGATTCCAATAACATAAGGACTTCTACCTTGATCAAATTACACCCATCCAGCTCTATAATTTCCTTAAACTGGGGAGGAAGACGAGAAGGAAGAATCCCTACCTTATTAATTATACACTCAATGAAGTCCATGGCTAAAACATGACCAGCCGTTTTTGCTAATTCCGCCGTGTAGCGTCCAATGCCTGCTCCCAGCTCAACTACTGATTTTCCCTCAAGAGGTGGTAGAAGAGAGAGTATCTGCAGTGCAGACAAATACAGAAAAAAACAGTTAACCAGTTTGAAATTCATAGCAATTGAAATTGATCACTTTGTTTTCTTTAACATCTAAGAAATTCAAAGCACAGAAAAGAAAATAGAGGATTAGAAAAGCTGAATGAAACCCGGGTAAAAATAAATCTATGCTACAAGCCTCTAAAACCATTCTGTACTCTTATAATGCTGGCTTACTGAATAATTAAAAAGAAATAAAAATGTTCCCGTGATTTGGGGCTTGGTGAGATAAAAGGCAGAATAAGGGTGGAGCAGTTGACAAGGTTTTAGGGGCGAAGTTTTCAGCCTATGTGGTGCACTTCTAGATTCACCGCATGTGGACGGCTGCTATGGGGCTTGATCATGTGGAGGTGGGTGAAATTGGGAAGCTGATGAAGTCTATGATGCTCAACCCTGGGCAATCCTTTGGGAGGCGGACTATGTTTGATGTCGCACAGTCTTTAAACTGTGGCAATCTCATGTCCAATGCAGCAGGCACATACACTTTGCATGAAGACCAGACAGACGCTGTGCAATCAGTGCAGGCACCTGGAGCAAAATTTATACATCACCAACATCATATCTTGGATGGGTTGAAAGCGCTGAGGAAGGAGCAAGCTCAACTGGCTAAAAGGTTGAACATGACACTCTTTCCTGAGGCTACTTTCAATCCTCAGGCTTGCTGCCCACTATCTGATAGTGATGATGATGTGTCTATGGATGCAAATTTGAAAAAATCTAATAATAGTAGACTAACCTGTGTTAAGGTTTTTGTTCTAGTATATATACTTATTTTTGGCTTAAGAGGGTGACCTATGTAATTTACCCCCTGCTCAATTCTGTCTAAGAAGCTTGTTGTTGATAATGAATGAAGACCCTTGAAGACTACTGGCAGTTAAAAGATCTGAACTTAAATAGTTTTTGTACTGGCATCTGTTCAAGACTGTTCATTGGGTGTGTGGGTTTGGTGTGATACTGAAAACATTGGTTGTAAGCACTATGCACACAATGCACCATTATTCCCAATGGATGCTGCACACAGACTTGGGCTTGATGCACCCACAAGAAAGGTCCAGGCTTTGAGCTTTGATTCGATCATTCCCTAGATGGCAACGAGGGATCAATTCTCATTATCAATCTCTGCTAGGGATCATTAAGCTATAGCTCTTCTCCTAGCATGATAATATGCCTTATATTACTAACCCAAGGTGCTAATCTCTCAGGGTTGGATCTTTCACCAATTTTTTTGCAGATCTAGGGCCCCTCCCTAGTTATCATTTAGCAAAATAAACATAAGAACGTCAATCATTTCTAACCCTTCCTGGTAGGACTCTTCAATGTTTAATCTCATCACAAGAAAGTTCCAATACCAGCAACCTCTCAGATTAAGAGACTTTACTGATGAAGTTTAGGATTATAATCCTTCGATCTAATCAGCAGACTCAACACGGCATGTCTTATCAGGCAAAGATCCCGATATGCTGTTATCTAAGTTAGAGGAAGCATTAATGCGGGAGCAGATGCAAGAGTGAATCGAGTAAAGTGAGGCAAGGGTCCCAGATTTAGGAATTGGGGATTCAGTAACTTGCAATTTTTCAAATATGTGCAAAAAGGTACCAAATAATATTCAAAGTTGAAAGTCACATTTCAGAATTGGATGGAAGTGCAAATTAGGCGTGATTGCAGGGGGTATATCAGGAAGATCCAGTATCGTGTGGAGTGTGGCAGAGGTTCCAGATTTAGGATTTGGGGATTCAATGGTATGCATATTTTCAAACATGAGCAAAAAATACCAAAATAATATCAAATTGATATGCCAAGTTGAAAACCACATTTGAAATTAGATGCAGGTGCAAATTAAGTGTGGATGCAGGACGTATATCAGGAAGATCCAGTCGAATAGGGTTGCAACCCAAAACCATTAAGCTTTACATTAACAAGTACAGAATTTCACAAGATTTATGCAAAGACTCAAAAAACGTGAAATTAGAAAAGGGAGGCAAGGCTCCTTTCCTGATTGAGCACCCATTTCTTCACATCAACTTGTAGTTCCCCTGTTGTAGCACAGGTTAATCTTCGCACTTGGTACATAAAAACATATGCAGCTAAGAACTCTCTTGAATGTAAATTCTTTGTCACAATAGCTACAATACTCACAACCACACTGCTGGTTACAAAAGCGTCTCAAAGGTTGCTCTTTGCACTTGTATGTACCAGCTAAGAACTCTCTTGAATGTGGATTCTTTTATACAATAGTTATGACACTCACATCAACCACACTGCTGGTTAACAAAAGCATCTCAAAGGCTGCCTGTGACCATGACAAAGAATTCATACAATTTGTAACACTATAACACAACAATGACATCTATTATGTTACTTAACTTCCAACAAACAGAAATTCATACACTGATTTTCGTAATCCTGATCTGAAAGAATGAAGTATACTAAAACAGGGTTAATCAACATCTTCCATAAAAGAAAACAAGCAGATAGCCTCCTTGCTCTGCTGATCAAGCTTCACAGTCCAAATTAGATCAAAGAACTCTTACCAAAACGAGCTAAATGCATGCACTCACCACGATGTGGAGATGAAGATCATGCATTATCAAGATGTCATAGCTGTTCAAACAACAAATAGCCAACAAAAATCTCTGTATGCTAGCAAAACTCATAAAACCATATCAGGCCAAATAAGCCCACACCTAACATTTGCAGATAGAATCAATCCAATGTTTTGGAAATGACTAAAC
Organism: Taxus wallichiana var. yunnanensis; assembly: GCA_018340775.1. NCBI lineage: Eukaryota > Viridiplantae > Streptophyta > Pinopsida > Cupressales > Taxaceae > Taxus > Taxus wallichiana. The sequence goes on from CM031240.1 coordinate 113,348,866, forward strand.
TGTCATTTAACCATTTCTCACTGGTGCAAAAGCATTGGGCGTAACGCCTAGTAGTAGTAACCAATTAGATCTCAGACAAGGCATAGTAACAGTGGATCAAGGAACCCATTACCACACGGAGGAAGTGCATGTAATCAACACACAGTAGAGGATGGATATCAAGCATTACTCAGACGTCTAAGCAGTCCAAAAAAGTAAGAGCAAACAACGTCTTCATTCAAGAAAAAATCATAAACCTATCTTAAACTCGTATAAACCCAGGGCTAAATTTTGCATAAAGGCGTCAATGTCAATGTTTTCACATTGACTAAACCATCATTTAACCACTTGCCATGGGTGCAAAATGGGAACAACAGATCAAGGAACACATTACCAAACAGAGAAAGTGCGTGTAATCAACAGCTTGTAGAGAGTGAAGACCATACATTAGTATAATGTCTTAATCAATAATGTTTGCATGCTAGAAAAACCATAAACCAAGCTTAAATCCGGACCCAAATTTTGCACAAAGGTATCAAACTCAATGCTTTCACACACCAGCAGTCATATACGCATTTCCCATGGGTGCAAAAACAGAAACATGAGGATGTATACCTAGGATCCAAATAAATCTTTGACCCAGATCTAACATTTCCAAACCAGACAAAATTACCAGTAGAAGATCCTATAACCAAATAGATTTCAATGGATATCTGAAAGCTGAAAAAAAAAATCAAAAACAGATCCACATCATGTCACAATGTGCCTCAGAAAATCAAGACCACATACTTTGAATTCAAAACAAGCTAAAGAGTTATAAATCAATCACCTCGGGCCTTTCTTCCTTGTCCAGCTTGGAAGCCTGGCTGTCGAGCATCATTGCTTCCACGCTCAGAACTGAGGAATGCTCCTTCCAGTAGCATAATTGAACAGCCCTTTCACCTGATCACACATACAATCAGCCCAAATAATGACAACTCACTTCCGTATAGAACAAACTCAGCCCGAACAAATCCAAATATACATTATGGCATTGACCCAAATAATCACGACCCACTTCCATAATGATCGATCAATCAGCCAAAGAAATTTAAATATACAATACGGCATTGAACCAATGATCGCAACCCACCTCCATAATCGTCAAACTAAGCCCAAACAATGAGCTAAACAAACCGAAAATTACAATATAGCATGAACCCATATAATCCATAATGACTCAAAAATCCAAATACACAATACAGAATAGCATTCATGGCAGATCAGCAAAATCGATAACAGCAAAAGGCCACGAAGAAAAGCACGGCACTCAAATCTAAAAGCAAAATGTGCATCATCTCACCTTTGCCAGCCATGTTGGGTATGCCCGGAAAAAATCCAGAAAACAAGAGAGGCCTTAACAAAACGACGCTACGAGCCTTCAACGGCTAGACGAGCACGAGAAAACGATCTGGATCTGCGGTTGATATTTCTTCCTCTTTGCTGCATTTGCTCTTGATTCGACGAATGCAATGCAGCTAGATTTATAGGTTGAGGGAGAAGATTTGCAGGATTTTAGGCGTGTTAATTCAGGTTCTAAGCAATTTATCACAAATTTGAATTGGTGACGTTGAAAAAATTGTTAATAGTAGACCTATATTATTGCACTGTCTGATCAGGAGAATCAAATAACTGAAGTGTCAAGTGAATGGTGTTTAGCTCGTTGCAGACTTCTGTCGCGACTCGCGACTCGCGACTCGCGACTCGGTATTATAGTTTTAGGTACGTACGCAAACACGTTGCGTTCTCCGTCGTTTGACAGAAATTGCGGGCAAACGCCGATGGTGAATTGACGGCGACAATGAGAGCTTCTGTCACGGGCTGCCCTATTAGGCTGGCTAGTGGCTATTGGTTATCCGAGAAGTCGTCCTCTTTTTGCACCCCACGTGTTGGATCTTCTATCATTCATTTTGATTGAATTTTTGTTTTTTTGGGAGTCTCTCTTGCTCAAACTAAGTACTTCAAGTCTTAGCCTTTAGGTTGTCTTCATGTTAATAGTTGTGTACTTTAATGAATTTTATTTACATTTATGAGACCAAAAAATCTAAGAGGATAATTATTAGACATAAGGGTAAGGGTTGTCTTATCAATCTTGTCTTCATACTTCATAGAGATCTTACTATAGGCTTGCATATTTCATGGTGGAATGTCATTTTATCCCCTAGTGTCTTTTTGTTGTCTTTGGGCAATGTCTCTTGGTAGGTTTCACACTTCAAATGATGCAAGTTAGTCCTTAATTGTGTCATCCACATTTTTGCCTTCTACTTGATTTTTGCTCCTAAGTAAGCCTATTTTCCATGGTCCCAAGTTAAATTAAACTCTTTGGAATAGTTTGTATATGCAAAACAAGCTTAAGCCTTTGCTTGAGAGATGTTACAATAAATTAATAAATTGGCATTGCATTTTCAAGGACCCTAGTTCGGTGTTTTAGTGTCGACTCACATTTACAAGATAATTCACCCAAGATCAAATTTCACTAAGAAATAGTGTGTCTATGCCAAGCAAACTTAAACCTCCACTTTAGAGGTTATAATAAGTCAAAAATTGTGTCTATGGCGTAACTTAAACTTCCACTTAAAAGAGGCTATAATAAGTCAAAAAAATGTAAGTGTCATACCAAGCACCTCAATTTGATGTTTTGGTGTTGACATACTTTAACAAGATCATTGACAGAGATATTTTTCCTTCTCGTTGAAGTTACTTTGTTCACATGATTGTTGTGAATTTCTCTTTCACATGCTTTTGTATTTCATCATTAGTGTTTAGGCACTCTTACATGTTAATGTCTCATTTACTCATGTATTTGTTGTTATGTTTAATCCAAGTGTTTTGCATCTTGTCTAGATCTTCCTCTACCACCATTCTAAGCCACACATGAGACTTAAATGCCTTTCGCCTTCTTTAAATAACTTAATAGTTGAGTCCTTGAAGCGTTTAACGAGAAAAGCCATTATTTCATGCAACAAAATCTCATATGGATCATATGTTTTAATTTTGAGGAAACATGTGATTAGGTACTTTTGTACTCTCTTTATCTATATTCATTTGAGATTTGACATAGTGTTGCACCAAAATTCACACCCATAAAGGACCACCAACATGAGAAGCAAGCAAAACATAGTTTTCTTGGTTTTGAATCCCATATTATGCATTCCTACACCTATTTTGTAACAACTACAATGCCTTCCACACCCATGTAATATTTTTTTCCCTCCGAGTTTCCCAACTAAGCTTCTTGTGAGGACCAAACCCAAGATACCCATATCCTTACACTATTTCCAATGGGTTTCCTTTGAAAAGGATGTGAATTTGCTTCTTGTTACTTCATAATGAAAAGATCATGACTTCGGTTTTATTGGTATCACTTGCATTCCAAGCTTCACTTGAAATTAAATAGTTTGATTATATTAGTCAAACCTAACGGTTTATGGGATATTGAATGTTACATTAGCCTCAATTATTTGAAGATAATGATATTGTAAGTTAAGTTTTAATGTAAGAAGGTTGTTCCTTCTCTGGGTGACTTGGGTTATGAGCTTCCCTAACATTTTTATCCTAGTGTCTTCAATTAGCTTCAATGTGGACCAAAATCTTAGTGTATCTCTATATTTGACTTGGATGTCCTTGTAAACATATCTTCTCCTCTCATTCTTCCTTAGGGGTTGCCCATCTATCTGCTTCACCTTTAAGTTTATGGGAACTAGTTCTTATTTGAGCTATGAGTATCTTCTCCTTATAATTGATTTCAACTTGCATGCGCGCGCGCGCGTGCAGTGTGTGTGTGTGCGTGTGCATGTGCGTGTGCATGTGCACGCGCTCAATGTTCATAGGTTGCGTTCAATTATGTAAGATAGTATTATCATCTTGTGTATGTTTTTCCCCACATATTATTCTAAAGATTTCATTCACGAGCTTGTATTTCTTCATCAAGGTCAGGGTATTCATTTAAGTTAATATTCCATTCACTCATCCATTTTTGGTTCAATTTCATCCTTATACTCATTCTTGTGTTACTTTTCTTTACTTTCCTAGACCACCTACCCATCTCCATGTTTTTACTTTTTCAAGCACCATAGTAACCTACTCAAAGTGGTTGTCTCTATTTGAAGAGTGTATGTTTCTATGCAACAAGTATTTTGCATGGGACTAAAGCCTTAATTTAAAGTGTTTTGTGATTAGGCATTTGTGGGTTCTTTTCTATTTGCTTTTGTTTCGTAACTAAAATACCATTAGCTCATAGTTCACACCCATTTAACGCCAAATACCATATGGGTGATAAGTAACCTAAATAAGACCCTAATGGTCTTCCAATTCCATAGCTTTGCATTATCACATTTATTTTGTAGTGCGTGAAGAGTTATCCATCCATCTTGTATTCTTTTAATTTTACATGCATCATGGTTAAGTTTGTTATGAAAATCTAGACCAAGATACCTATATTTTGATAATACTTCAAGAGGTTCCCCTTCCAATTAGAAGTTGAAATGCTTGGTTTTTTCTTTTTAAGAAGAATATTAGTATCTTAGTTTTGTTGATGTTAACATGTACCCTTACCTCTTTGTAAAGAGTTGTAGGGTTTGTATGTGGTCTCTTAAGTATTGGGTTGTTTTAACCATTAGAATTAGATCGTCATCACATAGTAGGAGTTTCATTAGATATTTGGCCCATTGGACCCATCCACCTTCATATTTGTCCATCTATTCTTCCATCTTATCTATATATAAATCAAATAAGGAGACAAAGGGAAACCTTATTTAACTTGTATGTTACTCTGAAAGCACTCGACAACCTTACCCGTATTTTGATTTTGGCCTTGACTCACTTTTATAATCTATGAATTGTTTCCCTGTAGCATTGTTGGAAAAATTAATCCCTCCATTTTGATCCAAAGTTTGTCATTCAAGTATATTTTAAATTCCTTCTTGAAATTTACGAAATTGTTTACACCCTAAAAATATATCAATGTGCAAATATATAGGAGGTAAGGGTTTGTTACAAGGGTTATTTTGAATTAATTAATTTATAATTAAATTTACATAATTTGAATAATGCATCAATACTTGCAATAATGATAAACGATACAACGATAACTCAAAAACACAAGAGGAGATAGATACTTAGTTGTATAAAGTAGAATAAAGGATATATGGAATGATGATAGCTCAAAAACACAAGAGGAGATAAATACTTAGATGTACAAAGTAGAACAAAGGATATATGGATGTGCATATTGGATAAATAAGTTGATACAAACACGAAGATGTTTTATTTCTGATTTTGTGACTAGAAATTGCCTCTATCTAGGACCATATAACTTTGTCTCAATCGTAAAACTTTTCCTAGATCGGGGTATCATTCTTCCCTCTTTTGTATGCTTTTGGACCTACTAGTGATGAGGTTTTGTAACTACTTTTTCCCTACACTTGTCTAGAAATTTGTGTCGTTATATGCCGCTCAAGTTTGCACAACCTCGACACAACTTGTAATGACCTGCAACAAGTAAAAACCCTTTATACCTGCAATACCCTTAAACAAAGAATTAAATAAGAAAAGGAGAAATCAATGTGTGGGTGAGGTTGGACTACCCTTAGTAATCAACCCATGTTGAATCAATCCAAGTGTTGCATTACATCCCCTCGAAGGAATAAGCCTCGTGTACTTCTCTTATCGCATCGTGCGGTGTGAATGCAATCTAAGCACCATGTATGTGTGCCCTCGTGTCTCTTGACACAAAGATGACATGATAATTATAGAGTAAAGAGTTTATCCGATGCGGGAGTAGTGCGATGTGGTTTACTTCAAATTCTGACTAAACCCTTTTGTCCCTTGAAGACCTTTGACAATGTTTGGAGTGACTTTGTTCTTTTCAAGGCATGAATTTTGGACCTTCACATGCTTGTAAATGGAGGAATCTAGACTCTTTGACCTGGTTGAGTGCTTTAGACCTAATGTAGTAGCTTCGTTAAATGACATGCAACTACTTTAGGAAGGTTTAGGAGAGCCTAAAATGTTTTTGTGTTCATATTTGCAATTGAAACTTATGAAAGTATCGGATGAGTTATAAAGTGATATTGACTTCTTAGGCTTCCATAGGTGAAATGTCATGTTAAGACTGACCCTAGGAATATGAAATGATACATACAAGATATTCAAATTGGAAAAAGAGAAATTAGATAAGAGGTTTCAAGACCGTACAAGTTAGCCAAAACCATTTCCCATTATGGATCCAACTTATATAGTTTTGGATAAATGAAAGGTGATGCAAAATCAAAATTTCTAAGATGATTCTTAGAGATAAATGATTTCTTTGGTTAATTAATATTTCCTAGATGAACAATAAAGTAGAGTTTGTAAATGAGCAAGTTAAGAGAGAGATAAAAAGATATGTTGATTGAACTTAGAATGTCGGCATTTGTCTAAGAAGGGAACAAATCCAAATTTGTCATTTCTAAAAGACGCATTACCAAATTCGAGTTCAAGTGCCTAAAAAAACAACAATAGACTTTGCCTTCCTTATCTAAAACCATCATCATCATCATTTGTAAGTTGTAATGCATGGTCATTTTTATTATTTAAAAACTTGGTTTACTTGGAAGTTTTACACTATGTGGACCATGTATTTCTTATGTAAGCATAATTATCTCTAAATGTTTGACTTCAAAGGTCTTAACGATATGAAAAGGTCCATTAAAATATGTATAAACATCAAAAATTTCTTTCTCTTTAATAATTGATAGTCAAATTAATAAATATGCTTTGAAGTTTAATATATGGGAGTTAATAATTCATTCTAATTGTTGATGTCTTAAAATTGGGAACACAATCACTTATAGTTTCATTTGATGTTTGTCTAACTCTTGTCGGTATTTCTAATGAAACACTAGACCCAATATTGATTGGGAAATGAGCTAAGATATGTTCCATTAATATTTGGAAAGAATGGCCGATGGGGTGGGAGTGGTGTGGTCAAGTCACATGGTTGTGTGCTTGCCCACCCAGGTTCAAATCCCCCCGAGGCACGATCCTCCTCGGAGGTGGTTTCGCCGCTGGAGGTGGCTTCTCTGCTCGTGCTGACACTGGTGGTTACTCCTCGCTGCTGACGTTGGTGGCTCTCCTCTCACTGCTGACGCTAGTGGTTGCTCCTCTCGCTATTGACGCTTACTTCTCCTCTCGCTATTCTTGCGACATTGGTGGTCGCTTTCGCTCACTTGTTGATGCTCTCGCTACTGTCACTGGTGGTTGTTCCGCTTGCTGCTGATTCTGGTGGTTGCTCCTCTCACTGCTGACGTTGGTGGTTGTTCCTCTTGCTCCATTCATTGATAGTTGTCCCACTCGTTGCGGCCGTTGTCGTTGGTCGCTGCATCTTCACTATGGTTTCATGGTTGCTCCAATTGGGTTCCTAAATAGCAATCCCCTTTATTGTAACCAGGTTGTGGTTCCTCTCAAGAAAAATCCTCAATTGTACAAGGATGTGGGTCCTTTCAAACACCCTCAATTTACCCTCAATCCAAAAATATTGGGAAAGAATGAACACATTAATTCAACCCTAAATAATAAATAAGAGTTGGGTTAATGTGTTCATATATATTCATAGGATTAAGGGTTAATAACATGTATTATATTCATATTATCGGTCAAATATCAATGTGTGGATCAAAATATACTATTAGTAACAATTTGCAAGGTAGAATATTATAAATGACTGTTAAGAAGATGAAAACACTAGAAAGAATGTGCACTTAACTAATTACAAACTTGGGAAGTTGATTTAACAATATTGTATGATTGTGCACATTGAGAATGACTTATCAATGATTTTTCTCGTGAACACAGGGGATGCCAACTAAGTAGGAAGAAACCATTGGAGTTGTATGGAAATGTTATTTTGTTTAGTATCTTGTAAGAAATTTTATACGGTGATGCACTAGAATTCTATAACTTTTTGTGTCCTTATGCAACTAATAATGATGTGTTTTACTCTAAACTCCTAGGTGTTGCATGTGCAAAACCCTATGTATGATATGAAATAGCTTCAAACCATAACCATATGTAGGAGACCTTATAAAAGGTTAATTATTAGGTTGAAGTGCAATTCATACACCGCCTACATAGGAAATACTTAAAAGATGCCTCAAATCGCATGTAGTTATCCACCTAACATGTGATGTCTATATGGATGCAAATACCTCCAAAAATTTGATTGTTTGGTAATGCAATAATGGTATGGCATGATTAGCTTGACCTAGCTTGGTTGGTATATAGCTTGGGAAGAGTGACTCTATAACCTAGTTAAGTGTGCTTCGAAATGTTCCCTTAGAGTGCATTGATACTTTTTAGGAATTTAGGAGAGCTTGGAGTGCTTTAAGAATTATATTTGTAATAGGTGCTCTTAAATATGCTAGATAGATGTTATGTGAGTAGATGAGTGTATTAAACTTGTCTTTATAGGGTTTTGTAGGTATATTTTCGCATTAAGGTTGACCCATGAGGAAAGTATCAACCCTTAAAAGATATAAAATTGAGAAAGTGATCACATGTGGTTGGGGACAAAACCATTAGCTTTGGAACAAACCATTAGATGATTCAAGCCTAGATGGACAACCTCGTACATGCAAGTGTTGGGATTCTATAAAATTATAAGAATATTATTGGAAGGGATACATTGCTTTGGATTTATGCAAGTAGTTATGTGAGTGACTAAGTAGTGGGAATAAGTAAGTCATGCGATAAGACAAAGGATATGCAATTGAACTTAATATGTGCACACAAGTCATGATTTAGGGATAAATCCAATGTTATCATTCTTAAATGATAAAATGCCAAAATTAGGTGTGTATACACACACACACACACACACACACACACACACACACACACACACACACACACACACACACACACACACAGATATATATACATATACATATATATATATATATATATATATATATATATATATACATGTATATATACATATGTATATATACACACACACACACACACACACACACACACATATATAATGGATATATATATATATATATATATATATATATATATATACATATGTATCTATACATATGTATCTATACATATGTATGTATGTATATATATATACATATATATATATATATATATATATATATATATATATATATATATATATACATACATATATATATATATATACATACATACATATGTATAGATACATATGTATACATACATACATATGTATATATATATATATATATATATATATGTATATATATATGTATATGTATATATATATATATATATATATATATATATATATATATATATATATACATATGTATGTATGTATGTATACATGTATATATATATATATATACATGTATATATATATATATATATATATATATATATATATATACATGTATATATATATATGTACATATATATATATATATGTACATATATATATATATATATATGTACATATATATATATATATATGTACATATATATATATATATGTACATATATATATATATATATGTACATATATATATATATATATACATATATATATATATATATATATATACATATATATATATATATTGTAAACAACATTTTTTTGGTACGCTTGTCCCTCATCCTGTGTTCTCTCCCCTTCATCATCATCTTGCACATACATACCTCTCTTCCTATTCGAATTCATCTTTCCCTCTTAAATCTCATTTATCCTATCTAATTCCCATTTCCCATCTTAACCTTGTTGTTATTATATCTTCACCCCTAATCACATTTAATCATCCCTAAACCCATCCATTCCCTAAACACTCCATTTATCATCCCTAGCTCCCATCTACCCTCATTTAATGCATCTCCACCCTCCAACCACCTTTTATCCTCTCTATATGCAACCCTAACCCGCCTAAAGAGCACAAAACCCTAATCTACCCCCTTTAGGACCCTTTGTATCGAGTTAATAATCATATCTACCACCTAAATCAAGGGTCATCCGCAATGAGGGTGACCTTGGCGGGTCCACATCGACCCTATAAGTATACTCATACCCCCTCTCTTGAGGATGCAATTTTGAGAATTCAAGTCTTCTTGTGAGTCTTGTTTTATTTCTTTCTCTTATTGGATCAACTGTCATCAACTTGCAACCATATTGGAGCTTTATGTATGCCATCCTTGGAGATCTTGGAGAGTTAGAGTTTTATTGGAGCTCCTCCATCATTTCATCATCCTTTGCATCGACCTTACAGGTTTGTCGATTACCTTGGAGCTCGCCTTCACATCCGACACTACTGATTCCTCCTCACATCTTATTTTCACATCCATTCAGCCCCATAAAACCCTAAATCTACCCCCGATCGTTATTGATCCACCTTCCACCACCGTCAACCCGATCTGCATCATTAGATCTATCAATTTCCTTACATCCTTTACTGTTTCTCTATCATCTTAATGTCAAATCCAGAGCCTCTTCAACTTTCTAAAGCCTATTTCAAATTTGTTTTCTACACTTCTCCTTATCTACTTTGTTATAGTCGTTGTCGAATGTCCCTATCGACCTCGGGTCACTTGTAGACCCAACCGGGTTTGATTTTTTTGATCTCATATTTTTCATCATTTATCTTAACATCTTTAGCATATTCCATATCTTTGTTTTTTTGTTATCGATGCATCCTATTTATCCATTATCATTTATCTATCTCTTTTATCAAAGTTAGTTAAGATCCATCCTTGGGTAGTTATTACTTCTCGGGACTGACCTAGTCAGGCAACCCACCATCTTATCTACTAATCATTTTCTTGTTTATCTTCTCTTTGTTATACATGTTACCGAGCTCGCAGACAGAGAGGATCTTTACGCACGTATCTTCATCATCATCGCATATCAGGAGGTAGCCTTAAACCCTCCCATAATTTGGTGTTTCCTATTTTATTTGCATATATTTCATTAATCAAAACAGAGTGGGAAAATTCGATCAACATTCTGGCATGCCTAGTGGGACCCCCTTTCTCTTTGGTGAGTTCTTTATTTTCATTATTTCATTTCCATTTTCTATTTCTTTCTTTCTACTAATTTTACAAGTAGAGCTTCGCTTGTTTATGTGCTTTGGGGGTCTTTCTTTCTTGGATCAACAACACATGTGCTTAAATTGAAAAAAGGAAAATAGTGTTTATCTAGGTATTCCTCATTTTGTCCTTATTTTCTCTTTTTGCATATTTTATCCCTCCTCTGTTTACGTGATCTCATTGAATATAACATTTCATTTTGGGATCTAAAAAGAACGCCTTCATGCATTTTTTTCTCACATAGTTTAAGTAGGAGGTAATCAACTGCACTCACTTCTTCCACACACAACCAAATTCAAAATCAATTAACACATCTAAAACGTCTTCTACCAGGGGGAACTATTGGGATTTCATCACCAATAAGAAATTGACCATGGTGTTCGGGTCGTGTAAAAATTTTTTTTATTATCGGTATATCGGCTAAGCACCCAACACCCTTATTGTTGTGGTGTGTGAAGTGAGGGGGTAGGCCCCAATACCAAGCCACGTATTGGTAATCATCACTAATTTTTGCCTCACATACCTTTGGGTATATCAAGGATGCCATCCAAAACAACTTGAAACCATCCTTAGATTGGTTGCTTCTTAGGTTCCCTTTGAGCCCCTTTCTTTTCTTTTTCACACTTTTCTAATAAACAAGATAATTAACACTTTGCTACTTGATTTGCTTGTCATATTAAAAATTAGCATAAGTTCTTGTTTGTTGTTTTATTCCCATTATAACTTGCTCTCAAGCCATAAAAATGGAACCAACAACCTCCCCACTTCCAACAATATCCTCCAACAAACATCCTCCCTTTCCATTACCTCTTCCACACCTATGATTACCACCCCTTTGGTTTCCCAACCTATTATTTCTATGGTTCCCCTTCACGAGGCCCACATCGTCCAAACTAATTCACATATTGAAACCAACCCTTTCCTCTATCAACAGTTTATTCCCTCTAAACCAGCTACACCCCCATCTGCCACTTCCTTAGGAGCCTTTAGACCTCCCACCATCCCTTACGGGTGAGCGAGTTTCATGAGATTCTTAAAGGCAATCTCATTGCTCTTCATGATTACCTTGCTTGTAAATCCACCCATATTCCCATCAACAAACCTCCCCTTCAACAACTCCATCCCTATCCTCCACATTTTGAATCCACTGATGTCCTTACTTCTCGAATTGTTGTTATCTTTCCAAGGGCTATGAATGAATTAGAAATGGGACAACATGAACATGGTCCCCATCAATCTTCCACCATGATCCCTTAATCCCATAAATCCACTCAATTGATGGTCCTTATTCCATCCAAATTACCCTGCATTAACACTATTCTTATATCTTCTATCTATGTCACTTCTTCATCTACCATGGTCATACATGTTCCCACTCAAACCCATCAAGAATCTAATCTACTTCTTCCACCACCCGAGCAACATGTTCCAACCTTGGTTCCCCTTTTCACTTCTTAAGTCCATGCAAATATCTTCACCTCACAACCCCACCCTTCAGAGTCAACTTACGCTCATCAACCCTCACTCTGAAGTGTCTTTCAACACATGTTCCCTAATCAACCTAATCAAACATCACAACCACCCCATACTCACATTCTAATTCACCCCATGAAAACTCAATCTAATATCCCCATATCTCAATAAAAATCATATCCATCCAACTATATCCCCCACAACATCTTATCTCCCAACCTACTCAATCGCAACCTTTCAACTATCTTCCTCCTTATCAACCACCTCCACAATCTCCCACTTATCCTCAACCATACCAATATCATCCATAACCCAAACCATATACATCTTACAATACATAACCTTGCCAATCAATCCCTCATCCTCAACATCCAATGATCCCATGTAGGATTTGCTAAGTAGAATGACAAATCTCGAAGCCGCTACTTTGGGTCCTAAAATCTTGTTCACCTATGAAAAAATTTGAAATGATCCTATCAACCCATCGGTCCCACGTCAAACCTTGTCCTCCACACTAGGAACTCCCCAAATTTTCTAAATTCAACAGGAAAGAAGATCCTCAAAAACATCTTCATGCTTTTTGACATGCATTTTACCTTATCTCCCACGATCAAGACCTCATGCTTTGTACTTTCACCATGTCATTGGCCGACTCACATTGGATGACAATGACATTCCTCAACATTCTTTATTCTCATTCACCCAACTTGTGCAACTCTTTCTAAAACATTTCTCAATCAATATTGCACACAAAATTACCATTACCAACCTCTATGGCATTAAAAATTTCATGACAATCCATCATAGATTTTTTTCGCTAGGTGGTGTGGCTTCATTAATCAATTGTCATTCTCTCTTCCCCAAACTCGAATTTATCGAACTTCTCTCTAGATCATGTGCGAAGAATATCTCATCCACTCTTCAAATTCAATCATTCTAAACCTTTTAGGAAGCCTTCACCATGGCTCGTAACTAGAATTATGTGCCCTTAAACAAGGCCATGTCAAGATTCACTCCAATAAACCCAAACCTGAATTCACCAAGTCATCTACTCATAATGAAAAATCTAAAAACGCAGTCAATGTCATTGTAGTCAAATCCTCTTCCACATCCACTTCTCATGTCGAGCCTCGACAAAGTGCTCCTCAACCTACCGATTTAACAAAATTTGAATTATGTTAAACCCTAGATGTTTCATAGTCACGTATGATAAATGAACAATAAATTATAGATCCGACACAAACAATATGATAACACCCTAAACTTTACAAATCAAATAGTATGACTGACTAGGAAAGGGTAACACCATTGCCACTTATAACCAAGCTCTAAGTTTTAGGAATGTAATATCAATGATCAAATCTTAAAAGTATGTTATGAATATAAATTATGTATGAATTGTTAAACTAACATAAATCTAAATAGATCTAAGAGGGCAATCAAATTGGGTCTTTTGCTACTCCAAGAGAGGTGAAATGGTCTCTCCAAAAATGACTACAAGATCATAGTTGATACCCATCTCGCTAACCCTATTGAAGAATTAGGCAAGGATTGAGCTTGGCTATAAATCATAATTCTTATATGAGATGCAAATCAAAACATGGTGTAAAGTTTAAGGGTAGATACTTAGTCCTTTTTATAGTTTTTCCTTTGAGGAAAACTAACATCTTAGTGCATGTGGGACTAAAAGTACAAATTAGATTAAGACTTGATAATCATGATTAAGCTTTGTTAATCACAATTAGTGAATTAACAAGTGATTAAGATGTGAGGAGCCTTAATCAACCACTTAGGGTCAATTAGGAGGCTAGGATAAGCTTTTGAAGCTTGTTGAGATGTTGTGGAGGGAAATGGGGTGATTTTGAGTGGTTAGAAGAGGGGTTTGAGCCAATAATAGGGTATATTGACCAAAACAAGGGCAAAATAGGCTTAATTAGCTAATAATTGCTAATTATCTATTTAGAAGAGGATTTTAACTTATGATATGCCGTAAAGTGGCATCTTGAATGTGAAAGAGGTTAGGCAATCAACAATGTGCTGTTAATTGGCCAAAATGGTAAGAAACATTAGTTAATTAGTGGAAATCACTAATTATAATGGAATTGGTAAGAATGAGAGTGATTTGTGTGCATTTGGCAATAAGATTGCAAAAGCAAAATTTAGGTGTCTATATTTTCCCCTGTTTGAGGTGAAGTAAGTGACTTCACTTCAAATATAGTAGATAAGCATAAGCAAGTAATTTTTTGAAGAAAAATTAGTAGAATGAAGGATGCCCCCTCGAGTGTCGATGGGGTGATAGAAGAAGTCAATCGACGATCAAAAATATGATTGAAACAGATAGAAGAGGTAAGGATAGGGATAAACATGGTTGTTTATTGCCCCAGGTGATTTAGAAGAAAAATTAGTAGTGATAATAAATGATAATGGAGAATATAGGACAAGCCCAATCTTTGCATCCAATCTTTCAATAAGAACTTTGTTGTATCATTTTTCCCCTAGATCTACATCATCGACCTTTATTGAAATAAACAAAAGTGTAAGATAACATGAAAAGCTAAATTACTAACATTTGTTCATTGCTAAAAATACGTAACTCCATGCAACATACATAATGTAATGCAATATGAGAAAGTAAAATGATGCTTAACTCCATGCAACATACATAATGTAATGCAATATGAGAAATTAAACCAACTAACCTAACAAAGAAACTAGTACAATCACACATACTCAAATAAACAATGTTCAAGACAATTGCACCAATGTTTTTGTTATCAAGCTTCAATTCCCGAATGTTCGTGTTGTAACGACAAGGGTTAAAAATGGTGCCCCAAAGGATACATGTGAGGGGAATAACGGAGGACACAAGTAGTCCCATGGAAAACATTCGTGTGATATGACACAGTCTCTGACAACTCATTGTTGCACATGAGTACCGACATATTAAGCAAGCCAGTTTTGTTAATGGAGGTAGATCACGATGATCCGCAAGTTGTTTGAGACAAAAATGAACAAGAACTTAAGAAATATGTTTTTGTAGGACAAATTTTGATGTTCAAGGACAATACATTTGATACAAGCTTACTATGTGCATGTCGTTTACCAATTTTTGTTTTTTTTTTTTTTGAATTTTTGTAATTTTTATTTTATTTTTAATGATTTTACCATTTTTTTGAATTTTTTGGGTTTGTTTGATTTTTTTATTTTTACAAAAGAAAATATTATAGAATAAATAACGAAGTCGTGGGACATCGTTAAAATTCATCGTAAGGCAAAAATATGCCCCATGTAGTAGAAAAGGCCATCGTGAAGCAAAAACATGCCCTAGCGTGGCAAAAATGGGTACAAAAATAATTATTTATTTAAAATGATCGTCACGGAAAGTTTTAGAAGAATGTAGAAGAACCATGATGGCTCGAGGGCACCTCGGGGTGAGAAACACGTCATGAGGGGTAAAAATGAGTATATAAGCCATCGCGGCCAATTCATTCACCACATTCACATACCATGTTACTATTGATTGGAGCTCTGACCTACGTGAGAAGATGACAAGGGTGCAGAACCGAAAACATCATGTGAGATACTACAGGAGACTTCCAAAGAGATGGTCCACAGTACACAAATTCAAACTCTACCCTTTGTCAAATTAAAGCATTTAATTTTGGGTAAAAATAAATTAATTAGGGTTATTTATGGTAAAAAAATGTGTAGGTGCGACCCTTAGGGAACACGTATGTTCATAGGGTACACCCGTGTGCTCGTGTATGTGTGGGCGTAGATGTGCTAGTGCATCAAGGGGGGCGCCTATGTAAATTCTCACAAAGTGCACGTGGGCACATATGTGCCTACGCATAGAGTGTTTTTAAATAGTAAATTTTAGGCACGCCTATTATCGCGATAATAGGGGCACTTATGCGGCGAGGGCACCCATGCATTTGGGGTGTGTTGGTGCCGCCAAAGGGGTGCCAAAGCATAAAAAGATATTTTGAAGTGCCTTTTAGAAGAAAATGCAGGTGTTAGAAAACCCTAGATAGTAAAAATATATGGATTAGATAACAAAATAGAAGAATTTGATGATAGAATAGAAAAATTAGATGGTAGAATAGAATAAAAAGAATAAGATAATAATAAATGACCTTATTAACCCCAGTAGTGCAGACTTATATGTTCCGAGATGCGGCGGCGTGGCGGGCGGCTTTGAGCCTCAAGGCGACATTCATACACCGGGACCAAATTTTCTTGGAGATCACACTGAGGTGACCGATTTAGCACACGTGGCCCACATGCCATAGATTACCTTAGATCATAGCATGCTCACAACCTTAGCTGAGAGATGGTGGAGCGAGAGTCAGATGTTTCATCTTCCTACTAAGGCAAGATGAGCATCACCTTAGAGGATGTGTGGTAGATCCTACAAGTTCCTATTCAAGGTCACTTGATCACATATGATGGTCGTCGAACCACATTGAGCGATGTATAACGAGTTATTTGGAGTGGTAGACATACCCCACCGGGTATGACTACCAACATTAGGAGGTGCATGGAAGATCAGTAGTTGGGATGAGTCCTTGTATTCTTGTTAGCTCTTATCAGTGACATATTGTTACATGACAAGACTAGTGCTCGGTTTCCCTTGGGCTTTATTGGAGTGATTCACACCTTCTTGAGGGAGAGGTTTACTCTTTGGGGTTAGTTTATACTTGGCTCATTTATATGTAGATTTGCACTTGATAGCTTACCATGGACAAAAGTCTGTGGGTCCTACCACTTTGCTACAGATATGGGCCTCGAGACCATATTATGATAGGGTGCACTTTGTGGGAGCATTGAGAGCTTGAGTTATTGGAGAGCCTTCCATCATGGGTTGGGTTCCGGCAAGATGATATTCGAAGTCACATGGGCGATACCAACTATTGCATGTGATCATTTGACGAGGTACAACCTCACATGATCACATGTCACCATACTGAGTTGTCTTAGTGGCCTCGAAGATGCAATTAAGTTGAGTATCGTTGTAGAGATCATTTTATCCTTAGGAGCAGGAGCCATATCATGGAGTGGTACAGAGTGGACCGGATCCAATGGTAGTTTGGCCTCATATAGGGGATTCTGGCGATGATATGTGGTATGCTTAGAGATACATAAAGGATTTTTATATGGGGCCCCTGGATCGAAGCTAGGTTGAGCTCGTGACGAGCCGCTTTCTGAGGTGGTTCCACACCTTGGGTACAACGAATGCAGATAGTGGATCTAGGTATGACTCAGTTATGCAACATGGTATGCGACAATGCTACCACAGAGATTGATCATACCACAAGAGGTATTGGATGCAACAACATAGGGTGGACAAGGCCCAGATCCTGGACACGAGGCATAGGCGGAGTCCCTGATAGGACCGTAGATAGAAGTACCAACACAACAAGTAATACTCCAGCAATAAGTTTTAATGCAAAGTAGTAGTAGTAGTGGTACGGCCACGGTATTGGCACCACAAATGCCCCTCCACCTCAAGATCACGAGCACCATTGCAAGCACCTCCACCACCCCCTCATGTGAGTCCACGACATAGTCCACCAGGAGGTGGAGGAGATGGCAGGGGTGGTGAGGAGATGGAGGAGGATGTTCAAGACGTACAAGCTAGTGGGTAGGTGGTTACCTTGCAGCAACATCTACAATAGGTGATAGCTCTACAACTCCAGGTTACAGTTGAGAGGCACCATGTTGTACTAAGAGAGACCAGGCTATCACAGAGGGGGATCAGCTCATGACAGAGTGATATCAATCCAGGACAGAGAGTTCAGGCTTTGATTGAGTGAGATCGTGGTGATCGTTGAGAGACTAGAGTTGTAGGCAAAGAGAGATCAACTAGTGGCCAAGCGAGTTTAGTGAATGACATAACATACACAAATTAGGGCAGACCTAGCTAGAGTGATAGGAGAGCATGATGCTCTACTGCGGGCATCATCAGCATCTGGGATGGTGGATATTTTAGCAGATATGATGAGAGCTAGTGGTGAGGCCTCCTACTACAAGGCATTGTACCACTAGGCTGTCCCAAAGGGATAGAGGGCTACCCCATTTGATCAATTAGACGTTAGCAGATCTAGATCCAGATCTCGAGAGGACATCATGATCAACTAGATCGGTTGAGTAGCCCACAAAGCAAAGCGAGTAAAGTGGCCTCTGCAGGACCATCACATCAGCAGCTTCCTCCTTAGGGCCCTAGGCTAGGTAGTCCCGGAGAGGGTGAGAGTCAAGGTTGACTCTCTTATTGATGTATTGGATGTATATTTTTGGTGTATTGCCTTGATATGAAGGCATACTTTTGTATAGATGTATATGTATTGTTTTTTATCATGCCTCATGATGAAGGCAATTTTTTGTACAAATGTACTCTTATCCCAAATTTGTCCCCCTAAAAAATTTGGTCAAGGAAACTCTTGCACATAAGGAAATTATTAGGGAAAACATTTCAGACCTACGAGCTCACATTCCAGAACGAGGCAAAGGAAAAAGTCAAAGTTTGAACCCGAGTCAAAGCCAAAGCGGGAGTCTGGAGGAAAAGGTGAAAATTTTCCTTTTGAAAAAATGGCACAAAGGAAAAGATTGGAGCACACCTCCCCAGCCAACAAAAGGGTGCCACATCATCGGCGGATTTGCGGGAAAAAGTTCAAAATTTTCCTGAAGCCAAATTTGCAGGAAACATAAGGAAAAAATGTAGAAGGCCATATCTTTTGATCCAGAGCTCCATTTTTGACGATCTTGGTACCAATGGAAAGATTTGGAGATTCTCTTCATCATGGAGTCTTCAATTTTTTATTTTGGTAGAGATTTGTGGGAGAAATTTACAAAACGTGTTTTGGTGTGGAAAAGACAAAAAAACCAGTTCCAACCACCAGATTTAATGAAGTATGGGTCATTTTATTTGGTCTATGAAGTAGATACATGGAATTATGAGCTTTTGCATTGAGCCCATCAACAAAGGAAGAATTAAAACACATTTTGAAAAGTGGTTGAAAGAAAAATTTCGGGATTCAATTTTTCCCTCTTCTCTCTCTTATTCTTTCTATATATTGTAACACTTCTCATTTTGAGAAAGAGAGACATTCTGGGCATAGAGAAACTCTATCAAATTTGTTTCTCAATGCCATTTTTGAGCAGCGAACCTTCTCCCACACCTAGCAAATGTATTTGTGCCTCTATTCCAGAAATGTAATGGTCTGTGCACCTTCTAGAGCAATAAAAACGTGTTTTTGTGGTGTTCTTCAACCCTTTGCATCGTTTTGTTATTTCCCGTGCCTCTCCCTTCCATATTTGTTTTTTTGTGCATGTATTTCACATTTACAGGTGCAAGATGTTGTGTTTCATGGATTTTAATGGTGAATTTGAAGATTTGGGCCGTGTCACTTCGTCTGACCGCCCTCATCTCCATTTTCTCTATTTCTTTCTCCCTCAAAGAATACCTCGCTCCCTCTCTGGTGTATCACCGTTTTAGTGTAGGCTATATTTTCCTCGCTTTCTTTATCTTCTTGTCTCCTTGGAAGTTAAATTAGGATTAGATTAGCTTGCTTACACTGGAATAGCTTGTGGTAGGTAGATTAGGAAGAGGAACCAACCTTCTCTGGAGAGCTTCCCATTCGTAAGGTCCCACACCTTGGGGAAGTTCAATGTTATGCAATCACACCATATGAGTCTGCCTTAGAAAAGAAGATTTTTAGAACTCATTTGGGGTGCTTTGTGATTTTGCATTAACAGCTTTTGGCATGCCTAGTGGGACAGTCCAAGCACCTTACCACTTCACTTCATTAGGTTCGATGTGCTCTTGGTGAAGATTTCAGCCTTTGGAGGCACTTTTAAGCACATTTCGCGACTCCATCCGGTCAAAACCCATTCTCCGAGTTGCGAGACCTTTTCCATGCTTTTCCACTCATTTCATCCATTTTCTTCCTCCATCTCTTTCATTTTCTCCCTTTCCATGAGGTTGTGCAATCATGACTTCATTCCCTTCATGGAACTCACACTTACAAAGCAATACAGTCCACCTCCAATGTATTTCCCAACTCCTCCATATCAACATTATGATCAGATCCAAAACCATTATGCTTACCCATATGAGCAGTGTCAAAACCAGTTTGACTATGAAGCTTATCAAGGAAAAGGGGATGCATATGATGGCGATAGTTATGTAGAGGATGCTGGTCTACTGGAGAAGATTCAAAAAATGGAGGCTAACATGGTTCAATTAAGGGCAATAGTTCAAATGAGGGCTTTCAGCATTGGTTATAGGGCACCTTGTCCATGGGAAGGCCCTTTTCCAAGACACTACAGACCCTCAGGAGAAGCTGGACTTCATGATTGAAATGCTACCCCAACTTACACAATGGACAGTGGAGATTGGGGCTTATGAGAAAAGTGCGGGACAACCTTGTCAATGGGTAAGTCAATCACCAGCTCCTTGTCTTTCATTTTCTCTTCCTCAATCTTTATCATTTCAACAAAGGCAAGATTCAAGCTTCCCACTTGTTGCCCCAAGTGTTGATTCCATTTCTCCATCCCCTAATCTTCCACCCCACCTTAGTTCTTCTATCCTTTTCCCTTCCCAATAGTCATCCCGTCCAAACAAATAAGAAGTTCCACCTCCCTCCCCACCATAAACAATTGCAAAGCTGGTTGAACCCCAACTTACCACTCCTCTTACTTTCCCAAGTCCATGTTGGGAAGATACTCAAGAATCCACCAAGGAGAAAATAAATGACAGACAATTTGAAGAGTTGGGCTACCAAATTTGGGTTTACAAGGATCCCCTTGATGGTCAAGCTAATAGAGGAGGTTAGGGTTGAAGAATCAATGGTGGCTAAGGCTGAGTTTGTAGCAGATGAGGACCATACTTTGCTTCGGAGGCTCCAAGTGCAGAGCAGGCCACAGAAGAACCTTTAGTTCTTCCTCCCACTTCATCCCCTTCAAGCTATGATGTCGAAGAAGAGTTTGAGCTTTCAAACTTCATGTTTGAAGATGAGGGGAACCATGGTGAGAAAATTGCATATTCGAAGGACACCATGGAGGAGGTCAAACACACGCAACAAGACAACGAGGAGTCGATTATTTGTCTGACTTGGAGGATTGTCTTGATGGAGAGGAGCCCGAGGAGATCACATCATTTTTCCTCCATCTCTCACATCCCAAGCACATGAGCCTGCTGCCATGGAGGAGAACATTTAGGAACAATAGCCTACACTTCATAACAGCCCTCTGGAACCAAGATTGGAAGATCTTGATCTTCCATGTTCTTCAAAGGAGGAGGAAGAGAAAAGGCAGGAGGATGTCATCATCTCTCTCACACCATCCACCCAAGAAGGTCCACAAGAAGAATCCATTTTTGGAGTTGAATTTCAGAGAAATGGGCACATCCAAAGGATCAGACTCGTGCTAATTAGGTACTTGGCTTCATTGGAGCCAAAGGAGAAACCAAAACTAGTCATGCCTACTTCAGGGCATGAGGATGAGCATCAAAGTACCAAGGGTCATCATCAACACCTCCAGAAGTCCGATGCAAGTCAGCTTAAGGAGGTATTTTCCATTAATGTTGATACCTTGATGATTTGGGTGGAGGACCGACTTATTGTCAGTTTTTCACTCATCCAACCAGCCATGTTTAGTGCCAAATCAGTTGCATGGCTGCCATTTTTGAGGAAGGGAAGCTATTTCCCCCCAATCGTAGGCTTTGTTTGAGCTCCCTTTGCTCTTGGTTAGAGTAGTGTAGGTAGGTTTGTTTTCAGCAAAGAAGTGCTTTTACACGCTCTGTATGTTCCATTTGGAGCATGTATGATTTTCAATTTGTACATAGTTTTTTGGTGCTGTTGTATTGCTCTTGCACAATGCATTCAGTTGGCTTTTGGTGAAGTTCAACTTCAAGTTTCAGTGGGTTTCCAAGAGGCTCAGAGGTCAAAATTTTAGAGTTCAAATTAGAGTCAGTTTATAAGGCTGGACTCCATGCCCAATGGATGCTTCAAGGCCATTGGTTTCTTCATCTAGCGAGCAGAAGTCCCCGTGAGTCGCCAAATTGTTATCCCAAATTCACCCCTCGGAAAATTTTGTCGAGACAATCCCGCACATAGAGAAAATATGAAGGGAAAATGTTTCGACTACGAGCTCACATTCTAGAATGAGGCAAAGGAAAAATTCAAAATTTGGGCCCAAGTTAAAGCCAAATTTAGTGTCTATTGGCCCTAAATCTTGACCGTTTAGGAAGAAATTAAAAAAAATGGTTTCGTTGTTTGAGCCCGTGCTTCAAATCCAATAAGAGTTACATGCGCAGGCTCTATAATGGAGTAACAGGGTCGTGGAAGGAGGATGAATAGTGTCAAAGAAACTCAGAGCTCAAAGGAAAAGAAACAACTAAGGCTCGAAGTCTTCGGGCTTTGCAGATGACTCAGAACGAGCCCCAAAATTGGCTATGGAGGAGACAACGAGAAAATGCCAAGTGTCCAAATGACGCATCTCCAAAGGTTAAGCCCAAAAGGGCAAACTCAAATGAGCACCAAGCCTCCACGCATCTAGAGCCCCAAAAGTTGCACCGACCGTTAAAAATTCTTTGACTCAACGGAAGGTGCCAAGTGTCCAAACGATGCGCATTCAAAAACGGATCCTGAGTGGAGACTCAAACTTGCGCCACCCACCAAGTGGCCAATGGTCAACAAAGTTCAAAAAGGTGGGACAGAGCGGGCCTAAAATTGGTTAAGTATAAGAGTGCAGGAAGAAGGCACCACGTGTCTTAATGACGCTCCTTCAAAGGTAAAATCCTGAGCGGGTTTTCAAACAAGCGCGGCTCGCCGTGTGCCCTAGATCCAAAAAAATGGGACATAGTTGGTGTTGAATATTCAAAGTAGAAGTAGGGCTGGCGGAAGGTGCCAAGTGTCAACACGATGCTATTTCAAGAGTAAAATTTGGGGCGGGTCTCCAAACAAGTGCCAGCCTCCACGTGTCCAGGGTTAGACTTTTGGCCCCACCAAACAAAGGACTTAGGAAAAATACAAGGGAACATCATGGAGCCCATGGAAGCCTCCACGTGTCAGTCCGGCACTATTTCAGAAATGAAAGGTAGGGGCCAAATCTCCAAGATGCGCGAGGCTACCACGTGGACCTGGTATGGACAAACTCTTTCAAATTTGTGCGCCCAAGACCCTAATCTTCAAATGGCCATATCTTTTGACAGGAAAATCAGATTTGGGTGGGAGAAGACTTTTTGGAAACATCTCAACACCCTCTACACCATGGAAACATAAAATATCATTCTTAACAGGATTTAGTGGGTGAAAAATGGGAAAACATCTTCCAAGCCATTAATGTAGAATCTATTTGCTCCAACAACCGGATCGGGTTTGATTTGATCTGTTGTTCTTCTTCCTTGGCATGCCGAGTAGACATAGGGAACCATAATCAACAGATTGTGGGTAGATTTGAGAGCGACATTGATTGATGGTGGTTGAGCTTTCAGAATAGGATTCAATGCGTCGCAGAGGTGGTTGAAGCAAGATTCAAATTTCTCCTCCTCTCTCTCTCTTATTCTTCCTATATATTGTAAAGGAGGGGCATATTCAAACAGTTGTTGATCTTCCCTCTTCCCCCCTCTCTCTTTCTTCCTTAGGGTTGAATGTGGAGTCTAAGCCTCCTCCCATGGCTTTGTAATGGTGTTTTCTTACCTCTTTCCCACTGACAATGTACCGTGTAACTTTTGGAGCAATAGAATTTGTTTCGTGATGCATTTGTCCATCCTTGGCTCATTTTATTATCTCTTCTTACCTCTTGTTGTTGTAGGGTATACTTGTGCATACTCTAATGTCTGTTGTAGGTTTTGGGAGTTGTGCTTAATGGGTTTTGAAGTGGTTCTCTGTGTGAAAACTATCTCTGGTCTATGGTGCATCTTGTCCACCCTCTCCTCTACTCACCTCTCTCCACTTCAGGTGGTTGGGTCTAGTGATTCAACCACTTCCTTTTCTAGTGTATCACCGCTTAGTGTAGGCTCTTTTACCCTCTCTCTCTCTCTTTGTCCCCTTGGAATGGTTAGATTAGGATAGGATAGGTTCTTGACCGCACTGGGAGTAGCTTGTGGTAGGTAGATTAGGAGGCAAGAACCGACTTTCTCCGGAGGTCCATCTCAAGTTTTACAAGTCCCACAACTTGAGAGATGGTCCCATGTTGTGCAATCACACCGAATTCCCCACTTCACAATCAGGCCATTCGGGGTGTTGTGATTCTACACTAACAGTTTTGGCATGCCCAATGGGGACACTAAGGTTAGATCTTCCATCTTTCCAAGGTGTCTCATTACAAAACAAATCATAAGCCACCATGCGACCACACTAACAATTTTGGCACACCCAGTGGGACAGGTCTGAAGCACCTTACCACTTCATTTCATCAAGTTGGTGTGTTCCTGTTGAGATTCAGCCTTTTGAGGCACATGCAAGCACATCTGGCAACTCCATCTAGTCAACAACCCTATCTCTGAAGTTACAGACCTTTTCCATCCATTTCCACCCATTTTCATCCATTTTCTTCTTCCATCTCTTTCATTTTATCCCATTCCATGAAGTTGTGCAATCATGGCTTCATTTCCTTCTTGGAACTCACACTTATAGTAGCAATTCAGTTCACCTCCAATGCATTTCCCAACTCCTCTAGATTAGCACTATAATCAGATCCAGAACATTATGCTTACCCATATGAGCAGGGTCAAAGTCAATTTGGCCATAGAGCTTATCAAGAACAAGGGGACACATACAATGGCGATAGCTATGTGGAGAATGCTGGTTTGCTAGAGAAGATTCAAAAAATGGAGGCTAGCATGGTTCAGTCAAGGGCCATAGCACAAATGAAGGCATTCAAGATTGGTTGCAGGGCACCTTTTCCATGGGGAGGCCCTTTTCTAAGACATTACAACCCTCAAGAGAAGCTTGAATTCATGGTTGAAGTGTTGCCTCAACTTACATAGTGGATTGAGGACATTGAGGCTTATGAGAAAAGTGCGAGACAACCTTGTCAATGGGTAAGTCAATCACCAGCTCCCTGTCCTTCATTTTCTCTTTCTCAAACTTTATCATTTCAACATGATCAAGGGTCAAGCCCCTCAGTTCCTGACCCAAGTGTTGATTTCTCTTCTCCATCTCCTAATCTTCCACCCCATTTCAATTCTTCTCCCCTTTTCTTTCCCAAGCAGTCATTCCCTCCAAAGAAACAAGAAGTTCCACCTCCCTCCCCACCACAAACAATTGCAAAGCTGGTTGAACCCCAACCTGTCACTCCTCTTGCTTTCCCAAGTCCATGTTGGGAAGAGACTCAAGAATCCAGTCAAGGAAAACAACAAGAAGTGGAGCCCAACAGAGAAGAAATGACAGACAATCTGAAGAGTTGGGATACTAAATTTGGGTTTACAAAGATCCCCTTGATGGTCAAGCCAATAGAGGAGGTCAGGGTTGAAGAACCAATGGTGGCTAAGGCTGAGTTTGCAGCAGAAGAAGAACAAAAACAACAAGAAGAAGATCAGCAGTCTGTTTGCTCTGAATGCAGTGTCCATGATGGCACTTTTTCTAAAGAGGATGCTGATCTGATCCAAGCTGCACAACTAGTTAAAGAGGAGGAACAATCAGCTCCAAGTCCCATTGAAGAGGAGCAAGATGGGAGAGATCAAATCAAAGTTGAATCCACTCAATGAAGAATGCATCATTGAAGATTTTTTGCTTTCATTTCAAGGGCCTAATTTTATTGATGAACCAATGATGGAGGAGGATCATATAGTTTCAAGAGGCCCCAAGTGCAAAGCAGGCCATAGAAGAACCTTCAGTTCTTCCGCCCACTTTATCCCCTTCAAGATTTGATGTTGAAGAAGAGTTTGAACTTTCAAACTTCATGTTTGAGGAAGAGGGAAACCATGGTGAGCTAGTTGTAGATCAGGAGGACACCATGGAGGAGGTCGAGCACATGCAACAGACAACAAGGAGTCAAATTATCTATCTGACTTGGAGGATTGCTTTGATGGAGAAGAGCCCATGGATATTACATCATTTTCTCCTCCTCCATCCATCTTCCAAGCATATGAGCCTACTACCATGAAGGAGAGCATTCAAGGACAACAACTTGCACTTCATAACATCCCTCTGGAACCAAGGTTGGAAGATATGAGTCTTCCATGTTCTTCACAAGAGAAGGAAGAGAAAAGGTAAGAAGATGTCATTATCTCTCTCACACCATCAATCCAAGAAGGTCCACAAAAGACTCCATTTTGGAGTTAAATTTCATAAAGAAAGGGCACATTCAAAGGAGCAGATTATGCCTAATCGGTACTTTGCTTCATTAGATCCAAGAGAGAAGCCAAAACCAGTCATGCCTACTTCAGGGCATGAGGATGAGCATCAAAGTACCAAGGGTCATCATCAACACCTCCAGGAGTCCAATGCCAATCAACTTGACGAGGTATTTTTGGTTGATGTAGATACCTTTATGATTTGGGTGGAGGTCGGCTTATAGTCATTTTTTCACCGATACAAGCAACCATATTCGTGTCAAATCATTTTCATGGCTGCCCCTCTTGAGAAAGGGAAGCTACTTCTCCCTTCCTATAACCGACTTTGTTTAGCCCCTTTTATCTCTCGGTTAGTTTAGAAGTAGGAGTAGAATTTTTTCCAGCAGAAGAAGTGCTGTGCAAACTCTACATGTCTCATTTGAGGCATGTATGATTTTGTTTTTGTACATAATTTTTGTTCATATTGCTTCGAGCTACTGAGGCCAGGCCCTTCACTATTCATGGCAAAAGACTCATAGTTTCCTGTAACAGTTGTAAATTTCAAAATAAAAAAATACAGAGCAACTAAAGAACGTTTTCAAGACAGTCCATTTAGGGACAGATGAAAGCCCCAGTCAAAACAATTTTCTACTCTCAGAAGCCTTGTTTCAAGATTTCTTATGAAAATTGAGAGTGCAGACACACGGGTAGGTTCAGGGTCAATAAGAACAAGCAGTCAAGTTCGCAATGGCTTAAGGATTAGATTTTCAAAGCAAAAGGATCAGTATTAGGCTATTATTCTTGACTCCATGCCCAATGGATGCTTCAAGGCTGCTGGTCCCTTCATCTAGTAGGCAAATGCCCCTGTGAGTCACCAATTGTTATCTCAATTTTCACCCCCGGCAAAATTGATCAAACACGACCCCATGCAGGAAGAAATTAAAAAAATGGTTCCATTGTTCGAGCTTTTTATGATCCTCGTGTGCAGATTTCACTAATGCCTCGAGGTTTTGGTATAATGGTTTATTACATTTGGTATCGGAGCGACCACCTGTGTTCGTGTCCCGACATGGGTAGCTACGTCGGCATTCCAGTGTTCACCTAGGGCTTGTATAGGGTAGGGCGGGGGTCCCGCTATACGGAAAAAAATCTAGCCCGGGTCAGGCTACGGAAGCGTTGTGGGATGTTATGATCCTTGTGTGCGGATTTCAATAATGCCTCAAGGTTTTGGTGTAATAGTTCGTTATAGAGCCCGTGCTTCAAATCCAATGCAGACAGTTACATGCGCAGCTCTCTGATGGGAGTAGCGAGTTGGGGAAGGAGGCCGAGTAGTGTTAAAAGAACACTCCGAGGCTCAAAGGAAAAGAAACGGCGAAGGCTCAAAGTCTTTGGGCTCTGTAATGACTCGAAGGAGCCCCAAAGTTGGCTAAGTATGGAGGAAACAACATAAGCTGCCAAGTGTCCAAATGGTGCATCTCCAAAGGTTAAGCCAAAAAGGGAAAACTCAAATGAGCGTCAAACCTCCATGTGTCTAGAGCCCCAAAAGTTGCACAAGTTGTTGAAAAGTCTTCGAGTCAGTGGAAGGTGCCAAGTTTCCAAACGATGCACATTCAAAAACAGGATCCTGAGCGGAGACTCAAACTTGCGCCAGCCCACCATGTGGCCAATGGTCAAAAGAGGTCAAAAAGGTGGGACAGAGCGGGCCCAAAATTCGAAGTATAAGAGTGTAGGTGGAAGGTGCCATGTGTCTTAACGACACTCCTTCAAAGGTAAAATCCTGAGCTAGTTTTCAAACGAGCACGGGCTCGCCGCATGTCTTAGGTCCAAAAAAGGGAAAAAGTCGGGGTTGAATATTCAAAGTAGAAGTAGGCCAGGCGAAAGGTGCCAAGTGTCAGACACGGTGTTGTTTCAAGAGTAAAATTATGGGCGGGTCTCCAAACAAGCGCTAGGCCTCCACTTGTTTAGAGTCGACTTTTGGCCTTGCCAAAAAAAGCTCTCAGGAAAAATATAAGGGAACATCATGGAGCCCGCAGAAGCCTCCACATGTCATTCCGATGCTATTTCAAAAACAAAAGGCAGGGGCCAAATCTCCAAGATGCGCAAGGCTACCACGTGGACCTGGTATGGACATACTCTTTCAAATTTGCACGCCCGAGACCCTAATCTTCAAATGGCCATATCTTTTGACAAGAAAATCAGATTTGGGCGGGAGAATACTTTTTGGAAATGTCTTGACACCCTCTATGCCATGGAAACATAAAATATCATTCTTAATAGGATTTAGTGGGTGAAAAATGGGAAAACATCTTCCAGTGCCATTAATGTAGAATCTATTTGCTCCAACAACCGGATCGGGTTTGATTTGATCCACCGTTCTTCTTCCTTGGCACACCGAGTAGACATAGGGAACCAAAATCGATAGATTGTGGGCAGATTTGAGAGTGGCATTGATTGACGGTGGTTGAGCTTTCAAAATAGGATTTAATGCATCGTAGAGGTGGTTGAAGTAGGATTCAAATTTTTCCCTCCTCTCTCTCTTATTCTTCCTATATATTATAAAGGAGGGGCATATTCAAATGGTTGTTGATCTTCCCTCTTCTCCCCCTCTCTCTTTCTTCCCTAGGGGTCAAATGTGGAGTCTAAGCCTCCTCCCATGGCTCTGTAATGGTGTTTTCTTGCCTCTTTCCCACTGAAAATGTACAGTGTAACTTTTGGAGCAATAGAATCTGTTTCATGATGCATCTATCCATCCTTAGCTCATTTTATTGTCTCTTCTTACCTCTCATTGTCGCAAGGTATACTTTGTGCATACTCTGATGTTTGTTGTAGGTTCTGGGAGTTGTGCTTAATGGGTTTCAAGTGGTGCTCTGTGTGAAAACTATCTCTGTCTGTGGTGCATCTTGTCCACCCTCTCCTCTAGCTCACCTCTCTCCACTTCAGGCGGTCGGGTCTATGATTCAACCACTTCCTTTTCTGGTGTATCACCACTTAGTGTAGGATCTTTTACCCTCTCTCTCTCTTTGTCCCCTTGGAATGGTTAGATTAGGATAGGATAGGTTCTACCTGCACTGGAGTAGCTTGTGGTAGGTAGATTAGGAGGCAAGAACGGCTTTCTCCTGGAGGTCCATCTCAAGTTTTACAAGTCCCACAACTTGAGAGATGGTCCCATGTTGTGCAATCACACCGAATTCCCCACTTCACAATCAAGCCATTCGAGGGTGATGTGATTCTGCACTAACAGCTTACTAGTTTAGAAAAAGCTATTCGAGTCTCAGAGTGTGTACCGATTTCTAAGATATTAATAAAGCTTTTCCTAAGGATAATTTTCCTCTTCCTAACATTGACATGATTGTCGATTCTACAATAGGTTATGATATAATCTCACTCATGGATGGCTTCTCGAATATAATCAAATAAAGATAGTTGAGGAAGATCAACACAAGATGACTTTTACTACCCCATGGGGGACATTCTGCTACCAAGTCATGCCCTTTGGCCTCAAGAATGCAGTGCTACATATCAATGGGTGATGACTGTAATCTTTCATGATATGATTAGTGACATCATGGAAGATTACGTAGATGATATATTATCAAAGTCTAGAACTTGGGAAGAGCACCCGAGAGATTCTACGACACATCTTTCAGTGATTAAGGGACTACAAAGTTTGACTTAACTTGAAGAAATGTGTCTTCGACGTGCTATCTGGGAAACTACTAGGATTCATTGTTTCAAGGAGAGGAATAGAAGTGGACCCTGCCAAGGTCACTACTATCACGAAATGCCTCCCCTGAAAAATATTAAACAACTACGTAGCTTACAAGGAAATATTCAAGCCATTAGAAGGTTCATTTCATAGAAAATAGACAAGTGTCATACTTTCACGCATCTTCTTAAAAAGATGTCAATTTCAACTGGGGGCCAAAACAATAACAAGCATTTGCTTTGCTCAAAAGCTATTTAGATAAACCACTGTTGCTCTAATGCTAGCCATGGCGGCAGAGAACCCTTGTTACTCTACATCTCTACCACGCACTTTGCAATTGGGGCACTGTTGGCCCAATATGATAAAGAGTAGAGAGAAAAATTATGTACTACTTGAGTAGAACATTGATAGCTTATGAGCTCAACTATCCATAGATTGAAAAGGCTTGCCTCGTTGTAGTTTTTTCCTTCCAGAAACTACGCCACTATTTTCTCAACAATAAAGTCAAGCTTATTTCAAAAGTGGATCCACTAAAATACTTATTGTCAAAACCCACACTCATAGGAAAGATGGCTAATTGGATCATCTTACTAAACGAGTTCGACATTGAGTATGTACATCAAAAGTCAGTGAAAGGACAAGTCCTAGCATATCAGCTAGCAGAAGCTCCACTACTAGGTACTAAACCTTTGATTCTAGAACTACTAGATGTATCCATCATGTACCTTGAGGAATCAATCGTATGGCAACTATACTTTGATGGATCCTTTACCTTTCATGGTTTAGGTGCCGGAGTTGTGTTAATCACTCCCATGGGAGACTTGATTCCCAAGCATTCTAGCTCGAGTTCCCATGTGTGAATAATATAGTATATTATGAAGCTCTCATCGCAAAGATGAAGCTAGCCATTAAGTGGGATATCAGATGAGTCAATTGCATTGGTGATTCAATGCTCATTATAAAACAAGTCACAAATGAATACAAGGTAAAAGATGAGAAAATTCTTCCATACAAAAGAATGGTTGATTCTTTGAAGGAGTTCTTCGAGCAGATAACATTTCAACAAATACCAAGAGCACATAACAGAGAAGTTGATGTTATGGCTACAGTAGGGTCCATGTTGAGTATTCCACCAGGGAACAATGATATGCCATTTTTTGTTGAAAATCTAAGAACGTCGACATATGACATACCAAATTCATGTTTGGTGTGTGATGTTGTTGGTCCCTTTTCCCTATGGTACGCTGAAATATTTAATTACCTCCACAATGGAACCTTTCCCACTAACATTTCCCATATTGAAAAATGAACCCTCATCCAACGTATAGCCCGCTATACCCTACTTAGGGGCACCCTCTTCCGCCGAGGCTACGACGGGAATTTGTTGTGTTGTTTAAATTCGGATGAGTCCATCTAAGAAATCAAAGAGGTGCACAAAGGCATCTACAAGGCTCATACTAATGGGATTGTACTTATAAAGAAAATACTCATAGTAGGCTACTATTGGCCTACCATGGAGCATGATTGTAACCATGTGAAGAAGTGTGTGGATTTTTCAAAAATATGACAACTTGATACATGCACCAAACTAATCCTTGCATCTTGTCATAGCACCTTGGCCATTCTCAAAGTGGGATCTCAATCTAATTGGAAAATTTATCCCTGTCTCCTCAGATGGTCATAAGTTCATCATTACTTATGCAATCGAATACTTTACAAAATTGGTAAAGGATGTTCCTATCACTTATGTTGAAGGGGCCCAAATCTCTAAATTCATCATGAACCATATCATATGTCGATATGGTATCCCTTGTGCTATAATCATTGATAATGGTAAGCCATTTAAAGATAAAATTGTGAAATCACTCTGCAAATGATTTCAAATCTCCCTCAAGTTCTCAACCCCTATTGCCCTCAAGGTAATGGGAAACCCGAAGCTTCCAATAAAACCCTCATTCACATTATGGAGAAGATGGTGACTTAGACATGCTATGACTATCATCTACAAATTCACCTTTCCATTTGGGAATTCAAAACATCTATCTACACCCCTACATTTTCTACTCCATACTCCTTAGTATTCAACATGGAATCCATATTTCCTCTAGAGATCAAAATCCCTTCTTTGCTTATTGAGCTCAGGGATTACATGAATGAAGAGGAAGACAACAAAGTGGTTCAACTTGGTAGAGTTGGAGCTATTAGATGAGAATGTCTTTGCGCCCTCAATCACCTTAAAGTGTATCAGGATTTAGTGCGGGAAACTACAATAAAAAGAGTCATACCTCGTCAATTTGAGGTAGGAGACTTGGTGTTAAAAGAGAATCAAAAGAACACCAATAAGGATCGAGAAAAGAAAGGGAAATTTGAGCCCAATTGGCTAGGACCATATGTTGTGGTTGCCAAGTTTGGTTCAGGTGCCTATAAGCTTGCCTATTTAGATGGCCAAGAGCTTCGAGAACCCATGAACACAATGCATCTTAAGCACTTCTATGCTTAAGTATGGGGTCTCTAAAATATCAAAAAAAGCAAAAAAGTATAAAAACATAAAAATAAAAAGAGAAATAAACAGGTGCATCCAATAGTGAAAACCACGCAATGGTGGCACTTTGGACAAGTCCTTTGGTGAAAAATGGTTTTCAAAGCACCATTGGAGGGTCCATTTTTCACAAGCATTTCAGGTTTAGGAGTATGGTAGCTTTGTTCTAAGCTGGTCTTTGCCTTCATCTGAGTCCCTTGTGAGCATATCCCTCTTTGCCCTGATCCGACTGATCCTACCTTTTGAATGCAAAGAATTTGACTTTGAATGTACCCATCTCACGCTGGGGGAAACTTCGCAACGATTAATTCTAGCACATAACATGTGGTATTCTTCCCTTGTACATCCCATCTAACATTAGGGGCATCCACATTTCTTCATTTCCTTGCACATTCGCTTCGAAAAAAAATTTAGAAAACACCAAAAACATTTGTATAACTTTTTGAAAACCCCAAAACATACAAATATGTTCCTTGGAAAACCCAAATCATGGAAATACCCAAAAACATACAGATATGGTCCTTGAAAAAATCAAATCATTCAGATATGTTCCTTGGAAAACTCAAAACATTCATATATGTTTCGTAGAAAACTCCAAAACAATAGAAAATTGTCTTAGAGATAAAACCAAAAACAATGAAAAATTTCCAAAATTGTCCCACAAAAACAAAGTAGTAGTTTGCTTACTTTTAGTTGTTGGTTTGTATGGTTTTAGTTGCATTGCTTTTTCGTATTGTGTACTTTAAGTTGGATTCACTTGCTTACTTAGATTGAATGTTACTTTAATTTGTGGTGCATTACATTGAGTTCATTTTATCTTGCATACTTGTAGATAATTGTGTTTCTTTGATTAGATTTGTTTAACTTGTGCTTGTTATTTTACTTGTACATTTTTTTATCATTTCATCATCATATCAAATAAACCATCACATATATACATCATATATCAATAAATGCTAAGTCTACATCACACATGTATGCTAAAAGCTAATCATCAAGTATTGTATCATCAATGGGGCAAGAGGGTTGCACATGATCAAAAATCTATCCCCCCCACACCAATATCAAAAATAAAAACATGTTTTATTCAAAGTATCTCATCAACATGCAATATGAAATCATCTACGACTATCTCATAAATCGAACAACATGTGTGATACAAACATAAAACATACATATTAAGCATGATACATCAGTAATCCATCCAATCATCATACATCATCATAAGTATAAATGTCCATGTACAAAAAAATATATCTCAAAAGTGCATCGATATGATAAGTCATCATGGGTGTTTATACAAAAATGTTCCTTCATCATGAGGCATAATAAAAAACAATATATAGTGTACATATGTACAAAAATGTGCCTTCATCATTGAGCGTGCCAAAATGATAACACCCCAAAATTTACAAAGAAAATAGTATGACTAACTAGGAAAGGCTAACACCATTGCCACCTATAGTCAAGCTCTAAGTTTTAGGAATGTAACATCAATGATCAAAGCTTAAAAGTATGTTATGAATGTAAACTAAATGGAATTAAACATTAATCTACAAAGCATCCTTACTATGTATGAATTGCTAAACTAACATAGACCTAAATAGATCTAAGAGGGAAATCAAATTGGGTTTTTTTCTACTCCAAGAGAGGTGAAATGGTCTCTCCAAAAATGACTACAAGATCATATTGGATACCCATCTACTAACCCCATTGAAGACTTTAGGCAAGGATTGAGCTTGGCTATAAATCATATTTCTTATTGAAAGGAACGATAATCAGATCGTACCAAGCCAAGAACACAGATGCTAATCAAACACCACGATCAATAAGATGAAAGCAATTCGCCAGAATAGCTTTACATAAAACCTTTGCAAACAAATGAGCAACAATATCATATATTATTATGGAACTCAATGAAATACAATGAGAATGGGCCTTGCTTATATAGGAAAGGAATAACAATCTAAGAACCAATCAAGGTCGTAGATCAAGCCATAAATCAAGGAAATAACTAGTCATCAAAGAACTAGTCAAGACCATAGATTTAGGAGAGAACTAGACATCAAGGATCTAGTCAATACCATAGATCAAGGAAAGAATTATACCTAACAACTAGATAATATCTCCTAATATCTAAATAAGATAAAAGAAATATCCACACACATAAGTGGGTGAGGATAAATACAATAAAGGTAAATAAAGTACCTAGGTGAACATGAGCTAAGGTAAATACCTACTCTAACACTTATATGAGATGAAAATCAAAGCATGGTGTAAAATTTAAGGGTAGATACTTAGTCCTTTTTATATTTTTTCCTTTGAGGAAAACTAACATCTTAGTGCATGTGGGACTAAAAGTACAAATTAGATTAAGAATTTCTAATCATGATTAAGCTTTGCTAATCACAATTAGTGAATTAACAAGTGATTAAGATGTGAGGATCCTTAATCAACCACTTAGGGTTGATTAGGAGGCTAGGATAAGCTTTTGAAGCTTGTTGAGATGTTTTGGAGGGAAATGAGGTGATTTTGAGTGGTTGGAAGAGGGTTTTGAGACAATAATAGGGTATATTGACCAAAAAAGGGGTAAAATAGGCTTAATTAGCTAATAATTGCTAATTGTCTTTTTGGAAGAGGATTTTGTCTTACAATGTGTCGTAAAGTTGCATCCCAAATGCAAAAGAGGTTAGGCAATCAACAATGTGCTGTTAATTGGGAAAAATGGTAAGAAACATTAGTTAATTAGCGGAAATAACTAACTATAATGGAATTGGTAAGAATGAGAGTGATCTGTGTGCATTTGGCAATAATATTGCAAAAGCGGAATTTAAGTGTCTACACAATAAACTAATGAAAATTGAAACCCTATGTGCAAGAGAGGGAATATAAGAATTAGTTGATTTCACAATAGATCTCGATGTGTTATGGACTGGAAAATTGGTAAACGGGAGGAGAAAAAGCTGCATGCGATCACACCTAGAAATTTTTGTAAATGCTTTGAATAAGCCTAGACTAGGGCATCTGCGGGTGGGTTAGGGAGCCTACGCACTAGAGACCTCTACAGGGAACCCGCAACTACAAAAATGGTAAAAATTAATTCTTCCCGTGTCGCAAGGTGGTCTCTAACCTTCATTTTTGGTTGCATGTGTGTCATTAGATGATCGTTGTATTCACCTATAATTTGGAAAACCCCAAAACACATCAAATCCTAAAAAAGGAAGATGCAAATGGGGATTGAGACTTACCCCTGTGATCACTCGACTTAGTGAACTTACGACTGAGCATTGCACTACATCTCAAGATCCATGTAGTTCTTATGTGTGTGTACAAGAATCGTGCCCTAGGAAGCTCTTGTGCAAGATGCACTTGATAACAAGTGATAGCTAGATGTACCAATGTAAGTAGATGTTTGGATGGAAAAATGAACTTCCCCTCTTGTGCATTTATGTAGAAAATGTAGTCCCTTGTCCCTTGAATGAGTGCTTTATATGGATGCCTTTGGATGCAACCTTAGGTGGTGATAGTAGATACTTAGAGCTTGGTCCTTTATTATGGTCACATAGATTTGTATTTATATGATTCCCTTGTTTGACCTTCATAATTAAAAACTAAAAGGTCGTCCCATAAAAAATAAGATGCCTAAAAGATAAAAGAGGTGAGTAAGATACAAAGAGTTCAGCGACACCCATAGAGGACGAGGCGCACAGGCGCTAACATCCTGGTTGGGCGTTGGTGTCTAGAGTCAAGAAAGATAAAACAATAAAGATCAAACTAGGTTGTGGGGTGTGCAAGACCAAAGAGGAAACTAGAAAGATAGAAAATAGGAAAAATACAGATGTCAATTATTAGTTTTCTCACTTGTGAATAATATGAATAGTAGTATGTGATTATGACCTAGAAATATACCCAAGTACTTGATTTTGTGTCTACTTTGTTGGAAAAAAATCCTCTTTCCTGTTCATATTAGTGAGCTAGATACTTAAAGAAAATCAAGCAACTTAAAACATGTAAGGGTTTAAGGTACCTTGAAATAAGATGGTGATGGACGGGTGCAAATAATAAGAACCTTCTTACTAAAAACTTGATGATCTACACAATTTTTTTTTGTAGTTTTCTCATTCGATTTAAATTAATAATGTTAGCTAATAAAGAAAGCTAAACAACTTAGAAAATGGAGGGTTTATGGTACCTCAAATGTGTGATATGGATGGATGGGCACAAAAGTAATTAATCCTTGCTTCTACAACTAGATAACCTACAAAACTAGAAAAATTGATTAGATGGTATATGCGGGGTGCTGAAAAAGTTGGCTCTAAGAAGTGTTACCTTGCTTTTACGGATGTCTACCCCCGTTTGATAAGAGAAAGCGAAGTAAATGAAAGATAAACATATAGCATGTAGAAACATAAATACTACTAAATTTGAAAGTAACTAAGATGAATCTAAACATTAATATGATATGAATAAATATAAATAAAATGGTACCTGACTAGGTCAATGACCCGACCAGGTGTGCGGAGGTAGGTCGATGACGACCTAGGTGAGTGGATCTAGATAATGAATGTAAATATGTAGGTCCGAAGGATCTAGATGTAAGGCTGAATGTAACAAAATCCTATGGATGCTTTGAGGGATGACACGCAAAAAAAGAATGTCCGGTGTAGAAAGCTAGAGAAAATGGTAGAAAACAATGGTTTGGATGGAATGGTTAACAAATAGAACCCTAGTCGACGACGACCAAGGTGGGGCGATGGCGGCCGTAGCAGTAGAACACAACTAAGAGTAGATGGACTGAAAAAGCAACCTACAAGTAAGGAAAATGGAAGAGAAGGTTGATAATGGAGCCCTAAGTCTGCTAAGATGATCTGGTCCTGTAAAATGTTATTTTTAACAAGATAATGATAGAAATAACATAAGATAACACAAGAAAGCAATGTAAACCTCCGAAGTTAAGTGGTTTATCAAAACAAGCTTCCAAGGACTATAAGAAGGTTGACGATAGTTCTTTGAGACACTTTGGTTCAAAGATGGATTCAGAGAATGCAAGAAAATCAAGTGTTTTGTTACGCTTTATGTGTTTGTGTCCCTCTCTTTTGGAAAGGGATGAACTCAATCTTATAGGGTTGATAATGCATGATGGTCTGGTCACCACCGACTATGCGAAACTTTCCCCAACGGAGTTGATTTTTGTTTTAGTCTGAGTTTAGGTTTTTAAGACTGGGAAAAATGCTTTAAATCTTGTAGACAATAATAGGTTGTTTAGGGATGTGTCATGGGTAGTTAGGGGATAAAGATAGGTAGGATAAAAGCTAGAAAAAACATAGGGATGTAGATTTAGAATAAAAGAATCCTAAAAGGAAAGTCCATTAGGGCTAATGGATAATGGTTATTGATTAATTAATTAATTAATGAAGATTAATTAATCAATGTTAATTAATAAATATTAAAGGTGATGGGATAATAGGTGGGAATTTAAATTAAATGAAGGGAGATGAATTAAATTAAGGGGGTCTAGCTAGGACCATGGTGAAATATGCACATGTGGGTAGACAAGGGTAGAGATACCAAATTTAGGTGTCTACATTTGCCCCTTTTTGTCAAGTGGTTTGTGCTAGCAAGCCATGAGACAAAAATGATGAGAGACAAAGAGTATGATGAGGATTAACGAAAGGTTGATGATGAGATCCCCCTCAAATGAGGGATCGATAATGCCATGAGAATCGATGACATGTTTGAAAAAGGTAGATGATGAAGGGCAAGTGGGTGAAGAAAAATGGGTAAAAGGATAATGCAAGGCAAGATGCCCCAAGTAAAAAGGATCACAATAACAATAAAAACTATGGCGGTGACTCGATATCACGTGGGTAGGGGACATAGGGTGGTCTCAATGGAGACAATGACAATGCTCTACGGGCCAGTGAGTGGGCAAAAATCACTTGTGAAATGGAGAGAATCCAACGAGAAACCTCTCAAATGGATGTGAGTTGGGATGACCAATGGGTCATAGGAAAACATCAAACCATGCGCAACTAAATGCAAAAATTATGTGAAATCCTTCATACACAAGGAATCAAGTGAAAAGGGTATGTGTCTGCAAGGGACAAGGATGAAAATAATGGTGCCCCAACAAAGGGCACGAAAAATGGCCCAGAGGGAAAAGTGAAAAATGGTGGTGAAATAAAATGCCCCAAGGGGGAATAAGTATGGCCACAAGGTGGAATTTGTGCGCAGATT
This sequence comes from Taxus wallichiana var. yunnanensis, assembly GCA_018340775.1. Taxonomy (NCBI): domain Eukaryota; kingdom Viridiplantae; phylum Streptophyta; class Pinopsida; order Cupressales; family Taxaceae; genus Taxus; species Taxus wallichiana. The sequence continues at coordinate 113,388,196 of CM031240.1, forward strand.
GGATAGAATTGTAAAATAAAATGCCCAAAGAGGGAGTAAATATGGCCATAAAGGTGGAATTTGAGGGTAGAAATGGATAGAGTGAATGTTGAATTAAATGCCCGGAGGAAAAATAAATATGGCCACAAATGTGGAATTTGAGATGATAAGGGGATGATTCAAAATATTGAAATAAAATGCCCTAAAGGGAGAATATAGATGGCCACAAAAGTGGACTTTGAGAGAATATCCTAGGAGAGGTCACAAAGGGAAAACGGAAGCCAAAACAAGGGCTACCAAGGCAATTCGATGATGACTAAGGCCTACCGACAATGACCTGAGTGTCGGAGGCTATATAAGCCCTAAGTCGAGTGACGATGCTCATTTTCACGCATGTAATTGATGAGAGAGATCAGAGTGATTAAAGAGAAAATTGAGAAATGGAGGCCGGAGCAACGAGGAAATGCTAGAGGGTGCAGAGGATGGTGAGTAACAAAGCCCAAACTTTTTTTTAGTTTAATTTTATGTTTTATTTATTTTTTTACATTTTTTATAAAAATTGGATGACGTCGAAGGGTAGTTGGTGGAAACCCGGATGGGTCAACATCGACCAGGCCCTTGAGACATATCGATCAACCCCTACACATGTCAACCCGACACAGTCGGCATCAACTAGGGTTAGTTTTGATTTTTTATGATTAAAATGAATTTTGCATGGATATTTAATAAATTTTGAATGGATTTGGATTGAGGATCTGATGTCCGTATGTTTTATTGGTGGTTACAGGCCGGGAGACACTGCATAATATTTTCTTTTAGGACTTCCTTGTTAGCTTAGGTGTACCATGAGCTATCGATGTATAGGTTAGAAAAGAGATCGGGGAGTGGACATAGGCTTCTTACTTCACTATTGGGCTTACGAGCACATTGTGGTGATTTGGCCACTAGGGATTCCATGGGTCACTGGAGACCATATAGAGTTGGTAGTAGGATTTTTGAGATGGAGGGCCGATCATGCCTTCGAGAGATAGGGGAGAGAGAGGAGTGGAATCGTATTTAGATTGGATTTTAGAGTTAGATATAGATTAGATAAGATGGCGGCCATACCGAGATTTTCCTACATGGCCGGGGTAGATGCGAGTTGGCTAGTATGAGGCGGATGAGGTGGGTGCAAGGGAGATGGCTGAATATGATCGAGGTCGTGCGGTTTGAAGGAGTGCGGTGAAATTTTGGAGTCATCTAGGTGGTGCCTAAGGGTCCTATTTTATATAGGAGAGAGGAGCTGAGACAGGAGTTGTCGGCTCCTAACATGGTAAATCCATTAGAGGAGGAGGAAGCACCTTGGAATTATGATGATGATGTAGGAGTTAGAGTGGGGTTATGTAATTGGTTGACCGCATCTTGGGTAACTCGAGTTCTGGGGAGAGAGGAGATGAGGAGGATGAGATAGAAGAGATGGAGGTTGTGGTAGGATTAGCTCCAAGAGGTGGCAGAGACGGGGATGCGGGAGAGTTCGCAAAGGTGGCACGATTGCGTGCGAGCTAGGCGCGATGAGATTTGAGAGAGACACCGTGATCTAGCGAGAGGGACACGATTACACAGACATGGACCGGTACCACGAGGTAGAGGAGGCCTATAGGGTCCGTTTTGGAGATCTTGTTACTATTTTGGCTTTCGAGGCTATGGGTGGTGGAGAGGTAGCACCAGGGACATGGCACCTCCTGGTATGATTTTGATAGATAGATACATAGCCTTAGTTATAGAGGCTAAGTATTGTGAGGGGATTGTGATTGAGAAGTTACCAAAGACACTATGATATTGGGAGCATTTTTAGAGGCAAGCACTAGCTAGGGTTGGGCCATTCGGGAGCAATGAGATAGCCATATTATTGATCTTGGTCATGGGCAATGAGATATCATGCATGTATAAAACCTCAAAGGTGTCTTTGGGGATCCTCCTTATTGTTAAATTTAGAAAAAAAAAGTGTAATTCGCAATGACGAGGATATGATTTTACGGGGATAGGCTGGGTTGATGGGCTCATTACAAATTTGTTTGTAGGAGAATTTGATTTTAGGTCCCAAGGTAGTGGATTCGAGGTTAGCCAACCTATTCATCAATGCATGTATAGGGTCATTTGAAGTGGTTGGATGAGAAGTAGATGGTTGTGGTTATATGATATGAGAAGTGGCTTGATAGGGTTGTTGGTAGGCTTGTGAATGAGTGGGTGTTTGAGGGATTGCTTGATGAAGAGGAATATAGGTCATTGGTTGAGATTGGATGGGTTGTTGTAATGGTTGATATTGAGAAATAGGAATGTGATGTGATTTTTGAGATTGGGTGGGTTGTTGTGAGATGGGGATATGGACTTGTTGAGGTATATGATGAGTGGGGATATGAGTGTTGATGGGTTGAGATTGTTGGGGTATATGATGGGTAGGAATGTAAGTGTTAAGAGGTTGAGATGGTTGGATAGGCATACTAGTGATAGTAGTGGATGGAATAGAGATAGAGTTGATATAAGGTGATGTGGGTGGAATGGGATCCACCAATTGAGTGGATTGATAGGATTGAAATATTATGGGAGATTTACAAAATAGGTAGTCATAAAGGGTGATAGAAGGAGGTCCAAGAGTCTCTAAAGGAGTAGGAGATGGGGGTGTAGCTGGTCTAGAGGAAATGGACTGAGGAAAATTTGGTCTAGAAAGGTTGGATTGATGAGAGGTATGAGGATTGGTTTCAAGATGGGGATCATTTTGGATGACATGGTCCTCATGAAGTGAGACCATGGAGATAAGGGGTTGGGAAACCAAAGGTGTTGTCTCAAGTTTAGAATCTTGTTAGGAAAGATCATTGGAGGGAGGGATGCTATTGGATGGAATGAATTGTTATATTGTCTCAACTTGAGAAAGGGATACAATAGGCATGAAATAGGTGAACATTTGTTTATGTAATTTATTAACAAACAAATCAAGCAACATTTTTTTTATCATCATGATTAATTATAAGATGTACAAAAGAGAAAGCCGGATAACAATGGTACCTAAGAAACGATAATCCATGGCTAGTTTCAGGTATTTTTGGTTGTGGAGTCCTTGATATACCCAAAGGTATGTGAGGCCCAAGTTTGTATAGGATTTATAACATGTCCGGAACACCGTGGTGACTTTCCTATTGGGTGGTGAAATCTCAATAGTTATACAGTAAGGGATGTTTAGATGTGTAAGTTGGTTTGTGTGTTTGGATGTGTGTGAAGAAATGTGAGATGTAACCAATTAAACCCCTACTTACACTAGATTTGCAAGCAAGAATGAAAGAGGTTCATTTTAAACCCAAAACCAAATATGGAGATTCAATGAGAACAACCACACAAGGAATGGAAAATGCGATGCAAAAAGGAGAAACTAAGACAAAAAGGGGAATACCTAGTTTTCACTTTTCCTTTTTATCTGATCTTCAAAATAAAGAAAGCAAAAAGTAATATCCAAGCAATCTAAAAGCCCAACATGAACAAGAAAAAGCAAATCCTCTACTTGCAATGTTAGTGGAAGATAAAAGAAATATGGAAAATGAAAAATTAAAAAAATGAAAGAGACTCACCTAAGAGGGTGGTCCCACCGGGCGTGCCAGAATTTTGGACAAAATTTCCTCTTTCATGTTCAAATTAGTGAGCTAGATACTAAAGAAAATAAAACAACTTAAAACATGCAATGGTTTAAGGTACCTTGAAATAATATAGTGATGGATGTGCGCAAATAATAAGAACCTCCTTGTTGCAAACTTGATGATCTACACAACAAAGATAACTAGAAAGAAAATGGATTATATGGTAGATGAGGGGTTACCCAACGAAGTCGGTTCCAAGAAGCGTGAACTTCCTTATGTGGATGTCAACCCCTCAGATTTGATAAAATAGATAAAATAAATGATAAAGGACTTAATAACATGCAAAATCTGAGCCTAGATAGAATCTAAAATTACAAGAATGGAAGAAAAGTACAAATCTAATCTATATTAACACAAAATGAAATACACTTGTTGGTTTGGCGACGACCACTGCGGAGCAGAGGTACAATCGATGGCGACTGGAGTAGATGAATCAAAACAACAACTAAAAATGTAGATTTGATAGTCTTTGTATGCAAATCTGAAGATGATGAAGACTGTAACAATAATGATGGGAACCCATAGAAAGGATCTAAAATAAGGGAAATAAAGAAGATGCAAGAAAATAAGGATTTAAAGAGATAGGATGGAAATATGGATCGGGTCGATGGTGACTTTGAGTAGATCTAGGTTTAACACAAAGGATGTGAATGGTGGATGTGAAGACGTATGTGGTGATAGAACGAAACACATAATGTTGTGGATCTGGATGAAAAAATAAATGACACAACAAGGGTAGGGCCAACAGCGACTGATAGGAGCGATGGTGACTGGGATGATCTAGGTAAGGCTGAAAATGGATGGGCGAGGTTGATAACCTGCACACAAAATGGATGAAAGAGAAGGCTAGATCTAAAGCTCTTATGGAAGCTAGACTCGCAAAACATTAGTAATGATATAATAGTGATAAAAATGATGCAACAATGGAATAAAACAACACAAGGGAAATATATACTCCCAAATTCTCCACAAATGTCACAAGCAAGCTCAAAGGGACTCAAAGAAGACTGATACACCTGCAAAGAAGCTTAAGCACGAAGACAAGGTCACAAAACACATAAAATATTTGATGATGCATCCTTTGGATGGGGGTGAAATGTAGCTTTATAGGGTCGACGACGACTTGGGTGGGTCGTCGCCAACTACTGGGAACCATCCATTTGGGCGGTGGGAGGATGCCTAACTCAAGACATCAAGCCCATAGAAGCGAGATTAGGGTTTAGAAATACCTATGTGGGTTAGGGATGCATAGAGAAGTGAAATGGGTAGGTGAGGGATGAAATGGAGTAAATAAAGGCTAAGGGGAGCCTAGGGATGAACAACTAGGTAGTTTAGGGATGATAAACAACCTAGAGAGGAGAATTAGAGTTGATTAATTATGATTTAGGAATAATTAGATAATGAGATGAGGATTAGGGGATAATTAATGAGAATTAGTAATAAATTAGAATGGATAGGATAATAGATGGAAAATATGGGAATATTAATAAAAACATGAATTAGAATAAAAGGGGTCTAGATAGGTGACCATGGTGAAAATAAGCGAACGCAGGCGATAAGGGTAATGATACCAAATTTTGGTGTCTACATTTACATTTTCCCCGCTTTATATTGTTCAATAATACTCAATAACATAAAGTAGATAAGGGATGTGTACCTAATAACCATGTATATTAATGGCGAAAGCGTGCCGAGGAGAGAAGAAGAAAGAAAAGTGTGGAATGGTAGAAATGAAGCATGAAAGCTAAGACAGAGAAAGTGACCCTAAAGGTGAAGTGTATGTGTGTTGTCTCATGTTTATACCATTGTTGTTGTCACTTGTAGGGCTGTTTCTTGTTGTGTATTAAGGACGAACCTATAAAATAAGAGCGAAATAGTAGTCAAAGTCATGTGTTATGAAAACTCTATAAAAAGTGTGTAAAAATGGGAAAAAATAGAAAAAGGAATGTGTGCACTTGATCCATGAAGAGTGAAAAGGATAGAAAGTGTCCTGAACCACTATAGAAGAGTGAGTTTTTTTAGGAAATCTCATTCCAAAAGTGAGTTTTGAGCGATATCACACAAAGAGCAAGTTTTGGGTGATCTCACGCCAAGAGTAAGTTTTTTTGGTGATCTCATGCCATGGCAGAAGAGTGTTGGGGAGAAAGGTCTAGTGTTATTCTCCATCCTTTAATGCTTCCCAAAATTATACACCACTACAAATGGTGTGATCTTGCTTTGTTCTATGTTCGATCCAGTTTGATCCAAGTGGAAAAAGAAGATAGAATGCATTCTGATTACTAGAGGATTGTGTCTGTGTTGTGTAAACTGCTGAAAACTATACTAATATGAGAAAGTAATTGTAATTACCCCTGGTCATAAGCACCTAGGAAAGGTTAGGAGCACCCAGGCACTCATGTCTACAACCGGGCACTTGGGTGCATCTCTAAGCAAACTAGGGATCCAAGTCAGTATTTGGGTCATTCTATGTCTGGAACTTTATTATGTTCTGTCTTGTGAAAGCATGTATTGAAGCTTTGAGATGTTGTATAGGGAGACTGATTCACCCAATGTACGTCCCCCTCGTTTGGGGTGTATGCGACATTGCTAGGAGGATTCCACCTAAAGGAGATGACCAGATGTTGACCAGAAACTAATACCATGCATGGGAGAAATGTGCATGGTAGAAACTAATGCACATGCAAACAATATGGCTGAAAACATGTGTTAGTGTAATCAATACAACTACGCATATAGAAGACAATGTGTAATCTAGCAAGCAAGAAGACAATGTAGACTACGAAAAGTGGGTTTCAAACATGGTACATCACTCATAATGTTGCAAAATAATGAAGGTTGTAGCGGCCAAAATCATACAAGCAATGAACAAACAAGACATAGGGTATAACTCACAAACAATGGGATACAATGGAAAACAATGACAAACAAGAAGCAAGCAAAATATCAAACAACCATGGTGGAAAATAGTCTTGCAAAGCAAATGTTGCACATGAAGCACCCATTAGCATGTTAGAAAGATAAAAAATCATGTCAAGACGTGTATGTATTGATGGAGTGATCTGCTAGTAAGAATATGAAGTAGTATAAAATGAAACAATAGCACATGTAGTGTGTAAGAAAGTAGATGCCCCCAGAACCTCGGTGGGACTGGTAAGAGGTACAATGCCAAACATTTGTGTTGTGTGTAAGGATCTGTAAGAAGTCTGCATTCATAACTAGAGAACAAGTGAACGCACATGTGTATATGATAAAGATAATGACATATAAAGTATCTATCTAACATGAAAACAAAGTGTACATGTAACTAGTATAAGAAAGCAAGAGTATGTGCAACCAAGATATGCAATATGTTGTGAATGAGTGAGATGGAATGATATGTAATGTGAATGTGATAGGAGAAATGTTACCCCCGAGTGGATGTGGATGAGTATGAGATGAGGTTCATTTATAAAATACCCCTCAACAGTCAAGAATGAACCATAAAACAAGATTTCATCATCGGGAAATGGTTTGAATTGTGTGTGCTAGAAAGATTGATCAATGAAGCATAGAGCATAGTGAGTGTGAGTGAGGTGAGGTTCATGGATGTAGTATTCCCTCAATATTCAAGCGTGAACCTTAGCACAAGAGTGCATCATAGGGTATTGACGATACAACTTATGTGTATCAAGTTGTGCAAGATGAATGAAAAAGACTAAATGTGAAGCACAAAGCATAATAGTGGAGATGTAAGACACCTGAGAATGCTAGGAGGGGGGAGAAACAAGTATGATGCCCCTTAAGTGTATGATGATGAGTAATCTATCCAAAAAATTGAAGGGAAAGGGTCCTCCACATGATGCTTACAAAGATAAAGGCATGTGACCATGCTCTAAGATCGGTGATATATGAGACAAATGATGTATAGGTGAATGAGACCTAGGAGGCGATCAACACCTATGTGAAGGAGACCACAGAGGTGATGTATACCTATGTGAAGGAAACTAAAGAGGTGATGTGCACTTATGTGAAGGAGTCATCTGAGTGGTTGACTGAGCCTGATGTGATGGACTAGTGGACTGATGGGATCGAGTAGGTTGTGTGCGAATAGGAGAGCTAGGAGCAGATTGTGCTTTGGATTTGAGAGGTCCCGGGGACCTAGATGATCTAACGAGTGCAATGGAAACATCAAGAGGAGGTTTTGGCCATGGTGTGTGACAAAATACCCTTGATGGTGATAACCCTCTTGTTGTGAATTAATTTTAGATAGAAGTTATTCATGAAAATGATACCCCGGGTGATAGGAAGCCAAGGAAGACCCAAGAGCATGTCACAACCTTTGATTGAAGGTGCCAAAATGAATGACACAAGCATGGTGAGAGGCCCAAATATAATTGTAATCTTCACAAAACCATAAGATTTGGGAATTAGATATGAGATATGAGAGAGTGGATAGTTGATGGTGAAAAGGAGTACAATAGAGCACACACCCATATAAATCAATGGATTGATTATTATATTATTGATAACATGAGGTTCGATAGAAGTGTGAATATTTAATGTATCAAAAGAGAATGTGGCATGATAATTGTTATCCAATTTTTCACTTGGGGTAAAATTGGACAACGTGGGTACATAGGACCTTAGGACCAAGGAAGGCTTCACGAAAGAACTTGGGGCCTACATGAAAAAATTTGTGCTTTGAAGAATAGTTACGGTGTTCCAGAAGGTTCAAGATCATTTTTAACCATCTTTAGTTATTTTTCGTTCTTCTGTGTCTCGGAGGCTCAAAACTTTCCCAGAGTATAGAAGGGTCTATAAAATTCAAAATTAAGATAAAATTAGTTTTGTAAGGCTCAAGTAACATTGAGATAGAGATAGCTCACCGAGCAGTTCAGTGAGCTACTCGGTGAGCTAAGTGAGTGAATAAGCATGAGAGGCCCTATAAGCTTGGTCAAGTTAATGTTTTCTTGTGGTTTCAAGCTAATGATTAGTGGCACGAGTGCAAACATGAAGGCATTGATGTGATAAAATATTGGGTGAGGTTTCAAGACAAATGTAACATGGCCAAGTTATGTTAATAGCTCAATATGAGCTCATTTTTCTATCTGGGGAGGTGCTCTAAACTTAATGTGTGGTATCAAGAGCTTGGCGTTGGAATCATTGAGAGCCCTTGATATGAATCAAAGGACAAACTATAAACAAGGATATCAAAATTTAAGATGTTGAATCGGCATTCAGTCATGGGATAATTCAGATGAGGCATTGGCACAGCTCGGGTGAGAGCTCTTGAGAGAGCTCAATTGAATGTAACTCGGTTAAGTCATGTTTCAAGGGAATGAATCATTAATAGAACCTAGGTATTTGAATGCAATGCATCGAGGCATGAGTAGATTATCAGGTGACTTGGGTTTGCAAGTGTGGCTCATAGGTGTGACACTCATGACTGGATGCAAGGAAAGTAGTACTTGGAATGGGCCGAGTTAATTATGGTTGGATCGAGCTATGAAATCCCTTGAGAGTTAAGGTAATACAACACGAGGAATCCTTGTGAATACGAGCACAAAGGACTAGCTCACTAGTGTGGAATGAATGGAACAACTCGGATAGGGACAACTCGGTGAACACGTAGAGCTTGGGTCAGGTCACAAAGTTTGACGATTGCACGAGATGGAAGACGAATCAAAAGGAATTAATCCTAAGAAATAATGACTTTGAGAGAGCTGAGATCGAGTAACTCAAAGCTAGCTCAACACGAAAGAGTTGGTGGAAAACTTAGTGTCAAGGCGAGTTGGGTTGAAGAGCTCACTCGGTTGAGCATGAGGAAAGGGGAGTTTCGAAGGGTCACGCCATGGGACAATGAAAATTCCACTCAGAGGAGCTCGAGATGAGCTAAGTTAAAAAGACGAGAATCTCGGTTGATGCAAGGTGTCAAATTACATTACCAGGTTGAAGGGAGTTTGGAAAATTCTTGCTCCATTGCCAATCATGTGGGAGAATACAATGGCTAATCCCGCACTTAGACATAACATGGGAATCTGGGAAGCCTAATGCCAAGTGGAAGTGCTACGTTGGAAAACCATAATGGGATTTTCGTGAGTTGGATAAATTCAAACCGATTTCTAGGTGAGGATTTCATAATGGCAAGCCATTGTAATAATTCCATGTAGAGAAGAGGTCCAAGATAGTTACCAAAAACTAGGAAAAGAAACCGGGAACGTGGGAGGTCATCCTAGCATGACATGTTGAACTATTCAAATACCAAAACATGAGGTAGTTTGGTTGAAGATTACTGGGTCAAGAGGAAGGAGATAATCCTCATACAAGATTTTCAAGCTTGAGTTAAGTCATTTCAAAACTCAAAGGAAAAACAATTACAGGTGATGCATAGAAAGCCAAGCTCCTGCATGGCTAGCTTGGTGATGATGCATTCGAGGAGGGAGCTCTGTTCGTGTTCAAGGAAATGGTGTAGGTTGTGTTACCACTAAGGATAAATCATCGAGCATCTTGATCATGACATTGACCGAGTCAATGGTAAATAAAGATGGAGTTGAGAAGATCAACTCAAATACTCAGAGTGATAGATCGAGCTCACAGGCATGAACGATAGCTTGAGACACAAATTGGGATATCCCATAGGTTGTTACAAACCATACATGACAAATAGGAGAGATGATTTTGGAGCTTGTGGTGTAATGCGGTATCCTGGTAGATTGGCATCGATGGGGCTCGACATGTGGGAATTTTCAACGAGCCAGTGTGGAATGGAGAAAGCTTGTTGGGCTGATCTAAGTCTGAGTTGCATCAATGATATTGGTTTTAGGTGAAGCACGTAGGGAATAAAATCTGAGTCCAGTCGGCATCTCAGATTGAAAGGATAAGCTCGCGATTAGTAATAGATCACTATTGGATGCTCATGGAGGCCAAGTTGATGTGATAACTCGGGTGACTCGTGAATGGGATTTGTCACACACATAATCGAGGGCTCGGTTTTTGAGTTCAAACTAGTGAGGAACTCGTGATTAATACATAGGAGGGAGATTAATCGAGCTTGGTAGTAGCTGACATAAAGGATGGTTGGAAGTGAGCCAAGCTCGACAAAGATGGAATCTGAGTGATGTGGTGAGCTTAAGCTTGGACTTAGGATCTAGTATAATGAGTTTAAGGGGAGATCAATGAAGGATTAATTAGTTTGGCATGGTAATGAACTCATGTCGAGCTAATTAGTAGAGCCACAAGTCGGATCACATAGAACGTAGCTTGGCACGAATAGAAGCGACTTGAGCTCCAAATCTTTCTAACCAAAATATCTATGCAAAAATGGGCACGAGTGCTCATTGTGAGCTCAATGGCTCAGTGTGGTGAGCGAGTCACTTATAGGGAGCACAAAGTGTTAAAATGTTTTGATGATTCTGAGCTCATGTGGTGAGTGAGTCGAACCAGAAGAGAATGAGTTATTGGGTGAGGTGACACGGTGGGAAGTTATTCAGTCGTGGGAAAACAACTTACAGAGAATGAGGCTCATTGTATAAATGGTGCTCATGTATGAGCTCGGTTCGAAATAGGCTAACATTTCAAACATTTCTGTTTTAACCATCTACAAAAGAATACATGAAATGACTTCATGGGTGTAAGCTTGTGGAGCTCGATGGTCGAATCATTTCGGTCTCATAGAGTTGAGTCATGAGTTGGCAACGATGACACAAAAGTTGGGCCATTCACCATTTGTTGAGAAGAGATTGGGGAAAGCTTGCATGGAGGACGAGATGACAGACTCATGAGGAAGAATTGAGTTGATGAAGTAGCTCGAACCAATCTTGTTAGGCATTGTGTGACTCAATCAATAAGTTCACAGGAAAGGGAGCTATTTGGATAACTCGCCATGCCGAGCTCGCAAATGACTCGACATCGAGCTGAAGGATAACATGAGCCGAGTTGCATTTTGGTATAAAATTAAGATGTGGTCCATAACAAGGAGATGGATACCTGAACTCAGCTCAGTCACGGTGGTAGGAACTCAACTCGGTTGCGGTGAAGACTAGGAGCTTGGTGAGCTAATCACCGAGTTGGGCTATTTTTTTGGATTTTTCCTCATGAACCCCCTTTTTCTATGTGAACTTTGTCAATGGGAGGTCCCACATTATTTTTTAATTAAATTAATATTTATATTTTAAATATTTTAATAATAATATTTATTATTATTATTTAAATATTATTTTAATTAATTAAGGAGGACTAAGTCAATTGGGTATTAATGATACATGATGAAACCTTCTCAAGTGGTTCAACCAACTGTAATAAATACATCACGTGCCTTCAATTTAGGAAGGGAATTTATGAATCTTCTCTCATCTCTCTCTCTCAACTTCTTCTATAAATGTAATTTGGAAGCTCATTCCAAGAGGTTCCAACATGTCAGATAGGTTGGAAAGTTAGACATCTTAGGAAAGTGCAATTTTTCAAGAGTCCTCTCTCTTTTACAAGTTGTCCTTGTGTGTTGAGAGAACTTTCAAGCCTCCTCTTCAAGAATGTAATGGAAACCATTGCCTCTTTTGAATGTATGATGCATTTTGCATGTTATTGAAGCAATAAAAGTGTGTGTTTTGTGACTAATCCCAACCCTTTCATCCTTCTATACTTCTTTGTGCATTTTCTCATGCTTGCAGGTATATTGTGCAAGTTCACGTTTCTATGGTAGGTTCTTGGAGTTCTGTGTTTATCAAGTGGTGGAGCATTGCATGTAGTTGAGTTGTGGTGCTTTTGCACCCTTCTCAAGTTCATCCTTCTTCACTGAAAGATTGATAACTTGTTTTTGATTGAGTTTAACAAAGGGAACACTTGCTTCCTAGTCGTGGTATTTTGTACCCTCGCTTAGTTGCAGGTAGGTGAAGTTGACTGTGGTGCACACACCCTATTCAAATTAACCCTTCCCGAGTCTAACAACACCCTTTATTTGGTACATCACCATCCCTAGTATAGTTTAATTTTTACAAATAACTTACCCTAAAACCCTTGAAATGTTAGCATAGGACTAGATAGTTATTTTGTTACACTAGGAATAATACAACTCTTAGTTTAGGAAGAGGAAGTGGTCTTCTCCGGAGGTTCACCTCAACCCCAAGTCCCACAACTTAAGAGGTGATCCCATGTGTCCCAATCACATCAAACATCCTATTCACATTATGGCCATTCGGAGGGTGCAAGTGATTTGGGGAAAACAATAATCATGATCAGAGAATGTAATGAATAGTGGAGATGCATCAACATTAGAAACTAGAAAATCAATATCCCTTGATGAAGTAGGAGGCATTGCATGATATGTATGATTAGCTGAAGAATCAACTTCCTATTTGTCATGCTTAGGGAGAGGATCATTAAAAAATTGAGCTTTTTTTTCTGATTGGACAATGGAGATGTCGAAGGCTTAGGGAGCTCGATTTCATTGTTGTCGATGAGATCTTGAATAAGATGTTGGAGTTTGAAACATCGATATGTAGAATTCCCAATGCATTGATGATAGTCACATCTAAAATTTTCGTTATAATTGTGACCTTTAGGGCGAGATGGATCAAATTAAGTGGAGGAGGAAGCGTAATAAGATTACTCTCAACAAGTTGTGGCAATAGAATATGCGGAGCACAAGGAAATTTTATGAATGTACGCTTTGGAGGTTTTCATTAGAGTTTTTTTCAGGGATTAGAGACAACGTTAACAACAAAGTGGCTTTTGCTTCAACTAGCTTATGGCTTGAAAGTTGATTTTCTTTGAAAATGAGTAGAAGATGAAGCCTGATCATGATATTTAAGCTTTCCCATAGATAATAATTTGCTTTCATGTAGCTTAAGAGTATGACATAGTTGATCAAATGATGGAGAGGTCTCAAAGATGACGCTCTCTTGTAAAGTGCAATTCGAGTCCGCGAGTGCATTGGTCATCCTAGCTAGGTTGTTCTTATATCATAAAACATAGTCTGCTAGATTCTCATTAGATCCTTGTTTAATTTGTGTGAGTTGAGCATAGGATATCTTAGAACCGATATTTATTGAAAAATGAGTGAGAAAAACATTGACTAAATGTGTAAATGATGTTACCAAATGAACAGTAGATCGTAGAACCAACACATTGCATAATCTTTGAGGTTTCTAGGAAAGAGCTTTGCTAGTAAAGTATGATCATCCGCATAATCTAGACATGCCACATGAAATGTCTAGAGATGCTCTTGAGGGTCACCATGGCCATTGAAGGTGGGAAGCTTAGGGGTGACAAAATTTGGAGGAAGTTGATAGGTTGAAATGGCGGGTGTGAAAGGAGTGTGAAGGAGTAAAGTGGAATCAAGAGATGGAGATGCATGAGAAGTAGTTAATAAAATTTGATGAATTTGAGTCTGCAAATCCATAAATAAAGAAATTAAATCATGAGTGTTTGAAGAATATCTAGGTTGTGCAATAAAAGCATTACGTTGAATGATGGGGGTGGTAGTAGTGGGAATGGAAGTAAGAATTCGAAGGGGTTGAGTGAAGGCCATAGTAGGCCGGGAAGAGCCGATAAGGGGTACCAAAACAACATCTCGAGAGTTTTTAGCAACAATCAAAGCATGGAGAATATGTAGAAGATGGGCGGGATTGTCACACAAAGCTTGACAAAAATTGGTGAGCTTGTCTAATTGATCTTGATCAACGTTGGTATCCTCATCATATGATTTCTCACTATCGATGTTCAATGTTTCGAGAGAAACATTTTGAGAGTTAGAAAAGGGGTTATTAGATTTATCCATTAATTTAGAAACCCTACGGGTAGATGGAGGGAGATCTATATGCTCAAAAGACCCAAAACGACCACTATGGGTGACGAGCATAAGAAGAAAACCATAGAAAGAAGGTTGGAGTCAAGTGATGGGTTCACCAAATGATTTAACAAAATTTGAATTATGTTAAACCCTAGATATTTTAGAGTCACATATGATAAATAAACAATAAATCACGAGATCCAATGTAAGCAATAAGCTAATGAAAATTGAAACCCTAGGTGCAAGAGAGGGAATAAAAGACTTAGCTGATTTCGTAATAGATCCCAAAGTGTTCTAGACTGGAAAAATGGTAAACATGAGGAATAGACTATCGCAGTCACACACGTAAATTTTTTTAACTACCGAATAAGCCCAACTAGGGAGCACAGGATCAAGTTAGTGGCGTCTCAAAGGCTAGATACCTCTGCTCGACACTTGTGAATGTGAAAATGGTTAGAAATTAATTCTTCTTATGTCATAAGGTGGTCGTTAACCTTCATTGTTGGTCACTTGTGTGTCGTTGGATGATCACTATATTTTCCTATAATCTATAAAACAAATGATACCCTGTAAAACCCCAAAATACATCAAATCCTAAAAAAATAAAGATGCAAATAGGAGTCAAATGACCCCAACGGTCACCCAAATGAGTGAACTTATGACCAATCACTACAATACATATCAAACTCCATATAGTTCTTGTGTGTGTATGCATGAATCGTGCCTTGGAATCTCTTATGCAAGATGCACTTGATAATGAGTGATAGCTAGATGTACCAATATAAGTAGATGTTTGGATGGAAAAATGAACTTCCCTCTTATGCGTGTATGCAGAAAATGCAGTCACTTGTCCCTTTAGTGAGTACTAGATGGATTCCTTGATGCTCTTAGAATGCCTTTAGATGCAACCTTAGGTGGTAATAATAAATGCTTAGAGCTTGGTCCTTTATTATGGTCACATAACTTTGTATTTATATGATTCCCTTGTTTGAATTTCATAATTGACAACTAAAAGGTCTGACCCATAAGAAAACAAGATGCCCAAAATATAAAAGAGGCCCAAAAGAGGTGAGTAAGATACAAAGAGGTCGGGGCACCCAGAGGGGATGAGGGCACTTGGGTGCTAGTGTCTTGGCTGGGTGTTGGTGTCTAGAGTCAAGAAAGATAAAGTAATAAAGATTAGACTGGGATGTGGGGTGTGCAAGACAAAAAGGAAATGAAAAAGACAGAAAAAGAGACCAAAAACAAATGTCGATTACTAATTTTCTCGCTTAAGAATAATATGAATTGTAGTATGTGATTAAGACCTAGAATTATACCCAAGTGCTTGATTTTGTGTCAACACCAACCCCTAACTATACTCTCCTCTCAGTATAGTTTCATCTTTGATATACTCATGGTTGCATGCCTCATCAAACTTCCTCCAATTTTCCCCATCGATGACACGTATCCTAAACCCATGTGGTACCATAAAGATAACTTTTGCAAACACCATCAAGTCTGTGGTCACAATATCAAAAAGTGTCATAACTTCAAAGATCTAATACAATGGCTTATTGAACGTGGGGATCTTCAATTGGATTATCTAAATGCTCCTCATAACCAACTATTAGACGTCTTCAATCAACAATTCCCTAATCATTCGCCGAACAATCAACCTAATCCTCATACATCTCAAGTACATGATGCCCATATGATCAATACTCTACGTAAGGCTTCAACATCACCAACCACATCTATTATCCCTTCATCTATCATCCATTCATCTACCATACCCATTTCTACTTTGACATCTACCCCTACATCTACAATATTATCCACATCGACACATATCCCTACATCTACCATATCCACAATATCCCCATCTATTACACCCACATCTACTATACCCACATCCATCCCTACATCTATCTCGACATTTATCCCTACATCTACAATCTTATCTACAACCACATCCATTTGTATGCCTATCTTATCCACCACTTCCGTACTTATTACACCTACTTCTATCGTATCCTCATCCACTACATCCATATCTATTATCCCTATGCCTATTATACCCACATCCATCCCCACACCTACCTCAACACCTAATTCTACACCCATGCTTACAATTTTTTCCGCACCCACATCTACAACTATGGTCATACCCGCCTCAACATCTAAATCCATGTCTACATCCATATCACCTCTTCAAACATCTACAAAGAAAACATCCTCACTTGATACAACTACAAGGATGTCTCAATCCCATCTTCATCTCCAATAACTACCACCACTTCTATATGAACACCTCCAAGATCTAGACAATCTACAACTTCTTCCAATCTCATCAAATGTGTTATCCAAAAACCGCTTCCATCTTCAATCCTCACTTCTACAATCAAATCTAGATCCACATTATCTTATTCTACCTCGAAGGATCCCCGATCTAAATCATCATCATCCCTACCAAGGAAAAACTCTAGAGTAAAAATATAAGAACCTTGGCATCCCTACTCAAAAATATCTCACGCATCTGTATAAGAAATTGTATCTTCCTCCTTCGAATCCCCCTCAATATAAGCGATCCAACGTCTTATCATCTATCCTATGGGTTCCCCATCTATTGTGGGACCAAACCCTTCATCTAAAATATTTTTCATTACAACTAAATCTAAATATTCCATCCCTCCATCCAAATCTAAATTTTAATCAAATGTCCCCACAAACCTCAAAAAAATAAGGAACCTCTTTTGCCTTCATCTTCCTCTCCCAAATCCAATCAATCCACATTCTATAAAACTACCTCTTCAAAACCTCCATAGGTCCTATACTGATATCCTTCAACCTCTCCTTCAAGCATCTACAATCACCCTTCCCCACGAAATCCTTCAATTCATGAGGTAAAAAATCCATATGGTTTGACTCTAATGTCATTTACACTTATCATTGTACCCCAACATGATATAGAACATTTTAGGGCCCTTTCAACCCTCATTGTGAATAAGACCCCCTTTTTCATCCACAAGATCATCCACATGTACACGTAACCCTCCAATATAATATATGACTCCCAAAGCCTCTTAATATCCTTCTTCATCTAATTCCTTCATCGCAATCCCACCACCGACACCACTTCTTCCAAATAATGTCCCCTATTTTCATCGATGTCATCATTCATGATCGCCACTCACTCTCGACATCATGATCCTCAACCATCTACCAAATCAAAGTTTAAAGTTGTCATTATTTCTCCCTCGATGAGCATATCCCATCTTCATTTTTGTCTAAGGCCAAGGTCTCCATCCTAGCCACCCCACGTAACCAAAAACATGTCTCCATTAAAAAAATATTGTGAAGGAGCTGCATCATACCCCTATTAATATGTATCTCTACAATCTCAACCAAATATCTCCCAATCATCGACAAGACCTCATTGAATCCTTACAATATATTCCCATCACAAGTGACAAGACTCAACCTTTTACAACCCTTGTTGAAGCTCTCACAACTTACACCACCATCTCTTTCGATGATTATGAAATTCTCAACATCCTACCTAAAGACCATGATCTCCCTCTTTTCATCATTGCCCACATCAATGACACCTTCATCCATCGATCCATGATCGATAATGGAGCCAACATCAATATCATCTCATCCCATACCTTTAATCAACTCAAACTTCCCAAATCCATTATCGCACAATCACCTAGGGTTATTTATGCATTCAATGACATTGTTTCCCCGCATTGGGAATAGTTATCCTCCCCATCCGTGTCGGTAAAAACTCCTCCATGATCTTTTCTATATTGTTGATGGGGAGTTCCAATATAATGTCTTGCTTGGACGCCCATGGATAGGACCCTCGAAACAAGTTTTGAAGGAGGAGAAGTGACTAGAGAAACTTTAGATATTTTTGTTTGTTTATGCTTGATGCCATCGACCCACCCAATGACATCTACAAAAGATGGGATTTTTACTTTAGGATTCGATTTTGAAATACATAATGGTAAATATCTTTATGAGTTCAATGCTTAACGATGGAGGGTATTCTATATTTATATATGCAATCACACATCTCACATCATTTATAGCCACTGTGTTCTCATGAGGATAGTCAGGATCAACCACATTTGTTGTGGAATTTTCTAGTTTCTTAGAGATTTCACCTGAAATATGGTTAGGCATAAGGTCAGAAAACTTTAAGTTCTTCATTAGCTTGATTAACAACATTATGAAGATCCTTTTGTATTTGAGCATCACGAGCTTTGAACGCTTCATTAAATTCTCTCTACAAATGGCTTCATGCTCAAATTGAAGGCCTGAAAATAAAGTGACGGAAGTTGTGCATAGGGCACGACAATTCTCATGAGAATGGCCCCAATTGGCATGCCACCCAAAAAAATTCTCATCATGACATTGCGGGATAGGTCAAGAAGGATCAAGGATCTGACTAAATAGTTTAGGCATGCACTTTCGTAAGCAGGTTGGTTTTTACTATTGTTATCTTTTGAATTGATATTAAAGACATTCCTATTTGAAGAAGCCATAAGAGGAAGGGCATCTAAGAAACTGTCATCCCGGGCATTCTTGTTCTTTGAATTTTGAAGAATTTGTATATGTTTAGTTGTTTGAGTCCTAAGAGGAGCCTTCTCAAACTCCCTCACGAGATAATCTTGTCTTTTATCTTATTTAAAAGCTTCATTTAAGGAATTAGGAGAAAGGACACAACCTTATATATAAGGTGAGGTTCTAAGGCTTGAAGGAAGAGTTGGAAAAGGATATTGTTTGACATATTATGTTCTATTGTTAGTAGATAAGGTTTTCCAACATTTTATGAATGTTTGAGCTGATTCATTCTTATGTTGTTTTCAGTTAATGAAAGCGTTGATGTTATTTTCAAGTAAATCGTGATATTGGAATTCCTTAACTAAAGTTGTTACGGAGATTTTAGCTCCACTATGCGCAGTTAAGAGGAAAAGTGTGATACCAATCCAAGGCATCTCTAGTAAGAATTTTAGCTAAGATTTTAGTGGTAGGATAAGAATTAATCTTGATGCATTCTTTATAAAGGTTGTCAAATACCTTAATGTGTAGGGTGTGATCGGTTGATCCATCATATGAAATAGAAGGGGCAATGCCTCCAATATCCATGCTAGCAATGTAGGGCACTAGAGGCTCTTATTGGACTACCCACAAGAATTTGTTGTGAATGAGAGGTTAGGAAATAGGTGCCCCATTAGGTTCATTAGGCAATGGCAGGGGGTATTGCAGCCCCATTTCATGCGGGTTAGAATGATTGACCATTTGAACCATATTGGTTTGCATTTGGAGGAGTTGGGCCGTAATGGTGGTTTGTTGTTGACTCGTTTTGTCTATGAGCTAGAGGATAAGATGAGTGGGGTAAGAGAAAGATGCATTTTCAGATGAGTTTTCCATAGTATCCTTCCTACTATCCACCTTATTGTCAAGTTTCTCAGATACAAAGTTAAGAAGATGCTTATGAGTTACTAACTCGAGTTCCCCTTTGTATTGAGAAAACTTATCAAGGAATTTTCAAGCTCGGGTGGAAGGTTAGAGGTGTCCTCATTTTGAATCTATTCCTCTTCATACCATAATACACTATTGTTGAGGGTGTTATACTTTTTCTCATTAGTTCCTATCACACAATAGTCTGAGTAGAAAGGAAAGCTAGATTCTGGGTGATTAATTTATGAAAATGACTGTTCATCATAGTTGGAGAGCCCCATGCCAAGATACTCCATGATGGAGTGCTGATTTAACCCAAAAGAATCTCGAAGGATAGGCTATCGAAACAATCGGCCCTGTAAAAAGTGTTTCATGGGGGTCAAAGGCATCTGTGATGCGATATAGATAGGACATACAAGATTGGTCATGTACATAAATGACACAGGTGCTTGATGACATCTAGGAAAATGAATTTTTAGGGTTTTTTAGAAATTTTAAAGGCTAAAACAAGACAAAAATGAAAATGGGTTCTTTTAACGAGTTGTGCTCGATCAAAAGGTGTAAAATAAGATTCACGTTGGGTTCACCAAGGATGTATGGTGGGAAAAAATGTGTCTAAACACCATGCACTCTTATCATCCGTTCAACTAGGGTATCGAGGTAACGAGTAAGGGACACACCAAGACCAACAAACAAATGGATAGAATTAAAGGGGGTAAAAGGACCGTTATGATCACATACCCCAAGGGAAGTAACCCTTACACTAGGATAACCTAAGTTTCCAAGGCCCTAGGTCGAAGAAGATGAATGAACCCTATGGAGGTATTGACACTCTGATGGGGAGATTTTGTACAAAATAAGCATGCAAAGTATATGCTAATTAAGTAAAGCATGTAACATGAAATAAAGAACTGAAATACAATATGCTAACCTAGCATGTGCATAAAATACTAAGCTAACATATAGTAAATGGTGAATGTAGGAGACTACTCTATACAAAATGACAATTTGGTTAGAGAACTTACCTATTGGGGCAATCATTGATGCATCTATCTCACAAAGGATGATATATCAAGAGAGAACAAATTTTAGGTGGATAAGGGGAAACAATCTAGTCCTATCTCAATATAGATGACCTAAAAGTGCAAGCAAACCAATATGAGTAATAAGAATCTCCAAGCCAAGAGTCAAGATGTAAGAAATCCAGAAGTTGAGCATGCAGATGTAAGTTAGTGCGAGAGAGAAAAGCTAATGATGAGTTCCTTTGTGTGATTGTGTTCTTTATTTTTATGAAAAAGAGATTTGGGGTATTTATATCGATGCCATCGCCCATGGAGAAGGCGTCACTAGGGTTTTCAAATTTTCACTAACACAATCGGCCATAGGAGATGTCATCATCCAAAGGTGAAAAAACAAAGAGGGGTTCATGTAAAGTGTCATAGAAAGAAAAGTGAATGCAAGACAAAAGAAATGAGGTCATGAGCAAGTAATATTTCGAAGAATGAGGGACAAAATAAAAGGATAAGAGTAAAAGAAATACATAAATGGGACCAAAAGTTGTTTTCTCTCATTGTATCATCCCTAACCCAATGGTTATGTGAATAACCATATTGTAGTCACTAAATCACGCACTTACTACTATTATTATACCACCAAGTATGTTGTTTTATGCATGGATCTTGTGTAAGAAAAGTATTCACTAATGACTCATCCCGTTGTCTAGTCATCAATCTTGTTGGTATTTGTTGTTATTTTTCTTACACATTCATCACTTACTCACACACTCTAGTCAAGTTTTAGGGGCTCCTATTTGTCATTGTTCACTCAGTTGTCATCTCTAGTCTTTGAGTAGGGCACCTAGATAGAAATTAGGGTGCCTGGGGCACCCAGTCCCGATTTCTAGGCGCCCTAGTCCCCGTCACACTTGGTTTTAATTTAGACATTCAAGGTCAGCTTTTATGATTTTTCCTCTCTTCTCCCTATGCACTAGTTAGTATGTTGGGTCATTAGTGTCAAAATTTGAACAAGATATCCCTATATAAGCACAACATACACACTACCTTAAGGGCAAACTATTTCTACTAAGGGCTAGCTATCTACATAGAGAAAGGGACTATATTTGGGCACTATTCTGCATCACACACTGCATAGGAAGGGGATTCTATTCTATTCCATCCACCATTTTGCATTTTATCTAGCTATTTCCCACTAATTTGGCATCATTGGCGCTAGGGAACCCTAGGCATATTATTGCACACACAAGCACATAGAACTACATCGGGTTTAAGATGTAGTGCAATGCTCAGTCATAATTCCATCCATTTAGTAGCTGAGGATAGTTTGACCCATTCATTTACATCATTCTTTTCTAGGACTTGATGCTTTGTGTGGAGTTTTGCAGGTGATTCTTCATTGGAAGTTGGCAACAACATTGGCGAAGAAAGTGTGACACTCACCTGACTAAAGGTGAAGTATTGCAAATACCTAGCGACCATATCGAGATCAGATTCCAAGTTTTTCCACAAAAAAGGTGCAAATATTTCAAACCAAGGAACCCACATGCGCCCATATCCCTCTCTAAGCACCCCAAGTGGCCAAATCTTCCTTTTTTGATACCTTTTGAGGTTTTTTGTTACATTCTGTTATGCCATTTCATCACTTTGTTTAGTCCCAAATCACTGCGAGGTAAGTCCAAATCAAGTAAGTACCTTTCCCCTTTCATTCTATTTCATTTTAATTACAAAATAAATTACTTAGCATTTATATTTCAGTTTATTTCAGTTATTGCATTGTTGTACTCTTTAGATTCATAATAAAATCCAAAGTTTAGAGAATCACATACCCCTATCCCAAAATGAGCCCCTTAAGGCACCCATTCCTAGAAATAGATGCATTAGTGACCTCTAACCTGAAAAGATAAATTGTTAGTAACATGTATGAAAATAGAATGTGTAAAAAATTAGGTGTATACAATTAAGATTTAGATTTTCTAGTTAAGTTATTCTACACATTGTGAATGTTCTAGTTATTAGTTACACATGTTGCGCTTCAATCCAATTACGTAGATTGAGCTTGTCTTTTCAATGATTCCCCATATATTTAACTATTTTTATGTGTTTCATATTGTTCCCGTGCCTTAAAGATTAGTCTGAGTCAAGAAGAGGCATCAGTTTGTAATAGATTTCGTGCCTTAGCCAAATAAATGAGAAGATTTAGCAAAAATTTTGGGGGACTGGTTTAATGGTATGGTTATTCAAAGTAAAAGCTTCAGACAAACGGGTGATGGGGACTACATATACATATTTCATAAGAACCTACAAATCAACACCAAAATGATCCAAACTACACTCAAAGTCTGAAGCTCTGAAGGTCCAAAAGCATGCAACTCGATCACAAAGGAAACAACTACAAGAATGGTTGAAAAACTCAGTTAAAATGGACTTAGCCATTTTAACAAAGACTGAAACTTTCATACAACAATTAAATTCCACCTCTCAAAAGCATTTTCTGTTGGCATTTGAAAACTCGTGGGAGACTAAGACTAATTCATTAGCGGGTTATGTCTTAAAATTTGTTTGGCATACATTTACCCATCAAATTAAATGCCAAGGTTAGAAAGGACATGCGGCTAAATCTCAAGGGTGAAAGGAGGGGCCATGTGGCGGATTCCGAGATCTCCTCAAATCATTTTGGCTCCACAAACCTCAAGTCCCTAGATTAAATTGTGTTAGATAATTCTATTAGGTTCGGGTTTGGGTCAACAAGGGTCAAAGAAACATGGCAAGGTTTTGAGGTAAAAGTGGCAAAAGAGCGATGTCAAAACAGGGATACGTGGTAACCTTTTTAGGAAGCCAAATGTTTCTAATTCCCCCAAAATGAAAAGGTTGTGACGCGAAGGCCAAACTAATCAAAAGTAAGCACAAAGACAGGAATGATGACAAACCTGAGGAACATGGAGCTTTCTCATTGGCTTGTATTTCGTGATTGTCAGTCAAGGCTAAGGAAAAAGGCAAAATATGAAGAATCTTGGGGCTTCCTTGTTGGCTAGAGCTTCACAGTTTGTTAGAGGAGATAAGGAAGGACTAACATTGTGAAGGGCATGGAGATTTCTTATTGCCTCATGCTTTGTAATGGCCAGTTAAGGCTATAAAAAGAGTCAATTGTAATGAAGCAAGGAGCTTTCCTATTCGCTATTTCTTTACCTTTATCAATCAAGGTAAAGGAAAGTCTGACAAGGAAAAAGAAGCATGGTAATTTTGTATTGGCTCAGTTTTCATTAAGGAACGGATCTACCCATAAAGGAAAGGAAAGAAAAGAAGTAAAGCCCGACCCCACGAGCCAATCAAAGACTGACACATGGAAAATGAAAAAGTAATGTGCACGTTGGCAAGAGGTAGTCCCCAAACTAATTAAAGGCCGCCACATGTCACAATTTTGTGCTTCCCGACATGCAAAACTTTAGAGGGCCATATATTTCGATCCAAAGCTCCAAATCTTACAAAATTTATATCGTTGGAAAGGTCTCTTCAAGCCCTTCACTTTGGCATCATTAGATTTAGAAATTGATGATAGTTTGTGGGATAAAAAGAAGAAAATGTATTTTACATTAAAGATACAATTGCAGTATTGGTCAACCACCCGAATTGATGAAGTATGGTGTCTGTTTTTTCTCTGTGCATGCAAGACAAAAGGAATGAATGATTTTGGCAGGCAGCCCATGCTCCTTTGCAGGATTTTAATGCTTCTTATTGGTGGTTGTAGAAGGAAATCAGATTTTTATTCTTTCTTTCTCCTTTTCATCTTCTATATAATGTAACAATCTTCCATTTGTGTGAAGAGGGATTAGGGGTAGTTATGGATTTTTGTTCAAAATTCTTAAGTTTCGCTTTCTAGTTTCTTACAAGATTGTATGTGTCTAGTTCTATGAGGAAGAGCTAAGGTGGTTGCATTGTACATCCATTAGTAGGTTTTGAAGGCATTTTTATGTCCCCTATCCAAAACTTACATGAATATAATTTAACTTTTTTGTTCAAGCTAAACTTTCTCATTTCTCTTATTTTAAATGAATGAAAGGGAAAATATTGGCTATATTACTATCTTGCATTAGATTTACATTGTCAAGTACACAAAGGTATTTCTTGGTTGTTGCATTCTTTTGGTTATCATGGCATTGTAGAATAGTGTGTATTTTTAGTGGTTCAACTCAGTTGTAAAATCCTAAAGGCAACATCACTTTTGAATAACTTTTGTTATCCTTTAAGGGTCTTTTGGGTGTATAATACAAATACAACAAGTGCTTTATCTCAACTCTAACTCCATGATTTTTAGTTAGGATTGTGAAGATTGTAGATGACTTTTGTGCACATTGAGTATTAATGAATGTAAATGTTATTTCATAAATTAAATTGATTGTCATTTTTAAGCATCACAATTAAGGATGGAATCATTACATGGGAACACTATTAAACTAAATTCATAAAAGTAGCTGCCCTCCCCCCTTTAGATCCCAATTTTAAAAAACCATTTATATTTATACCTACTATTGGTTTCTCAAACATGCACCCGCGTCTCGGATCTCAAAAGGGATGAGGTGTTTGAGATCACAACGGAACCATCCCCAAGTTGTGGGACCTTGCGAGCTTGGGACGGATCTCCAGAGAAGGTTGGTTCCTCTATCTATCTCTACTGCTACTACTACTCCTAGTGTTGAAAGGGGAAACTAAGCTATGAATGCCAAGGGACCAGGAAATAAGGATAACATAAAGTAAACTACACTAAAAGGTGATAACACCAGAAAAGAGGGATGAACACTATCTGTTCTGAGCAAGAATGACAGGGAATATGTGAGAGGAGGCTAGGCACGAGTAGCACAAAAAGACACGCATTCACCAAAT
This sequence comes from Taxus wallichiana var. yunnanensis, assembly GCA_018340775.1. Taxonomy (NCBI): domain Eukaryota; kingdom Viridiplantae; phylum Streptophyta; class Pinopsida; order Cupressales; family Taxaceae; genus Taxus; species Taxus wallichiana. Next base: position 113,413,953 of record CM031240.1, read on the forward strand.
CAGCCTTATGGAACACAACCAAACATGGAACTGCAAGGGACCTGAAGTAGCACAACAATACACAATGCGAGAGAAAAGGCAAGAAGAAGTAACGCAAACATGCTAGGATAGAGAATAGTCACAAAACGATGCTTCTATTACTTCCAAAATGCATAGAATTGTTATAATGCTAAAGAGGTTGATATCCACATGCAAGAGCCAAACATGGAGGTCTACAACTCAAAATACAAAAAATATGGAGTCCTTAGCAACACGCGTAAGGATCCAAAGTATCCAACATAACAAATGAGCCTTGCTCTTACATTTATAGATGAATCCATGGAGGAAATAAGGATAAAGGAGGGAAAACCCAAATTTGAAACACAACCACCAACAAGAAGCATTCAATGTCTACAAATCCACTTGAAATCTATGATACACTTCCCCATGCCTGTTTTACATGCAAAGGAGAGCGGATCATGCTAAATCAGGTGGTTGGAGCAATCAGATCTGCTCATCAATGTTCAAAGAGATGTTTTCCAAATTCTCACCTACCAGATCCACTAGGATTTGAAATTTGAATTTCTGGCACTGTAGTTGATGTCAGCATCTTTCTAACAAGTCTAGGCACGCGCTGATCTGAGCTCTGTAGTTGATGATATGGCTATCAGAAGGTGTCAGAGTTTTCGGCATACGTGAAACACGTGGCACGTGCTTGATTGGATGGAATGATGGCCAAATGTACAACTATTTGTCATTTATGCCACGTGTCAACTATTCATTGTTGCAAGGATTTGGCACCATGTTGGCGTGCTCTTGATAGGTTGTGCACTACATGCTTAAGCATGTCACAAGATGATATGGCATAGAAGGGCATGGGGAGAAAAATGATAAAGGTGCGGAGGAGCGTACGCGATGCACATGGGGAGAGGAATTAAATCGGTGATTAGAGAACGTATGGTTAAGGTGCAACTATTACAAAGTAATGGGTGTGGTGCGTGAAGGGTCAACAACTTAGGCACGCAGCTGGAAAGAAACCGACTTGGAAGAAGGTGGACGTGCGGAAGGCAAGCGCAAGAGAGAAGTGTAAGGAGAAAAGGAGCGGGCGTGCATGTAAACTGCGACCAAGGAATGTGCCAAATGATTCTAAGAATGTGTAAATTCTTCAATATATAACCTAGGGCTAGAATGTGTATGCAAGTTATCCAAATCACTAGGGGAGTTCTTTGGATAATAGTTTTGGAGACTTTCAGGGCCATCTGCCTGCTAGATGAAAGAGACCAGAAGCCTGAAGCATCCATTGGGCATGGAGTCTGCATGAAAATGCCTTTGTTGTCACCTTGAGTATCATTTCTGCACCCTGTCCTAAATATCACAACTGCTAAGAGAAGCTCTGCACACTGGAAGTAACAAAAGAACGTGCGCAGGAAGCACGTGAGAGGTAAGAACCATGTACAAACAAATAATGTGTGCAAATCACACTTGAAGGAATTGAAACTACTTAATACATATAATATGATGCAGCAAAACTTAATGGAAGGGTTTTAGATAGATCCTGTTTCTTCGGATTTGCAGTAGCGCTTCAACTGGATGAGTCAACTCAAAAAAGTTAGCTTCTTTGCAAGACTTGATTATGTATGGACCACTCCAAAGTGCATCAAACTTTGAATGGCACCCTGGTTTAGCTCTGTCAACATCCCATTTTAGAACCAGGTCTCCATCTTGGAAAGCTTGAGGCCTAGCCTTTCTATCAAACCATTTCTTTGTTGCTTGCTGATGTTGTTCTAGCTTGATCATGACAGAGATTCTGAGCTCTTTAAGATGAACCAACTCTGCCATCCTGATTTCTCTTTGATCCACCCCCTCAAATTCTAGTTGCTTTGGGCAATTGCTAATGAACTTAGCTCTAGTGTCGAAGGGAGGGTAGCCTCCTTGCCATAGAAAAGCTTGTAAGGTGAAGTTCTTATTACCTTTTTTTGTGATTCTATCTTCCCGCAGAGCGCGCCCAAGACCTTTGTATGCCACTTGTCTTTATTTGGTATTCATTGTGCAATTCATGATTCTGATCAGGTTCTTGTTTGTTGATTCTGCTAGACCGTTACCCTGAGGGTAATAGTTGGAAGAAGTTTTCAAGTAAATTCCCAAACTTAGAGCCCAATCAATGATTTTAGCACCAAGGAAGGCCTTTGCATTATCAGAGATAATGGTTTGAGGAACGCCAAACCTTGTGACTAAACCTTCAAAGAAGTCAAGGATGACTACCTTAGTTGATTCCTTGAGCACGACAGCTTTTGTCCATCTGGTGAAGTAATCTGTAGTTGTCAGCACCCATTTATGTCTAGCACTTGAAGGAGGATTGATCATGCCTATGAAGTCAAGACCCCATTGCATAAAATGTTGATCCACTTGGATTGGTCGCAGGGGAAGCGTTGCCAATATTTTCCTTTCTGCAAAGAAAGCACATTCTTTACATTTTTTGACCCACCTATATGTGTCTACAAACAGAGTAGGCAAAAAGATACCTACCATTATGATTTTCATTGCTATAGTTTTGGCAGAGAAGTGTCCACTAGAGAATCCATCGTGAAATTTTGTTAACACTTTTTTGGTCTACGCGCCATTGATACATCTCAACAACACGCCATCTAGATTTCTTTTGAAGAGAAGTCCATCAATCAAGATATAAGGAATAAATTACACCCTCATATGTCTTCTCTTTGCTTTGTTCAAACCGGGAGGGTAGGCACCCTCGGAAAGGAATGAGATCATGTCCTTCATCCAGTCATGCACATCAGTGTCTATGTTCTGTTCATGTTCTACATGCGGGAGGGCTTCATCCGGAAATACTGAAGCCTCAGGTTCGTTCTGTGCATCCTCAACAATCTACCTGCAGAGTGTGCTACCTCTTACCAACTTTGTGGCCTTAATAGCCACATCATATTCCATGATTTTGGTCACCCATCGCACTCTCTTCTCACTGATTTCTGCTCCCATGATGAAGTCTCTGGACGATGAGTGAGAGACTAACACCTTGATATGATTTGTGGTGAGCATGCTCTTGAATTTCTTGAACGCGTGCATGATGGTGAAGACCTGCTTGTCCATGTAACTATATTTCAACTCATAATCCTTCAGTGTCTGGGTGAAGAATACCATTGGTTATTCTAGCCCTTTTTCATTTTCTGTGTTAGGACAATAGTAATGCTTGTAACAACACCATAGGCATAAAGGATGAAATCCTTTGAGTAATCTGGATTGAGGAGTGTTGGCACACAAGCAATTTCTTTCTTGATCTTTTCGAAGCTTTCTCTTCCTTTTGTTGTCCATTTAAAGGCTATGTCCTTCTTGAGCATAAGGGTGATGGGCCAAACCAGTCCCGAAGTTAGGGATAAAGTGCCTAACAAAGTTAATCTTGCCAAGGAAGGACTGTAAGATTTTTTTCTGTGTTCGGGCAAGGAAAGGGCTAGGATGGTTGAAACATGCTCAAGGTCAATTGCGATGCCATCCTTTGAAACCACATGGCCCAAAAGCTTTCCCTAAGCTACTGCAAAATTGCACTTCTTAGGATTAAGAGAAACCCCAAATTCCCTACATCTCTCAAAGACCTTTTCCAAGTGTGCCATATGATCCGCACTCTGCTTTGAGAAGATAGTTATATCATCAAGGTAAACCAAGATGAACTCATTGATGTAACCTTTAAAGGCAATATCCATGGCGTCTTTGAAACGTTGCACCCGCATTTGACAGACCAAAGGGAATTTTTGATATGCATATGTTCCCCACTTGGTTGTAAATGCCATTTTGAATTTATCCTCTTCCTTGACCAAGATCTGGTTGAAACCCGAGTACCCATCTAGCATGGAGAACTTTTATGCGCCAACTATAGTCTGTAAAATCTGCTCCATTGAAGGCAAAGGATAGTGATCCTTTAGGGATGCCTTATTCAAATCTCTGAAATCAACACAAAGTCTGATTTCACCATTCTTCTTGCATACTAGAACTAGATTCACAGCCCAAGTAGAGTTATTGATAGGGAAAATATTTTTTACCTTAATGAGTTTGGATAATTCCTTCCTCATGAGGGGCTCTATCCTTGGATTGACTGGTCATTGTTTCTGTCTGACGGGCTTTATGCCAGGATCAAGGTCAATGGAGTGTTGAGCAACACTTGGATCAAAACCCTTGAGGTCTTCATACTCCCATGAGAAAATGTCACTATATCTTTGATAGAGAGAGATGAAGGCCTATTTTTCTTCATGCGCGCAAGCCCTGCTAAGCAGCAACTCCTTTCCGTGTGCAATAGTAATGGGAGAGCAATCTTCTGCGCGGTGTGCATATATCTTTCTTCACCCTTGAACTCATCATCAGGGCTGAACATTTTCTCTAAGGTGACCAGCCCTTTAGGCAACTTATTTTTCTTTAGTTGTATTACTTGGTCACCATAGCTGTCATGTAAGTTAGCTTGCATATTTGATGAAAATTCAGCTTCATTATGGATAAACTGGACAATCTGCGTGTCACTGTCGAACACTTGCCAGCTGGTGTTATTATCTGGAATGGATGGTCTGATTACCATCTTAATGTGCTGATTATTCCCTTTGACAAAGTCCATAGCAGGAGAAAATTGTGAACCAAGCGCGGCCATTTGGTCGGCTTCCTTGTTCATTTTCCATGGGACTACCTACAGATTAAGAGCATCAAAGCTCTCAAGTAGATCCCAAACTCTGTGTTTGTAAGATTTAAGAAGCTTATTCTTTGTCTGGAATTTTTGGTGACCTGGTGGATAACCAATTCTATGTCCCTAAAGATCTGTAGTGCTTTAATTTTCTTCTTTTCAACAATAAGCAAGCCATGCACCAACACTTCATATTCTACCACATTGTTAGCATGCAAATCAACACGTGAAAAGGAATTTCATCCCCGGAGGAAATGAGAACCACTACCACTATTTTGATACATAGATACATGCAAACTTTGTTTCCTATAAGCGTGCCTAAGCCTAACGCGTGAAAGCCTAGGAATTTCTCATCCTCTCCACCCATTCATCAAGAGGAAATGAGAACCACTCTAGCTCTGGATGTTGGCTCGGTGATCCAAAACCAAAATTTAACTAAGCAATGTCAAAAATTTGAGCATTATATCCTTTTGTATTTTTAATAAAAGAATAAAAACTTTAACTAAGTACTCACATTTTTCTTGCTGCAAATATTGAAAGAAATGAAGAGGATTCACCAGAAATTTGACGCAAGAATTGATAACGGAGTTCGGCGCTTGAGGCCTACGTCTCCGGGTCCAGTTGAATGGGACCGATCTATTAAAATCTTGAAAATAATTCTTTACAAAGAATTCTACAAAATTATGACCTTCTCACGCTTCCTCTCATCAAAATAACAGGGTTGCTTTTTACATCTCCTCCAAATTCCACTCCTAGCTCAAGTTATGAGCATTACAATAATTTTACACAGTCCCGAATACTATACAAATATAATATACCTCCTTTTATATTGTTTCCAAACAGCTGGCGCATTGGTTAGGCACCTATACTTTTGGATGGGAGGTCAGCTGTTCCAATCCCCTCCACTTCTCCTCCTTCTCCTTAGGCACATTTTAAGTGTTTTATCCCACATTGTGGGGTGTTAAAAAAGGTAAGCATTTATTAATGCATGGTGGGGCGGTTTTGAATTGGCTTAAGAGCCACCTATATGCTTATGTGGAGGGCACATTTCTTGGGACAGTGCATGGTTTGTATTTTAGGTGCTAAAACAATAGATAATGCATGGATATTGGTATAATCAATATGCAATGCGTGGACAGTTTGGCTGAGGATTATGCGTGGTCAGTTGGATAAGGAAAATGCGTGGATAGTGGTATAAGCAATAACAAATAGGCATGGGAAATTTGCATAATTTAAATAATGCATGCCTAAATGTCCCACATGCATGGCGCAAAGGCAATTATAGGAGTTTATATACACAAGTTGGTTTAATGATTAAATGAGAAGGAGGCCAAGGCACCCCTCCATAATCGAGTGTGTCGAACCTGGCTGAGGGCCCCCAGCCAGTAAATAGCGGGGTCCATTTGTCCGAGAACGAGTGTCCAAGACCGGCGTTCCAAAACCCATTTTTTTAGTACGTCACACAATTCGTCCACGTGTCGCAATATAATCAAAACACTTGGTGAGTGTGCACACGTCCAACCTACACAAAACTCCAAATTTTGCCAGTTGCCCAAAAATTTCAGCGGGCTATAACTTTTGCAAACGAGCTCCGTTTCCTGCAAACAAGATGTCGTCGAATCGTATAATTTTTCTCCACGCTTTAAAAATGATTGTAACTTATTCTAAGAAGATCTTAGATCGGTGTTTCTCTGTGAGGATCCTCTGGATCATTCCTCCCCACTGAGAAACTTTTGGACCCCAAAAGTCAACCTAATTGGTGAATAGGTGAGGGTATTTCTCCCTCACCTTTCCGGTTTCCATCCATTTAGCTTTGTTCGATGCATGCCTTTGAACCCAACACGAAGATACTCAATATCACCCCTTCGCGAAGTTCTTACTTTCCTGTCCAAAATGATGTCTTCCTGCAACTCATCAAGATACTCAGGAGCAAAATCATCAATGGAAGGCATAATGTTAGAATCATCATGATCAACAATCATAGGCGTTCATACAATCTTAAATTCTCAACATTTACAACTGAGTAGATTTGCATATATGGAGGTAAATCTAACCGGAAAGCGTTGTTACCAATTTTTTCCAATATTTGGAACGGACCATACCGTATAGGTTTCAATTTTTTACCTTCACCTGTCAGTCTTTCCTTGCTGATGTGAAGCCAAACTGAATCACCAACTTTGAACTTGTGATCAGTTCTATGTTTATCATGCCTAGCTTTGTACTTAGCCTGGATTTTCTCCAATTGTTCACGGACATACTGATGAACCTGTTGTATTCTCTGCACAAATCTTTTAGCCTTGTCAGAATCACTTGCACCATTAACAACAGTTTCATGTCCATAATATATATCTAATGGAGAATTAGGCAGATATCCATAACAAGTCTCAAATGGAGACTTCAAAGTAGAAGAATGTAAGGCATGATTATAAGCATGTTGCACATAATAAAGATGTTCATCCCACAATTTAGGATGTTTGTTATTATAGCCCTTAAGTAATTGTACCACCGTGTGCGGTTTACAACCTCTGTTTGACCATCACCAGGATGAAAAGCAAGTGCTCTTTTCAGCTTTGTGTCCATTAACCCCACAATGTTGACCAAAATTCCCAAGAAATCTAGAATCCCGATCGATATGATTGAAGTAGGTAAACCAAAATGAACCCAAACAAACTGAAAGAATAAATGTGCAGCTCCCTCACCAGTTATTTGTTTAGTACATGGAACCAACACACACATTTTGCTAAATCTATCCACTACCACATATAAGTAATCATGTTTCTTCCATGTCATGGGCAAGCCTCCTACAAAGTCCATGGAAACACTTTCCCAAGGCCGTGTTGGAACAGGAAGAGGAGTGTAAAGTCCTAATTTCCTGTTACTTGGCTTGCTTGTGGCACAAAGAACACATCCCTTAATATACCGGTTTACATGTTCATGCATTCTAGGCCAATAGCAATATTTTTGTAAATGTGCAACTGTCTTACTAACACCAAAATGCCCTGAAATAAGAGAAGTATGTGCTTCCCTAATCATATGCACACGCTCATTTTCTGGAATACAAAGTTTTCCAGAATGATATAACAATCCTTCATGCAAATGATAATCTTTTTCTCCTACTTGTTTCCCACTTACTAGATCCTCATACACTTCTCTAAAATCAACATCATTTACATATTGTTCCTTATAACTAACATGAGCCAAAGAACTATGCTGCAAAAGGATAGATGCTACTACCACTGGTGGTCTGGATAACATGTCGGCAACCTTGTTTTGAATACCTTTTTTATACCTGATTACAAGATGAAATTGTTGCAAAAATCCCATCCACCTGAAATGTCTAGACTGCTGCAATTTGGTTTGTGTTTGTAAGTATTGAAGCGGTTGATGGTCAGTATGGATAATTGTTTCTTTTCCCATTAAATAATGCTTCCACTTTTTAACACTTTGAACCAAAGCATACAACTCTTTTCATAAGTCGATAGTTTCTTACCGCACTTGTAAAGGTTTCGAATGGTAACACACATCGGTCGTTGTTCGCATCAAAACTGCCCCCATTGCGTAGTCACTAGCATCCGTCTCAATCTCAAATGAATGTTGTAAATCTGGAAGTGCCAAGATCGGAGCGGTACTTATCTTCTCTTTCAGTGTATCAAATGCTTTTTGTTGTTTTCCTCCCCACTGAAAGACCTGTTTAATACTTGTCAAAGCATGCAAAGGAGATGCAATATATGAGAAGTTAGCAATAAATTTCCTCCAGTACTGAACTGCACCTAGAAAACTTCTAACTTCCGTCACATTTGTGGGTCTAGGCCATTTCACAATAACCTCTATTTTTGCAGGATCAATTCTCAATTCTCCATTTCCTACAATATACCCCAAGTAAATTAAAGATGTTTTTCCAAATTCACATTTTGACATCTTCAAATACAATTTCTCTTTCCTTAGTGCATCTAAGACTTTCTGGATGTGTTTAACATGTTCATCCCATGATTTACTGAAAATAAGAATATCATCTAAGTAGACAATAACGAAATTATCAATGAATGGTCTAAAAATTTCATTCATAACTCTCATGAATGTTGCTTGGCATCAGCACAAACCAAAAGGCATCACTAACCATTCAAACAATCCCTGTTTCGTTTTAAAAGTAGTTTTCCAAACATCACCTTCTGCAATTCTTACTTGGTGATAACCACTTCTTAAGTCTAACTTAGTGAAATAAATTGCATTCCTTAATTGATCCAGTAAATCATCTATTCTAGGAAGAGGGTAACGATTCTTTATAGTAATCTTGTTTAAAGCACGGAAATCAACACACATTCGCCAAGTGCCATCCTTCTTAGGAACCAATATAATTGGTGAACCACATGGGGATGTACTTGGACGAATTATACCTTGAGCCAAAAGTTCCATTACCTGTCTCTTGATTTCCTCGTTCTCTACTACTGACAACCTGTACATTCCGATATTGGGAAGAGGTGCATCCTGAAGCAATTGTATCTCATGTTGAACCCCTCTTTTGGGAGGTAGACCCTATGGATCCTGAAAAACATCATCAAAATGAGAAACAATTTTTACCAATTCATCCTTATGTTTTAGATCGCAAGTCTCAAAAGCCATCTCATTTTCTTTTTCCTTGGCTTTGACCACCATGAGCACAAAACTTTTGCTTGAGTTTACAAGCCTTTTCATTTGACTTGCAGTTACCAAGGATAGATTATTCTTTTCACGATGAGCTCTAATAATAAACTCAATTCCATCCTTTACAAGCAAATATTTATTTTCTTCCCTATAGAAGATTGCTTTACGATCATACAAATAAGGACTTCCCAAAACCACCCCACAAATATCCAAAGGAACTACATCCAATTCAACCTCATCAATAAACTTGTCTGTAATGGCAAACTGAAAGTACAAGTTTTAGTTACTTGTAGTTTTGCATCATCACAAACCCAGCCCAAAGGATAAGGCTTAGGATGTGGTTTAGTTTTGAGTCCTAGTTTCTTAACAACCTCCTTAGAAATTAGATTAGCTTGAGATCCACTATCAAAAAGAGTATCAATTTTCGTATGCTTTGAAATTACTCTAATGTGGAAAAGCTCATTTCTTTTCTTATCGTCAAGTATAGTTTGTTTACTAGAAGAAGATGCAACATCTGTAGTGCTATTGTTGGAAATTGAAAGAGTTGATTTACCTTGAAAACTCATAGCTGTGATTTTGGTTTCATCACCTGAATCAGAACCAAGATCATGCACTACAGTGTTTGTTTTCTTTTCTTTTCCTTTCTTAACCATCCATTTAGGCTTCTTTTCAGGATGTAATTTCCAACATTTAGACTCATCATGGTTTTTTTACAATGATTACAAAATGGTTTTTCATCTTCCTTCTTAATAGTAGAGTTTGTTTTATGCTTACCCTTTCCTTTTCCTTGTTCTTTCGAACCTTTTCCTTCAGATTGCTTGTTCTTCTGATTAAAAGAAGAGAAAGAGGACTCCTTTGTCATTTTCCCTCGTGCTTCCAAATGGGTTGCTTGAACACATACTGCATCAAGATTAGTAGGACCTAAAACAAGTATCATATGCCTTAGATAACTATGCAATCCACCAATATATTTGAGCAGTGTTTCTTCTGTGTTTAGGGAAATTCCTAGAATTAGAGCCCTTTTCCTAAATTCTTGTGTGTATTCTTGAACACTTTGTCCCTTAGTTTGTCTTAATGTTTGCCAATCCATCATAGCTTGTTGCTTATAACCAAGAGGATAAAATTGTTGCCTAAGATTTGAAACAAATTCAGACCAAGAAGTGATTTCTATACCTTTGTTTTCTTCCACTTCCTGAAGCTTACTCTCCCACCAAATGAGTGTTGTGCCACCCATCCGAAGAGTTTCCAGATGAATCTTTGCTTCATCATCAACAATTCTCTGAACCCTGCAATATACTTCTATTTGCTTGACCCAGTTATCCAACTTCTCTGCATTTAGCTCTCCAGTATACATAGGCAATTCAAACTTGATATCTAACTTTAATGAAAGAAAATCAGATTTTAAAGAGTCTCTTTTTGGAATGTCAGAACTAGAGCTTTCTTCTTTCTTACCTCCTCTAGTTCCCTTTTCCCTTTTCCTATCTTGGTACATTTCTTCCACCATTTCCTTCATCTGTTGGAAGGATTGACGAAAGTTTTGTTCCACTTCCTCTCGATCCGCCATTGTAGGACTTCGAGATCGTCTGGTACCAATTTTGGGATCTCCTTCAACTAACTCTCCTTCACCCTTCTTAGATCGAGACCTTGTTAACATCCAACACACAACTTGCAATCCAAAACACGTTAAACTGAACCAAAAATCAGTCAAAACCAGCTCTGATACCAATGATCTGAAAACCAAATTTAACTAGCAATTGTGCACACACATTTTTCTTGCTTTGTATTGATTTTCGATGTAAAATTTGAGCATTATATCCTTTTTGTATTTTTAATAAAAGAATAAAAACTGCAAGTACTGTGCAAATATTGAAAGAAATGAAGAGGATTCACTAGTAATTTGACGCAAGAATTGATAACGGAGTTCGGCACTTGAGGCCTACGTCTCTGGGTCCGGTTGAATGGGACCGATCTATTAAAATCTTGAAAATAATTCTTTACAAAGAATTCTACAAAATCTAACCTTCTCACAGTCTTCCTCTGTCAAAAATAACAGGGGTTGCTTTTTACATCTCCTCCAAATTCCACTCCTAGCTCAAGTTATGAGCATTACAATAATTTTACACAGTCCCGAATACTATACAAATATAATATACCTCCTTTTATATTGTTTCCAAATAGCTGGCATTGGTTAGGTGCCTATACTTTTGGATGGGAGGTCAGCTGTTCCAATCCCCTCCACTTCTCCTCCTTCTCCTTAGGCACATTTTAAGAGTTTTATCCCACATTGTGGGGGCGTTAGAATAGGTAAGCATTTATTAAGGCATGGTGGGGCGGTTTGAATTGGCTTAAGAGCCACCTATATGCTTATGTGGAGGGTGCATTACTTGGGACAACACATGGTTTGTATTTTAGGTGCTAACAATAGATAATGCGTGGATATTGGTATAATCAATATGCAATGTGTGGATTTACAGCAATGGTATGAGGATTATGCGTGGTCAGTTAGATAAGGAAAATGTGTGGATAGTGGTATAAGCAATAACAAATAGGCGTGGGAAATTTGCATAATTTAAATAATGCATGCCTAAATGTCCCACATGCATGGCACAAAGGAAATTATAGGAGTTTATATACACAAGTTGGTTTAATGATTAAATGAGAAGGAGGCCAAGGCACCCCTCCATAATCGAGTGTGTCGAACCTGGCTGAGGGCCCCAAGCCAATAAATAGCGGGGTCCATTTGTCCGAGAATGAGTGTCCAAGACCGGCGTTCCAAAACCCATTTTTTTAGTATGTCACACAATTCGTCCATGTGTCGCAATATAATCGAAACACTTGGCGAGCATGCACACGTCCAACCTGCACAAAACTCCAAATTTTGCCAGTTGCCCAAAAATTTCAGCGGGCTATAACTTTTGCAAATGAGCTCCGTTTCCTGCAAACAAGATGTCATCGAATCGTATAATTTTTCTCCACACTTTAAAAATGACTGCAACTTATTCTGAGAAGATCTTAGATCGGTGTTTCTCTGTGAGGATCCTCTGGATCACTTGGAGAGGGGATGGGACATATGGCTCTACATGGTAAGAAAATATAGGCTCGGCTTGTATGGTAAACTGGGTACCATACCTTGTCTTGAGCAACATATGAGACCAATCGATGACAAGTAAACACCCACCTTAGCATAGAATTATCTTGATAGACACAGGGCAAACAAAGGAGGCAAGTCAATAATTGACACATCTTGAGTAATCGTCAGGCTTGGACATGTATGGAGGGTTAACTCAAGATCCTTGATGACTCCTAAGGTAGTCACAATTAAACCATCAAGTTGTAGGACTCCTTTAGAAAAAGGGCTATATTTCAGACCTAAGACATCAGCTATCTTCTTAGGCATAACAGAAGTACTAGTGCTTGAGTCAATCAAGAAGTTATGCACTAAGTGTTTTCCTATAATCAAGGACATATAGAAGGGTGGGGTCTTAGCAACTTTTCTTACTTGTTTCTCCTCTTCTTGGTAGATTTTGATAGAAGCGCGCAGCTTTTGCATAATCAAGGTTAGCATGCGGAAATTGTGCTAGAACTTCATGCAAAGCAAGTCCCACTGAGATGGAATGGTCAGGGCATCCCACATTGTGACGTTTATGTTTGTTTTCTTCATCTGGTCAACAATGTTGAATGGAATCCCTCCTACCTTGTGCATTTGGGGAACAACATCCCTTTTGGACTATTCAGGTGTGGAAGCTATTTTTAGCTAGAGCAGAAGCCTGGCCCACCAAAGGATGGGTGCGCATTTGCTTTAAAAGGAGCTTTACGCAGACCTCCCGCATTAGTCGTTGAGTATTTTTTCTGTAAGAGGTCTTGTCTCGATTATTTTTTTCTTTTGAAGATCTTCCTGTATTGTTGGGACTGTGACCTACACACCAGACTCCAACATTCTTTTCTTATACCTTGTGTTGTCCGTAACTTGCACGTGTGGTCTATTTGTATCTTCTGTAGCTTGGTTGATTACGCAGAATTCCTCTGCACCAAAGAACATCATATTGGTCTCCGAAGGAGCTTCTGGATCTTCAGGGTTACCTGCTTCATGGGCACTTGTTGAAGGCTCACAAGACGAAGCATTCTGGATCATGAAGGCTTGGGCGCGCGCAACATTAGCACAATGGTACTGACTATGAGGCATCTTGCAAGGGAAGCACCATTCTGACTCTTGTGCCAAGTTGTTCTAAACTGGTACAAGCACTTGGCTCGCACTAAGCACTAGAAGAGAAGGCGTGGAAGGGACAACTTGCAAATCCAAATGTGTATTAGGCTGCCACCTATCATTCTACCTTTGGTTAGCCACGTATCTTTAATTTCCGTATTGATTACGCGAGGTTGATTCCTTTGGCCATGCACCAGAGTGGAAATGCCTCTATAAACTTGCGCTTGCTACTTTTCTAGTGATATGACCTTGTTTGACAAATTTATGATCAGGGCCTTCAATTCTTCATCTTCCTTGTGTTATGCTGGAGAACAAGATGTTGAGGCAACCGGTTACGCGCTTTGCTCAGAAGTAAGAATGGGGGCCAAAGAAGGTCAGGCACTTGTGACATCTCTAGGAACACACACATAGGCGGTCTAGGAGCCAACTTTCATGCCTATATGAGACTATTTTCTGCCCTTACTGCAATGTTATAAGCAACTGGTAGGGTCCTACCTCCCATAGATTGGATCATAAATGAGATATCATTGTTGAGCGCCTTCAAATAATAAAGGAAAGCATGTTGGGGGTGTAGGTATCACCACAAGAGGAATTTTTCACAAGTCTTCTGAAATCTTATGTTGAAATCAGTCATTTGCTCATTGGGTGCTCTCCTTGTTGTCATTTGCTCCACTAAAGATAGGTGATCTGACTTGTCTTCAAAGTAACCGCATAGATCATTCTCAGCTCATCCCAATTGGTGATATATCTAAGCCTTAAGCCTCGGTACCACTTGGAGCTCTTTACCTTTAAATGAGGTTGCAAACACTGATCACATCATTATGTGTGATCGATAGAATGAACACACATTTTCCACATCCTGGATGTGCTCATGAGGGTGACTTGATTCTCCCTAGTAAATTAAGGGATACTTTTGAGTGTGCCATTAGGCATATCATGATGTATGGCCAAGAGTAAGGGACTCCGTCTGTCAAAGTTCGCAAAACTTCTTAGAGGGGGAGGTGGTGATGCACCATTGCAGGCACACATGTTATCTATTTATAGGAGTTGATGAGTGTGGTGCGGCTGAGATAGATGCACGTGCGGGCTTTCAGAGTGAATGTTTCTCGAGGATAGTTGGAGGTACTCAAAAGAATATTCGGTTGTTGCACTTCTTCTTGTCTGCACTCTTCTCATGAAATGCACTCGGGACTACTCGAAAATAGAGATTGTAAAATATTGGGAGTCGCCATATGTGTTTGAAAGGAACCTCTTGAGGTTGAAAACACTAATTCCACACACCGAACTTAGAGATATGAAATTTAAGCTTTGAATGCTTGTCCCATCAGCGTGCCAAAATCTGTTGGTTTCTCAAACGTGCAACAACGTCTTAGATATCAAAAGGGACAAGGTGTCTCGAGACCGAGAATCTAAACCATCCCCAAGTTGTGGGACCTTATGAGCTTGGGACAGATCTTCGGAGAAGGCCGGTTCCTCTATCTATCTCTACTGCTACTGCTACTCCTAGTGCTGAAAGGGGAAACTAAGCTATGAATGCCAAGGGACCAAGGAAAGAAGGATAACATAAAGTAAACTACACTAAAAGGTGATAGCACTAGAAAAAGAGGGATGAACACTATCTATTATGAGCAAGAATGATAGGGAATATGTGAGAGGAGGCTAGGCATGAGTAGCACAACAAGACACACATTCACCAAATCAGCCTTATGGAACACAACCAAACATGGAACTACAAGGGACTTGAAGTAGCACAATAATAAACAATGCGAGAGAAAAGGCAAGAAGAAGTAATGCAAACAAGCTAGGACAAATAATAGTCACAAAATGATGCTTCTATTACTTCCAAAATGCACAAAGCACATTCTGATGCTAAAGATGCCGATATCCACATGCAAGAGCCAAACATGGAGGTCTGCAACTCAAAATACAGAAAATATGGAGTCCTTAGCAACACGCGTAAGGATCCAGAATATCCAACATAACAAATGAGCCTTGTTCTTACATTTATAGATGAATCCATGGAGGAAAGAAGGATAAAGGAGGGAAAACTTGAATTTGAAACACAACCATCAACATGAAGCATTCAATGTCTACAAATCCACTTGGAAATCTGTGATACGCTTCCCCATGCATGTTTGGCATGTAAAGAAGAGTGGACCATACTAAATCAAGTGTTTGGATCAATTAGATATGCTCATCAATGTTTAGAGATATTCTTTCCAAATTCTCACCTACTAGATCTGCCAGGATTTGAAATTTGAATTTTTAGCATTGTAGCTAATGTCGGCTGAGCTTTTTGACAAGTCTAAGCGCATGTCGATCTGAGCTCTGTAGCTAATGATATGGCTATCAGAAGGTGTCAGAGTTTTCGGCATATGTGAAACACATGGTGCGTGCTAATTGGTTGGAATGATGACCAAATGTATAACTATTTGTCATTTCTACCACGTGTCAACCATTCATTGTTGCGAGGATTTGACACCTGTTAGCACGCGCTTGACAGTTGTGCGCTCCATGCTTAAGCACGTCATAAGATGATCTAGCATAGAAGGGCATGGGGAGAAAATAGAGAAAGGTGCAGAGGGAGCACGCATGACGCATGTGGGGAGAGGAATCAAACCGGTGAGCAGAGAATATATGGTTAAGGAGCAACCATTATAAAGTAATGGGTGCGGCGCGTGAAGGGTCAATGACTTAGGTGCGCGGGGTGGAAAGAAACTGACTGGAAGAAGGTGGACACATAGAAGGAAGGTGCAAGAGAGAAGTGGAAGGGGAAAAGGAGTGGGGTGTGTAGGTAAACTGTGACCAAGGGAATGTGCCAAATGATTCTAGGCGTGTGTAAATTCTTCAATAGATAACCTAGGGCCAAAATGTGTATGCAAGTTATCCAAATCACTAGGGGAGTTCTTTGGATAACACTTACTAAGCATATCATCCTGTAAACCACACATATTCTTATTTTGCAAAGCTAAGCTCAAATTTGTTCATTACTAATAGGATTTGTTAAAAATCCCACCAAGTCTATGCTCCAATATCATTGAAAGCATCTTTATTGAATAATGTTATATAAATACAATATCCAAGTTTCTCATTATCTTCCCTTTGGATTTGTGTTTGACTGTCAAGTGCTTATAATAAATTCAAGTGAAAACTCTTTAGAGAGAATTATTATATATGTGGTTGCACTTGCTTGGAACTGAGTTACTCCAACCATAAAGGAAACCAAGCCATGAAAGCTTTTCCTTTGTTCATATCTCCCAACTAGGTCCTTTCACCTTGTCCGAGGCGAGTAAGAAGTATCAGGGTAAAGCCATCCCCTTTATGAAGGTGCCTCTTTATCACCTCCTTGATTCGAGTCATTGAGTTGAGTGTTTCGGCTTTCTGCGCATCCCTGAGTCATAACTCTCTCAAAGCCAACCCACTCAGGATAGCTACTCATCTCTCATGGGTGCTATTTTGGGAGCCAACACACGATTGGCACCGTTGTCGGGGACTTCATTGCTATATTTGAGTTTTGTGTGACTCAAACTATTTACAGAAATTCTACAAGTTAAAGGTTCCATCTATTTCTAGGATCTTGATAATCTAGTGGTGAATCCCTAAAAGAAAAGTTGGGATAGATTGGTTTTATCATGTTATAAATATTGATTTGATATCTATTTTTCTAAAATGGAAGGATTGTGGTCTTCTTTCTTAAAGCTATAGAATACTATGCTCATGAAAAATAACTAACTTCAGATTTATTTGTTTATCAATTTAATGGGAAAGACCATTCACACAATAAAGTTGAACAAAACGAAGAAAATAGAGACAAGAGGAGACAAGATTTATCCTAGAGAAACCCAATGTGGGAAAACTCCAGTGGGTGAGCAAATTGCTCCCATTTACTATGTTATTCTCCAAAAATTACAACTCACTACCCAAATAGGCCTTTAAGAAAGATTATCACTCTCTCTTATTGTAATCACTTGCTCAAAATCTCTCAAAAACCAAAGAACTCCACTTTAATGAACAAACAAGCAAGAAAACTTACTTCTTCAACTTCATTCACCATATAATTCACTCAATTTCACTCACTAGAATCATTCTATAGAATTTTATTTATAGTTGCATGACTCGGGATGCGCAGAAAAGTGAAACAAACCATCTTGGAAGCTTAAACATTTGCAACTATTAATATCTTACATTTTTATTCCATCGATTCTGGATTTGTTGCTTTATGCAAACCGGTTGCAGTAATCGCCGCGCGAATTGCGTAATCGCCACGCAGTTGTGCAAGCGCTGCTTATGCATAGAGCGGTAATTACATAACCTTTGGGGCATTTTATGTAACCGACGGTAGAAAATACCTCGAGACAAAACATAAATGGCCTAAAACGTCATTCGGAGGTGTTTAGATCACCCCCATCTTGACTAGACCATCTTGTGAATACATGAGAGTCGAGAACCCATAGAGCAAGTATCAAATATGGAGAATACATAGAATTGGGATATGCCTCGATTGATTTTTGGATTATACCTCCCAAATTTGAGGCTTTGAAGTCCCTAGAATCTTCAGGACTTATGAGGTCGAAAATTTCTTCTCCACATCTTCTCTGGAATACCACTTGGCCTTGGATGGCAACTGGCCTTTCAACCCAATCAACCACCTATCCTGTACTCCTCTCTATGTTGTCCTTTCTTTCCACTGTAAAACCACATCTTCCTCTAATTCCAACTAGATTTCTAGAGCAAGATCCTCAATAGAAGGAATCAATACCCCCTTTCTTCATCATCCAAGATGAAGGGCTCAAAAGACGTAAGTTCTCAACGCTAACAATCGAATAAATCATCTTCTAAGGAGGTAAATCCAAGCGAAATGCATTTTTAGCTACTTTTCTAGAATTTAAAATGGGCCATAACAAAGAGGTTTGAGTTTCTTAGCTTTTCCTTGTAGTCTATCTCACTCAAATTTAACCATACCATGTCTCGAACAAGGAAGGAATGTTAAGTCCTATGTTGATCATGTTGCACTTTGTACTTGGCTTGTGACTTTGTCAACCTCTTTTGTACCTGAAGGTGTATTTGCTAAATTTTCTCAATGAACTTCTCAGCTTTGTGGACCTCTAGTTCCACTTTCCCGTTGTCTCTGTATACTATTCTCAAAATAACATCAAAAGAACTCTTAGGAAATTAACCAAAACATGTTTCAAAAGGAGTTTTACTAGTGGAAGCATGTACTGCCCTATTATAAGAATGTTGGATATACACCAAGTTCTCATCCCAGGTCCTCATATGTTTCCTGTTATACCCTCTCAAGAGTTGGACCAAGGTACAGTTCACCACCTCTGTTTACCCATCTGTCTGTGGATAAAAGGTGGTAGACCTCTTCGACTTGTATCCATATTTTCCCATAAAGTAGACCCAAAATTTCCTACGAACCGTGAGACCTTGTCTGACACAATAGAAATAGGTAAACTAAAGTGAACCCACACATTAGCAAAAAATAACTCAGCTAGATCATTAGCCTTAATGGTCTTTTTGCAAGCTATAATAATACACATTTTACTAAATCGGTTTACAATCATAAATATATAGTCATGACCTTTTTTGGTGGTAGGAAAACTACCCACAAAATCCATGGAGATACTTTCCCATGGTCGGGAAGGAACTGTAATGGCATATATAACCCCAACTTCCTATTATTAGGCTTGTTTGTACTACATAAAACACAACCCCTGATGAATTTAACAACTTTAGCTTGCATGTTTGGCCAATGCATATACCTCTATAAGTGTGTTACAGTCTTCATCACACCAAAGTCACCAGATACCATGAAAGTGTGTACTTCTCTCATCAACTACACTCTTTCCCTCTTAGGCACAAATATTTTCCCATTCTCGTAGTGTAAACCATCCTGGAAGTAGTATTCCCCTTGAGGTGAAAACCCCTTCCTTGGAGGTTTCTGCTGAAATATCTCTGCAAAGTCTGGATCTTACTCATAGCCTTCTTGATATGCTTCACATATAAAAGTCTTAAGAAGATTTAATGTGCCCACAACTGAAATCAAAGGATGTCTAGATAACATATCAACTAATTTTTTAGTCATGCCCTTTTTATATTTAATAACCAAATGAAACTACTGTAAAAACCCATCCATTTATAGTGCCTAACTTGTTGAAGTTTACTATGAGCCTGCAGATATTAGAGAGGTTGATGATCCGTATGAATGATAGTTTCCTTACCCATCAAATAATGTTTCCATTTCTTGATTGCTTGAACAAGAGCATACAATTCCTTGTCATAAGTACAATAATTCATAATTGCACCATGAAACAACTCAAAGTGATAACATACTGGACCTACCTCCCTGAAGTAGGACAACCCCCATAACATAGTCACTAGCATCGGTTTCCACTTCAAAAGGCAGTTGTAAGTTAGGTAAGGCCAAAACTGGAGCATGACTGATTTTATATTTAAATGAATCAAAATAAATCTGTTGTTTCTTACCCCAATCAAATGTCTTACCCCCTGTTGTCACTGAATGTAGTGGTGCTGCTATGGAAGAGAAGTTCTTAATGAACTTCCACAAATATTGAACTACTCCCACAAAACTCCTGGTCTCTATCAAACTGGAAGGAGTAGGCCAATTCTGAATGGCCTCTATCTTGGTCGATCAATCCTTAACTCCCCATCTCTAATCACATGTCCCAAAAATACAAGTGACTATTGTACAAACTCACATTTATTTTCATTCAACACAAGTCGGTTCTCCTTAAGCACTTGCAAAACTTGACGCAAATGATCAATATGCTCTTCAAAATTTCTGCTAAAAACTAGAATGTCATCCAAGTACATAATAACAAAGGAATCAATAAATGGCCTCATTACCTCATTCATCAATCTCATGAAGGTAGTTGGTGTATTGCATAGCCTAAATGGTAATACCAACCATTTATATAACCCTTTCCTGGTCTTGAATGTTTTCTTCCAGATGTCCTCTTCCTTAATCCGCACTTGATGATATCTAGACTTCAAATCAAGCTTAGTAAAATATTTAGCATGTTGTAACTGATCTAATAAATCATCAATGCGAGGAAGAGGGTACTGATTTTTAATGGTTATTTTTTTCAAAGCCCTATAATCAACACACATTCTCCATGAACCATCTTTATTAGGTACTAAAACAATAGGAGAACCACATGGAGAAGTGCTATGATAGATTATAACTTGTTCAATCAAAGACTGTAACTTTTGTTTTACCTCATTAGAATCTTTCAAATATTGCATGTACAATCCCAAGTTTGGAAGTGGACTATTGGGTAACAAGTGAATCTCATGCTCAATTGCCCTGACTAGGGGCAGCCCTGTAGGTTCTTGAAAGACCTCTCTAAACTACTAAACTAACTCTACTATTTGTGCCTACTCTTTATTAGAAAACATGCTACAAGTGGTTTTAGATGTCACAATATCATCATCTAACATATCCCTTAACATGAGTAATGAAAACTTACCACTAGCATTAATAAGTTTTCGAGCTTCATTGGCACTTACCAAAGATATCTTTGAATCTCCTAAATAGGCTGAAATGATGTAGCTCTTACCATCCTTTACCAAATGGTATTGGTTGGATCTCCTTGTGAAGATAACATCCCTGACATACAAATATGGGTTGCCAAAAACTACACCACACACATCAAGGGGAACAACATCCACAGTAACCTCATCAATAAACTTTTTGTCAATACCAAAAGTGATCTTACACTTTTCGTTACCCTGATGTCTACACCTTTCTTCACCCAACCTAAAGAATACGGACTTGGGTGACTGTAAGTTTCCAACTTCAACATGTCCACTAACTCTTTACTGATTAAATTATCTTGAGAACATGTATCAAAAAGAGCATCCACCTTAGTTTTCTTTACTTGAATTTTTAAATGAAAAATCTTTGTCAGTTCATTATCCTAAACAACATTGTTACTACCCAAACATACCTCCCTATAGATAGAAGCAAAACACATAGTCTCATGCACATCATCATTGTAAAATACTTCCTCTCCTTGGATGGTAGTCATGGACTTCTTATTATTCTTCTTGTTTTTGAAAGGATGTAGTTGTGGGTGGATCTTCCATCACCTTTCCTCGGAATGAGTGTCAACATCACAAAGGTGTCCACAAGAATTTTAGTATCCTTTTAGATATAGAAGTAACATTTTTCTTAACCTTTCCTTTTCCTTTTTCCTTTTTCTTGTGTCACCTTGTTTATTCAAATCATGCTTTGAGAGATAGACAAACTTTTTTCTTTTCCATCTCCAAATAGTGGGCTTGCGTCTGACAAGCTTCAACTACATCCACATGCTTGGCCAAGAGGATGGTTCCCCTCAAATTGCTATGTAGTCCATCAATATACTTCATCAAAAGGTCTCCTTATGCTACATCTTTTCCCATATGGAATATATTTCTTCCGGAACTCACTGGTATACTCTTGCATAGTCGACCTTTGTTTTTCCTAAGATACTGCCAATACATGGACCTCTCTTCCTCATAACAAATAGGATAAAACTGATTTTTGATTAGCTTCTTAAAAACATCCCACTTATTAATAAGAGGAAGCTTCTTAACAACCAATGTATGAACATAACTTTCAAACCAAGTTAAAGCATGTTTTGTTAATTTTAACCAAGTAAAGGAAATCTTCTGACTTTCATTAATCTAATGAAAAATAAAATATACCTCAAGTTGAGCTAGCCAATGGTCTAGCTTCTCAGTGTTCACGTCTCCATCATAAGGCTTAATCTTGATCTTGGCCTCTACTTTGAATGGAGGAGGTATGGGAATGGCATGGGACAATTCTTCTTCACGAACCTCTTCTTCATGATCTTCTTGTGTCTCATGTGAAACACCAAGTTTCTCCATGAGAAGTCCCATGATGGACTCCAATTTCCCGATGGACAAGGAGATACTACCCACATCTTTAGACAAAATTTCCACATTAGCCTCTAACTTGTAGAAACGTTCTTCACTTTGCTATCCTCTACATCATCTCTTCAAGCCATCTCTCGGATTCCTTGCTTCCACTTTCTTGTAGAAATATATGCTTCAAAAGGAATAAGGATACCTTCACCACTTTCTTTTCCCTTTTGGGTAAGGGGCATCTAATTACAATCTCAACACAAGTTAAACCACACAAAGACTGAAATATTAACTACTCTGATACCAATCTTATCCGTAAACTTCTCTTTCTTAAACCTAAAGATCACTATGCTCATGAAAAATAATGAAATTAAAAGTTCTTTTTTACCAATTTTATGGGCAAGACCATTCACACAATTCGATTGAAAAAACAGAGAAAATAGAGACAAGAGTAGACATGATTTATCCTGGAGAAACTTATTCTCCAAAAATTAAAACTCACTACCCAAATAGGCCTTTAAGAAATATTATTACTCTCTTTTATCATAATCACTTGATCTCAATCTCTCAACAACCAAAGAAATCCACTTTAATGAACAAACAAGCAAGAACACTTCTTCATCTTCATTCACCATAGAATTCACTCAATCTCACTCGCTAGAATCATTCTATAAACTTGTATTTATAGCTGCAAGACTCATGGATGTGTGGAAAGTTGAAATAAACCATTTTGGAAGCTCAAACATTTGCAACTGTTGAGATCCTGTGTTTCTATTCTCGTCGATTACATGACTTCCACTTTATGTAGACCGGCAATTACGTAACCGCCATGACAGGTTGTGCAGCCGCCACTCTACACAGAGCACTAGTTACATAACCACCAGGGTGGTCATGTAACCAATAATAGAAAATCCCTTGAGACAAAACATAAACGGCCCAAAACATCATTCAGAGTTTTCTGGATCACCCCAACCTGACTAGACCATCTTGTGAATGCATAAAGAGTTGAGAACCTGTAGAGAAAGTATCAAACATGGAGAATACATAGAATTGGGATATTCATGATCCATTTTTGGATCACCAAGTTTCAAGAAAATAATGCTATTAGTGGTGATCATCATTTAAAGTTATTTTAGAATCTAATGGAGGACTATGAGGTTGAGTTTGAAGATGTATGTGTAATATTTTTGTACACACTCTAGAAGAAGATGCTCATGATTGGTTCAAAGCCTTGCTGATGGATCAATTAATTCATGATAGGAGATGCAAAATACATTCGAGTTTCATATGGTGATATAACTGATCCAAGGTTTCTATTTTCTGAGTTTGAGAACATTAAAAAAGAATCCCAATGAGTGTGCCCAAGAATTCAATACAAGATTCAATAAAACCTTGACAAGATTTCCTAAAAGTATAAGACCTAGTGATGAATCTTGTCTTATTAAGTATTCAGATGCATTTGATAAGAAAGAAGCATACTACTTAAGAGATAAAAATCCTTAGACTCTGAGACAAGCTTTTATCATGGCTATCTAGATTGAAAATAATATTAAATATACTAGAAATCCACCAAAAGAGGGGGTGTGAAGTTAGTTAACCCAGAAAAGCCTTAGACCAGCAAGACAGTTGACCTTGAAGAAGTTGTCAAAACTTTGGTAGGGGTTGTTAAAGAAATTTCTTATAAATTAGCAAGAGTTGAAAAGGGATTGTCTCCCAATCCTTAGAATCAACATCGAACACTGGACACAATAGATTTGACGATAAAACTAAAGGAGATCACAGTATTGATGATAAAGGAACATGTCATATGGGTTCAGGTAGTAAGCAACAATTTTTTAGAGATAACAAAGTAGTCCTTGACCCTTTAGTGGGAAGAGTAGTTGTTATTGAGGAAGAACATGCCATTGATTGGTGTGACAAATGCTTATTGCCCCATGTGCCTTGTGATCCACCTACAAATGATGACAAAGTGATGAAGATGATTTCAAGTGATGTATGCATGTTGGAATGTCAATCAGAATGTGAGAAAAGTGTATCTTCTATTGACCTCCTCTCTACTCGAACTGTGGTTGATTTCGGACTTGTGTTGAAAAGATTAAGTCTCTCCTGTTGAAATTAATGTTGAGGCTGATATGGCCCAAGATTTTGAATTTCCTAATAATGATTTTGAGTATCTAAGAGCTTTGATGATCAAGAAATATGATGGTGATGTTCCTTCTAGTGAGGATAGAAAATTATTGATCAATGTTGTAGTTTCTCAAGAAAAAGAATACAATCTTAGAAATAGACAAATTAAAGGACCAGCTCCTGCAACCAAAGCTAAGATGCTTATTCTTTCTAATATCCCCAAATATGCTCCTCAGAAAATATGTTTTGAATAAAATTCCTATAATTCATCCTAAACCAAGAAGTTCTGCCCTAAACCCCACTAAGAAGAACCTTTTTCCATCTGATAAAATTGTAACAATGCCTTCCAATGCTCCTCTCCCCAAATATAATGTTTGTGATATGGCTTAGATTTTAAGTCAAATAAAGATTACAGTTCCCATTATAGAACTGTTAAGGATCCCTGAGCATAAAAAGGCCTTTGAGTATTTGGGCTTTAAAGAAGATGAGATTATTACAAATAAAGAGCATGTTAATGAGAAATCAGCTCCCACCATTATTGAAGCTGAGGTACAAGAAACTAAAGAAGATATAGAAACTCCTCTCGAAGTTATATCTAGGAACTTCTTTAGTGGAAACAAAATTGGATGTTGACCCCTTTTTCACATCACTTATTATAAATGGGTGGCTCTTACACAATTGTATGTTTGATTCTAGAGCTTCATGTAACATTATGCCTCTTGTAGTCATGAATGAGTTAAACCTTAAGATAATTGTTGCTTTTGGTAGATGTTATGCTATGGATTCTAGAGAAGTACCTGTGGTGGGCTATGTGAAAGGATTGATTATACAGTCAATGACACATCCAAGGAAATACTTGACTATGAACATTGTCATTGTTGACTGCCCTACCAAATGGGGAATGTTGTTGTCAAGAAAGTGGGCAGCTAGTGTGGGAGGCAGTGTCCAAATGGATATGTCATATGCTTCCATACCATTGGAAGGAAAATTGGTCAAGTTATACAGAGAAGATAAGATGCTACATCTCATTGAAGATCCTAACAATGCTTCTTATGAAGTAATTTTTGTTGATGTTGACATGGAGAATTTTATAGGCAATGTTAATTTTGAAGACTAGTGTATGGATGAGAATGCTTAGTTTGAAGACCCTGTGGTCCCATGGACCATGAACTTTGATGGAGCTTTCTCAAGTAGTGGTAATGGTGCAAGAGTGGTGTTAAGTTCTCCAAACAGTGAGTCTTTCAATTTTTCTTTTAAATTGAATTTTGAATGCACCAATAACGTGGCTGAGTATGAAGCACTATTGCTAGGATTAAGAATTTCTTGGAGGCATGGAATAAAAGACCTCATAGTTAAAGGGGATTTTGAGTTAGTGATTAAACAAATCGAAAATTATATGTAGCAAAAAATTAGAGATTGAAACAATACGAAATGTAGTATGGGATCTCATTGAATGTTTTGATTCATTTAATATTGAGTATCATGAAAGAAGTCAAAATGTAGTAGTTGATAGATTAGCAGTCTTGGGTTCACAATATGAAAACCGGATTCATCCCCTTATTGCAAATTTGAAGTAGAAGTATTGGTTCAACCCTCTATACCTGATAATATACAACACTGGCAAGTATTTGATAATGATTCACACATCAACATATTTCTAAATTTCCAAGATGATTTCATTGACCAGATCATTGACTTAGAACCTATGGTAGAGGTGTGTGAGGGAAAAGAGACTCTCTTTGGTAAAGAAGTAATTCAGTTAATCCCAAAAGATTAGTTAGTTTAGAATCTACCTTTGATAGTAATGACAAAGCAATTTGTAAAATTTTGGTATCATGAGCACTTATTTTGGGAGCATGAGTAGGTAGCCTAAGTGGGATGGCTTTGAGAGAGTTATGAACATTTAAAATTATTTGTTGCTGATATCTAGGGATTTTTTCAACACTTAACTCAATGACTCAAATCAAGGAGGTGATCAAGAGGCACCTTCACAAAGGGGATGGCTTTACCCTACTTTTTCTAGATTTGCCTTGACCAAGGTGAGAGGACCTAGTTGGGGGATCTGAATAAAGGAAAATATTTCATGGCTTGGTTTCTTTTATGGTTGGGGAAAATTAGCACAAAGAAAGTGCATCCACAAATATAATACTTCTCTCTAAAGAGTTGTCACTTGAATTTATTATAAGCACTTGACATTCAAACACAGATCCAAAGGGAAGATAATGAGCAAATTCAGATATTGTATTTACATAACATTGTTGACAAAAGTTTCTTTCAATGATATTGGATCACAAACTTGGTGGGATTTTTAGAAAAACTTACTAGTAATGAACAAATTTAAGCTTAGCTTTACAGAATAAGCATATGTATGGTTTTCATGTATGATATGCTTAGTAGGTATAAAGATAAATGGTTGTTTTTAATTGAGATTTGAAGGGGGGGAAGCTACTTTTATGACTTTGGTTTAATAGTGTTCCCATGGAATGAATCCATCCTTAACTGTGATGCTTAAAAAGAAAAATCAATTTAACATGATCTATGAAATAAAATTTGCATTCATTGATACTCAATGTGCACAAAATTCATCTACAGTCTTCACAATCCTAACTACAAATCATGGAGTTAGAGCTGAGATAAAGCACTTGCTATATTTGTCTTATACACCCAAAAGACCCTTAAGGGATAACAAAATATATTCAAAAGTGATGTTTCCTTTAGGATTTTACAACTGAGCTGAACCACTGCAAAATACACACTATTCTACAATGCCCATAGTGACTAGAAGAATGCAACAACCAAAAATACACATGTACTTGATAATGAAAAGCTAATGCAAGATAGTAACAAAACCAATATTGCCCCTTTCATTCATTAAAAACAAGAGAAACAGGAAAGTATAGCTTGATAAAATAAATCAGACTATATTCATAAAATTTTTGGCTAGGGGACATAAAAAAATGCCTTCAAAACCTATTAATGGTTGTATAGTGTAACCAACTTAGCTCTTCCTCATAGAACTAGACACATACAATCTTGCAAGAAACTAGAAATTGAAACTTAAGAACTTTGAACAAAAATCTATAACTACCCCCAATCCGCCTCTTCACGAAAATGGAAGACTGTTACATTATATAGAAGATGAGAAGGAGAAAGAAAGAAGAAAAATATGATTTCCTTCTACAACCACCAATAAGAAGCATTAAAATCCTACAAAGGAGCATGGGATACCTACCAAAATCATTCATTTCTTATGTCTTGCATGCATAAAGAAAAAACAAACACCATACTTCATTAATTCGGTGGTTGACCAATATTATAATTGTATCTTTAATGTAAAATACATTTTCTACTTTTTCTCCTACCAAATGTCATCAATTTCTAAATCTAATGATGCCAAAGTGAAGGTCTTGAAGATACCTTTCCAATGATATAAATTTTACAAGAATTAGAGATCTGGATCGAAAGATATGGCCCTATGAAGTTTTACATGTTGAAAAGCACAAAATTGTGACACGTGGTGACCTTTGATTAGTTCGGGAATTCCTCCTGCCAACATGTGCACTGCTTTTTCATTTTCCATGTGTTGGTCTTTGATTGGCTCAAGGGGTCAGGCTTTACTTATTTTCTTTCCTTTCCTTTGCGGGTAGGTATGTTCCTTAATGAAAAGTGAGCCAATATGAAACTTCCATGCTTCTTTCACCTTGTCATATTGTCCTTTACCTTGATTTAAAATGGTGAAGCAAGAGCCATAGAAATCTCCATGCTTCGTTGCAATTGACTCTTTTTATAGCCCTTAACCGCGCCACTTTGCAAATCGTGAGCCAATAAGAAATCTCCATGCCCTTCGCAATGTTAGTCCTTTCTTATCTCCTCTCGATAGACTGTGAAGATCTAACCAATGAGGAAGCCCCAAGATTATTCACATTTCACCTTTTTCCTTAGCCTTGAATGACAATTGCAAAACATGAGCCAATGAGAAAGCTCCACATCTTAGGTCTATTAGCCTTCTTGTCTTTGTGTTTACTTTTGATTAGTGAGGCTACAAGAGGATTGCTTTGAGAGTAAATAATCATTGGGGTATGAAGCCATTGCTAGCCGATAAGCCGTGAGATGCATGTCGTGGTTTTCTCATCAAAGAGAGTAAAAGTAGGCATGGTAAAACTTTAGGAAAGGTAGACTTAATTATTTTCTTAGGAATAGGATTACCATAAATGAAATTATGGTCCATACTAGCATAATAGGCCTTGCTTTTAAGGGTAAGCTTATGAACTGAGTTTTTAAATCATCTACAACATGCACGAGAGAAAGGATTTCCTATGGAGGAATGACATAGGAATTAAAAATTTAGTGAGCGGTTGTACCTTTCCACCGTGTGTATACATGGGGACATTATTAGGTTGGAATTGAATCTTTGGATCGGCTAATGGAGAAGTGGTATTAGGAATAGAATGAAGAGGATAAGAACTAGACTAGATGGAAGCTTGGACACCCTTATCAACAAAATATTTAGCATGGAAATAAGAAGTAATATAAGCATGTTTAGGCTCATCATCATGTAAGATGGCTTGTTGAGAAGCAAGAGTGTGAAACAAAAACTTAATAACACATAAAGTAGGCAAAATTAATGTTGTTTAAGGAAGGCCTCTAAGCTTAAGTTGGTTTGGTCAAGGTGTGGCTTCCTATAAAAATGGTTCTCTCCCTAAATGCCAAAAGATTACCCGAGCGAGTATGGTATACTATTTCTAGTTATCAGATTTACTTTACCTCTCTTGATATAATAAGTTGTATTTTACTCCACTCAAAGGATCAAACCAGGGGCCACCACAAAGGATAACTGTGACACTAATCCTCACAAAAGAATACTAGTCAAGTTAGTGGGGATCCTGTTTCATTGCTAGTTCACTCAAGGTGCCAAATACTTTGGGGTTCTCGTTGTATTCCTCATAAATAGTTTTGGTCCCCGACCATGCACTTCCCACAATTACAGTTGAAGGAGAAATAAATTTGTCTTTGAAAAATTTAATTAAAGAGAGTTTTATAACATTTAATAAAAAGGGTTTGTTTGATTATCACGAACAAAGGTAACCTACAGTTAGTAGTTTTGATTTAAAAAGTAACCTTTATAGAGATGGTCTTGTAAGTAATGAGTTAGAAGTTTTCCTAAGGTAAACACATGAGAGAAAACATAAAAATAAACTCACATTTCTGATTTTCAAGATCACTTATAGAAGTGTGAGAAAAGAGCATACGCGTGAGCTTATCAAGATTAGATTCACAAAAACAACCTCCCAAAATGTAATAAAATCCCCAAAAATATTAATACTTCCACAATATCATCCAAAAATAAGTTAATGGTAAAGAAACATCCAATAACCCTTAAGAGTTTCCCAATTGTCTTATTTAGTCTAATTTGATCAACAAAAATTTAAACTAGGACCTAATTACTAAATAAACCTTAATTAACTAAAAATGGAAGTAATTTGATTTAAAAGTAAAAGAAATTAAATAAACTTAACCTAATTTTAAATTTGAATCAAATTTAGAACCTTTAAAGAAAGGAAGAGGAAAGAAAAAAACCCTAAAATCCTAAGTGAGCAAAGGAGAGGGGTAGAGGCTCGGGCTCACTCGGTGAGATGAGTTGTAGGTTTTGGGAAGCTTGGCATGAGCTCGGCGAGGCTAGCTGGCTTGGCCTTGATAGGATTTGGAAAACTTGGCACAGGGTTCGGTGGGTTAGCTCTCTGGTGTGAATCAAGCGGGGTAAACAGAGCTCAGGTAGAGAGTAACTTGAATATAAATGGAAAAAGGGCCAAGTTAGATCAATGTCTTTGCAGAGATGAATCGGTAAGGGTCAAACTAGGGATTGGGGCTTTGTGGCTAAGTTGAAGGGTTTGAGTGGATCACATAAGAGATGAAGGGGTGAGTCGAGGCTTTCCAAGGCAAGGCCAAGTTCATTAATAGGCCGAGATGGGGTTTGAGAGTCAAGTTTCACAAGAGGAGAACAAATCATAGGTGAGGAGCTCAATAGATCAAAGATAGGGTTGTGGAGACGAGGCAGGGTTACGAGGTTTTGATTAGAATGAACATGCGATGTGTTGGGAATGAGTTGAGAAAAATGGAGGGGGTGACAAGGATTTTGGGTCACGAAAGGGTTTCCAAAGTGAGATATCGATGAGTAGGGGCTGAGATGAAACATGGTCTAGATGGAGGGGATCTCGATGGGTGAGGGAGGGAAATTGGTGGGATGTAACTTGCTAATTTGGAGGTGAGTCGGGAGGGATCTCATGGGGATGAAACTCGATGAGTTGGAGGCAATTTAGGGAGGGATCTCATGGGGATACAACTTGCCGAGTTGGAGGTGAGTCAAGGAGGGAGCTCATGGTAGAACTCAAAATACACCAAATAAAAGCACCTCTAACTTTATCTCATAGCTAGCCATATTTGGAGATGAAACACCCAAAACCCGCACAACACCACAAAACAAGAAAAAGGTTACCATATCACAAATTCTAACCAAATAATGCCAAATTTGCATAAGGGTTAATACAAATAAAAATATGTAGTTAAAGATAATAATAAATATGAAATTGAGAGTAATAGAGTGTGGGTCAGTCCCATCGGGCATCCAAAATGTAAGTAATGAAAAACTAAAATCAAAACATAAGTAAACAAATAACAAAAATTAAACCTCTCTTACAGTGTTCCTTGCAAACCTCAATGATAAGATTGCTGAAGTATTATACTTGTAGAATATTTGAATGGTTGGATTGTGGGTGCTCTAAATTAATCTCTAAATAAAGGAATAATGTTACGAGAAAATGATCACAAGGATTAAAGCTTCCAAGAATTCTCCAGGGATTCTCCAACATTCTCCAATATTCTCCAACATTCTTGTGAAGAGCATTGCATGTTATTTATAATAGGAGGAGAGGCCATGGAACGGTTGTAGATTGTAAATGAAGTCATGAATGCATATTCTTAAAATAACATTGGAGGAAGTTGCAACAGTTTAAATGGATTGAATATCCATTGAGGGGCAGTAAATTTTTGGTTGGCCATAAGTTTGCATTTGGGAATGTGGTTGTACATGTAACTTTTCCTCGCCCCCACCTTTGTAGGGTTCTAGAAGTGGAGTGGGAGTGGAGTGACTAGGATAGTGAAGTGGAGTCTAAGTGGAGGATGAATAAGAAAATATATTTATTTCTATTTTTAAATAACTAATTTAATTAGCTATGGGGTGTGAGTAGGAAATTAACCATTTAATTAAATAAATGTTTAATTAAATTAGCTAAAGGGCATAGAAATTAATTTAATTAATTATAAAGGGTGCGATAGAATTAATTTACTTAATTCTAAAGGGATGGAATTAACTTAATTAACTCGAAGGGATGTAAATAGGATATGAATAATCCAAGAATAGGCTAGAAATAGGTATCTATTTTTAGGGTTTATACAAAATCTTATCAAATTCTTCATAACCTACTTTCACCTAAAGTATCCTCTTTTTCTTTACCCCGAGGTTTGTGACCCCTAAGCTTCCTATTTATGGGGGTAAAGGGGATCTTGAGTAAAACCTTCACTCTTTTCATAGTGCTTGCTTAGACCATGTTTATAATGACAAACTTTTTGCTAATATTTTTCCTAGAAGTATTAAAGATTATACTTTACAATGGTTCTATGATCTACCTATTCAATCCATAAGATATTTTAATCCATTGGTTAATCAATTCATTTCCCACTTCTCCATTAACATTAGTGATAAGGTTTCCTATGCTCAAATGGATAAAATGTAACAAGGATCTAATGAACCAATCAATGATTATGTCTTGCACTATAAAATAATGCTTACCAAAATGAGCAACATACTTGCAGATAATGAACTTCAAGATCTATTTACTCAAAGTCTCTTATCTCCCTTGCAAGAATCTATTATGTTTGACAAATTTCGATCCTTTGATGAGCTATGTCATACTTTGAAAGAAAAAGAGGTCAATATCTTAGCAATGAAAATCTTAAGTATAGATCTATCCAACCTAATGCATATACATCTAAATTTCAAAGAAACTTCCATTATAAAGGAAGAACCAATGATAACAAAGTCAAAGCTAAAAACTATTAATACAATATCTCAACCTACAAAGCTTTAAATACAATATGCTCCTAAAAGGAAATTTAAACAGTTATTTTCCTCTTCATTTACAATCTTACAAAAGTTACTCAAGTGTTACCTTGTATCTCTCCCTCCCCTTATTGAGGTTGATACAATAAATATTCAATCTAAGTTGTTCGAATATAATGCCTATTATGACTACCATGGATGTAATAAACACTATTAATAAATGCTTTAAGATTTAACATGTGATACACTATATAATCATCATGAAAGCTATTGAATTTTTTTCCACTCTTGAGAAGTCCAAGACTCACTCCAATGAAAATATTAAGCTCAAGATCTTTCATGACCCACTTTCTAATCAACACAATTTGTAATTAAGGGAAAATCATATATACATCATGTAATAAGGAAAAACCCCTTCAAATACATATGATCGATCCCTTGACTCTTTTATTAGTGCACTTACTTCCTCTTCTCCTCATGGGACTATTATTACATTTGACGACAATGACATAATTTATGATGATGTTATTACTCATGCACTTTATATTCATAGTTTATTAATCAACAACACCTCCATATGGTCTTGGTTGATAATGGTTCTAGGCATAACTTGTGCACTCTCACATTGCTTACATGTGTGGGCTATAGTAAGAAACATATCTGATTTAATAAATAATCTCCTAATAAACCTATCGGAAAAATTATTCTTCCCCTTCAAGTGGGGGAAACTAGCCTTCCTATCCTTTCTTAGTTACTAATACTTATAGGACAAGTGGCATGCTTCTAAGATACCCTTGGATTCATAAGCTTAAGGCTTTTCCATCTATTCTCCATCAATTTGTTAAATACACTTACCAAAATCAAGTTGGTATGGTACAAATGTAGGTTGATATAACTTAAATTGGTTGATATCTCTAGGGGCGCTTAACCGATGGTCGATTGTCCTAATAAATTAGTTTCCAAATCTAATTGTATAAATATCAATAATAACCACTAAGAAATGATACACAATGATAAGCGATGATATATAACAATAGATAAAATCACTTGTGATGAGAGAGACAAGATGACTTAGTTGATATCTTGTCCTATGCACTTTGATATGGGTTGATATGACAATTGAAATGAGATGGAAATGATTTGAACTATCTATGAATCTAAAATTGTATCCTACATAGCTTTCAGACCAAAGTGGATGTCGAGGGCCAAGGCATATGGCTGATATGGACCTTTCCATATGTTTTTGTCCCTCTTTCACCTTCGGATTTGGTTCCTTTGTGGTTTATTTCTATGTTCCCTGCTTTACACTTTTTCACTATGACTTCACTTAAAAACTTGATCTTTGCACTGTTCCAGGAAAAAAAAACCTGCTACCCTACACATTACTCAATAACACATTAGCCTAAAATAAAGAAATAAAATGCTTGAGTCGATTGACATCGACGATTACCCCACTATGATTGTGATTTCACGAGACCTATAATACATTTTAGATTATATGTAGTTCGGTGTGTGTGTGTGTTGTAATTGTGTTAAATTAAAGCTAAGTTTTCCATTTTATGTGTCACACCATATAACTAGATACACTACTTTGCCTCCAATGCAGATGTGCGGTATGGAACTCGAATAATTTCTTCATATGTTGTGATAATGCACCAAATACAATCTTTAGTATGTTATCTTGTTGAATGATGATCTTGGATAGTAATAATTGCCTCTTCCAATTAATTAATAAGCTATATATATATATATATAGAGAGAGAGAGAGAGAGAGAGAGAGCTTCTTTGTTCAAATTTTGACATTGGTGACACCAAAGGTTGACCCCAAATATAAAATTCAAATAAGAAAAGGTTGATGGAGAAGACAAATGCAAACGTTTGAGAGAAAGAAAGGCAGGACCAAAGTAGATAAGATGGACCATAACATGCGAAATGTTATGGCCAATTCCATATGTTTTGGTCCAAAAAGCTTGAA
The DNA here is from genome assembly GCA_018340775.1 of Taxus wallichiana var. yunnanensis. Taxonomy (NCBI): domain Eukaryota; kingdom Viridiplantae; phylum Streptophyta; class Pinopsida; order Cupressales; family Taxaceae; genus Taxus; species Taxus wallichiana. Next base: position 113,448,562 of record CM031240.1, read on the forward strand.
AACCAAACAATCTAAACATTATGACATCGATCCTGTGACATAATAAAAGTGGAGAAATAAGTCCATAAAACCATGAGGAGTGATAATCGGATAAATCAAAAGTAATAGAAAACCAAGACTTGTGCCACCAATGTCTAATATTCTTTCTCAAAAACCATGTATATAACAACATACTAAAAGTGTAATGTAATAGTAATAAGTGCATATTTTAGTGTCTACATCCCCCCCCCTTTATGCTAGTGAATGAAATTTTCTAGTATAAAGGAGATAAGAAAAGCATACATGTGAGGAGCCAAAGAAGGTGTAGTCGTAAGTGTGCCGAAGAGAGAAAATGTGACATGGTGTAGCATGAATCATCATTTTGATCCATGCACAATCAAAGAACATCTAAGTGTTTAGTTGTGGGTATGTAAAAATTGGTTAATGATCCATGGAAACTTGGGAGATTTAGATCCTTGGATTTTATAAGCAGATCAAGAGTGGTTAGTTCTTGAGCTAATGTGTGTGTTCATTAAGGTATTTAAGTATCATGCCATCAAAGGAAGAGTGTTGAGAGGGCGGTCTATTTTTCCCCCAATATGACAATTCAAAATGAAGGTCATATAGTTGCAAACAAAGTTATGCCAAATGTATTGTTGAAAACCCTGCAAAGTTTAAAAGGTAACAATGTATCATTGCCCCTACCGCAATGCATTGTATAGTTATAGATTATAGGTTGGAAATTTGGAAAAGGATAAATTGTGTATTGATTTTCCCCACATTAGGTCATTTGAGGGAAATATTGATTAGAATTTGAGATTTATATTATGATTGAATTGTGTTTGAGCATTGAATTAGTAGTATTAAATTGAAATGTTTGTCACTTGCTTGATTGAATTGGTAGGTTAGTCATGTATGATTACCCAAATATTTTCCCCCTTTCGGCAAGAGGGTGATATGTGAAGAATTGAACAATTGAGTCGAAAGAAAATTTAGAATAGATGCGTAGTGGAAAATTTCATAGTAAGAGACGATGTTAGATGTTTAGGCCCCATGAGGGCATATATGAAAACCTATTCTCTGAAGAGAAGGAAGGGTGATCCAAGAATGCCCCAATTAGTGGAAGATTTATATTCCTAGTTCTTGTGAATAAGTATTGGGTGTTTATGATGATGAAATGATTGAATAATTAAAGAGTAATGCAAGATGTATTGTTTAGCATGGTAGATATTGAGAACACAATCCTAACGCTGCTGAGGGTATGAGAAACCAATGAATGGGGCTCGAGATATGGGTCATGTAGTGAGAGTATATTAGTTGGTGGGTATGTGACCACATATAGTATAGTATTATAAGGACCGTGATTTTTCTATATATAGTAAGTAGTAAAAAGTGAATAGTAATTTTCATTTGTGATTATGAGTGATTGTAATAGTGAGCTCTGAGTTACAATCATGCCACATGTGAGAGGTGTTATGTGAACCGATTCAAAAGAGTGATAGAGGCCATATAGGCCCAGCACTTACGAAGAGTTGGTAAGTAACCATTTTTGACATTGAGATAGGTAGTAGAATAGGAATTTTAGTGAATTTTGGCAATTTTTAATTTTTATACGTTTTGGACCAAGATGGGGCCGTAAGATCTAGTTTGGCCCAGCAATGGAAATGTATGGTTCCATACATTATGGTCCCAAACCATATGCTATGGTCATGTGGACCGTCCCAATTTTCTCCCATTGCTACATTTTTTGTAATAGGATTTTCTTGAGTTTTTCCTGAGATTGGCGACGATACATAGTTTTTTTATTTGTTTTTGTAATGTGCAACAAGATGTTCACGCTCGAGAATGGGGGACAAAATATGACTATTTTTGTATTGGGGATTGATGATGAAGGGTGGGTTGTTGTAGATACAAGGAAGGCTGCGATACGTGGCCATATTGGGAGGTTGCCCTCAAATATGTATACTATTACCACATTGTGTGAGAGATGGTGCATATAAAATTGCACGTTTACGATCTTGACATGGGAGATGATTGTGACCTTTGAGTATGCATATCATATTTTATGGATGATTATTATTGGGAGACAATACATGTGCTACCAATGGATGTGTCATTACAGATGAGAGATGCATGAATATTTTGGGTTGGTGGTCATGGTAGGGTATATCCTACTATGCGGCTAGATAATATTGTGACAATGACTATTCCGCATGTGTGAAAGTTTATAATAGTGATATTGTATTCATTTGTGGTGGTGGATGGTGGTGGGGTTGATATATCGCATTGTATGGTACAAATTTTCCATTGTATAAAGGAGGTGGTTATGAGATATACTTGAGGTTAATGTATGCTAGTCCATTCATATAGTGATCTATATAGGTTCACACAAGAGGGTCGCAGAGATGAGATAGGAGGATTGGGCATGACCCGATATTTTTAGCTAGGTGGACATGGCGTAGAGGCCATAAGAAATAAATAATGACCTATATGGCATTGTTAAATAGGATGGCCCCAAGGGTAGTCATATGGAGGCCTTACAAATATTATGGGGATGGCATGATGACACGGTGGAGCTATGTCGTATGCAGGTGATTAGTGTGGTTGGAGGATTAGTTTCCATGATAGGTTAAGCTATTTTAGTATGAGAGAGTAGCCCAATAATTTGGCATGACATAAGAGGTGCCCTCAAAGCCTTATATATGGCATCGATCAATATATACAATAAGAAGGGCAAGAGCGAGTGGGATCCATAACAGAGGAGTTGATACCACCACATGTAGATGAGGTAGACTAAGATATGATGTGGGTTTTACTCTTGCATACACATGGTGGTAGGAAGAGCATCGATAAGTGATTTTGTTTCCTGTTACAATGGATGAAGTAGATGGGCCACTAGGTGGTCCAATAGTAGGTGGAGGAGGAGGAGAGTAGCACGCCCTGCAGATGATGTTGTGATAGTTGCAGTTGCACAACCTAAGTATTTGCATGGGTATTTTGGTATTTATGAATATCATAGATGGTGATGTGTGTGCATTGACTCGTAATGTTCCATTGGATGTCATTGTGGGAGGTGGTTTATTAGAGTGGGTTAATGATATCATGGATGAGCATGCCCATTTGTTTGATCCAAAGACGATAGCAGCATCCACCCGTGTGGTGTTATGGGATGATAGTGATGAGGTAAGGGTCAAGCTAGCAAGTGCGAGAGGCCATAAGAGGAGGTGGCCTAGCACAAGATGTTTTTAGATGGTATGTGGAGCTACAAACTCATCACAATACACCGAAAATTGAGATAACAAAGTGTTATGGCCATAAGTAGAGGAGTAACAATCATGGAGATGAAGATGGAGATCTAGTAGTGAAGCCTTGAGTTCAAGAGATCCCATGATTATATGATCTAGTAGCACTGAGGGAAATAACCCAGATTGTATTAAAACATTGTGTTATGTATATATAATTATTTGGATTTTTATTATATCATGTGTATGGATTCCTTTTATTATTGATTCTTGATGATGTAGCTTGATGTGCATAATGATATGTGTTGTGATTAGTATTGATTAATAACAATGATAATTCACATATGTTATATTGATGTTTGATTTTTAGAATAGATAATAATTAGGCATGTGATGATTTAATATTAGTTGGTTGGTGTATATAAGAAATATGATTGAATATGAAATTATTAAATATATGTTCCTATAGTAGAGAGAGTGAGATGTAACAATTTATACACAATCCATGAATATGCAAGGAGAAAGAGTTCCCAGAAACCTATTCTTGGAACGCAGGTAGGGTGATCCGCTCATGCCACCAATGAATTGTGAAAATTGACAAAAACATAGAGTTGTATGAATGAAAGATTTGTATAGGACCTAATTAGAAATGATATGGATACCGATTACACAGTCTTAAGCGATGCCAAAAGAGATACATGTTAAGTACTTGTAATATTATTAACATTAGAGTCTTATAATACAAAGCTTTGTTATTTCGCCACCTAGTTGAGCTTAGTTGTAGTAGTAGGTTATGCCTTCGTATTTTTTTCTTTGGAGTCAAATATGGAGGAGAAATCTATATAAAAATGTTAGTAAGGTGGTGCTCATGTATGGTTACAAATCTTGACGAGTGACATCACAATGGAAGAGAGTATGATCATTCAGTGTATCGTACTCAAAATAATATGATACCCATTTCTTAAAGTAACTTGAGCTTATCATTAAGTGCATAAAAAGCATTGTCGTGATGTCCATTTATTCTATGAAATCTTATAAAAGGTTGATTGTGATTCCGTTGCAACCGATGAGGAGAGTGGTGTTCATTAGATGGTAACCAAATAAAATGGTCATTAAGTTGGGTGTGCAATATTTCATGCGGTCTAGTAGAATGATAAAATTATAAGGGTCATAACTTAGGATGAGGATTAAACCATAGTGGATGTCTACATGGAAGTGGGTTGAGATGAGATGTATCACCACAATGAAGGACCTTGATTTCATGTGTATGTGGGATGAAAGATGGGAAGTAGTTGCAATTGTGCTAGTAGATGGACTTGGATTATGCAAAGAGGGTGCACGCAAAGGGGTGGGATATGTGTTGGGCGTGGGTGTGATAGAGTGCGGAGTAAGGATTTCTTGTTCTAATTCAATGACTTGAAGACAAAGGGTTGTAAAAGAATCACATGTGTCATACAATAACTTTTTCTTAAGAGGGAAAATCAAGCCACGAAAAAAGATATATTGCATTTCTAAATCAACAGATTGATATATTAAATGATACATGTAAGATTTAAATCATAAGATATAATGACTAAAAGACTCAAATTTTCCTTGATGTAAGGATGTTAAACACTCATATGTAACCTTATGCCCATTATTAAAGATAAACCACCTGAAAATGCTTCCTCTGTGTCAAGAAATTTATGTATAGAGCCACAAAGAAAATGATGTAACCAATCTAAGCAAATGTGTGTGAGGCTATGAGGGAATGCTTTAAGAAGTAAATAATCATTGGGGTATGAAGCCATTGCTAGCCGATAAGCCACGTGATTCATGTAAGGTTTTTCCCATCAAAGAGAGTAAAACTAGGCATGGTAAAAATTTAGGAAAGGTAGACTTAATTTTTTTCTTAGAAATAGGATTACCATAAATGAAATTATGGTCCATACTAGCATAATAGGCCTTGTTTTTAAGGGTAAGCTTATGACTTGAGTTTTTAAATCATCTACAACACACATGAGAGAAAGGACTTCCTATGGAGGAATGACATAGGAATTAAAAAGTTTAGTGAGTAGTTGTACCTTTCCACCGTGTGTGTAGACATGGGGACATTATTAGGTTGGAATTGAATCTTTGGATCGGCTAATGGAGAAGTGGTATTAGGAATAGAATGAAGAGGATAATAACTAGACTAGATGGAAGCTTGGACACCCTTATCAACAAAATATTTAGCATGCAAATAAGAATTAATATAAGCAACTTTAGGTTCATCATCATGTAAGATGGCTTGTTGAGAAACAAGAGGATAAATCCATACATCAATGGAAGTAATCTTTGTTAGGAAATCTATCATTTAGTTCTCCATTAATATTTATGATTTAATATTTACTTAGAGGTAAATATATGTGTGTAATGTAAATGTTAATATGAGTTGTTTATTAAACAACTCATATAACAATATTAGTTTTGGTGAGTTTCAATAGCTCACGTATTTAGGTGTTGAGAGAGAGATTTGTGGGAGTGTTGTTGAACAACCTCCTTGTTTTTAGGAATGCATATTCCTATATATGTGTAATCCAAATCAATTGTTTGATTAGAGAATTATTATTGTGTTATTTTGCTGTGATAGCCTGAATCTTGCTCTATATTTGGTATCAGAGCATGGATAACCATGTTCACATAATGCATTTTTCATATTAGAGAAGGGGATGCCTCTGGTTCATTTCTATTTCCAGCAGCAAAAGAAAAAAAAGGGCAGAAAAGACGTTTTTGTAACTTCATGGCGCAGGTATACTAGAATTGTGATATATTTCTTATAACTTAATGAAATCAAGTGATTTAAAATGTTCTGGAAAGGGTGGATATAGAGGAACAAAACCCAGAAATGGTTTGTGAATACTATTTTTATTTTATGAGCAGTTCTATGCAGAAGTTTCACAATTTAATGTGGAGCGTGAAGCAATTTTTAAAATCCGTGAAAAGAAACAGTCTTAATTTTCATTTTGTGATCTGGGTCACCGTAATTTTTAATGGGTTTGAATTTTTATGTGTTTGAAAAATACTGTCAAAATTTCAACAAAACCCAGATTGTGTTTTAGGAGAAATGCTGCTATCAACGTTGCTGCACAAAACCATGGTCTTTTGAAATTCGGCTCAGTTTATTACTTTTTAAAAAAATTAGTCCAGTTGTCATATTGTCTTCGGACACATTTTCGGTTGAAACCAACGTCCATTTTTTTAACATGGCTAAGTTGAATCGAATGGAAAAATTCGAAGGCAAAGATTTTTACACATGGCAGGTGAAAACTCAGTTGTTATTAATCAACAAAGATTTGTGGGAGATTGTGGATGGCAAAGCAAAGAAACCAAGAGATGCAGATGAAGCAACAATATGGGACATCAAAGATCGAAAAGCCATAGCAATCATTGGATTGGGATTGTCTGATGCGTATTTGCATCATATAGATTTGTCAAAATCCTCAAATACAATTTGGACTACACTAAACAAACTATTTGGATCGCAAGCAGGAAGCGCAGCAGTATCACTAAAACAAAAGTTGTTCAGACTCAAAATGGAGGAAGGTGACAACATGGTGGAACACATAAGTTTCATTCTGTATTAAATCAATTAGCTGGAATCAAAGTAGATGTTCCCGACGATGATGCAAAAGCAGTTTTACTTAATAGCATGCCTCCTAGCTATTCTAATATGGTCTTCACTTTGAGCAAAATCAATCCAAGTCTGGAAGACTTGATTTCTTCTTTGATAGAGGACGAAAATAGAACAAATAAAATTGAAAAAGAAGAAAAATCATTATATGGAACACATGGTAAAAAGAGATACAGTCATTCTTTCAAGCAAGGTTCAACCTCCCAGGATCCAAAGAAAAGGCTTATTTGTCACTATTGTAATGTGTCTGGACATGGAATAATGTTTTGTAAACAACGAGCTAGGGATCTATTGGATGGTAAATTGAATAATAAAGCTTTTATTTCTAAAAATAGAGAAGAAGAAAGTGATTGGGAAGCAGGATCCAACCATTCACATGACAGAGAAGTTGATGCTCAAGATAGTGAAGAAGAATTTCTCTTCTAAAAAGAATGCATCCACTAGAGGTCATTCAACGACCTCTCGTCAATCACCAATGATGGGGCCGCATAAAGCTGTGGTGATAGTGTGTGTGTAAGTTTACTTTTATTTTAGAGTTGCAGTTGATTTCAGTTGTGTGCAGCGTAATTTTTCTCAGTGTTCCTGTTATGGCTTGAATAAGTGAAATGTTCACATTGAGGGGGGGAACATGGTCTCAATGTTCCATTTTCTCTTTTCATATTTGTAATCAGTGAGTGATATTTCCTACATAATTCCCTGAAGGAAAAGCATAGTGGACAGATGAAAGCACAAAAGAATAGCAGCATCGTGATATTGAGGTTGTTGGTTGTCCTATAAAACCATCCCTGTTGAGGTTGTTGGTTGTCCTGTAAAACCATCCATGTTGAGGTTATTGGTTGTCCTATAAAACCATCCATATTGAGGTTGTTGGCTATCTTGTAAAACCATCTAGATCATGAGCACGCACGGGCGGCACGCTGCAGAAGGAAGTGCAATTGTTGTTTCCCCATGTTTGCACTAAGGGGGGGAATGTTAGGAAATCTATCATTTAGTGCTCCATTAATATTTATGATTTAATATTTACTTAGAGGTAAATATATGTGTATAATGTAAATGTTAATATGAGTTGTTTATTAAACAACTCATATAACAATATTAGTTTTGGTGAGTTTCAATAGCTCACGTATTTAGGTGTTGAGAGAGAGATTTGTGGGAGTGTTGTTGAACAACCTCCTTGTTTTTAGGAATGCATATTCCTATATATGTGTAATCCAAATCAATTGTTTGATTAGAGAATTATTATTGTGTTATTTTGTTGTGATAGACTGAATCTTGCTCTATAATATTATGTTCACAAACATATAAGGCATCATGTTTCAAAGAGAGAGATAAGGTACATCAAAATAATTTTCAATAATACTTTGTGTATGAGGAGATATGATATAATTTGGAGGAGAAAGGGAAGAAACGTGTGTATCATTTGTAACTACATTTTGTTCACTAGTATTAGAAAAATCATTTTGAGAAGAAGAAGAAACATAAGCATCATTTGTCACAATATCTTGTATACAAGCATCTAAGGAATAAATACAAGCAATGGAAAGTGAAGTATGGATAACATTATCAACATCATTTTCATTAGTAGGAAAATGTAAATAATCCTCTATGCATGCACCACTACTAGTGTCATTGGGAGAAATATATCCATTATCACTATCATTAAAATAGAGAAATCGAGTAAATAAGTGGCAAATCATCTATCAAATTTGTAAAACAATCATGAATAATTGTATGAGTGACAACATGAGAATGTACACCATAAATGGGGATGTCATAAGTAGGATCTTGGAAAACAATAGGGTAGGGAACTACACTATTATGTTCTAGTAACTTACAATAACATGCATACTTTTGGGGATCATTATCTTTAGGATATGCATTATGACTTACATAAGAAATATATGCATTATAACTATTTACAAGAGGAATAATGGGAGGCGGTGGGCACAACGGTTGTGTAAAAACTTATGGTAATCCATGGATAAAAGTATACAAAATCAAGCCAAGAAGACAAATGGATAAAGATTTAAATCACTTAGGGATCCTAAGAAAACTAGGGTTTAGCCACTAGCGGGTTCACCAAATCATTTAACCTAAATTGGTTCATTTATTTAGGGCTATTCAACCAATGGTAGATAATCCTAATCAATTAACTCCCACATAGATATAGAGGGATTGGCTCGACCCATAGCTAAACACAAACCTTCCACAAGTTAGGCAGTTTTTACTTCATTGTTTATTACAATTGGGATGAAGAAAGATCCAACCCATAACATGTGACTGTAATGGATATGAAGAACACAACTCACATCCTCATTCCAAGATTACCTTTGGACATGCCCTCAAAATTTAACTTGATCTTTGTTATGTGGTGGTTTTTAGTTGATCCCTTGTACCTTAATCTTAGAGACTGAATTGCTTTATTTTGAGGAAGAGTTATGTGCGCCGATTCTATAGGATCTCGTAGCTCATTTATTTTTAGCATATCCTTAAGTTTATATGAGAATAATACATTCATCAGAATCACCAAATCAATTTTAATATATTATTCTTCCCATACATGTTATTTATATCTAAAGATTTAATTATTCCACTCTTTCCATACGTACTCAAATCACATTTGCATGACATACCTTCCATAACCATTACAACCATTTTAAACCTTGCGTCTAAGCATTAAACGTTTTCTTTATCGTGCATTAGTTAACCCATGCCTTATATAATCATTGATGAGGGTTGACCAAATGTTTTGTGCATAGGGAAAATGTAGAAGTAAGTGCTCAAATGACCCCCTTCTTATTTACCTAATATACATACTTGAAAGACCAATAAAGTTCATTTTTGTAACCTATATTGGGTAAGGATACACTCAAGACAAGAAAACTAGGGAAAACATTTTCTCATGGTGAATAGATAGCATTCTAGATGGATTAACTAGGCCATTCTAGTTCCCCTTTCCCTCCTTGCATAAGAATATTATAACCACCTACACTACATATCATTTTGAATTGTCCCTAGTCCAATGCAAGGTATCTTGGTGTTGTAAACCTAACATTTTGTGTGCTTGTAGGATTGTACAAAACATCCTTATTTTATCCTCGAAACCTAGTTAATATTTTAACATCTTCGATATTATTTCATATCCCGAATCATCCCCAACATCTTCATAATAATGTTTTACCTTACTTCCCAACCTCGCATTAACAAAACATGAATATCATCCAAGTCTCTTTGATGCATAAAAGTAGGAAAACCTTCCAAGAATTTTTCCAATTCTCCATTCTTGACCTCACAAGTCAAGTTATCACAATCACCTTTCTTTCAAAAATTATAAAAATCAAAGTATGTGATCCACAAGTCATATCTTGGACAAAAAAATGCATTTAGACCTTACATTATCCAATTATTTTCCTCTTAAAAGTTGGCTCCGAGATCTAGACTCTTCCTCATTGTGTCATGCCAATTTTTCTTCCAAAGCAAGGTTGTGTAGTCTTATATCCTTGATCCTTGTCCTACCTACTTCATTTGGTCGCCAAACCTTTTCCCATTTTGTGAGAGACATTTTCTTTCTCTCTTATTTTTGCTCCAAAGGAAATTACAAATGATGGATGAAAGAGGGAGGCATCCCGCTAGTGTAACATCCCTATTTCATGATTACAAATGTAGGGGATTTTTTTCTTTATCTCAATGTTCACTTTATTAAATATGCTAATCAATCCTACAACAGTAACCATATGCAGTTGTTATGACTCGGTGTAAAATTGATCTCTCATATTTCATTTCATTGTATACTCTGTATACTTGTGGTTCCCTTTTTCATTTAAGGGTTCATCAAGTGCAACTGACCAAGGGCTTATCTAGGTATTTGTTACGAATACCCATCCTATATCCAACACCTTTAGTCCAGTGAATTTAAGACAACGCAACCAACAACTTGCGATACTTTGGCCAAAGTTTCAGACATGTTTTCCATGCCTATATTCCAAGACAACATACTCATCATGAAGGAATATGTCTTTCACCACACTTGAAATTGTTATCTTGATTAGACTTTCTTGACTTATGTCAATCCTTCCCATTTTCATGTTAGACGCTAAGAAGAGATAGACCACATGGACTAGTGCAGATAGTCCACTTATGATGACTAAGGGTAATCATGTGTATTTGAATCAACCCTCATCGCTTTGAATCCACTTCATCACTCGTAGTCAATGCAAGTTAACATCGGCAACAAACCATAGCTCATCACTTTGCCTAGAGTGTAACAATGATTTGGGATACCACTAAGAGATGGCCTCACTTAGAGGAGTTGAATGGATTATTGCGGCATAACGACTGCTCCATAGTAACCATCTATTGAACCCCACCAATAGATGGGTACTATGTAGCAATGATTATGTTACAACAGCCCATTAAGTTCCAATAAATGAATCCTCCTATTTTAACAAGTTCATTAATCCCTTTAATTCATAGCTTGTTAATCCCACCCTAGTTATTTTCAATTGTTATGTGTCATTCCTAAGGACTAACTCGGTTCCATCAACATTCCAGATAAGGAACGTTATGTTTCCACTTAATCAATAATGAGGATCTGCAGATTAATTCTTCTCTTAACTTAATCACTTTAAGCATGTAATTTCCTCCAGTTGATTAAATATCTTAGAAACATCTTACAAGTATATTATAGGGAAGCAACCACATATATCCATATACACTTTAGGAGTAATAGAAAGTTCATTTCTTAGACTCCAAATGGGTTCCATACTTTCAACCCGCAATAGTTTTCTTGACTTAACATTCATTTTCCTTTAAGTCATTCAACTATTCGAACTGTTATAACTTAGTTAATCATTATCCCCTAAGTATAACTCATCTATGATGGGAGGGTATTCCGCATCCACCTTATAGTCTATCCGAAAGGTTCATTCTATGTTACCACATAGTGAACAACCCCTTTCTTTAAGGTTTCATAACATGATTACATTATGGATATAAAGTCAAATATTTATCATATTAATGACCTCATCATTGCAGCAAGAAGAAATTTGTTTTAATGCCTTAAGGATTAGTTCAAACCACACACCTAATCCCATTATGTCATTCTTATCATTTCCTAAGTATAATTCCATTTCTATATTGTACCTAGTTCACACCAGATTAGGATAGGTAGGGTTGCATTTTAGTATAATCACTTAGACCCCTTTTTACAAGGTAGATTCTTATATATGTACTTAATGAGATTAAGTACTCTTTGTGATTATTCCCTAAGGTTTTAATCCCCTTAATTTTAGTTATGCAGCCCATACTTGTTTTATAACAATCCTTATAAAACAATCACACAAGTATTGACTTATAATGTTGTAAATAAGCATAATCATTTATAACTTAATTCCCACAACAATATAACTTGTTTATTACAACTTATTCATTGTTATCTTAATCAAGATGAATTCATTAAATAGAAGTATATAAGTCAATAACCAAATTATATTTAAGTTCTTTTCAATCATACTTTTCATATAAGTCTAATCACAAAAGATGATTCCTTATATCTTTCCCTTAAGCTTACATTTTTATAAGTCAACATTATCATTCACTACTGCAAAAAGTGGTGTGGATTATATTTAAAATTTCATTTGACATCATTCAAGTTTACCAAACAATATCAAGGAATAAGGCATTGCATATCAGTTGATTCCCTACAAGCCTACTTTCCCAATGAAAGATTTGAAACTAAAATCTTCATTCACACATAACTTAACCAGTCAAGAAAAATTATTCAAAGAAACAACTTTCCTTCATTTCCTGAATAAGATGTCAATTCAAGTAAACAAGAATAAGTCATATTATTTTCAATAGTTTACATAAATGGCCACATGCCCTGATTACTTCAGCATAAAATTTAATCGATGAATGAAAACATTATATTTTCATCAAACTATATTTCATCGATCAATAGAATAAATGAAGCTTTCCGTAAGTCTTCTTCTTTTCCTCTTTCTGACGAAGTTCATCTACAATATTTTTAGCATATGGCAGTTCATTTGAATAGACCATGATAGGAGCTAAATCCTTGGAACCATATATTCTAACTAACAACTTCAAGAAGGAACACTGCTTATTAATAGAAAATAGTCAAGGGTTCAAAACATCTTTTTCCTTTTTGAACACTTCCAGAAGAACATTACTTCAAAGTGTATCACAAAACCCTGTAGATGTCAGCACCTAATATTCTAACCAAGTATGAATTCTACCAAATAGAAGACATTCAACAAGCAGATAGAACATTCATTCATTGTACATCCAAATAAAATAACCTATTGCATTACAAGCATATATTCTCACTTTAAGAAGTATTATAATAATAGTGCAAAGCCAAGTATACATAACAACAGAAGACAAGGCCAAGTAGAAATGCTTAAATCATTTAGCCCATACTACATGATTAAAGCCTTGTACCCAGCTTTCATATGTTAATTACTTTTAGAAAAGAATTTAATTCCAATAGACCTTCAACCTATAGGTTTAACAAGAATTGGATGCAAGTTGGGTGGAGAGAGAGACTATAATAATAGAAAAATATCTCAAAAACCACACCCATTTTAGCTTAACACATAAAGCAATCCATACATTCACAATAAGTCATTGCAACCAACTCGAATGCATAAGAGACATTGGGATAAACAACACAAGGATACTTCCGGTCCAGATAGTCTTTAATCAAGACAAGTAATCCATGTTATGAATGACAAAGGCCATACCCCAACAAGTACATCACTCAGAAACAACCCGAATGATCCAAACCACGAATGATAATGCTCACAAAATATACATCCTTCTAAACATGGCTAATCGATATCCTTGATCATCTTCGAATGATCAAGGGTATCGATAAGAATTTATTCAATTAAACTTAGAATAAGGGTAAACATTGTAACCCCTCCTAATAGTTCTAGGTTAGGATCATAATCAATGCAAACTTTCCAAAGAATATCAAACAATAACTATGTTTGAAACTTATTCATACCAGAAGCTAAGATAGTTTAGTATACCTTAAACATTGGTAGTCTTACCCATAAGGGTCTAACAGTTCACAATTAGTTCCATAATATATCACAAGGTAACCACTAAATTCATGGATTCAAAAATGAACACAAGTTATAGGTCAAGCTTACCACAACCATTCCACATTGTTTAACAAAACGTTATACCAAACCGTCTACCCGATAATATTAAAATATGGAACAGTCATATGATAAAGGAAAAGAAACCAAATTCATACAACCATGGCAGTGGTTAAACCCACAAGAGTTCAGAGAAGAAGGCCAAATGGATAAGTCTCAATTGAATAGCTAGAATTCCTATTGCCATGCAAATGTGCAACAAGGAAATTGTCAATTTCTAAGCATGACAACTATACCCATGTGTCAAAAATTACAAGTTTTACCCTTCCGAGACACCCCGAGTCTACCCAGTCAGTCCAGTGACCTCTTAATTGATGTTAACTCATTCCCCTAGGTGATTTAGGAGATTCAATTCAAAACCCCTAGGTGATTTTAGGAGTTCATTGAAAAATCAAACTTCAGGCAGTTGTGGGAAGGGCTATCACTTTGGCCTTCCTAGGATTGGAGCAACCCCATGAAGTGGAACACAGAAGCCAAACCAGAACACATAATTGAATCAAAGGCCTTGGAGCATCATGGAAGTGATTTAGGAATATTCATGAAGGATTTGAAGAAGTTAGGGCAGTTTCACCAAAATCAGGGTTCACAAGCCTATGCAGTGCATAGGCCAAAAAAGGTTGTTGAGCTTCAGAAGGTCATTCCAAGAGCTCCAGTTGAGTTAGGATAAAAAAATTACATAGTCGGAAATAAAATTACAATCCCTAAAATATGGTGAAATTATTTTTTTCACAACACTTTTGCACAATGGGCTTGCAAGCATTTTTTCTCATGCATATGTGGAGTACCAGATCAAAACACCAATTTTTCAAGCCTAAAATGAAGGAATGAAGACATAATACCCCACCATTGGATTTAGAATGCCATTTTCAGTCAATATCATATAATTTTTCATCAAAAAATTCCATCGGGAGCTCGAGATATCATCATTTCAAGTTGTACCCTCTATAAACAAGTTCGGGAGTTAGCCAATTTTTAACAGGACATGTGTCAACTCCAAGAGCTTGGAGAAATTTCATGTCCCTTAAATCCCTCAAAAAAGGGACATCAAGGTAAAAAAATGCACCTAGCCCCTATAATCCCTCTGGATCCTCATATGACCTCTCGGACCACTAGTTCAGCTCCCGAGAGCTAGTGGAGCCTTCATCGTCCCTGTGATCGATTAAGTGCCACATGTCATCACCAGGCGCGTTGTGAAATTTGATGTCCCTATCATCCCTTTTTTCTGAGGGACATAAAGGTCTAAAAATGTGCCCAACCCCTAAGGAGACTCTTAGTCACCCATGTGACCCCTTCAAGAGTAGTTTTCCAGCCCCTAGGTGTTTGTCGACATTTATTTTCAAGCGTCGGATCCGACGCCACATGTCATCTTCTAGTGTGCCGTGAAATTTTATGTCCCTCATTTCCCTTTGTGTTGGGGGAAATCAAGGTCTAAAAAATCCTAGCCCCTCCAAGAAGCCTCATGGTTCCTCATGTGACCACCTTCCAGCCCCTCAGTGCTTTAAAGCTACTTTTTGCTCAAATCCCCTGCCGTCGGATCTCCACCACGTGTCGCAACCAGAAGTTGTGTGAAATTTTATGTCCCTCATATCCCTTAATTCTTAAGGTACATCAGGGACATGAAATTTTTCCTCACTCCATGCTTTGAATTTTTTTGAATATTTAAAACCCCTCCTGTTTCCCACTTCTAACATCTAACCTTTCATGCACAACTTCTCTGCAACTTCCTATCACCTCCCACCATTATTGAAACTCCAAACCAGCTTTGATACAACAATAAATCCTCTACCCCATGGTAATATGCAAGTCTCAGAAGGAAGATTGATCAAACAAAGAACAAAGAACAAAGAAGAAGAAACAGAGAAATCCTTCATGGCAGTGAAATAGAAATTTGAAGAGATCTTGCAAACGGATGCATGGATTGACAAACCAATTTTTTATGTTCATTCCTCTATCAAAAAACATCATAAACACACCTTCAAACCCTCCTTCCATACCAAAGAAATCCATTTCTTTGCACAACGGTGGAAAAATCTCAGTTTCTCGTCAAACCGACAACCGGATCAAGGAGAAATTTCACCAGTGAGATAAGAAGAGAAAACCCATATCAAAAATGTAATTTTCATCATGAACAGAGGAGAAAACCAGACCTACAATTTTGAGGTCCATTAATGGTTTTTGTGTTCAGAGGTGTCACCAGGTTGAAAATTTAAAACTTTAAAATCTCCCAAACTACTGATCGGGTAGGTCCAAGATTTTAAAGGGACGGTATTGGAAAAAAACATACCGAAAAAATTTGTTCCGCATCAATCTGACCTCCGAAGCCCACTTTATAAAAAATAGTAGGTCTTCTACATAAGGGACTGCTATTTTGGGAAAATCATCAATGAAGAACCTACGAAGGAGACGACAAACACAGAGGATGTACTGCAGTTAAAAATTCATTGAAATGGTCACCTTGGTCAAAAATTGACACTTACTAAAAATAGTAAGTGGTCCCATGAGCACCTACCAAAATAGTAAATTGATCCAGAAGGTGAGAAAAACACAGGGAGAAAGGGAAATCCAAGTTTCAACATCTAGTACAAGTTCAAGCCTATTTTTTTCATACTTACTAAAAATAGTAAGTTGTTTTTTTCTGAAGGAACCATGAAGTATAAGTGGACATGAAAACCTTTTTCTCTGAATATGAGATAGAAGATAGTGATGTCTCCTGCATGGATCTAAATGACCTAAAATCCCACATGACTACCAGGAAAGGGGACCAATGAAGTCTCTATCTTCATGGATCTCAACAGTGTCTTTCAACACTCAATTAGTATGTATGAGGGAATCAGGACAAGGTTTGTTCCAAAGCTTCAGTCTTTCCTAAAGGGATCTCCATGAGTGATGCTCATAGTCACCAATGGAATCATTCGATAGTGTTTTTAAACACTTAGCTCATGGTGTTCGTGCGTTGTCCAAAGGAAGCCTCTCATGGTATAAGACATTTGAGGATCCAAGTTTCACTACATTGGAGCATTGCATGGTTTGGGTCACAGGTATATCATACAAATGGTGGAAGCTGCAGTCGTCGGTGAAAAAGTCAATTCAACCTGACATGATTGGTTATGAGTTTTTATCTCTTCGAGTTGGTGTTCATGGTCATCATCAAAGATTCGAGTCTCACTACACTGGATCTTTCCATCAACAAGGATCATTGGACTTCATCCGGAGAAACATCTCTTCTTCTCTCTCTCCTCTTCCTTCCCCCAAACTTCTCTCTCTTCAAATGTTCTAATTCTTCATTGGGGTTTGCACTTTTTGATACACCTTTAAGTCGTCTAAAAGTGACTTTAGAAACATTATGTAAATTAAGTCACCTTGATTTTATAAAAGGGACTTAATATTTGGAAGGAATATGAATAGCCTAAAGTCATAAATAAGGCATATGGAGGGTCACCGAGAAGATGAAGAGTTGCTCCTCTTCTATAAATTGTAATGAGCTCCTCATTCCAAGGGGTTCTAATTCTGAAATTATTCTAGTTGGTTGTATTCTTGTAAGTTCATGAGAGAGATTTTGCTTACTTGTGAGTGAAAAGAGTTATCCATTTCCCCTATTCTCAATGTCTTCCATTCTCATACTATGTACAATTTCTACTTGAGAATCAATACAAGAAGGAGTTTCTAGCCTTTTTTGACTAAGGGTTTTACTTGATAATTTGTGTTAATTAAATTCTAATTGGTCTAGTTGTTGTTTGCAGTATTGTTTCTTCCTAATTTTAGTATATGTGATGAAAGTTCTAACTAATGTATGTAAGACTCTGATTTTCTACTTGCAACATTAGTTCCTCTTATCTAATATTCTCACTCCCTTTCCTGCTTTCCTAGAAAATTCCTCCCTTGCAAATATTTGCAAGCTTTTGCCGTAGGGTCAGTGGAGTGCCCCTGTTGGATCCCCGGCCATAAGGCCACTAGGAAAATCCATCTTTACTTGTGCATGCATATACGATAGTTGCACCAGTTAAGTAGAGGGACTTAGATTCCCAGAGCATTGGAAAGAAACCCACCAATTTGTCCCCGACAAATTTTCTCACCAACAATTCCATTTCAAATGAGGACGACATGTATATACTGTCACAGTGGGTTATAAACAACATCCAGAAAGTTAAATAAGTTGAGCCCTGACCTAGGTTATCAACATCCAAATGGATCTTACCTAACCATTCCAATATTACCTACAGGAAAATCCCATACCCTCCTGGTGAATGAGCTTCAACTCCACCATAACAAGATTGATCCAGGTAAGCATGCAACCCAACAAACTTATAATGCTAGATCTCAAGAGTTGGAGTTAACAAATACAAACCCAAGTAGGTCGATAAATAAATCATTTAACGACACCCGGTTTAACTCGACCCATCAAGCACAAGGTCTTCCTTAAAAAAAGCATGCAACCGTCCGGTTTGGTATACAAACAATCACAAAGAGATCAACAACCCAAGTGTTGGGTTCGATTATAAACCACTTAAACATGCAACTTGAAGTATATAATTTTTGTCTTTCCATTACAGTCAAGGTGAGTCATTTTTACAATCACCCAAAACATATAAAGTGGAAAAGATTGGCATGTAGTTCATATAAAAGCATTTAGAGAAAATCCGAACAAAAATCAGTTCGTAACCCACTTACCAAGCAAGAGATTCCATTTTAATATGCAATATCAAAACCCAGAACCCCAAAATGCTTTATATAATAAGCAGAGTTCTTTTTATGAACTAATTAAATAGAAAAAGTTTTTGTAAGGGATTAGAGCCTATCATTCTGGTAGAGCTTCATGAAGTCTTCCTCTGATTCCCACGATAGCTTCCAAAATCAAAACAAATCAACCTTCACAAAATCCCCATAGTCCTTCTCCACTAAAATATTCTCCAACAATCTCTCCACAAAAAGAGAAGTGAATCTTTCAAAACCAATTCGAACCAGATCAAACACCCCCAATCTCGACATGCAAAACGAGAGAGAGAAAATAATGGAAGGAGTAACAATGAAACCAAAACAACCAAATCTTTTCCAAATCTAGCATATTTTCCCCAAGATGGTTTTAGAATGATTTTCAAAATCATTAATGCTAGATAGGATAGTTCATCTATCCCGCTAACCCCCACCTTCTCTATTCCATTTTTCCATTCACTAACAGTTCAAACGATCATGCAACTAACTTTAGTGTAAGTTTTTAGCAACTTTCTAATTTTAAATTTGCTTACTGCTAAGGAGTGGCGGTAGCCACCATTAATTCCACCATTAAAATCTTCCAAGTACATGCAAGGGTGGTGGCAACTACAAACCCCACCACTTGACCATGCATCCACAAAATTTGACTAGGGTTAGTCTTGAGTTAGGTTCCATATTCCTTTCCCAACATAGGTTAGGATTTAATTGATAATATTTCAATACCTATCAACTTAGCATAGGTCTTAGATTAGGTTCACAAGCCACCATAGTAATTCATATGCCTTAGGTCTAGGTTAGACCTTTAGAAATTTTAGTGTTATCAAAACATTAGGCATAGGCTAGGTCTTAAGTAACTGCACAATAGAGACCTTACCAATCTATGCAACGTTTTTCAAATGGATCAGTGCTACAACGAACTGGCTCTCAAACACTTTCCAGCCTTAACACGGGACTAAGAACATACGCAAATTGGAACAAAATCATCAAGACCAATTAGTATAATATTGATAATCCATAATCAAAGAATAACTAAAATCCCTTACATTCAATTGTAATTGCAGATCGAATTAAGAGAATGCCTTGGATCAATGAAAATTATGTAAGGTATTTTATTAATCGATTCTCAATACCAATAAATCAATTATTCCAAACTTAGTGTAATTTCCTAAATTACCAGCTTACCCAATAGTTCCAAGAATAGAATTAAAACTTTCTACAAGCTGAAGACATCAAGTTCATTTCGCGAAATAATTAAGTAAAAATTATAATTCAAGAGTACATTGCAAATAAATGGATGATTAAATACACAAATCTCAATTAAGATAAACATTAATCTAGCAACATGATTTAATCGGTTCTACAGAGCAACAACTCAAGAACAATCACATGTCAACGTTGTAATCCACTTCACAATGAGAAAGTATATATGAAAGGATGGTAGAGGTGTTATAGCTAGATATTTTATTAATTAGGAAAATGTCTAGTTTCAATTCAAATGGAGGTTGTAATATTTATAGATATCGCACAACTATAATGTAAACAAACAATCATTATGCAGTACAAAAATCAACTTCTTATGTGTTGTCCAAAACAATAATATGGGAATAATATTCCGAATACAAATAAACAATATGAATGGTTATAACAATATAACCATATTCACCCAAGTAACTACTAATTATCATAGTAACATAGTTACAACTAATTACCACTAGTAAAAATGTAAATAACAATACATAATTACCTATGTAAAATGGTTTACCTAACATTATCTTTGTCATTCGATAAATGAATCCCACCATTGTTTGAATAACTAAGAAGAGATAAATAGGGATTTGATGCAATATTGACTTTATAAGGACAATTTTGTCACCAAACTCAACCACTTCACTTTCCAACTTGCCGATTTTGCTTGAATTTTATCTATTAATTTCTTCCAAAATTTTGACTTTTCCTTCCCAATAAACAAGGGCACCCCTAAATATTTCTTAGGTGGGGAGTTAATTTTTAAACCCCAAAATGACAACAATTTTCCTTTGGCGTTACCATGGAACATTAATAAAAATATTTCTAATTTATGCAAACTAACCTTATGGCTTGAACCTCATTTGTAATTTTCCATTATCTTCTTCATAAGTAATGATTATTTTACCTCTTTCGACCAAAAATAAGAAGATCATCTATAAATTGTAGATGTGTACTAGGTTAATTTTTAGCATATGCTTTCAAACCTTGCAAATATACACTTTTGCACAACATTCTAAGCATTCTTCCTAAGGATTCCACCATGATAATGAATAAGTAGGGTGATAAACAATCTCCCTATCGAATCTCTCTTGAGTTATGGAAAAACCTAATAGGGTTGCCACTAACCGAGAATAGAAAATAACACCCCATAACACACCGCAACACCCATGAGAGACATTTAATGCTAAACCTAAACACAAGTACCACATTTTAAAGGAATTTCCAATTCACTTTATCATATGATTTTTCAATATTTATTTTCACCACCATCCTTGAGTTTTTTTCCTTCTTTAGGCTATGTAGAATTTCCTAAGTCATTATAACCCCATCTAAACTTGTTTCCTAAGATAAATCTCCCTTACCTCGATGAAATAATCAAGGAAGAAGGTTATTCAACCACTTTGAGATGAATTTGTAAACAAGTTTATAAAAATATTACAAAGTGAAATAGGCATGAAATCAATACATGTTTTTGGATTGGCTTCTTAAGGATCAAAGAAATAAATGTACAGTTGAAATATTTAAGAATTTACAAATAAGTCATGGATTTGTTTACTACTACTGTAATATTTATAACAAAGATATCCCAATAGTTTTTAAATAATTCCACTTTGGGAATCCTTTGGCCAGGGGTTTTATTAGACTTCATTTCTTTGGATCACGTCTTCACTTCTTCCTAAGATAAGGGTTTTAATAATGACTCATTTTGGTATGGAGTTACAATTTTAGGATTATGGGAGAGAAACATATCCATCACATCATCATCTCCCCCTCTCCTCCTAATAACAAACCTTTGAAAAAATCCACTCTTTGCAGATTTACTTTCCTTTGGGTTCTCCACTAAGCACGTTATTGAAGTTTTTAATTCTCCTAAATTTATTCACTTATATTCTTTAGAATTATGAAAGAACTTAGTATTACTTTCTCCCTCCTTAATCTATGATTCCCTTGAATTTTCTTCTAGAAAATATCTTCTCTAAGATATACTTCTTGGAGTTTAGGCATCAACTCTCTGTCCTCCTAAAAAAATTATCGGGTAAAGGATGAAAGTGTGCATCTTTATTAATTTCTTCCAAACTAGTTTCTAAAGTTGTTCTCTTTAAATATATTACTAAAAATCTTCTTATTATATATTTTCAACTTGCTTTTAAGTAATCTAAGCTTTTGTGAAAAACAGAACATCCGAGAGTGATTCAATTTCCATTCGGCTCCACCATTCCTTTAAGTGATCTCAAATCCTAGATGTCTAAGCCACATCAATTCAAAATTGAATGGGCATCTTTTAGGTACATTGTGTAGACACCTATAATATGCTTACACTTAGCATTTCCTCCAATTCATTCAATTAACGACACTTTGTCAATTAGATACTCTTTGCTCCATTCTCGGATGCCCATTTATGACACCTTCTCTGGTCGTATTCCTCCTATAATCAACTAATTAGGCTAATATATCTCTTATTAGCTAAACATTCCTCCTTTTGACCATTCAAAACCTCCCTAGTTCTCTCTGAACCACTTCTGCAAGCTTTCTAGGCTATCTATCAGTCATAAATGATTAACCAGATCCCTCCCAACTCTCAACGAGTCTCTAATCACTTGTTAATTGAGTTTAACTAGCCTAATCCTAGCTTAACTAGTCTAAAGCATGTTTACTTAGCTCCTAATCCTAAAGTTATTTTTAGAATTTAGTCCCACATGCACAAGAATTCCAAATCTTCCCAAACCAAAAACTATAAATAGAAGGCTAAGCCTTCCCATTCAACCTTACACCTTCACACTTAGGATATCTTATTAACACTAAGAACACCTAGCTTTGGGATTCCATTTGTATTAGCTTTAAGCTAATTAGACATTTGATCTTAAGCTTACCCCCTCCATTGATCTTGAGCTAATAGCCTCCATTTGCATCCATAATCCAAGTTTAAGTAATATGGAGAGAACCATTGGCCTTGAAGCCATTAATGGTGAGACTCCATTCTTGAAAGCTTGAGAACCATAAACAACTAATCACCCCTTTGATTGCTAAATTGATCTTTTAGGTTCAATTTCTTAATTAGTAATCTAAAGAGTAGAGAGTAGCTTTATCATGTTAGTTTAGATTTAATCTAGTTCATACAATGATAAATGTTAGTCTTGTTTAGCTCTTATCATGATGGTTTAGTGTAGATTAGGTTCATGCTTTGAGGTTATATGTTTTAGCTTCATTTCCATAACATATCTAATTTATTCATGAACACATTTGGCATGCCGGTGGGACATACTCCATTTTCCTCTAGGAGTCTTTTCCAAGCTTTTAAGTTCACTTTCATGCTTTCTAGGAGAAATAACTTGTTATTTACTTGATTTCATTTTTTAAGTAAGCTAAATCATCCTTGTTCATGCATATTTTGTGGGTTTAAACTGGAAATAGGTTTCTTTGACTAACAACTAACCTATTTGACTATTGAAAATTTTCATTTCCGTGACTTTTGTAGGTTTTTCAAGGGGTACACGTAGGTGTCTTGGAGGGGAGCATCTCCGTCGAAACCCTAGCGCACCCGTCGAACCAATCGCACACCCGTCTGGTCATATTTTTCACTTACAGGTCATTTACAAAGGGTCATGTACCTATCAAACTATAGGCATCTTCATTGACTATCAGGCATACCCATGCCTCTGGACACAGTGTATTTTTGGCATACTATGTTGATTCATCTTTTAGCTTGCAAGCGTATCCGTCGGGAAGGAGGCATCTTTGTTGAAACCCTAGTGTTCTTGTCTCTCGGCTCACATAGGTGTTGAAACACACTTTGTCATATTTTGTTACCATGCATACTCGTTGGTTAGGGTGCTTATCCATCGGTTGGGGCATGCATGCGTTATTCTAGACACGCAGTGTCTCTGTTTGATCCAGATTTATTCCTATTATTTTTAGTGCTCCTAGTTTGGGTCATATCTCCTCGCCCGTTGACCCGTTTTCAGAACTTGAATAGGCATCGGAAAGAGCATGAATTGAACTTTGTGAGGAAAGTTCCAAAATTAATATACCTTTAGTATCATTACTTCTATCATCAAACTCCCAAAATGCCCCAGAGACCTCTGAAAATGCAAAATACTAAAAATTGTTGAAAAACTGCTAAAAATAGATTTCTCAAGATCGGTAATGAAGAAATAAAATAAAACAAGATGGCTAAAAGGTGGGGTTAATTATTACTTTCTTCACTCAATAACCTTCGAATAGTAGTACGAAACCAGGATAAATAATGTCTAAAGTACATGATTTTGTGACTACTGATTAGATACGTTACTCTCTCTCTCTCTCTGAGGAGCTTTAAGAGGTAAATAAATGCCTTGTGACAACCCTTTGCTATGTTGGGGCACCTAATTAACTTTTTGGCTTCATTACTTCTCCAAATTGGGAATTCATCACCCCCAATCCTCTAGTGACTCGGTTCCATTCCATCTCCCCAAGCGATTATGATCCACAATCAAAAGCGATTTGAAAACACACCTTGAAACTTTGCTTAACACACAATTTTTCAAATTATAATTCAATATTACAATTTTCTATAATTTAATAATTAAATTAAATTTCAAGATGAATGTGGAAGATTAGAATAACTAGAAAACTTAGAGAATAATTGACACAACCAGGTTGATAACAGAGTTCAACACAAATCCTACATCTCCGGGTCTGTAATAATGAGACAGATCTATTAAAAATATACATCAAACACTTACAATTTTGTGTACAGGGAAAATAGTAGTCTTCCCCAACTGTCACATTGTACTTCTTGGAAATTTAGCCCTAGTCTCTTTTGAAAATTTCCCACACAAATGTCCCAAACCCTCACAAAACTTCTCTAATCTTACACATTCATGTAGAGTCCCTTCTTCAAATATCAACTCCCCTTATATAGATTTTTAGCCGCCTATGGTCTAACAGGTTGGTATTCTTTTAGTAAATGGGAGGTTATAGGTCGACCCCCTCTAACCTCCACCCACTGCATTTTGTCTTACTTATAAGAATGATCCCACATTCATCGAATGGTAGTGGCGGTGTAGTTTATTAATAGGGTAAAGGCTAGTCTAAATTGGCTTTGGTCTATTTTTTCATATGTCATTAAAGGTGGTCGGTGGATGGTGTAATCAATGCGGTGAGTTGTTGATTGCCATGTTGGTGATCGATGGGGATTTGGCTAAGTATGGCGAGTTAGAGGTATCTCGGGGAGTTAGTGAGGGTGAGCAATGTGTGATGATGTGGCTCAGGAGTCGAGCTAAGAGGAGTCGGGTAGATTTAAGCGAGAAGATGTCAAGATGGCAATTGGGTGAGTTGCTTACAACTCGGTGAGTTCGAATGTGAGTTAAAAGCATGGTAGCAATGCATTGTAATAGATTAAAGATTACACTAAACTTGATCCCACATGCATAGTGTGGTGAATAACAAAGGCATTCAAATACAAAAGCTTGATAATGGTAACATGAAGAAATAGAGGAAAAGGCACCCCTCCACAAAAAGAGTGTGTCAATCCTAGTTGAGGTCCCCTAACCAACAAATAGAGGGCCCACCCATTCGATAACAAGTGTCTAAAATCAAAGGTGCAAAACACCCTTTTGTCCAAAACCACATTGCTACTTATCATATTATGATTGGTCCACATGGTGAGTGTGTACGCGTCTACATTATCCCGAACCTACACATAATTCTATATTTTTACCAGATTGACCAAAATTTCAGCGTGCAATATATGACCTCCGTTTTCAGCATTCAACATACCGTCAGAAATATCTCGACTATCTCTACGCATTAAAAGTAATTGGAAAAAGTTAAGGAAGATTGTAGACTAGTGTTTCTCAATAAGGATCCTTTGGATCACACCTCCCCACTGAGAAATTTTTGGACCTCCAAAATTAATTTTAATTGGTAATGAGGTGAGGGTACTTTTCCCTCACCTTTCCGGTTTATAACATTTGTTTAACCATCGGTCTGTGGTTGAAAAGTAGTGCTTTTATTTAGCTTGGTGTTCATAAAATCCCACAAAGTTGACCAAAATTCCCCAAGAAACATGGAATCCCGATCAAAAATAATAAAAGTGGGCAAACCAAAATGAACCCATACATACTAGAAGAATAAGTGTGCAGTCCCTTCACCGGTAATTTGTTTAGTACAAGGAATAACACACACATTTTTCTAAATCTATCCACAACCACATATAAATAGTCATGTTTTCTTTGTGACATGGGAAATCCTCCTACAAAATCCATGGAAATACTTTCCCAAGGATGAGTAGGGATGGGAAGAGGAGTGTAAATTCCTAACTTCCTATTGTTAGGCTTGCTCGTGGCACAAAGAACACATCCTTTTACATATCTGGCAACATGTTCCTGCATATGAGGCCAATAACAATACATTTGTAATTATTCAATTGTTTTAACGACACCAAATGACCAAATATAAGAGAAGTTTGATCTTTCCTAATCATATGCACTCTTTCATCCTGTAAAATACAAATTTTACTAGAATGATACAAGATTCCATCATGCACATGATAATCCAATTCTCCTACCTATTTACCACTCATCAAATCTTCATACACTTCTTTAAAATCAACATCATTAACATATTGTTCTTTGTAAATGTCATGAACTAGAGAACTATGTTGTAAAATAATAGATGCAACAATAATTGGAGGTCTAGATAACATATCAACAACCTTATTTTGTATACCTTTCTTATACCTGATCACGAGATGAAATTGTTGTAGGAAACCCATCCAACGGAAGTGTCTAGACTGTTGCAACTTGGTCTATGATTGGAGATACTGGAGGGTCGATGATCTTGTATGAATTATTGTTTCCTTTCCCATCAAGTAATGTTTCCATTTTTCACACTCTACACCAAAGCATACAACTCTTTATCATAAGTTAGATAGTTTCTTACTGCACTTGTGAAGGTTTCAGAATGGTAACAAATAGGATTTCTATTCTGCATCAAGACAACCCCCATTACATATTCACTGGCATCTATCTCAATCTCAAATGACTGTTGTAAATCTAGAAGTGCTAAGACATGAGTAGTACTTATTTTCTCTTTCAGTGTATCAAAATCTCTTTGATGTTTTCCTCCCCACTGAAAGACTTATTTAATGCTAGTCAAATAATGCAAAGGAGATGCAATAAATGAGAAGTTAGAAATAAAATTCTCTAATACTGAAATTCACCAAGAAATCTCCTAACAACAGGATTACATTATTGGGTTTACACCAATTGTATGATTAATTTTCACTTTACCATGTCCCACAACATAACCAAAATAAATCATATATAATTTCCCAAATTCACAAAATCATAATATCATCTAAGTATACTATCACAAAATCATCAATGAATGGCATAAAAACATCATTCATCACATGCATGAATGTATCCAATGCATTGCACAATCCAAAAGGCATAACAATCCATTCAAACAAACCTTGTTTTATTTTAAAAGTCAATTTCCAAATATTCTATCCTAGTGATAACCACTTCTTAATTCTAACTTAGTGAAATAAACAAAAATTTTCAACTGATCCAATAAATCATCAATGCAAGGAAGAGGGTACTGATTTTTAACCGTGATCTTGTTCAAAGCATGAAAATCAACACACATCCACCATGTGCCATATTTTTAGGCACCAAAATGATAGGCAAACCACAAGGAGATGAACTTGGACAGATAACTCCTTTTGCCAACAATTCCATCACATGCTTTTTGATCTCCTCATTCTCGACCACAAATAATCTATACATGCCAATATTAGGAAGAGGTGCATCCTACAACAATTGTATCTCATGTTGAACCCCTCTTTTAGGAGGTAGGCTCAGTAGATCACGAAACACATCATCATAGTTAGAAACAATCTTAATCAAATCATTTCGATGTTTAGGATCACAATCCTCAAAACCTTGGAATGATCTTTTTCTTTGTCTTTAATCACCATGAGCACAAAATTCTTGCTTGAATTTACAAGCCTTTTCATTTATCCTGCAGAAACCAAGAAAGACTTATTTCACATGATGAGCTCTAAAAATGTATTCAATCCCATTTTTGACAAGAAATTATTTATTTAATTTCTTATAGAAGATTAATTTTTGATCATAAATATATGGACTTCCCAAAACTACACCACAAATGTCTAATGGAACAACATCCAAATCAACCTCATCAATGAACTTGTCAGTAATGGAAAATATGAATCTACAAGTTTTTGTTACCTACAATTTTGCATCATCACAAACCCATCCCAAAGGATAAGGCTTAGGATGTGGTTTGGTTTAGAGTCCCAGTTTCTTCACAACCTCCTCTAAAATTAGATTAGCTTGAGATCCACTATCAAATAGAGTGTCTATTTTAGTATGCTTAGAAACAACTCTAAGGTGGAAAAGCTCATTTATTTTCTTCTCATCATGCATAGATTGTTGTTTAGAAGAAGATGCAACATTAGATGAACTAGTGCTAGAAGAAGAGGAAGAATTACAACCTTGTAAACCCATGGCCGTGATCTTGGTCTCATCACCAAAATTGGATCCAAGATCCTGTTGCACCACAATGTTGGTCTTATTTTCTTTCCCTTTCTTGTTAAACCATTTAGGCTTAAGCTCCGGATGCAACTTCCAACACTTAGATTCATCATTATTATTTTTGTAATTATTACAAAATGGCTTAGCACCTTCTTTCTTAATAATATAATTAGTCTTTTACTTACCCTTTCCTTTACATTCTTCTTTCAAACTTTTCTCCTTGCTTTCAAATTGTTCGTTTTATTTTTTTGAAGATGACTCTTTGGTCATTTTCTCTCTTTCTTCCAAACAAGTAGCTTACACACACATTGCATCAATGTTAGTAGAGTTATGCAAGAGAAAATAATGTCTCAAATAAATATGTAACACACCAATATATTTCAACAATGTTTCTTGTGTGTGAAAAGAAATACCTAAAATGAGAGCACTTTTTCTAAATTCCCGTATATATCATGAACACTTTGTCCCTTAGTTTGCCTCAAATTTTTCCAATCCATCATAGCTTGTTACATATAACCCAAAGGATAAAATTGTTGTCTTAATTTAGAAATAAAATCATTCCAAGAAGAGATTGTTTTACCTTTTTCTCATCAATATATTGTAGCTTACTCTCCCTCTAGATGAGTGTTGTTGCAACCATTCGAAGATTCATCAAATGAATTTTACCTTATCATCAACATTTTTTTGAACCCTCGCAATATACTTCAATATGCTTGATCTATTTATCTTTTTTTTTTTGCATTAATCTCTCCATTATACATTGGCAATTCAAACTTAATATCTAGTTTTAATGAAGGAAGAAAATCAAAATTTTGTTTACCATCCTTTAAAGAGGGAGAACCAAATTAAGATGAAGAAGATTGTTCTTCTTTTCTTTAGCTTTCTTGGCTTCTTTTCCCATTTGTCTTCTCTGATCTTGGTATAATTCCTCTACTATTTCTTTCATCTACATGAAGGATTGATGAATTTCATCTTCTTGTTCTTCAACCATATCTCGCACTTTGTGGACTGCTCGACTGATTTCGGATCTAAACTTGTTAATGTTCCTTCACCTTTTTTTGGAACATGACCATTTCAACATACACCAAAAATTGCAATCCAAAACAATGGTTAATCCGATCATAGACCACCTTTGATACCAAATGATCAGTAATTGAAAGCAATTTGAAAACACACCTTGAAAAATGCTTAGCAAGTTATTTTTGGATTGTAACTCAATACTATGAGTTTTCGTAATTTAATAATTAAATAAATACTATGAGATGACTAATAAAAATAGAATAACAAGAAAATTCAAAGAATAATTGACACATCCATTTGATAACAAAGCTCAACACAAAGGCTACATCTCTAGGTCCATAATAATGAGACCGATGTATTAAAAATATACCTCAAACACTTACAATTTTGTGTACAAGGAAAATAATGGTCTTCCCCAACTATCATAGTGCACTTCCTACAATTTAGCCCTGGTATCTTTTGAAAATTTCCCACAAAATGTCCCAAACACTCACAAAGCTCCTCTAAGCTTACACAGTCTTGTAGATTCCCTTCTTCAAATATCAACTCCCCTTATATATTTGTTAATTGCCTATGGTCTAACAATTAGTATTATTTTTAGTAAATGGGAGGTTAGGGGTTGCCCTCTAACCTCCACCAACCACATTTTGGATTACTTGGGAGAATTATCCCACATTCCTAGAATGGTAGGTCGTGATGTAGTTTAATAATAGGGTGACACTAGTCTAAATTGGCTTTGGGACATTTTTTTATTCGCCACCTTGAAGGTGGTCGGTGGGTGTTTGGCTTGATGGGGGGGAGTTGTTGATTTCCATGTTGGTACTTTGTGGGGATCTGTTGGTGACGGTGAATGGTATGAGATGAGGTGACTCGGAGTCGAGCTAAGTGGGAGTCGAGTAGAATTAAGTTTAGCACTTAAAAGAAAATATCTCATGAAAGGAATTCAAATCTCTATTAAAATTATTTAAAGTAGAAACACACATTATACATGTCTAAACTACTCTTAAGTTAAGTTTTAGAGTCAATATAAAAATTCATCAAATCCAAGTCAAACACCAAGCAAACAAACCATTGCAAACATTATCAAGAGATCTAATTAA
Organism: Taxus wallichiana var. yunnanensis; assembly: GCA_018340775.1. Classification (NCBI taxonomy): domain Eukaryota; kingdom Viridiplantae; phylum Streptophyta; class Pinopsida; order Cupressales; family Taxaceae; genus Taxus; species Taxus wallichiana. The sequence continues at coordinate 113,479,240 of CM031240.1, forward strand.
GAAAAATAGTTACATTAATATATATATCACATCTATGGGTGGAGAACTATGTGTATTTTGATGCTTCTATAGAGTACTACCAATGTGGGAGGTGTATGGAGTGCACTTCAACCAAAACACTAACATTTTTCTAGGGGTTCCACTATTATTAGGGTTCTGGATTTTTCAATTGATTATAAATGGTTTCACACATTTGTGAGACCTAATTTATTATAATGGGGCATATCTTAGTTTGTCACAAGGGAAAATAAAGTTACAAAGTGCTAGTATCTATCTAGATAGAACCAATAGTTGAGGAAAAAATCAGCAAACACATAACACTTTGGATGATTAAGTCTAAGTTTGATGGGGTCGTAACAGGGTTTACATTCTCGAAAATAGAGATGAAACATCTTAAAGACATTTCAAAAATATTCATATTTTTTTACACCTATACAAACATTTAAGTGCACTTAATATTTCATGTTTTATGTGGGCTATATATCGGAGGTCTTGCGGTCCATTCCACTGGGCTTGCCACCTCTATAGCTCGTTGTTATTCAACTAGTTAGTTCCATGTGGGTCAGCTACTTTGGTGGTGGAAGTGTTCTCTCGACATGGTGCCAAGCCGGCTCGATGTTCAATGTGATGGGGGTCAAGGTCAGACATGAATCCTGTGTTCAATGTGATGAGGCATGTCTAGCATTGTGGCATGAGAGTTATCCTAAACCACTTTTAGCCTGTCTGGTTTACCCTAGTGATGGGGAATGTGGGCTATATGTGGGAGGTCTCTGATCCATTCCCGGGCTGGCCACCTCTATAGCTCGTCGTTATTCAACTAGGCGGTTCAAGCAAGTTAGTTGCTTTGGTGGCAGAGGTGGTCTCTCGATGTGGTGTCAGGTTGGCTTGGTGTTCAATGTGACAGGGTCAAGGTTATGCATGAATCTTGTATTCAATGTGATGATTCATTTCTAGTATTACGGCTCGAGATTTATCCCAAACCACTTGTTTGAATGAATTGATTGAAAGATTGTTTTGGAGGATGGAGCACCAAAAGAGTGAATCCCACAAAAAATTTAAATTTTTGCATGTGAAGGAGATCATTACTCCCATTGGAGGGTCTATAGCAATCAACAAAGTGGTCAAGATTTTCTCACCAGAGTGAATAGGATTCATGTGGGAATCAAGAGAGGAGTCAAATGGAGGGGTGTTGGGGGATCTTCCCAAGTCGAGGTGGAAGTTTCAATTTTGGTTCAGAAGCTCGGCCCCGAAGTGATCATTAAATCCATAGCTTCTTTTGTTGGCGCGACAATGTTAGAAAATATGGTGGTTGAAGTTATTTTAGACTTGACTCAAGGAATTTCATCCCTAGTTTTGACTGAGGAGGTCCCTTCGAACCCAAATAAGGATGTGATCATTAGTTTGAAAGGTATCAAGGAGATCAAGGTGGGAGGTATAGATTTTAAAATCTCCTCGAAGATGTTAAGTGTGGATCTCTCACCGGCCCTAGCATGGAGTTCGTTGATGTTAGATTGAGAAGGGCTATTTGTTGTAAATTTATAGGAGCAAGATTCTCAAGAAGAAAGATCTTGGACTGGATCTTCTGGTTTTGGGGCAAGGAGGGGAAGCCTAAGGTAAGCTTTCTTGTGAATGGTTTCTTTCAAGTTCTTTTTCCTTCAGTGGAATCTTTGAATAAGGTTTATAAGGAAGGGCCCTATTTTTTGAGCTCCTTTAGTTTGTATTTTCATCCTTGGTCCCCGGATTTTAATCCGATGTGGAAAAAATTGCCTAAGCTCTGCTTTGGTTGAGTTTTCATAATTTTCCCCCTGAGTTCCAAAAACAGTCTGCTTTGAAGGTGATTGTGAATTCTCTTAGGTCGTTTGTTCCTATCAGAAACCCTTCCCTCTCTACTTGGAGAAATGCTTCAGCTTGTGTTTACGTGGAGATGGATTTGTCTTCCCCACTCCCAGTTCCTTCAGATTTGAAATTTGATCGAGGTTCCTAGTCTCAAGCTATCAATTATGAGGGTCTTAATGTGAAGTGTTTTTATCGTGGGAAATTGGGTCATATGAGGAAGGATTTTCTGGTCAAATCAAGGAAGAAAACCGGTAACCCTCTCCACAAATTGAGAATTCACCACCCCATTCTAGATTCTTCTTACAAAGCATTTCCTCTTCACGGGTATGTTCAAAGCAAGGTGATCATCCAAGTATGTCCAAAGGACCCTCTCTATAACAAATTTCCCTTGAAGGAATTGTCTCCTTGCTCTATGTTGAAGGAAATGGAAGAAGTTCATAGAGACTTTGGTGAATTATTTTCCATGATTAAGGAAGGTATTGCGCAAGGACACACCTCTTCATTGGATGCTCTAAATGGGTGGATTTCCAATAAAAAGGGTATGGAGGTTTTGTAGTCTTTAGATTTAGGCGGTGATTTTAAAGATGGAGAAATAGATTTGGATGTCTTAGCTTCTTATTTGGTCTCCTCTAAGTTAGTTGTTGCTCAGGATGGATTAAATTCACCTAATTGTGGATCTACCGGTAAAAGAGGTAAGAAATCAAAGTAGGAAATCACTTAGAGGGAAGTAGATTCAAATAAGCAAAGCACCATGAAATTTTATAACCCCCGATTCTGGGAAGGTGAAAATCCTTCCTTGTCGTCAATGAAGATATTTTCTTGGAATGTCAGGGGCTTGAATACCCCTAACAAACAACGCTTGCTTAAGCGTTATCTTTTCTCCTCGGAAGCTTGTGTGGTTATGTTGCAAGAAACTAAAATGTCCGTTGTTGAAGCTGATAGTGTGTGGGGTAGGGCCTGTAAAGGTTGGAAAGGAGTTTTTTCTGACTCTAATGGTGCCTTTGGCGGTCTAGGAATATTGTGGAAGGAGAATCAGGTTAGTGTGGATTTGTTTGCTCATAATTCAAGTTGTAAATTGGTTTTTGTTAGTCTTAAGTACTCCCAATTAGTTTTTCATCTCTTTAACATTTATGCTCCCAATAGTGTCATTGGAAAGAGGGCTTTGTGGTTGGATCTTTCCATATCCTTAAATGCTTTGGAGGAGCATCTACTCATTCTGGGAGGTGATTTCAATGCGATATCCTCAGATAGGGATAAGAGAGGGGGCATCAGTAGAAATTTGCAATCTCAGTTGGATTTTTGTTCCTTTATTAGAGACAGTTCCCTTCTTGACATAGAACCTAAGTAGGGGTGGTTCACGTGGAGCAATCGAAGGAGAGGCTTCAATAATATAGTAGAAAGGTTGGATAGATTTCTAGCTGGGCCAAATTGGTCTCTTAATAATATTGTTCTTGAAAGTTTTGTGCTGCCCTGGTTTGGATCTCGATCGCCATGTGTCCTTGTGGTAAATATTGATGTTTCCCCTAAAAATCCCCTTTCAAGTTTGAACTAATGTGGCTCAGGGATGCTTCTCTTGAAGATAAGATAAATCAGTGGTGGAATTCCTATCAAATAGAAGGATCAAAGATGTTTGTGCTAGCTTAGAAACTTAAGAGGCTTAAAAGGGTTTATTGGTTTGGAATGTGAACTATTTTAAAAACATATTTCAAGAGAAAGCTCGTGTGGAATCTGAGTTGAAAGCTCTTAATTTGAGAGTTTTTAACTCTGCATGGGCGCGTTGAGCTTTCTTTGGAGAAGTCTCTTCTAGCTGAGTTGGGAGAGTTGTTGCTTGGGAAGACATATATTGGAAGCAAAAATTGAGGGAGATTTGGCTCAAGGATGGAGACAAAAATACAATTTTTTTCATGCCTCAGTCAAATCCAGGAGAAGTTTGAATTTTATTTCAGAAATTAAGAACGGAGATGGTGTGGTTCTTTCAAATCATAAGGCTATTGCGGAGGAAGGTATCTAGTTTTTCTCTTCTCTGTTGGGGGGAGATTTAGCTTCCTTTGCTGATGTTCAGTCTTCCCTTCTAGAGTGTATTCCTTCGCTCATCAATGGGGATCAAAATGCGGCCCTTCTCAAACCCTTTTCCTTTGCTGAGGTGGAGAAAGTGGTTTTCTCTTTGGAGAAAAACAAAGCTCTCAGGCCCTAATGGTTTCCAAGTTGATTTCTTTTAGCATTTTTGGAGTATTATGGGGTATGATGTTTGGCCGATAGTGGCAGATTCTCAAAGATCTCGTTTTGTGCTCAAAATGTTGAATTGTACTTTCATTAGCCTCTTTCCAAATATGAATCATCCTTCCTCCTTTGTTGATTTCAGGTCGGTGTCTCTCTACAATACAACATATAAAATTATCTCTAAATTCATTGCTTTAAGGCTAAAAGTGGTGTTGAATCCACTTATCTCTCGAAAAACGGGTTTTATGCCCGGAAGGTCTATTTTTGAAGGCATCTTCTTGTCCCATGAGCTGACTCACACTCTCTCCTCAAGTAATGTCCTAGGTATGATGTTGAAGCTAGACATTAGTAAGGCATATGATAAGATTAATTGGAGGTTCCTAAACAAAGTTATCGAAATTTGGTTTTTCTATGCATTTTTTAATTAGATCTTTAGTTGTATTTCTAGGCCTTCTTTCTTGGTTTTGGTTAATAGGAATGCTGAGGGTTTCTTTGAAAGCAATCGGGGTATCAGGCAGGGGGATCCCTTTTCTTCCTTTCTTTATATTTTGGTTGCATGGAATCTCTTGGTAGGTCCATTAGGAAAAAGGTGATAGAAGGCAAGTTGATGGGTTTGAAAATCACAGAAGGTGTTAATCCTTTCTCCCACCAACAATTTGCGGATGATACATTTCTATTTGGCAAGGCGAGTGTTCGTGAAGCCAAGGAATTGAAAGGTATTTTGGATGCTTACTCGTTGGTTTTGGTCAAGAGGTTAGCTTTCTTAAATCTTTTATCTTCTTCTTCAATGTTTCCCCTCATCTTGAAGCTCGTATTCTGAATATTTTTCGGTTCAAGAAAGGTAGCTTTCCTATTAAGTATCTTGGTGTCCCATTTTTTAGTGGGTCTAATAAAGCTTCTTTGTGGAAGGACCTCCTTTCCTCAATAGAATCTAAATTAAATTCTTGGAAAGGGAAATGGCTTTCTCTAGTAGGGAGATTGATTCTCATCAAGTCGGTTCTTTGTGCCTCTCCTTTGTACATGTTATCAATATTGAAGATCCCCAAAGGAGTCTTGGATAAGTTGAAAGGAATCATGAGAAATTTTCTTTGGTAGGGCCATTCTCAGATTAAAAATTCCTTTGATTAGTTGGGAGTCTCTTTCGAAACCCAAAGATCTTGGCAGTGCTGGTATTCTCAATCTTGGTCTTCAAAATATGGCTCTTGGGGCAAAGCTTGTATGGAATCTTATTTCCAATCCCAACAGTTATACTAGTCAGGTGGTTGAAAAAAATATTTGGGAGCCCCTCTCCTGAATCCATCCTCCATGTATATAATCCTCCTAGGGGATCTCACATTTGGAATTTCATGGTTGAATGTAGATCATTATTTTTAAATAATGTTTCTTGGAAGATTGGTAATGGAGAAAGAGCATTGTTTTGGGATGATCCTTGGAATGGATTCCCTGTTCTTGGTGATAATCTTGAGTTTGAGGAGGTTAAAAGGAAATTGACAGTGGATTGGGGTCATTTTGTCTCAAATTATGGGTTGGGTAATGATCACCTCCCTTCTTTGCAGCAATGGAAAAGTATTGGCCACTTGGACTTTCCTGATGATGTTAAAAATAGTTTCCAGTCAGACTCTTCAAGAGAGGCAAGTGTTGTTGTCTAATCAGTAGGATAAAATTGTTTGGACTATTGCCTCGTTGGCTTCCTATTCCCGAGTTGTGGTTATAAATTGTTGCATTTAGAGGTAGTAGCAAAAATAGGATTTGGAAAGATTTTGGGCTTGCTCTTGTCCTCCGAAAGCAAGTATCTTTACTTGGATGGCCTTTAAGGGTAAAATTCTTACTTAGGAAAGAAGGAAAAATTTGGTTATCAAGGTCCTTCTAGATGTTACCTTTGTGAGAAGAATGAGGAAGATAAAGATCATTTTTTGTTGCATTGTCCCTTTGCAGTTGAATGTTGGAATTGGTTGTGTGCTAAACTCAATCTTCCTTGGGTGCAACTGAATTCCCTTCCCGAGGCTATGCTGGCTTGGCCTAAAAAGTTACATCTGGTGCTCTTTCCTCAATTTGGTTATGCAGTTTAGTGCTCCTTTTGTGGCATATTTGGTGGGAAAGGAATAAAAGGATATTTAGGGATGAAATAAATTCTATGAATCATGTCTTGTTCAGGTTGGAATGGGAAATCTTAGAGGTGGTTTCTTCAAATTGGTCCCACAATAGTCCTTTCTCTAATTTTGACAGAGAGATTGAAAAAATTGGCCCAAGATTGTTAAACCCAGAGATGGTGCTATGAAATCTTCTTTACCCTCTTCTTCAGTCCAGAAGAATGTTAAATGGTCTCCCCTTTCTCTGGTTTTTTCAAGCTCAATTTTGATGGGGTGGCCAGGGGTAATCCAAGTGCTTCAAGAGGGGTGTCTGATTCGTAATGATTTGGGTCAAGTGGTTGGGGCTGCTTCGTATAAGCTCAAGGATGGAACTTGCAATTTAGCTGAGTTACAAGCTCTTAGCAAAGGTTTGGACCTTGCTTCTTCTCTTAATATTGAATATCTGGAGATTGAAGGTGATTCTATGGTTATTATAAATTCCATCATTAATAGGAAGGCTTTGTCTTGGAAGCTTGATTTGGGTATTCAATTTTTTTATGGCAAATATCTAAATTAAAATCCTGGAGTATTAAGCACGTGTATAGAGAGTGTAATCATTGTGCTGACTGGTTGGCTAATGCGGGGGTCGATCAAACACAATTGGAAAAAGTGGCCTTTAATTCCAATGACTGGGAAGACCTTGATATGATTGCTTCGAGGGATGTGTCATAATCGGGAATCACCAACGGTTCTCTCACTCGTGTGGCGAGTTTTGTGTTTACTTAAGGTGGGAGTTGGTTGGTTTCTTCTAAGTTTCACTTTTTGTTTTTAATGGATCCTCCTAGAGTCCCCGTCTATATTTTCTCTCGCAATATGAGGGAAATGGATTTTAGGACTGGATTTTCTGATAATCTTTTGAAGCAAATCTTTAATATCTCCTTCGGGAGGATTTGGCGGCTCTAAAGTTAGTTTTGGGGGAAGACTTTCTAAAGGTGGAAGGATGAGTGAGGGTTAACAATGGCGTGGCCTCTGTCATTTTGGAGAACCTATTTATTATTCATCCTTCGAAGGTGGATGTGGTTAATTTGGTGTTGCATTGGGTTCGGCCTCCTTCGTGGTAATTTGGCTTCAAGTGGTGAATTACAATATGCTATTCTAGCCGTGTGGATGTTGGTAAAGGGGTTCTCTCACGGTCGATGTTGGTGTCTTCAAGGAGCTAGAGAAGTGGTTCAGGGTTCTAATGGATTATTTTGAGAAACTAGTTTCCTTTTCTTGAGACAAAAATTTAGATCATGCTCGGATTAAGCTTCCTAATTTTCTAGCCCTTAACTCCGCCTCTGGAGGTCGTGTTTCGGTGGTGGTCGAAGTTGAGGGACTCTTCTAGAGGCACCTATGATTATCATTGGATGGTTTGGGTGAATGCTAATTTTATCGATGTGGAGGTTAATGCGGGCCAAGTGTCACCAGAGGCTATTTTGTCTATTTCGTCGAATCTGAGGAGTAATTTCTACATGTCTAAATAGTAGTATATAGAATAAATCTCTCGGTTTTGTTAGTAAGCCATTTGACTCGATAATGTTTTTCTTAGTTTTCCCATGAATATATAAGGTTCGGCCTCCGTGTTATGTAAATAGGGAACGGGTCCCTTCAACCCGCCTTATCAATAAAAAAAATAATATATATATATATATATATATATATAATGTTTTACTATATATATCATATTTCCAACCCCGATCTAAAATTGTATTAATTAAGAGGAATTAGACCCCTTCCTCACACATGAATTCATTTTTGGGTAAATCATCAAGGTATCCCTTATGAAGCTCCTTTACCTATTCCTTCTTCTAAGAAAACAATGGTTTCAAAGCCCATGCATATATATTAATAGTACTCATGCTTGATATATAAGTATTATATTATGTATGGACGAATATAATATAGAAAACATACAAGATAAAATGGATTTTTTTTTTGACAAAGCAAACGTGATGAAAGATAATAGATGATGCAAATGAGTGGTGTATGCCAACAAGTTCATGTGAGGTATGTGGTATTTGTTACTACTATTAAAAAATGCAATAAAAATTGAGGATACAAACTCTAGATTTCATGTGAGGTATGTGGTATACGCTAATCCTTCATTTGCATCATTTAATTTTTAAAAATGGATGGAAATAGACAAATATAATGAGTTTATTGTGAGGTATTTGTTGTTTGATCACATGTTCCCTAAGTCTACTAAATGAACTAAAACATGGGTGGAGTGAATATTCAAGAGACATGTTTTAAGAACGTGCTCTGATACCATATGTGGATTTTACCCCATATCTAGAAGAGCATAAGTTTAATACAAAATTCAATTAAGATATATTAAATAAGTGTAGACACCAGTTTTTGGTGTAGCTCTTTTCCTTCACCCCATGTTTTCCCACCTTTATTAGGCTTACCTATTCGAATCCATTTTCCCCCTCAATTTGAACAAATCCCATTTCCCACCAAAAATACATGTTCAATTAATCAATCTTAATTGATTAATTGATCCCCTTTTAAATACCTAAACCTCGTTATCTAAATATTCCAAATTAAGTCATATCACTCAAAAATCATTTAAATCATGAACCCCACTCATGATTTAAATAATGTAAAATAATCCTTATCAATCCATTATTTCACCTAATCATTCAAATCATGAACCCCACTCATGATTTAAATAATGCAAAATAATCCTTATCAAATCCATTATTCCACCTAATCACTCAAATCATGTCCCCCACTCACTTAATCAAGGTTAATTTGTCAAACCTAGGTTACCTGATAACCCCTAAACTAACCCCATCTCTAGGCTATAAATACAAGCCTTCCCCCTCTTTTGAAACAAGTTAAGAGTGATAGAAAACCTATAACATTATAGCCCCTCACTTGTCATAATATCATCACAGTGCCCTTGTAATGCCACTTGAATCACCATAATATCATCATCATGTCTTTGTGGTTCTCTTAGCTTGGTTTGCTTTGCATTCACTTTGATCAGATCAATAGCTCCTCTATACATTGGCATTTTCAGGTTTTTTTATTTATCAGTTTCTACATGTTATCCATCTATCTATCATTTATATCATTTTATCTTATCAAACAAGGGTTGACATCCACATAATGAATCATGTGCTTCTTGGATCCAACTTCATCGGGAAGCCCCCGCATATACCATTTAATCTATTTTCTTCTTAGTTGCATTTATTTTGTAGGTCTATCAAGCTCATAGTGGAGATCAAACACCTTTAGCGCATGTATCCACCATATCACATCCGAGGTACCTTAAACCCTCCATCATTCAATGTTGTTTGATTTCTTTGTTATCTAGCTCATTAATCTAGATAAAGATGAAGAAAAATTGAGCAACATTTCTGCACGCCCAAGTGGAACCAAACCCAAAATCGATCATTTTTTTGTTACTTTACTCATCTTGTGCAGGTGTCGTAAGTATAATGGTTATCTTGTTTCATAGTTCTTGTCAATTTAGATATCTTTTACGAATATTTCATTTTTAGACTCACTTGTTTGCAAGGTTTAGTGTTATCTCCATCAGTGTGGTGTGCTTCTTACATTCATTGGTCTATGTCATCTTGGAGGTAAGTGTTCTTCTGTTTTCAACCGGCTTGTTATTTGGTTATTTATAGTTAGTATCAAGTTTATTTTTATTATTAAATAAATAATAATAATCAAGTAAAAAAAAATAATCTAAACAAAAAATTATTGAGGTTTACCCCCCTAAACTACCCATCTCCTATCTATTTTTCCTCAACTCGACCACCTCTCTTTTCACACTACCCTCAAAACTCACCACCCACTACCCGTCCCCATGCTCCTTTCACCCAATGCTCTAACGTGGGCCACTTCCGCACAACACTGCACCGTTCCCACTCACCTCGGCCTTACATAGACTCCCACTGTTTATTCTTACTCGGCCCCTTGACCGAGATATATTCCCCACTCCTTTGACCCATCTCCCATCCTAATCCACCACCTCCATATGACTCCCTCCAATCTTGATTTCCTACTTACCCCAACTCATCCACGTATCTCACCCCTCCACGTATCTCCCATACAATCCCACATATCCTCCCAAGTCTATCCAAACTCAGCTCTTCCTTACCCCCTGAGCAATTAATTCTACCCCGAGTTACTCTTCAAGTATACACTCAACTTGTTATTCAACTCAACTCCCTTCACCACGCTCCCAACTCTACCCGTCCATCCTACTGGATCGAGCCGCTTTGTCTCCACACAACACTCCTCACCGAGATCTCCACTCACCCAATTCCCAAATATCCTTACCTTGAGCCCTCGGCTCATCCCGAGCTCTCACCTTACATCACTCGGCCACGCCCCTACTTGCCACAAAGACACTTCACCCCTCATCCCTCCATATTCTCCTTCATATGGACTCTAGTTTGGTATGAGGTTGTGCATTTGCAAGGAATACACCGAGCACCCCACACCCTCAACTCACCTAGCACACATCATCCCCGAGCCCTCGGCTCACCTCGCTCAACCCCACTCCTCTCGTGTCCTACACTCTCGTACACCTTGCCAACTCAACCCCACACTAGCATTCTTCCTCCTTGTTCAACCTCTTCTCCTCAACATGTCGCCTTTGCACAATACTTGCCCACACGGCCCTCCATCGGCCATTTCCCTCATGGTTTTTACCTTTCCATTACGCACGCACCAAACACACCTATCATTTCCTACCTAACACCATACGTGGTTTATTGTCTCATTTCTAATTAATTTTATTTCTACTTTGTCTTCTTTTCTCGTTTAAGTCAACATGGATCGAACAAGCACATTTATAATTTGACTTCTCATTCATTGTTTGTTTCTTTCGTGTATTATTTATATTATCTATATTCGTATAGCTTTTTGGTTGCTTATCATTCATATAGTAAACTATTTCATTGCTCTTTCCTTTGTATTGTTTCCTCTTGTCAACGTTCATTTCTCTAACGATGGTTTTAACTTTCATCATTTTCTCACATTATAACCTAAAGTTACCCATTTCCACGGACTTCTATAATCTACTTTTCTTATTTTCTTTTCTTGTTTATCATTTAGCTTTCATACCTTGTTTAATATCATTGCATTCGAACGTTGGCATACAATTTTTTTATTTTATTTTACTTTAGCTTAATAATTTTTATTTTTCTTCCTAGGACCTTCTTTTGTGAATAATAGATCTTTTAATTGTCTTTAACTTACTTTTCATAATCATGTTGTAGACACCAAATTTGGGTCTTATGACACCCTATACCCCGCATCTCGCCCATGAACCTAACCCTACCTCACCACCTAAACCTTGCACACTTAATTATATATTAATTACCTTATAATTAATAAATCCACATCTCTAACCACCTGCCACCTCACCTCGCCACCTCACCAGACCTAGCTCTAACCTAAACCAACCTAATTAAGACCTATGACTTGGTCCAGGACTCACATCCATGACTCATCACCCTCACCCGCACCGAAACGAGCCTAATAATGACTTGACCAAGCCCACAACCGATCCCTCGGGAAAAGGAGGGAAAGTTGGCTATTTTACTAAAAATAGCCACTTTGACCTAATCGACATTGTTCTACTCGACCGTCATCGGTTACATAACCGCCATCGGTTCCTGTTAATGACCTCCCCCGACCAAAAGAAAGGATCCCGAATTCATTTGCAAAAAGAGGAAAAAGAGAAGAGGTTGCAGAGAAGAGGATCGAGCCCAAGACTGTAACTGAACAACTGGATCGCTGTCACACTCGTTCAAGCATTGGAAAAGACTGAGGATAGCTTCATCGGCTTCGCTTTCCAATATCGGATCATCCCAACTAAGCCTTACTGTCGCCACCACATTCCTTGGACCTGTATCTTCACCAGGGAACCATTAAGTAGTATCTTGTAGTTCTTTGTTATCATTTTGCTTTAATTCATATTAAAAGGGGAACTGACCACCTTCGAAAGGAAGTCTCATATTTCCTGGGCCTAAGGTAGTTCCCTCACTTATTGTCTAACTAAGATCTGGTGGTCTTGTATTCTTACTTACAGTAGTCCTTCCTGAGACAAAAAGGAGTTCTTCACAATCGATCTCGATCTCTCACGTGCGCGCACACCTTCCCAACACTCAACGGTATTCCTCCTAGCCCTAACCCTTATCTGTTTCTCAAGAGAATGAAAGGATAAAGCAACTCTATTCTCGGAACTAAATTCATGCGAAACATTTTGTACGCCTTAGGTGGGACCCTTTTCGGGTTTCTTTCTTTCTTGCTTGCTTTCATATAGGGAGCACACTTGCTGTTTCTTTCTTCTAAAATATTTACAAAATATTTTGTCATTTTGGTAAAAGAATTTGTTTTTCTTTCACGTCTTTGCATTAGTGAAAGTCATCTTCTTTGCTTCATCGAATATCATTTTCGATTTGGGTTTAAAACACGTGCATCACATTCTTGCTTGCTATTTTAAATTCTAGTGAACGTAGATTAAGTAACAGGTCATACACGTGGGGGTGATATCCATGGTATTGACGAGAAATTAATCTTACTCTCACTGCACAACACATACCAAACCACATCATAATCAACACAACAACTCAAACATCCCCCCTTCCCGCGGTATTCCTCCACTCGATTGAGGTAGCCTTATGAGCCAAAACAAACTTGACATCTCCCTTAGGTCTTTTGTTTAGGATTGACATCATCTGGCATCTAAGGCATAAGCCCAAAGTGATTAAAACTAATCCTAGGGTTAGTCTCTTGATTTTCTTGTGCATCTTGCTTGTTTTTTAGTTCTGTTTCTCTGTCATACATTGTTTCAGTGATCACTTCAAGATAGTTTGGTAGGTATATTAAGCATTGTTATCCCCAAACCAAGCTTCTTACATCCTCTCTTTGCTTTCACAGTGACCGACACCAGTCCTATACTACCGACATCGGTTAACCGGCCGACACCAACTACATTCGACCGACATCGGTTATATGGTGATATCGATTATCGGCCGATATCGATTCATTGTGTGTTTAACAGTTCTTGACAAACCAGCAACCTATCAATTCCAACATTTTGTTGTTGTTTCTGTTCTGGATTGATTAAATCCCTGCTATCTCCTCTTATCCATGGTTGTTATCACCCAGAAACAAGCTGCAGACATGGTTTCACATGCCTATTCTATGCCTTTGCACAGAGTCACCCCTTCACATCCTATGGGGATCCTACGAATACCGATAATTTTCCCACAATCCCTATAGAAGATAAGGAATTTACCAAATTTTGGATGCTAATCCTAGCGCCGTACAATATTATTTGTCTCATACCCCTAACCGTAGTACACCCGATGGTCGGCTCCTCGTTGGTATGCCTATTAGTATCGCCGCTCACTTAGCCCCCTCCCCACCTAATAACTCCACCTCACGGCCTTCATCCTTAGCCCTGTCTCCCACTCAGTAGCTTCGGTGGTTCATCTTTGCACCAATTGGCTTTCCCTTCGTTAATCTGGGGCCCCACATATCACTACTACCAGCCACCGACCCTACCTCATCTCTCTCGCATGTTGTCTCTCTTTATAACTTGCTCTCTGCCACCAATACACACGAGCTTTCCCTCACAAGCTCCGCCCACCTTTTCATTTCCACAAATTCATCTGGTGGCCTCAACCTCTTATATAGGACACCCTTATTCGGCTGCCCCAATACATTCAAGCACCATTATCTTATCCACATTCAATCCCACCATTGTCAGTAGGCGGCTCTTGGACCAATCCTCCTCTGTTTACAACAACAACACCATCATCTAACCCAACCAATGATGATCTAATCAAACGGATGATGGACAATATGCAAAATCTTGAGGCTTATATTTCGAAGTCGTAACTCCTGATATACGAGCAAGTTTGTCGGGAGCCTATTCATCCTTCTCCCTCTTCATACATATCCTCCTTAATGGGAATTACCAAAATTTACTTGCTTTAATAGTAAGGAGGACCCATAACAATACTTGCGATCGTTCGGACATGTCTGCTATCGATTGCTTATGATGCCTTACTTACTCAGTACCTTTCCCATATCCTTATCGGGACTGCCTTGGGTGATGTACGAGTGCTTTAGCCCAGCACTCAATCTTCTCCTTTAACCAGTTAGCCCAATCTTTCTTGGATCACTTCTCCATCAATATTGCCAAGAAAGTATCCATTACCAACCTCTATGCCATCCGACAATTTGAAGATGAGTCTATTGCAGATTTCGTTGGATGATGGCGGGGCCTCATCAACCAACTTACTTACGCCTTACCTCAGGCTGAGCTCATCGAACTCTTTACACGGGCCTACGCTAAACACATTTCTCCCACCCTCCAAATTCAAACTTTCCACACCTTTGATGAGGCCTTTACTATGGCTCGGAAACTAGAGATTCGAGCCTTAGAGGAGGAGAAATTGAGCTTACGCAACAAAATCTCAAATTTCTGGACTCAAGACTCTACCACCAAACCTAACACCACCAACTCTCACGCATCGATCGCTTGAAATCAAAGGGTGCAGTACATGCAGTGACGGTCAAATCTCAAGCACTGTCTAATACCCAGCTGAAAGCCACCTATAAATATAAAGCCGAGCCCATCAACTACACTCCCTTAGGAGAAACTTATGGTGTGATCTTAAACAAGTTGCTTAAAGCAGGAGCTATCACTTTGCCTCCTGTTAAACCTCATTCCGGGTTTGATTCCACCCGCGCTATTCCTTCTTGGTATAAAGAAAATGACTTTTGTAACTTCCATCGCGTGAAGGGACATAGTCACGAAAACTACAAGATGTTGAAAAACATAGTGCAGGAAATGGTTGATGCAGGGGATATAACTCTCAATAATCCTAATGCCCCCACTAATCGAAATTTAAAAATCTTCAACAAACCATTTCCAAACCATGCATCTAACAATAACACAAACCAAGACACCTCGGTCGAGGAGAAGAGTGTGCATGAGATCCATGCGATTTTCAACTCCCAACCCAGGGCTTCCATTGAGGAAATTCTGAATCAAGCTTCTTCATCAATGTAGGGATTCTCGCCTCCTTCTCCTTCATCAGGACAAGAGGAAAATCCCGCTATTCCTTTACCCATAAAGGAATTAACCACCCAGACTTCTCTTCTCACAAATGAACCTTCTTACACCACATCCCTACATGATTGTGAGCGAGATGTTATCTAACTTATCTATTTCCCAAACATCTCCTTCCACCACTCTTGCTTCACTGTGAATGTAAGAAGGCTTGCCACTTTTTCTCATCATTCTTAGAAGGAGAAACCCCTTGAGCCTACATCACCAAACTCCTCAATCATGACGGATCCCCTCAAGCATGCCCTCTTACCTATTAGTGCTTCATCACCTAAATCTTTCCAGCGACCAGGTTGACCCTCTTAACACCCATTGATACAGCGCCTCATTTACCCCCTATATCACACCCACAGGTGGACCGGAATCACAACCCATCTCTCTTCCATACCAAAGTTCTTGTTCACACATGAAGAGTGTCATCCCTCGGAAGATGAGCGAGGCCTTATGGGAGCGTTTGAGTACAACATACTCTACTCAAATGCGGATGACTAATCCAGGACACCTCTACCATATACCCGAGGTGTTTACAAAGCTCAAAATGCCTATGTCCTCACCTTCACCCCCTCATCTCTATCGAATCCCTCAACCACTTCTATCAACCTAACTAAACCTTCCCTTACGCTTTAGAACTTCACCAATTCTCGGCTGACACACCCACCTAAACGGTTAGATTTATCCAAAAATAATGTCGTCAATCCACCTAGGAGATAAACCTAATCTCCTCGAGACCAATCTATGTCTCTCGCCACAACTAAAACCCTCGCCCCCGATCACACGATACAAAGGGCATGGCTTCACCTTCACCATCACACCTACCTTCTATATTAGGGCCTCACCCCTCCACCTTGCCTCAATACACCATGCCTCCCACATCTTCTTTAACACGACCTATACCTTTTGCACCCCTACAGACACTCACGGGCGTCTCAACACCATCGCCCCAAGTATCTCACCTACCTGCCAACCTTAAGCAAACTCGATCATCGAAGGACTTGTTTGTTGTTGCTCCTCCCTCCCCGTGGTTGTTTCCTGCCACCACGTCAGTTGGGGCCTCATCATCTAACCAGCTAAACATAACTTCTACGCAGAAGAAACCACACCTTGTTAAACCCAATCATCAAAGTCCCTTGCCCAAATCACCACCCATACGAACCACTCGTACCCGACCATTACCAAAACACTCAAAAATCTCACCTACTCAATCAACAGCCTCATCTTCATCTGAATTTGACCCGCTCAAAGGATCTTACTCCAAGATCCTTGATATGTTGGTAGGGGATGCGACCATTTCCCTACCCCTGCTCATATTCTATGATCCATCTAAGCCTCGACCTATAGGTTATGATGAATCTAAATTTTTTGCTTACCATCGCACACTAGGACACGATGTAGAAGGATGCAAAGTTTTGAAAGCCATCCTTCGCCAGTCACCTATCTCGGATATACAGCCTAAGAAAGATAATTTACAGAGAGAGAAGCCTTTAGCTTCGAGCCCTTCTCTTATACCACATGTCCCCGCCTCGCCAAAATCTATCATCATTGTAACCCCGCCTCTCGAGAGCAATGACTTATCCCTGCCATCTTCCTCCTCTCGTATTCACGAGATCAACATGATTAACATTGCTACTCGAGGTCAGAAAAACAATGGAAAAGCTAAAGAAAGCACACCTGCGGCCTTTCTTTCTCCTTCTGCCATCTCGATCGCACCACCACCTAAAGTGGTCATTCGTGGACCTTCCTATCCCATCTCGATGGAGTTTCCCACCGCACCATGATCAAACAACTTCACCATCTCTGTCAAAATGACACTCTATGATCTCATTCAAACATCTCGAATCGCATCGACAAGATTTAATTGAGATCCTTGAGGATAGAGGTCTACCTAACGAAACCTTGCCCGTCACCTCCATTTTAACACCCAACCACATCGCTTCTCTCACCAAACAACCTACCTCCACAACCACTTGTCCTGTACATGCAAGAAGCCATTGCCGAGTTTTTTCGAAGAAGAAATTGTCGTCTTTGGTGCAGAAGATCCTGATCCAGCTCTTTTCATCTCGGCTTACATCTAGAACATTCAGGTACGTCATGTTATGATCAACGGGGGCGCTAGCCTAAACATCATCTCTTCCAAAGCCTTCCAACAGATGAATATCCCTCCTAGCTGCATGTGTGCCAACCCCACCATGTTGCGTTCATTCAACGATGCTATTACTTCTACCTTAGGCACCGTGATCCTTAACATTCGTGTAGGGCCATGTACCTTATCTGAACTCTTCTATGTCCTTGAGGGAGAATTCTAATACAACATATTGTTAGGTCGCCCTTGGATCCGGGCTATGGGATGCGTTCCCTCCACCTTACATAGATGCATCAAATTCGAGTATGAGGGGAAGTCTTACACCGTCAAAGCTGACGCTTCCCCTTTCAAAACCACCGTAATATGTTATACCGCCCTAATGATGTGCTTGTACCAATCAAAGCACCCATTGATCCAACCCAACCATCTACTTCAACCACGCCTCAACCATCCACCCTAACCACACTCGCACCTTCGACTAATGAATCCACCGCCGCGAATACCACTTCCTTCCCCGTAGACAACATCCCAACTTCATATCCATTAGTAGATGTTTTTCAACACCTTATGCTAGGGGAATACCACCTATACAACGTTAGCACCTTCCATACCCCACAGGAGTACGGACAGTTACATGCACATCCTACCTACGACCGTCGTGTGGGGGAGGTGATCTCCTACGGACCACCTAATTGCCACACCAACTTAACGTATGGGGGTGTCGACACATCCTCTGTCACTCCTGAACCTCCCCTTGGTGTGGTTCCCTTCCAATCTGATTTTCGATATTTAACCAACCGTCGTTTCGCCCTCACCTTCCTGACGCGCTGTGCTTGGAAGGGTTTTGGTTTCGGTCTTTATGAACAAGGCCGACATACGATCATTCCCGTAACTACCCGCAAACACAAAGATCGTCGTGGTCTTGGATTTTTTGAACCACCTACACCGAAGAAACCTCATGTTAATTGTATCCAGGAAAACAACGAAGTCACCCCTTCCGAACCATCATCGCCCATTTTTCCATCTTCACCCACAGAATCGATAGACCCAGAATCTATCCCTCCTAACTTTTTTTTTTCGTGAATGTTATCTTCCTAGGTCCTCTCACTTATCAACGCGATAGTGAGGACCCATCTTCTCTCCCCCTTTTGTATCCAGATATGATCAAAGAAGATTCACCTTCAATTAATATTGTGGAGTACCAGGATGATGACTCCATCCTCACCTACCTCGGTGCGGACGACTCTTATATTCAACGTGCCTTACCATCTGACACCCAAACTATGTTAAATGAATCAACTATAGAAATCAACATCCACACGGAGGACGATCCTCACATTCTAAAGATCAGACAATCTCTCGATGCATTAGAACAAGCCCTTCACTACCTTACTCGTGCTCGTAATCAAGCTTTTGCTTGGTCCTATCTTAAACATGCCAGAATTGATCCGACATTCTTGTCCATAACATCACTCTAAAACCGGACTCTAAACCAAGATTAAACGAAACTAAGAAAAATGCATCCACGCATTTCCCTCTTGGTGAAAGAAGAGCTTTAACGCCTCCTTTACATTTCTTTCATCTTACCTATTGACTATCATGATGGATTTCTAATGTCGTATTTTGTCACTAAAGCAACAGGGGGACTTCGGATATGCATGGATTTTCGGGACCTTAATCTTGCCTGCTAAAGGATGACTTCCCCTACCTATCATTGATCAACTTGTTGATCTCACGATCGACCATGAGATGCTCTCTCTCATGGATGGCTTCTCGGGATCTGAATCAAATTTTGGTAGCCCGGCCAATCAACATAAAACCACCTTCATTACCCCCAGGGACCTTACCATTATCGTGTCATGCCATTCAGCCTTAAGAATGCTTGGTGCGACATATCAGTGAGCTATGACTTATATTTTTCGGACATTATGCACACTATCCTCGAGGATTATGTCGATGATCTTCTTGGAAAATCCAAACATCGCAGTGAACATCTCGATGTTTTAACCATTATTTTCGATCACTTATTACAATACTGTGTTTGTCTTCAACCAAAGAAATGTGTCTTTGGCGTCCTTTCGGGAAAACTCCTTGGCTTTATCGTCTCTTTGCGTGGCATTGAGGTCGACCCAGCTAAAGTCAAAGCTATCCTAGAAATGCCCCCACCCACTAACCTCAAACAATTGCATAGTTTGCAAGGCAAACTCCAATCTATCTGGCGTTTCATTTCACAACTCTCGGATCGATGTCAACCTTTCCATCATCTCCTTAAAAAGGACATTGTCTTTCAATGGAGTGAGGAGTGCCACCAAGCCTTTGAGGCTCTTAAAGCTTATCTCTTGCAGTCACCCATGCTTGTCTCACCTCAGGACGATCGCCCTTTCTACCTTTACATTTCTGCCACCGACCATACTGTAGGAGCCATGCTTGCACATCGTGACTCTAAGCATCGAGAACAAGCATTTTATTACATAAGCCATACTCTTGTGGATTACGAGACTAGGTATACACACGTAGAAAATTTATGTCTAGCCCTATCATTTATGGCCACCAAACTCCGACATTACCTCCTGAATCACAAAACGGTTTTCATCACCAACGCTTTGACCCCATACATTATATGTACGCCAAACCTCATCTAAACCAATGCATCGCCCGATGGCTTATGCTCCTCGCCGACCTCGACCTTGAGTTTGTACACCAGAAATCAATCAAAGGACAAACTATCGCAGACCAACTCGCGAAAGCCCCTTTACCTAGGGAACAATTTACCAATTTTACTTTCCCTGATAAGCTCATCGCAACTCTTTCACTCAGTGATGTGTCGTATCCAATGACCCTCTTCTTCGATGGATCTAAATGCCAGCGTGGTGGAGGGTAGGCGTTGTTCTTATTCCTCTTGAAGGTGAACCTATGCCTCTTTCATTCAGGCTCGATTTCCCCTGCACTAACAACACAGCGGAATACGAGCCCTTGTTTTGGGTCTCCATGTTGCGTTACACTTAGGTGTGAAGTCTATTAATATTTTCAGGTGACTCTCAATTGGTAGTAAATCAAGTTATTGGCATCTACCAATGTAAAAATGAGGAACTTCAAAAGTACAAACATTACGTGGATTCACTTTTGACCTTATTTTCTCATTATTCTATCTAAACCATTCCCCGCTCAACTAATAAATTTTCCGATACTATGGCTTGCTTGGCCTCACAAATTCCGGCCTCACCAACTGACTCGGACATATTTGTCTTGGTCCAACAACTCTTTGCCCCATCTTACTTAGTTCCGGATGTTTGTATGATAAATAATGTATCTGCTTTGATTTACGGGATATCGGTATCACCAATTTCACGACTATCTTACAACCTCTATTCTGCCACCTGACCTCACTAGTAATGGCAAACGTGCTTTTCTTAAAAGTTTTTCTCATTATGTCGTCATGGGGGGACTCCTCTATAAATGTGGCTTCGATGGTATCCTCCTTCGTTGTCTAACCGGTGCTGAAGTCGCTCATACCACCCAACAAATCCATGACAGACTTTGTGGCGGACACTTTAGTGGCCTCACCATGGCCAAGTGGATCCTTCGCCTAGGATATTATTGGCCTACTATCTATAAAGACTGCCATAATACGTTAAGTGTTGTGTTATGTGTCAACAACATGCCAACCTTCAACATACTCCTAGCCACCCGTTACAGGTCACATGAGATCTTTGGCCTTTCTCACAATGGGGTATAGACCTTATTGGCGAGATTCACCCACCTTCTTCGCAGCATCACCGTTGGATCATATGGGCAACCGAATATTACACTAAATGGGTAGAGGCCGTTCCACTCATTTCAACCAAAAATAAAAAATCATTGAGTTCATCAATCATCACATTATTTGTCATTTTGGTGTTTCTCATCGCTTTGATAACAGATAATGGAAAATCTTTCAAAAATAGGTTGTTACAAGACCTTTGTGACAAATTTGGTATCAAACTTAGCTTCTCATCACCCTACTATCCACAAGCAAATGGACAAAGCCAAATCTTCTAACAACACCTTAATCAAAATTCTCATGAAAGTCGTTAATGATTCTAGGAAAAGCGGCATGATCACATCCCTTTTGCCCTTTGGGCTTATCGTACAAAGATTCGTACTTCCACTAATGCCACACCATTCTCCCCGGTGTATGGTACCGAGGCTGTCTTGCCTCTAGAAATACAAATTCCTTCTCTCGAATATCTCTTCGGATATTCTCGCTTGAATGATGACTTCCGCCAAGAGCGGTTAGCCCAATTAGAGCTTCTTGAGCGTCATCTTACGGCTCTTGACCACCTACAAATTTATCAAAGGCGCATTAAGTGTTCTTATGATAAGCAAATTCATGAGCGTACCTTTTAGATTGGTGATCTTGTCCTCAAAGAGAATCAACATGTAACCAAACCAGAAAAGAGCAAACGTGGAAAACTTGCTCCTAATTGGATTGGGCCTTACATTATCACTCACACCTACGGATCAGGTACTTATTGTTTAGCATCACTTAATGGTAAACCCGAGCCTGAACCCCTTAATTCCTTACATCTCCGACCATTCTACTGTTGAATTTAGTGTTACATCACTTCTTATCCACCTTGCGCTCATCCCTTTAGTTCATTTACCACTTCATACACCTTGTTTCGTACATCTCAAAATGGAATCAAGCTCACATGGTTTGATCATCACCTCCTCTCAAAGATGCCTTCCCCTTTTTAGTCTCGGTCCATGACTTAAAAGTATCAAAATAACAAGTTTTCAATTATATGATTTTGGGATATTCTTGAGTCAAACTTCTGCAAAACTAGATGCTTCATGCCAAATGGACATCTAGACCACTACTCTCTAAACTAGATTGCTCCCTCAAAGGACAATGTGTAAAGCCGCATCTCTGCTTTATTATACACTAGATCGCTGCTCCTCGAAGGACAACTATGTGCAAAGCCGCATCATGCTACTATAAGTAGATGCTCCTTGAGGATAGCTATACAAAGTCAGCCTCTTTCGAAGCTTCTCGCATTGATCGACCGTGAAGACCTCAAGCAACAACAAAATGCATATCCCATATAGACTTCTGCATCGATCGGTCCTATATCCAGAAAAATAAAAGCAGTATTCAAAAGCACTTTTGAGTCATGGACTCGTCTATTTAGGTTTGGATCTATTTCGTCAGAATAATCACCTTATAACAAGTCCTCTACACCCCAGCTATACCATCCACCTCACCTCACCATTCTTCACAACAACAAAACTCAAGGGACGTGACGTATATCCGATATATTGTGATTATACAACTCTTTTCACCTATCGACTTCTCACCTATGCAAGGTACCTAGGGATTCAAGCTCATCCTACGATAATCTGTGGTTTGTTTAGCTCTTTCTAACTTAGGGACACTTTTACCTCTTTTGCCCGAATCTGGGATTATATGTTGACCTTAATCAGGACACGGTTCCCTAATGCTTGGGTAAGCTAACCCTCACTTCACCTATACCTTACCAACTCCAACAACCTTACCCTACCAATATCAAAATTTTTACCAACCAACAAATTGCCTAACCACAACCAAATTGCCTGAATTCACCTCTCCCTGGTCCTAAGGGAGAACTACATCGATCTCGAGGCCCCTCCTTTCTTTGTGCGCAATGAGCTATGTAGGCAACACTTAGGAGACATGGGGTCTCCCAAGGTTAGCTCGACCATCCCTACCATAAACTATCATGTGTTGTGTTTTCCTTAAAAATATAAATCCAACCCATCGGCTCCACCCCAAGGTCGTAACCAACCAATCGGCCTCGACCCAAGGCCACAACAAACCTAATCGGCTCGACTAAGGCCGCAAACCAACCGCCCAACCCAGGCAGTAACCAATCACTTGGCTCGACCCAAGGCGCGACAAACCAATCGGCCTGACCCAAGGCCGCAACAAACCAACCGGCCCGACCCAAGGCCACAACCAATCATTTGGCCTGACCCAAGGCCGTGAAAAACCAATTGGCCCGACCCAAGGCCGCGAAAAACCAATCGGCCCGACCCAAGGCCGCAACAAACCAACCGGCCCGACCCAAGGCTGCGCCCAATCACTTGGCCCAACCCAAGGCCACAACCAACCAATCGGCCTGACCCACGGCCGCACCAATTAAGTACCTCAACCGAGGCCCGCAAATCAAAAATTCTCTCCACCCATCATTTACCTGTTTGTTCAATCGAGCTCACATGTTCGTGTTTTAGCACGACTAGGATACTTGACTTGTTCAGCCGACCAGCTTTGCCTAGACCAAGACCGTGACGTTTATTTCAACCAAACCAACCATTTGGTCTTTGCATCGAACATGCCTAAACATTACGGTACCTTACCCGTTATATCCCCTACAGCTACTTCCTATGCCTTGGATACTGTGGATTATATCAACCTTGTTTGGATAAACTATCAACCTTTGCCTATGAATTGCTTGTTTGCTCTTGAAATCATGTACTCTGGTGCACTACCGCATTTCATTTGATGTGCGTCTGCTTCCTTGAACTTACCCCACCATCTTACCATCATCATTCACCCTTTATCAACCCTATCCCTGATTTCACGTCGCCTCAATCTGTGATAGATTTGAGGGGATTACCTATACCCTTAATCAAGCAACCACTTCTTATTATTGTCGGTGCGGCTTTACTGAAGGCAAGCTACGATAACAAGGAGCAAATGTAGACACCAAATTTGGGTCTTACGACACCCTGTACCCGCATCTCGTCCCGCAACCTAACCCTACCTCACCACCTAAACCTTGCACACTTAATTATTTATTAATTACCTTATAATTAATAAATCCACATCTCCAACCCTACCACCTCACCTCGCCACCTCACCATGACCTAGCCCTAACCCTAAACCAACCTAATTAAGACCTATGACTTGGTCCAGACTCACACCCATGACTCATCACCCCTCACCCACACCGAAACGAGCCTAATGATGACTTGACCAAGCCCACAACTGATCCCTCGGGAAAAAGGAGGGAAAGTTGGCTATTTTACTAAGAATAGCCACTTTTACCTAACCAACATCGGTTCTACTCGACCAGTAAATCGGGTTACGTGTAACCGCCATCGGTTCCTGTTAATGACCTCCCCAACCAAAAGAAAGGATCTCGAATTCATTTGCAAAAAGAGGAAAAGAGAAGAGGTTGCAGAGAAGAGGATCGAGCCCAAGATCAGAATCGAACAAGCTGGATCACTGTCACTTCGTTCGAAGCATTGGAAAAGACCGAGGATAGCTTCATCGGCTTGCTTTCCAATATCGGATCATCCCAACTAAGCCTTACTATCGCCACCACATTCCTTGGACTCGTATCTTCACCAGAACCAGTAAGTAGTATCTTGTAGTTCTTTGTTATCATTTTGCTTTAATTCATATTAAAAGGGGAACTGACCACCTTCGAAAGGAAGTCTCATATTTCCGGGCCTAAGGTGGCTCCCTCACTTATTGTCTAACTAAGATCTAGTGGTCTTGTATTCTTACTTACAAGTAGTCCTTCCTAGATAAAAATGAGTTCTTCACAATCGATCCGATCTCTCTCTACGCAGCGCACACCTTCCCAACAGCCAGTCAACAGTGTATTCCTCCTGAGACCTAACCCTTATCTGTTTCTCAAGAGAATGAAAGGATAGAAGCAACTCTATTCTGGAACTAAATTCAGTGTGAAACACATGTTACCTAATTATCTTATTTTCTTTTGCAGGGGACCACTCTGTGATCGCGCCCACCTCATTTTGTTGTCAAAGACATATTTTTCGTACACAACTCCACTACCTACCACCAAGATCTCTAGCAATGCCACTCATCATGATTGGTGCTTCTTTAGTATCTTTCATCATTTGGTGATACCACATATCGCTTTACAACACATCATTATTATTTACTCATGTTTTCATCTAACCCCCTTTCCTCTACACGTTCTTGTCATTTTATTTTCTTTTTTGAGAAGTTAATCGCAACTGTCACCTATATGCTCTTCTCTTGCACTTGTCAAAAGTGATCCTGAGAATCAGAAACGTGATTGTGGTATCCTACATCATTGTCTTTTCATTATCATAGAGAACTATTAACCTCTTTTGCAGGATCATTGACCACATAAGTAGTTTGTCATTTAAATAATCAACATACTCACATTGATAGCTCCATATTCTCTCTTGGTATTTTTGTTGCACTAATTGTGCAGATAGTCTACATTGTTGGCTTGCTTGCGAAAGGATTTCTTGGAGCCTACTCTTTTCTTGCCTCAACTTGCTGTCAGATAAAAAGGAAAAGTGTTATACAGGTATTCCTCATTTTCTCTATTTGCTCCTTTTGCATCGCAACTCCTTTTCTTGTGTGTGTGTCCTCATCAAAAGATAACATTTGGATTTGGGTTAACAAAGAACCTTCATTTCTCATCCTACTTGCTCACATAGCTTAAATAGGAGGTTCAATATTTTGCATCACACATTTTACCACACACTGCCTGAAACTTCACAAACCAATTAACACATCGAAACATTCCTTTCACCTAGTTCACTGATTGGGATTTGATCACCCAACAGGAAACTATTTCAGACATTTCCCAGCCACAACTTACCTAAACCAAACATAGTTTTCCTTCTTCTAGGTCCTCTCATAGCCATCTTCTTTTTCTTTTCACATGTGTTCTTAATCAAAAAGAAAAAAAAAAAAATTGTTTTCTTGATTTACTGATTTAGTTAGCATAAAAGTTGTTGATTTATGATTGTAATTCTCATTTAGCCGCTAAGAAAATGGAACACAACTCTTCATCTCAAAGAAACATCCACCACAACAGTTGCCTTATATGTGCCCTTGACTACCTCTTTCATAGGCACTCAACCCCCATCGACTTTTCTCACCAAAGACCCTCATTCATACTTTGACCTTAAATGAAACCAATTCTTTCTTATACCATCAATATATCCCGTCTCGACAACCACTCCACCATCTGTTAGATCAAATCCTTTTGGTTTTCCTATCATCCCTCATGGCAATGTAGAATTCCAACAAATTCTTGATGCCAATCTGATGGCTCTCCAAGACTATCTCCTTAGAAAATCCACTCAAATTCCTCTAGATGGTCCACCACTTCAACATTTACTCTTATTAGACCAATCCCAAAAACACCCAACTTATCATAAATGAACTTCTTACATCCCAACATGACCTCGCTTCATCTTCTACCAATCCACCATCCCACCAAACTACTTAGTTAGTCACACCTATTCCCCCCAATCTCCCTCCAATCAATACAACTATTGTAACTACCATTCCTATCACCTCTTTGGCCATAATTATCACTAGTTCCCCTATCCATCATGCCCACACATCACATCCCTATCCAAACAACATGCTCCTCTCACATCACATGTGCATGTCATTGCTTCCCAACCCCCTCTTATGGGTCCTTTTCATTATTCAGTGTCTCACCCATTCCATCAACCTATTTATGCCCACATCCCCACTCAACAATTTCTGCAACAACCAACCCAATCCCAACAATCATACCATGTCCCCATTTCTCAACAACAATTATTTCAACAACCACCCCTTCAATCACAACCCATGATTTACACTCACCCCCATCAAATTCCTCAAACACCCACACATCCACAAATCCACCAACAAACTCATCTAACCACTTCTTACATGCAACCACCACCTCTCATCCCCCAACAGACTCTTCCAAATGATCCCATACATGCTCTTGTGAATAGGATAACCAACCTCGAAGCTGCTACTTTAGCATCCCAAGCTTCATTATCATACGAACAAATCTGTAATGAGCCTATTCACCCATCTATACTAATTAAACCATATCCTCTACATTGGTAATTGCAAAATTCATCAAGTTTAACAACAAAGAAGATCCACAACAACATCTTTGTGCATTTAGACATACATGTTACCTTATTGCACATGATCAAGACTTAATGCTTCACACCTTCCCCATGTCCTTGGTTGGTCCTACACTAGACTTTGGTACAATAATATCCCACAATATTCTATATTCTCATTCACCCAACTCATGCAACTATTTTTAGAACACTTTTTTATTAACATCGTGTGTAAAATAACTATTAATGATCTATATTCCATTTGACAGTTTGAGGATGAATCCATCACATTTTTTTCACACGTTGGCATGGCATTATAAACCAATTATCCTTCCCTCTTCCACAAACTGATCTCATCGAGCTCTTCTCACATTCGTGTGCGAAGCATATATCTTCTACTTTACAAATCCAATCATTTTGAACCTTTGACGAAGCCTTCACCATGGATCGCAAACTTGAAACATGTGCCCTTGAGGAGTCAACAATGAGTTGCAGAGACCAACACCTTATTATACTCCCTCGGGAGTCATATATTGCAATATTCGATAAATTGATGGTCGTCAATCTCATCACACTTCCCCCCATCCGACCGGTTGACGAGTCTAGACCAAGACCCACGTGGTATCAAGAAGACCACTACTGCAAATATCACCAAGTTTGAGGACATGATATAGAGAGGTGTCAAACCTTCAAAGATCTAGTCCAAAGACTCATCGATCGGGCGATCTTCAAGTGGACAATCCTAATGCATCCCCTAACCAACCACTTGACATCTTTAAACAACCATTCCCCAACCATGCACCAACAAGTCAAGCCACCACCCCTTCTACATCCCAAGCACCTAACGCTCATACCATAAACACTCTGCACACTATTGATCAAGATCCTATCTCATCCACAGATTCACCACCTTCATCAACCATCACATCCACCTCTCTAGACATTTTTCCTACATCCACAAGTTCATCAACACTTATTCCCATATCTACACCAATCATACCTACATCTATTTCGACATTTATTCCCACATCCATATCTACTTCCACACATGTCACATCTTCCCCATTCCCAAGAATATCAACAATGGCCCTTGAATCATTTAAAAACAACCATCCCCATCTCATCCTACACCCACCATTGATCCAACACCTATATCGGCTCCTTTATCTATCACTCCTACTTCATCACTTTTCACATCCACTTTGTTAGGTTCGACTACCTTATCTCGCATCCATTCCACCTTTACCCATTGTACCATCCTTAGCATCAGTCCCAGTTCCTCTTTCTACACTCTTACCCACACCCACTACATCAACTATTGTGACCACATCTACATCACTCTCATCACTTGAAGAATTTTGGAAAGCACTTCAACTTGCAATAACTTCAAGTGATCCTCCCATCTCTTCTACACAATCAAACGCCTTCACATCAAACCAATCTTTGCTTCCTTTTGACATCATCATACAAAGACTACTCCTCCACATGTATCAACCACAATACCATCTTCGGACCCTCCAGTAGAGATTGTTGTCATTCCTCCCAAGGGTGCCTCTTCACAAACAAGATCTAGACCCCTTGGCACATTTCCTCAACGTCATGTTTCACATCCTCACAAAAATGTAGAACTTCCTTCCCCTAAGACTAATCCTCCTAAAGCCATGTCATCATCTTCTATTTTGGGACCCCTCCCCACATCATCTTCTTCTATTTTGGGACCACTCCCTTCATCATATTATTCTATTTTGGGACCACTCCCTTCATCATCTTCTTCTATTTTGAGATCATCCCCTTCATTGAAAACCTCTCACTACTAATAAAACAACACAACAACAACCTCTTTCTAAACCACCTCCCAAAACTGAGTCTAGGACATCCACATCATCAACCAATATTCATAATGCAACACACGGCTCCATCCTTTTCTAAATCTAAGATAGTATTAAAATATCCCATCACACCACCTCATGGAAAACCATCATCATAAAACCTTTCACCTATAGCTACATCATCACCCATTCCTTAGGATATTATACTACAATGTTTTACCAATTTCTCCACCTTGAAAATCACCCTGCCACCAATTAAACCCTTCAAACCAAGTGCACCAAGACCCTCATGGTTTGACTCTAACCTTATTTTTGCATACCACCATGCACTAGGGCATGACACTGAACATCAGTAGATCCCTTCAAACCATCATACACAACCTTATCAATGAGAATGATCTCCTTGATGAGGGAGAACCAACTCTTCCACCAACCCAATCAACTCCCTCACCCCAACATGCATCTTCCAGAACATCTAGGCCACCCCTTTCATCAAGGACTCTTGCCACCAACCCACCACCAAAATAAGATACATCCAAGGACATCACCAACCCACCACCAAAATAGGATACATCCAAAGACATCACCAACCCGCCACCAAAAGAGGATGCTCCCAGGGATGGTCCCCTCTTTTGATCAATGTTGTCCTGGATAACTACCCATTTTGGACCACATAACCCTAACTCCACCACACAACCTAAGCCAAATACCTTTGTTGTTATCCCTCCTCCTAAGGAGCTTACCTCATCCACACCCCCATCATAACCTAAAGTTGTCATCGTTGCTCCCACCACTCATCCCCTATCAACCCCTCCATCTTCCTCTAAGGCCAAGGTATTTGTTTTGGCCACTCCTAATCCTACTTCCATCAAACAGACCATTGTCAAACAACTTCACCAGCCCCGGTTAAAATTTCACTTTATGAGCTTATCCAAAGCTCTCCTAACCACAAACAGGCTCTTATTGAAGCTCTACAATGGATCCTAGTATCATCTAATGATCCTCAAGCCCTCACAACTTTAGTTGATGTTCTCACAACATCTATTGAAATCTCCTTCAAGGATTCAGAAATCCCCAACATGCCACCAGAAGAACACGATCTTCCTCTCTTCATCATGGTCCGCATCAACAACACGTGCATCTGATGGACTATGATTGATAATGGTGCTAGTATCAATATAATTTCTTCTCACACCTTCGACCAACTCAAACTACCTGACACCATTCTCACTTAATCTCCTACCATCCTACGTGGCTTTAATGATGTTGTAACCCCCCATTAGGTACAATTTCCCTTCCCATCTACGTCATCCATAAACTCCTCCATGAGCTCTTCTACATTATAGAAGGAGAATTTCAGTATAATCTTCTACTTGGACATCCTTGGATTCGTGTCATGCACTACATCCCATCTACCCTCCACCATTGTATTAAATATGAACATGAAGGGACCATTTGTACTCTCCCCGCGATGCTCCTCCTTTCAAGACTTGTCATATGACCTATTGACCTAAGGACGTGCTTGTCCCTAAATCCAACCCTTCTTCCAATGCATCCACTCAGATCTTACTCGTGCCTACATCTACATTACCCCACGATGGATCTATCAATGATGTGATGCAACACTTTTCCTTGGGAGAATATCAACTCCTCGCTCTTAATTCTCTTCCTTCTCCAACCGCCTCGGTCACCCCCTGATAAAACCCCTATGTATTAATCAAATGTTGGGTAAATCATCTTGTTTGGCCCCTTTTTCTCCAAACCCACTTGGTCTCTGAAAGCCTTGATCAGCCTTCTTCTCATTTCAAAGATCTCCCACACACCAAAACATATGTTGGAGGTTTCAACTTCCTTGGCAAACCATCCTTTGCTTACACATACCTCCACCATTGTGCATGGAATGGGTTTGGTATGGGCGTTATGAACAAGGTCACCACGACCATGTCTTCAAATAAACCCATGAACCCTATGAAAATTTTGTCTTGGGATACAAATATCCCTCCATCCCACCTTCAAGAACTTCTACATCTTCTCCCATCGACATTGATTCACCCCCCCTGTCTCCATCGACTATCTCACCAATCTCATTGATACTCGAATCTATTCCCCTAACTTTTTTTTAATTTCCACCATTTCCCTCGGATCGGTCACTTATCAAGTTAGAAATGAAACCCGATCCTTTCCTCTCAAGCATCCAGAGATGGTAGAGGAATATTCCCCTACCATTGACATTCTTTAGTGTAACGATGATAATTCCATTCTTTCTTACATGGGGGTCAAGGATTCTCATATCCAAAAGTCCCTTCCCCGACACTTCCACTCTCCTAAATGAGTCCACTATTGACATTAATATTGGGACTCCTCAAAATCCCCACATCCTTAAGGTGGGCTAATCTCTAGAGCCACAAGAACTCGAAGCCTTCACTTCTTTCTTATCCACACACAGTCAGGCCTTTACATGGTCATACTATGACATGCTAGGTCTTGACCCCTCCATTGTTGTCCATAACATTGTCACCATCCCCAACGCTAAACCAATTAGGCATAAGCTTTGTTGCATGCATCCTCGAGTTGCCCTCCTTGTTAAAGAGGAGTTGCAAATCTTCTTTTGACCAATTTCATCATCCCCATTGACTATCCCCAATGGGTTTCTAACATCGTACCCATCGCTAAAGCATCGGGCAAGCTTCGTATATGCACTGAATTTCAAGATCTTAATCTCACTTTCCCTAAAGATGACTTTCCTCTTCCCAACATCAATCAACTTGTGGATCTTACCGCAAGACATGAGATGCTTTCTCTTATGGATGGTTTTTCTAGCTATAATCAGATCCTCATCGCACTAAGAAGATCAACATAAGACCTCCTTCATCACCCCATGGGGGACCTTTTGCTATCATGTCATGCCCTTCAGTTTGAAAAATGTTGGAGCCACTTATCAACGAGTCATGACCTATATCTTTCACGATCTCATACATAAGACCATAGAAGACTATGTTGATGACCTCTTGGAAAGTCCAAACATTAATACGATCACCTCTTTTTCCTTGAAATCCTCTTTGAGCATCTTCTTCATTTCTCCCTTCACCTTAATCCCACCAAGTGTGTTTTTGGTGTGTTAACTAGAAAAATCCTTGGCTTCATCATTTCTATCAAGGGTATTGAGGTTGACCCCGCCAAAATCAAGGCTATCCTTGAGATGCCCCCTCCTTCTAATCTTAAACAACTTTGCAGTCTTGAGGCCGACTTCACCCATCTGTCGCTTCATTTTGCAAATTTTAGACCATTTCCAACCCTTTCATCATCTTCTTCATAAAGACATTAACTTCCATTGGGATGATAACGCCAAAAAGCCTTCGATGATCTTAAGCAGTATCTCCTATCTCTATTTGTTCTTACACCTCCACATGAGGGGGAGCCTTTTTATTAATATGTCTCTCTCATCGATCATGCATTAGGCACCATGTTGGAAAATGGTGATGCCCAAGGCAAAGAGTGGGTTGTCTATTACATTAGTCATACCCTACATGAGTATGAAACTCACTACACTGAAGCTAAAAAGATGTGTTGCGCCCTTTTCTTTGCCACTTCCAAGCTCTGCCATTATCTTCTCAATCACAAAACGTATGTAGTCACTAGCTTTCATCTTCTCAAAACCATACATTCTAAACCTTACCACAATGACCACATCACTTGATGGCTCATGCTCATGAAAGAGTTTGACCTAGAGTTCATCTCTCAAAAGTATATTAAAGGCCAAATGATTACAGACCAATTAGCTGAATCCCCTCTTCCTACCACTCATCTTCCTCATGAACAATTTCTTGATGAATCCATTAACAATATTCATTATGAGTCTTTTCCTCTTCACATGACTCTCTTCTTTGATGGATCTAAATGTTGGCAAGGGGAGGTGCTAACATCATTCTCATTCCTCCTTGGGACACTCCCATGCCTATTGCCCAAAAACTTGACTTTGACTGCACGAACAATATGGCAGAGTATGAAGCCCTTATCTTAGGTCTTGAAACTGATGTCCTTTTGGGTGTTCAAATCCTCGACATCTATGGGGATTCGAGCTCATTAACCAACAAATTACAGGAAATTATCAATGTAAAAATGATGTTCTACAAAAATATCGAGATATCGTCCTATTTCTCCTTGAAGCCTTTGATTCTTATATTATTCAAGTTATCCCTCACTCATCCAATCATTTTGCTAACATGATGGATTCCCTTGTATCTATCATCCCATGGAACAGAATGAATCCAAACTTTCGGTGGTTGTTCATCATCATGATCAACCGTCTCACATCCATGTGTTACTTCACATTAATAGTGTTGAACCTGACTCATCAAATCTTTGGTATTCTCAAATCTTTGATTATCTATCCAAATCCATCATTCCCTCAGACCTATCTAAGAATGGTAGAAGGTCATTTCTCCAACGTGCTAACCACTATGTCATTCTTGAGGCATCCTCTACAAATGGGGGTTCAACGGTATTCTCCTTTGATGCCTCAAATCCCATGAATCTACTCACGTTATCCAAGAAGTCCATGATGGCATTTGCGGTGGACATTTTAGTGGTTTGGTTGTCGTTAACCATGTCCTTCACCTTGGTTATTATTGGCCTTCTCTCAATCAGGACTGTTGTGGCTATGTTAAGAAATGTGTCAAGTGTCAGCAACATTCCAATCTTGTCTACATTCCTAGCCATGCCTTTCAACCAACACAAGTCATTTGGCCCTTTTTACAATGGGGCCTCGATCTTATTAGTACTATCTATCCTCATTATTCTCAGCATCATCATTCTATTATCACTACAACTGAATATTTCACTAAGTGGGTGGAAGCTATTCCACTCACCTCAACTAAATCCAATTAGATCATTAACTTAATCATCTAGCACATAATTTTTCACTTTGGCATTCCTCGCGAGATCATCACAAACAATGGGAAGTCCTTCAAAAACAAAGATGTTAAGAAACTATGTGATTGATTCAATATCAAGCTTAGTTTCTCGTATCCTTATTATCCTCAAGCTAATAGCCAAGCCAAAGTGACCAACAAGACCTTGCAAAATATCCTTGTTAAAACCATCAATAAAGTAGGTCGTGACTAGCATCTTCAGATTTCCTTCACTCTTTGGTCTTATCAGACCAGTGTCCACACCTCCACATGTGCTACCCCCTTCTCTCTCGTATATGGTTATGAAGTCGTTCTTCCTCTCGAAGTTCAAATTCCATCCTTACGTGTGTCTCTTTATGACTTCATTTCTGATGAAGATTATCACCAAGAGCACCTAGCAAAACTTGAGTTGTTAGACGAGTGTCACATCCTTACTCTTGAGCCTCATCATGTTTATCAAGAGCACGTCCAAAGTGTGGTTATAAAGCATATCAAAGAGCACAACTTTAAAATAGGTGACCTTGTCTTAAAAGAAAATCAGAATGTCACTACTTTAGAAAGGAGCCAATGGGGAAAGTTTTCTCCCAACTAGATTGGACCATACATTATCACGCATAAGTATGGGTATGGGGCCTATCGTTTGGCTTCCCTTGATGGTAAACCAGAAATTGAACCTCTTAATGCATTGCACTTACGGCCATTCTATTGTTAGCATATATACCCATGAGCAAATAGTCATATCTTTAGATCATTCCTCCATCATTAGTCCCTTCCATCTATCATTGTAATGATATGGAACTATGTGGTCTACCGTCACTTCCTATATGTGACATTAAATATGGGCAACACGGCTCTACCCATAGCATTTAATAGTAAACCAGAAATTCAACATCTTAATTGCACTTACAACCATTCTATTGTTAGCATATATACCCATGAGCGAGATAGTCATATCTTTTGATCATTCCTCCATCATTAGTCCCTTCCATCTATCATTATAATGATATGGAACTATGTGGTCTACCGCCACTTTCTATATGTGACATTAAATATGGGCAACACAGCTCATGCCCATAGCATTTTCCTTATGGATAGGTTCTCCCTTTTTGGTGAGAACTTCGTGATCATTACATCCATCACCCTCTTATTCACCTATTGGAGCCATGCAAAGGGGTCCAGGGGTGTCTCTTGTACATTCATTATCCCCTCCTAAGTGGTCTACTTAGCTATTCCCAACTCTCCCTCATGTAAAGTTAAAATTCATGGATGCAAAAATCAAAATCAAAGTTATCAAAACAAACTAATCCCTCGAAGGACAGTTGTTCATGCAAATCAAAGTCAAAGAAAAATCAAAAGGAATAAACTGATCCCTCAAAAGACGACTATTACATATTATTTGTGTCATCTATATTATGTATAAAGTAGATCATACCCTTGAAGGATAGTTACTCTTTTATGGCATTTGAAGGCTTCCCACATTGATCAACCTTTCATTTTATTAGCATCTTAAGAAGGCTTCCCACATTGATTAGCCTTCTATAGAGCATAGCATCCTAAGAAAGCTTCCCACATTGATCAACTTTCTCATATGCATTGCAGACTTCCTGCATTGATTAGTTTGCATCTTCCCCCTTCTTAGAGTTGGGGCATAGTTCTAAGAACAACCACCTATGGAGAACCCTCTTCTCACATACAAATTACATCTTAAATCCCTTTTTCGTGTCGACATTAGTTTTATGAGACTATTTCATCCATATTTCCCTCATGGTCTTTTGGTATAACTAATTATCATTGGTTATGTGTTAACACATGTTATTGGATGCAAGTGCAATGCCTTGAGTGGTACCCTTTCTTGTTTATATCCAATCGCTCAAGCATGGTTTCTTGTATACCCCTTGCTACGATTATGTGTCTTTTCCTCATTCAAGTCACCTTTTATCAAAATCACATTCTTCCATATCAAATTTCAAACCATGAATTCTATATCTATATGTTTCTCTTTAAGGATGACATATCTTACAATCATCCATAATTCCATGAATTCTATTACTATCTATGAATGCTCTCGCTCATACACTTTTCAGGTTTGGGAATTCTACTTGATCTCCATTGCAATTTACGAATCCTACTTGAGAATCTTTCTCAAGTAGCATTTGTTATCCAACAACTCCTCATCCCCCACCATGGTCACCATGTATTTGATCCATTCATCCTTGCTCCTAATTTCTACTCATCTGCTTCCAACTTGATGATCTTACTTAATCACCCCTTTCGAGGACATCTTGGTTGAGATATACCCTCTTCCTAAGATCTTCCCACTGTAGAAACTTCTCCACCATCTCCTCTTTCATCAGACAACAATCACCACCACACACATCTTTCCACTCCACCTCTTCCACTTATCACTTTTGCTTCATCACTCTCACCATGTGGGCATCCCAATTAAGGATTCCCCTCACACTCTCCATCCTACACCGCATATATTCCTCCATCCATTCATGTTACACTCCTTTGTTTCCTTCTTTCCTTGTTATCACCTCCTCTCACCTCTTGTTCCACTCTAACATACACCACTCACTCTTTTCTCATCCTTCCTAGTATCCATATTCTACTTGGTAATCTTACTTACACACTCTCGCATAGTATGGAAAATTCACTTGAGGGTTCCCCTTCACCATCTTTTCATCAACTCTGTCAATCACTTACTTCTCATCATTCTTCTTCTTCTTCAGCTTGGTGATCCTACTTAACCATTCCCATCGCATGGAAATCTTACTTAAGAGTCCCTCTTAAGGTTGATCTACCATCTGGCCTTCCCTCATCCCATCATATTTCCCTCATCTTATTTCTCCCACCTCTCATCGTAATCATCTGCTCTAACCAACCATTCCACCCATGTACCCAATACATTCCTACCTTTCACCTTCCATATCGTCACTTTGCCGGTTTGGCGATCTTACTTAACCACTCATGTGGCATGGTGATCTTACTTAAGAGTCCCTCTTAAGGATGATTTGTCATCTTGCCTTTCCCCATCACCACACATCTCCGCCTTTCAATTTTTCTTGGCATTCCCCATCATCCCATCCTCTCATAATCTATATCGTCATCTTTTGCTTGACAATCTTACTTAACCACTCCTGCAGCATGGCGATCTTACTTAAGAGTCCCTCTTAAGGATGATTTGTCATCTTGCACTCCCCACCACTCCACATCCTCACCATCCAAATTTTCTCGTCATTCCCCATCATCACATCCTCTCACCTCCTCTTCCATTCTCGCAAATACCACCTCCTATTTTTCCACTTTTCATCTCCATCATCCCTCGCTTGCAATCTTACTTAACCACTTTCGTCTCATGATAGTCTTACTTAAGGGTAATCCTTAAGTTGCACTTTTTGTTCTAGAATTCTCCCTCACCTCATTCTTTATTCCCTCCGTTGATTATTTCTTCCTCTTGGTCTTCTTTACCAACCACATTTTCCTCCTACCATTATCCTTTCTCAACCTATCCTATGGAGGAATGCATCCACTATCTTCCGCCTGTAATCATGTTCATTTCCCTCATTTTCTCCTTATTAATATGTCATCATTCATACCATTTCTTTTCATGTTTTGTTTTTTCATCTTTCCCTAATTCATTCTCATCCATTGCATCCTCTCCTCACCTTCATCTTGGCATAAATTTGTATCCCTCCTTTTTTTACTCTTTCCACTTCATCTTCTCGAATTGCCCCACATATCTACCCCCATGCTTACCCATCCTTATTGTTGATCATCCCCTAATATTCTCTCATCATCATCTTCCATTTCTGCACTAATAATTATTGGTGGACTTCTCCTAAAATTCACTCATCCCCATTCTGTGCAGCCCTGTTCACTCTTTTTGACCTCCTCCATTCTATCTTCATTCCTTCCTTCCCCTATGCATACTGATCATTATCATGGTGGGCTTCTCCTAACATCCCTTCATTGGCATTACTTTCTACACCATCCATTCTCCTTTTTCCTCACCACCTCTTCATCTTCATCCATCCCCACCAATAATTATTGGTGGACTTCTCCTAATGTTCTTTAACTGGCATTGCTTCTTCCATCCCTCATTCTCTCTTCCCTCACCCTTTTTCTTCACTCCTACACTTTCTTGTCACTTCTTCCCCACCTCTCCATCTTCCCTTCACCCTCTTCAATATCTCTCTTTCTTCATCATACACCCTCTCTCTATTTTCTCATCATCCTCTTATCATCATTTCATGCATCTCCACATCTTTTCCAATCCGTGTCATTCCTCCTATTTTTCTTCTCTCTTATGTTCGTGATCTATTCACTCTTCATTGCATATCTCTATCCTTGGTTTCCTTTCTTCTGCATAATTTTCTTTGTTGTCCTCTCCTCCTTTCTACTCGTATTTCTTCACTTCCTCTGTATCATCTTCTTCCTCGCTTCCTTCTTACTTCCCCATTGATAACCTGGCTCTTTAGGGTTATCCCATCTTTTTTATCATCCCACCCTCCACATGCATCTCCATGTGGTCTATTCTATATTATTTACCTTGGTTTTCCTTCCGATAACCTAGTTCCTTCAATCTTCTCCACGTATCTACTTTGTCATCTCTTCTTTCCCTATCATTTTCACCTTCCCACTACCATCCCCTTTCCTTTTCTCTCACCCCTACCTTTTCAATCATTTTGTGCCAATTTCTCATCTATTCTTTGTTTTTCTCCACATCTTCTTGGTCCCTCATTGTTTCTTTCTCTTCTCTATTATACCTCCTCTTTCGTTTTCTTTACATTCTTTATCATCCTCATCTCCTTCCTTTTTTTTTCCTTCTCTCCCTTTTTCATGATTTTACCCCCTACTCTCATCTCGTCTTCTTGTTCGTCTTTCCTCATTCTCTCTTCTCCTATCATCCTTCTCTATTATTCTCTTCTACATATTCTTGTTTTCTTCACCTCCAACTTCTATAGTTCATTTCTTTTCTCAGTTCTATCGTCTCGTTTGTCTTCCTTACACTCCTCCCCTAACTCATATCCCTCTTTTTTTCATCATTTCTCTCCATCATCTTCTACATCATTCTCCATGTTGTCTTTTTTTGGTTTCCACTACTTTCATTTTGCACATCTCTCTCCCATTTTCACCCTCTACTCTGTCATCTTCTCTCTTCTCTTTCCCTTTTACTTTTCCTTGTTTGTGTGTCATTCATCCCTTCACTTTTCCTCCCATCATCCTTATCTCTTCCTCTTTTTCCATCTTCTTCTTATCCATTTTTTCCCTCTTTCATTCCTTGTTTCTATTTCTCCATCCCCGTATGATTGGTTTCCTCTTCACCCGACATCATCATCATCTTCCAATTATTGTTGGTCTTCCCTTAACATTCCTTAATTGGCATAGCCTCTACCATCCCCCACTTCCCTTCTCACTTTCATCATTTTTCCTGTCATCCTTCCCCCTCATCTCTTTGCATCATGTCTTCTCCTTCTCATTCATCCTTCCTTATTCCTTTCTTCTCCTTTCATCTTTCTTTATTTTCTTTTTTTTCCAAGCCCATTGCATCCTTCTCCTCCTACTTTATTTATTTTCTCTATTTTATCATCTCTTTCCTACCTCCATCCCTTTATCTTTTATGTTACCTTCCTATTACACATCTCTTTCCCTCTTCTATGTTTTCACCGTCTACAATGTTATCTCCTCTCTTCTCCTATCATCCTTCTCTATTATTATCTTCCTCCTCTTTCTATCACATTCAAGACTACTTCAAACTCTTCCTTATTTGTAGACAACAGTTTCTCCATTCTATTACACCCCCTCCTTGTCCTCTTGTCTATCAAATTTCCCTCTCTTTTTTTTGGGAGTAGTTTCATCTTTTCTATTCTCACCACCCCTCTCGTGGAGGCATCATCACCTATAACCCCCTCATCACATCTTCCCCTGACATTTTCGTATATGAGGGATACCATAACATCATCACCTATCACCTTTTGTTTTCTCCCACTCTACTTTTTGCTTCACAAAAGTAGTTTGAATTCTTAACCTATTTTCTCTCCTATTTGGCGGAGAAAGCAAGACTATTTTCTCTTTTCTTTGTCTACTCGGTTTTCACAATGGAGAACCTTTCTTATGAAAATGTATTCTTAATCATATTCACCCCCTCTTGGGGCATTTTATCTCACACTTCTATCTAATCAACTCTTCATGTCCACATTTGTGACCGTTCTAGTTACCCCTTCAGAATTTTCATCTTCCACTTTGTCTTTTTGGTTATTTTCATGCCTGTGCTAGGGAATCATTATTTTTTCATCGTCCCTTTTACGATCACATTATTTTTAATTTGATTCATTGCATATGAAGGCTTACGCATATCTTTCGCATTTAATTGTGCATACTTTGATGTTTCGCATATGACCCATTGGTCATCGCGGTGTGCATCCATATTGCGTGATTTTTGCCCACTCACTTTGGCATGTAGAACACTCGTCGTTATCTCCATTGAGACCACATTTTGTCCCCTCCCATGATATCGAGTCACCGCCATGGTTTTTAATGTTATTGCGATCCTTTTTTGCTTGGGGCATCTTGCCTTGCATTATCATTTTTCTTTACCCTACCAATCTTTAACATCTATCTCTTTCAAACTTGTGATCGACGTTGCTTAGATCGTCAATCCCGCTTCTATGGGGAACACTCAATCAATAATATTTTCATCATTTTTGTCTCACGGATTACCCAACGTAAGCCACTTATTAAAAAGGGGCAAATATAGACACCATTTTTTGTGTAGCTCATTTCCTTCACCCCGCATTTGCTCGCCTTTATTAGGCTTACCTATTTGAATCCATTTTTGCCTCAATTTGAAAAAATCCCATTTCCCACAAAAATACATGTTCAATTAATCAATCTTAATTGATCCCCTTTCAAATACCTAAACCTCGTTATCTAAATATTACAAATTAAGTCATATCACTCAAAAATCATTCAAGCCATGAACCTCACTCATGATTTAAATAATGCAAAATAATCCTTATCAAATCCATAATTTCACCTACTC
Source organism: Taxus wallichiana var. yunnanensis (assembly GCA_018340775.1). NCBI lineage: Eukaryota > Viridiplantae > Streptophyta > Pinopsida > Cupressales > Taxaceae > Taxus > Taxus wallichiana. Next base: position 113,520,268 of record CM031240.1, read on the forward strand.
ATTCAAATTATGAAGCCCACTCATGATTTAAATAATGCAAAATAATCCTTATCAAATCCATTATTCCACATACTCACTCAAATCATGTCCCCCCACTCACTTAATCACGGTTACTTTTTCAAACCCAGGTTACCGGATAACCCCTAAACTAACCCTATCTCCAGTATATAAATACATGCCTCCCCCTCTTTCAAACAAGTGAAGAGGGATAGAAAACCTCGACATTATTGCCCCTCACTTGTCATGATATCATCACAGTGCCCTTGTAATTCCACTTGAATCACCATAATATCATCATCATGCCTTTTTGGTTCTCTTAGCTTGGTTTGCTTTGCATTCACTTTGATCAGATTGGTAGCTCCTCTATACATTGGCATTTTCAGGTTCTGTTATTTATTAGTTTTTGCGTGTTATCCATCTATCTATCATTTATATCATTTTATCTTATCAAACGAGGGTTGACATCCACATAAGGAAGCACATGCTTCTTGGGTCCTATTTTTTGGAAAGCCCCGCATATACCATCTAATCTATTTTCTTCTTATTTACCTCTTGTTTTGGGTCTATCCATCTCACAACAGAGATCGGTCACCTTTAGCACTTTATCCACCATATCACATCTGAGGTACCTTAAACCCTCCATCATTCAAGGTGATTTGATTTATTTATTATCTAGCTCATTCATCTAGACAGGACGAAGAAAACTCAAGCAACAATAAGATATAAATTACATTATATAGAGATTTGATCTCCTAAAGTTAGGGAGTCAAATATCATCTTCATATCTCCCACGGGCTCTAATTTATCCCCTAAATCACTCAAACTACTCCATAAACTTATCACAACCTTATCACCTATTGAATCTACACACACCTATTCTCATGTGAATATTACTCGTGTAATATCACTTACATTATAGAAAAAACCTCTCCACATATTAAATATACACACAAAAATTAATATTTAATAATGTGGAGTGCTAACCTAAACTCACTAACACATTCATGTGAGGACTAGTTCCTAATAAATATATTCTCTTCAAGGAAAAACCAAAGCAATCAAAATGTTTTTGTGGCATAAATGGCAAATAAGACACAACCTTTCACACACTTATCAAAGGAGGACTTTAAGTTTGAATGGGATGAATTTTATAAAAAAATGAATAAATAAAGAAATATTTTCTCAATCCTTGCACCTCGATTCCTAATCAACCACTCATGTTCTATATATCTCATTCATTAATCTCAAAATGGGGATTTGTAAAAATTGACTCAATTTCCCCTTTGTTGGTGAGAAAATTTGTTGATATGACAAATTAGGTGTCTCCACCAACGCTCATGGGAATATGCCCCTTTACATTGAATGGTACAGCTCTCATCCTTGAATGTAAACTAATATGATCCTATATAAATGTTTTGGGTTGGCCAAATATGTTGGGGATCACACATGGATACTCCATTGAACTTGTGGAAAAGTGTTTGTAAAAGGAACGATAAACAGATCATACCAAGCCACGAAGAACTCAAATGCTAATTAAACACCACGCTCAATAAGATGAAAGTAATTCGCTAGAATAACTTTACATAAACCTTTACAAACAAATGAACAACAATATCATATATTATTATGGAACTCAATGAAATACAATGAGAATGGGCCTTGCTTATATAGGCAAGGAATATCAATCTAAGAACCAGTCAAGGTTGTAGATCAAGCCATAAATCAAGGAAAGAACTAGTCATCAAAGAACTAGTCAAGACCATAGATTTAGGAAAGAACTAGTCATCAAAGATCTATTCAATACCATAGATCAAGGAAAGAACTATACCTAACAACTAGATAATATCTCCCTAATATCTAAATAAAATAAAATAAATATCCACACACATAAGTGGGTGAGGATAAATACAATAAAGGTAAATAAAGTACCTAGGTGAACATGAGCTAAGGTAAATACCTACTCTAACACCCCCTCAAGTGAAGCTAGGGGCCCAAAATAAAAGTGGCATATCCACAGTATGAGTATCGACAATTGGGCCTAATCAAGTACTCATATACAATATATCCATGAATAAATCTCAAACCAAAAGTAGGAAAGAATTTTTCTACAAGGAAATAAAAAGAAGAAGAAGGAATATGTTCTCATGAACACCCCCAAAAATAACTTCCAAAACACCAAGCATGCCACGCAACTCAAGGTACCGAGGTGATGCGAGAAGGCTTTGTAAATATGTCAGCAACTTGCTGCTGAGTCAGAATGTACTCCAAATAAAGAATTCCATCTTGAATGTGATGATGAATGAAGTGTATGTGTATCTCAATATGTTTGGTCCACTAGTGCTCAAAAGGGTTGCGACAGATGTGAATTGCACTTTAGCTATCACACCAAAGTACAAATCATGAATCGTCAGGGAATCCAAACTCTTTCAATAATTGTCAAAGCCAAAGAATCTCTTGGCTCACTGTAATTGTTGCCCTATAGTCTATCTTTGAAGATGAAAGTGCAATAGCCTGTTGCTTTTTACACGCCCAAGCAATTGGAGAAGAACCAAGCCAAAAAAGATAGCCAAAAGTGGAACACATGTCATTAATATAACCCACCCAATATAAATCAGTATATCCAACCAACCGAGTGTAGAACCCCTAGTGTAGTGTAGTCCAAAGTTGGAAGTGCCCTACAAATAGCGTAAAATTCTTTTTAGTATCATGTCATGGTGACTACTATGAAGATAATGTGCTAACTAAGATACAAGCCATACTGCAAATGAAATATCGGGCGGTAGTATGGTTCAAGTACAAGAGAATTCAAACCAACCGCCTATACAATGTAGGATCACAAAGTAGAGTGGTACATGTGGAAGTAAGATTAGCCCCATCGAAAAAAAGGATATGGACTTGGCTTGCCATCAGCCATATCAAAGCACTCAAAAAGATCATGGGTGTACTTTTGTAGAATCAAATGAATCCTTGAATCTCTCTGAGAAATTTGCAAACCAAGGAAATAATGTAATAACCCAAGATCTGTCATGTCAAACTATGTAGAAAGAGCCCTTTGAATAGTCTAAATGTGGGAAGAAGAGCTACAAGTAAGTAACAGATCATCAACATACAAGACAAGTATCATATTATCCTCACATACATGTTAGAGATATAATGTATGATCGAAGTGACAATGAAGAAAAACCAATAGATAGAAGAAAATAATACATCTTCTCATACCAAGCCCAAGGGGTTTGTTTGAGACTATAGAGAGACATTCGAGTCTATAAACAAGAGAAGAATCTGAACAAATCTACCGGGTTACTCCATTTATATTTCCTCTTGTAAATCTCCATGTAAGAAGGCACTCTTCACATCCATTTGGTATATGGGTCACCCCTGTGATGCGGCAATAACAAGGATAAGGCGTACAAAATCCATTTGGGCAACGGGTGCAAAAGTCTCAAAGTAATCAATACCTTCAACTTATGAAAAAATCCTTTGCAACAAGATGAGCCTTATACTTGTCAATGGACCCATCAAGTGGCATATTTGGTTCAAAGTGTAACCACTTACACCTAACCATATTTTTTCCTTAATGAAGAGATACCAAATTCCAAGTATTATTCTTCATCAAAGAAGAATACTCATCTGGCATCACATCATCCCACTCTTGTATCCCATGAGCTTGTGAAAAGACTGTGGATCCTCAGAAACGCCTCGACACAAAAGTCCATAACCTATAGAATGTGTGTGATGATGTCTAGTGGGTGGAAAATCCTATATGAAAGATGTTTCCTAAGAAATTGTAGTATGATCCCACTTAGGCATAGTGACAACATCAGTGGGAATAGGATCCTCGTTGGCATATATAACCTCCTCATCAACCTCCTCAGAGAAAGGATCCTCAAGATGAGATAAAGAAGAAGTAGGCATCGAAGAAGATGAAGAATCATGAGGTATGAAGGGCTCATCGAATTGAACATGTGTTTGAAACATAACCTCATGAGTATCAGGATTTAAAGTCGATAAGCTCTCAGGTCCTCACAATACCCTACAAAGATCAAGGGTTGGTTCTTCTTATCCAAGGCTTTCATTTTATTCTTTGGCACAAATTCCCAAGCATGGATCCCAAATACTCGAAAAAAATGAGACATATGTCTTAATGTTGGACCAAGCTTCCTATGGAGTTAAATGCTCAAGTGTTATGTGTGGTGTGCGATTTTGAATTAGTTAGCACAATTAATTGCTTATACCTAGTAGATAGAAGGTAAATCTCTAGAATGCATCAGGAAGTTAGTCATTTCCTTCAAAGTTTGATTTTTTCATTTTGCTAAGCCATTCTATTTTGGAGTATGAGGAAAATAATGTTGGTGAATAATGTCATGAGTTGCCAAAAATTCAAAAACTCATTGCTGAAGTACTCCCCCATTATCAGTGTGAAGGTTCTTTATGCAACTAGAAGATTGTTTCTCAACCAAAGCCTTGAAGACTTTGAAGTGTGAAAAACATCACTTTTGTACTTGAGAAAATAAACCCAAGTACGCCTTGATAAATTATCAATAAAGGTAAGTGCATACTTAGCTCCATTGAAAAAGGGGCAGGAAAAACCATCAAGTCACTATGCACAAGCTCAAGTGGTGAAGAAGCTCTCTTGGAAAAATTCTTAGGAAATGGATCTTGGTGTTGTTTCCCTAATGCACAACCATGAAAAACTCCCTCAAGACAAGAAACTCTAGGAATACCATCAACCATACCATGAGTGCTCAACTCCTTCAAATATTTGTAATTGAGATGTCCAAATCTTTCATGCCAAAGCTTACTCTCTAAATCTACATGAGAAACCAATCTTGTCCCTATAGAGGAAGTGTCATTAAAACCCTCAAAGTGATATAGTCTAGAACTATGATAAAAATATTTTGAGCAACAAGTGAATGAGGCTCCAACAAATTTCGTTACATTCTGCCCCATGTGGTGTAAAAGTCACTATTTTTCCTTAACCAAAATGACAAATTTGATATACAAAAAGAAAATTTGTAGTGATGTTAGGAACATATAGTGCATCTTGTATACTGCCACAATCAAGGTGTATGTCACCTTTTCCTTTAACAAAGAAAGGAAGAATCTCCAACCTCAATTTTCAAGTATAACTCAAACCTAGAGATACAAAAAGACTCCTTAAAAGAAGTTGAAAACACCCTAAACTTTTACAAAGAAAACTACAAAGCTAAACAAGGAAGGATAACACCATTACCTCCTAATTAGTTATGGCTCTAAGTCTATGAATGTAACATTAAGATATAAGCTTAAAAGAATGCTTAACTAGTATGAAAACAATGCAAAACTAACTAAACATGCACACTAATATGATTAATTACCTTAGCGGAAATCAAATGGTTATGGTTACTACTCAAACAATGGTGAAATGACCTCTTCAAATGACTTGTTAAGTCACTTTAGATATTCATCTACCAACCTTGTTGAAGGCTTTAGGTAAGGCTTGAACTTGGCTATATATCATATTTATTATATGAGATGCAAATCAAAGCATGGTGTAAAGTATTAAGGGTAAGAGGTGAATTTTTTTATAGTTTTCCTTTTGGGAGAAACTTGTATTTTGGTGCATGTGTGACTAAAAGCCCCAAATTATGTTAGAATTGCTAATCATGATTAGGCCTTGCTAATCATAGTTAGTGAATTACCAAATTATTAAGAGGTGTGAAGCCTTAATCAACCGCTTAGGGTCAACTAGGAGGCTAGGATAAGATTTTGAAGCTTGTTGACACGTTGTGGAGGTGAATGGGGTGATTTTGAGTGGTTGGAAAAGGGGTTTGAGTCAATACTAGGGTATATTGACCAAAACAAGGGCAAAATAGGCTTAATTAGCTTATAAACGGTAATTGTTTATTTTAAAGAGGATTTTAACTTACGATTCATCTTAAAGTGGCATCCTGAATGCAAAAGAGGTTTGGTGATCAATGAAGTTCTTGTTAACTGACCAAAGTGGCAAGAAATGTTAGTTAATTAGTAAAGATCACTAATTATAATGAAATTGGGAAGAATAACAGTGATTTGTATGTTTTTGGCAATAATATTGCAAAGTGGAATTTACGTGTCTAGATTTTCCCCTATTTGAGGTGAAGTTAGTGACTTCACTTCAAATATAGTAGACAAACATAAACATGTAAATTTTTAAAGAAACATAAGTGGAATGAAGCATGCCCCCTTGAGTGTCGATGGGGTGATAGAAGAAGTCAATCAGCGATCAAAAATATGATATAAATGGAGAGAATAAAATAGGTTAGAACGGGCGTGAAACCCTTAGGTATTGAGAAGGAATAAGGATAGGGATAAACGTGGTTGTTTATTACCCCGGGTGAGTTTTAGGAGAAAAATTAGTAATGGTAATAAATGATAATGGAGAAGAAATGATTAATGGAGAAATATAGGACAATCTCAACATTTGCATCCAACCTTTCAATAAACAACATGTTTATATCATTTTTCCCCTAGGTCTACATCACCAGCCTTTATTAAAATAAACAAAAGTGTAAGATAACATGAAAAGATAAATTACTAATAATTTTTTATTGCTAAAAATATTCAACTCCATGCAACATACATTATACAATGCAATACAAGAAAGTAAACCAACTAACCTAACAGAGAAACCAATACAATCGCACATACTCAAACAAACAATGTTTAAGACAGTTGTACCAATGTTTTTGTTATCAAGTTGTACTTCCCGAATGTTCGTGTTGTAACGATAAGGGATAAAAATGGTGCCCCAAGCAAGGATTCATGCAAGGGGAATAATGAAGGACATAATTAGTTTCATGGAAAATCTTTCGTGCACTATGACACACCTCGACAACTCAACATTGCTGGCGGAGGACCGACATAACATGTAGTTGAGCTTTTGTTAATGGAGGTCGATCATGATGATCTACAAGTTGTTTGAGACCAGAACAAGCAAGAACCGTAGAGAGATGCTTTTGTAAGACACATTTCGACATTCAAGAATAATGTGATTGACACAGGATTTAACAACGTATATGTCGTTTACCTTTTTGCAAAAATTATAAATTTTTACATTTTTTTGGATTTTTAATGATTTTATCAAATTTTTTGAAAAAAATTGATTGTTTTATTTTTGATTTTTATGGAAGAAAATATTATAGAAGAGATAACAAAGTTGCGAGACAATGCTAAAAGTGACCGTAAGGCAAAAATATGCCCCATGTAGTAGAAAAGGCTACGAGAAGCAAAAATATGCCCTAACATAGCAAAAACGTGCCTAAAATAATTATTTATGTAAAATAATCACTGCATCAAGTGTTAGAGGATTTTTAGAAGAAATATAGCGGTCTCGAGGCACTTTGGGAGCAAGAAACACACCGCGAAAGGTAAAAATGAGCATATAAGCCACCGCAACAAGTTATTTTACCACATTTGCTTACCATTTGACTATTGATTTGAGCTCTAACCTACGGGAGGAAATGGCGAGGATAGTGAATCGAAGGCATCGTGTGGACCACGTGAGGGACTACCTGAGGCTTCCAGCGGATGGACCACAAGTACACAACCCTTCTCTTTACCTTGGTAATTCGAATTTTTGAATTTTTAGCTCTAAATATGTATTTTTATGCTACATTAGGGCAAAATTGGGGGCACCTATCTTTGGTGTAGACACCAAATTTGGGTCACACTCCCCTTGGTCCCCTTCAATCAATTAACGTAATATATTTAAACACATCATGACCCCTTCATCCCATATTAATATTTCATCCTCACATTATTAATTAATTTAATTATTTTAATTAAGTTAATTTCATCCTCACACCTCCACCTCATCATTACACCTCACCCTGGACCCATTCCAGGGGCATTTAACTCACAATGACCAAGTCATCACTCTCAGCATTAAGTCATCACTCCCAGTGTTGAGTCACCACTTGACCTAACTAACTAGAGACTTCTTCCTAAACCTAATTGGACTTCTTCTATGACCTTCCTACCTTTTCTAACGAGAACTCCACTTCCCTAAGTGGACTCAATCAAAATCACACCAAAAATAGTAAAGATCTACCTATTTTTGGTAAACCTAGACTTTCTGCCTTAACCGATGTCGGTTATCCCTCGATTGACATCAGGTCACCTAACCACCATCGGTTACCTTATATACAATTTCACAACTCTTTACATGGGTTGGTCATTCAATTATTGGATCTTGATTACATTCAAGCGTGAATCTTCAAGCCCTCCTGTATCCAAACGACAAACACACACAACTACAATACAAGACAAGTATCCAATTCTCCTTCCATAGTGTTGGAATAATCACGGAATCACATAGGTCATACTTGTTGTGGCACTGGACTCAAGTACTTCTTCTCCGATCAACCATCAACCATCCTAACTCCCAAGATCTGCAAGACATCAAGTAAGTATTGTGATTCGAATCATTTTGCTTATTCCTTTTGTAGATCTCTTGCTTCTTTTAGTATCTTATTTCCTTTGTTGCATGTACATCACCTTCCTCCCACCAACCCACTATTCAACCATCCCAAGCCTTTTCACCATTCTAAACCTCCTCCTTAGTATCCCCGAGTCTTCTCAGCCATATTACGACCCAAACCATACTACCCTCACTCTCTGTGTAATCACAAAGAGCCTAAAAACACCTTTTTTAATAATTTACTACCTATTGCCCCTACCGACATCAGTCCCCTGACCGACGTTGGTTTATCCCCCTACTGCGGCATCGGTCAAAGAAACCGACATCGGTCTCTGTGTCATTTCATAGTCTCAGACCAGCAAGCTTCCCACTCACCTAAAATCAACCCAGACTTCAACCAATCAACCCCGACCCTTACCAAACCTTTGACAGACTTGTCTGACCTAAACAAACCCTGGTTCTAACTAGATTTAGTGTTATTTTAATATTTAGCATAAAATCTAGTGTATTGTGTGTATGAGAAACCTAAATCATTACATTGCAATAGGAATTATTTATTTCAGTTGTTTATTCACATTGAATTGTATTAAACAGAGGATTGACAATCATTTGAGTCTAGCCTAGCTAGCGCAAATCCTCTTACTTTTGCTATTTAATACTCTTTTGGTGGTCTTGTTTTGTATCTACAAGTAGTCCTTCCCAAACAAAAAGGAGTTCTCTACGATCAACTTGGATAAAGTCAGTAATGCGCGTGCATTCAACCTTCAACCTACATATCACAGGTATTCCTCCTTGACCATTACCTTATCTGTTTTATCGCATAACTTATTTGGTGAAACATTTTGGCATGCCCGGTGGGACCCATTAGGGGTTATTTTGCATTGTTCATTCCTAGGTGAAATTATTGTGTGTCTATTTCCTTTTGAAAGAGTTCACATTAATTTTTCTCCCTTGGAACATTCTTTCTCTTCTATTGGTCTCATTGACACTCATATTTTGGACTAAAAAGAACGATTCTTTCTATTTTGTATTGCATTAGTGAAAGACATACTCTTGCCTATTCATCATTTCTCTCATCGAATGTCATTTTGGATTTGGGTTTAAAATATTTACATATCATTCCTATGTGTTACATTTGTAGCTCATTTAAAATTGTGGGCAACCTATATGCTTAGAAGTCATGACCAACTGATGGTTGACAAATTGACCATATCTTACACTTTGCACATCTATTTCTCTATCCCAAACCACTGCAAATAAATTACTCATTTTCTTAAATAACATCCTACCCGAATAAGTTATCAACGATCACACGTTCAGAGGATTGATAGTGGGCTCCAAACTAGTTTCTCTGTCTAGTCATCATCTCATAAAAGGATCTCCCTCACCAAAACTTACCTGAAACTATCCTTAGTTGTTGGATTTTCATAGGGCATATTTATCAAACCAAAACTCTACTCTATTCACAAGTCAGTCCTAAATGGCATAAGCTGGAACATAAAATCCACCACATAGGATTTCGTGTTTGCTAGTTTTTGCTTGATCTGTGTTTTGAGGTGTGAGTTCATTTTCTTCATTCTTCTCTCTCTTCACACTCCATAATCATAGTTGGTGTATTCCAACTCTTTCTAAGTGTGTTAGGGTCAATCATTGCCATACTTAGGTTTCTGGGTTGGTCTTTTATTTGATCTAAATCACCAAATTCACTTTTTCCATCTTTTCACAAATTTCACAACGACTTGATCAGCCAACGACCATCATTGGTCTACTAATCTAGCCGTCATCGGTTTCTCGATTGTCGGTTTCTGTTGTTTTGGTCATTTTAACCAAAGTAACATTCATCACATTTATGTTCTTTTTAGGGTTTCCTCAGTTACCTCACCATATCTCTGTGTCTTTGAAATCATTGTCAAAGTCTAGATCTGCTTCATTTTTATCATTTATTGCCACATTTACAAATCCTTTTATTTTCCACAATAACCGGTATCGGTCCTCTAACTAGCATCGATTACCCTCATCACCGACACCGGCTACCCAACCGCCATCAGTCTCTATGTTTTAATTTTTCAATTAAAATAATGCTCAATTGTCACCTTCTGAACCATTTTCTCCATTCCTTTTGTACTCCTATGTCATTTACGGAGCTCAAATTACCAGGTCTACTATAAGTCACATGGTTTTGACTCGTAGCCAAGCCAACACCCTCGTGTTCCACGCTAGCCTTCACCACTCCTTCCTAGCTCATCGCTGCCTTCCATTTTATCACCTATGGATCTCAGTCAACCTATTATCATCAATAATTATGATGAGGAGTTTGCAAGACTCCTTGATCAAAACCCCGTTGCTTTACAATATTATTTAGCACATTCATCCACTCGGGATTCATTAGGGAAGCTTGTTTACGGCATGTCTATATCCATTCCTCCTACCCTTGTACCCACTTATGCATCGGCTAATACTAGCTCAGCCTTACCCTCTTCCACCTTACCACCTGTGGTGTTCCAACTTGACCCTACATCATCGATATTTGTTACACCTACGACATATTTCACACCTTTGACGTTAGTTGCTCCTATGATGTCAACCATTCCTTTATCAACTGCCTTAAGTGTAGGCCTATCTACACCCACCTCCTCTCGTATACCTATGTTATCTCAATCACCCATAGTTTCGACCCATACTCCTTTCCAAAACATTTTCACCTCCATCCCACAATCTCTTCCTCCAATTGCTATGAGAGTCGTTACATCCACTCCACCTACCTACACTTATCACCAACAACCCCCTATTTCATCTATCGCTTATTCAAGATACTTACCACTTGCATCTATTCCTCCCTCACAATTTTCGTACTCAACACCACCACATATTGGGATGTCGCCCACGTCATACCTTCATCATCTACCCCCTTATACTACAGGGGTGCCCAATCATCACAACCTACCAATAATCTTATCAAAATGATGATGGACAAGATGCGGACGTTAGAAGCATCTATCTCTGGCTCACGTAACTCTCTGACATACAACAATATTTCTGCAATGAGCCTATTCACCCATTCATTCTTATTCATCCATACCCTACGCATTGGGAAATGCCTAAATTCAACCAATTTAACGAAAAGAAGAAGACATGCAACAACAATTGTGGTCTTTTAAGCATGTGTGTTATCCAATCGCTCATGATGACACTTTACTCTTGCGGACATTCCCAATGTCCTTAATAGGACCTGCGTTGGATTGGTATAGTGCTCTACCTACGCACTCCATTTTCTCATTTAACCAAGCAGCCCAAGCTTTCCTAGGCCACTTTTCTATTAATATTATTAAGAAAGTCACCATGATGGACTTGTATTCAACACGCCAATATGAAGATGAATCTATTGTGGATTTTGTCACTCGTTTGCGAAGCCTAATCAACCATCTCACATTTCAACTACCTCAAACCGAGTTAATAGAGTTGTTCACTAGGGCTTGTGCTAGGTACATCTCGCCAACTCTCCAAGTTCAAACCTTCCACACATTCTACGAGGTGTTCACTATGGCCCAAAAACTTGAAATTTACATCATTAAAGAGAAGAAGATACAATTACGTAACAAGAACGTTGCATTTAAATCAAACGATACCTCTTATTCCAAACCATAAAATAATTACTCCAAAGCAAAAGGATCTAGCCAATGTGGTAGTTTTGAAAGTTGGCCCATCTCATCCATCTAACCAATCAAAGCCTTCTTCCAACCTTTCTCCTATTCAGATTTCTGTTCAAGTGGGAGCAACAAAAATATACTCCCATAGGAGAACCCTACTCTTCGGTTTTAGAAAAACTTCTAAAAGCTAGAGCAATCACTCTTCCACCCATCAAACCACATACTATTTTTGACCCCTTAGGTCCTATGCTTACATGGTATAAATAAAATGATTACTGTAACTATCATTACATTAAAGGTCATAGCAATAGTAATTATATAACTTTCAAAAATATCATCCAAGAAATGTTAGATAATGGAGATCTTGTCTTAGATAACCCTAACGCACTAGCTAATCAGAACCTTCACATCTTCAAGAAGTCGTTCCCAAATCACACCCCGTCATCTAACCAAACCAGCGAAAACTTGACCAATGATGGTAACGTTCGGAGGTTCATGTTGTTTTTTTGACATCATACCAACCCTTCCTCAATTTCCTCCTACTCCATCTATCAAGGAGATTCTTGCACGAGCCCCTTTATCCACAAAATATTTTGTTTCATCCGCTCCTTTACCCATAGAGGAGTCTCCCTTATCTCCCCCTTCACCCATGGAGGAGTCTACCATATCTCGCCGATACAATTCCTCCACTCACCTCTCAACCCGATGAACAACCCGTAGATACTTACTCTTCTACCCACATGAGAGTCATGTTTACCTTCCTCTTCGCCAAAAGATGAACCTACCTACTTGTCATCTCCCCTACCCATAAGGGATCCATTAGTAGTGCCCCTTCCTATTGGTGACAATTCTCCATTGGCTTTCAAGGATCCTATTGATTTGCTCTCAACTCTTTTACCCACAGAGTTTGAAGCCAACAATTTCCCTATCTCATAGACATTCTTTACAAGTGATTGCTACTAAATCAACATCATCCCCCTATAATGGTGTCATTTTCAAGTTTGGCTGACATCTTGGATTATGGCAGCAATTCCATGCTTTGAAATACCTTCAGCTACCTTTCTCAACTCAGATGCAAATGTTGTCTATTGATACTTCCACGATCTATCCAAAGGTGTTTCAGATAACCAAACCAACCATGCCCATGTCATTTTTAATGACCTCTTCTTCATCACCCTCGCCCACACCTAAACCTTTACCATCAAATGAAATTTTTCAATGCCTAAAGCCTTACCTACATCTATATCTTCCTCTACGTCTAAACTCATTGCCACATTGGGATTCATGCCGACATCAAGCCTAGTCCATCCCCTGTCAAACTAGATTTAGCCATATTCTCACAACCCTACGTAAAGACTATTCCCCACCTAATAAGAAGATCCAACCTCTTAGGCCGCATACACCGGTTTCTCCCACTACCCCTCTATCACCTTCACCCCTTCCATCTATCCTAGGACCCCACCCATCAACCTTGGCCCAACATCCTCCCACCCAAGGTGAACCAAAAACACAATAGCTCACCTCCTCGTCACAATCCTCTATTACACCTAAATTACCTACACATCTTATGCCTTCCCCGTCACCTGCATCATTTCTACCTCCTATACCTACACCACTTCTAGTATCCTCATCATTACCTATGATATTCCCTTCTCTTCAACCAATACCTTCCACCTTGCCTCTTCCCACAACCTTCACCGCACCTCCATTATCACCTTGGCTAACTCATCCCCTTCGACATTTGTTTTCCCTTATTCATCACACACTTATTCTTCCCCTTTACCCAGGAAGATGCAACCAAAGTCCAAAACCCACTACCCTCTAAAGAGGTAGTTAAACCTACACCACCTTCAACCACTAGTTCACTGTTACATCTTTACACAAGGTGTAATCCAAACCTAAAATCATACTACCTACCAAACAGTGGTCAAACCGAATCAACCTCCGATTCCACCTCCCATGACACCTCTCCAACAAAATTCACCCACACTTCCATCTAGACCCATACTTATTTCACATTATGATCCATTGGCGGGGTCTCACACCAACATCTTAGCTAATCATTAGTGCAAATCAGCGACCCCCTCTGGATGTCTTATCGATTTCTAGTTTGACATTTTAGCATCCAATGTGATTGCACAATATTGAATCTTTTCCCAAAGTGTGGGACTTGCAAAATGGAAAATAATATCCATATAAGAGGCTGGTTCCTCAACTCCTCTTATCGTGGTATATGCATGAAATTTGCAGAGGGTTAAATTCTAATTCCTACTCTAAATTCCAAGGGGATAGAGATAGAGAATGCAAGAAAAATGAGACTAATACTTGATAAGGTGATGCACTAAGGAGTAGTAGACACTGTTTTCTTAAAACATACATGATCTGGGAAGAAATATAGCACAAAACATGCACAAATTTCAAAAATGTGATTAGAGGTTAGGAAAACAATGATAAACATATGAAAGGATTGAGAAAACTTTTAATCACAGAGCATATATTATCATTCCAGGTCCAACACAGTGCATTACAATGACCAAGAGGAAAAAGAGGTGTTGTATTTGCATGGAAAGGTAAAAATTTCCACAAATTTTGCCAAAAGGAAGAAAAGGGAAGTTGCAGAGCTAAAAGAGTGTCTCTTTTTAAAAATGAGCCCATTCTGGCTTTTACAATGCAAAAAATGAGCCCAGGAGAGAGAAACATGGGAAAATGTGAGAGGAGCTTCAACCACCAACCAAAATGCAATAAAACAGCATGGGCATCCTTAAAGGTCCATTCCTGACATTTTTCACCATGTTGGGAGAGAATGCGAGCCATTCTTCATTAAAAATGGTGGTTGAAACGTCATTTCTGTTGATTTCCACGTGCCAGAGGTGTTTTCCAATTTTATCTCTCCAAAATCCATAAAAATAAAAAATTGAGCTTATAATCATGTAGATAATTTCACCAGCTTTCCATTGATATAAAGAACGTGAAAACCGAGCTCTGGATCGAAAGTTATGGTCATTTGAAAATTTAGGGCAAAACAGGGCCAAAACGGGTTGGCGGGCCAAATTTGAAATTTTCCCACTTTTTTGCATTTGGGAAAATTTTCCCAAAATCTCTCGTGCCCCACTGATCTGGTGCCATGTGGCATGATTCCATTGGTCGCGGGCTCTTCTTGCTTCATTTTCCATCGTTTTGGCCTTTGGAAAATTTTCCAAAATTCTTCGCAACTTGGATGGCCCGCGAGACACGTGTACGATGTGATTTACCGCGGGATTTTTCTCTGTCTGTTCCATCGCTTTTGACCATCTTTTCTGACTTGAACACGTGGAAAAACCCCATTAGTCGTGGGCTTTCCTGTGGGCTTGCCTTCTCCATTTTGTCGCCACGTGGACACATGGCAAGATCTAATCAAGTTGCGGCCTTTAGAGTAGACTTTTCTTTACCTTTTTCCTTGAAATTGCTTTGGGAAAAAATCCCAACTCTTCCCCGCGCTCCGTAGGTCTTTGAGACACGTGGCCTCCTATTATTGGCTCGGCCCCTGGGAACAGGTTTTCTTTTGATTTTTACACTTGGGCAAAAAGGAAAAAAATCCTTTCGCACCCCCAACCCCGACGCCGAGGTGACACGTGGCTCGATCTAACTGGTTGGCGGGCCTTCGGGCTGGAATTTCCCTTTCACACCTCCTTCAAACACTTTGCAAAATTTCCAATCTTTCCTCTGCCCTCCGCCACTTCTTTGGCCTAAGGACACGTGGCATAATGTGATTGGACGCGGGCCTGGCGTCGAAAATTTTGTTTGTGTCAACCCTTGGGAAATTTTCCCAACTCCTCCCGACCTGACACGTGGCAAGATCTTATTCATTGGTGGGCCCTCGGGGTGAAAAAAATTCCTTCTGAAACTTTGCCAAACACTTGGTAAAAATTCCAAGTTTACCTCCGCCTCCGCCCTTCCGAGGACACGTGGCCTCACCTTATTGGCCCGGGCTTTTCCAGGGAAAATTTCCCACAAAAACTCTGCCGAGCCATAACTTCAAAAATACATGGAGTTAGGAGGAAAACTTTACCTTTCTGGAAAGCTGAGAAAAATCTCTATCCAATGGTGTCATTTCCAGAAGGTTTTAAGTGCCTAAAAAATGAAAAATTCTGACTGAGGCACAAGGGAGGGAGGAATGAAGGGAGTTAGCCAAAAATAAGCAAGGGGCTTATTTTGGATAACACTAACCTTTGAAACCTTTATCATCACATTGCCACAACTTAGACCTTACAAACCACTCAAACCTAAACCATAAGGTTTTGATGATACAAAAATTTGCACTTACCATCGTGTGTCAGGGCATGATGTGGAAAACTGTAAGGCTCTTAAGACTGTTCTTCTCCAACTATGTCCTCTTGAAGAAAATTTTGACGATGATGATCTTTTAGATGAGGACCCTATTCCACCTCCACCTATCACCACACATCCTCATCCCTTACCTATTCAACGGCCTTCGTCTCCCCCTCCACAATTCTTTTATCCTCCTCCAACATTTGAGATCAATATGGTCCACATAAGACAACAAGCCAAACCTCCGCCAAAATGCCAATGTGCTTTGCATTATTTACACAAAACCAGGTGTATTCCCTCATCATATTATTACCCGTCCTATCGCTACAACTATCACGACTCACTTGCTCCTTCACCATAAATTAATATGGTTCAAATTACCACTCGAGCCTAGAAGGACAAAGGAAAGGAGAAAACAATAGACTCATTTGCCACTCTTTTACCTAATATTCCATCTCGCACCCGCACTTTGAAAATCACTATCCATGGACCCACATACCTTATTTCGATTTGGGTTGTCCATCGTACAATGCTCAAACAATTGCACTAGTCTCCTCTAAAAATGTCTTTATACGACCTTGTCCAAACCTCTCGAGTCTCATCGATAGGTCCTCGCCGAGGTTCTCGTAATCTATTAAGGTTTTACCTAATGACCCTACTCCTATCAGCATCCATTATCGCTCATCACCATGTGGCCTCTCTCACCACTTCATCCCCTTCCTTTGCACCGGCTACCACTCATCAAATAGACACCCTTAGTTTTTCTAACGACAAGGTTGTACCTCTCAAATCATATTATCATGACCATGCCCTATTTATTTCCGTCTACATTGATAATATGCACGCACGTCGACGCATTATGATCGATGGTGGTGCCAGTATCAACATCATTTCCTCCCATGCATATAATCAAATGTGCATGCCTACCAATTACATACATGATAACCCAGTTATGTTGCATTCATTCAATGATGCCATGACTTCCACTCTTGACACCATCATTCTCCACATTCGTGTAGGTCCCCGTACCATTCCTGAATTATTCTATGTCTTAGAGGGGGAATTCTAGTACAACATGTTGTTTAGCTAACCTTGGATCCTCGCCATGGGTTGTGTTCCTTCAACCTTACATTGTTGTTTAAAATTTGAACATGAAGGACACCACCTTCAACCACTAGTTCACCTACTACATCTTTACACAAGGTGTAATTCAAACCTAAAATTATGCTACCTACCAAATAAGTGGTCAAATTGAATCAACCTCTCCGATTCCACCTTCCGACACCTCTCCCACCAAAGTCACCCACACTTCCATCTAGACCCATACTTACTTTGTTATCCATATTTTGCACCCCGGAAAAATATTGGATCAGCCACGACCCCGCACTTAAAGAATTAGAGAAAACACATTTAAATCTTATGCAAACCCAGTTGCAGAGGGGCTCTGATGGAATGGCGGGGCTTGCGAAAGTTTAAATGACCTGTGCGAGAAGAAAGAAGAAGAAACGGCTCACGAGAGCGAATCTGTGTCTTAAATCTATCTCGACAAACTTGACAAGCTCTAAAATAAAAAGGAAGGGTCGGGAATGAGGCCGAGTAGTGTTAGAAGAGCCGAGGCTTGAGAAGAAGAGCGGTGAAGATTCAAAGTCTTCGGGCTCAAAACAGCTTCGAAAAGAGTCCAGAATCGACTAAGTATGGAAGAGCCAGAGAGGAACCACGTGTCCTAACGATTCTCCTCAAAAGATGAATCCATAAAGGAGGCTCAAACAAGCCCCGTATCTCCACATGTCTCGAGTCAAAGCGGACCGTTGGGGGTTTTCTGAGTTTTACGTTTCACAAAAAGGGGGAAAAGGTAAATTACGGACCCGCAAACCTGATTTTTGCTCTAATCTGGCTGCCACGTGTCCCATATCAAAAGGGAATCCCAAATGAGTGTCGAGTACTTTGCATGGCCCCAGTAGGTGAAAAATGAAGAAGAGTCTTCTATGCCATTAACGCAAAATCCAATCTCTTCAACTACCAGATCCGATTCTATTAGATCTGCTAGGAACCAGAAGAGATATATTGTGGGCGGATTTGCAGAAGACATTGATATTCAATGGTTAAAATTTCAAAGTGAGATTCGATACATATCTCGAGGTGGTTGAAACAGGATTCGAATTTTCCCTCTTCTCTCTCTTTTCTTTCTATATATACTGTAACACTTCTCATTTGAGGAGAGACATTATGGGCATAGAGAAACTCTATCAAATTTTTTACTCAACACCTTTTTTGAGCAGCGAACCTTCTCCCATGCCTGAAAAATGTATTTGTGCCTCTATTCCATAAATGTAATGGTCTATGCACCTTCTAGAGCAATAAAAACGTGTTTTTGTGGTGTTCTTCAACCCTTTGCATCGTTTTGTTGTTTCCTTGTGCCTCCCCTTCTAGATTTTTTTTTTGTGCATGTGTTTCACATTTGCAGGTGCAGGATGTTATGTTTCATGGAGTTTAATGGATGATTTATAGATCTGGGCCGTGTCACTTCTGTTTGACCTCCCTCATCTCCATTTTTTCTATTTCTTTCTCCCTCAATAGAATATCTCGCTTCCTTTGCTGGTGTATCACCGCTTTAGTGTAGGCTTTGTTTTTTCCCTCTTTCTCTCTCCTTGGTTCCTTGGAATGGTTAGATTAGGTTAGATTTAGTTTGCCTACACTAGAGTAGCTCATGATAGGTAGTTTAAGAAGAGGAACCAACCTTATCTGAAGGATCATTCCCATTTGCAAGTCCCACAGCTTGGGGAATGATCCAATGTTATGCAAATCACACCAAATGACCATGCCTTTGAAAAGCATATTTTTAGAACTCATTTGAAGGTGTTGTGATTTTGCATTAACAGTTTTGGCACGCCGAGTGGGACAAGAGGTCTTCACTTTATTTCATCAAGTTGATGTGTTCTTGGTGGGATTCAACCTTTTGAGGCATACGCAAGCACATCCGCGACTCCATCCATCGGTCAAAACCCATTCTCTGAGTTGCAAACCTTTTCCATCCATTTCCACTCATTTTCATCTATTTTCCTCTTCCATCTCTTCCATTTTCTCCCATTCCATGAGGTTGTACAATCATGACTTCATTCCCTTCATAGAACTCACACTTATAACAATACAATCCACCTCCAATGTATTTCCCAACTCCTCCAGATCAACATTATAATCAGATCCAGGACCATTATGCTTACCCATATGAGCAGTGTCAAAACCAGTTTGACTATGAAGCTTATCAAGGACAAGGGGATGCATATGATGGTGATAGTTATGTAGAGGATGTTGGTCTACTGGAGAAGATTCAAAAAATGGAGGCTGACATGGTTCAGTCAAGGGGCATAGCACAAATGAAGGCATTCAAGATTGGTTGCAGGGCACCTTGTCCATGGGAAGGCCCTTTTCCAAGACATTACAACCCTTAAGAGAAGCTTGACTTCATGGTTGAAATGCTGCCCCAACTTGCACAATGGACTGAGGAGATTGGGGCTTATGAGTTGGAGTCAAGACAACCTTGTCAATGGGTAAGTCCAACATCTCATAGCTTTTCTTTTTCTCTTTCTCAAGCAGCACCATCTCAACCCAAGCTCCAATTTCCAAGCTCCTCACTTGCTACCCCAAGTGTTGATTTCATTTCTCCATCTCCTAGTCTTCCACCTCATCTTAGTTCTTCTATCCTTTTCCCTTCCAAATAGTCATCCCCTCCAAACAAACAAGAATTTGCACCTCCCTTCCCACCACAAACAATTACAAAGATGGTTTAACCCCAACCTGCCACTCCTCTTGCTTTCCCAAGTCCATGTCGGGAAGAGACTCAAGAATCTAGTCAAGGAGAATAGCAAGAAGAGGATCCCAACAGAAAAGAAATGACAAACAATATGAAGATTTGGGCTGCCAAATTTGGGTTTACAAAGATCCCCTTGATGGTCAAGCTAATAGAGGAGGTCAATATTGAAGAACCAGTGGTGGTTGAGGCCGAGTTTGCAGTAGAAGAAGAGAAAGAAGAAGATGAGGAATAATCGAGTCTCAAGCCCCATTGAAGATGAGTAGTGGGAGAGATCAAATCGGTGTGGGCCACTCAATGAAGAAGGCATCATTGAAGATTTTTTTCTTTCATTTCAAGGGCCTGATTTGATTTATGAACCCGTGATGAGAGGAAGACCATACGGTTTGAGGCTCTAAGAATGGAGCAGGTTATGGGGAACCTTCAGTTCTTCCTCCCACTCCATCCCCTTCAAGCTCTGATGTTGAAGAAGAGTTTTATCTTTCAAACTTCATGTTTGAGGAAGAGAGAAACCATGGTGAGCAAGTTGCAGATCAAGAGGACACCGTGAAGGAGGTAGAGCGCTTGCACGTAACAAGGAGGCGGTAGATGTCTGCATCGGACTTGAGAGATTGCTTTGATGAAGAGGATCCCATGGAGATTACATCATTTTCTCCTCCATCCATCTTCCACACACATGAACCTATTGCCATGAAGGAGAATATTCAAGTGCAAAATCCTACACTCCATAATGGCCCTCTGGAACCAAGGTTGGAAGATCTTGATCTTCCATGTTCTTCAAAAGAGGAGGAAGGAAAAAGGCAGGAGGATGTCACCATTTCTCCCACGTCATTCATCCAAGAAGGTCCACAAGAAAACTCCATTCTTGGAGTTGAAACTCAGAACAAAGGGCACATTCAAAGGATCAGACCATGCCCAATCAGGTACTTGGCTTCATTGGAGCCAAAGGAGCAGCCACAACCAGTCATGTCCATTTCAGGGCATGAGGATGATATGCAAAGCACCAAGGATCAGCTGTCATACCTCTTCAATCCAAATGCAGAGCAACTAAAAGAGGTATTTGATTTGTCTCCAGCTAATACTTTGGTGATTTGGGTGGAAGATCAGCTTGTAGTTAGTTTTTCACTCATCCAACCAGCCATGTTCAGTGTCAAATCAGTTGTATGGCTTCCATTTTTAGGAAGGGAAGTTATTTCTCCTGCCGCCAAATGTAGCTTTTGTTTGAGTTACCTTTACTCTTAGTTAGAGTAGAGTAGGTAGGTTTTTTTTGCAAAGAAGTGCTTTTTCACACTCTACATATCCCACTTGGGGTATGTATGATTTTCATTTGTACATAGTTTTTGTCTTTGTTGTTTTCTCTTTCATGATCCATTTCTTTCAATCGACTTTTGGTGAAGTTCAACTCCAAGTTCAGTGGGTTTCCAAGAGGCTCGGAGGTCGATCTTCAAAATTTCATATCAGTTTCGTGTTTATCAGGCAGAGTCCATGCCCAATGGATGCTTCAAGGCCACTAGTTTCTTCATCTAGCAAGAAGATGTCCCCGTGAGTCGCTAAATTGTTATCCATATTTCACCCCTAGGAAAAATATTGGATCAGCCACGACCCCGCACGAAAAGAATCAAAGAAAACACATTTAAATCTTGTAAACTAGTTACAGAGGGACTCTACAATGGAATGACGGGGCCTATAAAAGTTTAAACGACCCTATGCGAGAAGAAAGAGAAGAAACAGCTCTGTCACGTGAATCATGTCTTAAATCTATTTGATAGACTCGGGTAGGCTCTAAAATAAAAAAAAGGAAGGGTCAAGGAAGGAGGCCGAGTAGTGTCAGAAGAACCAGAGGCTTGAGAAGAAGAAGCGGCGAAGATTCAAAGTCTTCGGGCTCAAACAGTTCAGAAAGAGTCCAGAATCGACTAAGTATGGAAGAGCCAGTAGAGGGAACCACGTGTCCTAATGATGCTCCTCCAAAGATGAATCCATAAAGGGAGGCTCAAACAAGCCCCACATCTCCACGTGTCCCAGTGTCAAAGCAAAGCCATCGGGGGTTTTATGAGTTTTACGTTTCACGAAAAAGGGGGAAAAGGTAAATTACGGACCCGAAAACTTGATTTTTGCTCTAAGTTGGCTGCCACGTGTCCCATATCAAAAGGGAAGCCCAAACAAGAGCCAGCACAAGTGGCCTGGTAGGTGAAAAATGAAGAAGAATCTTCCAAGCCATTAACACAGAATCCAATCTCTTCAACTACCAGATCTGATTCGATTTGATCCGCTGGGAACCAGAAGCAACATATTGTGGGTGGATTTGCAGAAGGCATTGATATTTAGTGGTTAAACTTTCAAAGCAAGATTCGATGCATATCCCAAGGTGGTTGAAACAGGATTCGACTTTTCCCTCTTCTCTCTCTTTTCTTTCTATATATACTGTAACACTTCTCGTTTGAGAAGGAGAGACATTTTGGGCATAGAGAAAATCTATCAAATTTGTTTCTCGACGCCATTTTTGAGCAGTGAACCTTCTCCCATGCCTAGAAAATGTATTTGTGCCTCTATTCCATAAATGTAATGGTTTGTGCACCTTCTAGAGCAATAAAAATGTGTTTTTGTGGTGTTCTTCAACCCTTTGGATCGTTTTGTTGTTTCTCTGTGCCTCTCCCTTCTAGATTTATTTTTTGTGTATATATTTCACATTTGCAGTGTGGGATGTTTTGTTTCATGGAGTTAAATGGATGATTTGTAGATTTGGGCCATGTCACTGCATCTAACCTCACTCATCTCTATTTTTGTTGTTTCTTTCTCCCTCAACAGAATATCTCACTTCCTTTGCTGGTGTATCACCGCTTTAGTGTAGGCTCTATTTTTTTCCCTCTTTCTCTCTCCTTGGCTCCTTGGAATGGTTAGATTAGGTTAGATTAAGTTTGCATGCACTTTGGAGTAGCTCATGGTAGGTATTTTAGGAAGAGGAACCAGCCTTCTCTAGAGGATCATTCCTATTTGCAAGTCCCATGACTTGGGAATGATCCAATGTTATCTGCAATCAAACCAAATGACCCCGCCTTAGAAAACTAGATTTTAGAACTCATTTGGGGGTGTTGTGATTTCGCACTAACACTTACTTCACATTATGATCCATTGGCAGGGTCTTACGCCAATATCTTAGCTAACCTTTTGGAAACCTTTGTCATCACATTGCCACCACTTAGACCTTATGACCCACTCAAACCTAAACCATAAGGGTTTAACGATACAAAAATTTACACTTACCATCGTGTGTCAGGGCATGATGTGGAAAATTGTAAGGCTCTTAAGATTGTTCTTCTCCAACTATGTCCTCTTGAAGAAAATATTGAAGATGATGATCTTTTAGATGAGGACCTGTACGTACGCCAAAATTGTAAGGTATCAGATCGCCAAAATAACGTGACATGTGCCCCAATGATGATACAGGTCTCCTCACAAGGTGTTCGGGATCCAAGAAATATCTCCAAGTGTGCATTAACATCCCGCATGCCCCGCTTAGCCCCTGCATGCTTTGTTTTTCCCTTTTCCTCTCTTTTCTTGGCCTTTTTCTCTTCAAGGATGACGAAACCATTGCCCTAATCAAGTGGCGGCGGTCTCAGCATGCCTACTTAGGGCGGCGGTCCTTTACGCATTTTTTAGAAAGCTCTTTTAACATGACTCACGTAATTTGAACATTTAACTAGCTTTCTTTCACCGCCATAAGCTTGCATTTATGATTCTGGTTCCCTGGAATAGTGTTTTGCCATTATTTATAGTTTAAGAGTTATATTTGGTTTTTACCTTGGGTAATGCAAATTCTATAAATAGATGGCTTGTGCTCAAGCAAATGGCCCCTCAAATTTGCCTCTAATTTCTCTTTACAATAGATTTAGTTTTCATTTTGCTTAGAATGCTTAGTTTCTTTCATTGCATGCTTAGTTAGCATTGTTTTACTGTTAGTAAGCCACATATCCATCTTGTGCAAGTACTGTTGTTATTTCATCCAATCCATTGGAATAGGATAGTCTGTTTACCAATAGGAAGCCATTAAAGTTGTAGGTTTTGTTCTTCAAACATGATAGTTTTAGGTTCTGGACATTTCATGTTGCATGACTCGCAATAAATCCCGCTAGGAATTGCATAAGCCAAGCTCTGTACTCTTGCGCTATCCCTCTCCTACTCGCATTGTATTCAGTCTGTATCTTGAGCTGCCTTTGTCCCAATATCTACTTCATTGATGTTAGCATTACACGCTTTTCTGGATCCACGTGAACACGAAGGAATGAGGAGATCACACTGAGGGGACAAGATCATACACACCATCAGATTCACCACTTACTTCGCAAAATCCGGTTCTAGCTTTCAAAGTTCTAGTTAGTAGCATATCAAATAAAGTAGCCAATCACTTTATTTTAGTCAATTCTACTCTCGATATTGCCAGGGAAGCTGTGGGGATTGATAGTTTCTGAGAAACTATGATTCACTCCTCACTTCTGAGGTAGGATCGAGGGCCTTGCAAATAGATTAGATCAATTATTTCATTGTTTAGAATAGCTCTACAAATTAGCACAGACAAATAGCTATACTCGGTTATCTTGTTTGTTTTAAATTGTTATCTTAGCTGTCAATTTCTAGATGTATTAAATTAGTTGTTAAATTCATTCAAATAGTTCGTCAGAAAATACAAAAATAGAGAAATCATATATGCTATAGATATATTCAAAGTAGTTAAATTTCACTTTGCCATAGTTAATTTACATTATTGCTTTTGTATGACAATCACGGGACCTAGGGAGCCCAGAGAATACGTATTCGAGCCAATCATGCCTCAACCCAATCTCGTCACAGCAATTGTTGACATAGACCAGAATCTTAGAATCCAAGTCTTCCAAACAACAACAGACTTACAACAGATCAGTTCCCAGTTAAGCGGGTTAAACATAGAAGACGACCAAGCGCACACGTTTTGGTCAAATCAACCAAACTACAGATTACCCTAGGTAACATCCATATGACTGTAGAAGGGCTTGAAAGAGAGCAAACGTTCGGTTGTGATCCTTTGGTCCCACAGCCAGACGCAAGAGACATTCTCACGGATATAGATACCAGCCTAAGAATTCAGGTTACAAGAACACCTGTGAGGTACCCTGAGAAGATCGCACAGCTATTAATTTTGAATATAGAGGCTGAGAAAGCATATGATTATTGGATACTAGGGATTAGGAACTAATTCTACGCATGACCATAGCAGGACCACAACAACCAAGAGTCTACGGTTGCGATCCACAAATCCCGCAACCCAACGAATCCGTAAGTCAATCAGACATAGACACTGGCCTACGCATACTAGTATTCAGATCCACACTACTTCCACCTATCATCATTGAACAGCTTATCCTTACTAGATACAACAGCTAATAAGGCTAGAGAGTTCGGACTAGGCCGCAGAATCGTCCATAGAGTCAATTATATTTACCATCCACCGTATGACCTTATCCCGAGACGTATACACGAAACTATCCTGTGTCATTTTCCACGTATTCTACAACCCATAGATCGAATCACACCGAGCTCGATATTGATTAGAGCCTTCGAGCGGTCATCCTTGCGCAATCGATCTATCACACCGCCTCGGAGTTAGGAGGGCCTTCTTTGCCTTAGATTCGCAAACTCCACTAGTGCGTATTGAAGACATTAGATTGCTAACTAGTTTGTCTCGCATCCCATACATATTCCATCCCCACGGCTATCTCGGCACGACGACTCGGGAGGTCGGGTGCGAGGAAGAGTTCAAGCTTGTAGATTCCCATGCTCGCTTGTCACTTTTCCATCATACGCACTCCTATTCTACCTCCACCTATCACCAAACATCCTCATCCCTTACCTATTCAATGGCCTTCATCTCCCCTCCACACTGTTTTATCCTCCTCCAACATTTGAGATCAATATGGTCCAAATAAGAGGCTATCCAAACCTCCGCCAAAATGCCAATGTGCTTTGCATTATTTACACAAAACCGGTGTATTCCCTCATAATATTATTACCCGTCCTATCACTACACCTATCACGACTCACTTGCTCCTTCACCACAGATTAATATTGTTCGAATTACCACTCGAGCCTAGAAGGACAAAGGAAAGGAGAAAACAATAGACTCATTTGCCACTCTTTTACCTAATATTTCATCTCGCACTCGCACTAAAAATCACCATCTGTGGACCCACATACCTTATTTCTCGACGAGTTTTTCCATCATATAATGCTCAAACAATTACACTAGTCTCCTCTAAAAATGTCTTTATACGACCTTGTCCAAACCTCTGAGTCTCATCGACAAGTCCTCATTGAGGTTCTAGAATCTATTTAGGTTTTACCTAATGCCCGTACCCTGTTGCATCCATTATTACTCCTCACCATGTGGCCTCTCTCACCACTTCATCCCCTTCCTCTGCACCCACTACCACTCATCAAGTAGCTGCCCTCATTTTTTCTAACGACGAGATTGTACCTCTCAAATCATATAATCATGATTGTGCCCTATTTATTTATGTCTACATTGATAATATACACGGTCAATGCATTATGATCGATGGTGGTGCCAATATCAACATCATTTCCTCCCATGCATACAATCAAATGTGCATCCTCGCTAATTGCATACATGATAACCCAGCTTATGTTGTGTTCATTCAATGATGCCATTACTTCCACTTCGACACCATCATTCTCCACATTCATGTAGGTCCCCGTACCATTCCTAAATTATTCTATGTCTTAGAGGGGGAATTCCAATACAACATGTTGTTTGGCCGACCTTGGATCCACGCCATGGGTTATGTTCCTTCAACCTTACACTGTTGTTTAAAATTTGAACATGAAGGACGAGTAACTATACCATTCTAGCCAACTCTTCACCATTAAAGACCTGTAATATATCAGATCAACCCAATGATGTCCTTATACCGCTTAAGGCATCTACCATGGCTACCACTTCTCCATCATCCACGGCCCAATCTACCAATGTTCCCACTACCTCTTCCATAACTAAATCCTTTATTTCCACTACTATCAGTAGCTTTAGCACTGACCCATCACCAACCCACCTACTTCTCAACCACCCAATGCTTCTTCTTCCCAACCTGCCTAGTAATTCATCCATTCCTGCTATCCACATATCAACCATTGATCCCTTAGAAGGTTTTTTTTAATGCCTAACTCTGGGGGAGTACCACCTTTATAATATTGACACATTCCTTATTCCTCAAGAGTATGGTAAACTTCACCAACATCCCTGTTATGATCACCGCATAGGCGAGGTTTTCCCCTATGGTCCTCCCCACCTTTGCACCAACATAACGTATGGGGGACTTGATGCTACTACCTACTGGCCTCGAGCCACCTCCCCAAACTCGATCATTTTCATCAAACCTTCAATCTCTCACCAATCGTCACTTTTCCCACACCTTCCTCCATCACAAGGTTTGGAAGGGCTTTGGCTTTAGTTTCTATGAACAAGGTTATCATATTGTTATCACATGCAAAGCACTCGTAAGCATAAATACATGCAATGGTATTAGATTTGTTGAACCATCTCCCAAGAAGGCCGAGTCGAACTCATTGAGGATGATAAACATTCACCACCTTCACCTATAGTCTATAGATCCAAAATCCATTCCTCCTAACTTTTTTTTCATGAACACCATTTCCTTGGGACCTCTGACTTATCAACGTGATGGCAAGGATCCCTCTTCTCTTCCCTTCATGTATCCTAACATGATCGATGATGATACACCTTCTATTAATGTCGTTCAATGTTGGGACGATGATTCTATTCTCACCTACCTTGGTGCGAAGATTCTTATATTCACCGGTCATTACCTTCTGAGACGTAAACCATGTTGAATGAATCGACCATCAAAATTAATATTCACACTCAAGATGACCCACACATTCTAAAAATAGGCCAATCTTTAGATGTTGTTGAACATGAAGCTTTCATTTCTTTCCTCCGGGATCATAGCAACGCTTTTTCTTGGTCCTACGTTGATATGCCTGGTATTGACCCAAACATTGTGGTCCATAATATCGTAACCATTCCTAATGCCAAACCCGTGAAGCAGAAGATGCAAAAATTCATCCTCACATTGCCCTTCTTGTCAAAGAAGAACTCCACACCTTCTTTCGGTTTCCTTCATCCTACCCATTGATTATCCCAAATGGATTTCTAACATTGTTCTTGTCACAAAAGTGATAGGGGACTCTGCATTTACATGGATTTCTGTGACCTTAACTTAGCTTGCCCTAAAGATGATTTTCCGCTACCTAGTATTGACCAACTAGTTGATATCACCGCCGGACATGAAATGCTATCACTCATGGATGGTTTCTCGGGTTATAACCAAATATTACTTGCCCCAAAAGATAAACATAAAATTGCCTTCATCACTCCTTGGGGGACCTTCTACTATTGTGCCATGCCCTTTGGCCTTAAAATGTTGGTACTACATATCAGTGGGCTATGACTTATATCTTTCATGAAATTGTGCATCGCATATTAGAAGATTACGTTGACAATCTTCTTGTCAAATCCAAACATTGGGTTACACACCTAACAATAATTAAGGTTATATTTGATTGTCTCATCAAATAATGCATTTTCCTTCAACCTAAGAAGTGTGTCTTCGTTGTTCTCTCCAAAAAGCTCCTTGGTTTCATCATTTTTTTGCATAGAATTGAAGTTGATCCCACTCAAATCAAGGCTATTCTCGAGATGCCTCCGCCTACTAACCTTCACAACTTCGTAGTTTGAAAGGAAAGTTGTAATCTATTCATCGCTTTATTTCTCAACTTTCTAACCACTGCCATCTATTTCATCATATTCTCAAAAAGGATGTCTCCTTCAAATGGGATGATGAATGCCACAAAGCCTTTGATGCCTCAAAACAATACCTCCTCCAACCACTGTACTCATTCCCCTAAGGATGATCAACCATTTTACCTTTATATTTCTGCTACTGATCATTCCTTGGGTGTCATGCTCGCTCATCGCGATGAGAAACATAGGGAACAAGTGGTTTACTATATAAGTCATACACTTTTAGACTACGAAACTAGATATACTCATGTCGAAAAACTCTTCTTAGCCTTAGTTTTTGTCGCCACTAAAATTCACCATTACCTACTCAACCACAAAACCTTTTTTGTCACCAATACTGACCCCTTACATTACATGTACACTAAGCCTTACCAATATCAACATGTTGCACGTTGGCTCATGCTTCTTGCAAACCTAGATCTTGAATTCACCCATCAAAATATGTCAAAGGACAAACAATTGTTGACCAACTCGCAGACGCACCTCTCTCAAGAAATTAATCCTCTAACTTCAATTTCACTGATGAATCCATTATTACCCTCTCTTTGGATGATATTGTTTACCATATGATCTTATTCTTTGATGGTTCTAAATGTCAGCGTGGGGGTGGTTTTGGAGTTATCCTCATTATTCTTAACGGTGAGCCTATGCCATTATCTTTTTATTATAATAACAATATCGTCGAATATGAAGCACTCGTGTAAGGTCTTCAAATCGCCATAGCCTTAGATGTTAAATCAATTAATATCTTTGGCAACTCTCGCTTGGTTGTCAGAACCAAGTTAATGGTATATACCAAAGTGTTGTAATGAGATACTTCAAAAGTATAAGCATCATCTTGACATACTTTTGACTTTATTTGATCATTATGAACTTCAAACCACCCCATGTTCCACCAATAAATTTGAAGCTACGATGGCATGTTTTAATTCTCAAATCCCAACTTCATCCTCCGACTCAAAAATATTTGTTGATGTACAAATGTTGTAATCACACTCTTATCTAATTTGAGACGCCAACTTTGTAGGAAACATTGAGATCGACTCCACTTGACCTTTGGTATAAACAGTTTGTTGACTACCTTTTTCTTTCCATTTTACCTCTAGATCTTACTCACACTTTGACAACGAGCCTTTTTCAAAAGTGCCTCTCGTTATGTCATCATGGGTGGTCTTCTCTATAAATGTGGCTTTGACGCTAGCCTCTTATGATGCCTTACGAGTTCCGAAATTCCATACACCATCAAGGAAGTTCATGACGGGATTTGTGGGGGTCACTTCAATGGTTTAGCTATCGTTAAGTGTATTCTTCGCTTGGGCTATTATCAAGCTAACCCTAAACCATGATCATTGTGAATATGTCAAGCATTGTGTGAAGTGTCAGCAACATGCTAATCTTCATCACACACCTAGTCATGCCTTACAAGTCGCATGAGACCTTTGGCCTTTCTCTCAATGGGGTTTGGATCTATTTGGAGAGATAAATCCTCATTCTTCCCGACATCATCAATGGATTATTACCACTACGAATATTACACTAAATGGGTGGAAGCCATACCTCTTATTTCTAAAAAAGTTGAGAAAATATATGAATTCACCAACCTTCACATCGTTTTCACTTTGGTGTCCCTCACCGCCATCATCCGATAACGGAAAACAATTCAAAAACAAAACCCTATGGAAACTTTATGATGCCTTCGACATTCAGCTCGTTTTTTCTCACCTTATTATCCTTAAACAAATGGCTAAATTGAATCAACCCAAAAAACCTTAAACAAAATTCTTATGAAAGTGGTTAAGAATATTGGTAAGGATTGGCACATGCACATTCTTTTTGCCTTATGGGCCTACAAGATCTAGTATTCATACCTCAACTGCTACCACACCTTTCTCTTTGGTCTATGGTACAGAGGTTGTCCTACCTCTTGAAGTCCAAATACCATCTCTTTGTATCTCACTCAAAGATATGCTCAACGATGATGATTTTTGCCAAGATTGTTTGGCACAACTTGAGTTGTTAGAAGAGTGTCGTCTCAATGCTCTCAATCACCTCCAAATCTACCAAAAACGTGTCAAATGTGCCTATAATAAACGTGTCCAAGAACGAAACTTCTAGGTCAGTGACCTCGTCTTGAAGGAAAATCAACATGAAACAAAAGCAGAGAAAAGTAAACAGGGCAAAATTGCTCCAAATTGGCTTGGCCCTATATCATTACTCATACCTATGGATCAAGTGTTTATCATTTGTCTTCACTCGAAGGTAAACTTGAACCTGAGCCCCTTAATGCCTTGCATCTTTGACCATTATATTGTTGAATCAAGTCCTATATCACCTTCTATCTACTAAACATTTGTCCCTTGAGCACCATTCACCTTCCACTTACTTGTTTTAAGGATCAACGAATAAACAAGAATCATGTGATTACCCGTCACCTTTTAGCCTTATCTTCAATATGAGCACCACGGATCTACTCATGACATGATTCTCATGGATGCTTTTCATCCTTTTCAAAGATGGAATCCCATGGTCATTCGTCACTTAAAACCTAATCCATGTGTACTATGGTTTTGTCTTCATAAAAGTAGCCTATCCTTCTCTATAGTCTTGTCCATGACCTAAAAGTCCAAAACACAATTTAAAAGTAATATACGGGATTTTTTAAATTCAAAATCCTTGAGTCAAACTTCTAGAAAAAGATGACTCCCTCAAAAAGGACATCTATCTTTCTATATTAATGTTATAAATAGACTACTCCTTGAAGGACAACTATAGAAAGTTAGCCTATTGTACATAGTTTATCACAAAAAGAGGACTATTCCTGCCAAAATAAAATAAAAATATTCTGAAGCTTCCCGCATCGATCACCTTCACTGAATACCTCAAGGAGATACTCTACTCATCCCACATAGACTTCCCGCATCAATCAATCTATAAAAACAAAAGCAAAAGGAAACATATGACTTTTTCGTAACGGACTTTCCTATTTTGATCTTGGGTCTCTTGCCAAAGAGGCATGTTGTCTCACACCAAAGGGTTACACTACACTAACTTCTTTCAACTCACCGCCTTTTTCTCGATCTTCTCGCCTACTCAAGGGACGTGGCTTTGAAAATGTGACATTTCGTGATCATGTGACCTTCTTCACCCTTAGAATAGTCAATCATGTAACGCCTTTAGGGTTTTATGTTCATACACCAATCTTTGGTATGATAGACTCGTAATGGTTCTTATCAATTAGGTGGCTCTTTTGTCTCCTCTTACCATTCACCTTTTTTCTTACTTATTTGATTCTCCTATACAGACCGAACTTTGACACCTACATTTTGGGAATTCCTCTTTCACCTAAATTCAACCATGCCTATGACCTAAACTCAACCATGCCTAAATGACCTAGACTCAATCATGCCTAAAACCTACCAACCCATTCCTCTACCTCATCATATTATTCCCTAGCTTATGGGAGAACTACATTGGCTTGAGGCCCCTTTTCGTCGGGGCTATGTAGGAAGCACTCCAAGGGCATGGGGCCCTTGGAGGTTAGCTCGGCCACTCTTTCCCCTAACCAATTTTCCCCCTTTTTTATTTACATTATACCTTAGTGAGTTTCCATTTTACACAAAATGGGCAATTAAAAATCATAAAAACATACATACCTACCATTTTATAACATCAACCATATCATACATCAATCATTTAGCATTTCCATGATATCAAGTACTTGGAAATTTAACCA
This sequence comes from Taxus wallichiana var. yunnanensis, assembly GCA_018340775.1. NCBI lineage: Eukaryota > Viridiplantae > Streptophyta > Pinopsida > Cupressales > Taxaceae > Taxus > Taxus wallichiana. The sequence continues at coordinate 113,553,076 of CM031240.1, forward strand.
CAACATACATACAATCCATTATTTTCCATAATAACAATAACTTGGAAATTAAATCAAACACAAAAACATGACCAAACCATGCCTATACCTAGACTCCACCATGCCTATACCTAACTCCACCATGCCTATACCTAGACTCCACCATGCCTATACCTAGACAAACCATGCCTATACCTAACTCAACCATGCCTATACCTAACTCCATCATGCCTATATGACCTCGACTCCATCATGCCTAAATCACCTAAACTCCACCATGCCTATATGACCTCGACTCAATCATGCCTAACTCAACTAGTTTCCATGATACACAATAATAATGGAAATTAAAATGAGTACATCATCCATCTAGTAAACATCATCAACTATATAATGGGAGTGTCTATGTATCAATACATATATACACAGATATAAATAAATATCAAGTATCTCAAAACTCTCATGTACAATCTCACGTCTTCGACATGCAAGCCAATATATATATCAAAAATAAAAATAATGGTACACTATCACATACAGTGACCAATCACCCCCACTTGATGCCCTCCTCTCTAGTCTCACCTGTCTCCTCCTCCTGGCCCTCTGTTGGGCCTAGTCTCCGAGAACTAGTAACCTCACCATGGCCCTGTCTTTGGGGTCAACGCCCCTGTACTACCAGAACTGTGAATAATAGATCTAGTCCGCTCACTAGCTGCATGTTGGGCTCGGTACTCGCATATGAGGGCACATAAATCCCTATAGTGGCTAGATGATCCTAATAATAGTGAGCCTCATTCAGGGAATTCATGAACCTCACCATAAATATCGTCTGGGGTGGTACCATCGGCCTAACTGCCCCCTGTGAACTCTTCCTGACTAAAAGTGTACCTGTCCTAACGCAAATACATGTACTTGTGGGACCTTGTCCCTATGCTCGTGTTGGTACTGTGTCGCTTGGCAGCTGGCTACAACTCTTGCTTGTGCCTTGACCAATCGCCTCGTAATCCAGCCACTTGTGCCTTGCCAATCGCCTCAGTAATCCAGCCACATGAGCCTCGTAGGCGTTTACCTTCCCTTCATCCCCATCTCCACCCTATGCGGGAACCTATCTCGAGTGTTACTTAGGCTCGTAGGGCCATCACTTGTGCTCTGCAAGGTAGTCACCAAAGCTTTGTGACCCTGTCAATTGTCCCTATAACCCTGTAATTTGTGCCTATAGGGTGGCCACCTAACTCTGTAATGTATCCCTCTGCACTATGATTGTAGCTAAATCAATTTGCCTTGGCCTCAGTGGTACCACCCGTAGCCGTGCCACCCACCGCCTGCCATCTGTATCCATCAATGACACCCGCATCATTGATTCGTCCATCTAGTACCTACTCCTCCTACCCTATGGGAACACTTGGATGTGGTGGAGACATGGGTTTCTCCATGTCATCTCTACAATACTGTGGGAAAGGTGGGGTTACATCCTATCGTAGTCTAAACTGCTGTCCGACCCTATCCACAAGAATCATCTCATACTCCACGACACGTCACTCGACACGTCTCCCTATATCCATCTAAACAAATTGAAGCTCCTCTAACTCCTTAGCCATGCCTCTATATGATGGATAACCAATATATGGCCTCCACACGATATCAACCGCCGAAAGGCCCTCCAATAGCTACTTGTAGTATGACACATCATATGTGGCCCTCGCCACCCTCGGTTGTCCCACCGACTTATACCCATCGTCTCAAACCAACTCAACAAGCCACACCCAAACCAATCCTATCATGGTAAACCAACTAGACGCACACACACGATGTGCTCATATGCCCAGTAGTGTAATAAATAGGTACAACACATACCAAATCTCCTTATTCTCTTATAGGCCCATATCTCCCTAAAGTGAACAAGGAAAGTTGATGCCCAAAAAAGCATATATGATCCTCTATCATATCTTGTATCACCCCATCGTGCTCATGGGAATTTCCCACCTCGAATCTAGAAGAGCAAAACATCCCACCGCCACCATCATTAACACCGATAGCCTAGTCTCATGCGGATAGGTTGCACACATATCTCCATAAGTAAGACTCACATTGTGATACCTCAAGGCCCATCACCTCACCAAATATTACCACTATCGGCTCCACTGATGCCTCAGATGAAATGGAATACACTAGCTCCCCAACAATAGGCAAATCGCAGATCCTATACATGTCCTCTAGTGTGACGGTCATCTCGCCCATCAGTAAATGAAAGGTATTGGTCATTGAGTCCCATCTATCGATGAGAGTGACCATCAAGCTATGATCCCGGGCTACACGCCTATAGAGCGGGATCACACTAAGTCCAACATCGATCATGTGCTCCCACTCCTCCGTGGTCATGCTAGCCACATCTATACCAATAGGGGTGGTACTCTGTCCCTCATCCTCGGTTGATCTCTCGCTTTGCATCACCCCACACACCTCTTCAAGACTTGACCACCTCAAATCACCTATTACCCACCACAAAATACCCAACCACATCACTCATGCCTACCCCTTTTACCTAATTCACCTACAAACCTATTGTCCCTTATCATCCTTACCCACTATCTTAGTTCATTTCACGTACTTACATATCCTACATCACCAAACTAACATGTTACCCTCTTCCCTCTACATAAATATTTACCTACTCCTTCCCCACCTATTTTACTTTCTTACCTATCCCTTCTTTCACCTATTTACTCTTAATTGAGGCTAACGTCGGTCACCTTGGCCAACATCAGTCCTCTTGACCGGTGTCACTCACCCAAACCTTGACCGACAACGGCCATAGCCACCGATGTCGATCAACCCTTAATCATCATCGGTCTCTATCGTAGCATCATAACCACAAAAACCCATCCCCCATTCTCAAAAATTAACCAAAACAACCTAAATACCTACTCCCACCCACCCAAACCTATCCTAGCTTCATTACCAACCCTATTTAAGCTACATTTGACCTTTCCCCCTCATTTCATTCATTTTTAACCACAATTTCACAAATTAAAATTACACCCAAATTTTAAACAAAACTGATTTCCACAAACTATTTTCAACCAAATGAAGGATTCAAATTGTCTCCTACCTCTACTCGGTGTCGTCTCCACGGTGGCACATCTACCGCTACGCCCGTGGTCCACCCGCTCCCTCTCCCGCCTCCGCCATGCCAAAATCAACTCCTCACCTCACAACCAATCAAATCAATCAACTCGATCTTGTGGACCCACCAATCAAATGCCAATCACTGTTACGTGGCTCGCTAACTTAGCTCAACAACTCGTACTTTTTTTTCCACTCTTACACTTCTCCTTTTTGTTTTTTAAAAGTGGAAGGTTAAAATGAATCTGTAAAAAGTGGATTTTTCCTTTTTTAGCCCCAACTTGACATGACCGATGTCGGTCATGTCATGCCCTAGAAAACCAATGTTGGTTACACTATAACCAACATCAATCACCTGACATAACCATTTGACCCACCCCATGCCCATTTTGCCTAAAAATATTATTGATCTAACAACTTTTAACCTTACTAACACCTATTACACCTTACCTGCAAGCCTACATTACCTGTACATTTCTTTAACTACGTTTAAGGACATGTTATTTACCTATACCTTGGCCTTACCTATGCCCTGACCTAAATACTCGACTTGAACCACCTTTTGTGACATTGGAATTTGTGTACTCGTTATACCTTGTGATGTTGTTACCCATGTTGTTTAGCATAATGACCTTACCTTTCCTAATGACGTGATGTTTATCTCGACCATACATTTATTGCAATGGAACAAAACCTATTTCATGTTCCTACACCTAACCTCGTTGTGCTTCATGACCATATCCTATACCTTGGATACCTAGAATCACTTTAACCTCGTTTGGATAAACCTATCGCCCTTTTGACAATGTAGAGTTTGCAAGATCTTCCTCTTGGTACTATATTACAATCTATACGTGTGTGTGTGTTTGATTGCCATTACCCATTACCCGACCCGACCTTTACCCGTTACCCGCAATGACCATACCCTTACCTACCAGCCTCACTTTCCTCAATAACCTATTTATCAAACCACTCCCCGACTACTTTTCCTACCTCATTAGTTCGTGGTTTGAGGGGGATCACCTTCAACCCTACTTGGGAAACTTAATCTTCGCTTATACCTGGGACACCGACTCCCTGTTTTTGTCAACATTACTTACCAATACAAGCTACGCGACAAAAAGGGGCAAATGTAGACACCAAATTTGGGTCACACTCCCTTGGTCCCCTTCAATCAATTAACATAATATATTTAAACACATCATGACCCCTTCATCCCATATTAATATTTCATCCTCACATTATTAATTAATTTAATTAAGTTAATTTCATCCTCACACCTCCACCTCATCATTACACCTCACCCTGGACCCATTCCAGGGAATTTAACTCACAATGACCAAGTCATCACTCTCAACACCGAGTCATCACTCCCAGTGTTGAGTCACCACTTGACCTAACTAACTAAGACTTCTTCCTAAACCTAATTGACTTCTTCTATGACCTTCCTACCTTTTCTAACAAGAACTCCACTTCCCTAAGCAGACTCAATCAAAATCATGCCAAAAATAGTAAAGATCTGCCTATTTTTGGTAAACCTAGACTTTCTGTCTTAACCGATGTCTTCTTATCCCTCAACCGACATCAGTCACCTAACCACCATCGGTTACCTTATATAAACTTTCACAACTCTTTACACGGGTTGGTCATTCAGTTATTGGAGCTTGATTGCATTCAAGTGTAAATATTTAAGCCCTCCTACATCCAAACGACAAACACACACAACTACAGTGCAAGACAAGCAGTCGGTTCTCCTTCCAAAGCGTTAGAATACTCACTAAGCACATAGATCATACTACCGCAGAATGGACTCAAGCACTTCTTCTCTGATCAACCATCAACCATCCCAACTCCCAAGATCTGTAAGACATCAAGTAAGTATTGTGATTTTAATCATTTTGTTTATTCCTTTTGTAGATCTCTTGCTTCTTTCAGTATTTTATTTCCTTTGTTTCCTGTACATCACCTTCCTCCCACTAACCCACTATTCAACCATCCCAAGATTTTTCACCATTCTAAACCTCTTCCTTAGTATCCCTGAGTCTTCTCATCCATATTATTACCCAAACCATACTACCCCCACTCTCATGCAATCTTAGAGCCTAAAACCCCTTTTTTATAATTTACTACCTATTACCCCTACCGACATCGGTTTAGCCCCCTACCGCATCGGTCACCGCACCGACATCCATCTCTATGTCATTTCACGCTTTAGACCAACAAGCTTCCCACTCACCCAAAATCAACCCAGACTTCAACCAATCAACCCTGCACTTTACTGCACCTTTGGCTGCACTGCCTAACCTAAACAAACCCCGGTTCTAACTAGATTTAGTGTTATTTTAATATTTAGCATAAAATCTAGTGTATTATGTGTATGAGAAACCTAAATCATTACATTGTAATAGGACTTATTTATTTTAGTTGTTTATTCACATTGAATTGTATTAAACAAAGGATTAACATCTATTCGAGGAAGCATCACGCTTCCTCAATCTAGCCTTGCTAGTCAGTCCTTTGACTCTTGTTATTTAATACTCTTTTGGTGGTCTTGCTTTATATCTACACGTAGTCCTTCCTAGACAAAAAGGAGACATTTACGATCACTTGGATAAAGTCGAACGCGCGCATTCAACCTTTGACCTACATATCACAGCATTCCTCATTGACCGTTACCTTATTAATTTTATTGCATAACTTATTTAGTGAAACAACCGGTGTAGCGTGGCTCTCGGGTGCCTACGTTGGTAGTCTTTTTGTATTTTGTATTTGCTTGTCAAAGATGAGGGCCAGGGCAACTATGTTGGCCTATTTTTTGACTTTTTTGACATTTGTTTGCCAACATGGGCACCTAGCGCTGTGTTGGCTTATTTTTTTGATTTTTGACTTTTGTTTGCCAAAAAGGCACTTGGGTGCCTATGTTGCACACTTTTTCATTTTTTTGACTTTTGTTTGCCAACATGGGCACCTAGGCACCTATGTTGGCTCAATTTTTTGGTTTTTTTATTTGGTTTACTAAGATGGGCACTGGGCACATATGTTGGCTCATTTTTTTGTTTTTTGGATTTGGATAGGCAATATGGGTGCCTGGGCACCTATGTTGGCCGAGTTTTGCATTTTTTGAATTTTGGTAGGCAACATGGGTGCTTGGGCGCCTATGTTGGCCTAGTTTTGCACTTTTTTGACATTTGGTGGGTAGCATATGCACCTGGGCACCTATGTTGGCTAACTTTTTTATTTTTTTGGTTTTTGACTATAGCATGAGTGCCTGGCACCTATGTTGGTAGTGTTTTTAATTTTTGTAAATATTTTCAAAAATATATAAATTCCCCGCGCGTGAGCGCTCAAGCACCCATGCTGAGAATATGGCATTGGTGCACACAGGGGGCACCTACGCATAAAAGGCAATTTAAAATTGCTTTTAGGAAAAAACTTAGTTTTTAGCAAACCCCACATAGAAGAAAAGGTGAATTATAGAGAAATTTAATGATGGAATAGAAGAATAACATGATAAACTAGACTTTTAAGAAGAAATTATATGGTAGAATAGAAGACAAACTATAAGAATTGACTTGAATAGCTCCATAGATGTACTTGGATGTCTAGGGATGCAGAAACGACATGTGTGGCTTTAGACCTACGAGGCTACGCTTGGACGTCTAGACTGGATTTTCTTAGAGATCACCCTGAGGTGACAGGTTTATCCTATATAGCTCGTATGCCACATATCACTTTTGATCAAAATCTGCTCACTTTAGCTAAGAGATGGTGCAAAAACAACCAAACTTTTTGGCTCCCTACCGATGAGATGAGTGTGACACTGGAGGATGTTTGGCAGATCCTGCGAGTTCCGATTCGTGGTCGCTTGACACTACAATGGTCGCCTCGGACTCGGTTGAGCATTATATAGCCATGATATTTGGATTGACTAATATCCCCATCGAGGTATGTCAGTTATGGTTAGGAGATGCATGGACGATCCATGGCTAGGATGAGTCCCCGTATACTTATTAGCTCTTTTCAGTGGCGTGTCACGCCGCCTTTGATAAGACTAGTGCATGATTCTCCCGGGTCTTATTGGAGTGATCCACGACCTACTTCAAGGTAGAGTTTACTATTGGGGTCAGTGTATACTGGCTCACTTATATTCTCGATTTACATTTGATAGCCTATCATGGTCAGAGGACATTGGGCCCGCCACTTTATTACAGATTTGGGTTTGCGATCATATTGCTATTGACGTCCTTTAGGAGCATTGAGAGCTCGGGTTCTTAGAGATCCTTCTCTCATGGGTTGGGTTCCCAATGGAGATGATATTCACAGCCACATGGGGGACACAAACTACTACTAGCGAGAGTTTTATGAGCTACAACCCCATATGATCACATAACGGCCATATAGGCTATATCAGTGGCCGCAAGATGCAAATGAGTTAAGGAAAACCACAATAGACCATTTTATCATTGGGAGTAGGAGCCACGTCTTAGAGTGGTACAGGGTGGACCAGGTCCAGTGTTAGTTTGGTCTCATCCAAGGGATTCCTGGAAATGAGATGTGGTATGCACGTTGGTATAAAGATATTTTTTATATGAGACCCTGGATTAGGGCGGGCATCGATCCCTCACTAGCTTTTCACAGGTAGCCCCACACACCTTGGTAGGGACTACACCAGACTATGTAGTGTGGTATGCACTAGTGTTGTCACGTAGATTGACTATTCCTAGGAGGTATTGCATGCAACGGCAAGACAGGGAGGAACATGATCCAGATCCACAAGTAGAGGCACATACACAGGAATGGGTAGGACCATACATGGGGGTACCCATGCAATAGGTAGTGGTACAACAACATTTCTTAGTACAACAACGGGTAGTGGTGCAGCCACAGGTGTTGGTACCATGGATGTCAGTGCTGACACCTTTATCACCCCTCCACGTGAGTCCACGACATAGTCCACCATGAGGTGGAGGAGATGACTGGGATGATGAGGATATGGAGGAGGATTTTCTGACATATAAGATACGCAGGATGCATAGGCTATGCATGATATAATGAGATATACATGATGTGCAGGTATGTATTATACTATACATACACATGATGTGTAGGATATATAGGCTATACCGATACACAGGAATGTGTAGGATATGCAAGATATATTGGATATACAGGATGTGCAAGATATAGTGGATATACACGATGTCATGATAAACAGGCTATACCATATACATAGGTGGTTGCCTTAGCAGCAGCCTACAACATGTGCCAACGTTATAACTCCATACGACAGTTGAGAGGGATCAGGTTGTTGCAGAGAGAGATCAAGCCCTTGCAAATGGGGATCAGCTTGTGGTAGAGCAAGATCATGCCAGACGAGAGATTACATGCCCCGACATACCGAGACCAGTGATACTAGATAGCCTATAACTACAAACATGGTGAGATTAGGCTCTAACAGAGTGGGATCAGCTATAATGCATCGACTTACAACATACTTAAGCATAGAATCACTTAAGATGCATTGCGTTCATGGGTTCTCGAATCTCTTGGCCATCTACATGGGCTATATTATAGGCACCCAAACCAAACTTGGTGACCACAACATATGGTCCCAGCCAATTGGGTTCAAATTTCCATTTCTTTTCACAATCCTTATTGGTGTTCTTCTTATTCTCTTTTAACACCATGTCCCCTACCTCAAATTGATGAGGTATGACCCTTTTATTATAGCTTCACCGCACTTAATCCTAATACACTTTAAGGTGATTGAGAGCGTGAAGTATTTTCTCATCTAATAGCTCTAACTCTTCTAGTCAAGCTACTTTGTAGTCCTCCTCTTTATTCAGTAGTCCCTTAGCTCAATGCGCAAAGAAGGGATTTTGATCTCTAAAGGTAGTATGACTTTAGTGTCGAATACTAAGGAGTATGGAGTTACACCTATGGGGTGCGAGATAGAAGTTCTAAATGCCCAGAGGGCAGGGAAATTTGTAAATGCCAATCATGGCCTATCTTGTTCACCATATTCTCCATAATGTGAATTAGGATTTTATTGGAAGCCTCGGCTTGCCCATTACCTTGAGGGTAATAGGGGGTCGAGAACTTAAGGGAGATTTGAAAGTGTTTGCAGAGTGCTTTCACGTTTTATTCTTGAACGATTTACCATTATCAGTGATAATAGCATAGGGATACCATATCGATAGATGATATGATTCATTATAAATTTAGAGATTTGGGGACCTTTTGTATAGGTAAGAGGAACAACCTCTACCCATTTTGTAAAGTACTTTGTGGCAGTTATAATGAACTTATGGCCATCCAAGGAGACAGGATTAAGTTTCCTATTAGATCGAGACCCCACTTTGAGAACGACTAGGGTGTCGTGATTGGTTGTAAGGATTGTGTCAACACATGTATCAAGTTGTCGTACTTTTGACAATCCACACACTTCTTCACATGCTAACAACAATCATGCTCCATGGTAGGCCAATAATAGCCTACTTTGAGAATTTTCTTCACAAGGATGATCCCATTAGTATGGGCCCCATACCTTCGTGTACCTCCTTGATTGCTTGGATAGACTCGTCATAATTTAAATGTTGGCAACAAATTCCCATCATAGCCTCAATGGAAGAGGGTGCCCCCAAGTAGGGTATAAATGGGCTATACGTTGGATGAGGGTGCATTTTTCAATGCAGAAATGTTAGTGGGAAAGGTTCCATCATGGAGGTAATTAAATATTTCGCATACCACGGTGAAAAGGGACCAACAACTTCACTTACCAAACAAGATTACCATATGTCATATGTCGGTGTTCTTAGATGTTTAACGAAGAATGGCATATCGTTGTTCCCTGGTGGAATACTCAACATAGACCCCACTGTAGCCATAACATTAGTTAATCTGCTTTGTGCTCTTGGTATTTTCTCAAATGTTATCTGCTCAAAGTATTCTTTTAAAGAATCCACCATCATTTTGTATGGAAGGGGCTTCTCATCTTTTACCTTGTACATTTCGCCCGCCCATCTGCTTTTGATACAGGCTCTCCACATGACTTCTCTTGGGCATCGGCATGGTTATGGGTCACTTTATAACTTTTATGCCTTTCTGCAACAAAACCAAATTTCCAAAAGTGCTCCGATGACCCGCCTCCCCACTTTGACTTTTGATGCGGGCTCGATATTTGACTTTTTCCCGTCCCGATGGAGTCACGACTCATTTTACAACTTTAATCCCTTTTGGAAATAAAACCAAATTTCCAAAAGTGCTCTGATGACCCACCTCCTGCTTTGACTTTTGAAAACAACCACATGTCCCTTTACGGGGCCAAAGTAAGAATTTTTCTCCGCCACTTCATAATTTCAAAAAGCCAATCAGGATCCAACAGACACGGGGGTAATTCAACCTTTTTGCAAATGTAACAAAAGTCACAAGTTCACAAAAAGACCCACCACACCGCATCCAATTAGAGGTGACCACATATCTGCAGATGCTTTGGAAAATAATTTGACGGGAAGACGACCATAGAAAAATGCAGAGAAGGGGAAAAGCGCCACCATTTGCACCCGAATCAAAGATTTTCCTATAGAAAGATAAATGCAAGGAATACAAGGCTCAACGCGGTCCACAACCATAGAAAAATATTGATAAATTCCACGCATCCATGAAAGGAGATAGAAAAATGTTCCAAAACACACAGACTGAGGAATTTTAAATAGAATCAAGTGGATTAAAAACCGAGTACCAACACTTGGGACCTACAAATTTATCTTTCACAAGAGGGGAATTTTAGGGTGACAACAACTAGCTCTTTCTGGGGATGACTTGACTTGGACAAAGGAATGAGGCAAGACAAGAATCTAAGAAAAACTCGGGAAGGTAGACCAGTGCCTTTTCCATTGGGCAAATAGAGTCAAAGGCAAAACCAATATAAAAGACAACACACACGCAACGAAAAGAAACAAACCAAAAGGAAAGACCAAAAACAAAAACGTATATAATATACGTAAGACCGTCTAGTCACCTAGACTTGAACAACTTTAAATACTACCCACTATAAGGAAGTGGGAGAGAAGATCCATCCATATAATCCAAATAGAAAGAGTTTTCTCTAGCAAAGTACCTAATTTTGAAAGGACCAAGCCAAAGAGAATCAAATTTACCATGGCTTCCTCGAGGTTCATGTCTTTTGTCCCACAACAAAATGTCTCCCACTTGAAAATATTTAGGTCTAGCTTTCTTGTCAAACAAATTTTTCACCTTCTCACATGAGCCGAGATTCTATCAAAACTTGCAACCTATCTTCATCCAGCTTCTGGAGATAAATGATCCTCTTGTCCAGGGAATTGGTGAAACTTGTATCTCCAATAGCCTTCATTAAGTGCAAGGTTGGCAATTCCACTATTACTAGTAGCTGAGCTTCAACACCATACACCACCTGGAATGGAGACATCCCAATTGCTCTTTTGGGTGTAATTCTATCTACCCAGAGAGCATCATAGAGCTTCTTGTGCCAATTCCTTCGAGAGTCATTGACAAACTTCCGAACGATGGTTACCATATTCTTATTTATTGATTCTGCTTGTCCATTCCCTTGAGGATAATAATCTAAAGAATGAGCAAGGGAAAATCCATAGCCATAACAGAAATCCATCATCTAAAAAGAAGAAAAATTGGAAGCATTATCAGTCATAATCTTGTTTGGTACCCCAAACCTTATCAAGATGTTCTATTTGATGAAATTACACACCGCCTCGTAAGTAGTGCTTTTGACTCGAATGTACCTCTACCCACTTTGTGAAGTAATTTGTTGCGCTTAGCACGTGAGTATGTCCAAGACTAGAAGGTGGGTTAAAAGATCCAATGAAATCCAATCCCCACTGTTGAAAAGGCTCATCAATCACTACTGGTTTGAGTGGTAAAGCAGCCAGCTTAGGTCTCCCAACAAAAGTCTGACAGGATTCACACTTACCTACCCATTTTGATACATCTCTAAACAATGTAGGCTAATAATACCATGCATAAAGGATCTTATGGGTAGTGACAAAGTGAAGAGAAATGCCCTCCACAAGCCCGATCATGAAAAGTCAAAACAACTTCTTCATTGTTCTTTGTCCACACATTTAAGAAATCTTCCATTTATGCCTTGTTTGAATAAAGCATTTTCCCATAATACATATCATGCATGCACCTTATCTCGAATAGCTCTCTTTTCCTTGCACTCAAGTGGGATGGAAAATCTCCATAAGTAAGAAAATGTGCAATACCAAAGCATATCGTTCATCCGTTAAACTAAGGAAGAGGACAACAGAACATCAACTCGCTTCTTTGACAATTCGCATCAACTCCTTCAAAGAATAAGCTCACATAAGCCTTTACCTCGGACTAGCTTAGTTGGCTTGATATCAAGGTCATATTCTTGGAGTTTTCTACCCAATTGCCTCTCTTAGTTCCAAACTTCTATTGTGTAAGAATAGACTTGATGGTCAGATTGTATAAGCACAACAAAGTGAGAATTAAGAATATAAAATGAAACTACTTGACAGACTTTGACCACCGCAAAAGAATGTTTCTCCATCATAGTATATTTCAATTCATGAGCTTTCAACATAGCTCATGAAGGAAATTAGAAGTTCATGATCCTCGAATTTTTTTGAGTTAGCATAAAGAATAACAAGGTACTCTCAGAAGATAAAGCAATAGATAATAAAATATTTGTTGAAATTAGGACATGCTAAAATGGGGGTTCTAAGCAATGGCTTTCTTTATACCTTCAAATACTTCTTTACCTTTGAAGTCCAACCAAAGTTTTGATTTCCATTCATCATGTGATCAACACTCATAATCGCTCTATAAAATCTAGAATGAATCTCCTCAGAAATTTATCTTGCCAAAGAAAGAGTGAACACCCTTTTTGCTTTTGGGAAGAGGAATCTGCTGATTGCTTGATCTCTTTCTCGGGTCTATCTTGATCCCTTCTTTAGAAACAATATGTCCCAAAGAACTTTCCTTCAAAAGAACACAAAATTCAGACTTCTTAGGATTGAGGGAAACTCCATGTTCTCTAGCATTTTTGAAGAATTGTTTCTAGATGCTAAAGATGATCTGCCCTTGTTTTGGAAAAAATGGTCAAATCATCAAGGTACACAACAATACACTTTCCCTTTAGACTACCAAAAGCTAAATCCATTTCCCTCTAGAAAGTGGCACCAGCATTGATAAGACCAAATGGTATTCTCTTACAGAAAAGGTGCCCCAAGCGGTAGTAATAATGTCTTGTGCTTTGATCTGGGGTACTTGACTTCCACTTGATTATATCCAAAGAATCCATCTAAATAGACAACATCTCGTAACTCCGAGACAACTTACAAAACTTGATCCATCATGGGGAGTGGATAGTTGTCTTTTAGAGAGGCCTGATTTAGATTCCCGAAATCTACACACGATGTGAATCTCGCCATTCTTGTTTCGACAACCACAATGTTGGCAATCCATGTTGAATGATGTATAGGGAAAATAATCTTGGCTTTTAGTAACTTCTGGATCTCTTGAAAAATAGTATCAGCAACCTTAGGATTGTATTGCCTTTGCTTCTGCTTGAAATGTTTGATCCCAGGTTTCAGAGAGATATAGTGTTAGATCTCCTTTGGTTGAAAATCCTTAAGATCTTCATATGAATAGGGAAGAACATCGGCATACTTTTTTAATAGGTTTATTGCTTTCTTTTTCTCTTCTTGAGTGCAACATTTTCCAATATTCACCACCCTAGGGTCATCATTGCTTTCAATATTAACCTTCTCATACTCAACAGATTGTCGAGTCCCTTGAGAAGCTTCAATGAACCTATCATGTTTGTCAAACAAATCTTCTAAACTCACCAGTCCCTTGGGAATCTTGCTATCCTTCAACTTAATACAACCATCCTGATCCATCTCTTCCTTGAGATCTTCCTCATTAGAGGGCACATATTCTCTAGGCAGAGTTTCACTTCCTTCAAAATATAACTGATTGAAGTTATCTTTAAGCTCCAAGAAAGAGAGCAAGTGTTGATCATCATTGAAAACCTGCCAGTTGCTTGCATTATCCGGCACACTAGGCCTATGAATCATTTCAATGGTAAATTTCTCTTGAGAGAAATCTAGATGAGGAATCAACAAAGATCCTGAGATAGCTAGAGAATCACTCTAGTATTCTTTTCTCTTGGCACAACTTCAATTGAAAAAGCATCAAGGAATTCAATGGAATCCCAAACAATATTTCTATAATGTTTTAATCTCCTATTCTTGACTTGGTAAAGATCCCTTACTTGTTTCACAATCAACTTTGCATCACCATGAGCACAAAGATTCTTTACTCCTATTTCTTTTTCCATGCTCAACCCAAGGATGAGAGCCTCATACTCAGCTGTATTATTTGTATTTTCAAAATGAAGCTTGAAAGAAAATGGATGAATCTTCCCTTCTGGAGAGATTAACACCACACCAGCTCCAAAACCAACTAAAGAGCAGCTTCCATCAAACTCCAAAGTCCAAATTCCATTGGGATCATGAATCACTCCCTTAGGAAGACTTGCCTCATCCTCTGACATGATCATATAGTTTTCATGCCCTATATCTTCATAGAGTATTTGTGCTTTTGGATCATCAATCTTTTGCACAATATACTTAGTTTGCTTTTCTGGTAACAACTTTCTTATTTTTCCATTGATCGGATCAAAGCATGTGACTAGTCCATCTAAATTTCACCTCCTACCTCTTTACAGAAATTCCTACTTAGCAACATACCATATGAGGGAGGAATATCAACAACCAAAATAGTGGTTGTAACCCTTTTCTCTAGAAAAGTAACGAAGGCTACTTGTGCATCTTTAATCCTTCCAACCAAAGGCACTTCTCTACTCTCCATGGAATAGCAGGAACCAAAGGTACGTGTTAGAGTTAGGCCCAAAGCATAAGCTATATTGCAGGGCATTACACTATCTCGATGCTCCCGAGTCTATAACACAATTACCGAGTTTATGGCCGCCATTACGAGGAGAGTCACATAGAATGGTTCAATTTTCTCAGTAGGGGAAGTGATTACAACCACAAGGCTTGGTTGAGGTGAGGAAGAGAGAGTGGGAAAAAGACCTTTAGAAGTATTAGATGAGGCTTTGGATTTGGAATTGACAAATTTTACCATTTTAGCAAAGGCTTTTGGATGGGTTTGGTAAAATTCTGCCTCTGAAATTTAGATTTTGGTCTTTTTGAGGTGATCAATGATATCAAAAGATCTGGAGGTGGATGGGGCATCACTACTAGGAACAAGAGAAAGTTTTAATCAACTTTGGGAATTGAAGGACAAGAAGTTTTGGAAACAAAGGTAGAAGGAGGAGGATTAGCATTACTCATCTTTTGCGTGGAGGCAAGTGGGAATAGGAGCTCCTCTTCGCAACCACCGAAATAGTTATAGGAAACTCCTTGGATTTCTTAACAGGCTGCATCACTTTTTCTTTTATGTTCATTTACTCTCGAGTCATAACAACATATGACTCACTATTTATCTCTACCACTCTTTCATCATATTCATCTTTGTCATCCATACCTTCAATGGTAAGGAAATGAACTTGAGATCCACCAAGCTCTTCCAGTTTTTCATCAACCTCTTCTTCTGGTTCTTCATAGAGTTCATTAAACTCCTCATCATCGTGTTCTTGAACTTCACAAGTTGCATTAACTGTAACCTTGATAGGTGGGCCTTCAATAGCCAATTTATTATGGGAAGGATGTAACCAGTTCTTAGGCTGAAAATTCCTTTTGGAATATCTTGATAAGGAGTATGTTGAGCCAATTTCTTTTTGATGGCAATGAGATCATTTGCCAACTTCTGCACTAACTGATCTGAATTGGCTCTAGGAGAGGAAGAGGAGGATGCTTTAGACTTAGAGGGTTCTCTTTTCAATTTACTATACATGAGTAAATCATCCTCAAAACTGATAGCCAAACGTTGATCAACATCCAGAGTTACAAGGTTAGCTCTCCTTAGTGCATAGCTTACTTCAGGTAACTGAGCATTGAGGAAGAATCATTTTTGGATTTGATCTACAGGACAAGTGTTCTGTGGAATTTTATGAATGAGCTTGTTGAATTTGGCCACAAATTCTCTCATGGGCTCATGTGGTTCCTTCTTGATATGAGAAATTTGAGCCAAGAGAGCATGCACATCTTCAATAGGTTTGAAACGTTACTCAAACTGAGTTGTCAAGGTGGTCCAATCAAATTGACCTAGCAGGAAGATGATAGAACCAATTAACAAACATTATCCTGTAATGTTTCTACAAAGAGCCCGATGTAAATGTCTTCATGCTCAATCCCAAGAATCCCACATGCAATGCTAAAGGTCAGTAATGTGTTCATCTGGGTGTACCTTCCCATCACCTCGGAATTTAGGAAAACCTTTCCTACTACTCCTAGGTAACTCATGCAATGGTTGAGGAAGAGCAAGAGGCCCAATCCATTGTCCCCAAGGCAGAGGTGCTGCCATCTGTGGGAAGATTGTCTGAAGGGGAACTGAAACACCAAAGAAATATCAAAGCAAGAAGATTAGGGCTGAGTTGTTCTGGAGGAATGCTATTCTTGGAATTTCTATCTTTAACAAGAGGTGTGCTTGCAAAACGAGTTCCTTTGTTCCTTCTTGTTGGAAGAAGAGAGAATTTTTGTTGCTCTAGAAGTTGAAAATGAGAATCTTCAACCCCGAGAGCTTTCTTCCCACGTGTATATCATAGAGTCACAAACTAAAAAATGATCTTGAAGTTGTTTTAGAAAGGGATACGTTGAAACGAAATCCCCAACAGAGTCGCCAAAAACTGTTGGGTTTTAAAATGGTACTTTAACAAAACCACAATCAGGGGACAACAAGTCCCTCCTCTTTATGGGAGAGGTTCCCTTATTGAAAGCAAACAACAAAGCTTATATACAAATGTACAACTTTCATCTTAAGGCTGGACTTTTGACATCTTGAAATGATTTTTACCAAAATAGCTTATCAATACAAATGGAAGAACTGAAGAAAGGAAAGAGCAAAATATAACAATACTTTCAGGAAATATAGAAACCAGAGTATAACTTTATACGTACTGAGCAAAGGTGATACAGAAAAGAATCATTCTCATTCACAGCATAAGATATCATTCCATAGACACAAAGTTCTATAAATCATATCAATAAGAACACAAAGTTTCTTATTACAGAAGATAAATGATCCACAAATTTCAGGCAAGTAAGAAGAGATAATAGATAAGATAGAGAGAAAGGGGAAATTATTTTGTATTGATTGCTTTCGATTCTATTTACACTTCAAAAGTATCAGAGTCCAACAACTGCAATGAGCCAAGCTCTTACATTTATAGATGAAGCGAAGAGAGGAGAAGAAGAGAAGGAAATAAATATGATTTGGAAGCTCAACCACCAACCATCAATGCCCTTGCAAATCTACCTACAACTGTAAAATCTGGTCTGCATGTCTGTTTGGTGTGTTAGAGAAGGAAGGATGGAAGATCGGATCAAATCTGATCTGGTTGAAGCAATCAGATCACGTATTAACGACGTGAAAGATGTTTTCCAGATTCTACCATCAAATCCTATTGAAAATAATATTTTATGTTTCCATGGCGATAGGTGAGAGACTTGATGTTCAAAAATGGTGGGCTGGATCATTATCGGTGGCGAGTGAGTAAAGAAGCACCGAGAGCTCTCCAAAAGTCCTTTCCCACTCAATTTCAAGCCCCGGTCAAAGACGTGGTTGTTTGAAGGTGTGAAGTTAGGCATTTAACGCGGGCTTGTAATATGCAAAAGGATCTATCCATACAAAGGCCACGTGGTGACCTCGCATGTCTTAAGATTTCACCCCCTCTTTTTACTCCTAAAGTTATGCTAAATTGACATATGGTGTCGCCCACAAACGCGCTCCATTTCTTTTGTATTCTGCCTAAGTGGTAAGTGGCACTCATTTGGGGACCACCTCCGGATTTTAACCTTGAAGATGCACTAAGCTGACACGTGGAAGCTTCCTTCAGCCTATCCCGAGCTTGGAATTTTCAATGGATGATGTCCCCTTTTCAGACTTGGGACACATGGAGGGTTGGCGCTAGTTCATGGTCTCTCTTTGGGTCATGCCTTTGAAGTTGCACCAATGAGGCACATGGAGATTTTGCGCTCACTTAGGATCCTAGCTTTGAACTTGGCCTTTGAGGTGCGTCATTGGGACACATGGAGGCTTCCATCGAATCTTTATACTTAACCGATTCGGGCCTTGATCAACACTACATTTCTCCATTTTTCTCATGTTGAGCTTTACTCGCTCCGAACTTGGTTTTTGGGGTCAACTGTGAGTCCACACAATTGGGCCGACCCTTCCGTTCTTCCTATGCAAGATCACGTTTGACCAATTTTTCCCCGGGGAAATTTGGATAACACTTCTCTAATGCCTCGATCATTTCCATACTTGACGGTAAAACCAAATGCATCATATCACAGTCATTCATCCTGCTTTCGTAAACTTTGAATTTGAGTCGTCCACATGGGAGAGATTTAGCTGAAGCGGGTATGGGGAAAACTTTTATATTTTGTGCCTTTTAGAGAAACGACACTTCGAACATTTCGGCTGCCCATCTTCTTTCGATACGGGCTCTCCACATGGCTTCTCCTGGGTGTTGGCGTGGTTGTGGGTCACTTTATAACTTTTATGCCTTTTCGCAACAAAACAAAATTTCCAAAAGTGCTCTGATGACCCGCCTCCCTGCTTTGACTTTTGATGCGGGCTCAATATTTGACTTTTTCTCACCCTGTGGAAATAAAACCAAATTTCCAAAAGTGCTCCGATGACCCGCCTCCCCGCTTTGACTTTTGAAAACAGCCACGTGTCCCTTATGGGGCCAAAGTAAGAATTTTTCTCCACCACTTCATAATTTCAAAAATCCAATCAGGATCTAAAGCAGAGACATGAGGGGGCAATTCAACCTTTTTGTAAATGTAATGAAAGTCACAAGATCAAAAAAGACCTGCCACATCGCATCCAATTAAAGGTGACCAAGTATCCGGAGACGCTTAGAAAAGAATTTGATGGGAAGATGACCGTAGAAAAATGCAGAGAAGGGGAAAAGTGCCACCATTCATGCCCGAATCAAAGATTTTTCCTACAGAAAGATAAATGCAAGGAATACAAGGCTCGACGCGGTCCACAACCATAGAAAATATTGATAAATTCCACACATCCATGAAAGGAGATAGAAAAATGTTCCAAAATGCACAGACTGAGGAATTTTAAATGGAACTAGCGGGATTAAAAACCGAGTACCAACACTTGGGACCTACAAATTCGTCTTTCATAAGAGGGGAATTTTAGGCAACAACAAGGCCAAAAGACATGACTTGGTAATAGAAAGTTCCCAAGGGGGTTGTGAAAGTAATCTTGTGTTGATCCTCTTCTGCAATCCTTTTATGATTATAACATGAGAAGCCATCCATGAGTGATAACATCTCGTAACCGATGGTAGAATCGACGATCATGTTAATGTTAGGGAGAGGAAAGTCATCCTTGGGACAAGCTTTGTTTATATCTCTGAAATCGGTACATAATATAATATCGATCGGCTTTTTCTTGATTGGTACCACATTAGAAATCCAATCTGAGTAGTCAATAGGCCTAATGAATCCTACTTCTAATAACTTTTCAAGCTCGCCTTTACCAACAAGGCGATGCAAGGATGCATCTTCTAGAGCTTTTGTTTGATGGGCTTGGCATCTGGATGCACAACTAGGTTGTGTACCACTAATGCAAGATCAAGTCCTGGCATGTTAGCATAAGACCAAGCAAAGATGTCTACATACTCTCTTAAGAGTCCTGTAAATGTTTTATGTTCTTTGGTTGAGAGTGAAGCTCCCAACTTAACTATCTTCGACAGCTCCTTTGTACTCAATGTTAACATCTATTATATCTTCCACTAGTAGCTTTGACTCATTTCCCATGCATGTAGGATTAGGAGGAAGATTGAGATCCTCTTCCACTAAAGGTGGTTTAGGGAGATCTTCATCTTTATATGGGTACACTATCTTTTCCATAGGTTGTTCTAGCTTGTTTGTCCACAAGTTCCTCAAAGAGGTTTTCACTATAGGACTTCCCCTTTTATTTTTGTAAGACATTACTTTGGAACTCTTTCCCTTGCTCACTTTTTAACTTAAGTGTCCACATTATTCTACCTCCTCTCCAAAGTACGCGCATGCATTGAGCTGGATGAAGAAGCCTTTCTTGTGGTCGTTTCTTGGAATTTTATCTCTGATGCCCAGGAACTCACCAATAGCCTCATCATTCTGAAACACGTCGATAGGTATGTGTTATTGTTGATCCCAATTCACAAGTGATAGGTAGATGAGAGTTAATGTTTGAGTTGTAGGGGTTACGATGGGTATAACAGGGGTTATGGTAAGGATAACCATGTTAGAAAATATGTTTATAGAGGTGAGGTCTTTGTAAAGACTACATCGGGAATCTGTTTCACTTTCATTTTCAGACAAACTATCCTCACTCTTAAAAGAAGCATACTTGTTATCTGAAGGGTGAGACTCATACAAATGGACAGCTACACCTGATTTATCCAGTATGCAACATGGTATTGAAAGAGCTTCTAATGGGCCTTGCCCGTAGCACCCACAATCACATCCTTGATATCTCATAGTAAGCATGATTTTGTTTGGAATAACATACCTAGATGACTTGTAACATAAATCCATTTCATCATCTTGAGGATGAAATATAATGTTATTGAGAATTATTTCATCTTTTAGCAAGCCACTTGAAATGAAATTGTCAAAAGGGAAATTCTCCCTTGATCTTTGGAATTTGTAGCATGGTCTACCACATGTTTGGGCTGATAGCGGAATGTTTTGAATCATAAGGGCTTCTTTAAAGATCATACTCTCCACAACTGTTGTTTATGACCTTCATCTCCCACGTAGCAAAAGGAGATTCCAATGTAGCCATATTATTGTTACTAGGAGTCAGGGTGTCTGAATCCACTCGTGAAGCGAGGGCCTCTGATTGAATAGGGACAACAATCTTCGTAGAGGGACACTCGTAGATAGTGGGAAAATAACCTGAAAATGCTCTACAATGAGCAAAGGGTTGGGGATCCCCTTGTATAGTAAGTGTTTGTCCTTCATACTACAACTTTAAACATTGATGATACGTAGATGGCATGACCTACATGACATGAATCCATGGGTGATCGAGAAATATATTGTAAGGGAGTTCCAGATCCAAGACATGGAACTTTGTATCATGTGTTATGGGACCTACTTCCAATGAAAAAGTGATCATCCCAGTTGATTTTCATTCTTCATTGTCATATGCCTTGACGGTAATGACCTTTGTTTCCAGATAAACTTCTGTGTAACCTAGTTGACGGAATAGTTTGAGAGTACATATGTTGAGACCAGATCCACCATCCACAAGCACTCTCTTGACTTTCTTACGCTTAATGATTACCTTAATATGTAAGGGTAAGTTATGTGAGGGATTTTCAACTAAGGCCTCTGTAGGACTAAAAGTAATGTGTCTTACGGGAGCGATTTGCACTACCATGGCCTGTAAATGTGTTGGGTCAACATCAATAGATACTCCTGATCCCTGTAAGGTTTTTCTGAGTATATCCTTATGGATGCTAGAGATATTTAAAAGGTCTAAGATTGAAATCTTAGCAGTAGTATTTTCTAGTTGATTAAATATTTCATAGTGACTCTCCTGCGGAGGAGGGGGAGTAGGTTCGGAAATAAAAAGACGAGCCCATCGTGTTGCCATGATGCACTCTCTTATTTTGATTCTAATCATATTGATTTTCTCAATGATTGGATCAACACAACCTATCAAGGCATCAAAGTGGTCTTTGTTAGACACACAGTTAGCATTCTTATTCTGAGATGATTATCCCCGATCCGGATTTTTCTTTTCTTCATGATTAGGAAAAGGCTATTTGAAGATCCCTAATTTTATGTTTGGAGACTTGGCCATGGTAGTGAAATCTACTTTTATACCACCACTATCAACTAGGTCTTGAATGTAATGTTTTAATCTTAAACACTTACCAGTTTTACGACCCTTTACACAATAAAAGTCACAGAATTCAATATCTCTAACTCATGATGGCTTAGGTGTGTCATTTCCGTAGGGTTTTGTTTTAAGGTATTTAACCATGTTAATGGCCTCTAACTATTTTAATATGGATGATATTGATTCAGATAGAGGTGTGAAAGTATGACATTTATACTCATAAGTGGATTTCCTTTTGCAAGCTTTAAAGGTTCATGGTTCTGAATGAATTGTACTCGCTTAGAATCTACTATTCCATCACTAAAGACATTTTTGTTTCTATTAGTACCAATTTTTGTTTTATTACTAGATTTAGAATCGTTATGATCTCGGGAGATATGTTTCAAAGTCCCCTAGATAATAACTTCTTTTCAATTTGACTCCCTTTTCAATAACCTCTTCAACGTGTTGCCACACATCGGATTTACAAGTGGAACGTGATGTCTGGATGGAGGTTGGGAACAAATATACTTATTAATTACTTTTCGGGTACGGAGCAAGGAAAGCGACTAGCTAATCCCTCCATCTTTGTAAAAATGCAGTGAAGTTTTCGTTATTTTGTTGTTTAGCATTACAGAGATCTAACATGGTGACATCGCTCTCAATATTGAATGAGAAGTGGCACACAAAATGTTCAACTAATTCCAGCCATGTGGATAAAGATCCCTTGGGAATGTGTAAGAACCATTCTAATGCCATTCCTCCTAAGCTCCGTGGGAAGAGACATATAAGATAATTGTCGCTATATGCAACCTCTTGGCATGCCATATAAAAGTCTTTATATGGTCACGAGGGTCACCTTTTCCCTTATACTTGTCAAATTTTAGAAAATCAAAGTGTCATGGGAAAGGTACCTAGAGCATGGCCCTATCAAATGGATAAGGGAACAACTCGTTGAACTGGTATTTCTTATTGTTACCAGTTTTACCTTCTTATAATGCTAGAAGGGTGTTCTTCATAGTTGACCACTCTTGGTTGAAAAGTGGATCTTGCGTGGGTGGTGTAGGTCTATACGTAGGATTAAATCTAGGTGTATTCCCACCCCTATTTGTTGCGAGAATATCTTCATAAGGATCTCTTTGTGCCTCCCAGTCGAGGAGTGTTTATTAGGAACTCGTGAAATGAAGCTTTAGGTTTTGCCTTTGGTATGGCTTGTTTCAAAACTTTTGGTTGTTCCTTTTGTATATGTGAAGCCAAACTTGCCAATTGGTGAGTAAGGGCTTGGACCTGTTGTTCTAACATCACCTCTTGAATAGGTACTTCATGATGATTTTTGTTAGGAGGAGGTTATGCATGATGAGCATGTTCCTCATTGTCTTCACAACGTACCCTAACTATAGGTATATGATAGTCTCCATCATTTTCAAATGGTACCTCCTCATTATTTTGTGGTGCAGAAGTAGAGGCATGACTTGGATTTAAAATTTCATTAACAATATAATGAGGTCAGTCTACTTCCTCTTCTCCACGAATCATTCTGGCAATGAGAGAAGGGTCTACTGTGGAAGGTAACTTAGCTCCTAATTCCATAACACGCATGAGTACTTCATGTTTGTTTTGGAAAATGTAATCGTCAAAATTAGTGGGAGGACGCTCTATATTCATACAAGGAGAATCTTCCTCTCCACCACTATGGTCAACCATGAGATTATCCTCTAAAAGAGGGTTATCTCCTCCAAATATATCAGCTCCTAATCTTCGGGATCCCATTCTCATAGTAGGCATACTTGAGGTAGGAGGTATAACACAAACGACTTCCACTAAGGTTTACTAAAAAGGACCTTAGTCAAATTTTGACAACGTAAGCAACGCTAATGTTGCCTCAAAGAATGGTGACTATAGAATAACCACAAATCCACTAGGTCAATGTGACATAAGAACCAAATAATAAACAATAATCCAACCTAGCAAGGTAATATATGACACAAGCTTATCTTGAATAATACAATGATGTCTAATACTTAAATTTAGCCACACCAAAAAGTTTACTCCCTATGATTTGTCTAGATAGGTTTGAAACCAAATAGTGACAACACAATATCACCAGTTAGGTCAAGTTTGCAACAAACAAGGCCTAAATGGTAAGATAATGTTGATGTGATCCTCTAACAAGGTATATTAGAAACCAGTTTCTAAACACTAACAAAACCTAAGTCTTGTAAAATGGATGATAGCAATGTGAGCAACATAACAACACTATTTGGACATGTGAACCAAGATTTTAGGAGAGCAAGATTTTTAGTGTCAAAATGATGTTATCACGATGCTAAAAATATATCCTCAACACTCACAAAACACAAGATAAAGCTAGGGTGTAAAAACTATGTCTAAATATAACAAGGAATTGTTATGCGTGTGAGCAACAGAATAACGATACAATATAGAGATTTAGGTCAAGTTTCACAATGGAAACAAGACATAAATATCTCAATTATATGGCTATAATGTGGGCAACGTAACAACTCAAAAGAAGACAAGGATGAAATCACCTAACTACAATGATAATAAGTCTCAAATATGGGTTTTGAGACAAGGGGGCCTACTAGATCGTGAGTACGTACCATGCACACTTTCAACACTTGCGCTTCGACATTACAACCTAGTCACACAAGTAGAATACAAAAGTGGTGGACATGTGATATCTAGCAGTATCCGTATATGTTGTTTCCTTTTGTCCAAAAATGGGCAACAAGAAAACAAGGGTGTAGACCAAGTGGTGTTGAAATAAACTTGGTGTTATTTTGGCGAGCTTCGCTTTGTCTTAAGACAAGTGGAAAAATAGGACAAAATGACACTAAGTAGATTTCGTGATGAAATATCACGCAGCTTCAACTTTAAGAGATTTGTTCCCTTGTTTGAAAAACAAGAGTTTGAATCTAATAAAGTTGTCACTTTGTGAGAGCTCTCAAGTATAACAACTAAGATAGAAACAATGGCTCGCAAGACGGAAAGTTTCCTAGGGGTTCTCTCTCTAGGTGTCACAATATATCCAGGGAAAGCTTGGTTAGCCAAGGTTTCACAAGGATTATCTCGGATTTACTTTACCCCCTTCAATATAATGAGCACCAAAGTGCGTTTAGCTATACTTTCACTAGGGTTATGATACATATATCTTTGACTCTAATCTCACCAAGGCATACTAATCAAGTCGGTAGTGTGGAGCACTTTCCTATTTCGTTCACAAGGTTCCCTCTTGCGTGAACTACTTTAGGGTTCCTAGGACCACCCCCATTGTTGTAGCTTAAGGCTTATGCCAAAGGGGTTATGTCCTAGTTAAGTGGACAAGTCGTAGCTCTTAACCGAAACCTGCAATACGGTGTTTTGAATGGTGTGTTGGTGTATTTTTTATCTTTTGGATTAAGTAATTTGGTTTAGACCACCAATGGTAACCTACAACATGCGTGAATGTTAGAATTTTTGTGTAGGCCCTCCTTTCTTTGACTAGCATTAAGTCCTTCACACAAATGATTAGTAGTTCAAAAAGATTCATAATATCATAGAAATATGGCAATGAAAATGCTTGTAAATCAACTAACTACCATCAAACTTTGCAAAACAAGGTTTATTCCCAATTAATCCAAGTGTTTCTTAATGAAAGACTAAAATTGCTTTTGATTCCCAAGATCACACTAGGTGCAAGGGAAGAGCATACACAAATTTTAGCCTTGATTATTTATCAAGTGAAAAACTCTTAAACTAAAAGATCAAGCACATGCCAAAAATGAAGGTTTATTCTCTTAAGCACAAAATGAATGATGATTGTTCCTACTTACTCCCAAGAAGCAAAAAGTGGTTTAGAGGTGCTTTTGGTTCTCAAGATCACACTAGGTGCAAGAGAAGAGCATACACAACTCTATTCCAAACTCAATCAAAGTATGAAAACATAATCACTCATCAAACCCTAACCCAATTTACTCAAAATCCCTTATCAAACCCTAGGACAATTTTGTTAGGAATATTGCTCTAAAATCAATAAATTGACAAAAACAACATCTAAAAACCCTTAAAAACTGACAGAATCATAAAATTGAAATTTTGGAATTTGAATTTTTTTACCTTGATGCATGGGTGCCCCTCTTAATGCACATGCGCTCACAGTCATGCACAAATGCTCATAGTCATGCACATACGCTCATAGTCATGCACATGCACCCCTTTGTCATTTTTCACACACTTAATGATGCATGGGCGCTTCTAGTGAGGCACAGGGAATTTTTTCACTCATAACCAAAAATTCAGTGAATGCAAGGGCACTTCTAGTCATGCACAGGCACTCACACGGTACATGCATAGGTGCTCATAGTCACGCACAGTGCATTCACAAACACACACATGTGCATTTTTCCTGTAGGTGGTCAAAAATTTGAGTTTTGGAGAAAATTTCTTGAAAAAGGTCCAATATTTGGTATTTTGAGAGAATTTTGACAGGATTCGCCTCCTTATATCCTGCAAAGAACATGAAAACACTACTTATACCACTAATCTAGTTGAAACAACTTTCAAGAATGTAAATTAATCTATAAAACTTTGAAAATTACTCTAAAACTTTGAAATTAATCTAAAAATCTTCATAGTACTCTAGAAAGCTTGAAAGTAAAATAGAAAACTTGAAATTAATCTAGAAACTTGAAACTAATCTAAAACTTGAAATGAAAAACTTTGAAACTAAGTCAAAAAGCTTTAGAAATTGAATACAATGGGGTATGGTCCCACCGGGCGTGCCAAATGAAAGCACCCTAAACTTTTACAAAGAAAACTACAAAGCTAAACAAGGAAGGCTAACACCATTGCCACCTAATTAGCTAGGGATCTAAGTCTAGGAATGTAACATTAAGATATAAGCTTAAAATAATGCTTAACTAGTATGAAAACAATGCAAAACTAACTAAACATGCCTACTAATATTATTAATTACATTACATGGGCCTAAAAATACCTAAGGGGAAATCAAATGGTTATGGTTACCACTCAAACAATGGTGAAATGACCTCTCCAAATGACTTGTTAAGTCACTTTATATATTCATCTACTAACCTTGTTGAAGGCTTTAGGCAAGGATTGAACTTGGCTATATATCATATTTATTATATGAGATGAAAATCAAAGCATGGTGTAAAGTATTAAGGTAAGAGGTTAACTTCTTTTATAGTTTTCCTTTTGGGAGAAACTTGTATTTTAATGCGTTTGGGACTAAAAGCCCCAAATTATATTAGAATTGTTAATCATGATTAGGCCTTGTTAATCACAATTGGTGATTTACCAAATGAAAGAGGTGTGAAGCCTTAATCAGCCATTTAGGGTCAATTAGGAGGCCGGATAAGATTTTGAAGCTTGATAAACATTATGGAGGTGAATGGGGTGATTTTGAGTGGTTGGAAAAGGGGTTTGAGTCAATATTAGCGTATATCAACCAAAACAAGGGCAAAATAGGCTTAATTAGCTTATAAATGTTAATTTTTTGTTTTGAAGAGGATTTTGACTTACGATTCATCGTAAAGTGGCATCTTGAATGTGAAATAGGTTTGGTGATCAACGAAGTGCTTGTTAACTAGACAAAAGTGGTTCGAAACATTAGTTAATTAGTAAAGATTACTAATTATAATGGAATTGGGAAGAATAAGAGTGATTTGTGTGTGTGTTTTGGCAATAAGATTGCAAAAGTGAAATTTAGGTGTCTACAAACGTCATGTGATGAGAAACACCATAATCTATAACCCAACTATCTACAAGCGATGATTGAGATCTCCCAACAACATTAAGTGATTTTCCATGTTGATTAGAAGGAGGTGGAGTGGATATAGAAATTTTGTGTCTTAACTGCATCCTCTAAGGCTTGCATTCATTTATAACACCTATGTACTTCATGACCAATACACCCACAAAAAGAGCATGAAAGGCTAGACTTATTCTTGGATTTAGAATACTCCTTGGGTTTAGAGTTGTTTTCTTTGGGTATAGGAGCATTTTGAGATGGAGAAGGGGTGGATTTGGTTTTACTTTTTGGTTTCCCCTTTCCCCGAGGATTAGATGCAACTAATGTTTTTTTAGGTGGAAGACTCGAGGTTAGACAATTTGGATTTTTCCTTAGTAAATTTTTCACAAAATGTTTCTAAGTCGTGGGACTTTGAAGGTGTCACCTAAGGCATCCATGCTAGAGAAAAAGGTATAAGAAAAGATTTGGAATGGTCATCTCAACTTGGATAGAATTAAGTAAACACACTCTTCATCTTTATTATCTCTTCCATTCCCTTCAACTGTGTCAACAAATGATTGAACTTGGTAAGATAGTCTATAATTGATGGAAAATCTTCAGGATTAAGAGAGGTGATCTCAATTTTAAATTGCATGACTCTCATGCGATCCACCTCACCAAATAAACCCTCCAATTTCTCCCATATTTTGAAAAGAGAGTCACATTTTTCCAAATTAAACAAAATACTATCACTTACATTAGCTCCTATCAAACCCATACACTCATTAAATTTTCACCGTACTAAAATTTCTCATATTCTCTAGTGAACACTAGTTGTTCAAAAGAAGTCAAGCCCATAATCCTTTTCACTTAATGATTTTTTCCATTATCATTTTCCATGTTTGTAATTATGTGTTGTTAATGGCTCAACACGATCTAATTCAGTAGTAGATAAAGACGATATTCTCAAATATCATTAAAAATGCAAGACTCGAGCAACACAATAAGACCCCAGATTTCGGCACTTTATATTTGAGTGCGTATTATAATATGACACTTTATGATTATAGTTTGTTTCTTAAAATAAATATATCCAATGGAACGAGCATGAAAAAATCACTTTTGCAAAAATGATGCTCAAATCCGAGCTACCAATCAAAAGATACAAGCTTTTCAATATTATGCTCTATGATTTATTTTAGTTGCCACTAAAACAAAATAAAATATTCTTCCCTCCACCACACAAATAAAATGAAAGGGGGCTATAGTTAAGCACATACTAGTAGGAATCATAAGTTCAATCCCTCGTATGACCATATCATATGACCAGGGGCTAAGGATTTCGATGGGTCTTTGTCCAACTTACTATCATGGGGTGTGTCGCATTGTTAAAACACGAAAAACAATAGTCTCCAAAAATGGTTGAGTTTATAGTTGATTTTAGGGTTTTTCCACCTTTCGAATCTAATGGAATGATTTGTTTTGCATAAAATGCATGCAGCAACAAAATATGAACGAATCCCGAATATATGAATATACAAAAAACCTTATTTATAAAAAAACTAACATATGGATGTCAATAGCGATCTCCAACTCTGATACCATAAAAGGAATGATAAACAGATCGTACCAAGCCATGAAGAACTCAGATGCTAATTAAACACCACGCTCAATAATATGAAAGTAATTTTCCATAATAACTTTACGTAAACCTTTGCAAACAAATGAGCAACAATATCATATATTATTATGGAACTCAATAAAATACAATGAGAATGGGCCTTGCTTATATAGGTAAGGAATATCAATCTAAGAACCAGTCAAGGTCATAGATTAAGCCATAAATCAAGGAAATAACTAGCCATCAAAGAAATAGTCAAGACCATAGATTTAGGAAAGAACTAGTCATCAAAGATCTAGTTAATACCATAGATCAAGGAAAGAATTATACCTAACAACTAGATAATATCTCCTTAATATCTAAATAAAATAAATTAAATATCCACACACATAAGTGGGTGAGCATAAATACAATAAAGGTAAATAAATTATCTAAGTGTACATGAGATAAGGTAAATACATACTCTAACAAGGGAGGAAATTGTAGCAATTAGGGGTGAAGGAGATAAATTAGACAAAGGAAGGTTATTGTTGTGGTAGTAGTGCGAATAGAATTCACACCCAATTACCATAGTAGTTCAACATTCAATGTAGAAGAAGGAAACAATGAAGTCATCAGTGGGACTAATGAATTAAAGACACATGGTTCCTTAGATTCATTTCCAAAACTATACTTGCAAAGTGCATAAAAGAGAGAAAACAAAAGAACCCGTGAGAAAGGGAAGAGGAAGAAAATTATATTTTATTTATTATGTTGGTGATATAAAGCTCAACACCAAGGTCATAATCCATAATTGCTACCAAAAATACTAAGATTTAGGATCCTTTGGAATATGGAAGCCATCCCAATATATAGCAGTATGAATTGACCTTTCACTTACCCCCATATGATTCTTCATGATCTCGATCCACTTATGACTTTACATCTTCCTCGGAAGTAAAAATAAAGTTCCCTTTTTATAAATGAAAGGGACTTTAGAATTACACTTTATAAAGTCACTTAAGTAAATGAGATATAATATGGTGATTACGCTAAATGAAGAATTAGAAGAGGGAGAGAAGAAAGAGGGAGGAAGAGAGGGGAAAGAAGAAGTTGACATTTCTGATGAAGAAGGATCCTTAAAGAAGAACTTGTTGATTCATGCTTCATGCTCTTGTTCCTTGAATTCTTTGCGGAATTGAGCCACTACAAATGTCAACTAGTCCACCTCTAGAATGCACACGCAACCCAACACCATGGTCCATACCACCAGGAACTTCATTGATCTTCTTGCATTGACTGAGCCATATTTCATGATCCATTATAATTGCAGCAATGCAACTTTTGATATGGGCCAGGGACTCTAATTTATATTTCTTGAAGGAAAGAGAGTCACCTACCTCTTTCTTGACTAGCTCTTGGAAGGAAACAACGAGTTCTTCTAATGATGAATCCTCGTGTTTTTAGGCATTACTAGCTGACATTTTTATGAAGCTTGCATGGATCCTAAATGTATGATTTTGCAAGTTATTCAAGGTGATGTTTGAAATATGCCACAGTGTGTCCTAGATGCAATGTTATGTAGTCATTTTTATCAAAGAACACTCATATGCACACTTAAATGTAATGATCACTCAATTTTGTCATTACCAAGCCTATACCCTAAAATGAATAGTGACAATATTGTATCAATGCGTAGGTCAAGTTAGAATTCTAACAAGGCCTAAATATCAAAGCGGTATTGACGCAATCTCTCGACGAGGTATACTAAAACTAGTTTGAATGCCAATGAAAGCTAAGTTTTCTGAAAAATGGAAGTCGCGACTAGATATAGCGTAACAACGCTATCTTGATACATTAACCAAGCAAGCAAGGTGTTAGTATCAAGACAACATTATTGCAATATATATAAGGCGATATCAACACTTTTTAAAAGACTCAGATGATGTTGAAACTAAAACCAAGTAATAAGTATGACAAGAAGTTTTTAATTGTGCGAGCAACATAACCACGCAATAAAGGGACTTATATCACGTTCTCAAGAAAATTGAAAACACGATGTAAGTACCAAGATTGTGTGACTAGAATGCGAGAAAAACTATCAACTCAAGAAGAGACAAATGATGAACTGAACTTGCAGTAGTGAAGATGATCTTGAAATCAAGATTGAAGGACTATCAAAGATACGAAAATGTACCTACACACTTTAGACGTTTAACAACCCAACCACAAACATGGATGGGCATAAACGGACAAAAAGTGGTGAGTACCATCTTTGATAAGGCATGCGAGGTATGCTCCCTTCTCACCCCAAAAGTAGGAAGTGAGAATGCATGGGTATAGATCGAAAAGATGAAAAATAAACTAAGCACCACTTGGGCAGAGCTTCGCCTCGTCTGAAGGTGAGAAAGAAGCTAAGCTAAGTGAGACGTTGTCTAATTTTCATGATGAAAGACACTTAGCTCAAACTTACGTGGGTTCTTTGCCTTGTTCGAGGAACAAGGTTCAGACTCCAAGTGAGTCGTCACTTCATGATGGCTTGATGCGATAACAAACTAACAAAGTGGGCTCCAAGATAGAATGGCCTCCTTAATAAGTTCTCTCAACTAGGTGTCAGAAGATTGTCTAGATGTGAGCGCAATTTGCCCAAAGAGTCGCAATGACTGATTTGGGAGTATCTTGACTTTAGGGTACCCCCTTCTAATGAGCAACTAGTGCGTTCAATTGTACCGTCACTGGAGCCACAATATAGACAATCTTTGACTCTAACATAAAAGGTGTACTAGTCAAGTGGGTAAGCGAGTGCTTCCTATTTCATCCACGAGATTAATCAATGGTGGATTA
Organism: Taxus wallichiana var. yunnanensis; assembly: GCA_018340775.1. Classification (NCBI taxonomy): domain Eukaryota; kingdom Viridiplantae; phylum Streptophyta; class Pinopsida; order Cupressales; family Taxaceae; genus Taxus; species Taxus wallichiana. Next base: position 113,585,430 of record CM031240.1, read on the forward strand.
CTTTAGGGTTCCTGAACCACCCCATTGTTGTAGCTTAAGGCGTTATGCCAAAGGGGTTATGTTCTAGTTGAGCGGATAGGGACGTACCCTTTTCCTCGAAACCTGCAATACAGTGTGAAGGGAAATGGTGTGTTTTTATCTTTTAACTTAAATGTGGTTTTAAGTAGCACACCATTTGGCAATCTGCATGTAAACACGTGTATTAGAAGTCTTGTGTTTTGTTTTGACACCTTTCTTTAACAAGCATTAGGTCCTATAGACAATGAGTTTAGTAATTTTCCATTTGCAAATTGATATCAAGAAAGAGAATTTACACTTTGCTTTTGATTCCTAAGATCACCAAAGGGCGCGAAGGAAGAGCATACACAATGTGAAAATTCCACTAAGACAAATCATATGGAAATTATTTTACCCTTTAGAATCATAGAACAAGTGTTTTTAAAGTGTGACATAAAGTTGTACAAGTGCTTTTGATCTCCAAGATCGCCTAGAAGGCGCGAGGAGAGAGCATACACACTTTACAAGCCTCGTTCAAGCTAAGAAATGAAAACACTTAAGCTATGCAAGCTGAAATAACAAACAAAACCCTGCATCTACCTTGTTAGTCTTAAAAAACCTCAAAATTTTTAGCAAGATGGTTTTACAAAGATGGAGAAAAGTTTTCAAATTTTAATACAAACACCTGCGCACCCGAATGTCACCAAGGTGTGCCCCAACCGACGGATACGTTCTCTAACCAATGAAGACGCATGGCGGAAAAAAAGGCGACAGGGGTATAACACCTATGTGGGCCTACCTAACTTGTACACTAGGGTTCTGATGCGTGCACGCATCTGTCTCAACGGATATTCCCGCAACATATAATCAAATAAATCCACAAAAGATATAAAAATACACCAAAGTGCTCACAGAGACAAGATACGCCAGAAGCAACAGAGACACGTAGATATGTCAATAAAGATGTGCCAAGGTCAAAATGACAAATTTATATGGTGGGTTCATATACACTAACGTGTCCAGAGAGACGGAGACGTGGGCCACCGACATGACGTGCATGGGTCAACGGTTACGCGCCCCTTTGAAAAATGTCTTGACAGAGAACAATACAACCAGACAGTGCGCTTTATCTCAATGAGAATGCTAGGGTTTCGACGGGGATCCACCCCTTTAAGACACCTATGCGTACTTCCTAAAAACCTGGAAAACTCGCGGATTTGAAAATTTTCAAAACCAAACAGTTATTTATTAGTAAAAAAAACCTATTTCTAGTTCAAACCCATAAAATATATGTGAACAAAGGTGATTTAATTAGTTTTAGAAATGGAAATAAGCAAATAACATGTTGTTTCCTCTAAAAACCTGTAAGTGAACTTTGGAAAACTTAAAAGACCTCCATTAATGGAGGATGGGCATAAGTGTCCCATTGGGCGTGCTAAATGTGTTCAAAGAAAGGTCACAAAGCTATGGAATGGGGTAAGAACACTTAAGAACTGCAAAGCTTTGTGTAAAACCGATCAATGGACCATCGCTAAGAAATAAACAAGAATTCCTACTTCACATGCATTAGTTTAAAGCAAACAAAAAAACTTAGAAAATATAAGTACCCTCTATTCTTGAAAGATTAAGTAAATGAGCCTAATAAGGATCTAAGCAATCAGTTTAGTGCTTAAGTGCTATGTACCTTGGGATATGATAATATAATATATATGGGTTGATGGAGATGCCGACATGTGGCACACATCCCCTTAGTTATATGTATGGGTTCACATGGGATATGATAATATAATATATATGGGTTGATGGAGATGCTGACATGTGGCACACATCCCCTTATCTTATTATATCATTCATTTATGATTTATTATGCTTAGGGTTGGCCTCAGTATTGGCCATAGGTTAGAATGGTATATATAGGGGTTAGAAGGTTGTAGTTAAGGATCATATTGAGTATTGGAGTGTTATTGTATGGTTTGGAGGTTACCCCCTCGAAGTGGCAAGGCTATTATATGAGCATATTGTCATCATTTATCTATATTTTGGTGTTCTCTCATGTTATTCTACTGTATATGTTCTAATTTATACAAGTAATATCCTTACTTAAGAACTCCAAAGCTTTGTGTAAAACCGATCAATGGACCATCAGTTAAGAAATAAACAAGGATTCCTACTTCGCATGCATTAGTTTAAAGCAAACAAGCAAACTTAGAAAATATAAGTACCCTCTATTCTTGAAAGATTAAGTAAATGAGCCTAATAAGGATCTAAGCAATCAATTTAGTGCTTAATAGAATGGGATCTAAGCAATCAGTTTTGTCAAGCTATGGAATGGGGTAAGAACACTCAAGAACCCCAAAGCTTTGTGTAAAACCGATCAATGGACCATCAGTTAAGAAATAAACAAGGATTCCTACTTTGCATGCATTAGTTTAAAGAAAACAAGCAAACTTAGCAAATGTAATTAACCTCTATTCTTGAAAGCTTAATTAAATGAGCCTAATAAGGATCTAAGCAATCAGTTTATGCTTTAAGAGAATGGGATCTCACCATTAATGGATTCAAGGCCAATGGTTCTTCCCATTTACTCCATGTTGTGTGGTGAAATGCAAAAGATAAAGCAAAATAACTCAATAAGATGAAATAAAACTCCTAATCCTAGCAATAATACTATAGTTTATGTTAGAGGGAAGAAGTGTTCTTGAAAATGAGAGGGGGTAGTGGGCTATTTATAGTTTTCCATTTGGGAAATGGGAGGCTTTTTGGTGCATGTGGGACTAAAAGGAGTCAACAAGTTAATTAGAAAGTCAAAGTAAGATTTGACTAAGTTTAGAAGAGGTTGATCATGATTTAGGGTAATTAACCTAGGTTAGACTAATTAATCTTGTTTAGAGAGAAATTAGGGTTTTGGGAGGGTTCTGAAAGGCCTAATCAATCCAATGAAATGGATTGATAGTCCAAGAAGCTAATAAAAGTGGTGAAGAAGAGGATTTTAGCCAAGAAGAGGCTATAATAGCCTATTTAATTGACTTATAAGAGGAATAAGACTAGAAGAGTGTCGAAAAATGGGAGTTAGATAGATTTAACTCGATTATGTGTCATCAATTTACAGGGAAGGGAATAGTTAGTGCAATATTAGAGATAATAGTGCTTTGATCAAACTACATGTGTTTACAACACTTTAGGCTCTTCAAAAGCATCCTTATATGACTTTAGACCTCTTGGCTAGCATCGAAGAATGCATATTTGTTTAAGAAAGCCTAGAGAAAAGACTCTCTAGACTTAACACAAATTTCCACTCTTGACGACACTTCACCGAATAGACCGGGTGACCTTGTGAACACATCAGTAGACATTTGGGAATGATATAAAATTAGATTATGAAGATTTTCAAGACAGAGGGATCATGACTCGAAGGCATGATGATTTGAAGGATGACTTATGAAGGACTTTAGGAAAAATTTTCAACACTGGGGTATAGTTGTCATGTTTCAAGGTTGAATTTTGCCCTTGCAAAATCTCACGACAACACCCATTTATGCAGATACTTTAATTTTCCCAATTTACCATGATTTGTGTTTAAAATTGGGCTAATTATGTTGTAAATTAATAAGTGAATTAAAACACACACCACAAAAAAATCAACAACAAAATTGATAATGAGTTCGTCCCAAAATAGACTACGTCTCTCGGATCTGCTTCAAAAGATGAACCAATATATAAATGATGTAGAAAATATAATTCTTACATCAATTCACTACTTTCAGTTGATATCATTAGATGCCCGGCTTTGGATCTAACTACTATGGCTCTAGCTCTAGCATTGTCTAACTTGACATCTCTTGGCATCGTACTACAAGCTCTCGACAAGACCGGTTATTTCCTTTATGTGATGATGACAACAATGTCTCAAAAAAATGTTGTTATAATGACTTCATTGGCCTCTAAGATAATATGTGTATTTACACATGGGAAAATAAATAATCATGCTTCTCTCTACATAAGATATTACCAATATCATCCTCTCCCTTAAAAGGGGCTACACACTTCTTGCAAGAAACCTTCACAAAGGTTTATAAAGCTATAATCTCAAGGGTTTGTTGTCGTATTTTACCAAATGTTATGTGGCCTTTTATATAGCATTTAAGGGGTCTACAAAATAGGGCTAGAACCCATATCCTATTGTCTTAAAATGACCGAGGCTTATGTGGCTTAATGGTTTGACAAGAAAAATTATAACTATGGGGTGAGGGTTTCAAATACCCCATATCCACATCTCACTTTTTAGTCGGAATCCTTCATTTAAGTGGGGATAATGTCCCACATGTGGCGAGTAGAGAATAGAGATAGGATTAAAAACCTTGATAGTCCGAGGAGACTCGTGGCGGTGGCCGTAATGCAATGTTTGTTGAGCTCCCACGGAACTTGTCCTTGGCTTGATCTTGTGACATGTTTGTGGTGAGTTAGTTTGCTCGGTTGGTAAGGTGAGATGGATGTGAATTAGAATTTGACCTAGATAATATTAAATGTGTGGAATTTACATTATTCTCGGTTAGCTCGACCCTAACTCAATCCTGTAACTCATTTTTTAGCTCAATGAGTTAGTTGATAATGTGGCTAGTTTGAAAATATGACCCACCAATTATATGATCTTGATGATGTCATTGTGATGACAAGGTAGTCAGGTCCCCCTCCTAACAAAATTGGACCCAACAGCTTGTTAGGCCCTAGCCTATACATGTTTTGGGTCCCACATCAACCATCTTGAATGTCAAATACTAGAGGTTAAAAAACCATTTTACCATTATCTTACATGTCCCCACTTGTCGATTCAAATCACCACTTGGCAATCTAGGGTAGTGTCATTTTTCACCGCACTGTGCCTTCTATTTTACAATGTGGCATATGATCTTGCATGTATGGTATCTCATGCATAATGATTTAACATAAATAGAATTAATGCTAAACCCTAATTGCAGAGTCATGTATGATAAATGAACACTAAAGTATAGATTTGACACAAGCAATAAGCTAATAAAATATGAAACCCTAAGTGCAAGAGAGATAGTAAAAGACTTAGCTGATTTCACACTTTTTTAGAACTAATCTGGACTAGAAAATTGATGAACAGGAAGGGCAAATTAGCACAATTGTGCATCAGAAAATTTGGAGTTGTTAGATAAGGTCGACTAAGGCGCCTGGACAAGGTCAGGGCGCCTGGTGCTAGATTTTGTTATCAAGACTTGTGACTACGAAAATGGTTTGAATCTAAATTTTTAAATGTCACTCAAGTATCGTTGATATTCACTATTAGTTGTAATATGATCACTGAGTGCACCTGAAACCTACAAAGAGATGTTCACATGTAAAACCCTCAAACTACATCAAATCCCAAAAAGAAAAGATGCAATATGGGGAGTAATACTGACCCGACGGTCACCTAACTGAGTGAACTTACGATCGAGCATTGCACTACATCTCAGACACCATGTAGTTCTTATACATGTGTGAAACAATCATGCCCTAGGAATCCCTTATGCAAGTGCACTTTATAGCAGGCGATATATAGATGTACCAATGTAAGTAGATGTGTGGATGGCAAAATGAAATTCCCCTTCCTATGTAATGCAGGTAGTCCCTTGTCCCTTGAATGATTGCTAGATGGATGCCTTTGATGCCCTTAGATGCCTTTGGATGCAACCTTAGATGATGATAATAAATGCTTAGAGCTTGGTCCTTTATTTTGGTAACATAGCTTTGTATTTATATGATTCCCTTGTTGAATTTCATAATTGACAATTGGAAGGCCAACCCATAAGAAAATAAGATGCCTAAAAGACAAAAGAGAGGCAAAATAAGTGAGTAAGATAGAAAAGGGTCAGGGGCGCCCATAGGGGACAAGAGCACCTGGCTAGCGTCTTGGTCAAGGCGTTGGTGTCTAGAGTCATGAAACATAAAGTAATAAAGTACCGATTGAGCTTTAGGGTGTAAAAGGCCATAAAGAAGACAAGAAACAAAGTAAAGAAGCCAAATATAGTTTTCAATTACTAGTTTTCTCGCTTAGGAATCATATGAATGCAAGTATGATTTTATGACCTAGAAATGTACCCAAGTGCGTGATTTTGTGTTTACACATACAATGTCTATTTTCCTCATTAAAAATGTTCTTGAAAATTGACTCATACCTCTTATGTATGCAAATTGTTTAGGAGATCTAGGGAACGTCTCAAGCAAGAAAGATCCTTTGGATCACACATCCCCATTAAGAAGGATTTTGGCCAACTAAAAATTAATCATTGATCATTAATGGATTATATCCCCTAATACGGATTTTGTAAGATCTCTTACTTTGAGCTACTGCGTTGATTTCCTATACACACATAACACAAGGAACACATAAACAACTCGCATTACATTCAAAATGGTGTTATAACATGTCACCACATATACAATTTTCCCTTCTTAGGGTCTTACAATGGAATGCAATAAACAGACATATCACACTTACAAATGTTGCCCATAATTATGTAATATACATGGATTGTAAATACAACTTCATTTACTAATATTTTTCAATTCGGGTCTTAGAATGTGCACACAAACACATATAAAGCAAAAACGATCAAATTGAGTGCTACTTACTAAATAAGTACTTCCTATGTTGATTTCTATCCACCTCGTCTCCCCTTAGAAGAACACATCGGCTCATAGGCATACTAATGATGGTAATTAACACATCTCCATTGTTGTCATAGCCCAAAGTTGACTTGGAGAATTTCTCTCTCATTGAGTACCTATTTATCCTACTTGTATACCCTTCCTTGTAAGAAACTCGTTTCCCACACATGTACACACAATGGTCATTTGATTCACAAAATGTACATAGATATGAATGTCATAAATTTGGGTCTAAATATAGGCTCGCTTTTTGCATAATCAAGAAGACATTACAATACCTCTTGGGACTATGAACTTTACAGTCTTATGGGAAGAAACAAAGCTATCTACGCTTTTCTCTTTCCGGGATATGTCATGTATTATTGGATTTTTCTCTCCTCCAAATTAGAAGACCTTCCCTTCTAGAATTCTATTTGTTTTCACTCTCACTATCTTGATGAGAGGCTTGATTATTCCTTTGCACATGTCATTTTGGGAGGACTGATGGATTAGGGTCTTTGCTTGAATCTTATCTTGCTTCGGTCATCTTAGAGCATTATTCAATTTCTTCTATGTCATTTTTGTATCCCATACTTAAATAAAAAGGTCTTTCCTCTACATGGATGAGATTAGTTATACTTTAGTCACTAATGTCAAGACCCTTTCCATCTTAAACCATTTTAGAAAATAATTTTGAGCCTATATTGTTATCCAAAATCGCACCCCCACACAATTTTGAACAACTCATATAAGTTAGGACTTAGACACTTTTTTCTTAGAAAATTAGTGAAACACTAACTTATTGTTCCGCATGTTCTCCCAACTCAAGAAACAAAGGTAATTTGAGCAGAGTACTTGGGCGATTTCACTAGATTTTAGTGCTCTGCAAAGATGGTGAAAATAGATAAGCACCTCGCAGAAAGAAACGAAACATGGGTTTTTCTTGGTGAAATCCCGATGCACATAGAACAAGTTGTGCAAATCCCACAAGGGAAAAGTAAGTAAGTTAGAAGGTAGCTAAGGTTAGATTCCATGGAACAAAGAGCTATGTGTTTTGTGGGTTCTCAAATAATTTTGTTCCATGGAATTTAAAAGTTGTGGAACAAAGGAACAAGGTTGTCGAAAAAAATTTCCCATAAGCACAAAGGATTTGACCTTCACAAGATTTATAAGGGATTTTCCACAATTCAAAGGGAAAGTCGCAAGGCCAAAAAGTTTGAAGACGAAGTAAAATGCCGCCATATAAGAAGAGATACGTAACATTTGAATGCCACAAATTTATCAATCCACATAGGTAGTTGAAAAAAATCTATGAAACACAAACATAACATCAAAATTCCACAGAAGGTATTATATTTGCGCTGTTTACTTCATCCAAAACATTCAACATTGTTTCAACTACCTAGATTAAATGAAATATGGTATCGTCCTGTAGTTTGATGGTGTACATTTGAGTCATCGGTGCCCATATCGTGGTGGTTGATCTCTTTAAGTTGGCACCCATGCCTATACTATAAATCAAAACCACAAGAAATCATGGCGTCCATGATGGTTTAACAAGATTTCAAGGATTGGAATTCCAACATGGAGGTCATCCTTTCCCTCTTCTCCTTCTCTCTCTTCCTCCACAAATGCTATAAATATAAATGCCTCGCACAATATATGATTTCTTTCTAGTTGAATTGAAGCTTCTCCTTATGAGCTTGCAAAACTCTTGTTTGAGGTCTCGTAATTTACATGTGTAACTTTCCCGCCTTGCATTATGTTTGTAAAATGGTTAGATGTTGATATTTATGTAAGTGTGATCTCGTTCCTTCAATTGCCCCGTGTTTGATGCGAATACTTATGTCCTCTTACACGCCTTCACTCTTTTCCATTTTTTTCTCTACAAGTCGTGTCTATCCTTTAAATCTTCATTCACATGTTTACATTTGTGTCTTTTAGAGCCATAATCAATCCATTTCATTTTGGTGCATCACCTCCCCTTTATCTTTCAGTTTTTCTCCTCCTTCTAACTCTGTCCCCTTGGAATTATTAGCTAGATTAAATAGCTTAGAATAGAAAGCTAGTATAGGATTAGTTGCAGTAAAGTGAACTAGGGTGAAGGGAACCAACCATTTCATCTGGAGAAAGATCATGAGTAACCCATATACTCATGTTCTAACAATGTTGCACTGAAATTGCTGAACCCAATTTCAAAGGTAGGGTGTGTATTTAAGATCCAACAATTTTGCACACCCGATGGTACAAGCTTATTGAGATTTACAACATATTCACCGAGATTTGTGTGTGTTTTAGTGGACTCCTTCCTTTGGAGTCATATTTGAACACATTTGACGAATCCCAAGCTTAAATATTCTAATTAAGCAATCTAGTGCCCACTTTCATGAGAAGGATACAAATAAGGCAAAGTGTATATAGAGCCGAGCCTTTTGAGTATCTGTAATGCTCACTAAGAGACAAAGAGAAATATCATTGTAAAGATCTACAGAAATTTCAAATAGAAGTCTTTCCACTCCTCCACTTGGAAGAGATTTTACCTTCAAGAACTTAAGGTCGATTCCCTTCATGGCACATCAAAGAAATTTACCTTTTGTTATCTTCAATGGTGCTAGTCCCTTAGCCCAAAATTTTCAAAGTGATATACTAATATCCGATTTGAAAAGTATTCCTTTATTCACCTGAAAGACTCGCTACCCCCGCATATCATATCCACGATGTTGCTAATGCGTGTTTAGTTCATCCGATTATTGAAGATGATATCATAGTTAAGCTTCTTGCTTCTTCACTTAAAGGTAAACCACTTCAATGGTATAGAGTTAGGCGCCTACTTTCGCTCACACTTAGGATGAGCTTGACACAATGTTTTGTCAATAATTTGATGAAAAAGTAGATAAAATATCGTTGTTAGCACAACTAATAGCTATTAAAAGCATCCCCAATGAACTTATGGTGGATTTTAACTTCAGAGTTCGTAAACATGGGACATAATTCCAGTTCTTTTGAGACCAACTCCTCAAGATGCTTTCCTTTATTTCTCAAGAGATTTAAATTATGATATAATTGTAACGATATAATGTACGAGTGTTATCCAATTACTCGATGCATACCCAATAGCTATTAAGGTTGAAATTTTTTTGATACAAGTTGGGAAAATAACCCCTAGATTACCTATGCCCTTGTTTCTTGACTTACCTCAAGTTATCAACCTTATTTTTCTCCCTTTATTGAGCTAAATGCCCCATCCACTACCTACACTTCCTACCCTTCCCACAAATAGAATGATGATGATGATCTTAAAGCTCGGTTAGGAATTTGCTCAATAAATTTGTCTCTCTGGAGAGGCAATAAACTCGATCTTATAGAAGTTACCCAAGCTCTAACCAAAGACAACCTTCAGGCCAAAATTTTAATCAAGGCCATCAACCACATATAACTCAATACCCAAATAAGAGATATGGAAAAAATCATCAAATCGACATATCGCAAGGTCAAAACCCCGATCTCTCCCTTCAAACACCATACCTACACAACCATTTCTTACCACCAACTTAAGCAAAATACTGTTGAAGTGTAAAATAATGTAGTTTAGGAAGTATAATGGTGTTTTCCATGTAGTCAAACGCATAACCCGAACAATTGTGCAAATGGCTTACAAGATCGACCTTTATGATTCAAAATTCTTCCAATCAATATGAATTATTAATGGAGGCAACAAGTTCTAATATTGAAGAAGTGTTAGAGGCCACCCCTGAGCCTAACTTTATGTTTTCTAGGTTCGATAATTTCTGCGTGGTTAACCAAGTTGCAGATAACTCAAAGAAGTCGTAAATCCATGTAGGAGATCACACAAGGTCAAAACAAAGGCAAATTAAAATGGATGTTCCATCCCCTTCATCACCAAGTCTACATCATAAAGACAATCAATCCACATACTTAAGCATAAGTTTGACTTCATCTAGTTAGTCATGGATCTCTCAACATATTCAAAACAAACACTATACATGGAATGCATAAAATTTGTAGAACACTATAGTACGTAGAACATGTAAAGTCTGCAAATCAAAGAGCCTCCGTGGGTGAAACATGTAAGAAAGGAGAATGTCACACCACTAATGCACAAATTTGTGGGTATCCCCTTCAACATCATTGCCGAGAAGATGAAAAAGACAAACTTGAATGTGACAATGTGGGATGCCTTATCCATTCCATGTCAAAGGGACCTCCTACATAAAACTCAAAAGTAACTTTCCCAATTTGAACCAATTGTATAAAGAACACATTCCATTGTCAACATGTGCTAACTAAAGCAAGACTGTAATCAAGGCTAAGAAAACCCCACCCTTTTATATATCCCTAATTGTAGGTAAACACTTGATTCAGAATTACATGATTGAATCAGCACTAACACCTCTGTAATTCCTAAGAAAAATTATGATATCATAGGCCTTGAGTACAATCCCATTCCTAAAGGTGTCATGCAACTTGATGGCTCCACTGTCAACATTTTAGAGCACGATCAAATATCTCGAGTTAACCCTTCACGCTTGTCTAAGTTTAACTATAATTCAAGATGTATTAGCTATTGACCTACCTCCTTTGTTTGTAATTTGCCTATCAATAGATTTTACAAACAAGGTGGGTGGATATTTGTCCTCATATTGGTCTCATATGCTCTTAAGAACTATATATGGTAATAGATTTACCATCAAAGTTGATCCAATATTTTCTTACCATGTTGAGTCTTATGACCTACTCCTTTCTAATCTAATTGTACGATACATGAGGATGAAGAATATGAGTAAATTTTAATAGATCAACCCATTCCCCCTAATTCGCCTCCCGATCTCTTATTATGAATGGGCAAAGGAACATTATGAATTTGACCCTTATGATACAACTGAGGAAATTTGGCTAGGCACCTATCGCATTCATGAAGAGGATTTCACTACTCTCATGCCACACAAAGAACAAACAAATGCTTTTAGGTTATGGAAAATGTTCTTTGACATTTTTAGAAGCAAAAATGGAGTCAGGGTGGGTGTAGTTCGGTTCTCCAATGGATGAGAAATTTTTCTTTGCTCATAGATCGTGCTTTGCGTGTTCAAATAATGCAAAGTGGAATATGAGGCATTAGTTGACGGTCGCTCATCATACGAAAACCGTGAACTAATGCAATAGTCTTTTTTCTATTATAGAAGTTTTAAATGAACTCTTCGATCGCATCCAAAATTACCTATTACGCACCCTCTTAAATCCACATAGGCTTGCACATTAACAAGGTTTCATGTCCATACAGTACAAATAAAAATTGTTCTTCTCTTCTAAACTCATAATCACAATTGAAAATGTGTTCAAGAGTGACCAACCCTTTAGGAAATTTGTTTGTCCTTTCAATGAATGATTTGATCACCATAACCATTATATAAATTAGATTACAATTTTGAGGAGAAATCAACTTCATTTTGGATAAATTAAACAATTTGTTAATCACTATCAAATATTTGCTAGTTGACTTCATTATCTGGAATCGATGGTCTTACAACCATCTTAACATGTTGTTTATTTCCTTGGATGAGACCTTCAACTGGTGAAAACTATGATCCACTAAATACCATATGGTATGTTTCTTTATTCAAATTATGCGGCAACACTCAAAGGTCGACAACCTCAAAACTCTCCACGAGATCCCAAACTCTATGTCTATAAGCTTTCAAGCCTATGTAGATTTAAGAGGGTCTATAATAGGTAATTTTGGATACAAATAAGAGTTAATTTTAGCTTTTGTAAATCTAATTTTATAGCCGGACAACACAAAACTTACAAAGACGATGCCCTTGACCGCAATATCTAACAATTTTTCTAGGTGGTATTGGACCAAGTCATGGCACATTCCACCAATTGTGTTTCAATGTTGCAAAAGCCCACCAAGCGCTTGCTTTCCATCGGTACCATGAGCAATAACTACATACCCAACATTGCACCGAAAAGGGAGATAACGAACATGACATGTAGATGGATTGTTGTGGGGCGCAAGTTTGGGTTTGAATTCTAGGGAAACAACTAATCCATCCACTGCCAGAGTTACCACTGACAAGGCATGCATGATGGTGCCACAATGGTTGCATCAACGATTTACATCTGAATCACTGTAAATAAGTACGACTAAAATGAATTAAAAAAGAAACTTATGACCCTAATAATGATCTAGTACAATAAAATAGAATAATGGACAACTCATATTTGTTTAATGGTTGTTCTTTATACAAAGCAATTCCAACCATCGATGGGCATAACCAGGGCTCGTAATTCGCAATATAATGCTTATCAATGTAATTAAGGTATTGACTATCTCGAGACGTTGAATCACTTAAATAACATAACACAAATATTTTATATTAAAATAATGATAAATTTAAATATTTTTATTTTCGCAATTCTTAACCACATAGTATACGAGATTTATTTTTTCACAATAATTAAAAAGTGATAGCAAATTCTCATTACTAATTTTTAAATTGTGAACAAGAATCCTAATTCATTATAATATTTATAAAAATAATAAAATATTTTTTGTTTATTTTAAAAGTTTTTAATGCATGCTTATACATATCATCCCTTCAATTTAAAAAAAGTTAACTCCACTAAAACTCCCACGGCCCTTTCCTTTTAAATGTTGAATGAATTTGAAGCAAAACCTATAAAATCGACATCTACTTAATTTGAGGCAAATCATATAAACTGACATCTACTTTACTTCATGTCAAAATAACCATCCATACCTATCACTTTTGGGGTCGCTACCAATATATTTATTATATCAACGGTTCAAATCCATTCCCACGAACAAGGGCCAAATTCAGTCCGTCGATGCGTACACTTTGCGTGCCAACCATGCCACTATAAAATACCATACCACCTAAAGTAAACCTTATTTTCTAAGAAAAACCCTCTCGTGGGGCCCACATCTATATTTGATTTTCCTCTCATCCTCTTGGCATACAGCTCATCGCCTCCAAGCAAAAGGCCCTAGTTGTAAATGGCTCCCTGCTTCATTCGCATCCACGACCCAAATCAAACGCATAGGAATCATCGGTGCAGAACAAGCGCGCTGTTTAACCGCACTGCACAGGAGGAGCCCGAACCTTTCGAAGAAGAAATGCGCCAGGGTTTACCTGTACAAAATTTTAGTGCAAATCTTAGGGTTTCGTAGTTTGTGCACAAACCCTAGCATGAAGAGGAAATGAGGTTTCGTTTCTGCACCAACAAAAATGTCGAGACATCCTTCCTCTTCGCATTTTCACAAATCGAAAACTCTCAACGACAAATATGTGAGTATATAACCGATTTCTGTCTTTGCTGTTTTTTTGCCCTTTTTTAATTGTCGAGTTGTTTTGTTATACTGTATATTTTAGTGTCTTAACATTTGTGTGTAGTTATATACATTGAATATATTTACATCAGCTAAATTCTTTCTATCAATGCGTTTTAGCTTTACGTTGATTATGATGTATGCTTTAGATTCGTAAGATTTGAACTGTCGACAAAGCCGTGAAAATAAGAACGTACTGAAAACAAATTCCTTGTTCCTGTAGGATTATCGTGATTTAGAGCAGGATTAAACTCAACGCAAAACATGTTCTCCTTTTACCGTTAGGATTTACGAACTTATCATCAATTCCGAAAAGAATCTACGGACCAGAGTTTGAGATCAACCTCACGGAACTGTGTGAGACATGAGATTAAATTTCAAATTCCGGCTCCTGTTATAGATTAACTCTTTACAAACTCATGAGATAAGGAAAACCTTAGACTTTGAGTTCAAGCTTCACATATATGTAATTTATACAAGTATAAGAGGTAGGGCAAAATTTGAAATCTAGTTGAATATATTGCACACATTTGAGCTTCTTCTATAGATAGCTTGCTACAAGCACATGAGGTCAGGAAAACTTCAAAAAATTGAACTCTTGGCTGGTTATATTTCAAATTCGAGCTCATTATATAGATAGCTCTTTATGAACGCTCAAGGTCAGTAACATACTAACCGATTGCAAATATTTCCATACATAGATAACTTGTTAACCGCACATGAGGTTGGGAAAACCATGAAGATTTTTTTGCCAGTTAGATTGCCAATTTGAGCTCCTTGTATAAATAACTCATCACAAGCACACTAAGTCGGGAAAAATTCAAAGCTTTGAACTCCCAGTCAGTTACCTTTGCATAATGACTGGTCTGAAAGCACTTATTTATCAATTACATAAGCATTATTCCCACAGATATTGAGAGTTGATCACATGCCCAACTGCTCTATTAGAGCAGAGGCCTAGCATACACATTGGCTGAAAATGTTCTTTTACCTCAATTACCCTGAAAGGTGCAGTATGTAGTATGTACCCATTGAAATTCACAACAGATACCTGTTCTTCTCAACATTTAAAAATAAATCAGTATTCAAATTTCCAAAAGAAAATTCTCATTCCGAATCCAGATCATAGACATCAAAATAAAAATGTTGACAAGTATCATGTTTTAATAAATGGTTTTCAATACAATACACATCATAAATCAAAATAAAATTGTATTGTTGGATCTAATATATCTCCTGTTATTATATCTCAGAAATAAATATATTTATCTTCAAACAACGTCTCTGCTTTATAGACATCAAAATAAAATGGCATACATTAACTAGGAAAAGATAATTTTAAAACACCCCACATAATAAATATAATCGACACAACGGTATTTACTTGATAAAAACTAGTTGATTCTACCTAGACCTAGCATACTGAGTCAGAACAAGTTTGATCCTGTCAGTAATTGGCAATGCTTGGTGAGTATGCCAAATACCAGCCAAATGCTACCCAATGCTTGGTGAGGATGCTAATATTTAAATTAAATGCAAAGTTTTACAAGGACAATATAAAGGTATAGACCATTCTTAAAAAAATTCACTTCATAGGTATCAAATTATAGAACAATGACATGCATTAAATAGACAAATATCGTTGGATTACATTACACCTAATTAATATAAATTTGTATATGTGCTGTTAAGTGAATTTGTTGTAGAATGAGAAATATCTCTCATTCTTTTTCTTGTGAAATTTTGAATGTCATTTGATTTTTTCATTTCCCAAATGTTAGCATATTTTTGATATTAGGGATTCATTGACAAGTAATGAATGGGTCAAACTTGTGCTCTGATCTTAGTATTGTGGTACATTTAACTACATTATCAGTGATATATGAACTCAAGGAAAATAATTAATTGTCGGGGATATGCTCCGGGTTAGCTGGGGTTTTAAACAACGTTTACTTATCAGGCCCCAAGTAGTAACAATACAAAAACTGTAAATTAAATTAGTGAAAACAATTATAGTGATATGCAAACCGTAAACCATGCGGCAAAAGTGCTTCATGGGAATTCAGTGTTCTCTCTTGATGTTTCTTTTTGTTTCTCTAGATGTAAATGAACTACAATACAAATGTACTTATAGACAAGTTCTATTCTAAGTTGCCGCATTCGAATTCGTGTTTGAATTCGCCGATGATTAAATTTGTGAAAAATTCGTTGGTAAAAAAATCAGCAATTAAATTCGTGATTAAATTCGACTATGAGAAATATACATTTTTATTAAATATATAAAAACAAAAGATAAATTCACATTTCAAAAGAGAGAGATAATATCACATTTCATTGATTTCATAAGTAGCTATTACAATAATGTGATTGAAAGCAAAAACTTCAAAAACATGTACTCATGCAGTTGCAGAAACCAAGGTGGCGGGTGGGACGATTAGTCCGAGCACGGAGAATATTCGCCAAGTTTTGGAAAGCTATCCAATATTTTTAATTACTAATCTGTCTACAGGCGATCAAAGCTCATGATTCTTTCAGAAGATTGCAAGAAGTTGCTTGGTCCAAAAAGGTGTAAAAATGGATTTTATGAAAATAAGAAAAATATTGCCATCAATGCGTAGAGCTCAAGAAAATATGCACTTTTAGAGAAAACGACACACAAACGGAGCCACGGAATGAAAGTTATGGCACATGCAAGTTTTTGCTGCTACATCTTCCCGGACCCTTTCCAAAAATGGCAATTTTTTTTCTATACTTGTGTTTTCTTCACCAAAAATCCAAAAAAGGAAAGAAATGCGAATTAAATTGCGAATTTCAACGCATTTAATTGGGCCTGTTAAAATCCGGCGAATTTCGATTTTTTTCCTTGTAGTTCGCCGAATGCGGCAACTTAGGTTCTATTCAAATTTGAACCCTATTAGTGCCCAAACTGACATCTATTGGTCAAAAATGAAAAAGATGACTTGGGCATATGCGCACATTAGTGACAAGGGGCCATACAAGGGGACCGAGAGCATGAATGGTGCTCCAGATAGACTTATGACTGCAAATTGCACTCCAAACATAGGGCTCAAAACAAGGGGCAGATATAAGAGACAGGAAGGGACAATTGAAGGGGGTTGAGAAGAGAGATGAGAACCATTAAAAGTCGACAAATACACCAAAAACCTAGTTTCGAGCAGTAATTGAAAAGTACACAAACATTCAAAAACCATTAATGTTTAATAAAAAACCAGGGTCCATTTTTCAGTGTCTACACATGGAACAATCCTTTCCATGACCAAGATGCTCATAAGAGTCCAAACTAGTTAGCCCAAGCACATCATTATGTATTGCTAGATGAATCATGGGGGCTAGACAACGTTTTTTCTCTTGTAAGAATTCCATGAAAATCCTTTAAAATTGACATCTACTTTACTTCATGTCAAAATAACCACACCCAACACCACTTTGGGGGCTGCATACCAATTTTTTAATATCAACGGTCTTAATCCATTCCCACGAACAAGGGACAAATCCAGTCCATTGATGTCGTACACTTTGAATGCCAACCAAACCACTATAAAATGCCATACCACTTAAAGTAAAACCTTATTCTCTAAACATAACCCTCTCGTGGGACCCACATTTCTATTTGATTTTCCTCTCATCCTCTTGGCATGCAACTCATCGCCTCAAAACAAAAGGCCCTATAGATGTAGATGGTTAACTTCTCCTTTCACACCCATGACCCAAATCAAATGCCTAGGAATCATTAGTGATGAACAAGTGTGTTGTTTAACCTCGTTGCATTGGAGGAGGTTTGATGCTGTCATAATTAGTGGTCCCAATCAAAGGATGCCTTAGACCATGCAACCCACAATTCTTAGCGTTAGATCTCACTAAAACAAGATCCCAACACAACTTGTAAGGAACAATAAAAGCTTCTTCTATTAATACGGGGAAAAGATTATAGACTCGACACAATCACATAATCACTTGCCATAGTCTTATGAAAAGATTGTAGAAATTCTCTAAGAATTACAATCCTAGGACGTACCTAACTAAGCTTGCAAACTTTGCTAAGCTTCTACAGACTAGACTTGACGCCTTCTCCAAGGTAGCTCACAACACTACCCATTGGCTCATTTTAGTATTCTATCCTTCTTTGGTAGTTAACCGGTTCGATAGGTCTCTTCCTACTCTCATCTTTATGTCGATGCCTACACACTCATTGCTTCCTTCCATTTATAGAATCGGGCAGGGGATTGAGAGATGCCTTTGCAAGTAAAGATGCCCTCGCAGAAGGTTCCACAATATGCTTAGATCACTATTGATCTCATTGACTAGTTTGTAGGTAATCTCTCGTGAATCATCTCTCTCATATCAAAGTATACCAAGTTGCTTGGTTTGTCCATGGGTGAAGAAAATGGGTCAAGGCCCAACTGTGCTCGCTTGATCAGATCGATGTTGACAAGCGTGCAAGAACATGCTTTGTGAAGGATGCAAAAAGTGAACATCATGGCTGTCAGACTTGGCAAAAAGACTAATGACTTGAAAGAATGATGATTCTCCAAGTGTGGTGGAAATCTTCTTAAAGTGCGTGGATGTGCACTTGTGCATGGTTTCTACGCAAGAGCTTCTGGCTGCACAAAACTCCCGATTCCTCCTACTATGTCTTCATATTATTCAAAGAGTATAGTGCACAAGGTTTGTGCAAGGCTATGCAAAATTGTGCAAGCTTTATTTTTCTATTCTAACTCCTTTTCGTTGACACGGGATCGCAAGTGAACTTGGATGCTCTTGCATTAAGATCGAACCCGTAGAAGAAGAAGAAATGTTTGAGGGTTTCTTGTACAATATTTTAGGGCAAATTTTAGGGTTTCATAGTTTGTGCACAAACCCTAGCATGAAGAGGAAATGAGATTTGTTTCTGCACCAACAAAAATGTCGAGACATCCTTCCTCTTCGCATTTTCACAAATCGAAAACTCTCAATGACAAATATGGGATTATATAATTGAGTGTCATATTTACAATCAGCTGATTCCTATCTATGCTGTTTTTTCCTTTTTCATGTCAAGTTGTTTGGCCATGATTTATATTTTATGGTAGTATGGTTTGAGCATATATATATATATTATATATACGTTGTATATATTTAATTCTTCTGAATTCTTTCCATCAATGTGTTTTATTTTTATGTTGATTATGATTTATGCTTTAGACTTGTCAGATTTGAACTGTAGTCAAAGCCGTGAAAATATGAACACACAGAAAAGAAACTCTTTTTCACCTTAGGATTATCATGGTTTATAGGAGGATTAAATTCAATGCAAAACATCTTCTCCTTTACCTTTAGGATTTACGAACTTGACATCAATTCTGAAAAAAATTGCATACTAGAGTGTTAGATCAACTTATTGGACTGCTTGACACACAAGATTTAATTTCAAATTCTGGTTTCTTGTATAGATAATTCTTTACAAGCTCATGAGCTAAGAAAAACCTTAGACTGTGACACAAGATTTAATTTCAAATTC
Organism: Taxus wallichiana var. yunnanensis; assembly: GCA_018340775.1. Lineage (NCBI taxonomy): Eukaryota > Viridiplantae > Streptophyta > Pinopsida > Cupressales > Taxaceae > Taxus > Taxus wallichiana. Next base: position 113,604,971 of record CM031240.1, read on the forward strand.
TGGTTTCTTGTATAGATAATTCTTTACAAGCTCATGAGCTAAGAAAAACCTTCGACTGTGACTTTGAGCTTCACAATACAAGTACAAGAGGTAGGGAAAGATTTGAAATCTCGGTCGGATATTTTGTAAATTTGAGCTTCTTACATAGATAGCTGGTTACAAGCATGAGGTCAGGAAAACTTCAAAGATTTGAACTCCTGCTTGGTTATATTTAAAATTCGAGCTCATTATATAGATAGCTTGTTATAAACATTCAAGGTCATGAACATGCTAACTGATTGCAAATATTTCCTTACATAGATAACTTGTTACATGCATGGGAGGGTGGGAAAACCATAATGTTTTTCCACCGGTTAGATTGCAGATTGAAGCTGCTTGTATACATAACTTGTTACAAGCACGTTAAGTTGGGAAAACTTCAAAAATTGGAACTCTTAGTCGGCTGCCTTTGCATAATAAATGAATTCTCCTGTATGCTTTGGTATGTCTTCATTAGTTCTGGAAGCTTGATGACCGGTCAGAAAACACTTATTTATCAGTGTCATATGCACTATTCGCTTAGATTTTGAGATTTGATCACTTGCCCAACTGCTCAATTAGAGCAGAGGCCTCGCACATGCATTGGCTGAAAGTGTTCTTTCACCTCTATTGGCCTGAAAGGTTCTGTGTGTACCCATTGAAATTCACATCAAATACCCATTTATTCTCAACATTTAAAAAATCAGTACCCAAATTTCCAAAATAAAATTCTCATTCTGAATCCAGGTCATAGATGTCAAAATAAAAATGTGAAGTATTATGTATGAAAATATGGCGCGCTTGGCTGTCATCGATATTTGTGGCTCTAGGAATGGGCTCATCCCTGTGTCTAAACCTTCAGCTGCCTCCATCTGCAAACCTTCCTCCAATGCATCTCATGGATCCATAAAATTCCTCATCACAAGTTGCCTTATAAACAGAGGCAACAGTCCAATAAATTACTGCACATGCTGCCATACGTGGGGCTTGAAATCTTTGAAAACCGATTCTTGAATTGCGCATCATGTAATACAATACACATCATAAATCAAAATATAATTGCGTTGTTGGATCTATTATATCTCATAAATAAATATATTTATCATTCAACAACACCTCAGCTTTATAGACATCAAAATAAAATGGCAAACAATATTTAGGAAAATATAGTTATAATACACCACTCGTAATAAATATAATCAATCAAATGACATTTGCCTGATTAAAATTAGTGGATTCTACCCATTCCTAGCATACTCAGTCAAACCAAGTTAATCGTGATAGTAATTGCTGATGCTTGGTGAGTATGCCAAATACTATCCAATGCTTGGCGAGGATGCTAATATTCTACTGAAATGGAAATTTTTACAAGGAAAAATGAAAAATATTGCCCATTCTATGAAAAATCCACTTCATAGACATCAAATTACAGAACAATGACATGTATTACATAGACAATCATAGGTGCATTACATTATACTTTGTTAATCTAATCAATATGGTATTATTTGCTAATAAACTCATATATATGCTGTTAAGTGAATTTGTCATAGAATGAGTTATATCTTTCCTTCTTTTTCTTGTGAAAATTTGAATGTCGTTTGATTTTTAATTTTTTTCCAATGTTAGCAGTTAGCATATTTATGAGTAGTGCGGAAGCATTGGTAATTAGAGGATGGGTCAAACTTGCTTTGACTGGTTTTGTTGGGTCTGCATAGAATCAGCTCATGTCTGAGCCTAGTACTCGGCCATACTTGTGAATCCTATAATGCTGATACAAGTGGTTGTCAAAAAGTGGAATTACAGCTTTATTTATTTATAGATATTTAAAGGCTTTTAATGGGAGCTTAGAACCTGGGATTGACGGGATCTCACCCAACAACCTTCCAGCAGATATTCAAAGATTACCCCAGCCCAACAAAGCCTACAAAACTACACAATGAGCAATAATGCCCGAAACCAAAACCGAACAAGAAACCCAACAAGGACGCAAAACCAAAGCCAAACCCGAGAGCAAGGCCGAATCAGTAACACCCCCCCAAAATGAGGTTCCCACAACAATGACCCCCATGTCACTCACAAATTACCACCCCGAACAAGGATCGTCTGTGAAGGGCAGAAGAAGCCCAAAAGCAACTGAAGGACCAAAACAGAAGGAGAAAGCCCCTCCACAACAAAATGAGCATTGCCCATGGCATCAAACCGAACCAGACAAGCACCCCCGACACCAAGAACAGATAATGCTACACGTTGACCCCTACTGCCAGTAGCAGACCCACGACCACTCAGCATCCAGAAGACCAAAAACCAAGGTGGCTCCAACATTCCTCCGTCAACGAACTACCCGCCACAACTTTGAAACCACTCCCGGACTAATAGATGAGCAACCAGCTCGTACCCAAGGAGAACCATCAACATTATACCGCAATACCCTCAAAACCTAACCCCAACGAACCTGCAGACTCCCTTCCTCGAGCTGGGCGTGAAAACTAGAAGGGAGCTACAAAAGACTTTTTTTTTTGGTCCTGCACTTAGGAAACCTGTACAGCCTGGCCCTAAGCAAGACGAAAAATAAAATCATAAGATTTTCCCAATTTAACAAAGAGACCAAATCATCCACAAAGCTCTGCAATCCTACCGCTGCCTTTCCTCTCTGAAAAATGAACACTCCACAAACAAACCTGCAGTCTGGAAGGGTGGGTCCCACTTTCTACGTTGAACCGAGGGAAAGACAAGGAACGATCCAGGCCCCAGACCGAGCCGAGCCGCTCCGAGAAACTGCCATCAAGAACCGGAACTGAAATAACCGGGACAGTAATAAGATCTAGTTCCTTGGGCTTATCCCTCCTCGGCAGGCTCCTCTAGCCCCTCAAGCACCTCAGAACCCAGAAAAGCCCCAACCGGCTGGGACTCATCATCCAACCCAACCGGCAAACGATGAAGACGGGATAAGATTCCACGAAAGAAGACACGAAAATATCTACCGGAAAAGGAGAAAATGAAGCAGGACCAAAAGCTAGCTTCAAAACCACTAAAAAGCCTTCACTTCTTGACGAAGAAGAAACCCAACATTTTGAAGGGCATTCTCAAAAAGATCAGAGGCTAAGCTCTCCTCCAGTGGGCCTGAAAGAAGCTCCAACCCTTCGATGCAATGCTCTACCAAACAATAGCTGAGATGTTCCAACATTAACGCCTCGTTTAACTCCTTCACCTGCTCACACCTCTCTTCTCCATTGCTGCCGCAGGTCCTTAGGGTTTGCTCTACCCAGATCCCTAGCGCTTCCAACTCCGTTGACCCCTTCTCTTATTTTTATACTTTGTTTTTTCCACAATCCATAATCTTTTTAACTCAAAATTTTATACACAAGTAAGTGAAGAGAAATAAAACATGGAATTTAAATTACAGATTTCTTTTAAGCTCAAGATCCCCTCAGATTTAAGCCCTCTCAACTTGGTCAGACTTGATTTTAGACTTAACATGCTTCCTGGACATTCACAAGTCTCACTAATTTAATGGAAGGCTTGCTTATTTCATGAGCTTAGTATGCTAAAAACTTGATCTTAGACTTGGCATGCCTCCCTAACATTCAAACACTTACCAATTTAAGTGGAAGACTTTCTTACCTCACAAGCTTAGTACAATCAAACTCCCACTAAGTCATTTAGAATGCTTGCTTACCTCACGAGTTTAGTATGCTAAAGACTTGACTTTGGGCTCTGCATGTCAACATAACATTTGAATGCTCACTAATTTAATGGAAGGCTTGCTTTTTGCATGGGCTTATTATGCGAAAGACTTGATTTTAGGTTTGACATGCCTTCCTAACGTTCAAAATCTCACCAACTTAATGGAAGGCTTGCTTAGTTCAATTTTTCTCTCCATCTAGTATTTGTTCTCTGTAAAATTTAATACTTGTTAAGTGGTGAAAATGTTTACTGTTACCATTAGCGCTGTATACTCTGTAAGTTTTGAATATGAACATTGGTATTTAGATATCCTAAAAGCATTTCATGTCTGTATTTAGATATGAACATTGGTCAGTTGATTAGAAGTAACTGAAATTCGCATCTCACACTATTAGAGTTTAGAGACCTTATTGTGCTAATGTATATGTTGTGACACATTACTTTCTTGGCAGATGCTTGGAGATGAAATTGGTAAAGGAGCTTATGGGCGTGTCTATAAGGGCTTGGACTTGGAGAATGGAGATTTTGTTGCAATCAAGCAGGTGTCTTTGGAGAATATTCCTCAGGAGGATCTTAACATTATCATGGTTTGTATACATTGTATCTAAAGAAAGATCAAATTCTGCTCTGTACTTTATCAATAGCTGTTGCGGAAGAAGTAGATTTTATATGCCCAATGTTAGTCAAAGCAAGAAATTGCCACAACCTTCATCAAATTGGCAAATTTATGGGATCTTTAAGGTCTGCAGCCTTGGGGCTTGTGCATCTTAATGAACTGATTATAGTAGTTTGTGTCCAAATCTAAGAAATAGAATTCAGCTTTGCTGGTTAAAGTGTGATAACTGCCATGCAGCATTTACTAGATTTCTTTGCTTGAATTACACTGTTGAATCCAATGCGTTGGGTTGATTTTTTTGGTACATTGGGCCTTTTTAATTTTAAGAGCACAATCTTACTGAGGATTTTCCATGCCCTTGATCTGATGTCATGTATTGGGATATGTATGGCCAACTTGTGGCTAACATAATCTCCTAACATGTCATATCTCGTTTATTTATGCTTTCATGTGTTTAATTGGTTGGCCTAGATTGTTATATTACATATGTAGGGAATATGTAGGAGGTAGTAATTAGTAGTTGATGATCATATTGAGCATTTGAGTCTTATTGTATGGTTTGGAGGTTGCCCTCTTGAAGTGGCCAAGTCATTCTACTTGCATAGTGTGATCTTGTCTCTCTATTTTGGTGTTCTATTACTGCTGATATTCAGATCTATCCAAGTAATTTCCTTACAGGATTTGATTTGTCATATGTTTTGTTTCTCTTACATTTGCTGGAGCCTGTAAGGAGGCATGGATATAAGTATGCGTAACTTTTCCTTTTCAATCAATTTATCACCGTATCTCAGTATTAGTTTTTCATCATTCAATCATAGTGCCTCCTTGCTTATTTATAACAAAGTTTTGGGGGTGTCCGCTATCTTTATTTGTTTAGAAGTATGTAAACGACTGTCTCTCTTTACGATAGAATATGAGAAAAACACAAGATTTTGTAGATTTTCCATTTTGCAAGCAAATTACACCAGCCAATTCTTCTTTTTTGGTATGGGTAAATGCTCTTTCATATTCACTAAGGGAACATGAGATCTTGATTGAATTTGGACAACATTTTTGCTGGTCGACATCCCCTTTTAAACGCTTTGGGGCTCTTTTGTCTTTGCTCTGCGACACCTTGTCTAAAGCAGTCATCCCAGCCCAACAGACTTATAGTAGGCTCATAATTGTATGCTAGTCCATACAAAATTAAAGTGATGTCATTTTTCCCATCATTATTTTGTTATTGAATTATACTTGGAAACCTTTTTTTCTTATTAATTTAAAAATTACATTTTTAATTTATCACATTCAATAGATTTTGGCTGTGGAAGGAAAAAAACGTGTGAATTGCTGCATGGTTTTCACAATGTTGCAAATACAACAGAGTATTCTATTGCTCTCAACGTGTTATGCAAAACAATATTTAGTACCTTCAAGTGCAAACACAAATGTAATGTCAATGATCTAGTGATTTCATTTTTATGAGCCATATGTTAGTAAACAATGGTGCAAGGTCTGCAAAAAGAATTAATAAGATCTTTACAAGAAATTGGGCTCATACCTAAGGGACTAGTGCTTCATCAACTATGTGCCCAACAGCTCAACAAGTTTCTGACTGTATATACTATCAAATGGATCCAATTAATGTTCACAGTTCATTGGTTAACCCATATACAAATTGAACATTATATAAAGAACTAAGTTGTTTCAAACTTTTATTTGAATCTTTTATTAGGTCAATATAGATTACCAAGGCTCAAAGAGGCCCTGAAATCCTTAAGTTAGAACTTAGGCCCTAATTGGTCCGAAAAGCAATTCATCTCCTAAATTGACATCTTTTGTCATCTTAATAATATTTTTACACTTTTGTTACTTGAAATCTCTACGCAAAGGGTAATCATATCATGTTTTTGCTTGAGACTCACTAATCTTTTAGCAACTTTGCTGGTGCTAATGGGGTGAGCAATGGTAGACCAAAAATGTTCTATAACAAAGAAAATGTTAACGGGTGACTTTACCCTGTATAGGGACAAAAGCTTAGGGTGAACATGTCCAATCTGGCTTAAGATATGTTTATACTTTGAAAATGTTGCCAATTAAAAAAATAACAAATCGTTCTTGCATGCAAAGCTTATCCAAAAGTATTACTTGCATCGTTTGTTTGATGTCAATCTGTTTTAACATGAATATCCAGCTGCATCGTTTGGTTGCACGTCAATAATACCACTAACCAGCCCTACTGCCGGGGCCTCAATGCATTATGGTGCCATAAAAGCCAAGGGTCTTTGTGACGCAACACCAATTTCAGGCCCTAGAGATTACCCATACACTATTATAGTTTATCATTAAACAGTTGATGTACGGGTAGGGGAAACACTGCTTTTTTTGGAGCTTCGGTATAGTTTGTTGCAGAAACGTTTGGACATAAAATACGTAAAATCAATATAAAGAAAAATTGTTTGGAGCACCAGGGTTTTTATCCCTAAGCTACCCTTCCCATTTGTTTAGAGGGACTTGTGACTCCAAGCGCACAAGCCCAATGTACCTACTAGGGGCATTGGCATATGACATAGGAAGTTCCCCATGTGCTCACCCTAAGCGCACTCAATATGCTAGACTCGACGCCGCTTGGAGAATGGAGTGTGCGCACTCCTATACTTAACAACATGTCTTATCTACTAACTATTAGCTAACAAATGTAGATCACTTGCATCACTCAATACACACAAACTAATTGATACATGTGCAAATAAGCTGGTCATCTCATATTGCGCGCAGTAAATAAGTAACATTCATTCATTCATTCTTATGACAAAATGTGCTTATAACCTAGGCTGATAATGATGGATTACATAAGAGTGTGTTGTAATGCTAAATGTCTAGTATGCAAAATCGGATTTTTTTGATCATGACAACTAAGCCCACCATTTGAAAACCTCTCTCCCGGTCATTGTGAACCCTTTCTCCAGCCAGCTCATCTGCTCATATAGCCCGTTCGGGTCTGTGTCATCCTCATTTTGGCTGAGATGAAAGTGCTAACATGGTTTTCAAGTGTGTTTCATGTGTAGGGGAATGGATCTAAGTTGATTTCACAGTGAGACTAAGCTCTGAGGTGGAATAGTGCTCTCCAGAGCACTAAATTGGCTATTTTTAGCCATATTGCAGCATGAGGACATCCCCGAAGATGACTGGAAAGGCTCAACCCATTTGGGAGTTGTGCAGAGAGAAATGAAGTGATCTAAGCTAGTTTAGGGAAAATCTATGAAGGCAAATGATGTCGGGAACAATTCAAGCAAAACTGGGTTATTTCAAAGGGGAATGAAGGCTTCAATGGAGAAAGTCACCTTGTTCGGAGATTCTGGGAGTTCCGGAGGAGTTAGAAGCTCATCAAATAGTCAATAGAAAGCTCTTGGAGCCCCCTACATGATGGATGCATTAATTTTGATCCTTGATCTCATTGTTCTCCATGGTAGTCCATGTCACTGCTGTTGCTCCTTCGTGCCGAAAGGGTGATTGGTGTTATAACTCAAGTTGCAAGCTGAATCAAGTCTTGAAAGTGGTTGGAATGAACTCAGTGGATGCTTTAGAGTCAAAATCTCATAAGGTTTCACCTTCAAACTCTAAATTTTCCTTTTGGGGCAGAAAAGGCAAGCTTTGTGTTCTAATTTTGCATTGGGATGATGACATTAACATTACTTAAAGGCTTAAGCGCACTTTTGACCACATGCATTGATGAACCCCTATTTTGTTATGTTTAAACCCATGTGAAACCCCATATTATGTTGATATCATATTGCACGATGTATAATGTTGATTGTTTATAATTAATACTTTACTATGTTTTGGAAGGAAATGTTGTGCATATTCTTGTTATCTTTATCTTGTTAATGTTTCGCAAATATGGCTAAATGAACTCTTTTATGGGTATTAACAATCTATTTGGAGAAGCATGTGTTAATTCATCGCAAGAGTTAATTGCAAACCGACGCAGGACTCGTTGGTGTACTTGGCGTAGGACTCGATTTTGCATTAGCGGGACTCATCCAAATCATTAATTCAAACTTCCTTGAAATAAGGAACTTGCGCAGAAGAGATGAGTAACTCGGATGGTTGAACTGAAAGTTGATACAACTAACATCACAACGACATGAGCATGAAATGTGTGCCACTGTCTCAACCTACCTTCATGCAGATTATGAGGTCCAAAATCCCTAGTTTAACTCCAGTTTCTTGGAAACATGATGAAGACATACACTTATGGATTTATGATCACCATGATTCTCTGGAATCAATTTGAGATCCAAAATATCTTCCAGTGCCAATTGACTTCCTCAAAGGAGCCAATTTCGGACCTCCTCTTCAGTAACAAGCATTGCACAAAGACTCCTTTCACTACTGTAATCCTTAAAAATAGTAGTCATTGTTTTAGTTAGCGTCCAGTTAAGTAGATGATAGTAATTGCAAATAAACTAGTTCTCTCCTAAAAGAACTAGGACTCCTCTTGTATAAGAGGGCTAATGTATTAAGATTCAAGTCGGTTCAATTAGTTTATGATTGTAAAAGACAATTCTTTCAATTCAATAAAATTACAGATTTAGGGGGAAATTTTGTTGTGTAACTTTGGACGCTAAACCTGATCGAAGGGAAGGAGCAAGGGCCACTCCTCCCCAATGAAAAGGGAGATTTTACCGTGTTTTCCTTTTTGTTATAATGTAGCTATTTCAGATTCCAACATTGAATTGTTTTTAGTACCATTAAGATTCTGTCTTTAAAATTCTTTGCTTTGAATGTATCTCTTTTTTAATTGCGAGTTAATTATTATTTAGTTAATTCTGTTATTAAGTAGGTGCTTTGAGAGCAATTCCTTCAGTTCCCTTTGTTGTAAAAACCATGGACACCGCCTTGGATTGACAAATATAATATAAGTAAAGTATGAGTATCAACGATGCTCGTCATCCGTCCCTTGTCCCTTTTCTTTTGGTGTAAGGGTACATGAGGAACACAAAAGTGCACTCCTGGTATGCATGTTCTTCTTTCATCACATAAGACTTGTGACTTGGGCTGTTAGGTGAGCATAATGTAAAATTAGACTTGTTCCTCATGTTGTGGACCCCCATGGTGCATTTTTCAATGTTGAGTGTCCCCTTTGCTTTGTCCCAAGGTGCAAGGGGACATGAGGGACAAAAATTGCGCTCCCCCTTCCATATGCTTGTTTTCGTCACTTAAAAATCACAACTTGGAGTGTTTGAAGTGTTAGAAGTGCAAACTCAAGTTCAACTCAAAATCAATCCCTCTCCTCATGACAGTCTCACCCTTGGCGCATTTTTCAAGGTTGAGTGTCCCCTTGCTTTGTCCCAAGGTGCAAGGGGACATGAGGGACAAAAAGTGTGCTCCCCCTCTCTCAGTTAGCCCCCGGACACATGAAAAACCACAATTGATCCCCGAGTGCTAGTTTTTAGCCCCCTTCATCTCACTCTCATGAAACCTTTTGTTGACACTTGTCATGGTCTGATGCAAAGCGCATTCTACTATCCCTCTTGTCCCCTATTTTTTAGGGTGCAACACTATATCAACCCCTGTCTGACCTCGGTTGATCCTAGTTGGGTTAAACATGAGTTAAGATGTGAAATGTGAGAGAGAAAGGTTGAAATCAAGGACTTAACCATTTTTCATGTTTTCAAATGCATATTTTCCCTCCCAAGCTCACTCTCCTTGCTGTTATGTTGCTGGAATGTGTCTGAGACCTCATATACTAAAAATAGAAAGTTGCTCATATCTCCCAAACCCCTTGTCCGTTTTCCATGAGATTTTAACAGCAACCCCTTCTCAAAAATGCTCTTCAAATCATTCGAACCTTGCATCCAATGGTGGTCTACATTATTTTTAATGGCCAGATAAAGTTTCTATTTATAAAAACTCATTTTTCAAATCTACGGAGTTCTGCAATTTAAATCCTCTAAAAATTGGAGCAAAGCATCCTTGTGAAATAACAAAACTTTTGAGACCACTTTTGTTTTGTTTCGTTTCGACACCGAGAAGACCCACTTCTACAAATAGGAACAAGGATGCCGAATTATCCATGGTGATGGAAGAACACCTGGGTGTGTTTGAGCCTGTTGTGGGACATCATGGTGACTTGACGGACTTAGAATTTCACAGTATACACTTTCAGTTGAGTATGGGAGTAGTTTCTCTATTTGGAGAAGAAGACCTTTTCAACAGGAATAGATGGACAAGAAGGTGTTTGAGTCTCCCAAGGTTGATTCCATTCAAAGAAGGAGACATCTTGTCACAGAGGTGAATTTTGAAGTTTAAGGGAGTCACGAGGAGGAAGGTGATGATCTCCATATTCCAACTCCAACCTTGTGTTCAACTCTCTTTCCTAGTGGTGGTAGAAGAGGATCAACATGTTTGCAAGATCGAACAATCATCTCAGGTCCACACAGTGCAAGTCTCGTAGTAGTATTTTTGAACACTTATTCAATGCTTTGGAATGTGTCTGCATCTCACAGGAAGAGGGAATTACAATCACAGTGTTTCAATTCAACAGAGGTCAAAGGCAAGAAACTTCATTCTTAGAACATTCTCTCAAGATCCATCGGAAGCAATTCTTCATCAACAAGAGTTTTCCCATCTCCGAATTATCACTTCTCTCTCTCCTCTCCCCTCTTCCCTCCCTCTCTAACATTCTATTTCTTCATTGGGAATGTACTTTTTCACTCTTTCATCTTATTCACTTAAGTGGCCTCACTTTGCATTGTAAAAGTCCCTTTTCAAAAATAAGAAAAAGACTTAATTTCATTTCTAAAGGAATATGAAAGGTCACAAGTGGTGCCAAGATGAAAAGTCACATGGGGGGAGAGGAAGAGACATTTTTGTAAGCTATAAATTGGGATAACTCCATTCTAAGGGGTTAACAGTTGTTGGTTGTTAATTGTTGGCCTTTGTATCATTACTACTCCAAACAATAAGCTACATTCTTCTATCTCCTTACATGCGTTCTTCTACTCTCTGTACGTTCCAACTTTGCAAGCATTGTAATTTTGTACAACCAAGAAGGAACTTTGTGTCTTTGATTAATGAATTCATATAACTTTGTGTCTCTGATTTATTAGTCTTGCTATTGCTTACACGGTTGATTTATTCCTATTGAATGTGGACTTACGACTAATGTGTGTGAAATCTGTAAGTCTACTCACAACATTAACCCCCTCTCTCCATTTTCCCATCTCCTCTTTACCTCTCTTCAAAACAAATTCCTCCCTTGTACACTGTTGTCTGAAGCACTTTGCTACAGGTTTAGTGGAGTATTCTTGTGTGATCCTTGGCCTCCCCATACCCAAGAAGGAGGTGCCAAGCCCCGTGATCGTCCGTGAAAACCACTAAATGTCTTGTAACAAATTATTTCACCAACAGAGTAGAACTAATCCACTAGACATAAAGTGATCTTGCGCCACAAATACATTGGCCACTTCGGGCGGTGGGGGTGGCACCGTATTCTTGTGATCTCATGTTGACAAGTCAACAGATTTGTGAGCTCGTTCTACCCTGTGATCCTTGTTACCATTTGTCGCCCGCTGAAATTTCAGTAAGTCAAACACATTAGACCGCATGTCGTCCAAACCTTGAACCTATTGGGTTGTCATTATTGCATGCACAAACAACGAAATGTCTTGAAAATTTGGGGGCCAACATTTCGTTAGACCAACTTGCTTATCGGTTCTCCACAAGCCCTTGTCTTCGCTCTTCAAAATTTAGGTGCACCCGCTTGCACGGTGTGCCTTGAATGCGCTCCACTTGAGGAGTGCATCCTTCATCGTCAACAATTTGCGGCAATTCCACCAATAGGGCTGCTTGTGCATCTTTGCATTTGCGTGGACTCATGTACTACCTCGATTTTGGATGAGAAATTACCCTCAACATCCTTAATGTCTTTTGTCTCCTCTAAGGCTTAAGAGGAGTTTTCTAAGAATTTCTTCAAGTGGGTTTGCTTCGCTATTATTTGGTCTTTGAGGGCCTTAGCCTTGTTGGTGATCCGCGTTAAATACGATATTATTCTTGATTGTGAAGATCCAACCGTCAAGTGCCTTCTTCTTTTGTGCATCTTCCTTGAGTAGGTCCACATGCACTTCCTTTGTGCTCGAGCATTTGTGACCACTTGATCGGTCAATGATGTTTTTGCCAATTTCGGCCAAGGTTTCATCACAAGTGACCGATTGCGCCTCGATCTATTTCCTCGAGTACCTCGGTTGGGTCCTCCCTTTCCACTGGAAGGAGCGCTTGCGAACACTTGGTCAATCAACAACTCAAGGTAGGTCATGGGGTCTTGCTCCACGAGAAGGCGATTAAACACAATCTCCTTTTCTATTATCTTCGTGCAAAGGTTACGTGTGTGTGTCACCTAGTTTTGGACCTTTGAGCAGCTTGTTCTCGCATGCTTTGCTGGCGCAAGTCACTAGCCCTCCTTTGGGCAACATATTGGTTTTCAAGGCTTTGTTGGTTGATCTTGCTGCAAGTTTCATGAGCGCTTTGGAGGCTTGTACTTCGGTTAGTCGTTGTGGGCTCATAAAAGAGATGTTCGCCCCACCTACTTGCTTGATTGTCAATTCCTTTAGTGCCGTGTCCATGACCTTAAAGTGGGGCTCATCCACATAGGTCTCTATTTCGAAGGATACCTATTTGCATGTCCAACTTGATGTTCTCGATTGGCGTATAAGGGGCCAAAGATATAGGTCCCGACCTTGCTTCCCTTATGGCTAACAACTGAATATCATTTGAATTTGAACCAATATTCTATCTACAGAGTGTAGTATGTTATTGAAAACTTTGAAAGTGTTCTGTATCATCGTTGAAACAAGTTGAGTTGTTCTAGGTGTACATGACCCGTACCATCTTTAGATGTTACTTGGGATTTGGGGATACCTCAAGGCTCTTGGTTAGGATTTTATACCACTTCTTTCTTAGCTTTTCGGACTCTACTTCTAAGATGGAGCCATGAAGGTCTATGGGTGCGCCAACATACACATGTCTTGTCTCATGTTCTTGTTGCTTTGCTTCTGCTACTTTTCCAGGGCTGACCTCCTCTTTATGGCACAGTGCTTCTTCTCATTGATCGACCTCCATTTCTTCTGGATGGGGCCCTCTTCTTCGTGAATGGGCTGTTCTTCTTACGGGCTTGTGAGCCAAATCCTCTTTGTTGTAGTCGGCCTACATGACGTTGTTTACATTATGCTCCTTCCCATTGCTTTCCTTGCGTGCTTCCTCGGACTTGGCCATTTTAGACCCTTCTTTGCCCCCTTCCTTGGGTCCCTATGTATTTGAGCCTTGCGGCTCCGTTTCGCGCACTAGGGAGTAACATGATGGAATGGAAGCTAGCGGAGTTTTTGAGACGTGGCTCGCATGCATCCCATCTCCATCGACCTTGGCTGAGACACGAGAGCTATCATGCGGGGTGGAGGTATGGACTTTGACATTGGGCGCCATTGACTCATCTTTCTTTTCCTTTGGTGACATGATTCTTGTGTCTTTGGTCAAGGTGGGAGCTTTGTCTCCTTGCGTCGAGTGGACCAGTGGATTACAGTGCGGTGCTTTGCTTGTTGATTCTTTCTTAGTGCATTGATCGATTATCCTCTTCTTCCTCATCCTCATAATGGATCACTTGTGGCATGCGCTTTCTTCTTTTACCTCTTCTTATATGTGATACTTGGTTGGTCAGCTGGCCCGTGCTTGTTTTGTAGTGGAAGGTGGACTGCTCAAGGACCATGTGAGTCATCGTCAATGTCGCTATGTCCCGCACCTCCTTGTTTAGATAGCTTGATATTAGCTTGAGCGTTGTGATGTCATCATCTCGCATTGGGGGCTCTCCAAGTAGAGGCCATCATCAATTCTAGTGAGGGCGGCATTAAAATATGCCCCCAAAAAGGTGTAGGATAACCAACACCACATGCACCATATGCTATCCTCCATTTTATATTGTAGGCAACAACATTGTTGCATCACTCCTATTGGATTCGATCCTCATAGTCCATTGGTAATTGCCTTGAGATGTGCTATTCGTTCCTTAAGGTCTTTATCTAGGTGTTGCACCATTTTTAGTCTGGATCTTGTTTGCCTTTTTATTGTCGAAGGGACATACCTACTTTTGAAATGCTCGATTAGGGAGTCCTTGCACTATGGGTGCTCGAATACGGGGTCATATCCATGAGGTGCTCCAATCTCATCGAACACGATCAAGATCATGTCGAACTTGAACACGTCTCCCTTCTCATGCACCACCATCGCGCCATCGATAATTCCATTGGTAATATATTGGGCCCAGGTTACTTGCACCGGGCTTTGGCGGTTGTTATTTTGTGTGCTAGATAGAGAAATTTCTAGTTGATGCTCTCCCATCTTCTCGAGTGGTATTGTTTTGCGCTCACTAAGCACGCCATGATACCTATTGTTGGATTAGGAATGTCCGCTATTGGCATAAAGTACTTGCCCCTTTGGCAGTTCATCATTTGTGTCAAGTTGTTGACCACTATGTTGTCATCTAGCGCTTTTTGCATTCTTGCACCCACCTTGTTGATACTTGTGAGCCGATGGATTAGATTCGTGGATATCTTCTTGACACCCAACAAAGTAAACAAAGCAAACAAACTTGGTTGCGTGCTTGAAATAGGGGAGTTTAAAAGTCGAAACACCCAGAGTGCCTCTAGCTTGATGCGCCGTTTGATATCTACCTCTATCTTTTGTGCCCATTGCCTTTGATGAGGTAGTCTTTCTCCAGGTCCTTGAAGTTTTTTTGGTGGTTGATGCCTTTTGTCACTACCTTGTACACATTGCTCTCCCTCCTTTCGCCAATTTGGCATTCCTCGGGAATTGCATTTCAGAGATGCCCACTTGATCTCATTCTTTAGAGGCACCTCTTTCCTCTAGGATGAATGTATCTCGTCGATGTGGGTGCTTCTTGCGCGAGCTCAGCCCTGCTGTTGTATCCACTCTCCTCTTCACCATTGTAGGCAGGAATGCTATAATGGTTGTGGTTGGAGGTTTTTTCTCTTCAACTTCGAGCTTCCCTGCCCATTAATGGGGGACACCTACTTGCAGAACATAAAAATTGCATTTTTCTTAACTTCTCCTGCCCCAAATTATTTGTGACTGTGCTGGTTTTCTGCTCTTGCCTTGGTCTACCTTTTGCCTCAATCGTTAGTTTGCTTCACTCAACACTCCGACCCTGCGCTCACAAATTTCTCATGCAGATTCGTAGCACCTTCTCTCCTTCTCTCGTTGATGCTACAGCTCAATGTGAAAATGAATGACATCTACTCAATGGAGGGGTATTTATTATTTTCGTTAGGCACACGTCACTATGATGTGAACCTTACGTGTTCGAAAAGCTGACTTGCGAAATGTGCCCAACCCTTTAACACTGGAGCCGTTTTTCATTTTCTTGTCTTTGTCCTCCCTAGTTGATGTCAGCATTCAGGTGCAACTTTCATTTATTTTGTATTCTTGAGTCGTGTGCACCCTTCCTCGTGCTATGTCCTTTTGACCCTGCCTTGTATTTGGATAGTCGATATTGATCCCGTCACTATTCTCGCCCTTTTCCTCTTCTCACCTGCTGTGGGGCTGCTTCGTCCATGTGCATGGAATGCATTCATCCCTCTCCCTTCCTTGTGTTATCACTGCTTTACTCCATCTATGCACATGGTTTTGTGCGTAGGCTCCACTCTTGAATTCAACAGTTGGTTTCTTCTTCGTGTGGAGGGCACACACAGATACATTTGCCTGCTGTGTGCGATGGTGGAGCATGCGTTGAACAACCTAGCCAAAAAGAATGAATGAATAAAAAGAATAATGTTATTAGTATTTGCACCTTGCATGCACATATCATGCCTTTTGCAATAATTGCCTGAAAATTTGCAGAAAAAGAAATTACTAAGGAAAATATTTTTGGGGTGGCTCAAAGAGCCTTATTAACTTTTGAAATCCTCCAGGCTGCTGTCAGGAATGGCAGGGTTTCAATTGACTACTATTGAAATGCCTTGGAAGCATTTCTCCATCTAGTATGCATAGCTTGCATGCGTCGGTCACATAGAGTGGAACTAACCCACCAGACCTACTATATTAGCAAGAGCAAAAGTAAGACCAACCAACCAACAAACTACTAGCTAACCCCTTCTTTGGGCCTTGCTCTTACATTTATACATAACATTGCAGATTCAAAAGAGTCTTTGCTGCCTAAGTACAGGTGGTTGCCATTAATGCGGGAAGGTGGTCCTGCACCATAAATACATCGGCTGCATGGGGCGGTGGATGCGACCCGTATTCCCGTGATTTACATTGTCAGATCTGGAGATTTGTCAGCCTTGTTTTGCCTGCGATTGTTGTAGACGTCTATCGCCTCCTGACATGTCACTATGTCTGACACGTCAGGCTATTTTCCGTCCAAACCTCTATCCTGTTGGGTCATCATTATTGTGTGCGTGAGCTACGGAATATCTCCAAAATTTTGGGGCCAACAAAAATAATCATAATATCAATTTTTTTGGATTGGTAAAGAGAGGGTTGCAACGGGTCACCCACCCATAAAAACAAATCACAGAGGCTAAATCAGCCAAAACAAAACCCAAATGCCAAATTTGCAATATGTATTCTCAAAATGCAATTTGTTTTAGATCTTTCTATCCAGCTACATAGAGTACATTTCATACATATTGGGCCTCGGGGAGAATGCCTTTTCCAATGCCTGTACAGAACAAAAACATAATTGCTGAAATTGGATTCTTTCTTCAGGAATATATCATCCAAGGAGCTCACTGCTCAGAAAAGAAACTAAATCAACTGTTCTTTGTAGACCCTAGAAAGGCATACTTGATAATAGAAATATTGCCCTTTTGCCTCAGCCAAGAAACCAAAGCATGGTGGGCTACTACAACATTCTACCATTAGAATGAGCCATCATTGGATTCATAGACAGAAGAGAAGCTATTCAGAGCGCCAACAATCCCACAGGAGAAAATACTTAAAATGGCAGTGGCTCAGACGATGTAGGATACTCCCTTGCCCTTGGCACTCTCTCTAGTATCCGATAGTCTATTGCCTCATCATTGACTAAAACAGTTTGCTTGCTATGGAAATCTACTTCATTAGAAGCCCTCATATGTATTTCTCCTATGTCTACCAAGCCATCCTCCCCTAGCACAGCTTTGGTCATTGCCACGGTTCCTGCATCCTCTACCCCGAAGGTTTTCTTGAGCTTTCAATAAGAATTGCACCTGCGAAAGTTGTGTTTCATTCCTCTTCCTGCCATTCTGATCCAAAAAGACTCACAATGTTTGGCCGCCACCAATTGACAATGGCTTGCAGAAGCAGCCCTAGCTTCTGTAATATCCCTGAAAAAAAAAAACTTCTAGCAAATCTGGATATTTCTGTTAAATCCTCGGGCAGCAGTATTGATAAAACTAAATTTTACAACAGCAGCGATAATCTCTCTGCAAACCGCAAGCAAATGTTGTTTGATCTCTCTGCAAACAAGTTGTCTATTTGAGACCACGGTTGCCTTCGAGGCACCATCAGAATTTTTAGCTTTATAAACCTGTAGGGGCAAGGAGGGGTATTACCATTATAGTTCCTGCCTTTCTTCTTGCTTATCTCTTAGCTCATTAACGGGTATAAATTGGGCGCTGGGCCAAAATTTTCAGATTGACTTCTTTCCATTGCACATCAGTTTGGGATTTATCTTCAGGCGAGCAGAGGTATTATTTGAGATTACTGAATTTGCCTTGGACCAACAGCTTGACCAGGGGGCTCCTTTTAAGGAAAAGCCTTCTATTTATTTTAAATCTAGGTTGCCAGGAAATGGGTATGGGTTGGAAATGCAAAAACACCAATTAAAAAAATCCCTTGGGTACGAAACAGCACGGAAATGTCTGTACAATATATTTAAAAACATATAAATATATTGAAAAAATGCACAATAATCAGTTTTAGTCCATAAAAGACGACACTTAGTATTTTGAAAACACTTAAAAATATTTTGAAATAAAATGAAATGTATTTTGAAAAGATTATACTCGAGCTCCTAAATTTGCAAAGAAATGAAAATCTGGATTGTTTTTTTAAATGATTTAAAATATATTTTCAATTTTTAATTTTTTTGGCATTTAAAAATGGAAGTACCACTGAAACAGTCTGTGTACAGCTTGGGTACGGCCTGGGTACTGTACCGGGACTCTGGTGCGTTTCAGGCATGTTTTGCCCACATTTCAGTACCCGCACCTGTTTCTGGTATGTCTGTACGCGGGTACGGTGCCCTAGGTGGCGTTTCCGGTATCTGAGTTGTAAACTATACATTAATATTAGCTGGGGCAAATCGCCACAAGGGATTTAGATTCCTACTCCCTTTGGGATAGGATAGAAAAGCTTCCCTGATTAATTCCAGGAAAACCCATTTTACGTCCAGCATAGACAGAAGCTTGTTCCATAGGTTCCTAGCAAACAGGAAATGCAGAAGCAGGTGGTTTGTGGATTCCTCCACAGCTCTGCAGAGCACACACATTGATGGACCTTGCAGTCCCATCTTTTGTAGTCTATCTTGAATGAAGATTTTGTTTTGGTAGGCAAGCTAAACATATGTGTTTGCCTTTGTGTTTCAAATTTGGACTGGATCTAATTTGATTGAGGCATCCTGTGGTGGCATAAAATATCGAGTAAGAATCGCTTCTCTGCATCTGGGAAGCGGCAGTTTTGAAAAATGAAATATTTCCAGAATCTCATAGCCCAGCCATACTTCTGTTCTTTCTAGTTGTGGCGGACTATGTTCACCCAAAGAATTCTTTTTAGGTCTCCAGAATCTTTCAAAGCTTGACGTCCTTGCCATGAATCATCCCAGAATATAGCTTACCGGCCATTTTTTATTTCCCAGGTTATATATTCACGCAGATGATATGTTTGCAAGTTGCTATGAAATTCCAAATATGGGATTATGGTGGTAGCCATCTAGCAGTAAATGTTCTAAGTCATATGATTCCAGATACTTATCTCTTAGCAATTGGCTCCATGGTTGGCCAGCCATGTCGAACATTCTCTATGATCAGGGGATGGTGTGATAATGATTTGCTTCTCTCTTTGTTGGGCAATTCCTACCTAGATGACCAAGTTTGTGGTAAGCATAATATCTGAAAGGCAGGCCTTTGAAATCCAGATTTTGAGCAAACAGACCAAGCTTACAATGGATGCTTATTGCATGTGGCAGAGGTTTGGATATGCCCAGTTACACTCTAATCCTGGCATACGAGACAATTTTCTCTCTCACTGTTGATGCCAAGAGGCTTTTTTATCACCAACATTAATGGCTTCTCTTTGGAATTACCGCTGGCTTTCAGATAAATGATTGTGTGAAAGAGAACGTTAATGTTGCAAGTTTTCAAGACACTAAGCATAAACAATGTTTTCTTCCATATTTCAACTTTTATGTATATTTTCATTTTCAGTTCGCTAGGAAAATTATAAAGAAGTATCACACTTTGCTAACAGATTTATCAATCGAAAAGCTTTCCTCAGGAATCAATAACATCCAATGAACAAATATTTAATATTTGAGGCCGAATTAGCACCATGTGGATACTTCAGTATCTTTCCTTTGTTTATATCTTGCAAACATAGCATCTTTCCTTTGTTTATGTCTTGCAAACAAAGAAAGCTACAGTTTCTTAGTCATTGTACATCTATTAATTTTTTTTCTTAACAGTATACTGTGTCTTTCAAAGACTGCAAATTGATTGTTCAATATTGTTTGTTACCTGGGAGGGAGTCCTTTTGTTTGACTTTCAATATCACGTTTCTTCTTCTAGAATTTAAAGTATAACCTTGCAGATATTTTGTAAATGCTAAATAGAAAACCATTTTTTCAGATGATCAATATTTTAACTTCTTGTCATTTTTGTATGCATATATGTTTATTATTGCTGATTTTTTGAAAACGTTTCTTGTGTCGACGCCCTATCTTCATCGTCTCCAGCAAGAGATTGATCTTCTGAAGGTACTGTCCTCTATTCTATATGATAAGTTTCTTTTCTCATAATATTTAGTTTATCTTCATTAAAAATGACAACAGACAAAACATATTTACTATTTTATTTTTTTTGATGGGAGAAAACTTTAGTTTTGTAAACAGGCATATCAGAGCATATCTTCTAGAAAAGCTTCATATTAGTCAATCTAGGATTAGAGATGCTTGTTAATATTTTAAACTCACAATCAAAAGCATGGGGCATTGAATAAACCACATTTTAGGCTTTGCCATTCTGATAACATATTTTCTTTTGAGTACAGAATTTGAACCATAAAAATATTGTGAAGTACAGGGGTTCCTTTAAGACAAAAACACACTTGTACATTATTCTTGAGTAAGTATAATATTAAGCTGATTTATGCTGATTGAATTTTTCTTTCTACGCCCACACACACACACACACACACACACACACAATTTGGATTATGTTCACTTCAGGAAATGTCTATTGGATACATTAACCATATCCTCTGTAACAGGGCAGTTTATATAGGATTAACCTACTTTTTAACTTCTTGGGCTTAGGCAAAATCAAGTTCATGTTTTGTTCACTTCGCTTTGCAGGTATGTTGAAAATGGTTCGCTTGCCAGCATTATTAAACCAAACAAGTTTGGAGCTTTTCCTGAATCCTCGTTGCTGTTTACATTACACAGGTTTGCCTATTTGGACAAAGTCATGTGTATTATCTGATAGACTCTAGATCCTATGTGAATTGATTCTTTCTGCACAATACATTATGTTTCTTGGTCACATTGTAAAGTGTAACCTGCTTTTCTCACTTGGTGCAGGTTTTGGATGGCTTGGTTTATCTTCATGAACAAGGTGTCATACATAGAGATATCAAGGGCAAACATCTTAACAACAAAAGAGGTTAGGGCCACACACATTTGGATACAAGTCTTGTGCGCTTCTTCCATCTTATTTATCTACATCAGGGGCTATTTTTCATGTTTTCTGGTAGATTGACTGATGTACGCTGATGTTGGAGAATTAGGATGCCCGAGCAAACATTCTAAATCATATTTGGCTGTGGTCAAATGTATTCTTCCTCGTAGCCAGATAATGTTGGGAAAGTGGCTTTTGTGTAGGCAATGGTACTAACAGCCTTAAGAGGAGTTTTTAAAGACTAAAATAGTTATCTTATCAAAAAATAGTGTGTAATACAAAAAAATCCACCTCTGATATATGCACTCACAGGACTGGAAAAGCAAATGCGAACTGTTACAAATGGCTGCAGATTTTATCATTGTGAGAAGCCCATACTAATATCAGCTGAAACATGCAACTCTGAAAACAGAAAAAGATCGAAGAAAACCTTCTAAAGTGATATAGGTTCACTTGCAATCCTGCGTCAATCAAAAACATTTAAAGCTAGTCAATAAAGACTCGTGCAATCCTGCGATACTCTGCAAAGCATGCCGCGAGTCCTTATCCATGCTGCATAGAATTTACTCACTATTGCGAAATTCTATCTTTGCTGCGGAAAACCACTATGCCGCAAAGGCCTATCAATGCTGCAGAGCCCTATCAATGCTGCACAAAGCTACTAACTGCTGCAAGTGCCTAATGATGCCGTGCAAAATTGCAGAGCCTTATTCCAAGCTGCGCAATGCTACTTCATACTACACAAACCCACAAAGCACTACCCATGCCACACAATTCCGCCAGCCCATTCATAATCCCGTGTGATACCGCTAACAAAGTTCTATGCCTTGAGTGCTTGCCAAACTCTTTGTGAAGCCACGAAGCCTTGCGCTAACTCATTCTTGGACGTGGAAGCTGCAGGGTCTCTTGTGATGCTGCAAAACCTTATTGATTCCGTGAAGCCTTCTGGGATGCCACATGCCCTGTGACACCACTTGCTGATGCCACCACGATGAGATCTTGTGTCTAGCAGAATCTCTTGTCAACATCGATACAATTAGGCTAAGCACACGTGGACCTTGATCCATTTTCTTCGCCCAAGGACAAACTGAGCAACCCAACATAGCTTGATTTAATGAAGATGATTTCATGGGAAGCTACTTGCAAACTGGTTGAGGAGATCAATGGTGATTTGGGGCATCTTGAGGAATCTTTGCAAGAGTATATTTACTTGCAAAGTTATCTTTGTTCTCCGCCCAAGTCCTGACATATTCTATAAATAGAAGGGAGTTGTGGCTGTGTAAAGCAATCTACCTAGTGGAAGGGATCAGCCAATTTGAGTGGTTGTCAAATTGAGCCAAGTCTGGTTCTGTAGAAGCTTAGCAGAGTCTACAAGCTTAGGATAGGTCATAGGATTGAAATTCTTAGAGAATTTCTACCGAGTCTTGTCATAGGACTGTTAGTGAGTGTGGAGTCACTGTGCAAAAGTCTGTAGTCTTACCTCATATTAATGTAAGAAGCTTTCATTGTTTCTTGTTAAAGTTGTGCCTGAGATCTTGCTTTGGTGAGATCTAACTATGAATTTGTGGGTTGTGTAGTGTAAGACATCCCTTCATTGGGGCCCCTAACTGCAGCTGCATCAACATGGTATGAGAACAAGGATTTTAAGTCCTTTTGAAATCTTGTATATGCAATAATGTCAATCTGGGGGTCAAGGATTCTAAGTCCTATTGCAAAGTCTGGTAGTTTGTGTCTAATAACATCAGTTTGGCAGCTTTGATTCCTTTTCATGTGTTTGGGTAGAAAGTAGTTGCAGGCATCTTCCGACATTTTTGGGTAGAAAGTATAGGATCCAGTTTTTGGGTTACTGTGAGTTGCGAGGAAGATAATGATGGCACACACAATGGCAACCATAACAACTAGAGCGCCAATATTTGCGGACTTGGTAGAGATGATAAGAGGAGTGCAAATTCGTTTGCAGGCTATGGAAACCGCACAATGCAGGGGAGTGGCATTAGATGATAACGTGATTGATGATGAGCATGTGGAAGGAGCACTTGAGGACTAGGATGCTAAAGTAGAGCATGTTGATGCGTACGAGGATAGATTCTTGCATTCGATCACGAGAATTGGCAGTAAGCCAAAGCTGGATGTTCCAAGTTATCTTGGAAGCTTAGATCTAGAAGAACTCATTGACTGGATCGTATAAATAAAGAAATACTTCGAATAGGAGAGCATAAAAATCTTGAGGAACTGAGTTTGAAAAAATACAGGAAAGAGTTCTATAAACTGACTATTAGAGCGAGTCATGTGGAGGATGACACAAAAAAGATCTCTAGATATGTTAATGAATCACACATTTCCATTCAAGATGAGTTACTATGATTAGATTGAGATCTGTGAAGGAGATGTTTTATTTTATATTGAAGGTGGACAAAAATCGCAAAGACAACAAGGTAGTGCATGAGAAAATAAAAATTTCCTGCGCGAAGGTGGAAGTTTGCACAATGATACACAAAATCATGTGCACGAAGGTCAAGCGAGCTATGCACATGAGAAAAGTCATGCTCACATAGGTGAAGGTAGATCTTTCAGAGGAAGAGGAAGCGGAAGAGGCAGAGGATTTGGATGAACATGTTTCCGTTGCGGAGAAGATGGAAATCCTGCATTCAAATGTCTAGAAGGCACGCAAGCAATAACAAAAGAATAAATAATGCTAGTAACCATGTATGCAGAGCGTAATGCGTCAAACAGATTGCGGTCGAAGTACGGAGACGCTCTCATGATGAAGAGAGTGTTGTTGAAGCCAACAAAGGTAGAAAATGCACCCGTAAAGAAAGAAGTTGTTCAAGATCGTATGCAATTTTAGAGATAAGTGTTGGAAGGTTATTATTGATAATGGTAGCAATTTTGTTTCTAATGAGATGGTTGAGAAGCTTTTTTTGAAGAGAATTGCGTGCTTGAATCCATATAAGGTGTCCTGGCTATTGAAAGGACATTAGTTGCTTGTAAATGAGTAGTGTAATATGCACATCAAAATTGGTGCATATGAAGATGAAATCCTTTGTGATATAATGCCCATGGACATATGTCGTGTTTTACTTGGTTGACCTTGGTAGTATGATAGTAAGGAGGTACATGATGGCTGCACAAATACTTACACTTTGGTGAAGGACAAACGGAGATGAGTGGAAGACTGCATATGAAACGAAGGATGAATTTTATGACTGGTTGGTCATGCAATTTGGGCTAACCAACACATCGAGCACATTCATGCAGTTGATGAACGGAGTGTTGAAGCCCTTTTTAGGTAAGTTTGTCATTATCTATCTAAATGACTTGTTGAATTTCAGCAAAACACAAGAAGAACACTTGGTCCATTTGCACAAAGTATTAGTGTTTACACAAGAGAAGCTGTTGTAAATTTGAAAAAATGCAGCTCGATGCGAGAAGAGTTGGTGTACTTGGGATCTGTGATATCTCAAGAAGGATTGAAGATGGACCCTAACAAGGTGTGAGTTATAACTGAATGGCTGTCACCCAAGAATGCTATGGAAATACGAAGTTACGATGGTTTTGCAAGCTTCTATTGAAGGTTCATAAGAGGATTCCATAACATTTATGCATCGATCACATAAGTGATGTAAAGAGATAAGAGAGAGTTTGTGTGGACGGTAGATGCATAATATGGCTTTCAAAAGTTGAAGGAGGTCACAAAGCAACTAGTGTTGGCTTTGCTTGATTTCAATAAGAAATTTCAGGTTGTGTGATGCAATCAAAATAGTCATTGGAGCTGGGACGAGTCAAAAGGAAGATCCACCACATATTTTTAGTGAGAAACTGAATGACGCGAGTATAAGGTATTCAATTTAGGATCAAGAGTTTTACGCTATAGTGCAAGCTTTGAAGAAATATAGGCATTATTTATTGCTCAAGGAGCTTGTGTTGTATACAAATCACCAAACATTGCAATTCATAAATAGTTAAGGAAGCTAAATCAAAGACACATGACACGGGTCAAAGTCTTACATAGTTATTTGCCTTTAAGCACAAAAGTGGGAAGTCAAACAAAGTTGCAAATGTGCCGAGTAGAAGATGTGGCTTAGTGAGTCGATTCCGATGGAAGTAGTGGGGGTTCAAGGCTATGAAAGAACTCTTTATAGTAGAAGAAGATTGATTGTACACCTTGGCTAGATGACTTCTTGCGGGAAAGTTGTTATTCAAAGGCACATAGTTGTGCATACCGTGAGGGTCAATGAGGGAGAATTTGATCCGAGGGAAACTTTGTGGAGGATTAGTTGGTTACTTTGGAATAGGTAAGTTCAGAAAACCTTGGAGCATATAAGTGAGAGCTAATTTTGGCTATGAATGGAAATTCAAATATATGTATGTGGATATATGCGAGAGATGTGGAGTATGCCGGTTGTCGAAGGATGAGATAAAAATCCGAATGCAAGATTATATCAACCACTACTTGTCTGACAAACCTTGGGAGTATTTGAGTATGAATTTTGTTATGGGTTTGCCCAAAATGGAGAAAGTTTAGGATTCCATCTTTATCGTTGATAGATTCTAAAAAACAACTCATTTTATTGCTTGTAAGAAGACTAATGATGCCACACATTTATCTAACTTGTTTTTTAGGGAAGTTGTGAGATCGTATACATTGTCGTGCAATAATGTATTTGACAAAGATACTATTTGTGGGTCATTTTTGGCGCACATTGTGGAAGAAGTTTGAACATGGAGTTTTGTTTTGTTTTGTATATCATTTGTAAATGGATGACCAAATAGAAGTTGTCGATAGGAGCCTTGGCAATTCATTGTGATGTTTGGTTGGGGAGAAGGCAAGGACACGGGATTTAGTCCTTGCACAAGCAGAGTTTTCTTATGACAACTCCGTGAACAAGAGCATTAGGAAGTCACCTTTCCAGATTATGTATGGAGCGAGTCTAAGAGGAGTTGGAGGACTTAGTGCGAGAAGGAAGAAGTGTAGAAGTTGAAGACTTTGCATGATATGAAAGTGCACAAATAGGTGTAACGAGTAACACACAATATAAACAATGCACAAACTTGAGGAGAGAATTGGAGTTTGAGGTCGAAGATATGTTTCTTGTGCTCTAGTGTAAAGAGAGATTCCCAAGAGGAATTAATGATAAACTCAAGTGGAAGAAGATTGGACCATGCAGAGTCCTGAAGAAGTTTATGAAGAATGCTTATGAGATAGAGTTATTGGAGGGATTAAACTTTTCGTTTATATTTAACATAACAAATCTATACCCGTAATTTGAGGGGTAAGACTAGTGGTGAAGCAAAAGCGCACAAAAGTAGATTGGAGGCATCAACCAACACAATTAAATGTTAGGAAGGTGGGGATAAATAATAAACACAGATTAGATATCCACCATAAATTTGCCAAGGATTATAGTTTATGATCAGTACAACAAATTATAATGAATTAAACCATAGATTGCATGAATAACAATGAAAGTAAATAGCTCATAACACATAATAATGAACACAACACATGATTTAAGTGGGAAAACCTTTCGATAAAAAATCCATTGAAAATATCACTTATCTTTATTGAGAATTGAATTTCACCCAACACTCCCACTATTTCCACAGATCCCCACAGTTACACCTTATCAAAGGTATTACAAACTGTAAACAACATTCACTCAATGTAGAGTACTAGCTCACATATTTCACATTATTCATCATGTGTGTGTCACACCGATCTCAAATGAGATCACCTTGTTTTATACAAGGCGGGTGGCCCGTTGTATGGGTCACTCTTATAATTTGAATTTAAGCATCGGCGACACACAAAGATGGGGATCCCCCACCTTATGTTTTAAATTATAAGTTATAAGCCAAAGTTCTTAGACTTTGGCGGGTTTTTAAGCTTAATATTACAAACCCCAACGCTCCCCCTTAATATTAAGTAGGGAAATATGCCAAGTCACCTTTTTATACAAAAGGAATTATAATCCATAAATCATCAAAGTGATTTAGGCTAACATGCAAACACATAACAATTGTTCCCAAAAACACATGCCAGTTCACCTTTTTATACAAAAAGTATTACAATTCATAAATCATCAAAGTGATTTAAGCTAGCATGCAAACACAACTTTTTGTTCAACGGATTTTTTAAAAAGCCGCAATATATAGTTTGTGTTCCGTGGGTTTTGAGAAAAAAATGCCACGGTAGTAAGCTTTAGTGTTTCACGACTTTTGAAAAATATGTGGTACAAGGCTTAATGTTCTGCAGATTTTAAAAAAGCCGCAACACAAAGCTTAGTGTCTTGCGGCTTTTGAAAAAAAACATGCCGTGGTACAAAGCTTTAGTGATTCACGGATTTTGGAAGAGCCGATACACCGCATAGTGTTTCGTGGGTTTTGAAAAAAACAAAAACTTCGTTGGACACGAGGACAAAACAAAATTCTCAAGATAAAGTGATAAAGTATGAAGTCTTACATAAGATTATGGAGTCTTTTATAAAACAATAATCTCCCATATCTAATGTTTTGTTGGGTATTACAAGTAAACTCACATGATGTGATTATTTACTTAAACAAAATGGAAATAGTATTGGGAGTTTACAACAAGCCGTTAAGAGGTGGCATTGACATGCTCATTCCCCTCAAGGGCAACTCGAAAGGCCATATGCTCATCTAATTCAAAGGTGGAGATCAAAGTCATCCACATGATCATTTGAGCCAAATTAAAGGCCATATGTTCATTTGATTCAAAGGTGGAGATCAACGTCATCCACATGATCATTTGAGCCAAATTAAAAGGCCTAACATGACACGAAATTTGTAGAACTTTGCAACACACAATGGCTTTGTAAAAATATTTGCTACTTGATCTTCAATGGAACAAAACTTGAGATCAATGTCACCATTTAGAACTTTCTCCCGAATAAAGTGCATATGTATTTCAATATGCTTTATTCTTTGATGCTAAACTAGATTGTTTGCAAGAGCAATGCAACTTTGGCTGTCACATAGAAGAAGAGTACTTCCTTTGATGCCCATATGAAGTTCATCCAACAGTCTTTTCAGCCACAGAGCTTCCTTTGTTGATTTCATAACACTTACATATTTTGCTTCAATAGAAAAGATAGATACCATTGGTTGTTTCTTGCTACTCCAAGTGATTGCACCTGCACCCAACTTGAAAACATATCCAAAAGTAGATTTTCTATCCACAATATCACCAACATGGTCAAGAATCACAATAACCAAATAAATTTGCATCATTACTAGAAGAATAATACAACCATAATTGATTGTACCTTTGATATGCTTCAAAATCTTTTTGCCGTTTTCCAATGGTCCACAAAGGATCCTGCATGAATCTAGACACAACTCCATCTGCATATGATATGTTAGGCCTAGTGATAGTTAAATAAATCAAACTACCGATAAGCTGTCTTTACAAAGTAGAATTAAATTTATCAGATGTAGGTTTTGGGTCTAATTTAACACCAACTTCCATAGGAATGGTAACAAGTTTGCAATCAATCATGTTAAATATTTTAATAAGGTTAGAAGCATATTGTGCTTGAGATGCAACAATAGATTTGTGATCTTGAACAATAACCATGCCTAAAAAATGATTCATAGTCCTAAATCAGTCATTTCAAAATGTTGTCTTAATTTCTCTTTGATTTTAAGAATTAGATTTTTATCACTACTAGTAATCAAGAGATCATCAACATATAAGACAATAATGATAATATGATTGTTTTTAGATTTTACAAACAAATCATTATCAACAAAACAATTTTTGAAACCAAGATCTTGAAAGAAGCTATTTATCTTAGCATACCAAGATCTAGGAGTTTGTTTAAGACCATATAAATATTTTTTAAGCTTACAAACAAATAATTCCTTACCAGGTTCTTCAAAACCTTTAGGTTGATGCATGTAGATTTCTTCTTTCAAATCACCATTTAAGAAAGCATTCTTAACATCCATTTGGTGAATCTCCCATCCATTTTGGCTACATGAGCAAAGGTTTCAACATAGTTTAAACGAAGTTTATGAGTAAACCCTTTAGCTACTAATCTTGCCTTAAACACAAGTCCTCTCTTCCCACGGTTCCTTAGGTGTTTTCCTTGTTCCTATTTGACATCTAAGCGTGTGGGATCTGGTCCATAACTAAGCAATGATGATCTTTTCCCTCCATTTAATTTCAGCCCTTATATATACTTTTACCACATTTTATAGCCAAGGTATTTTGTGCCAAAAGAAGACTAAGATGGAGGTGCATGGAAATAAAATAAAAGGAGAACTGCTGTCTGTTGTTCTATTCCTGTAGTTGGTGCCAAAAAGGATGAGGTGCATGC
Source organism: Taxus wallichiana var. yunnanensis (assembly GCA_018340775.1). NCBI lineage: Eukaryota > Viridiplantae > Streptophyta > Pinopsida > Cupressales > Taxaceae > Taxus > Taxus wallichiana. The sequence continues at coordinate 113,634,559 of CM031240.1, forward strand.
TAAAATAAATAATTAAAAGATCAACTGCTGTTCTATTTTGGGAGTTGGTGCCAAAAAGGATGAAGGTGTATGCATGAATAACTAGAAAAGCAAACTGTTCTATTTTGGGAGTTGGTGCCAAAGGAAGAGGTGCATGGAAATAGAAAAGAAATAAAAGAACTTCCTATTTTTGGCGCAAAGAAGAGAGATGCATGGAAGAAATTAAAATAGGAGCTCCTGTTCTATTTTTAGGAGTTTGAATGAAGGAGAATTAAAATAGAAATAGAAGCATGCTGCTGTTCTATTTCTAGAGATTGGCGCTAAAGATAGACTTGGATAAATAAATATAGAAAGAAAGCTTGCTGCTGTTCCATTTTGAGATAGACGCCAAGAATAGGTGCATGGGAATAAATATAAAGAAGAAAGTGAACTGCTGTTGGCACCAAAGATTGGAAGAGGAAATAGTTAAATTAAATAAATAAAATAGCATGCAGCAGTCCATTTTAGTTGTTGGCGCCAAGGCATGGAGGAATTAAATAAAAAAAAGAAGCATGCTGTTGTCCCATGCGCCATGAGGGTTAGGAGGAGGAATTAAATAAATAAAAGAACTCATAACAGCAGTCTATTATTGGTATGGAGCAACCTATATTGGCTAATTTTTGATTGTAAAAGATATACTTGAACAACTGATTTGCTCTGGCATCTTCAGCCTTTGTACTTGCACCTCTGAATAAAATAAAGCTTTGTTTTTGCCCTCTCATATCGCTGTTTTCAGATTGTTCATTGTGTTTGTTATAGGATATTGTATGTGCTTTAGTGTGGAATTCATTCCCTCTACCGCTGTCTTTTCCTAAATCCTTGAATTAATTTTGCAAAATAGTTCAGAGTTGTGCAAGTGTGTGGATCTTTAAGTTCTCTGTGTGCAGAGTTACATGCAAGTATCAAACTTTTGGTGTATCACCCCTATTTCCCATTTTCTGCATTCCTCTCCCTTTTCCTTGTCAAAGTTTTCATTTTTAGGTGATTCACAAGGGAACCAGCCCTCTCTGGAGGTTCACCTCAGACATAGGTTACCCACAGCCTTGAGGTGTTCCAATTTTGTCAACAGGAGAGAGAGTACACACACCATTCTCTATCAGGGTGCAACTTCTGGGTGACAACATTTCCCTCCAAATTTGTTTATCCACTACTCTAGATTCTAGAATTAAAAGCGAAAGTATTTGCTCACAAGTCTCTCTTTTGACCATGATAAATTGTTTAAATAGAAAGCTAACATCAATCACCTGACCAAAGTGTTAAAAGACTTCATCTTCTAATTTATTCCAACCTTTGATTGAACCGGGTGTGAATCTCAGAAACCAGTCATAAGCAATCTCTTATGAAGCAAAGGGTAACAACCTGCAGGCTATTTCTTCATGGTCAACCTTTAGGATTTTCAGGGCAACTTTGTAAGTAGCAATGTGCCCTCAGCAATTCTGTTGCCACTAGTTTGAAATTCGGAAGGAATTAAAATGTATACTTTTAGAAATCATACTTAATTGTGGGGTTTTCTATGGTGGTATTAGTGAGCTAAGCCACTGTCTCTATTGTGATTAATGCAATATGGTAATGAAAAGATCAGATATATCACTCACATGCCTTTTTATTTTTGTTTACCGAGTTACCAGTTGCCATTAATTTTTTAGTTTTTATAATTTTTCGTTTTTATGTTTTAAAAAGGTCTTTCTGAAATTTTGAATAAAGGATTTTCAGGAATTAAAGACATATTTTGAAATCTGATTTTGTAAATGAAAAGAAAAGAATCAGCAAAAAGTGACTTGTACAGAGTTGCACTACAATCTGGTATTGGACGTACAGATTCCATTCAGGGATATAAACCAGTTTCCTATTTTAACAAGTTAAGAACATAGCAAAGGATAAAACGAAGTAATCCAAAAGAATAACAAATTGCAGAATATCAAATTACCGGAATAACAAAAACCTAAACCTTCATTTTATACCCTTACAACATGCACCCAACAATAAACCTCAAAACAACAAAGTCCCAAACTCAGATTCAATGCAAGATGAAACAAATACCTAGACCAAAGGAAAAGAACATAAGTCTGACTGCCTTAATTCAAATACGTAACATGAAATAAATTCCAAAATTTTATTACCTAAAGGGATGCATGCAGTGTCTATTTTTATGAAAATTATAGCGGTTACAGTCTGAAAATTACAGCCATCTGCATCTCCCATCTGTTGCATGTTCCTCTTTTTACAAACATCTGCTTCTTCCATCTGCTGGTATCCAGGTTCATGCACTGTTCCCTGCCCTCTCTTGGCAACTGAAACAAACAAAAGATTCCTCGCTCTGGTAGATGTTTTACATTTCTGGGGTATTGCCTTTTAAATTTTTAAGATTGGGCTTGATATAAAAAACTAATTATGTCCTAACCTGTTTAAAATTTACATAATAAAGGGCACTGGCCGACGAACCTTTCTAGCAAATTTAATTTCTAGAATAATACTGGACTTTACAACTTGTTTACATGCGCACATACTTGGCATTCTTACAACACAATTTTAAGGGGAGGGTACATGCTGTTTGTTTAAATAAAACCGATCTAAACAAATATAATTACAACTTGTTAATACTTTAGAAGTGGTCATGAGGATAAAATTAAATGGGTTTGTGTTCAAGGAAATTAAAGAATTATTTTGTGTTTTCTATCTCGGAAGAAATATATTTGTGTTTTCTTTCTATTGAGAAATGCATCTTCTACTACACCAATGAGCATGATAATAACACCATTGGAACTGTAGTTCGCATCTTGGACTCGACAGGACCAATTTTTTTGTGATTTGGCAAATGCTCGGTAAAACATGGCAAATACTCAGCAAAACATGGCAAATTCTCAGCAATACTCGACAACTTAAAAATACTTAAATTTCTCTTGCATTCGGAAGCGGAAACGGAAATAGAAACAAATACGAAACGCTTGAAAACAACAATTTTCAAAAAACTTTGGATACGAAATGTTACCGGAAACGTCTCGTACAACATATATATATATATATATATATATATATATATATATATATATATATACATAATACTAATTTTATAAATCAGTAACCATAAGAGATAATTGATAAAGCACTCAAAATATTTTGTATTCATTGAAATTTGAACTTCTAAAGAGTCATAACTCATCATTCAACATGGTTACAATTTCAATGATTCACATATACATGATAATAATCTAGATTCTAGAATATATCATCTAGATCTTCCTCATCGTCTCCATGAACACAACCGGCAGCTCCACTCCCACTAGCTCCACTTTCCATCCCTTGTGCAATGGATCCCGATTCTTCTTCATCAATACCAAGCAATGAAAGTTGGCTAAGAGTAGCCGTAGAAGCATCAACGTCACTACTCTCGGGATCAATATCCCAAAGTTTGTTGGGAACTTTACGATAGCCTTGACCTTGTGTGTGAGGATGCACAAATTGGAGTGTACATACACTAAATCCTCACCTTCTTGGATCCTACCGTGTTTCGTTTATTTGAGTGGATGAAGCTATATGCACTCCAATTCCGTTCTGTTTGAGAATTGCTAGCCACCTGTTACAAAAATGAAAAAAGAAGTTAGAAATTTTCAATTAGAAATAAAATTAATTTACTAAGAAGTAAGAACTTCGAACATACAATTTTAATTTTTAATTAATTAATAATAAACAAACTTTTGATTTCATTTTAATATTTTATACCTGTGAGAGGACTTTAATGGCAACAAGTCGTATGTACTTGGCATCATGGCCATGTACATACCACCACATGAATGGGGTCAACTTGTACTTGTCAACTGCTGCATCCATTTCACCCATGCTACCATTAGATGAAGAGACAAAGAGCGCCATTTCATAGCGGACCGTACTAGCTATATCTGGATCAGGAAAAAGCCTTGAAATGCTGCCTTAGCTCCAATTGCAACTTCGTGGTCATCATATGGTTTTTGCCTACCAGGTAGCGAAATTATTTCACTGCTATAAAATTTGGGATTCAGGGCATAGGCTAGGAGATGTAATGGGGTGGTCATTTTATTCCACCTTCTCATGATCACGCTCCTAACTTCATTGTAGAAGGTTTCTGCAGGATCTTGCTCTTTTTGTTGTATGATGTCTCTAATTTTTTCAAGCATAGAGTCAATGCCATCATAGATTCCCCCTATCAAGTGTCATTTGTGTCCATATATCTAATCATAGATAAAATAGGCTCGATAAAACTAAGCAAGTAGGCAATCTTTGCCCACCAACTATCATCAAGTATAATTGATTTTACTTTGATGGCTCTTTCTGTGTTTGCTTGCTTCCACACAGACCAAACATCATCAATCACCATAAGCCTTAAGGCTTGTTTTACCTTCACAAGTCATCTTAAGACGAGCATGTGAGAGGCAAATCTTGATTCAACAACCTATTAAAATAAATTAAAACAAGTTAATAAAATATAAAATTAAATTTAAAAGCAATTCAATTGATAATTTCATATTTCATAGAAAGTTAGCAAATAAATATTAAAAATTAAAAACTAGGAAATTGTTTCGTTACCTTCAACAACTCCAACGTTGAGAAGTTCCTAAAGATAGCCTGAGACATGATGATTTGTGACAAACATTTGAATCTCATTTGCCTTTGTATAAGTTTCTTCTATCCATGGAATTTTGCCAATCTTCTGCAACATCAAATTCAAGGAGTGTACTGCAAAAGGTGTCCAAAAAATGTGCGCATATCTCCCCTCAACAATCATCCCTATTGCTCTACAATTTTTGGCATTGTTCGTGATGACTTGGACAACGTTTTGAGGGCCCACTGACTCAATAGCCTCAATCAAAATATTAGCAATAAGTTGAGCATCTTTCATTTCACCCTCACAATCAACAACCCTTAAGAACATTGCTCCTTTAGGGCACACTGCAACAATGTTGATTAGGGGTCTATTTCGGGCATCTTTCCATCCATCTGAAATGATAGATACCTCGAGTCCTTACATGAATCCCTAATTGGCTGCAAAGAAGTTTGTACATGGACCACTTCTTTCGCCAACAATGATGTTCTCACCTTTTGATAACCGTGGCTTGTATGCCTTTGTGGTGCATCATTAATTCCTCTCACCATTTTTTGCCAATAAGGTGACCGCAACACATTGAAGGGCATCCCACATGCATAAACGCATCGAGCAACCAACTCATCAACAACATCCCTTTTATCATTTGCAAATGCTTGCTCTAACGGGCCTTTGGTACACCTCTTTCGTGATGCAAGCACTCTCCCTCGGATGGAGTTTCAACTACAACTTGGATAAATGGATGGTTTGATGGGGTGGGTGGTTTTACTGAACCCCTATTTTGCAAAGGAACGATTTTAAATCTAGCTCTTGAAGTGCCAAATCAACCTCCTCTTGCTTTTTCATATATGCCAAAATATGTTTCCCTTGAACCTTGGCACATTTTTAATCTCCGTTCCCCTTTCCCTATTAAATGAGCTTTGAGGTGGGTGTAAGAGGAGCTCTAGGATCCACACCCCGCTTTGACTTGCTTCCCCTTCCCCATGCCCTCCCACGTGTTTAATGGATGCCATTTATGTTTTTATATCTCAAGAGTCAAAGAATCAAACCTACATTGAATTTTTTAAAAACATAAACTTAGATAACAATAAATTAATATTATTAAATAGAAGTTAGAACTACACCCTACATATCCTATTCTGCTTTTGATCACCAAGTTCACCGTATAGGTGCGAGGTGAGAGCATACACAGAGTTCGGATTTTTTTAATTTTAATAAACACAAAAACTCTTAAAATAGCAAAAAAAAAAACCTAATCCTATTATGCTTTTGATCACCAAGTTCACCGTATAGGCGCGAGGTGAGAGCATACACAGAGTTCAGATTTTTTTAATTTAATAAATACAAAAAAACTCTTAAAATAGCTAAAAAAAAACCTACGCATCCTATTTTGCTTTTGATCACCAAGGTCACCGTATAGGTGCGAGGTGAGAGCATACACAGAGTTTGGATGATATTTATAATTTTAAAAAAACAACATATGATTTTTATTTAAAAACCGCAAAGGAAATGTTACAATTTTTTTAGCATAGAGTTTAAAAATTACTAAATTAAAACTACATATTGATATTGTGATCAATGATCATGAATGATGTGTGCATTATGCACACATCATTCGTGATCATTGATCACATTAACATTTTCTTTATAAAAAAATTGAAAAATACCTGGTTTTTCCTTCTTGAAGCTTCCAAATCTGCTTTGAAATTCCTCCTTGATGCTCTTTGCCCTTAGCACCACCTCCTAAACTCTTCCTTCAAGCTGCTCCTTGATGTCTCTTTGCTCTTCACAATGCTAAATGTTAGTTTAGTGAAAATTGAATTTAGCAAGAGAGAAAATGAGAGTGTGATTTAGAATGGACCCAAGAGGTCATTATATAGCTTTTAGGAAGTGTCTTTAGCAAGTCTAGGTAGGTAGATTAGGGTTAAGTGTATTAAATGCTTTTATTTTTTATTTTTAAAAAAGTTTTGATGCTTAACACTTTGAAAAGCAGTGGAAACGTGCTAGACGCGTTTCGGAAATGTCTAGCACGCTTTCAAATACGTTTCGTATGTGTTTCGTGTTTTTGAAACATTTCGCATGGATACGGGACCCTCAGGGACATTTAGGTGCTTTTGAGAAATTTCTTAAAAAGCATAAATTTTATACAATATACAGTTACAAAATGTAGCAAATGAGTCTGTAACATGTTAGGGAAGTGTTTTCTATTAGATTTGAATAGGAATAGAGTAAAAAATCACATCATCATGTGAATACAACAGCCAGCGTCTCTGTTTTTTGTATGCATTTTTGCAGTGTCCCACGAGTATCCGGCATGGGTTGGCCGAGTACTTGGGGCGAGTACTGTCCAAAAACTCGTCAAAGGCTAGCAGCGAGTTTGTGCAAAATATACTTGTTTCAAAAATCTTGTGAATACTTGGGAACTTGGTGAGTATGCCAACTATGATTGGAACAAATGAAGTACAAGGAAACTCTTATCCCATAAAATTAGAACATTTAACATTTGTGCCTTTGTTCTAAATAGATGAAGAAGAAACATTTTATGAGGGCAAGCAAAGTTTGGCTTTGATAAGCATAACTAGATTTTGGTCAAATTGCCGCAACTCTCCCAAGTTTGTAGTGGAGCCTTGGTGAAGCACTAGTCACCCCAAGATTTTGTGCATAAAGTAGATCTTGAATACCAAATAAGTGGACAATGCTAGTGCCTTTGAACTTCATGATTTGAAGAAACGTTGTTGTGAGCAAGTAAAGTTTGGCTATGACAAACATAGCTAGACTCTAGTTGAATTGTGTCAACTCTCCCAAGTTGATAGGGGAAGCCTTGGTGAAGCACTAGTCACCCCAAGACTTTGTGCATAAAGAAGGCTTTGACTACCAAATATGTTGACAATGCTAGTGCCTTTGCGCTTCAGGAATCACTCACCCCTGCCGCTTGATTTAAGAATGCAGCAATATTGGAAATTTGGAACAATGCCTTACCCTGTCATATAAGTCTCTTTTATCAAAGTTCTAATTGGCCTTTTTGGCATTCCACTTCCGATCTCTTCATTAAGGAAATGATCCTTGTAGTTAAAAATTGTAAAGGCAGCTTTCAGGGATCATTTTGCCAAGCTGCAGATGGGCTGGTTTGCCCCATTGTTTAGCTTTTGGGCTTCATTTAAATCTTCGCAAGTGTACCATTGTTTAAGATCACGATTCATAAGGTTTCTTCTATTTAGTAATAATTATTATTTTTGGTCATTTGAAGATGGTCGTTGGAGAAATGTAATCAAGCAACTTACAGCATTTTATCTAAGAGAGAAAACTTTTGGAAAAATTGCAAGCAAATTTAGGAAACCGATGTTTTGGACCACAGTTTGTGGTTTATCATCAGGATGGGTTATAAGATTACAGACATGGGCTCTTTATATAGATAACCCATTTTCAACTAGAGGGAGAGATCACTAATAAATAATTGTCCAAATAGCATATAATAATTTAGAACTCTTATTAATTTCTTACATTTAAATAATTAAAGTAATTGCTTATAGTAGAGGGAGGGAGGTTAAAAAGAAGGCAACAGGGAAGGGGGCTCAATGTGACATCGTATGCAAGTGCCAGCAACTGGTTTCATCTGATAAACGCTTATTACTGATTCCTCACTTATTTGCTTGCCATTTCCACTACATTTGTTTGGAGATGCATTGCACTTTGGAAAATGTTTTGGGCACTGCTTAATCTCATTTTCAATAGTGCACCTGAGTATTGAAATTGTGAATGGGAGTTGGCTGTGCAAGACATAACACATGCTCTAATGTCATGGAACTGTAAAAGGAAGTAGGAGAATCCGATTAGCACCCTCCTTATTTCATTTCTGCAATATAAGTTATATCTTTAGCAACACCTAAATTGGTGACTAGAATGCTCTAAGGTTTCGATGGTAGATGTATTTGGAAAGGTTGTTATCGTGAGGATAAGCCCTCGACCCATGTCAGGTAGAGAATATTATATTTCCTGCTACCAAATAGAACGGAAAATGAAGATTACTTGAGTCACAAGTTCTTAAAGATCCTAAAAGTTCTGATCATGATTCTTAGAAACAGATAGTTGACTGCTGAGTACACACCTAACAACCGAGTTTGTTCCTGCCAGTATTACCTTTTCTATTTAAGCTTCTGTCTTCCAAAGAGATTTTAGGTAATAGAATGGAACCGTTGAAGCCGTTTCTGCATTTGCAAATTATTACAGGGGAACAAATATTTCCTTGCAAAAATCTAGTGCTGTGATTAGAAAGGGCTAGTGTAACTATTTTTTATTATTATTTTATTATTATTTAAAAGTGGACATTCAACCATCTTATGCATGTTATAGAACAGAGAGGCTGAATCTCTCTCAAGTGTCCTGGATTTTTTTAGTTTACCATTGAATATATTTAAAGAAAAACTTGGAAGCTGGCTGGGGGCAGTAATCATTTGTTCTACTGATTATTTATCAGTCAGGGCCGTCTGTGACATTAAGTTTCCCAATTTCAATTTTACAGGGTTTAGTAAAACTCGCTGACTTTGGTGTTGCAACAAAGCTAACTGAAGCAGACCTGAATACTCATTCAGTTGTTGGAACACCTTATTGGATGGCACCTGAGGTATGTGTCCAAGACTCTGAAATGTCTGTTAATGAGTAGATTAACATTTGCACGTTTTTTTCTGAAGAATATTTAGTTCGAACTTCAAAGTGTGTAGTGTGTAGCGTACAAACTAAAATGGCCCTAAATGGGGGATAGTCAACTCTGTTTTCTTAGTGAAAGCAGATGCATTGTTGCGTTTATGTAAACGTGTCTCTTGCAAGATTATTTTTGGGAATAAAGTTGTGATTTGTCAACTCATTTTCCATTATTTTATGTCAGATGTATTATATTCATAAATATAGTGGTCTTCAGCATAGGCTTGCAGAAGAAGCAGTCTGGAACAGAGGAAGAATTTTGATTTCTTAAAAATAGAGTTAATTTTTTCTAATACACAAGTCATTGTACTTTCATTGATATATTTTCTGGAATGCTAAGATTAATATTTTCTATATATAATTTGCTCCTAAATCTTAGTCATTGAAAAGGTTCTGCACATTGCATGTTTATCATGCAGATCTCAGTGTTTTGATGAAAATATTTATATATATTCTTTTGCAACATTAAATTGAATGTTTTGAATTTCTAGCATTAGTTTGTCTGGTGGAGTCATAGAATCTGTAAAGATTATATTACAAGCTATGAATATTGTAAAAACTAGTATAATTATGCATCCATTGAGGATCATGTATTTTGCATACTACTTGCCCGGATTGGTGTGAAGCAAATTGGTTAGATATAAATTACAATGTTCAATAGAAAGTTGTATCTGCATAATAAAACCCTTAGGGGAATCAAAACCACCTCATGCATAGGTGCATGTAACACTCGAATACACCTCATACTGTAAATGTTTTACGATACTTGCCAGATAGGCTCCTGTACTAGACTGTTTTGGTACTGGTATGGGTACGGATATGGGCAAAGGTACAGTACGCTGAAACGGCATACTTATTGAAATTTAATACTCATACAATCATTCATGGAACATGAAAACAGATTTCAAATACTTTGAGAATTGAGACTTGAGTTTGTATTGATTCATAAAGTTCAAAACATAATAGTTAATAACTTAATACATTCAAGTTCTCAACTTGCTTCACTTTCAGTTTCCTAGGGCTAAAAGCCTAGAACATATCATCTAGATGATCCTCAAAATCATCTTCATGGATGGCACTTGCAGCTCCACTCCCACTAGCTCCACTGTCAAACCCTTGTGAAGGGCTCCTGGAAATGTTTTTTTAAATTTTTTTAATGATTTTAAGTTAAAAATGGCGGAACTTTGGAGCGGGTTTGCTGCAGGTACATACCTGCAGCATACCCAGACCGTACCCATACCAGGTACGTATCAGGCCTGGTACGGGGGTACCACGCATTTCCAGGGCTGTCTATTTCCTTTATATAGAGTGTGCTGAGTGCTCCTCAATCATTCTCCTTGAACTAAACTAAACTTAGATTTGTGCTCTCATAAATTCTACATGGGTAAATGGGAGAGATAAGATACCTTTCTACAACCTTCTTAGGATTTTAAATTGCCCCTTACAATAATTACTATAATAAGGGCCTTTTTGAAATATCTTAGGAGTTTAAACTCCCCATACAATAATTACTAGGATAAGGGCCAAAATCTGTGTTGGCACAAAGCAAGCAGTACTTTGGAAGAGGTAATGCATCTTCAAGTAGAGATGCAACAGGTGGTACTGCAATGGTCTCTAAGGCCAAGTAATCATCTTGATTAAATTACTGCTGCTGCGATTCTTCTATCCCAGCTATCTCCACTTCTAGTGCACTAACTAGCACTGGTGATGATACAACAAATGTTTTTCTTGTTGTTTCCTGTTCAATTCCATCTTGTATGTGTGCCAGGTCATGCATATTCTATAGCTGCACTTGTAGATGGAGGAGTTCTCCGAAATACTCACGTAACAGCCAGCTGAGCCATTGTTGGTCTAGCACCTCTATCTTCTACTATATTTTTTATCTTACATTCTTTTCTTTTTCCAAAACATATTCATCATTTAATATCACAATTCTTGGTGTCTAACAGCCAACTATACCTTTCTACCACCATAACTTCAAACTTCTGATTTTCTGATCCCAGTTTGGTTACTCTTTCACAAAACGTGAAAATATCTGATTAGTCAGTTTATTCGACGGTTATACTTTTAAGGTATGTGTGTGCAGTTTTGTTTGAGGATCTAAATAGTTCTGTATCTTCCATTCAATCCATTTGTTCACTCTAAACTTTTTCCTCATCCTCATTTTCCAAATCCTGTTCAAACAATGATATTAGCCTTCTCTCAAACCATGAGTAGTCTTCATAGAATCAATCTTGACGTGAATTTCTTGTGATGCCAATCTTCCATTTGATCAATCATGTGTTTCAGGGTCACTAACATTCTATTTTCCTTTGTTTGTTTGTTTGTGCGCACATTAAATCTCTATTTTTACAAGAGTCCGCTTTCACTGGACAATCCAATTCCACTATTTCTATCTGCATAGGTTCCTACAACCCACAGTTACCTAAGGTTCTGGGATGGTGAACAATTTCTAAATTTTGGGGACAGCCGGGGATAATGGGGGCAGCTAATTGAAACAATATATAAATATTTAAAATATACAAATAAAGTGACTAAACTATAAAAATAACTTGGAAGAGACTTAAATAAGCTGAAATAAAACCATTTGAGACTTAAATAAGCTGAAATAAAATTTTTACTCTCTTTTCACTCAATAGTTTCAGTATCTCCTAAAGTTTAGATTTGTCATTTGTTTTTCTTGACTTTGTTTCTGCAAATATTGCTTTTGTTCCACATCTAACATTCTCCAATAGGTCATGAAACTCAAAGGTCAGTACTAACCTCATACTTCACTTAAACGCCTGACATAATCTGTCTATGAAGTATTGTTATTTCGGATCCTCACCTAATGGATTTTCTCACATTTGTACCAAGCTTTGCATTATTCGATCATAATAATTAATCTATGTTCCACGGGACGCGTCCCCTGCCCTTTTAGGGCCGTCCCCGTACCAGGGACATTTCGGAAACTCAGGGACGGGGACTTGCAGCCCTTGGGCATTTCAATGTAATTAATACTTCAACCTTATGTGAAATCTCAATTCAGCTCCAATTTTATGTATTAAGGTTCTATATTTGAAATTTTGTTGTGTGTGATGAATGATTTATCAATGTTATCATATAAATATTTGAAATTTCCTATATTTTTTATATTTTCCTTTATTTTTAATAAATTAATAGCCGTCCCCTAAAAAAAGGCCTCCAAAAAAATCTGTCCCAGAAACACGTCCCCCATCCCCTGCGGTCTCTGTCCCGGAAACTTGGTGGAACATAATAATTAATTAATTCAACTTTGCCAATGATGTTAGGGATGTCTGGCGTCCCTCAACTGTTCCGGGATGTACATACGTCCCCAAAGGGGAATGTCCCTTGATATTTAGGGACATCGTAGGGACGTTTGCTGTGATTCTCTCTTGCCAGAAAATGTGGGTTGGACATTATGCTCCCCCGCCCTAACATCCCGGGATGTCCTGCATACTGGATGTGATTTTTTTGGGGGTGGAGTGTGGAGGATGTGTCCCTGTGTAACACTGCAACAAACCCTATTTATTTGTGGAAGTGTTGTGTCAACTTTAGCTTCTTTGATTTTTTGGGTCTCTTTAATATTTTCACCCTTTTCCTCCATTCCTTTGTAAACACATCTATTTGGTCTGCCTTCAAAGTGGTGATGGGTATGGCAATGTTATCCCGTTCTTGAAACATATTAAGAGATATGAGTTCCTCCCCTGGCTACTAATTTAGGTGAATGAATAGGAGATCCAACACATAATTTCTTTAATTTCTCAGTATTGCCTGACAAATGGTCACAATCATGATCAATAGCTTGTGCATTTGTAAATTTAATTATGAGAAGTCATCACCATTCTCTTTATTGCATGCTCCACCTCATTCTTTTTATTCTACCTCAAATCACCTGGATTATGTACTACTTTAATATTCTGGCTCTGTATTCTCTCAATTGTGAAATTTATTGACCAAATATTCCCTACAATAAGTTATCTTCTATAATTTACAAAATGAATGGTTGGATCTGCTTTCTGTGTACCAAATTATAGACATACATTGTGATAAAGTTGAATGTTAAAGTCTATCATCTTGCAGGGCTCCTCTCATCCTCATGGCAACAAAATACAGGCATTCATATGCTTTTCCTGCCATAATCTCTTCAAGTTAACCCAAGTCCCAAAGCGAGTCCTCTAATGCCTCTTGTCATCTGTGGGATTTTCATTATACCAGGTGTGTAGTGTATAGCAATCTTTGCATATCCACGTAAGATTTGGATATCTGGCTTCTTCAGTCTTCTGCATCCCTGTCAACATGTGAAAAGAACTTGGGATAAGTGAATGAATTTCAGCCGTCACACTATTTTTTCGTGCTCTTAGTAATTTGATTGTTCCTTTCCACAAATTTGTCTCCTGCATAACTACTAGGAACTGCTTTGCTAAAGCATGTCTGAATTTTGCTCATAGTGGACTTCATGTAATTTTCATTCTTCCTTTCACCTAGTTGATTTGGCAAAATTTGAGCCATGGAAAGAAGTTTCCTTCACTCATCTTAGGTTTTACCTTGTTAATGTATGTTGTTTGCCAAGTTTGCTCGTCGTGATTCACTAGTTCGTGTGGACCATCGCTAGTCGTCAATTTTTGTTGTCGGTTGACAAACTTGAGTCATGTTGCACACATGTGAGGCACTCAACGTGACACAAGTTATCTCTCATTGCTGATTGTGTATGTGCGATCCTCATTGATTAGTGATTACCTGTGTCCTTTGCTAATTGGTGATTATGGATGACACCACCAGTAGGCAATTGCAAATTCACTTCTTTGACTGCTACTATTGGACTCCATGATTTGTGCAAGTGACAAAATTGTCTTAATTCGGAGAGTCAATAGATGCTTATGATTACATGTTCTTGTGGCAGGATCTGATTGCTGGTCACCATTTGGGATTTCAGAATGCCAGTCAGCCAGGACATTCTTGGTTTGTTGGTGGATAATGTTACTATTGTTTCTCTGGCAACAAGAAACAAGTATCTTGTCTTTTTACTCCTTGTTTATTAGTCACCACTTGATAATTCCGACTAGATTTTGGCCATGGCGTGCTCATATCGCTGATGGGCATGCCAAATCATCTGTTTTTCCGTGTGTTGTGGGCAGCAATTGAAACTTTTTATCTTATTTTCTGTTACCAATTAAATTCATTTCTTATTCTGTTCTGGTATGTGATACTTTCTGAGCTTATATGCATTAATAACATTGATTTGCCAACTAAAATATCATATTCAGTTTTGTCCCTTATTATCTGAATTGCCAGTGTATTGCAGTGTTAACATTTGTTGTGCTGATTTCATTTTCTTTTGACGCTTATTTTGCCAAAATTATCTGTCTTTGTTCCATTTCAATAGACATTTAGCCTAAGTTTCAATTTTTGTCCAAGGTATTTAGGTGCATCAAAATTCACACCGGGTGTTGTATTACGCAAGTGACACCATATGTTGATGTTGAAAGTGTGGTATCATGACAACAATACCTTGCAGCGACCATAACTTTTTCATTTAGGATTTAAATTGAGTGCTGTGTGGTTTTTTTGGGAGGAATGCAATGGTGCTATTAGCTTTATTTAGTTTGTTGTTTTTGCATGGCGACACCATGTCAAGGATCACTTTGTGGTCTAGCAACAACAATACTATGTATGGCTGTGGTCAACTAGTAAGACATGATATGGTGGTAAAAATGTTTGTTGTGGTACTGCAGCGATGATACCATGTTGAATGCCCTATTGTGAGAAGATAGACTTGTGTCATGGTGTTAATCATGCCACGTTCACCAATAGATACTTTACAAGAGCCATGTGATGGACACATCGGCAAGTTAAATTCCAGCTGTAGATACATGTCACATGTCAATACTTTGACACATGTCAAGATGCCCAATTTGAGATGGTAGACCAGTTCATCCATTTGTTGTTGTATGTCTTGGGTTTCATATCAATGCTTGAGATTTTGTAATGGTTGGAAGGTGTACTTTTGGTTATTTTTACCTCTAGTAACAAACAAAAACCAGAAAGATAAATATTGAATTTGAAATAGAGATGGGTCTTTTGGGAATTTGGAAGATTCAAGTTTGGAAAGTGAAGTAAGCTTGCTAGGAAGTGAGTGTAACTTGTATGAGAGATTGTTATAAAGTTGTTAAAAACAAAAAATGAAAGTAAAGGCAGTTTTATTTATAGATCACTGCCAAGCGACACCAATTTGGAGTGTCAATAGTGAAGTTATACATGTCAGATGTCGATACTTTGACACATGTCAAGATGCCCAATTTGAGATGGTAGACCAGTTCATCCATTTGTTGTTGTATGTCTTGGGTTTCATATCAATGCTTGAGATTTTGTAATGGTTGGAAGGTGTACTTTTTGGTTATTTTTACCTCTAGTAACAAACAAAAACCAGAAAGATAAATATTGAATTTGAAATAGAGAGGGGTCTTTTGGGAATTTGGAAGATTCAAGTTTGGAAAGTGAAGTAAGCTTGCTAGGAAGTGAGTGTAACTTGTATGAGAGATCGTTATAAAGTTGTTAAAAACAAAAAATGAAAGTAAAGGCAGTTTTATTTATAGATCACTGCCAAGCGACACCAATTTGGAGTGTCAATAGTGAAGATATGTGTAGAGTATTTGTTTGGGATTCAAGTTTGGAAGGAGAAAGTAGAATTGCAGTTGTTTTGATGTGTACACTTGAAGCAAATTGCCGAAGAGTCGCCGTAGAAACAAGTGAAGAAAGTGATGTTGAGGAGGAACATAAAGTCCAGACACAAAAACATGGAAAGTATTTGGACTTGAAGAAAATATCATTGGATCCATTTCAGATAAGGGGATGCAAGTACAAGATCGATATCCCCACCTTTTCTAGAAGTTTGAATCTCGAGCATCTTGTAGATTGGATCACAAAGTTAGAAAAGTAGTTTGACTATGAGGAGACATAGGATCCCCTGTGTTAAATCTGCATAGAAGGAGATGAAGAGAAAATCAAAAGATATGTGAATGGCCTTCAAGATGAATCTAGTATGATTAAGTTGCATTTTGGATTAAAGCTTATTAGATGGGTTTGAGGTCGAAGAGAATCTGCAAGAGGCATCAAAGTGTAGGAGAAAGACACAAGGGAGGTGTTTTTTTCCCGAAAAGATATTATAAAAACAATACGATGAAGTAGAAATGAGATCCTCACAACAAAATCAAAGGTGATCACTATTATTTTCATAGAGAGGATATGAAGAGGTTGTAGAAAATGATTTGATGAAACTGGTTTTAGATGTGGTATGAATGGCTTAGACATATGAATGTTTATAAGTTGATAAGAAAAATAGAAGAATTGAGGCAAGAGCTCTTGTAGCTCTAGAAGAAAATGAACCGATTGATGACAAAGATGTTCACTTGAAGCAAAGAAAATTGAGAATTGGATGTTGCGAGAGGCTTTTGTTGTAGAGACAATTGTCGAAGGCAAAGAAGGATGGGGGTCCATGAAAAAGAATAAGTATCTTAAAAACCAAGTGTAATGAAGTTAGTAAGTGTTTTATATTGATTATTGACGGTGGCAATATTGATGATTTGGTGTCTATAGAGATGGTGTGGAAGCTGGTTGTAAAAATACCCCACACCCAAATTCGTAAAAGGTTACTTGGTTGTAGAAGGGCCATCAGCTAGTGGTGATTAAGTAGTTTAAGGTGCTTTTTCACATTGGGAATCATTAGGATGAAGTAGAGTGTGTTGTGTTAGCTTTGGATGCATGTCACGTTTTGTTGTACAAGTGTTGATGATATGACATAAGTGTATTGCATGGCCGGAGAGAAATTACAAAATCTCTAAAGATGGGAAGGAATTTAAGTTCTTACCCATGGAAAAGTGCAAGAGAGTAGAGAGTTAATTCTAGTTTGATATAAAGAGTACCTCTGTCTGACAATGAAATGTTATAGGGGACTTAGAGAGGCAAAGGGATTCTAGAGAAGAGGAAGATGATCCATGGGAAGTGGGCCCATTTTTAGGATTGAGTGGATTAGAGAATGCGGATAGGCAAGTGAAAGACTTGCTAGAAAGAAGTGCAATTTACATGTAAGAAGAGTCGAAGATTATCCGTCTTTTGAAGTGTTTGAATGAAAGACTATTGTAAGATCCATAAAGAATCAAAGACATCTTGGATTGACTTAAACAAAAGAGTGTTGTAACGCACTTAGTTAAACAACCAATGGAGTTGTGTTTTGCGAGAGGAGTTGAAGCATAAGTATACCGCATGCCAAAGATGCATGAGGTGAATGAGAAGTTGCATAAATGGAGATTTAAGTGTGTTGTCATGAAACTAAAATTGCCAAAGTTTTGTTCAAAAATTGAAAATCTTGGTTTTTATGTGTCATAGTGCTCTTTGCAAAATATCCACTCTTGACATAGTCATTTTTCTTGGTTTTTGAGCATAGTCGGCACAATCAGATTTTTGGGGGATAAGTGGAACTTTCTTCATGTTCCAATGTTCCCCGTCGGTGTGGATTAGCCGACTTAACTTTTACTTAGGGAAATCATCGACCAAGTCGGCCCCGTTTAACAAAATAATTCCCTTATTCCTTGTTTTATCCTATCGATGGCTTTCCGCCGATCGCCTTTAACCTTGGGCATTGATCTGCCTTATTGGCCGCACGTGGAACCGTTGGAACAGTTCTTTTGTTCCACCCGCCTCCGAAGATTAGACTAGGTATTAAAATATTCAACAACCAGATTAAGTCAAATTTGTGCGTGGAACCTTTGGAATAGTTCTACGGTTCCTTATTGGTTTTGATTAACCGTTCAAACACATTTTAAAAGGTTCCACGGGATCCTCTAAATGCTGATCCGCCTTTCTTTATAAAAAAGTAAGGCCGCCTATTTCAAAATTCATTCGTAATCTTGCCCATTTTGTTTCTTGCTCTGTCCCTTGCGCTTTAGATGTTGCCTCTAGCCGTTGTTTTGCCCCCTGCACATTCTTTATCCAACCAAATTAAAATTTATAAACACCAACAAGGTAACCTCATTGAGAGCCATTTTCATTCATCCTGTAAGTGTTCCCATCTTTATTTTTCCAGCTTTGGGCATTTTCCTTTTCCAAGCTTCCACTTGCCCCGAGTTGATTGAAACTTCCTTCATTTTGCCCATTCTCCTTCTTGGTTGTTTTTTGAGAACGGAAACTATAAAAATGAAGTTCCAATACGTTGGGTAAGAGCCCATCTCGTATCTGGAAACCACTTTCCACGAAATTGGGGATAGTGATGTAAAACACATGGATTTACCCGAGTTCTAGAGCAGGATGGATGATGGTAATAGAACTCCACTGGCACAAAGGATTTTCATAGGGGTTGGCTCATGCGGTGGATTTCTTACTTTTGTCCACTTGTGTTGATACAATATTAGCTTGTGCTTCATGTTTAGACCCTCAAACCAAAGAATTGAAGGATCCTCAAGGACATGTCATTGCTTAATTGGATGCTCATCATATCAACATGGCTCTTGGGATCACTCCTCTTGCATATGCCAAGGTATTGACAGTTGAGATGGCACAAAGAGAATTTGATTTAACACCAAACAAGTATCAAACCATGATTGTTAAGTCTTGGTTGAAAGCTAAGAAGAAAGGACCTTCGGAGCCAATCAAAACTCTTTATCGGGATGACTTGATTTAGTTGTTAGACATTATCACTTTGTTGGCTAAAGTAATGGGTCTCCCATCCACAAGAGAATTCCATAGTTGGACGAGCATTTTCATCAATCTAATAAGTAATATGCGAGGAAAAACAAGCTTTGAGCCGGGAGAGATCATTTGTGAAAATCTGACCAAATAACTCACCCAACTAGATAACACCAAGTCATTCTACATGACTTCATATTTAATGTATTCCATTGGAGTGTATACAATCTGGGTGGGGCTTTCAAGCCACGGAAGACAAAATCTCTCTAGACCCATTTATGAGTGCTACACTCAATTGACTCATGAAAATAGCAAGAGTCATTTCAAAAGGGTGAATGATGCATTCACCATGTTCATAGTGAGATTGGTGGAAGGATGCACCATTTGAAATGATTTCTCAAGAAGTAAAGCAATTGGTGATCGAATTTGGTAGTGTCTTCATCCAATTTCGAGATTCTCCCATATTAGAGTTGCGGGGTTTGAGGGAGTTCGTTATAAGCTTCTAATCTATTGCAGTGACAAACTCATCTTGATTGAGTTATGTGGACAATTGGATATCCTACACAGAACCTGCATAGACAAAAAGGTTTCAAGAATCCAATCCAATTTCCCTTAACTCTTGGAAATTATATTTACATGTTGGGTACTGATGCTCAAAATGTAGAGAGGACAGTTGCTCCATTTAATATCCATCCTTTTTCTAAGAGGTCATCTATTGATAGTAAGAATTTCATAAACAAAAATCTTCGGTTGCTAGCATCATATTCACATGTTCCTACCATTGAAGATTATTGGGAAGATTGTGATGATGAATTTGAGGTAAGGAAAAGATCATTTGGAAGGATGACTCTCCAACAAATTCAGAGTTTCAAGCTACATCAGGTACCAAAAGGTATGATTGATGATGGATCTGACATGTATGAACCAAAATATGAGAACTCTATTCAACATACTCCCCTCCCCATCATTGATTGGTCCCAAAAGGAGAAAGATAATATTGATGATCTCACTGGACCTGTTCTCCTAAGAATTAAGAAGTGGTTCATGAAGAAATTGGCAGAATTCAAGGCTGTTGAGAAATTCATTGCTATCTAAGGTCATCTAGATATTCCTTCTTCTTCAACCCAACAACAAGAAAGTACAAATGTCTATGTGGGAACTCCAAGAGCTGATCAAGAGGAAGGGGAAGAAGAGGAAGGAGAAGAAAAGGAAACGAAAGAAGATGAACTTACTAAAATTCCTACAGGAACATATTTGAAGGGAGTGGTTAAAGGCAAAAGTTGACTATAGGAAGAGCTCCCATTTCTCCGCAAGTATCAGCTGAAAAATATTCCTGTGGAAATCATTCCTAGACAGGCTCCTGCTTCACTCCCGCTCAATGTTCCTGTTGCAAGTTCAATTGTTGAAGATATCATTGACAATTCTCTCTCTTGGGTTTAACCATTGGTTGAGAAGAAAAGGAAAACACCATCAAAAATTGTTGTGCCTGACTATGATGTTGCAGCTGCTCTTCTTGGTACTCCAGCCCCCAAGAAAGCCAAGGTAACTTCCTGCCTTATATCTGACACTTCAGATCATTAGTTTATTGAAATTGAAAAGCCCACAATCAATACAGATGAAAATGAGGTCATTGTGGCAGATTATGAATTGAGAAGAATCTCTCTTGGAGAGGCCACTCCTGAAGGAGATGTGCATAATTTGAGAGAGACAATTTCAAGAGTTGTTGAGAGAGTTTAAAATGGACAACAAACACACATCGCAACATTTGTAGATCATATTGAGAAGTGATGAAGTATTCCTCAAAAATAGTAGAAATACAAATATACTAATTGAGGAATACTTTCTATATTATAGATAATCTTATTTGATTCATAAATAAATTAAAAATATTGGTTGACATACAGATATGAATCATGTTATACTGTTTAACAACAAGCGTATATGCTTGGGAGCTTCTAATGATTAAATAAACCAAGTTCTAACCATGACCGCAATTCTAGAAAGACGCGAAAGCGCAAGCCTATGGAATCGTTTTTGCGATTGGATCACTAGTGTAGAAAACCGTAACAATTAGAAGAACAAGTTCAAACTCTCTCCACTTACATCAAAGCCTTTCTCTCTTGGATTCCACTCCTCTTACATCCTATCCATCTTCCACCTTTGTGAGTGATATTGATATCAAGGCTATTTCTGAAATCCACAAGCACACTCAAAGAGGTAAAGTTATAAAAGCTTGGGTGGATAAATTGTTAGTCAGCGAACTGAAATTCATTGATGAAGGATACAAAGTGTATGAAAGCTTAGTGGAAGCTCAAAAACAATTGGATTTGGGAATTGATAACATCGAGAAGGAAGCCAAAGTATGGGCTGACTTGATCCCAGATTTAAGTATCATTGCATTGACTAATGAGAAGATTCTCCTGTCTGAAAAGTTTTTGATAGCTCAAAAGATAATCTTTCTCAAACTTGGTCCTGCAATGTTGAGTGGAGACTCAAAGTACTGGAAGAAAGCACAACGGATTTGCAGAACTTCATACAAAGGGGTGAATCTTTGAAGGTTGAGATCTTTCCCGATTTCAAAGCTTTTTCGTTGTGATCTTTTTCAAGAAAATTCCTCTCAAAGAAATATAATAAATGAAATCAAGGAGCAATTCAGCAAGTTGGTTAAAGAATAACTATTTAAAGCCAATGATTTTAATGAAGACAAGATGGATGGGATTTTGAACTGAACAATGTCGTAGTGGAAGCCTCGAAGAACTTGGCTCAATTGGGTGGAACAAATTTTGAAATGATAAATGTTTTTAGAAGTTGGTTGAATAACTTGACAAACACTGTGATACCAAAACAATAAGATGTTGTTGAATCAGTTACCATGTTCAAGATGCACGTGTTAAAGCTCAAAGTTCCAACCTCCACACTTCCTAAGTTCCAAAAGAACAAAATTGTTATATTTTTGTGTTGTACTTTTTGGATTTTCTTTTCTTGAGTAAAAGTCACTCAAGTGACTTACTTAAGTAATAGTACGATTGTAAAATAACAATTAGTTATTTTGAGGTAGTTACAACCCTTTTTGTCACTATTAAAATGGATCTTCTTCATTGAGAAAGGGTTGTTGGTTGATTAGTGTGGATATTTTCCCGAACTGAATTTCAGAGAATTTTCCCCTTAATCCTTCTCTCTCTTTTCTTTTTCTCTATTTCCCATTGCACATTCATATAATAGAATTTGAAATTGTGTTCACCCTTGTCTTCTGTAGATTGCTGAACTTTGTGTCAGTGTTTATTTTGAATTAAATACATTCATCTATGGAAATATTTAATTCTTGGGAAAAGTATGTTTTGTTATGGAACGTTGCAATCCCTTTTATCATTGACATGCATGAGTAGAGAAAGATCTGGGGTTTGCTTTTTCCAAAAGTGTTGTCACCTTTCTTTCTCCTCTCAAACCCTATTTCTTAAAATTTGTCTTTGTCTTCTTTTTCGTTATTCCTTTTGAAAATATTTCCGCATGGAAATTAACACCACTCCCCACCAAGATAGTTTTAATGTAAATGTTGTAAATATCTGGGGTTTCATTTTTAGTTTTTAATAAGGGAACGTCCCCATTAAAGAGGAGGGTCTTTCAGTCCCCCAAACTATGGCGATTTTGTCTTATACAAAATTTCCTGCCAACAGTTTTTGGCGCCACCGTGGGGCACATCCATATTTTTCAAGTATTGCTCATAATTTTCTCCTACCATCTTTATGACCATTCCCAAAATTCAGGCTCCCGTTCTTGAACTGGATCATGACTGGTTTCAGGTGTCTCAGGAAGATATTGCCTCCCATCTTAGAGCTGTTGCATTGGATAACCAAACAAGTGCAGTCCAATATCAAAGCTTTGCTGCAGTAATTGATTGTGAAGAGGAGAGAGTTGATATTGCATGTAGGGCAGCGAAACTTATTGCCCAAAGGAGACATGGTCAAATTGTTATAAGTGTGGTTCAGAGGGTTGTTCTGTCTCTTTACAATAGATTTCTGTAATGACCATTACAAGCCGCCCTCCTGTCCAACAAACTAATCTTGTTCTAAGTCAAAGAGATATTTCTGCTGATTTCAGAAGCTTCATTTGGAGAAATGCAGTAAATAGGACCCAATTCAATATTGTTTCCAGAGTATTGGATGTTGAAGAAAGAAATGCAGCCAAATTGAGGACTGAACTTGAAAGAATGTTGAATCAGCCAAGAAGGGTTTGAACAAGTTACATTATTGAATCAAATAACCATTAATGGTCGAGCTCCGCTTGCATCACTTTATCTCTTGCTGTTTGTTCATTATGAAGAAGGTATTTCAGAAGAAGTAAGGATGGTTGCTTATGTGAATCATGTTGATGATATCAAATATAACATTGTCAATGAAGTGCTGAAGAAAGAAGATGATGGCACCCAAGCAATAAGGAGAGTTCAGGCTATTAGGAGAAATCAAAGAAGAAAAGCACAATTTTTCCTATATTACTACCATTTGCTCCCATTCCCTCCGCTCTCCCAATTATTCTAGTAATCCCCATTCCTCTTCCCGCTCTTGCTCTCAGTGCCCCTCAACTGTAAATTTTTGAAGCTGGCAGAAAGGTCTACCTTCAAAAATAGAGCCCAAATTTCAAGAGATTATTCTTTTGATCTGCAGCAACAACATCACTTCAATTTATCTCGAGAGAAGAAAGGAAAGCGTAAAAGGTCAGTGAGTACTCCTCCAAGGAAACGGAAAACAAGCTCTCCAATCCAGGAAATGTTTTCTATGCTAGACGTTTTTTTTGGATATAATCAGATCGAAGTTGCAATACAAGATCAACATAAAAATGCTTTCACCACTCCTTGGGAACTTTCACCTACAAGAGGATGCCTTCTAGTTTGATCAAAGTAGGAGCCACTTTCTAGAGGGCGATGGATTGGTGTTTCTTGATCTCCGAAATAAATGCATAGTCATTTATCTTGATGACTTGATGGTCTTTTCCAAAAGAAGGGAAGATCACTTTCAGTATTTGGAGCTTGTATAACAAAGATACAACGATCATGGTATCTCACTAAACCCCAAGAAATCTATTCTCGAGTAACAGAAGGGAAGGCTGCGCTTGGACACATTATCTCCAAAGACGGAGTAAAAGTTGATCGTGAAAGTGTCCAAGCTATCCAAAAGTTATTGCTGTCCAAAATAACTCCCCTAGTTATTTTGACAACTTACATTCTCATTCTATTTCGAAGGTCAAATATTGCAAGTTGTGCGTTCTCTGGTTGTTTCCTTTGCACATTATTTGGTTGCAATTACTCTACGCTCCTGCACACCCTTTCTTCTATATTCACCTGTTTCCTTCCATTCTCCTTTCGCGCGCACCCTTTTGCGCTCCTACCTTCCTTTCCACAGTTCACGGATCCTCTCAGTGCACATTCCTAACTTGCCCTCCAAAATGGCTAAGTCCCTCACATGCTTCTTCCGCATTCTTCCCGGTGTATCTTTACCTTGCTTTATGTGTTATACGCTTCTTTCTCGGCTTGTTCTCAAGCGCTCCCCTTCTCTCCTATCGCCGCACACTCTCATTTGGATGCCTGCGCCCCGCTTGCATACTTGTCTCCTACAGTTATGCATCCATTTCTAATGCGTGTGTTACCTACGTGCGCCGTCCTTTGCTTTCCTCTTTTGCGCCCTTTGCTTTAGCGTGCGCTTTGCGCATCCTCCTGCGCCGGTCACTATGCCACGTGACTTGACTGTCGGACTTGAGTGTGCACACACAACCTATCAAAGCACTCCAACCGTGCGGCCAATCTTCATGACGAACCGTTGTGCAACATGTGGCGATAAGACAAAACAAATGAACAGTTGGCTGATCCTCGAACCAATCAACGTGAGCCACGTGTCATTGCGGGTCCAGTTTGCACTTTGTAGATTGCGGAGATCGTCATAACTTTTGCTACCGGGATCGGATTAATGCACGATTGGTCTTGTTGAAAAGTTGCGACGTGGGCTACACTCTAGATCATTCAAATTCAAATATTGGTGGGATTTGGTAGGTGAGAAGAGGGAAACACGTTTCAGCCATTAATGCACAGGTCTAGTCAACCCAACCACCCAGATTTGATCTAATTGCCCTCCTACAAGCAAAACAAACATGGGGAGGTGCATCTATCAGTTTAGCGGCGGATTTGCAGGCAATTATTGCTTGCTGTTGGTGGTTGAACTTTTAAATTCGAGTTTCCCTCTTCTTTCTCTCCTTCTCTTCATAAATATAAGATCAAGGCTCATTGTAAAAGGTTGGACTCCTTTAGTTTGCTAAAGAGCTCTGCTCTTAAATCATTTTAAGTTACAGGCTTTAGATCTGGTTTTTGCATGTGGATATCGGCCTCATCCTTCAGTAATTGATTTGTGCATTTTCTGGAAGTAATAAAAGCTTTGTTTTGTGGCTATTCTTTGCCTTGGCTTGTTTCTATTGCATCTCCTTACCTCTCTTTTGCATTGTTTGTTTGTTGTGCTTTCTCATGTCCCTTGCAGGTTCCTTTTCTGATTGTGCCCCATGAAAATGATTGTGTGAGTGTGTTTTAGGTGGCACACGTGTCTTCATCCTCTCTGTCTTGCGCAGCTCCTTCATTTTCGCTTAAAGCTAACTATGTTCATCCCCCTCTTTCTGGTGCTATCGCCTCCTTTAGCTTAGTTTTCCCTTTTCCATGCATCTCCTTCTAACCTTGGTCCCTTGGATATTTAGAATAGTGATAGGCAATTGCATTTCCTTTCTTAGGAGTAGTTTTCAAGTGTGCAAGGTCCCACAACTTGGAGACAGTCCCATGTTGCCTTAAAAGCCCAATTCATCCTGATTTGGGACAGGTGCAATTTTGAGCTCCAACAATTATCAATCCCTCCCAACCATTGGTTTGTGAGTTGTCATTGCTTTTAGATGCAACCATTTTTATGCAACAAACTTGTCATAGAAGTACGACTGGAAGGAGATGCCTAGCCCCGGCATGAGAGTTGTTTATTTTGATATGAGATGATTTTTCGCCTATCTTTTACGCAGTTTTTAAAGATTAGTGACACATGTCCATTAGTGATCAAGTAATTAGCTCCACATGCATAGAAGGGAACACATATGAGGGGGTGTCAAAAGACACCAAAAGAAGAAAAATCACTCAAATATATTAAATTAAATATGATATGAATTGGATGATAAGGTGGGAGACAAAGTCTCAATTTATACATCTGTTAACATATTAAATAAGAGTAGACTAAAGGCACACTACGATACAAACATGCATCAATAAATGACACATAACCAAAAGGTTTACCACGGGTAATGGTAATTCAACCTGACTTGACAGATGGGTTCACACTAACACCCGCCCCTAAAAACACAACTTGGGAGTGTTGGAAGGTGTAACTATATTTCCAACACCCCCTAATGGCAACCTATGAAGATCTAGACAACGGTAATGCAAAAAAGTTATCATTAGTGCTCACAAATCTGAAGTCCAACATCCTCCTTGATATTTAAGAGTAGATATGAACTCTTCCTTTATTGCCTTGTTCTTTGCTTCGTGTGAGTATCCATCACCTTATATATCGTGAGCACGATTGCCTCCTTGTTTTTGATTACGCTCCTCCACAAAATATTTACATCTTCCTTGTTTTGTTTTTGATCACGAGTAACGGTAATTCAATGGGACTCGACAAGACGGGTTTCACTCTAACAAAATCTACATACTTTCACATTTGGGAGGCTGCTCTTTTAACAAGGTCTTTTTTTTGGAAGGATCTTCTAGGAGAGAGTTGTGGTAGGATATTGTACTCTTTAGAGGATGCAAATCTTTTTAGCCTATAAGAGAGTGCCAACATAGTCTAAAATTCTTGACTTTAAGGTGTTGGTCCTTGCTGCTCATGTTTGGTTGTAAATTAGTTCTAATGGATGATTCTAGTTGACAAATCTTGTTTCAAAGAGTTGTGGTTGAAGGGATGAATAGGTTCTTTGAATATCTTCTACTACAATCTAGTGGGACTATCTATTCCGTGGTGAGCTCAATAATTATCCAGTTTTAGTTTATTATGCAAGTTCAAGAGATCGAGCCATTAATAAGAACAAAAGCTATAGAGGTGGTTTTCTAATCTGGTCATCGAAAACTTACAATGTAGAATTGGTTAGGCTTGCAATTAGGTTCATAGGATAGAGAAATAAATAGCTCAAGAGGCATTTGTTGACACGAAGTGACTAAGTGATTAGGTCAAAGCGGAAGGACGATGGAAGTGGGACCATAAGTTGTGATATTTAGAGGCCCACAAGTTCTAGAAGTGGTTCAAGTTAGAAGCAACGAGGAACTCATGAAGGGTGCACACAAATATGAGTTTATAATTGTGTATGTTCCCATTGCTACCGTATATTACGGTTGGTGGAAGTGTTCTTGGTGGTTAGGGTGGTTTTAGGATTAGGCTAGTTTTTGGCTTGTCTATTTGAATAGGTACCGATTGTGTAGGGCATGTTGTGGAGATTCCTTCACCTTGTAATGAGGTGTCACTATTCTATCCAGTCAAGTCACAAAAGAGGATAGATTTTAGGGGTGTATGGAGGAGCGTTGAAGCAAGTGAAAATGAGAAGGGTAATACTTGTGTTATTTCTTGGTGGGGAGTTTAGTGGACATTGTCTAGCCAAATTACTAGATGATTACTTGTTGGTGAGGGAAGATGCAAGCTTTGTGCTATTGTTGGGAAATCCCAAAAAAATTTGACTCGGCAAGACTCAACGAATATTCGAGAATGTTCAACAACTTAAAAAATACAAAAATTTCTTTAAAAACATAAATTTTATGCAAAATATAACTGCAAAATGTATCAAATGAGTCTGTAAAATGTTGGAGAAGTGTTTTCTATTAGACTTAAATACAAATACAATACAAAATTGAATCATCATGATAAGTACTATGAATTTATGATGACTTTGTCATTGAAAATTATCATTGTAAGTTTCATAGCTATGCAAGTTAGAATTTACAATAATTTACATTTTCCTCTTCCCCGTTCTAGAGAAATATTGGGGAGAGGATTTGTTGCCTCTACTAGTCACCACACTCGGTGGCGTCTCCTTGCTCTCTAAGGTCACGCGACCGTGATTGCGGCTTCAACTGGTAGTAGATGGCGGTGGCTCCTTTGTTGCATGTTTGAGATCACCTCCAAAGATGTCATCCAATCCAATATCTCCTGCTAGTGCTTCTCCCTCCATAGCTTCCCTCTCAAAAAAGCAATCTCATCCTCTATGAACGAATGGATTTCCTCTTCTTGCCCAGTCCTAGTCATTGTATGGATCAATCTCATCCAAATCAATAAGCTCCTGTGATGTGGCCTCCACCTTTCTTGTGCAAAGCCGAAGATTGTATTGCACAAAACCAAGTCATTGAGGCGTTTTTGAGTCAACTTGTTGTGCTTCTTCATGTGAATGACCTCAAACAAACTCTAGTTGCTTTCACTTCTGAAGCGCTACAAGGTTGAGATAAAATTCTGAGGGCTAGCTTTTGAAGATGTGGGGTATTTCCTCCCAATCCTCCCACCAAGAACCTACAAACAAGATAATCAAAAGTTTATAAGTAATTAATAAAATTAAATTTGTAACTTGTAACATATAAATAACTTAGTAAACATTCTAATTTTTATTACCTGGTGATTGCGTGGTTCTCCCTCTGGATAGCTAACGCTGAAGAAAAGAGCCTCCTCTAACATGCTTGTAATTCTACAACTCTAAAATAATGAGGTCCCTTGTCTCAACCTTTGGTATCATCCTCTCAATGCATGTTGAAAGGCCCTCCATAACTCAATCCGTTCACATCTGTGAAGCCATCGGAGAAGAAAAACTTGGGGTTTACGCCGTACTTGCTACATGAATAGGTTGGTGGAGTTGATTATTTCACCTTCGATCAATTATCTCCCAAAAGGACCAAATTTGGTGATATCTCCCCTATAGAAGTTTTGGATGGCCTCTTTGGCGCTATCCATGGCCTCATAGATGTACCCCATAGGGTTTTGCTCCCCATCAAACAAGTGCAAACCCTCACCAACGACTCTAACACCTACACACAAATTAAAAATAAAATTAACAAACCTACAAATAAAGTAAATAAGTAAATAACAATATATTTATAATTTAACAAATTAAAATAAAGGAATTGACTTGAAAGATTAATCGAAGTTTGAAATTGCCTTGATGATCTCTATAGCTCTCTTTGAAAAGATATCATCAAAAATTATCTTTGTAGTGATTTCTCCATCGGTGTTCTTTGAATATTGTGAGTCTAGCCATGCTTGACTCACAAACATTTGCTTCAATGATGACAACAAACTATAAATACTTTGCAACGTCAAGAAGTTAGTTGCAAACCTTGTGACATTGGCTCGCACAAGCTCTTTCCCCTTCGTGTGTTCTCTCATCAAGCTGAGAACCCAAGGGTGATTATATATGTACTTGGTTATATTTCTTGCATCTTTTATAACCGGCCTCACCCAATCAATTTTGCCTATGTCCTCCAAAAGAAGGTCAAGGCAATGAGCCACACAAGGAGTCCAAAAGAGTGATGGATGCCTCTCCTGTAGTAGTCTCCCAACCGCCACATATGCTGTTGCATTGTCTGTGACAACTTGCACAACATTTTGGATACCCACTTCTAATATGACCTTCTCCAACATAAGACTCAAATTCTTTGCATTTTTAAGTATGTTAGAGACATCAATTGACTTCAAAAACACCATCTCACTATTCGAAGCCGCAAAAAAATGACGAGGGTGTGATTCCTTCCATTTGTCAACCGATCCAAAAGAGTGGTGTATCTGTATTTTGCCATTGCTTCTTTTGATCTTCTAGGATTGTCGCTGCATTTGTATCTTCACCCTTGAACAATTTTCCACTCAAGTCTTTTGGAGATGGTGCCTTGTACCCATTCCCCTCGAATCACAATGTTGTCACCAAGTAGTCCCAGTACGGGCTCTTCGCCACATTGAAGAGACAATTGTAATACTAGAAATTCGCACATGCTTTATCTTTTCCTTGTGCGCATCCTTGTTCTAAAGCATGTACCTTTCATTGAGAGTTGTGCCCTAAGTATGTTTTTGTTACAAAAAAGCTATGTATCCCTTTTCTCGAACTCAATGAAGCAAATGTACCACTTTTGGTTCGTATGCGTGGACCATGAGTAGAGTCCACAATCGTTGTCGCATTGTCCTCTGAATCCTCTGCCATTTTAGGTGTAATAGTTTTTGCGATGGCTACATGCACCCTTTCCCTCTCTAGTTTCTTCTCCTCCAACTTTGCTAGCTCTGCTTTCATCTCCCGTTTTGCCTCTTCTGTAACATGGGGACATACCACAATGCTTCAACAAACAATACATGCAAGATTATATTTTAGGTGATTGATGTCTCCAAAAAATGTCTTTCCGCAGAAATTACAAACCACGGTTCCTTGAACTGCTCCACATACACCATCCTTCGAGCAATGGTACATGCGTTAGCGGGAACGGTTTCTGCTAGTGATGTTGACCCAGATGTCGAACTCTGATGTTGATCTTGATGCCATTGGTAAGCTCTAATCTGCAACACAATGTATATTTAAAATATTAAAATAAAACGTAAACTTAATTAAAAAATTTAAAATTAAAAAAGCCAAAAAAAATAAAAATAAAAATAAAAAAGTGGCTTTATAACTCTATTTAACCGTAATTTCAAATTTAAAATTGTAAATCCTACGAACAAGAAGAATTAATTTTTTTAACCTTTGGCTCCAAATAACTATTAAAAATTTAAAATCATTCGCAATTAAATTGAATGCATTTAAAATTACAAAACATATTTGGATACAATATGAATATATAAAATTTAAATAATATAGAACGAATTTGCGAAAAGAATTAAAAAAACTTACCTCCAAATGCAATTCTTCAAATTTGCTCTTCAAATTCGCTATAAAATCCCTTCAACTCATGCAATGCATGCTCAATGGTTGTGTGATAAAAATGAAGGGGTGTGTTGCCTTAAAAAGAGAATTTACAGTGTATTTTCAGCGTTCTTCCTGCATTTCGCGTTTGCTCCTCGTTTGGCGAATTTTATGCCGAGTTTGCTAATGATTGACAAACCTCCTATCTGTGGTCTTATCTTTGTATTGGTAGGTGTTTCACAAGGCCAGTGTAGGGGCCATTGCATGCCTAGGTAGTGAGCATTGGGGCCAACATGTTACCTAATTGATTCTGAACCAACACCTAATCTTGAAGAGCAAACCCTTTTCTTTATGTGTAAGTGAGACTATTGGGGCTTTATCTTTCACATGGATAGGTGGATATTCTTGTTTTGTTAGGATCGCTTGTGAGTGACTGATGCATATCATATTGCTAGATACCTCTGAAATAGGTTCCTGAGCGTGTCTCTAGTGGCCTTATTCTGAAGTTACTAATAATCGTGTGGTGTGCATTTGAGCATTGAGTCACATGAACTCAAAATAAAAATAAAACTATCTAGCTACAATTCTTTGAATTTCCAAATTCGCAATTTTACATTTTGTGTAACGTAAACATGTTTTTAATATGAAGAAACACGAGAGCCCTTAAAAGTTGCACACATGAATAATATCATAGGAAAAGACCTGCAAATGTGATTTAACAGCTTCAAGATCCAAAAATTGTGTGGTTCTTGGTTCAAGATTCTGCGGAAAAAAATTCTAGGAGAGCATCATCTATTGAAGTTGATAAATGAAAATGTTAAGGCAACAGATGGGTATTCTAGATGGATAGGATTAAAAATTATATCAAATGTTTGTCCATACAAAATTAATTGATTAGTGGTAGTTTTTGTACTATGCTTATATGTTTCAAGAAATCATGCTTTTAACGTGACAATTCTCTGGGAATATTGTTGAACCCTGCCCCAGAAACTTGTGTTGTCATCAAATTGTTACAAGTAAAGGTTTCTGGAGAAGCCTTAGGTTCAGCTGAAATTATTATCATTTTATTGGCTTAATATTAAATATAATCTTTCCATAAACTTGTGTTGTCATCAAATTCTTACAACGAAATGTTTCTAACGAAGCCTTAGCTTCAGGTGGAATCGTTATCATTTTATCGGCCTAATATTTAATACAAGCTTTCCATTTATGGTGTGGCATATTGATAAAGTTTGTGGATACGATATAAGAGTATACGAGAACATGAACATTTTTCAAACATATTATGGCTGCTTACTATAACACATTCATGAGCGTGGGAATGGTGCAATCTCTTAATGGTTTTTGACAACATACCCTAACAATGTTGTTTTATGGTTTGATCTCTCCAACTTGACTAAGAGTTGCATCAGCTATCATTCATTCTTATCTGATTTCTTCCCTGGAATCTGTTCTCTCTGTTTGGGACTTAAAATTGTGACACTGTTCACAAAACACACCATCACAGAAATTAAAGCAATGGAAGCCAATTTTTTTCTTAATGCAGAACTGTTTTTCTGTAAATTATCTTTTGTATATTGGCGTGAGTAGTGAGGAAAGGCATTTGCAAGTACAACTTGCAGAGAGTATATGGGGGCATTATATTAGTGCTTATGGCCAAAATAATGGAAGGTGGAGCCGTGGTAGTAGTCCCTTTTCTAAAAGTGCAGTATAGCAATAACTCGTGTGCATTCTCTTAGATAAAATAGAAGCAAGATTTTGTTATCTGATAATGCAGTAGTAGTTGATCTTGAATTCTTTCACTTTGATAAAAATGCAGAACATTTCAATATATTGGCTTCAACAGTTTTCAACTGGTGGCTTTTTTGATTGCAGGTTATTGAAATGTCAGGAGTAAGTGCTGCATCTGATATTTGGAGTGTAGGTTGCACGGTCATTGAGCTTCTCACATGTGTACCTCCCTATTATGATCTTCAACCAATGCCTGCCCTTTTCCGGATTGTGCAGGTGGATTTGACCTTAGTATTAGTGCTGAATTATTCATCCTTGGTTATATTTGAAATGCATATTGTTTATAAAGAATTTTTTTGATAAAGTTTTGAAAGAAATTGTAAATCTCTGCATTTCTTCAAATTTTGGAGCTTGTTGTGCAGGTGTCTGCCAGCTAAGTTGATCTTGCTAAAATATATTTTAGTTAAACATTTCTTATACGGTTTAGTTGTTTAAAGAAATCATTATACTAGACATTTGTCTGTATTTTCGAGCTTGTCTATTTCCTTCGATCTTGGCATACTACAATGTTGAATATTCTTCATGCGGTGCAGGATGAGCACCCCCATACCTGAGCATTTGTCGCCTGGCATCACAGATTTTCTGCATCAGTGCTTCCGCAAGGTAGTGAAAGTTGGAAGTAGATTAAAATTTCAAATATCTTTTGACTCAATTGATTCCTAGTTCATTTACCTTGGACCTAAATTCAGCAGTACATTCAACAAATTTGTGTTCTTTTGTAGAATTTTGTATTTTCTTAAAAGTACTGTTACTACTCAAAACTATCTCAAAAGACTTATTAGTTTTCATTGTGGCCAAGCCTATGAAGGGTCATTTGACTGTTCATGAAACTGCTCATACATTAGTGGAAAGTTGTAAATGCAATAGCTAAATATGATATATTCACTAGCATTATTTAAATTTTTTATGTGTTAATCCCTTTTCCAGAATGCAAAGTTAAGACCGGATGCGAAAACTCTCTTGATGCACCCATGGATACAGAATTCAAGGCGAGCTTTACAATCCTCATTCCAGCGGACGGATAGACGAATCAGGTATGCTTGATGATCATTTTACAAGAATAAGAAGAAGCATATGTTGTTTAAGATGGCAATGCTGTGGTGGCCAATACAAAGCAAAATAATTATTTATTTGATGGTCAAATGAATCCTTAAACAATATCAGATGATCCTACTAACATGTAAAACTCTCAAAACTCAATAAATTCGTTATCACAATTTGGCAATAAGCTGCTCTGTTCCCGTCCCAACAAGATGTGTGTCTACATTTTCTTTGGCTCCATTGTTTAATGATTTGAACAATTTAAACATTTCATCAAGTTAACCCCATGGTTTAGGTTGCCTAGTGTAAAATTATACAATGATACCCTGCAACAAGGTGTAGTATAACCTGGAATTGGAACTACAATGGAAACACAGAATTGACAGCAGCATAGAATTTAAGCAAGAGTGACCGTGTTATCTCAAGAGCAAGGTACATCAACAGATAAGGCCAGGGATATTCAAGACATAAGAGATCCCTGTCCAAGCCTAGGCCATGAACATAAATACACTGTAGGCTGGTGAATGTGGCCCTTAAGGCAATCATCCCCAACCATCCAATGATCTATACCAACCAAAGTATTAATGATGGCTGGCACTAACACAATATAGAAGTTGGCCAAACACATGACTAATAAGTTTGCTTCATTACGATTAAAACTGACTTAATCTGAAATGTTTGTCCATGTACTACAAACATAATGTCTATTCTAGACCTGTTACTGTCTGTCATTGCCAACACTATGAAATTTGACGGAGGGTTACTGGCACAAGGCTTTCCAATGTGGCTGCTCACTTGTCATATCTAGTAATCCAATAGTGGTTGCTTCAAAAAAACTCGAAGAATTTGGAGATGTTTATATGGCAGTTTCGTAGGAACAAATTTTCTTGGTCGACTATCTTTTCTGCCTTACTGACCCTGTGTATTGTATTGATGTTTTCCTTCTGGTGGTGCCCTGGTGTCTGGTGATGTCCAGGTGGGGATGTTTGACTGTCTGGCGAAGCAGGTTTGGGGAAGTTCTGAGCTCTCTGGTGAATAAGTAACTATTGTATTTAACTTTTGGTCAATTGGCAAAGAATTAATTTTGAACTGCAAATCTCTTTCGGGCGAGGGTTTATATAGCCTAAACCCTAGAAATCCGCAAACTGGACTCTGTACAGAATGTTTTTCAACAAATTCATTCAAAAGGCCTCCAAAAAAGTTTCAAAATTGTCTTAGAAATAGATGCCACTGGCTGTCCTTGACCAGGTACGACTTCACACTTTTTATGGCTCTTTTATGACCTTGTACAACCTGGTATGACTGTTTTGAAAATTATGCATGTATTTCCTGCCTGTACGGCCTCAATTTTTGTGTTTTTATGGCCTTGCTGGTCTCCTGTACAACCTTGTTTGAGGTCTACTGTACAACCCTGTTTTTATTGTATAGCCCTATTATGGGCTGTATGGCCCAATTATAGGTTGGCTACTGTATGGCCCTGTTTAAGGCTGTACATGACTGTCAGGAGGCTGTACTACCTTGTCAGAGGGTTGATGCCATAAAACTGACATGGTTGATGCTGTAAAACTGACACGGATGTTGGCAAGGTCAGCTCTGTTAGTTGTATGACCCTTGATTTTCATGTTTTCTGCCAACTGAACCTTTTGTTTGGTTTATGTCCATTCTTTTTTGATTTCTGCCTAGAATTTAGTTAGCTTCTTCAGAAAATTGAATTTTAATTTTTACAGTGTTGGGTCAATTCTCTAGTTTCCAGAACAATTCCTTTCTACTCATTTTTCTGTCCAACGACTTGGCTGTTCTCTTCCTTGCCAACCCCTTGGGTGCCCTCCTTCTCAAATTCTATGTAGGCATCAAGTTTCTTAAGCTTTCAAATTTACATGCTGCCCAGGCTGCCTTATCTCAGGTTTGTTATGCTCATTAATGGCTAAAATATCACCAATCTCCAACCTGGTGGCAAAGATAACTTGGTCGTTAAAAATAGAAATCAGCTATACTCAGGTCACTTGTCATAAGAGTTGACATGTAGATTTCTTCTTCATGTTTTTCTATAATTATATCCTCATTCTGGTCAGCACTGTCTATTTGGTGTCTGGATTAGCTTGCTCATTTGGTTCATATCGTTCTTTTGACTCATCTTGTTCTGAGATGTTGTTACCATTTTGACTAGGCTGTGGTTTCTGACTCGAGCCACACCTTCAACTTCCTTAGCAGGATTCAAACTAGGACTCACTTTGATTTATATTTTTCCAGGTTGAAGAACATCCTTTTTCCTTATTGCTCATTTGTCAAGCTTCGGTTGAAGACATGAAGTTGTTCAAAGGACAAACATCCCTTTTCTCTTATTGCATGCTCTTTCATAGACCAAACTTATTTTCTTATGATGCCAAACTTGAATTGTATGCCTACAAAAATATGAGAAACTATTGCTCTCCTCGCTAATGTGCAGTGCGCTCATTTCTCTGCAATTACAATGATACATGCCTCGACTGCAACTCCCTTAGTCAGCACTGGTGTCCCCTTCATTCTAGAATCCCTCTACTGGACTTTGAGAAACAGTTTCAGTCTCCATGACTTTATTTTAAGACTTGGTATGATGGTGATCCAAGCATTCCTGCCTTCTCCTTGGAGATCTTTATGGTGCAAGATCCTCCTCTTCTTGTAGAGTAGCGGTGCACGCATCTTGTGCTCGAGTACCCTCTCGAGCACTGCCAAATGCATCTGTTATCCATTCCTACCCAGCCTCAAGCAATCCTTGCAACACGTCTGTCTGCCTCCTATTAGGCCTTGGATGTGCTTGGTCTTTGATCTCATTTGCTTTAAATCTCAAATCCATATAACACATCCAAAAGCTCCAATGAGTTTATGCTTGACATTTCGAGAATGTGTTTGAAAAAATACCACTGCTCTTTCCTGATATTCTATGCTATTGATCATGCAGATCAACTACTTCTATCTGTCCCCTCTGGTACTTTTGCTGCTGCGTTCCTCTTGTGTTCATTGATGTCTCTTTTCAAGTTCATTACCACATCCGACTAGTGGACAAATCATCTCCACATACATCACCTCATGGATTTGGTATTATACAGTCAATGCCAAAAATATAGGTTGCCTAGTTGATGAGGGTCGTCAATCCTCTTCATTAAATAATGTCAATCCAGGGTTGGTGTCCGAAGGCAATATGCAATAGGAGAGAGATCTCTGGCAAACGACCCCTTCTACCAAATCCACACTTGTAGGAATTGAAAAGCACATTTGCAAGAATTGAAACACACTTGCGCGAAATTAAATGTCGCACTTGCATGAAATTAAAACACACTTGCAGGAAAGGAAATTGCTGAATTGAAAAGAAAGGATAAACACAAAAACACCTGCAGGTTCACAACAAACTGTACACCAAAAGAATAATTACATGGTACAAAGAAAATATAGCAAAATATATAATTACAGAACGAAAAAACAAACATAAACACATAGATCCATCTTCCTTGGAATGAGTGGCCAACTTATTTCTTAGAAGAGGATTTTGTAATATACCTTTTGGGGGACTCAGGAAATGACCAAAAGCTGAGATGTAATTCAAAAAGCAGATTATGGAACTGCTATTAGGTGGCTGTTATAACCCTGCAAATCTGGAAATTAAACCCTTCCTAGGGCAATGACCTGATTTGGGGTTTCAAACCCACTTTAATGCCTTCAAAACCCTTCGAATTAGCTCCACTTAATTCTCTAAAATTATTATATATCACCAACAATCATCTCATGTAAGAAAACTGATTTTTAATGCCCTAAATTTGGAGATATGAATTTCTATAAAACCCTTGTCTGCAGAGTTACTTTAAAAATTCATAACTTAGGAAGCTCCAAAATTCATGAAACTCGAGATATTGGCCTTATAAATTATGGAGAATAAGATAACAATTTCAAAGTTGCTTTGAAGGAACATCACACATACCAAATATTCATCTCCAAGTGGGTCGCTCCACTCTAAACAAATACAATATTGCACCAAAAACACCACACATGCAAGAGAAAGATACTTTATTGCTTTTCAGATCAGCTTGCACACCAAAAACCTCATGAAGGGTTTTTCGTCCTTCACAAGTTCCCAACCAAGGGTTTTCATCCTTGGATGAGATCCTCAACCCAAGGGGTTTCGTCCTTGAGAGAGAGTAAAAGGGCTACACTAGCCAACTTTCACCAAGATAAGAATAATCTCCAAAACATAATAACATAATGCCCAAGCGACCTCCTTAAATAGCCATAAGGAGTGCTTATTAACATGAGAAATGATGGCCGACCCCTTAAGTAAGTGCTTTTTAAATATTCAAAAGGGTATTTGGAGCCTACATGCTCTTAATACCTTTATTACTAAACTACTTAAGTTTCTCTATTGGAGCACAAGGCTTCCAATAGGATAAATGATAATAAATGAAAACAACTATCTAAGCAACAATAAAAATATAATTTAGATCTCCCGTTGCTTTTGCTTTAGACCCACAGAAAAGAATGGGTTAAGGTCTTCAAAAATTAGCCTCCGAAAGGGACATGACAAATTTTAATCAACACTTGTTTACAATTTGGATGGTACGGAACCTCTAATGAATTAATAAAAATAATAGAAATTACATTCTTTGGTGTGGGAGGTTGCATTTATAATTTCATGCTTCCAACAAACTCCTTATTTTAAGACATACATATCAATTGAATCTTATCAAATAAGATTTCAATCTATCTATAAAAACATCAATCTCCACAAAATATGGAGAGAGATTATCTAATTCTAACTAACAATCCAACTCTCTTATTTTATTGTTGAGAATCAAAATGAATATTGATTCTTATTTATTTTACAAATAATAAAACACTTATGGAAATATCTATTTTTAGAATGATTTCCAAAAATAGATAACAATGCTTCTCAAACCACCCTTGGATTTATGCTCATCTTTGTAGCTCTAGTATTCATCTCTAGATCTTTAATATCCATCTTTAGAGCTCTAATGTTTAACTCCGAAGCTCTAATGTTCAACTCCGGAGCTAGTTAATGAACCTCCGAGCTAGTGAAGGGAACCTTTTGAGCTACTAAGGGAACCTCTAGAGATAGTGCAGTGCTGAAATAACAATATTTGGAGCTGATATGAGAGATTTTGAAGATCCTCCAAGGCTGGTTGTAGCTGGTGCTTAGTGCTCAAAATCCCTTATTCAACAATTATAGCAAAGTATGGACTACATATGCACAAATTGACATCTTTTTCCCAATAATCATTAGAAATAGCTAACAAAAATATAACAATGAATTCTAAAGAAATAACCATGATATATACTCTCTATTTTATTCTAAATAAACCATAAGTTTAGAAATTACACTTAGATCCACTTTATGTAATATATGCAAGGAAAAAGAATGTCAAATATTGTATAAAATGGGCCATTTTTGGGCTCATCACTAGTCTAAAAACATACAATGACACTGGACAAAAACTTGTAGTCTAACCTCAAATATGAACAACAATGTAAATACAAAATAGAAAGCAATAGAATATGAGCAGTACTGATTCTATTATCTCAATAGAAAAGTACATTGGTAGATAAGGCCATAACTAGTACATTTAAGGCAGAATTATGCGGGGATGCATCCCCTAGATTTTGGTGACGCCCAAACATTTTGGGAGTTGGGGACTTGGAGAGGATGTTCCCTATTTTAAAGTTGTTTTAAAAAGTTTTATCGCATTCGGCTACGCGGGCAGTTATTTATTTTCACTTAACAAATTGGGGAATATAAGACTTTAAACATTAAAAACTTAGTAACAAACTAAAGGTTTAATACATGGACATAAAGAAACATTACATCTTAACAGTCTTTCTTAAGCTCTGTTTGGGGATTAAAACGGTGAAGACCAACCTAGGACAGCACATTAAAGGAGAATGCTATTGATTAACACTTGCCCTAAATGACAACTAACTTCATGCTTATTTTTCATAAAACTTTACAATTTCATAAATTTCCCTCAAGGAAAGATTTGCCACATATTCTTGAGAATGGTAGAGGGAAAGAGTAATCTGGCTGTCTTCAAGAAACTTTGAAATGATGTTGGAGTGCATAGGCTTTGCATAAAAATTGGAATTGTTGGCATTTTCCAACAACCCCTCTTTAGAGAAGGAGGTCAATCTGATTCAGAAAAATGACCAACAACAAGAAAATGACACCAAAAATGTCCGTTAGAAGTTCCTAGCACAAATTGTGCAGCAGAAATGCAGAAGCAAATAGTGCCAAAAGCACCAACGAAGGCAACTGCAAAGATGTGTGAAAAGCCTCCAGAAGATCTAGAGACCACAACTGTTGGAAAACAAGGCAAAGGATCCACATATATGCTATGCCAATTTTTGTAAAAAGTGAAATGTATGAACAACACAACGAGCAAAGAGGCATGAATTAAAATCCACGGCAATCTGCAAAGCACTCATACTTCTACAAGACTTCAAGTTAAACAAAGGGTATAAACAAGTAAAATGTCATAAATATGATCAATTAAGATAGTTGTAAGCGCATGTTCATATAGTAAAAGTAGATTAAAAAACACAAGGGCTTCAGACTAACCATAAATGACCAAAAACATTTAATAATAATATGAATAGCTTAAGTTGTGTAAATTGCAACTGATTTCTTAAGTAGAAAGTGAAAGCCAGAATCAACAATAATTTTATGCAGAATAGAAAGGGATTATTATAGAGAGTTATTTATACAAACACATATGCTCGTAAACAGTCCTTATAAATAGGGTGAGCAATAACCACAACTAGTGGATCCCTTACTAGGCGAACATAGCATAACAACTAACAAGTATAATAAAACCTATGTAAAGTTTTTATTTAAGATAACAACTTTACGTTATTTAATGATGAATTAATTTACTCCTAACCTTCCCGCATAATACATTTATTTTAATGATGAATTAATTTATTCCTAACATTCCCGGCATAATTCATCATGGTCTCCAGTGTATAGGAGAGAAATTCTCTGAGTGCCTCAAATTTATCCTGTGCAATTGACTTTGTGAAGACATTTACATGTTCTTCTATCATTTTAATTGTATTACGAGCACTGTCAAGAGGGAATTTCTGTGATACCCAAGGACTGAGCACATATTTAACAAAAGGTTTTAGGTTCCTTTCACAGGCAGTCTACTCAACGTGTACATAATGGTGGCCCAGAGTGTTGTGATTAACGAAATCTAATTTTTCTGTTTCCATCTTTCTTGAAAATGAGCACAGCAGCACTTTTGTGCGTAGGAAGGCGATGGCATTTGTACATGAATTAGTTGATATGGTTTTGTATTAGTCTTAATGGTATGAATACTAAAAGTATATCCAAGAACAGCTCTACTAAAAATTAAAAATTTAACTACTCAAACTAATCTCTGGTAGCAGGCATTGGCCATTCAAACGTCATTGCTGTCAATGCTCCGAGCTTGTTCAGATGTCAAAATGCATCGATGATCAATAGTTTTCATGTGCGGGTTGTCTTCCTTTTATGCGTTTGAAATTCTTTCAATAGTTCTAATACAGGGATACCCTTAATATCCCATCCACATGCTGAGAAACAAATCCCGTAACTTGAAGTATACTCTCTTATAATTTGTGAAGGCAGATAAATGCGGGCATGGAATCCACTTGTTTAATTGTTGGAAATGAGTTAATTTATCAACAGGTGTCTGGGACAAGTCTCAATTTTGAGAAGATTAACCCGCTCTGGGAAGGAGAATATAAATTTAAGTTCTTATTAAACAGAACTGTCAATTTACATGTTTTTCTTTGACCCAAGGTTTCTTATTAGGTTAAAAGTTCTCATGTAGCAGTGAAAAGAAAAATAGATTTGTCATTCTGTGTCCTTGTCTTTCCTGGATGCTGAGTGCCTCACTATTAATGTACCTCTTATGATTAATCATGAGTGAAAATAAAATCACTTCCCTGCAAAGAGTCTAAAGATCCGAAAAGTTCTAGACATGTCTTGTTAATGCTAAATTGTGCTGTGGCTAATTATCTTGCTCTATACGTAGGAATATACCCCAAGATGTTTCAACAGTTGTGGAGAGAACTATTGAAGATGGGGAAAAGGAAGGAAGACCATCTGCAGAGAATATGAGGAAGGAACTATTTGAGTCGGGATTTGTAAGGGATTTACCCATGTATTCTCTAGAATGCTGTTTATTCTTAATCTTTAGATTAAATACCATGAAAATAATTGAATTGCTTTTGAATGATTTCCTAATCTCAATGTAAGAATTAAATTATAAGCATGCTTTCAATGATTTCCTAATCTCAATTTAAGAATTAAATTATCAGGTATAAATTAGATATGCAATACAGTTACACTGGGAATCATAAATTTAGCTAGTGCAGTTAACCTTCTTTAAGCCTTTTCTGCTCGTAACAAGTTAGAACTGAATCACAATCCCTTGTTCAGGAAGGCAATACAATTGCAATAAAAGATACTAGTACTAATGGGTCAACCAATGAAGAGAGTGATAGACAAGGGTCAGCTTCAACATCTCCGAAGCTTTCCAATGCAAATTCCAGCAATACGGATACTGAGAGTGATCAACTATCAGCACAAGAGGCAACATTGGCTATACCTGAAAAACTGCTCATGAATTCTGATTTTTATTTGTCAGGGTCTGCTTCCGAAGAAGCGGCAAAACGTCTTGCAGAATCATTAGGGACAGTGACTTCATCTAGTACGAACACTGCAGATGAAACAACTAATTGTGGAAAGCAAAGCTCTCCGAATACCAGAGGAGATTTGGATGTGAATGTGAAAGTGCTGTCACCAGAGAGAGGTCTCTTGGCATCACTGGATTATAAAAATGAAGCTAATGGCATTGATGTTTACAGTCCTGAGCACAACGCTGTAGAATCTAAGCCTTCAAAGGTAAGAAATCATTTTTGAAGTATACTGTATTATTGTTATGTCTTTGAAACAAAAGTAAAAGCTTTATGAATTTGTCTTGGCTACCTAATCTGCAATATTAACTGTACAAATGCTTTAGATTGAAAATCTATGTTTGCAGATGTTATCTGATCTGCGCTAAACATACGTACAGAGCTGTTAATATTCTTGGAAATCAATAGAATATTTCTATAATTTAATTTTTTTATGTGGTAGTTGGAACTGAATTATAATTACCTTCTACCGAGGCCTTAAAATTGGTTGAAGAAGCACGTGGACTTTTGTACTAAAAATATCAAATAAAGTATTTTAGTAGGTACGTGGGTTTTATACATTATG
Organism: Taxus wallichiana var. yunnanensis; assembly: GCA_018340775.1. NCBI lineage: Eukaryota > Viridiplantae > Streptophyta > Pinopsida > Cupressales > Taxaceae > Taxus > Taxus wallichiana. The sequence goes on from CM031240.1 coordinate 113,677,572, forward strand.
TTACTAAATGTATTACCCATAATAAACAGCTGGCTTTCTATCTGTATTTAGCATAGATATTCCATCAACATGAATCTTAAACTTATATACAATTGTCTAGTGAATTGTGCTTGCTGTCCTTCACTAAAAGTATAAAGCAAAAAATTGCCTTAGAATTGCAATGCATAAATGTTGAATAGTTTTAGGTAGTTAAATACTTGGACTGAAATCAAGAACTGAAACACGCAAGAAAACAAAGCTGACACGAGAGATTACCTTGGAGAAACCCAATGTGGGAAAACACCAGGAGAATGGGGCAGAGTTGCATGGATATGGATACGGATAGTTTTTAACATACCCTGATATGGATACAATTGGATACGGCATATATATAGTATTTAAGATATTATAATAATCTAGGTTAAAAATTAGAAATTACAATCGTCCAGATTATAAATAAAAAGCACATATTAATAATTATTATCAATTTTAAAGTATAAACAAATTTATACATTAGATCAAAATTACATGCAAGTCCTGCATTCCCAGTCAACGGGAAGGTAAGAGTTGGTTATTCAATGTATTAAAAAAATGCAGGTTGTGAAGGCCAACATAAAAATAGACGAAATGAAAGAAAAGAAGCAGACTAGGCCAAAAGAAACAGATCAAAAGAATTGCAGATTGATCAGAGCCAATGTGAAAGTTTGAAGTAAAAGAGCGAATCAACACTCTCATCTCCATGTCCCTTATCGTTGCTGCTAAAATGTATTATAGAAGATCATTTGCTGTTTTTAGCATCTGTTTTGCCTTTTGAAGGGGTTGTTTTCTAATTATTTTAACTTTTAAATCAGATACGTCTGTACAATATCCTTATCTGAACTGTATCCCAGCTGTACAATGTCCTTATCTGTATCTGGGATGCGGATACACACACCTTAACAATAGGGGTGGTGTATTCGGCAACTTTGGAGTAGGGTTGTGCATCCACATGCCACTATCTCCAAGCAAGATTTACAAGCAAATTTTTGCCTTATTGAGGTCTTCAAGAACATTGTGAGACTTGATGACACTACTATAATGCTCTCTTAAGATTGCCTTGCATTGCATCTTGCTTCTACGACTCACTCTTATACTCCACTCAGCTATGCTTACATGCTATGGCTTCAACATAGTAGGAAAACTCGCCAAATCCAAAAACTCGCCAAAGCCCCAAAAAAAAACTCAGCAAAAACTTGCCAATATTCAGCCAATACTCGGCAACTTAAAAATACTCAAATTTCTTTAAAAAACATAAATTTTAAGCAACACATAGCTACAAAATGTATCAAATGAGCCCATAAAATGTTAGAGAAGTGTTTTCTATTAGATTTGAATACAAATACAATACAAAATCGCATCATCATGCAAATACGACAACCGGTTGATACTAGTCCCCACACTTGGTTGCGTCTCCACCCTCCTCCTAGAAGGCTACGAATCTGGCTCGATCATGGAACTAGATGGTGGTGCTAGTGGCTCCTCTGCTGCATGTTGGAGATCACCTCCAAAGATGTCATCCAGTCCAATATCTCCTCGGAGTCCTGCTAGTGCTTCTCCCTCCATAGCCTCCCTCTCAAAAGAAGCAATCTCGTTCGTTGTGAATGCAAGGTTTTCCTCTTCTTGCCCAGTCCACTCACTGTATGGATCTATCTCATCCAAATCAATGAGCTCCTCTGATGTGGCCTCAACTTTTTTTGTGCGAAGCCGGAGATTGTATTGCACAAAAACCAAGTCGTTGAGCCTTTTTTGAGTCAACTTGTTGCGCTTCTTCGTGTGATTAGTCCGAGCACGGGAGAATACTCGTCGAGTTTTGGCGAGTACTCGCCGAGTTTTGGAAAGCTATCCAATATTTTTAATTACTAATCTGTCTATAGGCGATCAAAGCTCATGATTCTTTCAGAAGATTGCAAGAAGTTGCTTGGTCCAAAAAGGTGCAAAAATGGATTTTATGAAAATAAGAAAAATATTGCCATCACTGCGTAGAGCTCGAGAAAATATGCACTTTTAGAGAAAACGACACCTGAAACGGAGCCACATAATGAAAGTTATGGCACATGCAAGTTTTTGTTGCTACATCTTCTTGGACCCTTTCCAAAAATGGCAATTTTTTTCTATTCTTGTGTTTTCTTCACCAAAAATCCAAAAAAGGAAAGAAATGCTATCTTTGGCGAGTTTTTGCGAGTTTGTGGCGAGTATTCCAACTATACTCGGCGAGTTTTTTTTTGCATTTTTGGTGAGTTTTCCTGCGAGTTACTCGTTTAGCATAATTTTGGGCGAGTTTTCCTAAACTCGCCAAGTTTTTGCGAATATTCTATCTATGGGCTTCAATACACTCAACCGAGATGAATTACATAGTGTTCCACGGAGTCCCAAAACAGGCACAACGGGATGGGTCTCGGAGATGGGGGAACCATGGGTGTAATGTCCCCAAATGGACAAATTTTACCCCCAAATGGATTTTAGGCAAAACCCAAATCTGAAACTGAAAATAGACTGAAATAACACAACAAATCTGAACTTCCACTTACAATAAAATGCCCAAAATTTGCCGAATGAACAGCCAACTGAAAATTAATTTTTATTCCTCAAATATTCACTTTTCCACATACCCACAAGGCCAAAAATGGCGATTTGGGTGGTTAGAATCAATTACAAGTGAAATCAGATTTTTCTAACCCTTGACTGATTTTATAAAAATAAAATAGGGCTGAAAATACCCAGAAAATACAACAGTGAATATTAATTTATGTGTACCACAAATGAGGCTGGAAATGTTGAAAATATCTTCTTTGAGGATGCCCAAAACCTCCAAAATGAAGGCTCACAATTCCCAAACTGGGTCACTTGGGGTGTAGAAATGCCCAAAAATTGCGGATTTGATTCCTTTTCAAATTCTCCTATTTGGCTGGTCCAAACACACATCAAACACCAATAACTCAGATCTGATTTATGCCCAGTTGATTCTTGGAGTGGAATCAGCCCCAAATATGTCTAGATTTGAAAATACTTCTCCCAATCACTTTACCAACAAAATGCAGCCCAATGATGAACCCCGGATGGATCCACCTCTCAAAATTGAGGAGTTTTCATTCCTCAATCTCTGAAACTTTGGAGGTTTTCGTCCCCAACGTTTCCTCTCCTTGAGGGAACTTTTTATCCTCGAGAGATTATTTGTGTAAAATAGAAAAACATGCCTTCTACAAGCAAGTAAACTTGTTTTTATAGATGTAATGGGCCAAATAGCCTCCCCAACTTCCAATCAGATTTCACCCCTTGCATTTAATGTTTTTTTCCACCTTTTTCATCCTCCAAAGGGGTCGCATTTTCTCCTAGGGGAGAATAATAAACATAAAGTGATATTTCCTTTTTTCTTTTTACTTTATCACTTTATATTTTTCTTTTCTATTTTAATTGTTTTTTTATGATCCCTAGGGAGGAGGCCCTAGCCTGCAAAAAAATACATTTCTGTACCAGTCCATGATATTTTCAATCATCTATGGACTCTCGTAAATTATAGGCACATTATCGTGCATCGACTAATCAAAATACAAAATATTACATATCCATTAAAGGGCGACAACGGTAATTGCCCCAACAATTACGCAAAAATCCGAAGACCAAGCATACGTAATCGCCAAGAGGCGAAACCACCACGACTCGGCATAAAAACTCCACTGAGATTGAACATACTGCGCACATTACTCCATGCCCTCGCCGGATGACTTCTCTGCAAGAATTCCTACATCGATTCGCTTTTGAGCGCGAAAGCGGGACAGTGGGAAACACAACATTATGGCAAAACCACCTTGGCCTTCTCAGGAAGCTTCACGCCTTGATTTTCAGCAACATCTAATCTGCAGGAAAGAGCCTGAATCCCACGAGCCATAACATGAATATGATATTGCATGCTTACCAGTCTCTCTTCCAAGTCCATATGCTCCCTATGGAGAATGAATTGGCCCGACGAATTCGACAAAATGTTCGCAGTGCTCAAACCCTGAGCAACCTCAAAGACATTTCGACGACCAACGGATGATTAGGATCTAGCATGAGCTTCCGCATCTTATTGCAAATATCAATCTCTTCATCTTCTTCTTCAAACTCTCTGCAATCGTCCATACTTTCTCCAACCAGCTGCGCATCACAACATTTTTGATCTTCCCGTCCATCCAGTCCGTAAAGGAATCCCCCAAGGCCTCCCTAGTTTGAGCTTGCCTCCTCTTACGGCTAGGACCCATAGCCAAACCCTCCACATTCTCCATATTGATAGACCAAGAAGCAAAAGGCCGAACCCAAAATACCTCAAAAACCACCGGATAGAACATAAATGAAATGAAAATCATGAGGGGTGAATAACACCCACCACTGGCCAACCTTAAATACACTCACCTCCACCTGGAACCAATAACAATTCGCACGTGAGAGAGCCCTAAATCTCTGCCAAAATCTTTCACCTTAACCGACATCAAACCAAAAGGGTGGGAAATAATTAAAAGGCGGCCTTCACAATCATATTTCCCCACCCTCCGATGCCATCCATGCATCCCTTGCCAAAAGTGCTAGAATATCATTGGGAAGCCCGACTCCCAAGCTTGGGATATTAATTGATGATTATCCCATAATCCTACCCCTCTATTAGCTAAACTGTCCGCCACCTTATTACCTTCCCTCATTGTGTGAGAGAATTTGACCTCTGCAAATGAAGGCAAAATTGCCTTGATATTTGAGCATAGAGATTTCAAAAGCCGGGAGCATAGAGATTTCAAAAACCAGGCCTTAGGTGGACACCCTTGAGCCATATTGATGATAGTCTTAGAATCCCCTTCAATCCAGATGCGACGCCAATTCCTCTTCTTAGCTTCCTGCAGACCAAAAGAAGGGCCATTCCTTCCGCAAAGTTGTTAGTGGAAAAGCCGCAATCAACAACCAAAGCCAACATAGGTTGGCAGTTGGAATTTCTAAAAATGCAACCGCAACCCGCCTTACCTGGATTGCCTTTAGAGGCGCCATCAAAATTTAACTTAATCCAGCCCTCAGTAGGAGGTCTCCACCCTACCAACCTTTTATCCTTGCTCCCCTTATCAAGAGGGAAAGCATCACTATTTTTGGATTCTAAATCCTTACACCAGGTACCAATCAACTCTGAAAGAAGACCTTTTATTCTATTCCAGACCTGACGCATTGAAAGTTTGATGCCTTGAAAAATTCTTCTGTTCCTTTCTAGCCACAGGTTCTAGATGACGCCCGCAGAGTCAAATTCTAAAGGAGAAGAAGACCTTTGTGAGCAACTTTTCTCCGCCATTGTGAAATGAGATCGAACAACGACAAAGGAAGAACCCAAGCTTGTTCCATTGACTCCAGACAAAGGACGAAATTTGGAAGGCAAAGGAACAATGGATGAAGAGATGATTACTGGTCTCCTCTCCTTCCTCACACAAAGCGGAAAACCGGGCCGTGAAAACATCTTTTCATCAGATTATCATAAGACAAACACTTACCTAAAGATGCCAACCAAAGGAAGTAGTTTGCCTTGGGCAAGTCCTCTTTAATCCAAACATTGGAATACGGGAAAGACCTTAGAGCACCGATGTTTCTCAATCTAACATAAATGTTCTTGTATAAGTCCTTAACCCATCTCCTCGGGCAAGGGGTGGAGCTTAGAATCTTGAAGAGAGATAGAGCACCATCCTTGTTCTCGATTTCATCCAAGTTGGGGAAATCCAACTTTTAACACCATCAGAAGCACACATGTAGCCATCCACTTTGGGTCCCCATTTCGAGATGGCTTCATCTTTAAACAATCTCATTGAATCAACTTCAGCTAAGGGACCAAAAGGAAGCCAATTGTCATTCCACACATCGACCCTTTTTCCATTGTGAGGTTGCCATTTCAGGTCGGAAACCACAAAATCGTGACAACTTTTAATAAAATTCCAAACACATGAGCCAAAAGGAAGCATTTGTTGGAAAAAATATCCGTTGGGTCCTGCGATTCCAAATATTTTGCAACCATGATTCGCCCCACATGTGATCTCTGTCTTCATACACTCTCCAAAGAAGCTTGCCCCTAAAGATTTGTTCATTAGCAAACAATTTCTAAAGCCCAAGCCTCCTTCCTTCTTGGGGCGGCACACCTCGTCCCATGCCACCAAGCTGAACTTCTTTTTATCCTCAGAGCCACTCCATAAAATTTTTTTGTTGTAAACCCACAATGCATTTGGCCACCTTTTCAGGCATCTTAAAAAGTGACATGAAATAAGAAGGAATAGCTTGAAGAGATGACCTAATAAGCTCAGCTATGCCATCAAGAGATAACCACTTACCCTTCCACGAATTCAATTTTAATCAATCCTTTCCAACTGCTCCCCCAATTAAAGGCATACCCAGATAGGTACTACGTAATGTACCAATAGAAAAACCAAAAATACTTGCAATCCTCCTTTGTAGCTTGGGATCAACATTAATGAAGAAAATTACAGACTTAGGAGCACTCACCTTTTGTCCCACAGCCTTCTCATATTGGGCAAGAATCTCCTGGAATTTCTTTGCTTCAGCCACCGAGGGGTCACCAAAAGCGCCGTGTCATCTACAAATTGAGAGTTTGAGATGGGGTCGATCTTGGAAGAGATCTTCACTCCTTTTAACTCTTTTTTCTCCATGCACTCTGAATAGCTCTCGAAAGACTTTCTACCATAATGATGAAGAGAAACGGGAAATCGGGACCCCTTGTTTGAACCCTCGGAGGTAGAAAAGTGCCCAACAGAACACTATTGATCAACACTGAGAATTTAGGAGTTGAGAAGCAATTTCTGATTAATTGGATCCAATCAAGAGGAAAGCCAAACTTAGCAAAGACCGCCTCTAGAAACCCCCAATTCACTCTGTCATATGCCTTCATCATATCCAACCTTATAATCATACCTGAGTTCTTGTGGGAAAGAGAGCGAATAGCTTCATTGGCCACCACCACTATGCCATCAAGAATCTGCTTGCCTTCAACAAAACCATTCTGACTATCTGAGATGACCGAGCATAAGAAGGCCTTCAATCTTAGTGCCATTACTTTGGAGACAATCTTGTAGATCCCATTGCATAATGCAATAGGCCGGAAGGCATCGAAATACTTAGCATCCTCTTTCTTTGGAATGAGGGCTAAGAAGGTGGAGTTCCATTCTTTCAATATAGATTTCTTTTTCCTGCATTCATCCACCGCACCCAAACATCCAAACCCACAATATGCCGAACTTTTGAAAGAAACCAATTTGAAAACCATCCGGCCTAGGGCTTTATCAACCCCGAAGCTAAAGACCACATCACGAACTTCATCTTGGGAAATCGACCTCATTAACCTTGATGCCTCCCCTTCATTCAATACGTCGGGAATATTGGAAAGCAATGTTTCTTCCTCCAATCGCCAATTACCTTCTTCCTCCAATAATAATTGCTTAAAGAAGGACACCCCTTCCTCTCTAATCCTATCCATATCCGAAATTTCCTCTCCTGAAGGGAGGGTCAACTGCTTAATTCTATTCACATTTCGCCTTATCTTTGTAGAAAGATGGAAGAATTTTGTATTCCTGTCACCTTCTTTTAACCATTTCACTCTAGACTTTTGCTTCTAATATACTTCTTCCATCTGAAGAATGTGATCTAAACGGGAAAGCACCATCTCTCATCATTTCTTCCCGGATGGCTTTGGATCGAAGAGAACTCTTCCTTCTTTTGGAACAAATTACCAAAAGACAATTTATTCCATTTCCTGGCTTCAACTTTGACATGCTTCATTTTCCTCATCAGACAGAACCTCTTGCTCCCCTCCACTTTGACACCCCACCAGCTCTTGATATTTTCCTCAAAAGAGGGATCAAGGAACCACATGAATTCCATCTTGAAGGGGATCCCAACAAGGCAATCATCCGTAGATAAAGATAAGCTAATGGGGGCATGATCCAACCCCGCAACCTTCAAAATGTCAGAGAAGAAAAGGAAATTCTCCAAACACTAGTTTGAACAAATAATAAACCTATCTAATCTTTCCAAAATCGCATCAGACCCAGTTCTTCTATTATTCCATGTAAAGCCACCATATTTAGGCTCAACATCAATCAAGGCCATATCACTTGTAGAAGTCTCTGAAATCACTAGAACTAGGAGGAAGGAATTTCTTCCCTCCCTTTTTCTTTCAGATTAAGAATCACATTAAAGTCTCCACCCAAAATTTTCTTCCTTTCATCATCTCTCGAGTCTCAATATGATGCTTAGTGGTCGCTAACATTCTCTTTGGAGGAATGATTTACTAGCAAGAGGGGATGGATGTGAGTAGGCAATATTTTGCCAATATTGGCATAAGAATTATAGTGTTCATAGAAGTTTTTAATATATGAGGATACAAAAACAAGTTGATAGCTTTCAGGGACAGTAGGAAAGACCCCAGAATTTTATGAGAAGTGACAAGGGGTTTTTGCCCAAAAATCAGTGTTACGTAGGGATGCATTTCCCCGAAACCTAGGTGTCAAGGACATCCCAGACGTTTTGGGGGCGCCGAAACGTGGGGGAAACGTCCTCTTGCCGTATCCTGAATGCCAAAGGAGAAGGGATTTGTTCCGAGGACATTGGGATAGGCAAGAAACGTCTTGGGGACGTTTGGTACTTGAGTAGGGCGTCTAGACGTCCCCCGACGTAGCAGCAGTTTTTTTAACACTTTTTCTTTAAAAAAACACTGGTATTTCCATTAAAAAGTATTTCTATTAAAAAAACACTGTATTTCTATTAAAATATTTGTGGGAAATACCATTTGAGCAGCTATGCATTTCTTAATGTGTGTTCCCAAATACAATGGTTATAGTCTAAGTTTGCTCTTCAAATGTAATTCTATGAAAAGCTTGTAACATGTATTTGTGGGAAAAAAACATCCTGATTGTGACCTGCATTATGAGCTTCAAATAAATCAAGTAAATTTATAATATGAATATATACAAATGTAAGATAATTGATTTATATTCCCTCGCTATTGGTTTGCTAATTTAATGTTATTTGTATATGTATGCTAGCATGTTGATGTCTAAAACTATACATTTGCTACTTCCAATTGTCGGCTTAATTAGGTGGCGACTCCATAGATGTACCCATGTCTATGATAACAAAGACATTGATTATCAGAGTATAGATGTACCCATGTCTATGATAACAAAGACATTGATTATCAGAGTATCCCTAAGGATCTCTGGTATTTCCCACAAATACATGTTATTTCATCTTATTTAAGTCTCAAATGGTTTTATTTCAGCTTATATATATAGTTTAGTCACTATATTTTTATGTTTTAAATATTTATATATTTTTTTAATCAGCCGTCCTCGCCATCCCCCTGCTGTCCCTCAAATTTAGAAAATACTTAACAGTCCCGAAACCCTGTCCCGTCGTCCCGGAGTCATAGGTAACACTGCTAAAATGTACAAAATTTATTCTCTTTTTTACAGAAAAAATTGTTTTGAACTTTTGATAAATTATAGATTCATAAAAATAATTAAGCCATCTCAATTCAACTTCCAATTCAATTTGACATGTACAATTAACTTAAATTAATGTAAATGTCAAAAAGGAATAAACATTAGAGTTTTCTTGTTTTCTTAGTGCATATTGTTTGTGATTTTTTTCCTGGATTAAGATGTGCATGAGTTTGTTACTCAGCGTTAAGGTTTTTCATAGTGTTTCATTTGAGGATAATCATGCTAATGCAAAATGAAGTAGAATGATATGCGAAGGGTCAATATTGAAGCAATAATTCTATATTTACTAGAAAATATTAAAAAGTATGAAATGAGTATCGGGAGCCTGTTTTGGTCTTCTACTTCCACGCGCCTCAAGAATGCTTTATCATCATCAACCACATTGTCATTGCTGACATAAGTATCATCACTATTAGAATCATCTTCAGCCACCAAATTAAAGATGCTTAAAGGAACCTGCATTAATCCCTTCTCTATGTCACCATCCTTGTCATTTAATTGTGTGGCATTTCTCAAGATCAGCATCCCCTTTGTTGCCGGTCAACACAAATGCTCAACCTTTTTTTGATTTTGGAGACATAATGCATGATGGACTACAACTGGGTTCATCCTCTTTTGTGTATGAAAGGAGCCCTTACGCGTTGTCAAATCAGGATTATTTTTGTTTGGGAGTATCTTGCCATCTTTCTGAGTGCATCTTTCCAATAACAACGATAAACACCGCCTTTACCTTGCAATCATATTTTGGAAGGATTCTGTAAATGCAAACCTTAGGCAAAGCGGCCTGAGGAGTTGGTAGGTTTGAAGTCTATCAATTCACAAGTATGGTGATTTGTGAACAAAAGACTTGATGCCTTAATAGACTCTTGCTAGCGAGAGAAGTTAGGCAAATAAAAGAAGTCAGGTGAGAAGAAGATTTCAGGTGAAGAAAAGAGTTAAGGTGAAGAGAAGATTTCTGCCAAAGAGAAGCTTTAAAGTGAAGAGAGGTCAAGCAAAGAGAAGAAGGCAGGCAAAGTTAAGGTGGTGAGTGTTTGGACAAGGGAAAAACATTGAGGTAGAATATGACTTTAATTCAACCAGCCTTGCACAGCTTCTGAAGTTATTTTCTTGGACAGGAGTTAAAACCCTTTGCATGAATTTGAAGTGCTTGTTATCGGAAGAAATTATACAAATTGATCAAAACCAGACGAAGGACACAACTTTCAAGCCAAAGTAGAGGTTGGCATCATTTGATAGTGAGCTAAGGCAGAGTCTGATGTCATTTGTTAGTGAACCAATGTAGAATTTGACAGTAGGTGCTAGAGAGCTAAGGTAGCAGAAGAACTTGATGATAGCTATTAAAGAACTAAGCTAGGATAATTGTGACATCAGGCAGGGAGCTAGTGACTTAATGGGTGAGAGAAATCAGGCTGAGGGTGGTAGCAGAGGAGGAGGTGACGTTTCCTGATCTGACAGCACTAAGGTAAATTTACAGTGATGTCAACACCTCTCTTCTGTGACACGACATCAATTTTCTGAGTTGCCTGCAAATTAAGAGTCTGGAGAAACCAATCTGTGAAGAATTTGATTTTGAAGTTCATTTTGGTTTGATTTTTATGAAGGAAAACAATGTTAAAATATCACACGGAAGATTAACATTTTTGACAAAGGAGCTCAAACGTTGTTGAGTATTATGCTAGTCATCCTTTAAAGTGTTTGGAATGTCAGAAGGGGCACCACCAGTCTAGAGGAAGGGGTAGATGTAGGCATTAAAATAGTAGTCCAGTTGTAATAGTTAAGTCTATTTCATTGTATTAGTTTGACCCTACTCATTAAATAATGTTGGTCAATTATTTTTTGTGTAATGTATGGTAACTTATTAATGATGTACAACCATGTTTTATTTTTTTGTTATATAGGACAGTACTGTTGGGTGGTTGTCGAGTATCTGTCCAACTGCAACATCCTGTGGCAGACCTTACCTATTTATGGACAAGTCTATGATATGGTCAGTGAGCTCTATTTTGGCTGTTCTCTTTAGTGCCATATCTGTTGTTGTTTGGAGAATATCTATACATAGCACATTGTTACATGAATAGAGACCAAGTGTCATTTCTATTTCTTTAAGTTCTTTGCGACTTTTTCTAGTACGTATATTTCTGCATCTGTTCTTTGTTCTACTTCCTATCGTTGAATGTTTATATTGAATAATATCAGTTATGCATTTGAAACTGCCTCTAACTGATCAACTGAATGTAAACTGAATGTAACCACCCTCATGAATAAATAATCTCTGCTACATCCATTCTGGACAGTGCCTTCAACTCACAACTTGTTTTTCTTCTTTATTCATCTGATAACATTGGTATCAGAATGTTCAAGGTCGCAATTCGAGGAAGCCTTTCAAGAGGCACGAACTGGAAGTTCAGGGAAGCCCTAGCAGGGCACAAACTTGAAGATTCTTTCTTTCTTTGCAGAGTTTGGTAGCAGTCGACGTTTATTTAAGGGATGTGGAAAAACACAGCCACAAGTATAAACACAGTTGCGTTAGGGCATTTTAATGCCTATTCCTGAAGTTGCGAAAGGGTATTTTACCATTTTACTGTCGTTTCCAACAGTCGTGAAGGGCATTTTGACCATTTTACTGTCGCTTTCCAACAGTCATGAGGGAAGAGGTTGTTTCCAACAGTCGCGAGGGCAGAGAGCATTGAATTCCAGTAAGCATTTATTGCCTGTTTCATGCTGTTTTAATAGTTGTGATTTCTAGTATGCCTGTTTCATGTTGTTTTAACAGTCGCAATTTCCAGTAATAAAATTATGATAGAAGTTGCCACTGCAAGAATTTGTTTTGCTGCTTCTTCTTAGACCATTTACTATCTAATTTACCAGTCAGGACCAGGGCACAAAGGCCTGTTTCATGATGCTCTGCTGTTTGGTACATTTGTAACATATTGAAATAATAAACTCAATTGTTTGAGCGGGCAATATATTATTTCCGTAATTTTGGAGTAATAAATAGTGAATATTTATATCCTCATTTTGCCGGACACACAAAAGTTGATGGGCACAAATTTCAATGTATGGAGCCACAAAATTCTGACTCTTGCAGAATTTCGTGATTTTGATAAGATAATCACGAGCAGCGAAAAAGTCTTGCTACAAACTTCACAGAATATGATAGATGTCATAAGGAGGCTCTATTACTTTTAAAATTATCAATATCAGATGATTTGATACCTGCGGTCCAAAATGCCACTGTGGCTAATATGTTGTGGACCAGTCTGAAGGATAAATATCAGACATCGGAGAAGAGTCGGGTGTTTAACCTAAAGAAAATGTTTTTTTCCATGAAGTTACAAGGTGGATCGTTGTCTGAGCACCTACTTCGGATGAAAGACCTTCGAGACCAGCTATCGTCTATCAATGAAAAGGTGGACGATGATGATATGGTGGCTTTGGTTCTAAACAACCTACCTTCTTCATATGCGTCATTTGTGGAGGCCTTCTATCTAATGGCTAAAAGTTAGACTCTCACATTTGACAAGGTCAGCTCTTACCTATTGCAAAAGAGCGAGATAGACACAAAATCATGAGTCCAATTCTGGACAATCTAAGAGCGCTTTTGCTGCTCAATCCAAAGGGAAGTGGAAACGACAGGCTGACAATACATCTACTTCCTCTCCTAAATTTCAAGTGAAGTGTTACTATTGTCACAAGTTTGGTCATGTGAAGAAGGATTGTCGCAAGCGACAAAATGCCCTGAAGAAGCAAAAAGGGCAAGCACATGTGGCAATAGTTGAACACGAGTCAGAAGATGAATATGCCCTCATGGCATCTTGCTCGATGGCAGCCCTACTCGGTGTTGGTTCTTTGATTCCGAGCATCTCGGCACTTCATGTGTCAAAAAGATTGGTATGTCAACTTTCATGCTAATTTATGTTCTTCTGATTCAGTTACTTTAGGGGATGGGAGATCACATGTTGTAGAAGGGATTGGGGATGTCCGTATTCAGTTGAATGATAAAACCAAACTCATGGTTAAAAATGTTAGATATGTTCCTAACATGAACAAAAATTTGTTGTCTATAAGTCAATTAACGGAAAATCCTAATATTGTTGTCAATTTCTCTGGAAAACAATGTATTGTGTCTGATATAAAACAAAATAAGGTTGTTGCCTTGGGTGTTGGGCATAAAGGTTTGTACAAGTTGGTTGATCCTGCCATGATCAACCTACATGCCTTAGTTGTAGAAGGCAATACCAACATTTTGTGGCATGAGAGATACAGTCATCTCAACCTTTAGTATCTTGCCAAACTAAGTAGAGAAAACATGGTACTTGGTTTGCCTAGTATCCAGGAGAAGCAAGATATGTGTGCTAGATGTTTTGCAGGAAAGCAAAAGAGGAAGTCTTTTCCTACTTGAAGGTGCTTGGCGTGCGAAGGGGCTCCTAGATCTTGTTCATGCAGATCTTTGTGAGCCATCGTGAAATCTCCCACTGTTCTTGGTGCACGTTATTTTCTATTGTTGGTGGATGATTATTCCAAAAAAATGTGGGTTTACTTCTTGAAAAAGAAGTCTGATTGTTTTGCCTCTTTCACGAAGTTCAAGGCATTGGTGGAGAACTAGACTAGCCAACAGATCAAAACCTTGAGATCCGATAATGGGGTGAGTTCACTTCTAAGCAGTTCAAGGATTACTTTGTGACAAAGAAGGAATCCATCATCAGTTGTAGCCCCATATACCCCACAACAAAATGGGGTGGTAGAGAGGTGGAATAGAACAATCATGGAGATGGCACGATGCATGATGCATAACAGAGGAGTGCCATATAGATACTGGGGAGAAGTTGTAAACACAATTGTATATATTCTTAATCGGAGTCCATGCAAAGCTTTGCAAGACATCACTCCTGAAGAAGCTTGGTCCAAAATCAAACCTGAGGTATCAACTTTTCACATTTTTGGTTCAGCTGCATATTGTTTTGTTCATGATAAAAGAGGAGTAAGTTAGACTCTAAAAGTTCCAGGTATTTCTTTGCTGGTTATAGTGATCAATCTAAAGCCTATAGATTGATTGATACTTCTACTAATAAGATAATTATTAGTAGGGATGTTGATGTAAAAGAAAAAAGTCTTTCTTTGGCAGCAATCAAGGGGACAACAATCAACAAGGGGGCAACAATCAACAAATGGTAATAGAAAATGTTTCCTTTCCCTTGCCCAATGATGAGTATGGTTCTTCTCATACTCCTCCACAGACTCCAATACAATCTCCCACCAATACCCTCGTGTATTGAAGACACCAACTTGAGTTGGTTTCTCCTTTGGAAGCACCACAACTGGATCCTCAGTTTAGTGATGACCTAAGTGCTTTTACTCTACTATTCAGGATGTGCGAGATGGAGAATTGTCTCCTCTCTTAAATGGCCATCCTCGTAGAACTGGTAATAAGATTGATATTTAGAGCATGCGTAGTTTGTTCTTTCTTGTGATCTTCTTAATATTCATGAACCACAAAATACTATGAGGCAAAAGGCATACCAGAGTGGGAAAATGCCATGCAACTAGAGTATGATGCCTTGATAAAAATAATACCTAGAAGTTGGTGTTATTGCCTTCGAGGAAACACCCATGGCTACAAATGGGTTTACAAAATCAAATGCGAGGTAGATGGTACTTTGGACAAAGGCTCGTCTTGTTGCGAAAAGATTTTCGCAACAGGGAATAGACTATGAGGTGACTTTTGCTCCTCTTTGCAAAGATGGCCACTTTTCAATTACTTAGTTCCTTTGTTGCTCAGTTTGGTTGGAAAGTATTTCAAATGGATGTCAAGAGTGTTTTCCTGGAACGAGGATTTGGAGGAAGAGGTATATATGACACAACCTGAGGGCTTTTAGGCATGTGGTCATGAACATCTAGTGTGTAGGTTGATTAAGTCCTTGTATAGACTTAAGTAGGCTCCTAGAGCTTGGTATATTTAAGATAAATCATTAGCTTCGAGATCAGGATTCAAACGAAGTCATTCGATCCAAATCTCTATGTCAAAAGTTATGGTGATGACATTGTGCTTCTTATTGTTTATGTTGATGACCTTGCCATCACAGGCAGTGGAACTACTGCGATTCAAGAGTTAAAAATCATATTTATTTGTTGCTTTTGACATTACTGATTTAGGTTTCCTTCACTATTGTCTTGGTATAAAATTTTGGCAATACGATCACTTGGTTTTCATTTCTCAAGTTAAGTATGCCACGAATCTCTTACAAAAATTTCAGATGTCTGAGTGTAACTCTTCTTCTACACCTATGGAGGTTGGGCTCACATCTTTAACTCATGATGATTCATCACAAGTTGATGAATCTCTCTACAGATAGTTGGTGGGTAGCTTGATATACCTAACAACCACAAGACTGGATCTATGTTTTGCTGTTAGCTATCTTTCTCGGTTCTTGTCTAAACCAAAACTCATTCACTGGGAGCAACAAAACGAGTTCTAAGATATGTCAAAGGAACTCTTGACTTTGGCATTCTGTATCAAAGAGTTGTAGATTTCATATTGATTGGCTATACAAACTCTAATTGGGGAGGATCAGTGGATACTTGGAGATCCACCACTAGATATATCTTCTCTTTTGGTTCAGGAGTTGTTTCTTGGCAGAGTAAGCTTCAACCCACTGTAGCCATCTCTTCCATTGAAGCAGAATACAAGGTAGTTGTTAGTGCTAGTTGCGAAGCAATATGGCTTCGTCAGATTTTGATTGATTTTCATCTTCCTCAAGCTACTGCTACACCTCTTTCACTCTTTTGTGATAATCAAGGTGTCTTAAAAATGGTAAAGAATCCTGTATATCATGCTCACACTAAGCATATTGAAATTCATCATCACTATATCTGACAGTTGGTTGATTCGGTGATGTCTCTCTTCATTTTTGTCCTTCTAAGGAGCAGCCTGCCAATATAATGACTAAACCCCTTGGTCCTTTATTATTTGTAAAGTTTTGAGACAAACTTGGTGTTTTTTCTGGGTTAGTCATTAAGAGGGGGTGTTGAATATTTATATTGAATGATATCGGTTATGCAGTTGAAACTGCCTCTAACTAATCAATTGAATGTAACCACCCTCATGAATAAATAATCTCTGCTACGTGCCTTCAACTAACAACTTGTTTATCTTCTTTATTTATCTGATAACAACTATACTAGAGGCACTACTCTTTAAGCCATAAAACACCGAGAAAATTCATACTTAAATTTGTGTGGAGCAAACTGTATTGTACATGAAGCATGCAAATTCTTTCCCAATGCTACTAGTATATCATTGGCTTAGGTAAACACATTCCTTATGTAATTATATGGTATTGTATATAGGAATGAGTAGGATGACCATTTATTAGGAAGAGATTATGTTGATGGAAAACTATATCAATGGGGTTAAGTATTAGAATATTTGTACTAATGACCATTAGCTAAAGACTTTACATGTGATTTCTTAACATTTCAAACAATGGAATTTCGTTTTTCATGTCCATCAATCTGATTGTGGACGTGTGGTTGAGTTAAATGTTTCAAACTGTTAGATGCAGATTTCGCTCCTCTTCCTATCCAATGTCGAGTATTTTCTTGATTTTAACAGATCCTGACTGTTGATTTTATAATGGGGAAAACTTAGAGACAACTGAAATACAGAAGTTGACAAAATTGGAGCATTTCATATGGGAGGTTGTTTCATTGTTTATTTCTTTGTGTGGGAAAATATGCTTGATGGTCTAACAGAATAGATATTTTGACAAAATATTCTCTCTTTTGACAAGATATATTAATCAGAGATTTTATAGACCAGGGATACTGTTTCTCTGTGGGAAGCAATGTCTGAGGTAAGATGAACTATGGAGAAGCATTTGATGTTTGCTAATTTAGGGGAATTATATAAGGTTTATGTCTCTTTGGTGTTGGATGCAATGAAGATGATGAAATGTCAATTGAAAATGGTTGCTTAACTCGAGCCATTAAAATGGTTTTGGCTAATTTCCTTTGAAGAGTGAGATTGTCTGTTTCCTTATTAATACTTTAAATTATTAAAAAGGCTGAAGTTTATTTCATTTTCTGATTCTTTCTTAGACAGTTTATAATTTCATATTTTGCATTCTCTATTTCCATCCTCTAGTCCTTTGATGCAAGAACATTAGTTTATTAGCTGGAAAAGAACTGCATTAAATTTCCAGTTGTTTTTCTGGAGTATTGTTTGAGAATCAGAACTGTTCATGCGCTTACACTTCATTTTGTTTTTATTGTCTCACTTCCTTCAATTTTGATAGCTTGGTAGAGCTCTAGCGTTTCAGTGTGATGTTTTTATAAACAAGTTTTGATTCTCTTTTGAGAGGGTTATAAACAGATTGCGTAAGATTTGCAGACAAATGACTTGATTTTCTTATTTTTTTGAATAATAATGTAAGAGTCTGATACTATAGACATGTATGCTTGGCAGGGTATAAAATCGCCATCATCTTCAATACTGAGTAGGTCCAGTGATGCGCCTCCAGATGGCTCCTTGGATGACTTACTTGAGGAGCCTCTAGAAAGGTATCAGGAGTCAAGAATTGCAGAAGCATCTACCTCAGATACTGCATCTGCTTCTCAGATGAATCTGGGTAGTGCAAATTTGTCTGAGTATGGGAAAAATGATCTAGCAGCAAGATTGAAAGAAAGGATGGCTCAGAAGCAAATAGATGGCAAAGAAGATAGGAAAAATGGAAACGCTTTGTTTTCTTTGATGATGGATGTTGTTAAAGAGGAAGGCATTGGAATAATTGATGGACTTGTAAGTTATGTACATGCTATCATTGATATTTTAATTTACTTTGGTATGTTTTGTTAGAAATGATTCTGGTAATTAGCAACTGTTATACTGTTACCATGGAGATGACAGCAAAACCTGAATGTTTGAAGTGTCTTATAAATGTAAGGCTCTTTGAAGTGTATTTTGAATTGATGCCCCTTTGAAATGCAGTATGAATTTATGTGCCTATGTTTGTGCAGAAATTTCTTGCTTAGGTCACTTTTGAATTGAGTCTCGTCCTTTGTTTTAAAAGGAGGCCTTTACTCTTATTTGCAGGGTTTCGATGGAAAAGTGACAGGCAGGGATATTTTCCCTATACAGGTATTTGCTATTGCTTTAATCACTTCTGGGTTGTTATAATCCAATTTGCAATATATGATGCTATCAACATGGGGTAGTATGTTACATAAAGGACTGTCACTACTAGCACTACTCAAATACAAATCTAAATAGCAGAACCACTAAACTCTACA
Source organism: Taxus wallichiana var. yunnanensis (assembly GCA_018340775.1). Classification (NCBI taxonomy): domain Eukaryota; kingdom Viridiplantae; phylum Streptophyta; class Pinopsida; order Cupressales; family Taxaceae; genus Taxus; species Taxus wallichiana. The sequence continues at coordinate 113,696,387 of CM031240.1, forward strand.
TTTTATACTAGTTAAGATGAGTTGGAGAAATTCCTTTCTAATTTTAGCTGCCAATTACAAAGTTCTACTAACAATTGCCGCAGCTGTTAGAAAGCCTTGTAGCATCAGTCTTAAAAAGGTGGTCATGGACTGGAATACTTTGTATTATGTACAAATTTTCTTTCTAGCATGACGTTATGTGCAGTTGTATCTCACTTTTTTAGGTGGCCACAAGGCTGCACCCCTGCTGAATGTCAGGCAGTGGGGAGTCAGGCAGTGGGGAGTGTTGTGGGTGGTTCTATCCTAGGGTTGTTGTTTGTAGGAACTCCAAAAACTTATTTTAACATGGATCAGTAACAGAACATAAACTTTTGATAAAATGTTTTTTCAAGTGTATTTTTAATCTTTTTCATTATGGGTTGCCAGATAATAGTATATCACTGAATTTTGTAGGAAAGCAGCAAAGTTTTGGTATCAGTTACGTTACCTTATCTTCTGAATCACAAAAATCCTTGTGAAGGAAGGTTTTACATCTATTTGACTAAGCTTTGCATACACGCTTTAATCCTCCTTTAGCTCTTGAATTTGACAGTAGGAAAGTATGCCCCAAGAGAATTGATAGGGTGCTAGTAGCTTGTTAAAGTAGTTATGAAATTCAAATGACCTCTTCCATGTACAGACACTCTATGGAATTACTTATAGAAAGACATTTTTATGAAGTAAGTTTAGTGATTATCATAGCCTGCAGCTATTAGGAGAATTGAAAATGAAGATATTGAAATAAACTCAATATAAAATAAGCAACCATGCTTTCTCATTTTTCTAGGCTGTACAAATAGAACACTCATATATTTGGCGAGTGGCAACATTGATCTATTTTCTCTGTTATCTTAGTCTAGGCTTTACAAATAAAACAATTGTATGATCTATTCTCTCTGTAACCTTAGTCACTTTTGACTTTTATTGCTTTAAGTCAAACTGTTCTAATTAAAGACACCATTTATAGAGTACCTGATTCAGGATATTTGCTTGAAAGAATTCTATATGCCGTTTTATTTCTCGAATCCTTTCACTTAAAAGTATTTAACATATTCGCGAATCTCTCGTATTCTGTTTTCTTATGAACGTGGCATGTACACACACACACACACACACCCATTTGCAGTGCTTTTTGATTCTGTAATGATTTATTCTTGTTGGCTGCTGACCTTCTTCTGAATTACACTTTTATGTGGATACAAAATAATCAATTGCAAAATTCATAGCAAATAACTTTAAAAGATGGCCTGTATAATTCCTTCACAGACTGCCACTTGTCAGAGATAGGGTTGCCTTACGAGGCCTCAGCAATATTCAATTCGACTTTGTGTTGACAAGGAGGAATATATTTGACTATGTTGCTAGGAAACGTTCCCCATCTGCCCCCGTATCCAGCCTGAGACGCTTCCGATATGGAAAGCGGGTATGAAACGCCCAGGCCATTTCTGGGACGTTTCCAGGAATTTTCCGTGGCTTATGTATTATAAGGAAGAGTTTATTCCAGTTTGCTGTTGTGTTACTCCACTTAATCTTTTCAAATATAGCCTATATTTCTGCTCAGAGAATTTTCCAAACCCAGGAATAAGTTACAGTGTGCTCAGCTGTAAAGTCTTATAACATTAAAACTATACTAACAAGGAGGCACATTAAACAAGCCTAAAGATAGTTTGGGTCAGAATAGTAATCCAAAGAAAGTAGGAAGAATCTAGCAGAAACCAAGAAATTCAAGGCTAGAAAGTAGGTTTTGACTCGGTATATTACTAAGAATAGAATTTTCCATTGGAATCCTCAATCAAATGAATACAATGAAGCAGGTTACAACTATAATTTTTGAAACATGGATGCATGACAGATGATTATGAGGAAAATCTAGATGATATATTCTAGAATCTAGATTATAATCTTTAGAACCATGTTGAAACATTGAAATTGTAACCATGTTGAATGACGAATCTTTAGAACTTCAATGAATACAAAATATTTTGAGTGCTTTATCTCTTATGGTCCATGGACTAAAATTTTGAAACTAAGTACTATATATATATATATAAATTTTAATTTTTTAATTTGTTATAATATATTGTATGGACGTTTCCGTAACGTTTCGTACCTCAGTTTTTTTTTTTGTTAAAATCAGCTTTTCCACGCCCGGACCTGTACCTGTACCTGTTTCCTGGCACCATAGATATTTGAATTTGATTTTTCAGGCTTGTTATGTCAGACTTCTTTAGCTGGGTAGCTTGTTTCTCTTTTTTTTGTTCTTGTCCAATTGAGAATATTTTCTAGTAGTATTTTCTTTTGACCTTTATTCTTTTTCAGTATCTCACTTTTGATTTTGTTGGGAGTCTGGGGCTAGTCCACCTTCTTCTTCCTTTCTCCTAGTCTTCACTCATTGTCTAATGTTCAACTTGTTGAAGATGACATATTTTCTGTTCTTCCCATAAGCAAGTTTCTTTAGGAAGGGTTTGGTTAAGAATCTATAGCTTTGACATCTTATCATCTTGAAAGTGCTTCTTCGCATGGAGCGAGAAAATCTTCTGATCATCTTTCTGGAGGAAGTCTTTCATAACTTTAATAAGATGTATTCTTCATCCTTCGTTGTTTGATATGTCATTCTATTTTTGCTCTAGGAAATTTAATATTTAAATTTATAATGCACCCACTTAAATATTGGTTTGAATCCAACCTTTAATTTATAATGCACCCACTTAACAATTTTCAGCTGTTTGTAATTCTGGTTGTTTCATTGACTCATGCAATCATGAAGAGGTTTTTAGCCTTCCATCATTGCAATGTTCTGCCCTGCTCTACTTGAAGCGAATTTTATGTGCAATGAAGTTGGTGCATGTAATATGCCAAAAGTACGTCATAGTATTGCTTGAATCCGAGTGTGTGCACATGCAAGTTGGACATTCATTCTTACATGTTAGATTTTAATAAAATTGTCATTTATTGGAGTATGGTTGATCTGTCAACATCCAAAGAGTAATGTATTATTCCGAAGATTGGATTGCCAGGTCTTGTAGCAGCTCATTGTAATTGTTTAGAACATGCTGAGATGGAGCTTGCTAATTGAGATCATTCTAATTGTTTGGTGCATGTTATATGCCAAATGTACGAAATAGTGTTGCTTGAATCCGAGTCTGTGCATGTGCAAGTTGGACATTCATTATTGCAAATTAGATTTTAACAAAATTGGAGTATTGTTGATCTGTCAATATCCAAGGATTAACATATTATTCCAAAGATGGGATTGCCAGGTCTTCTAGCAGCTTATTCTAATTGTTTAGAACATGCTGAGATGGAGCTTTCTAATTGATGTGTAGAATATGGTTGTAAATTGAATGTGAAACAGTATTTGAACTTAAGCGTTGAAGCCACCAGATGTTAGTTTTTTCGTGAAAATGTTCAATCAGATCTATTCCTGATATTGATAATGGAGATGCATGCAAAATTGTACACTGGTACTACTCCAAATCGTATTGGTTTTGTTAGTGTTACTTGAATGCTTTTTGATATGCATTTATTTGGTTCAACTTTTGGAGGCATGAAATTAATCTAATTTCCTAAGCTACCTAAGTCTCGGGGACAAGGATGGAAGGACGGGATTTCCAGGATGGCGAAAAATTTCTCAAATTTTGGGGATGGCTATTAAAAGAATTTGTAAAAATTTAATATTTAAATATTTTAACTTTATTCAATGAAATTTAAACTGTATTCAATGTGTTTTAGGCTAGACTGTTTCGGTACAGGTACGGTATGCTGAAACAGCAAGTTTTTATTAAAAACCTCGGGTATGGTACGTTGTGGGTACGTTTGTACAATGTATTTTTAAAAAGTAAAAAATATAAACATGTATAAAAATTTAAAGAAAATAACAAGCTTATAGTCTCAGCAACGTAGAAAATATTAAAAGCCAACAACAAGCTTATTATGAATCAGAAGCCATGTAAAGCAAGATTTCTTTGACTGAATACAAGAAGACCACAATACATTAAATCAATGAGTCCATCTACTAATGGGCTCACAAACATTCCACTTATTGTTAAGGCCCAGGGAAAGGTTTGGGGAGAAGGCATTCTTTTCATAGAGTTGTTTGGAGGTAGCCTCTTGGAGAAGGGGCCCTTTAAGCCACCTCATACTATCCCAATAGTCATTCTCATCCTCCATAATTAGTGCAGTAGAGGGAGCTGTGAAAGCATTTATGAGCATTGTATACATTCTGAACTGAGATTGAGGAAGCTTATAGAAAGCTTTAAGGTCTGTCCATTCCATCCACTTCCCAAATCTGTACAAGTCATGAAATATTTTAATTCCTTTCTCAAACCAAAGGAGGGCAGAGCAGCCTCTTGTCAAGGCAAGGATCTTGTCATTATATTTCAGATTCGACAAAATCGATTTGTAGGCTTGGCACCTAGTGTCAAAGGAAGAGAAGATAGGCTGCCCAACCACCAAGTGCTTCACTTGTTCCCATGCCTTCCAAATTGACTGAAGAATAAAGGACCCATGAGGAGCAACAAGAAAGCACCCAAATAGTAAGTCAACCAAATGAAGTCCTTTTCATCTCTCTTGACCCTTCGGAGCCTATTGGCAATATTGAATCTCACACAAACTTTCCAAGGTTCAATTCCAGTCAAAGCCCTCAAGTTTTATTTATTTTTTTGCACTTAAAAAAAAAAAAACCATGTGGGTACGCTGTGGGTACATACCCACAGGCCCTGGGTATGTCCCGGGTATGGAAATCCGTACCCGGGACATACCCAGGGCCTGTGGGTATGTACCCACAGCGTATGCATACCTGTACCCGGTACGTATCAGGCCTGGTACGGGGGGGTACTTGGTGTTTCTGGGCAGTCTAGGTTTTAGGTACTTTCAAGATTATGATTCAATGTTTTTGGTAAAAATAACAGCTTTTAAAAAGTACATACATCAATTTTTTTAAAAGAAAATAGGGGATGTTCCTTCCGGGTCCCCTTGTCCCTGAAATGTTTGGGATGGCACCAAAATCTATGGGCCGTGTCCGTGTAATACTGCAGCAATTTTGTCATGTCTACCATCTGTGTGGCTTTTTCTGTAATATCCCGTGATTCAGGTTAGCAAGATTTCTCTGAAGCTTGGTAGTGATACATTCTAATATAGCTTCCCATTAATAATCTAGACTAGTTGGGGAATAGAGATCACAGGGAACTGATTGAACACAATACATCCCATTGATTGATCACATTATCATTTCAAATTATAATTTGAATAATCGTTTTCAGATTATCCTTTGAATAATAGTTCTTATTTATGCATTGCTATTCCTTTTTGAATAATGTAAAACTTTACAGGAGATTCTTTTTACATTAGACCTCGGCCTTTCTCAACAATGCCTGTCTTCATGGAATAGGCTGTAGAAGTCAGCAGATTGATTGGCCTGTTGAAGCCAGGAGAATCGGAGGATATGGTTGTGTCGGCATGCCAGAAACTTGTTGCAATGTTTCAAGAGTATCCCGACCAAAAATAATATTTGTCAGCCAGCACGGGCTAGTGCCTCTGATGGAAATGCTTGAAGTAGCTAATATTCGTGTAAGTATAATTCTTTCCTAGCATAGTTATTTCGGAGGGAATACAGGAATCAAGCTTTTGTGCAGATTCTTATAGCCCCAAAAATACAAGAGAACTTTTTTAAACAATTTCATAGGATTTTAGGTAGATTTTGTTTATTGGACTATTGCACATATACTTATATTTCATTGGAACTTCAGACTTTCAATACCTGAAAGGGGATTTTTGTGCATGCAGGTTATAAATTCTGTGCTGCAAATTCTTAATCAGCTTATCAAAGACAATGCAGCTTTCAAGAGAACGCCTGCCTTATTGGTCTTGTAAGTCTGTTACACATAAAAATTTGTGGCTTCACAGTTTAATTGCCAGGTAACAATTTAGCTGTCACTTAATTAATTTCTACAGCTTAAGTTGTAAAATTTTTGGACAATGTTTTCGCAGATTCCAGTTATCATGAATTTTGCAGGTCCCGACTGCTCAAGAGAAATCCGTATGCAGGCAGCATATTTTGTACAACAATTGTGCCAAACAAGGTGTGTTATATATCTGCATATTATCTATGCAGGTTGATGTCATATTTTTGTCAGCGTGCATTATTTATGAAGCTGATTGACTAACACAATTTCTGTTATACATGGTATACATCATCTCTGGGAACAGTCTGCTGACCCTGCAGATGTTCATTGCATGTCGTGGGTTGCCTGTGTTGGTTGGTTTTCTGGAACCAGATTATGCAAAATACAGGTTGGGATGGCAACACATCCAGGATAGTTAATCATTCACTCGAGTGAAGATTATATATCATATGATGTTTTCAGTTCTTTCAAAGTTTTGAGTGGTGCTTTTCACTTGGATTTTCTCACAATAATTTTCTTTTCTCCTGGGTTCTGTTTCTGCAGGGAAATGGTACATTTGGCAATTGATGGCATGTGGCAAGTCTTCAAGCTCCAGAGTCCTACTCCTAGGAATGATTTCTGTCGAATACTTGCTAAGAATGGCATCCTAATTAGGCTTGTTAATACCCTTTATAGTCTAAATGAAGCAACACGCCTTGCTTCTGTTGCTGGAGGGGGTGGAACCCCTTCTGTAACAGACGGTGTTTTACACCAATTTCGGTCAGGTCCACTTGAGCCTTTCCGTCCTGTTTCTGGATATCGTGATATATCTCAACCACGCTCTGGTCAGCTAGATCCTGCAAAGGTTAGGTCTGGTCCCATTGACCCCAACCATATTTCAACAGGAACTCCAGAACCTTCACAACTGTCAACATCACATTCACAAAGGTCAGATCTAAGTCAATTCGATTCAAGATATATCCCTAGTCAAACAGAGAAGTCACATTCAGCATCAGGAGTATTAGAACCTTCAATAGTTTCTAATTCATCAGATCCTGCAGAAAACATCTTTTCTTCCACAGGAAAAGAACCTCAGTTGCTGTTGTCTAAGGGTCATGAACAATTTGATTCTGGACAGCATGACCCTTCTCGCTTTGATGTTGATATATTAAGGCAACGAGGAATGTCACTGGCACAAAGGGGAAGCACAGATCAACCATGGAAACATATTCCCGGGGTTCAAATGGATTTACTGGAACACATAAATTTCATCATCTCAGCATGAGTCAGTGCAGCCATTGTTAAGCCTACTAGAAAAGGAACCACCTTCTAGGCATGTCTCAGGCCAGCTTGAATATATTCGCCATCTCTCAGGAGGTTTGGAGAGACATGAAAGTATCCTGCCTCTTCTGCATCATGCACCGGCAGAAAAAAAAAGATAAATGCTGAACTGGATTATCTAATGTCTTCGTTTGCAGGTACTATTTTTTTGTTCTTTGGGCTGGTTCCTTGTTTGAATTTATGGCTATCAGTAAAGCTAATACACGGATATCTTCTAATTGCAACATTGTGTTTGAAATGCTGCACTAGGTTTGTGTTCTCCACAATATGTTGTAATCAAGCAAGTTCAATTTTCATTCCTGCATTTTTGCATAGCATAGCCTTGGAGTGACATGTCTGGAAAAATAATTATATTCTGAAACATGAAACAATTGTTTAAGGTATTTTTGTTGAAGATATTTATTCCCTACCTTGTCTATCTTGTTAAGACCTGCTTTATATCTCGCCGTTGGAATACAAGCTTTAGGTTGCCGTTGTATAAATAAATGTCAGGATGGTCATTATTAATTTTCTAATGACTATTTAATAGCTTGTTAATTTGAATTGACATTTTTATAGTTTCTTTCTTTTCTCCTTTATCAATTCAACGTATTTGATTTGATTTGTTTTTGAAGGACTTCCACTATAAACGGTTGCTAGAGTTACAAACTCACATAGAGAAGAATGTTGAAGAAACTTATTGACAGTATAAATATGAAGGTCTTCCAATTTTGAATCTTAATTCATATTAAAACATAAACACTGTTTAAATGTCTCATCGGTTGTCTTTGGTGGTCATGGCATAACAGCTGTCTCTTTGCATCAAAAATTCGATGAAGGCTGTAACATTGGCTCATTAGTTATAGCTTCTACTGTTTTAAATTCATGTATGCTTGTCTGAGCAGTATCTATACCATCTCTAGCTTTGATAAAGGCTTGTTACCTTCTCATTTTTACTATAAAGCCAAGCTATCATTTAATTGTAGTTGAGGCATCGTTTACCGCCACACTCAATGACCAGCACCCAGTCAATGAATGCGATTTTGAGCTTGTTTATAGACAAACTACACCACCAGATAATATCTATGTTGCTAGGAAGTGGAAGCAGTACGGGTCTGAAATGTGGAAACTCATATTTTGAAAAAACCCTTGGGTACAAAATGGCAAAGAACTGTCTTTACAACAAATTATAAAAATATAAATATATATAAAAATGCACAATGCTCATTTTTTCCCCATAAAAGATAAAGCACTTGAAATATTTTGCGATCATGAAAGTTTGTGAAAACTAAAATTCATTAATGGAATGAGTGTGTTTCGTAATGTGATGAAGGCTTGTTTATATAGCTTTTAGGAAGTGTGTTTAGCAAGATAGGGTAGGTGAATTAGGGTTTTCTTTTGTTTTCCCTTTTCTTTTTGACTTGTGCAGCGAGAAATAGGAACATCTTGGGTTTGTACTGGAAACGGTCTTGTGCCACCAGAAATGGGAATGCCTTGGGTTTCTATAGGGAAACGGTCTGCTGTTTTTGGTACAAACCCAAGATGTGAGAGTTTTTGGAGTTGTTTCAAGCGTGTTTCCCTATCCATTTCTGTTTCGGCTGCCGTTTCCTGTTCAGACCCGAGACATGAGATCTTTTCATAGCTGTTTCTGGTATGTTTCCATACCCATTCCATTTTAGGAACACCCATACGTGGAAACGTGCGGGTTAGGGGTGTTTCCTACAACACAACATAATATCAATTATAAAATAGTAAATGCATACTGCATTACCTTAGCTTGCTCGACTAGTTCCTTCCCTTCGACGCACCTTATATACCCTTCTAGGCTTCCTAGTTGTATTTTATGACCTACTTATTATCTTCCATGGGCTATCTCGGACCTATCCTAGCCTTCTCATTTGGCCCTATCCTAACCCCCTTCCATGAGCTCCCCTTTACATTGGATTTATGTACTTATTTTACTAATTTTTCTTCTAGTGTTATTTCTCAAGTCTTGTGTCATTGGGGTTCACTTAGCAGCTTTGTGCCCTCCACGATCAAGACATGAGACTCATTATTTGTCCCGATTTGTGAGAAGGAAAGTGTCATGTAATTATATTTCATTTGGTTGAGTTCATTTGTTTGGCGTAAATATATTTGAGTTCATGTGGGTAAAATACTGCATCAAACTTGTTGGGTTTGGTGTAATGGATGAGGTGAGTGCAAGTCTCAGGTGACTTCGACAAAATAGATGTACCTAGGTTGGGGCATCTAAGCCAACGATTACCCAACAAATGTAATTTGCCAAATATATAAAAGACACGGACTATCATAACAGCAAAAGATAATCCACTTAAATATTAAATATTGGTAGTTTATATGTCTAGGAATTTTGTGGGTTCATTAGGATTGGTTTTTGTGGGTTTGTGTTATGTCCCTAACTAAGCGTCCTTAAGTAGCAAGGGTTGCAATGAAGGAATGGAACATATCGATATGCATTTAAGGGGGACAACGTTTCATACTCACGCATCCACTAGTTTGCATACTCGGTCATCTATTTGCAGGAACCAAAGTATAAGCAGCTGAACCAAAAATATGAAATGTTGATACCTCTGGTTAGATAGTGGACCAAGCTTCCTCCGGTGTGATGTCCTGCAAAGCTTTGCAAGGACCTCCGATTGATTATATAAACAAGCTGTGTAAACAATTTCTCCCCAATACTTATAGGGCACTCCTCGATTGTGCATCATGAATCTAGCCATCTCCATGATGTTTTTGTTCATTTATTCTACCACCCCATTCTCACAAGCTGCGGGGTATAAGGTGTTGTCAACTGGCATTGAATCCCTTCTTTACTGTAGAAATTTGCAAATTGTTTAGAGGTAAACTCACCCCCATTATCGAATCTCAAAGTCTTGATCCACCGGCTGGTTTAATTCTCCACTAAGCCCTTGAACTTGACAAGAGAAGCAAAGCAATCAGACTTCTTCAAAAAATAGACCACATCTTCCGAGAATAATCATCCACCAACAAGAGAAAATAACGTGCACCAAGGACTGTGAGAGTCTTCCACGATGGCTCACATAGATCTGCATGTACAAGATCTAAGAGCCCCTTTACACGCCAAGCACCTTCAGAGGGAAAAGGCTTCCGCTTTTGTTTTCTTGCAAAACAACCAGCACACATGTCTTGTTTCTCTTGAATAGGAGGCAAACCAACAACCATGTTGGCTCTATGAAGGTGAGCTAAATACTGAAGGTTGAGATGGCCATATCTTTCGTGTCATAAAACACTGGTATTGCCTTCCACAACTAAGGCATGCAAGTTGACCATGGCAGGATCAACAAGTCTATATAGACCACCATGCCCAATCCTAGGGCAACAACCTTATTTTGCTTGATGTCAGACACAATACATTGTTTACCAGAAAAGTTTACAAAGATATTGGGATTATTAGTTAGTTGACTGATAGATAACAAGTTCTTATTCATGTTAGGCACATATCTAACATTTTTTACAAGCAATCTGGTATTATTATTTAGCATAATACGAACATCCCCAATACCTTCTACAACATGTGATCTTCCATCTCCTAAAGTAACTGAATCAAAAGAACAAGAATTAAAATTGACATACTAGTCTTTTTGACACGTGAAATGCCGTGATGCTCCGGAATCAAAGAACCAACATCGAGTAGGCTGCCATTAACCATGCAAGATGCCATGAGAGCATATTCTTCTTCTGACTCGTGTTCAACTGTAGCCACATGTGCCTGCCCCTTCTGCTTCTTCAGGGCATTGAGTCGTTTCCGATAGTCCTTCACATGACCAAGTTTGTGACAATAATAACATTTTACTTGATATTTAGGAGAGGAAGAGGATGTCTCAGCCTGTCGTTTACACTTTCCTTTAGACTGAGCAACAAAAGCGCTCTCAGATTGTCCAGAAGTGGACTCTTGAGCTTGTGTCTGTCTTCGTTCCTTTTGCAACAAGTAGGAACTCACCTTGTCAAACGTAAGAGTTTGACTCTCCGCCATTAAATGAAGTGCCTCCACAAATGACTCATACGAAGAAGGCAAGCTATTTAGAACCAAAGCCACCATATCATCATCGTCCGCCTTTTAATTTATGGAAGACAATTGGTCTCAAAGATCTTTCATCCGAAGTAGGTGCTCGATAGCGATCCACCTTGTAATTTTACAGAAAAGAGCATATTTTTCAGGTATAAAACCCGACTCTTTTCTGATGTCTGATATTTATCCTTCAGACTGGTCCACAATGTGCTTGCTACAGTAGCATTCCGCACTTCTGGTATCAAATCATCCGACACCGACAAGTTAAGGAGCAATAACACTTCCTTGTGACGTTTGTCATAATCCACAAAGTTTGTCATTTGGTTGAATTTCGGTACCCATGATTATTTTATCACAATCACGAAACTCCGCAACCGTTAAAATCTTATGACTCCAAACATTGAAATTAGTGCCCGTTAACTTTTGTGAGTCAGGCAGAATAAGATTTGAAATATTCGCCATTTTATTATGGAAATAATAAAAATGGAAATAAAGTATTTTGCCCACCAAATAAAACAAAATCACTTTATGCAAATACGTGGTTGGGAAAGTATTTTATGCAAATACGTGGCAAGTATTCAAACAACCAATACGTGGCAAGGGGAGAAAAATTATACAAAAATAGTTTATTAAATCTTTTGCTCCCAGACTTCAGATTTTACCTCTGCCCTCACGACTTGGGATTTTGCATTTGCGACTGGTTTCTGCCCCACGTTTTCTGCCACGACTTTTTCCAAACGTATTGCCTTCAACAGGAAACTGGATTTCTGCAATTCTGGGCACGTTATATTCACAAAGGAGGGCACGTTTTCACACTAGCAGGTCACGTTTTTGTTCACAGCGTGACTGCCTTTGATATTTCAATGCCACTGGACTTTTGCCCTTGTTTATACCAACGACTCTGCCTTCACACGACTGGTTCACGTGTCTCCAGGAACCCACAAATTTGGCACTCTCTGAGCAACAGCGAACATTACACCTCCAGCACCACGATTTCTTTTGCCCCTGCGTCGACCGTTCCTTTCGTCGACCTCACCTCTCAATGGCTTCCTCCAATGGTGACTAATTGCTCTGATACCACTGTTAGTATTAGAAGCATAGAGATAAAACAAGAAGAAGAAAGAGATGCACAAAACTGCACTGATTCGAATGACCCAGGCAGATTCATTTTATTGAGAGGAGCAGTTACATTTAGTTACAACTATTTGTTGGTTATCTCAACAACTGCTTGGAACCGTACATGTTTATGCTATATATTCAACATTACATAATGCAGATTGCTGATTTCATCTTCTTGTTCACCACTTTTCTCAAAACAAATCTGAATATGCAACAAATATGACATTATTTTACTTGTCCCATATCTTATGAAGTCACCATGCTCTACAAAAGGCTGAAATTCTTCATAAATCAGCTGTTGCACTGTTTTGCTTCTTTCTTCACCAATCACATCTTGTGCAATCTGCCCTTCTTGGAATACTCCTATCATGCTCTTGGCTGCCATTCTTTGAGGAACTCCCTTCCTCATACCTTGCAAAACAATTTCCTTGTCTTGCACTCTGAATTTCAACTCCATGGTTTGATAGTTTTGGATGAATTCACCCAAGGATTGAAGCCATTGTACACCAAGTACTAAATCCAAATCATCAATACCAACAACATAAAATTCATCACTTACCTCATGACCTCCTATGGTGAATTGGAGTTGAGGAATCTTCTTGGTGCATGTGATTGAATGTCCATCCGCCACAATCACATTGAATCCTTGGAAGTCTTCCTCTTGCAAAACCAATTTGCCAACTAAATCTTCATCAATGAAGTTGAGTGTTGCTCCACTATCAATCAATATGGTGATCTTTTGCCCATGAAGATCACCTTTCACATGGAAAACATAGAAACTGGGTAACACTGTCAACGTAGCTAAAATAGCACCTGTGACAACCACCTCATCTTCCTTTGCTTGATCTTTTGGATTAACATTACCTTCATCCTCATCATTATCTAAAACAACTTCAATGTAATGGATAGATCCCTTACCTTTGCAACGATGGTTGGGTGTCCATGGGTCCTTACAATCAAAGCATAATTTCTTCCTCCTTAATTCATTTCTTGCTTCAATTTCAGACTTGTTTCTTTCCCATTCTTGTGCCCTACCTTGTTGCCCATTAACTTTGCTGCCCCTTGCTTATCATTTGGAGCTGTCCTTGGTGGTTCACATGAACTTGTTTGCTTCCCCAAAGGTGATGTTCTCTGCTGCCCAAACTACAGATTTTTATTCTTTCCCGCTGTAAATTCCAGATTTAGTGACCTTTTGATAGCATCTTGAAGAGATGGAGGCTCAAAAGCCTTTACCAAACCTCTAAGGGGTTCGGTCAAGCCCTCCATGAACAAAACAATTAATCTTCTCTCACTAATATCTGAAACCATGACTGCTAATTTCTGAAAATCAACAACATACCTTTTCATGGATGCCTCTTGTTTGAGTTGTGCCAACTCCCTAAATGTACCTCTGGATCTTTCCTGTCAAACCTTTTTGTTAGCCTTTTTCCAAACTCTTCAAGAGTGGTAATGGAACCATGTCCTTGTGTTACTAGACCATGATACCACCATTCATGAGCCACACCTTCTAAATGCAAGGTGACAAATTTAAGAGCCTCTTCCTCATACATAGGATTTAGTGACAAGTATCTAACTTTTGCAACCAAGCTCTAGCAGAACATTTATCCATACCATCAAATGTAGGAAGAGTGATCTTACCCAATCTATGTTGGATATCTTTCCTTGGCTCTTGTGGATGATTCACCTTCTTCCTTGGTCCTTCGTTCCTTCTTAGTTGGCAAAAATTTCTGAATGAAAGCAAATCCCTTGTGTTGGGATTCAATGATGCATACTCATCTCCATATAGATTTATTTCTTTAGCAAACCCATGTGTTGGTGGTTGCTCCCTCTCCTCTTGTGGCTCATTTCTTTGAAGGAAACTAGCACGAAAGAACTTGGAAGGAGTCTTGTTTGAAACTCTTTCCGTATGATGAGTAGAAGAGCTTCCTTCACCTTGATTCCCTTGAGAGTTCTGTCTATTAGTACTTATCCCTTGTAAGGCTCTACCCAAATCAACAATGGCTCCTATAAAGGAGTCTCTAAGATCTCTGTGACTCCATCAACGGTTCTGCAACTCTCTATTACCTCTAGAGAATATCTCATTCATATAACTCAGCTCATCATTGGGAGGAGGTCTTTCTCTATCATCCATATCTCCCTTTCTTGGAGTTCTTGAGTAATGGTATCTAAAATCCCCGTCACCTCTGTCCATGCAAATCTGATTTTCCCTTCACAGGCTGGGAGAATCACTGCTCTGATACCACTATAATGTCCCCAAAAGGACACTATTCGACCCCAAGTGGATTTGAGGCACTCCCAATCACCAAATGCAGATTTATAAAAGACAACAATTATTTTTGATGCAGATCTGATTTATATATGAAAAATGCGACTAGGGTAGGGAAGAAAACTCATAAAAATCAGCCATTAAATTATGATATCCCCGCTTCAATCCGATCCAATGAATTTATAAAATCTAATATATGAAGAAAAATCTAGATTTTGAGACACAAAGAAGCTGAAACAATTCTATAAAATATGTAGACAGTCTGCCCTTAGGAATAGATGAAAATAGTTTCTTTTTAACACCAATTTTTTTTTGGAAATGGGCTGATTTGATTTATAAAAATCAGATGTGTTATCAACACTCCAAATCAGATCAGAAACACTTTCAAATACATCAGATTTGCCCTAGAAGTGGGTCGCTCAACATGAGAGAAGGCTGAAAATTGAAGGAAACCCAACTGCTGGAAACACGCTGAAATTTATTGCTAATTCAATGATGCACAATGGAAACCCCAAAGTGGAGAATCCCCTAGATCTCTTGGAGGGTTTTCGTCCTCAAGAGAGTATTTCTAAAGGGTTTTGTCTTTAGAAATATTTTTGACAAAGCTATAAGCTTCAGACAAAATCAGAAATAAGAGAATAATCAAGTGGTGCCTCTCCAAGCAAGTTCACTTGCTTAAATAGAAGAATAGGGCCCAAATGGCCACTCCCACATCCAATCAGAATTTTCCCTTCATTTAATACTTTTTCCCACTTGCTTTCTCTCCCTAGGCAAGTCGCATTTTCCCTTGGTTAAATCATTTTTGCTTAATGCCTTTTTCCTTTTTCTTTTTAGAACTTATGATTAAGTTTATAATATTTTATTATAAGTGCTTTATAATATTTTCTTTTATTTTTTGGACTTTATAATAAACTATCATAACTTAAGTCCCCCTTAAATTTATTCCTTAGCCGTCGGGAGGACAAAATGGGTTAAGGGTCTTCGTCATGATTATCTTAGGAAGTGGGACATTTCATAAAACTTAACAACCGCCGAGTCCTAGGGACTAATTCGTTGTATTTTATTATTAATTATATTTTATAAGCTATACTTTTTTCATTATATTTTATAAGTTATATTTTTATTAAAATTAAGTAATTTTATAAATAGGCTTTATTTTCATTTTTGAGTCGGTATTATAAATTAGTTTTTAATAATTTTTTAGTTGATAAAAGTATTATAAATTATTATACATTAATTTGGTAGTATGTTAAAAATGTTAAAATATAATATTTGAATTTGGTAGGTTCACAGAGAAGTTGGGTAGCAAAGAGAAAGACACCGTGGTCAAGATGTCTAGCAGGTGGTCTTCTCTTGGAGATGAAAACCATTGTCGAAAGAGACGAAAACAAAAAATATGAGATGCACCTTGTGCAATGGCAATATCATAGGCAATGTAACTAGAGTTCGGTACCATTACCTTGGAGGATCCTTAGATGTGAAGCGGTGTCCAATAGGAAATGAGAATTCAAAGGAAACAAAATATATGGATTTCATAAATCAAGTGGTAGCTAAATTTAATGTGAATTATGCTTGATCATTAGTTTCAAAAGCAAAGAAAGCTAAACTTCAACACTTTATCTCACAAATGGGAACCTTATAGTTCAAGTTGTTCTCCATCACCATTTTTCGATAGAAGTGGAAGCCCTAATGTGGTTGAAAAGTCGCAAGGTTCATTGAAGTCCATGTGGTGGCCACAACAAAAACATGAGGTAGAGAGATTGACAACAAGATTGCTTTTTGCAGAGGCCATCCCTTTTAATGTAATTCATTCTCCACATCTCAAATCTTTCATAGGTGCAAAGTGATTGAATTTGGGAAGGATTACAAGTTGCCTTCTTATGAAAGACTAAGAACTAGTCTTCTTGAAGAGGAGGTCACATCCAAATCCAATGAACTAGATGAATGAAGAATAGTTGGAAAAGAACAAGTTGCACATATAGTAAGTGATGGATGGTCTAATTCAAGGAGAAGGTCGCTCCTAAATATTCTCGTAATATTTCCGTAAGATGCAATGTTTATAAAATCAATTGATACATGTAATGAGCAGAAAACTTCTCTTTGCATTTCTAAATACATTGAATCAACATTTTTGGAGATAGGAGAAGAGAATGTTGTTCAAGTTATTACAAGATAATGTAGCTAATTGCAAAGGAGCAAGTGATATACTCATGGATAGATTTCCTCATATCTTTTGGATGCCATGTCCAGCCCACTTGTTGGATCTTTTGCTTGAAGATCTATCAAAAATAGCTTGGGTAAGCAATATTGTGATTGAAGGAAACAAATCTCTTAAGTTTATCTTCAATTACCACATGACATTAATCTTGTATCGTTCTTTCGCAAAATGTGAGCTTCTTTCCCCCGTTGAAACAAGATTTGCCACCAACTTCATTGCTTCGTCAAAGGGAGGTAGAGGAGAGGACAACATCAAGAAAAGTGTTGGTTACTGATGAATGGATAGATTCAAAGCTTTCTAAGGAAATCTATTCAAAACAAATTGTAAAAATCATCTTAGGGGACATTTTGGGACGAGGTCAAAAAAATCATAAATGTGTTTGAGCCACTTGTTCGAATTTTAAGAATGGTTGATGGCAATCAACCTTACATTGGTTTTGTGTATGAGGGCATAGACAAAGCAAAGTAAGAAATCCAAAAGATACTAGTAGATGATGTTAAAGAAGCTAAGCGTGTTTGAGAAATCATGGACAAACGATGGTTCGTGCTACATCGTCCTCTATACATAACATGTTATTTAGATCCTAAATTAGTAGAGGTAAATCATGATGTAGATGAGGAGATAAAGAGAGGTATACTTGCAACAATAGACAAGTTGGTTCTG
Source organism: Taxus wallichiana var. yunnanensis (assembly GCA_018340775.1). Taxonomy (NCBI): domain Eukaryota; kingdom Viridiplantae; phylum Streptophyta; class Pinopsida; order Cupressales; family Taxaceae; genus Taxus; species Taxus wallichiana. The sequence continues at coordinate 113,713,924 of CM031240.1, forward strand.
ATGAAGATGTGAAGGAAAAAGCAAGAGAACAACTTACTATTTTCAAGAACCAACTTAAAATGTTTGGTGAAAAGGAAGCAAGGGCAAGTAGGATGAAGTGGGAACCATCTAAATGGTGGTAGACTTATGGGTCTTCTACTCCGGATTTGCAGAAGCTTGCCATGCGAATCTTCAGCCAATGTTCTTCTCATTCGCATGTGAAAGAAACTGGAGTACTTACGATTTAATCGAGACAAACAATAGGAATCGATTAGGGGCTCAAAAACACTTTGTTTTTGTGCATAGAAATTTGTGATTGCTTACTCACTCTCTTGCAAATGAAGACAACTCTTGCCTTTGAGAAGCATTTTTGGATGAAGATTGTTGATGATGAGCCTACTACTGTAGTATTAGATGAAGATGCTAGTAATACTTTTGATATAGAAGCAAGATTTGATGTTGCAAATGTTTAAAATTGCATTCTAGTTAATGCTCAAAACTTTGAAGTTTGAGCAATGGATAATTCTCATTGCTATATTTTATATCAATATGTATGAACTATGAATTTTGACTGTTTGAGTCGTAATTGTAAGTCTTAACAATTAACACTAATGGATTTTGCTATGCATTTATTTGTTTTAGACTTTAGTATACTTGTATGTTTATTTATTTTTGTGTGATTGGTTTTTTAAGCATGGATAATTATTCATTTTTATATTTTTTTAAATTCGCATTATTTTGAACCAAACCGAACATTTTGCAGAATCCTGAACTTTTTCCCAGCCGAACAACCCAAACTTTTTGAACATGGTAACTGTGCTTAATACCACTATCTCATTTTGCCTTTTCTTTTGTATTCTACTTGAATTCAATTATCCTTTTGTAATCTCTCTTTTACAATCACAAACCAGCTAGGTTCCTTCGCACCTTGAATTTTTTTGTCCACTCTCATGATCCCTCCTCCCTTAGTACGCACCTATCTCATTTCTGGTATTAGGCCTCCAACCTCTTTTCTTTGTGTCACTTCTCCACAATCTCAATATTTTTGCATTTTTGCCCCATTCTTGTAAGGTCACCTTCATGTTTAAATAAATTGGAAAATATTAAGGTCAAGGGACCTTATTCACAATCTTGAACTCATTTTTTAAAAACTAAATTGAAAGAAATAAACTGTACAAGAATTAATTTTTTAACAATGCAAAAATAGATAAATAAAATATATGTAAAGAGAAAAGAAAAAGCTAACACAATGTGTGTGATGTATGAAGGGAAATAAAAATACTCTAAACCCCCAGTCAGTCATATGCATAAAAAGGTCTTAAGTTTTAACAAAACACTTTAGAGGGATTTTTCTGTGGGCATTAAAACTATGTTGCACATACCTCTGCCCCCTTACTCCCCTCCTCCCTCGCTGCCCCCGTCCTGGCGCACTATTTCTGCCTAGAAATGTACCATGCAGGTACGTAACACTGAAATGAACTTGAAAGTGAAACACACTGTTTTCCCGGGCACGTGCCAGAATTGACACAAAAACACCAGTTCCGTTTTCAGCACGCTTCTGGTGGCACAAGTACTTTAAAACAGCCGGAAAAAGTAAACTTCTGGAGCACATTACTTTAAAGCTATATAAACACACCACATGTCGATGATTACTATATTCTTCAAGCATTTGATCCCTTATGGACTAAAAATTAGTATTATGAATTTTTTATTTATGTTTATATTTTTTTATAATATAGTGTATGGACATTTATGTGCCGCTTCGTATCCAAGGGGTTTTTAAAAATCTGTGTTTCCTTGCTTCAGACCCGTTTCTGTTTTTATTTTCATATCCTTGTAACTTAGCATTAAAGAAGTAGTTTTGATTTGAAGTATGTAAAGATAGACTTATTTTATTTGAAGGAAAAATCGTACAGTATATGAGTCACCAAATCATTTAGTAGTTCTAATAAAATTGCTTTTCCACCAAAGTTTTCAGGAAAAGTAGATGCATTTGATTGGTGTAAAATTTATTGCTAACAATTGAAAGACCACCTTGCGGGTGGAATATCCAGTCAAACAAAATTTAACTTGGAATGTACTTGAGGGAATGTTACTAGGTAGATGGATTAAGAAACTTTGATCTGTAATCTGTGAAGTTATATATTGTTCTCAAAATTACAAAACTAAGATGCTGTTCTACTTTAATAAACTTCAAAAAACAGAATTTAGAATGCAAAATTTTGTTGAAATCTGTGTACTTAAGTTGCTGGAATTGAAACAATACCACAGTTGCATAAAAAATTGAAACAATCGTAAAAAAACAAAGAATGACAACCACGAAAAATTGACAGAAACATGTTTTACCTGGAAACCCCAATGTGGGAAAACCTGTGGGAAGTGGCAAATAGCTCAACTTCCTCTCCTTTTGGCCAAAACAGTTATAGAGAACTCAGATAGAGCATGCTGCAGCATTCACCCCATTTCTATGCTCATTGAAACTACTTTCTCCACTACCATTTTTCATCCAACAATCAACTTATTTCACTAGCTCTTCACTCTCACTCATGCTTTGCAATAGGACTTGTGCCTCTTACGTATAGGAATTATGGGAGTGCCCTATGGAGTCAAAAGTAGCAGAGACAGTTTGCTTTCATTTCTCTGCCTGTTTAGGTCTCTCGTGTGAATTTGCCACTTTTGATAGAGTGAAATCACCATGACACAAACAAAATCTCCAAATAATTGTTGATACCACCATGACACATGCGGAAACACAAATGCAATCACCACTGAAAATGACACAGCCATCACTATTCAATAACTGGGAGTGTTCCAACTGTGCAAAATATTTTCGGTTTGCTGGTCTGATTCTGATTTAGTTCTTAGTTGCATGATTTAGTACATCGATCCGGATCCTTATGAATTATAGCTCCCATTCATAGGAGGTTTTTGGTCCCACTAAAGCTTGGAGGTTTAGGAAATATGGAAAGAGTTCTTCACTTTCTCCTCGAGGTTCCATCGTTTGCTTTGGTGTCTTTCCCTTTCTGCAGATCTACTAAGACATTTGTGGTCATGTTCTAGTTTTATTTACTTTTCTTTGCAAAGCCACATCCTTTTATAACTCTCTTTATGCATTCAAGCCAACGTATTCAATAAAGGGCAGAATTCGCCCATCATCTTCTTCAGCCAAGATAGATGGCTTTTGTTCACTCCAGAAAAAGTCTTCAATTGAGGGTATAAATGTCCCATGGACTCATAGAAATGTATGTTGTCACTATTTTCTACCATGTACGTTCTCACGAATGGAGGTATGTCGGGATGGAAAGCACTATCTCGATATCTTATAGGTTTGATGCTTCCTAGCTTTTCTTTGGAGTCTCTTTGTTAATGTAAAGTCACACCTTATCTTCCGCCTTGAATGTATTTTTCTAGACAGCTCTAGTCATGCCTAGCCTTATAGTTGGCATGAGATTTCTTTAGTTATTTCACTTTAAGATTAATTTGCTTAATTCTATCAATTTATTTTGTTGCTCTTGTCATCTTTGAATCTAGTTCTTCCCATTCTCTTTTATGTCCCAAGGCAACATCAAGTGGGTTAGTAGAAATTAACCCAAACATGTGTCAAAAGGTCATTTATTAGTGGGTGTGTTCACTTCCCTATTGTAGTGATGTTGCATATATCCCAAAGATTCATCCCAAGTCATAGTATGCTTGCCAAGTGTTACGCGGGGACGCGTCCCCCCCGTTTTTAACACGTCCGGGACGCGGGGACGTGGGGGAAACGTTTCCCCCACGTTTCCTTTTTTGGCAGGTGGCGCGAAACGCCCTGGGGACGGCTGGAGGGTGGCGGAAACGTCCCGGGGACGTCTGACGTCCCCGCCGTCCCCTACGGCTGCTGCGACTTTTCCAATAAAAAAACAGACTTTTAATACACAAAAACACATTTTTTTTTATTGTATATGACTAATAGCATAAAAGTAACATTCCTAACCTAACCCTAACCCTAAAAGTGCTATTTTATGTTATAAATTTACAATATGGGCTCATTTCATATTCACACCAAGCAAGAGCAAGAGCAAGAGTGAGAGCAAGAGCAAGAGCAAGAGGAAGAGCAAGAGTGAGAGCAAGGGCAAGAGGAAGAGCAAGAGGAAGAGCAAGAGCAAGAGCAAGAGCAAGAACAAGAGGGAGCAAGAGGTATTTATAATTTTATTTGCTTACAATACATGTTAAAGTTTTTTTTTTTTTTAAATTTAGATTATATTTGCATTTGTTAGGGGCTGTTTTTTAGCATTTGCATCTACATTCACAATGTAATCATGCATATAGTTTGTAGGATTTTTAAAAATGCATATTGCATAGGGTTTGGTTATACAAACTACAATGTAAATGGTTACGTTTTTTTTTTTTTTTAATTACATTTTTATTTCTAGTTTAAAATTTATATTATTTTTGCATTTTTTAGGGGTTGTTTTTTAGCATTTGCATCTACATTCATAATGCAATCATGCATATAGTTTGTGGGATTTTAAAAAATGCATCTTGCATAGGGTTTGGTTGTAAAATTTAAAATTTAAATGGCTACGTTTTTTTAAAATTAATTCATTACATAATCAATCAATCATATAGTTATGGTTGTTTTTAATTCATTGCAACAATCATCACCATGAGTTCTTCTTCTGAGACTGAGTATGAGTATGAATCAGAGCATGAATCAAAGCAGGAGAGGGTTGAACGGGAAGTTGAGATAGGTGGCCGTGGAAGAGTTGGTGATGCCACAATGGGGGAGAGTGAAGAAGGGACACAAAATGTAGTGGCAACGGCAACTGGTAGTTCAGCTGGTAGTGCTACCAATTGCCCCTCTCAAATGTTGTCCAAATTTGCCATTGGACCATTTGATAAGAAGAAGCCATTGCAACAATTTGCCCAAATAATTGATAACCCCAAGTCTGGAGGGGGGAGCAAAGTATGGAAGTGCAACATATGTGCACTGACTTGGCATGGTAGTATCACTAGGACCAATGCACACTTGTTGCATCTTACAGGAAGGGGGGTTGGCACTTGTAAGGGTCTTTCACTAGAGCAGAGAGCTGAGATGGTGAGAATCTTCAATGGAAATACCACGGACAAAGTGCCAGAAGTTCGTGGTTCTACGGCTAATACTCCATTGAGCGCTCATAGGACTGGCAAACTTACTAATACTCTGGCTGGTTCTAGTTTTGAAGTGTCAGAAGTGGAAAGCAGAGGGAAGAGAAAGGCCGTGGGGGCAGCCCCAAATTCAGTTATTGACATGTTTGATTCAAAGGCAAGGGAAGAGGCAGATGATGCTATTGGGAAATTTTTCTATGCTGCTGGGATTCCATTTAATGCTGCTCGCTCTCCTTATTACAAGGAGGCTATGGCTAAGGTCTGGCAGTACAAGTTATGTGCCTCCGGAGACACAAAACTCGGGACAACAATCTTGGATAGAAACTAGATGGAGGAGATGAAGGTGACATGGGTGTCACATGGATGCAGCATTATCATGGATGGGTGGACGGATATTAGACACCGTCCTCTCATCAATATCATTGTCTCTTGCAAAAATGGACCGTACTTCTTGAGAGCAATTGATTGTTCTGGGAAGTGAAAAGATGCTGAGTTTCAGTTTCAGATTTTGAAGGATGCCATTGAGGAGGTTGGACCTTCAAATGTTGTAGAGATTATCGAGATAATACTGACTTATGTGTGCGAGCAAAGCGTGCAAGCTAGTGGAGCGGGAATATAGGCATATTTATTGGACTCCATGTTGTGTGCATGCCATGAACAATGCACTGAAAGACATAGGGAAGATTCAGTGGGTTAACCAGATAGTGACTGATGCCAGAGATGTGCAGAAGTTCATATGCAATCACCACACATCATTGGCACTTTTTCGAAATTTTTCGAAGAAGGAATTTTTGAAACCAGTTGACACCCGCTTTGCATCCTATTTTATTTTGTTGGAGAGGATGTCTGAGTTGCAGGAGCCCCTGCAAATTATGATTATGACACAGGATTGGACTAGGTGGCGTGAGTCCAAGACAGATCAAGGGAAAAGAGTGAAGGAAGTGGTGTTGCGGGAAACATTTTGGGTTGATATGAAATACATCATATCAATTATAGCTCCAGTTTTTAGTGTCATCAAATATGGGGATTCTAACAGCCCCAATCTTGGTGAGATCTACGAGTGCATTGATAGCATGCTTGGGCAAATGAAAGCAACTATTCGGGTGAGGGACCCCACTTTGGAGTTCTATAATGAACATATACAGCCCATTATTCAGCGGAGATGGGAGAAGTTGAACACTCCTCTTCATATGGCTGCGTATGCACTGAATCCCAAATGGTATGTGGAGAGGCCAAGCAGAGTTGTCCCATTGGATGATGATGAGGTGAAGAAGGGCCTTATGAAGGCTTTTAAAAAAATGTACACTCCACAAGAGGCTTCACAGATCAGAATGGAGTGGCTCGACTTCACTGAACTCGATGGGTACAAAACATCAGCAAAGGCAGACAGGGTAACATTAGCACAGGAGAAACCAGTGAGTTGGTGGCGACTGTATGGGCTTCCAGGATTGTTGCGACCACTTGCCATTCGCCTCCTTTCCCAGGTTTCTAGCTCCTCTGCCTCTGAGAGGAACTGGTCTACGTATGGTTGGATACACTCTGTTAAGAGGAATAGGCTTACCTCTGCGAGAGCGGAGAAGCTTGTAGCTGTACACAGTGCTTTGCGTCTTATAGATCGCAAGACACCTAAGTACAAACAGACTCTAGCATTACGGTGGGATGTAGATCCCGAGGAGCCGAGGCAGGTTGAAGAGGACAACACTGTGCAACGAGGATTGATTGGGCTTACCTTTGAGGACGAGGATGCTAGTACCAGCGAGGAGGAGTTCATGGATATTGCTTCAGATGCAGATTCTGATTTTTAGGCTGATACTTGTAGTTGTCCTCTTTTTTTGTAATATTGACAATAGACAATTGTTGGTGTATTTGGCTATGAGATTAATGATATGAATATTAGCTATTGTCACTTGATCAATCGTATTTTAGAATGGTTTTACTTTTATATTTTGTAATATTAATATATTTGAAATTTCAAATTTCAGCTTGTCTCATATTCAAAATTCAAATATGTATTATGAATTTTCAATTTATGACATTAACATATTGATATTATAGTGTATTTGATGTTTATGAGTTCAAGTTTCACCTTATTTAAATCTCAAATGGTTTTATTTCAGCTTATTTATATAATTTAGTCACTATATCTTTTTATTTTAAATATTTATATATTTTTTAATCAGCCGTCCCCCCGCCGTCCCCAAAATTTAGAAATTTTTTGCCGTCCCGGAAACCCCGTCCCCCCGTCCCAGGTAACTATGATGCTTGCTGTTATGGTCCTTATTAACTGACCCAAGGTCCTATTATTAAGTTTCATTTGTTCATCGGGTTGAGGGTGGAAGGACACACTTTTTTTGCAACTTGGTATCTATCTTGCTCCACAACGTCTTCCAAAACCTGCTCAAAAATCTTGAATCTTTATACGACACAATAGACTTGGGCAGACAAAAATGCACCTAAACATTAAAAATATCATCTGCTTTATGCCCTTTCATGGTCTTCTTACATTTTGTTGCATCTATCTACAAACTGACTTACAGGTAGCAATGTCAGCACGTAGACATTGGTAAATCTTCCACAAAATCCATTGAGATTCTCTCGCATAGTCTAGTATGCATAGGTAGAGGCATGTACAATCCGCATTTTCTAACATTAGGCATGTACAATCCTTTAATGAATTTAGTGGGCTATTCTTGCATTTTGGGAAAATACACACCTTTGCAAACAGGCCATGGTCTTGCCATCACCAAAATAGCTTGAAATTTTGTGTCTACGTGTTTCCCTCATCAACAGAAGTCTTTCTTCATTTGGGAAAAATAGTATGTCCAACTTGTAGGGTAGCCCATTCTTGAGGTAGAAATCAGTTGTGTCTTGAACATTCATCTTATTTATCTTCAAATTTTCAGTGCATCTCCGAAATCTGTATAGTGTGCATTTGTTTCCTCATAAGCCTCTTTTGTAAAAGGCTCAAACTGTGATAGCATACACGTCATTCATTTGGGCTTCCTTTCATGTACTTGATCACCAAATGAAATTGTTGAAGAAATCCCACCCATTTATAGTGCCTTGCTTGCTGAAGTTTATTTTGTACTTGCAAATATTGAAAATGTTTATGATCAGAATGATCAATTATTTCCTTGCCCAACAAATAATGTTTCGATTTGCTAATTGTTTGAAAAATTGTAAACATTTCTGTGTCATAAAAACTGTAATCTCTTACAGCTTTAGAAAATATCCGTGAATGGTAACAAACTGACTTACCCTGTAATAGAACTGCCCCACAAAATAATCACTTGCATTCGTTTCAACTTCTAATGGCCACTGCTAACTAGGAAGAGTAAGCACTGGTGTATGGCTAATTGTATATGTCAATGAATCAAAAGCACCACCATGGTCCTTAGTTCAATGAAAACGCTTACCACTAGCTGCAATGGCATGCAAAGGTACCACAATTGTGGAGAGTGATGGAATGAACTTCAGCATGTACTAAACTACTCCAACAAAGTTACTTGTGTATGTAGCAGACTTTGGCGTGGGCAATTGGTAATAGCCTCAACTTTTGTTGGATCAACTCTTAGTTCTCATGCTTTAGCCACATGCGCCAAATAGAATAGTGATTTCTTTTCAAGCTCAGGTTTCATCATATTGTATAAATGGTGTTTTTCTTTCAACACATACAAGACTGGCTTCAAACAAGTTAGATGTTCTTCCCATGTAGCACTGAAAACCAAAATCGCTTCTTGATACACTACGAAACATGTATCTATGTATGGCCTCAATACATCTTTCATCAATGTCAAAAAATTGCAGGTGCATTACATAAATCAAATAGAAGTGCTAACCATTCAAAAAAACCTTGTTTTGTTTTGAAAAGTGTCTTCCATACATCCTCCTGCTGTATACAAACTTGATAGTCTTCAGACTTGAGATCCAACTTTGCGAAATACTTAGCATGCTGAAATTGGTCCCACAAGTCATCAATTCGCAATAGTGGGGGTATATGTTCTTCATGGTGATCTTGTTCAAGGTTCCATAATCTATGCATATCCTCCAACAATTGTCCTATATCATGACAGTGGATGACCCATATGGCGATGTACTTGGGGTCGTATGAACCCTTTTTCCTAACAGTTTCTGAAGTTATTTCTCTGCCCTAGTACTCTACAAAAATGATTTTCTGTACAAGCCAATATTTGGTAGAGGAGATTCTAGTAGCAATTAAATTTCATGCACTATTTCCGTTTTTGGTGGCAAAGCTTTCGGAGCTTTGAACACTTCTTTAAAAGAATGCGACATCTCGTCAAAATCTTATATTTTCTTGTTAGCAAACTCTCAGAAAATCTTTAGCCCATCATCTTGCTTATCCTTCAAAAGAAGTAAACAAAATCTCTTATTTGCTTTAATGAGTCTTATGGTTTTGTTGGCACTTACCATGGAAAGCTTGGGATTGCTTTGATGTGTCTTGATGATATAGCTGACTCTATCCTTGCCTCATTTGTATCCATGGGCCCTCACGAAGGTAGCATTCCTGAAATTCAAGGACTTCCAAACGTAACATTAAATATATCAAGTGGAATTACATCTTCTTTCTTCTTATCAACAAACTTTGGATTAATGCCAAATTTGACTATATATCTTTTGGTTACTTAAACTTGTACACCCTTATTCACTGAATCCAATGGATGAGGATGAGTATGACCATAAGTTATTAAAGCAATCCTTTTAACAACGTAATCCAAAATGAAATTAGAGTTAGAGCCAGTATAAACAAATGCATCTACCTTTGTCTTTTTATTTGTAAAAGCTTTGCTCATTTTCTCTCTTTCTTGCTCCATACTAGTTATGTTGGTAGCGACACAACCCAGTTTCACGTTTGCATCAGAACTGCTGTCCATATGCACCTTTGTTGTACCCACCATTCCTCTATCCTTCAAAGATGCCATGAGATTTTGGAGTTCTCTTTGTTTCGATTCTTTGGGTACAATTCTGGTTGCAATTTCCAATGCTTTGCATCAACATGTCCATCCTTAACATAATGACTAAAATGATTCTTTGGATCCTTGTATACATGTAAAGCAATGGCATTTTTCTTACTTTCTACATACCCTTGTAAGATTTGGATTGACGAGATTGCCCTTTCTTAGGCTGATTCACTCTCTCCTTGCTGCTCGTCTTCCTTAATGTAGTATGCTTGCACAGATGCTTCATCATGGTCCTTTGGCTTGCTAGAGATGACTCCTCTCCTTATGCATGAATAAAGCCCTTCCATATACTTGGTTATGTTGTCCTCATCTTCCAATTCCAAGCCCATCAACATGGCTGTCTAAAATATTGCCACTTAAAGCTTTTGATCAGTTTCGTTCCCAATAGGAAAAATTATATTGCTTAACAATTCTTTGAATTCATCATAGCTAGTTACAACTTGCTTCTTCTTATTTTATGAACAAATTAATTGGTTTTCCCACCAAATTAGAGCATGACACTCCATTTTGAGATTTGCAAAAGATTTTTTTTGTGCTTTACTAACATTATGCACACTAACGTAAACATCCATTTGTTTCAACTGTTTACCTAAAAAATTTCCACCGAAAAATCACAATTTTTATTCAAAAAAGCTATGTTTCTAGGATACAGATACAGGTACGGGTTCGATGTGCAGATACAGGCATAGGTACGTGTTTGATGTATGGATACGTGTATAGGTATGGGTTCGATATGTGGATACGCGAATTTCACAAACCTTTGGGTATGATACATCCTGGTACATCCGTACATATATAATAAAATTATATATATGTATATACTCATTTTTTAGTCCATAAGAAATACAAAACTTGAAAAATATAGTAGGATCAAGGTTCAAAACATTCAATATGCTTAAAATTTCCATATGCAACTGCAGAAATATGACAGAGCCTGTGTTCAATATGCATGAGAAAAGTTCCATTGGTGGATTTTTTTGTTGTTTTTTCTTTCCTGTTTTTTTCTTATACAAACCACATTTTTCTTGTGTATTTCATCCCTACTTTTCCAAATAAGTAGTAGATTTTCTGGGCATAGCATTTTGTTACATTATATTCACTCACTTGGAATGCTGAAAATGCCCTGTGGGCGCAAGTAATATATGATAGAGCTACTGAAAGAAGCCAAGGATTTGCCTTTGTTACAATGAGCACTGTGGAAGAAGCTGAAGCAGCCATTCAAAGGTTTAATGGCTCTGTAAGTGAGGAGACTGCTCTGATATAAATACAACTCATTTGTCTAGGCTTTGTATTCATTATTCAGGGATCAATTCAATTTCGTTTGATCAGTCTTGCTATTTTTGCACGATAGATCTAATAACCTTAAGCTAGTATAGATAGTGCTTGGTATAGCTAGTATTCAATATGCAGAAAATTTCCATTTTCAAGGTTCAAAACGACAGAAATATGAATGTTAGAAACTGCAGCGCCAAAAACATACGGGTGCTTCCCATATATGCCGCGGTGCATACAGGTATGTCCCAAGTGTGTTTGTGATGTACCGGACGTATCCATACCGGGTACGTATTAGTGGGGTTTGCAGGGGTGGGTGACATACCCATGCTTCACAGAATAAACGAAATGGAAATTACATTCTATAGGTGCATACACCAGATTACATAAAATTGCTCCAAAAGCTTTCAAAATATAACCTTCTACGGATAATCTCTCAGGTAAACTAATCTGTTAAATACCATTACAAAAGGTGAACAAGTTAACCTCATTGGTGAAAGACCTCAAGTCATCGTTTTTCCCTTTCTTCTTTTTGCCCTCAGCCCGTCCTCCTGGAGGACGTCCCATTACTACAACTTGAAGTTCAGAGATTGGAACTTCAGAATTTGCAAGTAATGACAGCTTCTTATCAGAATCTGAGTTTTCAGATTTGTGAGTTCTTTTCACCCCTCCACCTGGAACTTCATTTTTACCATCTCTCAGGAGGAAAGATCCCCAAAAACCTTTCCTTTATCATGTACATTTGATGTTTGAATTTTATCTGCATTCTTTACATCTGTTTCTTCATTAAGATCTTTCTATACCACGTGTGGACAAATCTTGAGTACTCGCATTATCATCATTATCCACTGGTGGGGTTCATAAGGCTACCAGCTTTCAGATTTATAAATATGCTCCTTTCTCCTGTTTGGATGAATTCTTGCCTGCGGGCATGTTTCTTGCAATTGCCCTGTTTAAGGACAAACCCAACACCTGAATGCTGTATTTTCATTATCCAAGTATTGCAACGATTTAAATTTGCCCAGTTTTAATATCATCCTATCCGGTAGCCCTTTACTGATATCAATCTCAAATGCAGATTCGAGCATTTGTAAATGGACCATGTTGTGTCTGCTCACCATCTGCCTAGAGTGTTTCCAATATATTTGAAAACTAAAGGATGTCAAAAGGAAAGAGGCATATTTGACAGCCAAACCCAAATTGGGGTTTGAGAAGCAATCATAGATTATTGTTTGAATTCTGGAAACTATGGAGTGAGGAAGAGTCCTGCTCTTCGCCAAAACCAAGGCCCCTCTTCAAAAAAAATTGGTAATCCTCATAGGTATAGAATTGAACTACAAACAATCCTTTGGAACATAATAGAATTTCACGTTGTTTTTCCAGTTTGTATAAATCCAGTGGTGCATTTTTGTGAATACGGCTAAAATCCATTAAACCGACAAATGATTGCAAAATCTTTAAGGGTTGTAAACAATTCATTTACCTCTGAAAGATTGACCTCTAGAGTTGGTACCTAGTTTGATTTCTTGACTATATATGGACTTGGCATGGCTGAGATCTAGACTGGGGCTTGAGGATCCTTTCACCATGCTACTTCCTTATACGAAATTGGATTGGATGTAGTAGGCCCCCAGCTCCAACAACTTGTCGCAATCACATAACTAATATAACTGTGGAATCTTTGCCAATATTGTGTTGGCACGCCTGTGAGGAATCTAGCAATTCTTTACCCTCATGTATAAGGTGTTTCCATTCAATGGGTAGCCACTGGCTTTGTTCCAGAAAGTATTTTAGGTCTTCCACATAATCTGATTTATTTACCCACAAATTTTAGTCTTCCGGATGAGGAGCTTGACAATTAGCTGGAAATTTGCAGAAAAAATAGGGCTCGCTTTACATAGCTTTGCCTTTGTGAAGGGATCAATGACAGTCATGGCATATCTGCGCTCAGGAATAGTGGATCTCCTCCCCATTGAGATTGAAACTCCATCATTGAGTAAAAACCCTGGACTATGCTTATTTACAAGTGATACTATACCTTGAATGCCCATGCAACTATCACTCGTTTTAGAGGCAGAACACACAGCCCCCTCGAGCAGTGAGCCCTGGCCCATTTAGTACAAGTCCCAACAATAATGACCTTATTCACCATGGATTTGCTGTGCAGTTGGAAGTTGAAGCAATGGACCTGCCAATTGCTTTGGATCTGTATGAAGGCACTCCAAAGCTGAAAATCTCAGTCGAACCAATCCAAATCTGAAGATAGCTCCATAGAAGCAGGAATGACGCCACTCTTTAATATCAATCCCTGATATCCCTCATCTGCATCAAACAAATACAGCTTCAAAGCATCCTCTACCAGAATTGCATCTGCGTAAACATGGTACCAGCCAGGGTCAAATGGAGTGAGTTCCTTGAAAGCCGGGTCTTTACAAGCCGGGTCCAATGTGTAAGCTTTAGTTTTCCGGATTGTTTGAGATGTGCAGCATAAGCTGTCACAAACTATTCTAGGAAGGTGTCTGAGATTGTGCACACCATTGCCGTGGAACGTTCTTGCGAAACCCTAATCCCTTAATCTCTGCATTCAATCTCATCAAATCTCTTATTTATGTAGACATAATTATAATACAATTAACCGTATATCTACTTACCCTTCAAAACCTTAATTTCAACTTTTGTTTTAAGTTTGGAAGGGGTATGGTCAGATGACACTATCTTAGCATTGCCTTTGTTCCTCACCAGATGCTCCTCTTCATTCATGAACTCCTCTTTGAATTCATCTTCATTGTCATGCAACTTCACCTCTTCCATTCCAATCTTCATGGCAAGAGCATGAATCTTCATGTAAATGGATCGGTTGGTTCCTAGCCGCGAGCTCCTATTACTTGGTGATTTTATCTTGAGACTTGATCACAAACTCCATGCTTGATTCCATTGTGGGAAATTTCTAGCAAGGTTCTCTTCTCCTTCATTGGTCATTTCCCTCTTGATTCCATCTTCTTGTAAAAAAGTTAGATTTGTAAGGCTGCAGTTCCTCTTTATTTGAGCTTGTCGCGCCATACAAAACAACCAACCACTATTCGTAGTACCCAATGATTAAACGTGCTTTGATATGAATATATATTCTGTTGGAAATTACAAAACTAAGATCCTGTTCTACTTGAATAAACTTTAAATAAGAAAATTTAGAATGCAAATTTGTGTTGGAATCAGTCTAAGTCACTGGATTTAAAACATTACTGCAGTTGCATGGAAGGGAATGAAACAATCATAGAACAACAAAGAATGATAATCACAACAAATCGACACAAGGATTTTTAACCTAGAAATCCCAGTGTGGGGAAAATTAGTTGGAGATGGGAATAGCTTAGCTTCCTCTTGTCCTTTTGGCCATAAGAGTTACATAGAGCATTCTCCCTATTGCTATGCTCATCAAGACTACTCAAGTCTTAACTCATGTTGCATGATGACTTGTCTTCTACTGCCAAAATGCCTCTTGGAGGTGAGTACTCATCTTGGAGATCTGCATTTCAGTTTTTTTTATAAATATATTTTGTACTCTTGGACTATACTCTTAAAATATTCTCTTGTACTCTATGATGAGATATCTAAGATAAATATCAGTATGGTTACCCTTATTTTTGTCAACATCTAAAATCTTTACTGATGAAAACTAATAATTTTTATCTTAGGCTATATTAGGCTGTATGATATTGTTTTCTCTAAAATTTACATATATGTTTATGTAATTTGTTTACCATCTCTAAGTTCCCATCTCCTATTTTTCTGAAAAATGACGTACATATCCCTGTTTCCTCAAACCCGTACCTGTCTTCTGGTAGCTATGCTCTCAACACCATAACTCTTCTGCCTACAACGAACTGAACAAACTAACTCTTCAAACTCATACCCATGCTTTGCATTTGGGATCTCGTCTCTCACTTAAAGGAATTGTCGGAATGTCCTTTCATGCACCAGAAGATTCCCAATCGACTCAGAAGTGGAAGAGATAATTGTTGGTCATTACTTTTCTTGTTCAGTGTTCTCATGCAAAGTTGCTTGTTTTAGCAGCGCAAAATCGGTGTGACACATGTAATCGCCATGCCATGAATGCAAAAGTTAGATATCTTTCAAAACTACGATGTCAAATTCCGATCCATTAGGACAAAAAAGCAACTGCCATTGACAATGATCCAACAACTACTGTGCAGTATCTGGTGGTTTCGCCACAGTGCAAAATGTTTTTGGTCTGCATATCGGTTTTTGATTGAGTTCTTAGTTGGATGATGAAATAGACTGATCCTGATCCTTATGGATCAAACTCTTAGATGAAACAATTGAAACTGAGTCGGTAAAAGCTAAATAAGACAATCAAAACAATGAAATTCAAAAATCAACTCATGAAAATCAAACCTTGTCCAAATTCTTGGAAGAAATGAACTGGGATTTCACATGTTAATTAAGTCACAATGAAATTGTTCTTTTTAAATATAAACCTTTGAAATCTGAACTTGATATCAATTCCTAATGCATCCTTGACTAAAAGTAGTCATGATTCGAAAATAAAGGAATTTAAACTATTGTTCAAAATTTTGTCAAAAATGAAATGCAAATTGAGACAAAGTTACGAAGTGACAACATGCCGAGTATTGTGACTGTTGAAAAGGTTGATCGATAGGTACAAGCTAAACATAGAATTGAACCTTATTGACACTCTCACTACTATGAGTTCTGAAGTTCTAATCTCAATTACTGAAAGTATACATGGAATTTGACTCCGCTATTTTCAAGTCAACAAATTTCAAGTATTCCATTACAACAAAACTCAATGTCTATTAAGATTGATTTGGCATGGATTGACTGGGATTCAATGCTTTGCTAGTGTGGAAGTTGGACCCGTATCAAATTCTGGTTGGATCTCGTATTCTATAAATGCTTCAAGGTTGAAGCCTTTCAACATGAGAGGACATGTTCTTTACCTAAGTGTCATTACTTTTCAAGGGTCACTATAAAGAGATGCACCCTAGTACTTCTAAGGGATGCAACTAACGGCATGTGTCCCTTCACTCTCTATAAATAATATACCGAATTACCTATTCATCCTTTCAGGGCTTTCTATATTCTATTTTATATATTTATACATATCTGAATTCATAAATACCTTAAATATTTCTTCTATATACCAAGCTGGTATATTACAGTCCATTATAAATTTTTATGGTTAATATCTCAGGTTTATGCTGATCCAATGTACTTTCTGTTAATTAATTGAGTCTTTTTTAAAAAATTAATAATTACAAATGCAAATGATAAAAGAGCTAAAGTGGGACATTAACTCTAAATAGGTTCTTACGTATTAAAGCGGGGCATATTTCTGGGAAATGGTCCTTTGTGCATAGGTTTATGGTTCTCTCTTCTATGATTTATGTGGAATTCATATTTCAGAAGTGTTTTTTTCTTTCCCATTTCAAGCAATAGGATCTTGTATGAAAATTCTCCATTCATTTGCAATCTTTGATAAAGCAAAAATTGGCTTTTTTCAGTGAGCATTCAGAATTCATGTTTCTGTTCTTCAATTTTTTAGAGCTATGGTTTCTAACTTTCTACCCTATGGTCTACAGCAGTTTGAGTTGGCCTCATAGCCATGTCTTTAATGATTCATACAAATAAGATAAGCTGGCCTTTCAGTTTATTTTACTCTCTTCATTAAAGGGCTTGCATCCCATGTGGCTTCCATATTTTGACACGAACCATGTTCTTGTAGTACTGACAAACCTGTCGATAAAAAAAAATCAGTTTGTAGATCTCGTCTGCTATTAATGTTTTAACTCGTGCTTTCACTAATGCAAGTCAATGAATGTTACAACCAGTCAATCAGATAGTAGACTGACAATATGACATTCATGTTATGACAAAAATCTGGTATGTATCTGATATGGTATTTGGAAATAAGGGTGATAGGAAATTGAATTAGGGGGATTGGAGGATCCATTGTCTTTTCATCTTTTTGAATGAGATGTTGAATTATTATATTCTGTTTTGCATGCATTTTTATTTTCATCTTGTTTATCAATGATCTTCAGTTAAATCTGTTTTGAAAAGGCTGACATTGCCTTCAGACATTTCAGAGAATGGTAGAGAGAATGGAGCTGTTGAGTTGAGTTCAAAGTTGTCTCCAAAATCAAATAAAAAGAATGGACCACCAGTGAGTGGAAGTGGAGCAGCTGCTGGGGAGGGAGTTGCTTCCACATCCGGTCTTGCCTCACAGACTGCATCGGGTATTCTCACTGGGTCTGGAGTTTTGAATGCAAGGCCTGGGAGTGCAACATCATCAGGCATACTTTCTCAGATGGCACCCATTCTTGATGCTGAAGTTGCAAGGGAATACATGGAGAAAGTCGCAGATCTCCTGCTAGAATTTTCTCGAGCAGATACAACAGTCAAGTCATATATGTGCGGCCTGAGTTTGCTAATCCGTCTATTCCAGATGCTTAATAAGCTTGAATCACTTATTCTTTTAAAGGTATGTCTTTTGAACAATTTTAAAAATTAATAGTTACAGATTTTGACTGTGGTAAGGCAATTCTGCCGTATTTGTTTCATAATTAGATCATTGGGTTTCTTGAGTTTTTGCAGATTTTGAAATGCATCAATCAGCTATCAACAGATCCAAATTGTTTAGAGTATCTGCAGTGGGCAGATGCCATGAAGCATCTTATCCCTCACCTCGAACATCATGATGGACATCTGGTTTCTCAAATACATAGTGAAGTAAGTTTCTAGAATCTAGAAGATTATATTCCTTGGAGAAGCAACATCACATCATACTGTTATTATATCTTGAAGAATGTTAATAATCATTTATAGCCAGCCCAGTTTTACACATCATCCTTAATAGTTAGCTGCATGATGAATCTCTGGTTTCTAACATGCGTAATGAGGTAAAACATTAATATTAAATGCACACTGTTATCTTGACGAATGTTAAAAATCGTAACCGGAAAAGCTGCAATATGGTGTTCTTACCTTCTTAGACTAGTTGTGTTAAAAGGACTCAGAGTACAAGTCACAATAACAAATCAACATTGCTAGAAGGAATCCAATAACTAAAAGTTAAACACTTACAATTAAAACTAGATCTATATCTAAGAATAAAAGGAATCTAATAAAAGGGGGTAACCATAATTACTTAAGTTGGGGATGGGGTTTTTGGAAAGACAAATGTTTTGATGGCTAAAAGAAATTGGTTGCTTAACCCTTGTTGTTGCCAAACTAGGCCGAGCAAGAAAGTAATGAATCTAGTGGACCCATAAAATCATTGAAGAGTTTGATTTCTAAAAGTGACAGTTTTGGAAACTAAAGGGCCAAATACCTCTTATATGGATGGGGAAACGTTGCGAGGGCTCTCCCAAGTGTGTACAAATAATGATCTTTCTTGGATCTAATAATAGACGAGGCACTTGGATATAAATTGCTCCTTTATCTCCACCTTTTGAAGAGCAAAGAGGACAAATTCTATCGTCTCGCAACATGTGACGGGTTGCCTCTTGTAATTGGTCCAAACATACCCTCAACTAGCCTAGCGATTTAAGGGGGTCCCCACTGTCATATATGGCTCGACCTCTTGGATGACATACCCGACCTTCCTCCATCTAATATTGATAGATAGATTTAGTATGGAAGGCTCTTGTTCGGCACGAGGACCTTATCTAATATGTATGGGACACTCGATTGATTGAGGCCCCTATCTATAATGGTCCCCCTCTATATAGATCGGACCGGTTGAGCTCCAAATTGGTCGCATTCTCCGTCCTTTTCCGCCTTCACATTATATACATAACATGAATACGAAAAGTCCAAAGAACACGAGTTGGACCTCTCGGTAGCTTCCACAAAGGATTGTGGGCTCGATATTAGGTATAGCTATATATAGTTGGGTCAAGTCCACGCCACTACGCGCTCGTATAGATCTTATATGGTCCCCCTCTATATAGATAGGACCATTGAACTCTAAATTGGTCACATTCTTTTGCCTTTTAATGCCTTCCTATTATATACATAATACGATTATGAGTAGACCGAAGAACACGAGATTGACCTCTCAATAGCCTCCACCTAGGAATGTGTGCTTGACGCCTAGGTAGAAGTATAGCTATAGTTATACGTATTCGATGACCATGGGGAGGGTAGTTATAACTATAGCTAAAGTTATAGCTATATATAGTTAGGTCAAGTCCTTATCACTACCGCCCTATAGATCTTATCTATTTGGGGGCCTTATATCTATATAGGCCAACGAGCGAGGGTCATTTGTGTGTTCGTTCACATGATAATTGTGTCGAGCAAGAGAATCAATTATATTTGGGAGCTCTGTTTGTAAAACGACTTCCACAATTGACTTTAAATCACAAAGTGCCTTAGATTTCACATCCACAAGCTATCTCTTCTCAAATTCAAATATGTCCCAATCACTTTCAAGCTCAAAATTAGTTAGGGAATGACGATGCTTAATTGTATGTGATCCTCACAAGTCACAACACATGGTAGCTATGCAAGCCTACACTCTCTTCTTTGGGGCTTTGTGCTCCCCCGACCTTGTGACCTCTCGTACCATCAACATGGACTTACAACACTTAGCAGCACCTCATAGCATACCCCACATGTCCATCACGAATCACAACACGTCCTTCATTTTGCATCTTACATGCAACCCTATGATACTTAAGCATACTGCATCTCGTACATGTTATTGTCCTTGCGGCTTCTTGCGGTGCCACATTGTACTACACAACGTTTTTACGACATTAATATAACTTTGCAGCCTACCATTACTTTGGCATGTTGGCGTATTTTGGATATGGATATGGCATTTTTGGCCCTAGATACGAATTTGGATACAGCTGTACAAAAAAATATATAAATTCCAGCCTAATCAATAACAATCAACCACTTTATGCATAGGAAAAACAAAACAAGTTAAATATTTAACCACAAAAATTACTCATAATTTGTTAAAGCCAATCAAATGTCAAACAAAAACTACAAGTCACAATGTCATAATATATTAAAATTATTACATCAATGATCGAACTAGTATTCAATATTCATCATATTGCTCTTCATCAAGAGCATCAACATCAACATCAACATCATGATGTGTTTCATTAGAACTAGGTGGTCTTGAATCACTCATGCTACCACTAGCACCCCATTGATCACTCATGCTACCACTAGCACCCCATTGTTCATGTAAGAAGTCTCCAAGTCAACATTCTCTATGTCAACATCCCAATACGTTGTCGACCACCGCATTGTATTATGGCTACTTGTGGGATAGAAGGTGCAAGTTGGAATGTATATATACCAATTGCTCATCCTTTTTCCCCAACTTGTTGCGTTTCCATGAGTGGGTGAAGTTTGCACTTAGTGGAAGATGAACTTATGAACCTATTGAGGCAATTTCAATGCAAAATTAAAATTTATAAAAGTAAAAACTCAAATTTATAAAAATCTAAACAAAAAGGAAAGAGAATTAAAAACTAAATATCTTACTTGTGACAAGAACATGATCACAAAAGGCTGCACTTGTACATGGATGATTGACCATGGACATCTTTGCGCCACCTATGTTGCCAAGAAACGGAAACGGAAACGGAAACGGAGTACGAAACACGGAAACGGCAATTTTCAAAAAACCTTGGATATGAAACGTCGATGGAAACATCTCATGCAATATATATATATATATATGCATAGTACTCATTTTATAATTGTAGACCATAAGAGATAATTGATAAAGCACTCAAAATATTTTGAATTCATTGAAGCCTTTAGCTCTTAGCAACACGTCCTAAACTCTTCCTTCAAGCTGCTCCTTGATGTCTCTTTGCTCTTCACAATGCAAAATGCTAGTTTAATGAAAACTGTATTTAGCAAGAGAAAAATGAGAGTGTGATTTAGAATGGACCCAAGAGGTCATTATATAGCTTTTAGGAAGTGTGTTTAGGAAGTCTAGGTAGTTGTATTAGGGTTAGGGTTCATTTAATGCAAAGTTTTTTCATTTTTTAAAAAGTAAAGTCGGTTTTAAAAAGTAAAAAGCGCAGGAATGGCAAAAACGCTTTCGAAACGCTTTGTGCCGTTTCGGAAACGTTTTTGCCGTTTCCCCCCCGTTTCCTTTGCCCGAAACGTTTGGAAATGTTTCTAAGGGGAAACGGGACCCCCAGCGTTCTGGCATTATAGACTGCCACACATGAGAATCCTTCGTGTATTTGTCATAAAGAGTGTGAAGGCTATGATATGACATGTGGAGGCTATGGAATTTTCAAACTCGACATAACCATGTCTTTGACATCAAGATCAGTGAAGAGCCTAGAGAACGCCAACATATACCCCTCACTAATTTTAACATCTCTATATGGTGCCACCCTCCCTTAGCAAAGAAAGGATCTCTATGTTGTAGAATCTAGGAGTCAATGCAAAGGCAAGGAGATGCAACAAGGTGGTCATTTTGTTCAACCACTTAATGAGTTGTGTATCAATTCATTGAAAAAAATTCCTCGAGATCTTACTCTTTTGCATTTATGATGGCCTTCATCTTCTCAATCATTGAGTCAATGCCATCATACATCTTTCCTAGACATGGTTGATCCATGTCAGTAAAAGCAAATCATACTCATAATGGGCTCAAGTGAATTTCAACAAGTATTCTACATGATCCCACCAGTAGTCATCTAAGATCAATGCCTTCACTTTTTGGGCTTTTTCAACGTTTGATTGCCTCCATACGGTTCATAGGTTGGAATTGACCATCCCGCTAAGTGCGTCTCACACCTTCACAAATCCTTTAAAGATGATTGTGTGATGCAAATCAAAACTCAATAACCTAGTAAGAAATGAAAAACAAAAGCTAAAAAACTTTCGAAAACTTTTGAGTACTATCATTTTTAAAACTGATGTCATAAATAAAAGAAAGATTGTTTCCCTTACCTTCAACAACTCAGAATGTGAGTTGGATCTGAAGTTTTCTTGCAATTGTTGATGGTTAGTCACAAACATCTAGATCTCTTCAACCTCCGTATACCCGTGCTAAATCCAATCATTTTTATTGTCCAACTTTTTCAGAATTGAGTGAATAAATAACACGAGAGTCCCAAAAATGTGCCCATACCTCACCTCCATTACTATCTTAGCGGCTTTGCATGTCTTAGTGTTGTCCATTATGACTTGGACAACATTTTGAGGCCACACTGCCTCAATGGCTTCAATGAGGATTTTTTGCCATGAATTGGGCATTCTTCACATGCCCTCGCAATGAACTACAAATAATAAACAATTACCGTTTAGGGCATACTACAACTACATTGATCAAAGGCTGATTGCTTGCATCTTTCTAGATCTATTTATTTATTTATTACTGTTTTGGACTCTATTTATTTTCAGATCTTCTTAGGGTTTTGCAGCAGTGTTTTCTAGGGTTTTTGTTGGATTTTTTCAGTTTTCTAGGTTGGATTTGATTCGTTATAATTTAAATACATTGTTGTCCAAATTTCAGAATTTATAAAGATCATTTCAGCTCCTTGTGAATTTTTGGAATTTTTAGGTAGTTTCAGCAGTTAAAATAAATAAATAAAATCAGATCTGAGAGATAAAAATTATTTCTCTCTTGTTTATTGTTCTACATATTTTTCTAAGTTATTTGAAGCTTCTGGGTAGTGTTAGAAATTATTATTCTGGAAAATACAATTTTTTTCTTTGTTTCTACATATTGCTGTCCTAAAAATCAGAAAAATTAGAATTTCAGTTTGCTGTTATTTTTATATATTTTGTGAATTTCAAGTGATATCCCACAAGGGATATTTCAGTGGTATCAGAGTTGTTCCTCCAGCCTGTTTGGGTTAAAAATGGGTGACAATGAAGATCTCAATGTGGATTTAATGAAACAATTATTCACCAATATGGTTAAGCAGCAGGAGACCACTAATCTCTATTTGAGCCAACTCACTGAAAGATTAGCACAGGCAGATTTGAGAGTCATGCTGAAAGAGGAGAAAATAGTAACACAGGCAACAAGGTCGAAGAGGTGAAAATAACAATTCAGGGCAGCACACTCCCCGTTCCCATAATACACATTCGAGCATGCATGAGCCCGCATTTTTGAAAGATCCGGAAAATACACAAGTGGGACAACAATCAAAAATTTTTGATGAGGAGACTTGTTGGCTGAAATATGAATCCTTGAGTGAAGGGTTTAGAGCTAACATGCCTTTTACCGAGTACTGCAAGATGAAGATCGGTAGTAGGCCCAAGAGGGATCACTCTACTCAAGTTCCAAAATTACAGAGGAGATTGGGACAAATTTCCATTCCACACTTTGATGGGTCCAAGAAGTGTACAACGCAATCATGGATATAGAAGTTGAAGACATACTTTGACTTGAATCACATGAGCGAAGAGAATGCGCAATAAAATTTGCATTCCTACATCTCGAGGAGATGCCCATGATTGGTGGAATCATGGTCTTGTTACCTAAGGGCACATGCAAATTCCTACATATGCAAAGTTTACACAGAGGTTGATGAGCAGGTTTGATAGGAGGGATCTTGATAGGTTCTTCCGAAAGTTGACTCACTTGAAACAAATAGGTTCTTTAGACGGATACATTGCACATTTTCGAGATGCTTTCGATTATGGTGCTGATATTTCGAGATGAGATTGACTTCCCTCTTCATAACAAGTTTGTGGATGCACTAGCCATGTTTGTGAAGGCATTTGAGCCTTCTTCATTGCATGATGCTATTAGGAGAGCATGGGATTAGGAGTTAGCTACTCCAAAGTCGAGGTTTCCACCTCAAATTCAGCAAAAGGAACCTTCATCTAGACCGGACGAGCTTCAAAGAAAAGGAGCCTACACCTAAACGGGATGTGGTTAACAAGCCATTCACTTCATGAGAGCTTAGAGTTGAGTTGAGGTGAAAGAAACTATGTTTCGATTGTCGTACACCTTGGGCTCCAGGGCTTGATTGCACAAGGAAAGGAAAAGCCCAATTCATTGAGGTCTTTGAAGAAAGTTAGGGAGACAAAGATGAGGAGTTAGAGACCCACGAGATGGATGTTGGAGATGGAGTTGCATTGGGACGGTGTTGATGTGGAGCATGAGGATGAGAGTTTTCCTCGAGAGATTATAGCTATATTGTCTTGTACTCTTTTGCTGAAGGCATTCGAGTTTAGAGGAGTTATACAGGGTCAACTTGTTGTGGTACTCATTGATAGTGGGGCTACCCACAACTTCATTGATGCATCCTTGGTTGAGAGGCAAGGTCTACAGACATAATACTTTGAGGGCTTCAACATTGTTGTAGCCAATGGAGAGTATATGAGATGCACACAGAGAGTTCCATGGGTTAGCATCACTATGGGTAACTACACAGTTACTGATGATTTCCACATTGTTGGTATGGGAGTGACCAACATAGTGTTGGGAGTGCAATGGCTTCACTCTCTTGGTGAGTTTCGGACTAACTTTTAGATGATGGAGCTAAAGTTTAAGTTCGAGGGCAGGAATGTACTCTTGAGAGGCTTATCTATAGGAGCACCTAGAGTGGTTACTGACCCGAGGGATGAAGAGGACTTTCTCGGCACAACGAGGTGTTTTACTATCGAGGCCGATGTGGAGTTTGATGGATATGGGTGTGACCAGTAGTGTTGTACATGAGACGATTCAGAGATTGATTCAAGTTCGGATCATCCGAGTTTATCATTATGTTGGTTATCTGAGGTTTCGGTAGATTGGAGATCTCATTTGCTTGTTGAGTACTCCAAGAACCGACACACTTGTGAGATTCTGGATGGTCACACATAGGATGACAACTACGGATTTGGAGGACGAGATTATCTTACATAAGCAAAAATTGTACCTTGTGCAGTTCGTAGTTGAGGATGGATATCTTATGCAACATGTGCATTGTTCTTCCATGAATGGACACTTGAGCTTCGATGAGACCTATAGGTTCATATGGGAGAGGTTCAGATGGCATGGGTTGAGGGAGGATATCCTCAACTTTATACAGGGATGTGCGGTTTTTCGTCATGATAAATTGGAGTATACGAGGTTCATCATTGCTTGAGTCGATATGGTATAGCACTCCTATGTATTTTACTGCTTTTATGCACAGTGAGCACTTCACCCATGTGCTAGTCAGTAGAGGGACGGAGTTGACTCAGTTACTTGGTTATTCAGTAGGTTCACATTCAACACAGGAGGTGGACTATGTAGAGTTGATATTGTCGGTTGACCGTTTATTGGAGTCTTGGGATTTTTCCCCCATAGGACACATTGAGACACATTATGAGGAGCCTTGCTCTCACACAAGTGTGGGTCATGTGGGAGAGTTGGCACGCTTTGTGCTTATACGGGTTGTTTCACAGGTTGATCCAGAGGATGCCATAGGGTTCAGGGGACTTTCGTACCCATGGGTTGACTAGAGAGGCAGTGAGTGATCACATGATGACAACTTCACATTGGCGGGGGACCGGACCAGTTAGCAACTTCGGTGTGGGTATCAATGGAGAGTTGGTGTGGGCATCATACTACTTCAGGGGCAACATTGTTCTCTACACGGCATGGAGAGCATGATGACTACATGAGGTGTCTTGGTTACTTCGGATCACACCGATCTTTGGTTGATTGTAGGGTGAGGTGGAGAAACTTACTTTGTGGTATTAGGCTTTTGCAGCATGATAGGATGATGCTTTTATTGGAGAAACATGTTTACGAGACATATGTAAACACATCACAATTATCAAGGTCGGGGATTATACATCTACCCTTAATCATTTCAAAATCCCACATGACAACCTTATCACTCAAAATTTCAAAAAGTTCACTCAAGAATGGATGACAGGGAAACGTAGTAGAGTGCAAAACATGTTCCCACATATTGTTGTCTCATTGTTCTTTCTCCTGAACTTAGTATGAATGCACTTAAGTATGACAGAATAAACAATGTAAATGAACATTATGCAAGCTCCCATTTAAGGGAAAAGGTTACTGCTGATAGCAAGACAGAGATTCCATAGATATTTGATGCAAAATTTGCAAATGCAGCAATCATTAGAGGATTATCAAAACAGGGGGTTTATCTGAAATGACAAAGAGGATAATCCAAGACAATTCTTCAACACTCTTTTGATCCAAGTGGCAGCTCAGAATCCATAACTGGCGATATTACTGATCAATATTTTATGGTCTGCTCGTGCTGTAATGCCAAACCAAGCTTTATCTTTTGAGTGCCATCAAAACCAATATTCTACCTAGTCGAGGCTTACTTAGTGCTTTAGAATATACTGCACAAACAATTCCAGTGGTACAAGACAATGGTTGTAGCTGCACTAATATGATTTGGGGGTATCTCTGTTCGTGTCCTTTAGGTGCCAGATGCCTCTTTATGACTTCTGGGATTCCCTTCTTGAGGTTGAGTGGTACTACTTCCATTGGGTGCAAGTGAAGTAATGGGAAGGTATGATAATGATTGGGTTACCCTAGTGAAGACGTGTAGAGGGATGATACAATGACAAAAAAACTAAAGACTTTGTCGAAAGAAAGGGTAAATGGATGCTAGACTTACTTTGCATAGTTTTTCTCTGAAGGAATACCAATGGCTTTGAGATGCAAGATGACGCTCTTGATCATTTCCATGTCTTTCTAGGGAGCATTTAGTTGTGATTGGGAGTTGAAGTTGATAAAGTAGGTTAAAAGGAGGTGATTGCTTGTAAGGAATGCTTGGTTGATTCCCTAGGGTATTCAGTGCGACTCACTTGTTAGGAGCATGGTACTAAAGGAGGTTGGTGAAATATTAGGGAGC
The DNA here is from genome assembly GCA_018340775.1 of Taxus wallichiana var. yunnanensis. Classification (NCBI taxonomy): domain Eukaryota; kingdom Viridiplantae; phylum Streptophyta; class Pinopsida; order Cupressales; family Taxaceae; genus Taxus; species Taxus wallichiana. The sequence goes on from CM031240.1 coordinate 113,741,138, forward strand.
TAGGAGAGTAGGGAGACTATGGTAGTGAGCAGCCAAAAAGTAACAGTAAAAAGGGCCTAAGAGGCTAGGGAGATTATTATAGTGAGGGCCTAAAAGGCTTAGAGTGTAAGAGGATATGAAAGAGCCTAAGGATTCACCAAAATGTTTGGGCATAAAATAGGTCTTTATAATATAATGATCCTTTAAATAGGAAAAGTGTACATGACCATTCTCAATCCACCACAATACAAAATGTCGGTCATGGTCCAGGGCTCTAGACAAGGGTCGTGTGTAAAGGAGGTTCGAATGAATCTATACGAGCAACCTACACATACAATCTCTAAAGAGATTGGGTGGAGGACCTTACTAGATATGGGGTGTCATTAGATGTTGAAGCAAGAGTTATGTAAACTAGGGTTTTTAGTAAGTGGTAAAGCAAGAGTTATGTAAACTAGGGTTTTTAGTAAGTGGTAAACGAACAACTATGAATTAGATTAATGTGAAAGATAGGAATGGGGCAACAAGCATCTACTATACTCTTAAATGCATGAAATATCCAACATCCAAAATATTGACGAAAATACATAAGATAGATGGCTTAGGGTTTGGGATACTTACCTTTGGTTGATTAGTCGACACATTAATCCCCCCTTTGGCTTGTAGCACTTTGTGAGAGATGGTTGTAGTTGAAGTCAAGATGTATAAGGGAAATCCTAAATTAACCAAAGTTGGGGACACCAAAGACTTGGTAGTGAGGAGCTAAAACGTAATATTTAAAAGGAGGCTGAGAGGCCGGGGCACTATGGCGGTGAGAACCCAAGAGGCTTAGAGTGTAAGAAGAAATGAAGGATCTTGAGTATTCACCAAAATTATTGGGCCTAAAATAGGTCTCTATAATATAATGATCCTCTCGATAAGGAAAAACTACAAGATCATTCTAGATCCACCATTATACAAAATACTGGTCCATTAAGTGGTTCGGGCTATAGACAAGGGTTGTGTGCATGGGAGGTTGGAATGAATTTATTAGGGAAACCTACCCATACTATCTCTAAAGAGATAGAGGGTGGAGGACCTTACTAGATCCAGGGTGTCATTAGACACTTCAGCAAGACTTTTGCTTTTTTTGGAGTGTAGGTTTGAACATACTCCAGCCATTCTTGCATCTAGAAGCATTGTATTCTTGACTCTAAAGTGATGCAAGAGCATCCAGGTACACATGCAATCTTGCATCACCAAAAATAATAATAATATAAATAAATTTCAAATTTTGGCTCTCTTGATTGGCATTACGTCGAACAGGTAGCATACATATGTTAATGATTGGTGAGTCTTAGACCACCTCAGCAAAAATGAATTATATGGGTTTGATTGTTTTTATATGCACATAGTGTAGCCAAAACTGTTTGGGAAAAGAAGGCCTAAACATGGAGTTACATGTATGGAAACCAGACCAAAAACACTCATGAGGGTCAAAAAACGTTTTTATTCATGGTTGTTCGAATTTGTTGAGGGAGAGGTGTTTAGAGATGCCCAAGAGATGAGAAAACGCAGCCAAGAAGTGAAGAGAGGGCAACAGCAAGAAAATCACAAAACAAGTGAAAGAAAGAGAGAAAAGGGGGCATTTTGGGGAGTTATTGGTTCAACCGACTGAGACCATGAGGGGAAGATCTAAACCCACATTCATGATGGGGTTTTGATGTAGATGAAACAGCAAAAGACTCCCAATAAAAATTCCTATTGTGTAGAGTATTGAGGCACTGAAAATACACCTAAGTGTTTGTAAAAACGTCTGTAAGCTCCAATAGAGTGTTTTAGCCCAAAAATAATGTTGTTGAGTATGTAATATGATCATTTAAGGTGTTTGTGATCTGAATTTCAAGTAATAAGAAATCCAAGCTCATCCCATGGAGTTTTGTGTAGTTTATGTATATGTGTGTTTCCTTTGAAGAGGCCCAAAAACTGTATTTTGGCCAAAACAGCGGTCTGATTTTTGTGTAAGGCTCAACCGAGGTTATAATTGTGTTTAAATAGGTTGAGAGATTCATTTTGAGTACCCATACGCCATATCTCCTCTCTCATTCCCACAAATTCTAAGCTTAGTGCAGTTCACTAGCTTACTAGTTAAAAATCTCATTAAAAGACAGAAAATCCAGTTTTCAACTGGATGGCCTCTGAAAGATATTGGATAGCATGAAATGGATGGTACATCCATAGAAAAGTTATATTTTGGCTGCTAGGACTTGGTTGCCATTCATTTGGCCCCCAACCTAAACTGCATCATAAAGCCTAGTCAATCTCTCAAAGCTCAAGACTTTGGGCATTGTAATACTCCCACCTTCCACTTAAGAAGTAATTCTTTCATTAAATTGATTCACCAATGCAAAATTAATTAAAAACAAAGAACGGTATTTGGAATTTTGTAATAGAAACTATCAAAATCGAAAGGCTGGATTATATAAATTCACTTTCCATTAGGATATGAAATTTCTTTTCGTAACTTCCGTTCTAAATGCAAAGAGGGTCTCTGACCTCTTAGGTTTATCTTTGGAATTTGGAAATACACACAATAAAACTTGAAAGGCTGGATATAAATTTACTTTCTATTAGGAATTCTGAATTTCTTTTTTTCGAATTCCATTTTAAATGCAAAGAGGGTCTCTGGCCTCATATATTCCAATAATTGCATTTGGGTTTTATCGTGGATCTCTTCATCACTACACATCTTTTGTATGCACTCCTAAATGCCTTATTTTACCTCTTCATCAGCGATGAAGGAAGTGTCTAACTAATTCTAGGTTTAGTTGTATCCAATTTGGTGCAATGGTCTCTCATATAGCACAGTGGCACACAAGTTAAATTTGGCACCATTGACATTTTGTTTTTATATCCCTAACAAGTAGTTTGGCATTTTAATTATTATCTCTGGTTAGCTCTGCGTTGGTATTAACGAGCAGCTAGACTACACGGAAACGTCTTGAAGGTCCCCGTGCATTTCGCCAAAAGCGTGCAGTGCATGCGAGGTGGTGCTCTGCCGTGGGTGCGTCATGCGGAAACGTACCCACAGCACAAAATCCTGGTCTGATTCGGGTACAATTTTACCATACCCAAACCATTGCTTGTGGAGTACGTTTCGGACGTACCGCTTTAAAAAACATCTTTATTAAACCAAACTCATAAAAACTTTTTAAAAATGCGTTTTATTTTATTTTAAAAGTTCCTATATCGACCTAACCCTAAACTACCCCCCAAACACTTATATAAACACCCAATCCCTCTACTTTTTCCTCACACTCAATATTTGTTATTTTGTTTGAGCTTGAAGGAGAGAGAGAAAGAGAGGTTGAAAGAGAAAGAAAGAGAGCTTGGAGGAGAGTGATTGAGCTTGAAGGAGAAAGAGAGAAGGAGAAGCAAGTCTACAAACATCAAGGAGGATTTTTCTAGGTATTTTACATGCATTCAGGCATTTTTAAAAAAATCTTTTGAGCAATGTTTTGTATATGAATATGATCAATGATCAATATCATGAATGATGTGTTTCAAACACATCATTCATGATTATTGATCATGATCTAAATTTATTTTTAATATTTAATAATTTATTTATTTTACGGTTATTAAAATATAATATATTAATTAATTTTTCCGTATTTTAAGTTTAATAGTGAAGTTTTATTTAATTAAACGTCTACCCTCATGTATGCTCTCACCTCGCACCATTTATGGTGAACTTGGTGATCAGAATCAGAGATTGACGTGTAGGACTAACTGTTTAATTTTTTTAGTTAGTTATGTGTTCGTTTTTTTATTTTAAAGTTTTAAATTGAATTTGTTAAAAATTTAAACATTTACCCTCCGTGTATGCTCTCACCTTGCACCATTTATGGCGAACTTGGTAATCAGAATCAGAGAATGACGTGTATGGGTTAACAAATTAATTTTCTAATTTGTATTTGTTGTTTTTAATTAAATTATTTTAATATTTAGCAATGTTTTAAAAAATCTCTTATTGTAGGTTATTGAATTAATCCTACAATCATGGCATCCAGTTCAGCTTCAGTGGGGCAAGAGGGGGAAAATGTTTCGGGTGGTATGGCAGTGAAAATGGATCCAAATTATCCTTTATGGAGACATGTGGAAGTGGTAGAGCTTGTTGCCGGTGGTGGTGTCCGTGTTTGGACGTGTCCCCATTGTGCCGCCACATTTAAATCCTCATATACCCGTTTGAGAGCTCATCTGACTGGGGCATCGGGGACGGGTATTAGACCGTGTAGGAAGGTGGAAAAGAAAACCATAGCCATGTACCTAAAAGAGCAGAGATCTGCAAACATTGCGGCAGCAACAAGAGCTTGCTCTAGAACTGTTTCTTTACAACAAAGGACTATGGGAAAACCACCAACATCAACACCATCATTTCATTCTTTCATTGAAACTCATATTGAAACTATTCCAGATGATGACCCTTTTGATGCAGATACCTCAGAGCCATCAAGCAAAAGAACAAAAGGCCCATTAGAAAAAGCATTTAACATCTAGAAGAGGGATATTGCAGATGAATTGGTGTCTCTGGTGTATATTTGCATGTGGACTACCATTCAATGTCTTGAGATCACCTTATTGGTAGCAGATGGTGAGAGGCATTAATGAGGCACCACAGGGGTATACAAGCCCTAGCTATAATAAGGTTCGCACTTCTCTTTTGGCAAAAGAAGTGCAACACATTTAGACATCTCTACAGCCAATTAGAGATTCTTGGACTGATTCAGAGTCTCTATTATATCAGATGGATGGAAAGACTCCAGAAACAGACCTCTCATCAACATTATTGCAGTATGCCCTAAAGGGCCAATGTTTCTGAAGGCTATTGATTGTGAGGGGGAAGTAAAAGATGCCCAATTCATTGCAAATATTCTCATTGAGGCTATTGAGTCAGTGGGTCCGCAGAGGGTTGTCCAAGTCATCACGGACAATGCCAAAAATTGCAAGGCAGCAGGATTGATAGTAGAGGGTAGGTATGAGCACATATTTTGGACACCATGTGCAATACACTCCCTGAATCTAATGATGTAGAAGATTGGGAAAATTGCATGGATTGAGCAAATATACATGAAGGCAAATGAGATTCAGATGTTTGTCACCAACCATCACATGTCTCAAGCCATATTCAGAAGATTTTCAAAGTTGGAGTTGTTGAAGGTAAAGGAACAATTCATTTTAAATTTAATATTTGATTTTAAATTTTTAAATCAATTTCAAATTGTGTTGTTATTGAATTGTTTCCATTCTTTTTTAATAGGTTGTTGAGACTAGGTTTGCCTCTCACACACTCGTCTTGAGACGACTTGTGAAGGTGAGACGTGCTTTGAGCATGATGGTGATTGATAATGTTTGGACCATCTGGAGGCAATCTAACACAGAAAGAGCCCAAAAATAAAATCATGGATCCTTGATGAGCATTGGTGGGGAAAAGTTGAATATTTGTTGAGTTTCACAAAGCCTATTTTGAGTATGATACGATTTGTTGACAAAGATAATGCTTACATTGGAGAAATATATGATGGCATTGACTCCATACTTGAAAAAATCCATGATATCATACAAAGCCAAAGAGCGAAACTCGAGGAAATTTTTACAGTGAAGTTAAAAATGTGATCGTGAGAAAGTGGAACAAAATGACCACCCCATTGCATTTCCTTGCTTATGCTTTAAATCCCAAATATTACAGTAGTGAAATAGTTGGGAGAGCAGGTAGACAACGACCATATGATGACCATGAGGTTGCAAATGGGACGAGATTAGCATTCAGGAGGTTGTTTCATGATCCAGCTACATCACTTGCAGTCCACCAGGAGATGTCAATGTTTATAAATGGACAAGGTAGTATGGGAGAGATAGAGGCTATTTGTGACAAACCCACCATGGATTCAATCACATGGTGGACTTGTCATGGCCATGATGCCAAATTCTTACGACCAGTTGCGATCAAATTGATCTCACAAGTATAAAGTTTAGAGCTTGTTATTTTATATTTTAATTACCAATTACGAATTAAAATTCAAAATTTTATCATTCTTTTTTTTAATTAATAATATTAATACTTTGTTTTTGTGATAGGTGGCTAGTAATTCTTCTGCAGAGTGCAACTGGAGTACTTATGGCTTCATCCACTCAGCCAAACGCACCATGTTGGCATCAAAGAAGGCTGAAGATCTAGTATACGTTCATTCCAACTTGCACCTCTTAACCCACAGGACGCAAGAGTATACTAGTGGTCCTAACAAGCTTTGGGACCTCCAACCTGAAAACACGGACTTTGAAGCTTCTGCTGCTTGTTTGGCCAATGTTTCACTTCTTGGCATCGATGAGGAACTTCCGGGAGCCCTTCACAAGGGTTCGAAAGTGGAGCTAGTAGGAGTGGAGCTGCAAGTGGCATCCATGAAAATGATTTTGACGATCATCTAGCTGATATGCTCAAGAAGTTGATAACTCCGAATGTATTATGTTACTATCATGTTTTGAACATTATGTCATTATGAATCAATACAAACTCAAGTCTCAATTCTCAAAGTATTGGAAATTTCAATTTTGTTTTCGTGTTCTATGAATGATTTTAAGTTGTATGACTCTATGAGTATTAAATTTCAATAAGTATGCAATGTATGAGAATTAAATTTCAATAAGTATGCAAATGCTTCTTTAAATATATATATATATATATATATATATATATATATATATATGTATATATATATGTATATATGTATGTATGTAAACGTACCCAAAAGTGTTCCATACCCAAGATTTTTAAAATTTACCGTATCAGCGTACTGTACCCGTACCCATATCTGTGCAGTCTAGACGAGCAGCGTTAACCAGAAAAAATAATTTAAATGTCTTCCTGCAATATTAATCTTAAAATTAGTTTGTAGATAACCTTTTTGGGACCAGTTCTTCGGGAGAGGGCATTGTTCAATACTTAAAATGGAGATTTTATTTTAAGCCATGTGAGATGTATTCCTTAGAAATATTATAATATACTTTCTAATAATAATAAGTAGAGTATTAAAAGTTTCTGTGCATACTAATTTATTATTCCATTTCCAATAATATTTGTGTTGCAAGGTACATAATTATTTTTGTCTTTTCCATTTTTCTAACTTCCTAAGATGGTTGCTATCCTCTGATCATGTGTGTTTCAAGTTCCATGTTATGTCAAAATTTGTTTAGATTTGTAAATCAATGAATTTTATAAAAATCCGATTACTAATTCCACCCTGACTTGATTATCTGAAGGCGCTCAATGCATTAATCAATCTTTGTAAGATAAACAAGAGAAGGCAAGAACAAGCAGCAGAAAATGGAATTATTCCACATTTAATGCACTTCATTGTTACAGACTCTCCCCTAAAACAGACTGCTTTGCCTTTGCTCTGTGATATGGCACATGCTTCTCGCTACACTAGGGAGCAACTGCGGGTGCACAATGGGCTGGATGTTTATCTGAGCTTACTGGATGATGAGGCCTGGGCAGTGACTGCCTTGGACTCTCTTGCAGTTTGTCTAGCGCATGATAATGATCATCGGAAAGTTGAGCAAGCATTGCTTAAGAAGGAAGCCATCCAGAAGTTGGTCACTTTCTTTCAGTGTTGCAGTGAACAATCTTTTGTCCATATACTGGAGCCATTCCTTAAGATAATCACGTATGCTGTCATCTGTTTATTTCTAGATTGATATTTGTTGTGATTTATTTGTTATTAGTTTTCCTTCAAGCTTCATTTTTACTAATAGCACGAGATTCAACTGCAGAAAATCTGCTCGTATAAATACAACATTAGCTGTTAATGGACTGACACCATTACTTGTGGCTCGGCTTGATCACCAAGATGCAATTGCTCGCCTCAATCTACTCAAGCTGATAAAGGTTTTTTCTTTTCCTTGTTTGAATTGATATGGAAGTAATTTTTTTCATTTGCTTGGTAATTTCTACTGTGGCCGGTTAGTTTGTCTGAAAAGAAGATGGAAATGTTCCATCTTGAAAATCTTCTAGGGTAAAAAAACAAATAAATGAATCTTGTGGTACTTATGACAGTTTTAAATAATGTCCTTGGACAGTCAACATGTTGTGTTTGCCAATCTGACAGTTTATGGCATGTTCCAAGATGGCCTTTTTCTTTCCATAAAATGCATGCAAAAGTAGGTTGACGTCATTAAAAATGCCACCTCTTCCTTTCCTCTTTTTATTATTCCACATTTGGTATCCTATACTTTTGATTTGCATTTCCATTCAGATCCTTTTTTCCACTTTCTTACACAGCATTGTTTGTAATGCTGTTAATGATATTTCCTACCCTTTGACCGAGTCTTTGTATTCATTAATGGATTATTGCATATGGACCATGTTCAGTCTCATGGTAACAGGTGAAAGCACCACTTGAAAGTTAAAAATGATACCGAGGATTTCAGCAGGGTATGTTTAACTAATGTTTTTTAAAGAAATATACAATTTTAATTCTAGAAGGAATACCATAATTTGGCTAAGCCTATTGAAATTGCAATGTAATCTATGATACCAGTTGCTAAAAGAAAGAATGGAATAATGACATAAGTGTTAGGATTTATTCAAATATCACTGGCAATTCATTTATCCACTTTTGAGAGATTTTAGTAGAAACTTTCATAGGAACAATATAGAAAATAAATAATAATGGTAGTTTTCAAACAAAAATCTTTATTGTATTTATGTATGGTCTAGGAAATTTTAATGTGTAGCTAGTAACTTATGATTGCCAGCAACCTTAAGAATAGCCAATGAACTTCATGATTTTGTTTCATCATGCAACCATTGACCAACTGAAAATTTGCATGAACAACAAAATATGGATTGACCTAACCTTTGTGCGTTTAGATAGAATTAAAAGGGAAGTATATTTTCTTAACAGAAAAGATGGAGGTTACAATTCTTATCGATTACAGAATAATATTAACCTATAATATTGTGGGTGTAATCATGACATTAGTGTTGGGTGGGTTAAACTACAAGTACATGTATTGCATTCTTAATGTGTGAAGTATGTGAGGGTTGATATAGATATTGGCATAGAGCTGTTTGGGAAACTATATATAAAGTGTGTGCTCAACCGACTTTGGGAGGTCGAGGCACATGGTCAATATGCCGATGAACTCTAGGGAGAGTAGGATGTGGAGTTTGAGGGAGACTATCCTTAGTCAGGTGCTCAACCAATAGGGACGGGATTTACTAGATTGGGTACTCAAATCAAAGCAAATATAGTGCCGCCCAACCAATACGATAGTGTATATTGCTATACTACTGGTAAACTGGCCAAATTGGCCAGGATTGAAGGACAAGGACGAACATTCAGATATAAATTATGGTTCCTTGGATTGTCGAGGATAGAGCCCAAATCGGGCTAATCATATATATCATTAGATATTGCAACATTGATGTGATTTATTTTCACTATTTTCTTGCTTGTGTAAATTATCATTTTGTTATGCTTTAACATGGTATCAAAACTTGAGAAAAATAGGTGATTCTTCTTTAGCATAAAAACACTCATCTTTAAAATAGATAAGAAATCTGTCAATTCCCAATTTTTTTATGGACTTCTATTGTATGGACCCTTGCCCAATTTTTGCCAGTCACAAATTTAGTAACATCAATGATAATGATAGGCCTCATATCAAAGATTGATATTTGCCCAGTTAGACAACTTACTTTGAATGTAGAAGAGGTAAGAGTTATCAAAGAGAAGCTTGTAAAGAGACAATTTTTTGTAGAGCATGACCAGAAAATATCAATTTTGTTCATCAGTGGCTCATAAACTAGCTTTTGTTAACTAGTTAATGAAGGGTGTCTATGGGCCTACACTAATCTAGACAAAAAATATGTGCAGAATGTGCAACCACTTTTCTATAATAACAAAGAAAACTTGAGATGATTACTCAAATCTGATCCAAGTAGACTTAGGCTGCATAATGACTTGTAGTGGAGAGAAACAAACCCTCCTTCCTCTTAGTGTGAAACTGCTAGAGTTAGAAGATAGCAAGGGCTATATAAAAATTTCCAGTGCCCATTCCACATAAAAAAAGAGGGCAACCAAACACTGGTTATGGCCTACAGACTGATAGATGACCATTAATGAAATAATGGGACAGAGGGAAATTGAACCCAATCATTAAAAAGAATGCTCTAATTCACACACACACACACACTAGTTCTCAAATTTCTCATTGCTAGGGTTCCTCGTGTTAATATGATTGCTTACTGTTCCGTATTTCAAGCCTTCACTGTAAGTCTTGAAGAACGCGTCATATGTAATTGAACCACACTTCCCGAAGCACCCGATTTGTAACCACTTCCTCGTTTGGCTCCAAAACAATAGGGAGATGAGCTAGCTACAACTTTCAATTATTCCTTAGCTGGCTTTGCTTTGTCCTTTCCACTTATACCCAACATTTGCAAGACCCTTAGTAGGGATTGTAATCTCTCCTATTTGAGATAGAATAGAGCCCCAAATTTGATTGAGGCCTCTCAATGAGCTTGAAGGGCGGAAATGGTGTCCAATTGCTTATGCAACAAACCCTCCATTTCCATATTATTTTTCCTTATACAATCTTAGCTCAGCCATAACTTTGTATGGCATCAGTTTCTTATCCTTGTTAGCTTCTTCTTTTGAAATGCATTCATTAATCTATTTGTGCAGATTCAACATGGACACGACCTGTGGATCAATGCCAAACTTCCACTTCAGAAATTCTGTAGGGTATTTGCTTTAGCTTTGAGAAAAAATGTTTCTTCATCTTGGTTATTCTTGATGAATTTGACTCTTTTGCAATGGTATTGAAAGCTACCTTAATCTACTTGTTTTTTACATGACATCAAAAGCTGCAACTTTTTTGGGGAACACGGCCTTCCTACACAATGACCCTGGCCTCTTCCTCTATTCCTCGGAGCCAATAAATGTACAAGCAGAAACACATTGACAAGACCAAGAGAGCAATTTTTTAATGAAGCAACAACTGCAAAAGGCAATGAAAAGTGTCTAGGATCAGGGAATAGATAGGCAACCGTTTGTTCCAAAATCGTACTCATGAACGAGAAAATAATGTTTAGGAGCTTGTACAACTTATTCCAAAGCAAAGCTTCATGCCTCAAGTGAAAGTAACATCACCATGTGCAATTTAAGTAACTTCGTTTTGGTTAAGGGTTAGGGTGCAACGAATCAGGTTTGTGGGTAAGGCAATTTTTTAAACCTCGGTACAGCTTGGGTATGGCCATACCAACAAAAAAGTAAAAGTAAAAAATAAAATTATTCTACCCTAACAAACAAGAAATAATCACGTAGTATGCATATAATAAACAAAATAACCACAAAACACGATGGATGGGACTTGTTTGTATGTCACAATGCAAAAAACAATTGAGTAATTGATAATGCCAAGGGAATGCTAATTGTCGCAATAAATATTAACTATCAAATCAAAATTAGTTTTCATCATTATATTGCTCTTCAGCCCTAAATAAACAATGAGAGGTAAGTGTATTGTTTTGTTTTTGGTATAATGAGAAGCAAGTGTTGTTTTGTGTTATCTTTTTTGAATTTTCACCTACTTCAGGGTTTCTAAGTTTTTTTGCTTTGTATTAATATAGGGCTGAATTATGAACAAAAGAGAAAAAGTTTTAAAACAAGCAAAAGCATGTGGGTTTACCCGGATGGTTTGGGTCCTTCAATAGAAGGACCTGGCCATACCTAGATTGTCTTGGGTGTACCAAAGGTGGCGAACCCAAAGGTGGCCAAATTTAAATCTTGTCACAATCATTTTAAGTCATCAAAGATTTGATATAATCATGATGCATTTGGGGATGATGGGCCGTTTATAGACCAATTGTTCTCCAACAAAGCTTAATCGTGCACACTCGCTTTTGGTCACAACAAACCATTCACTTGTTCCTAATGCCCAAGGTTACCCCACATTCGAAAAGAAATCAGCAGGCCCATTGGACCTTTTTCAAATTGGTAGAAGCAAACATGCTTTCAAAATGGAACCCCAATTTGAAATTCTATGAGACATGATAATATGTTGAAATAGTGGGTAAAATGGTACATCCAACGTATTGGTGCGGTGTACCCTAACATACGAGGTCAAAAGATGGCATGGGTGGATATAATGGAAGATATACACAATCATGGCATCTAAATCGAAGTCCCCCCACCAAAAGCATAATTTATGAAATCAAAAGAGCAACGTTGGAAATTAATACATCTGAAGTTGTTAAGGACGTGGATAGATTCTTTAACTGTGCTTCTTAATATCTAGCAAGATATCATGGTTCCCCTTCTATCTCCAAGATATCATGGCTCCCCTTTAGAGCCAGCTACAAACTAGAGACTGATGCAATGCTCTCAACCTCATTATCAATGGCGAAGAGGATGCCATCTAAAAAATTGAACTGTTTACAAGGCTTATAAAGAGACCAACCACTCTTGCACTAACATTTTTGTTAAAGCATCATCAAAATTTATTTTAACATTTTTTTTTGAAGCATCATCAAACTATAATTTAACCCAATCTTGCTCGAGGGTTGTCATATAGTTGTCCTCATTAAGGAAAGATTATAACACATCCCATTGGCTAGAGAAGAGAATTTTGTGAGGATAGAACTATTCGGAAGAGCTTTGTCTTTTCTTTGATATCTTACTTTTGTGCTTGGCCTTGACAAAGAACAACTCAAGGGATCCAATCTCTAGTTTCAACCAAAATACTTTGAATTTCAAGGCCTTGTCCTTGAAGATGCTATCATACCATCACCACAGCTTGCTTGCCTGTACTCAACCCATCACACACACAAAATAATTATGCATAGTATATGTCTCATTCATGCGTGTTTTCCATGCAAAATTAAAAAAGAAAAAACATTTAAGCAAACATTATTTTTGTATTGGGATGCAATCTTTATTAAAGCAGGTGTTATTATTGCAAGGGAGGCCCCACTTTTTTAACAAGATAAATTTTTAAGGGAGGTCCTTTTTGGGAGCAATATTAAAGGGGCATTCATTTTTTTGGAGCATATATTGTAAAAAATGAGGTGTTTTTTCAAAAAAAGGGTGGATTTAACATTGTAAAGGGTGATATTTGTAAAGTGGGGGCATATTTTAAGCAAATTGGCATTCGCATAGACCCTCGCTCCTTGCATAAGACATTTGGGGTGCACTCACTACTTAGACACACTTGTTCTTCCATTTGTCAAAGATCATAGGGTTATGTCTGGCCTTATAGGTGGTCAAAGCCCCTCATATATAAGATTTTTTCTTTCTTCTATTTTTAGCCTTCTACATTGGATTCCTTTCTAACACTGCGGGATGAGATCATTAAACCTGAAGAAGAAGAATGCCTTTCTACACTCCATTCATGTCAAGGATGCTCTCATTCACTCCTTGCAACATAATCTTTCACATATACAACATCCTATCAACTAGTTGGACCTATATATTCCCAGTCACCACTCTTGTACCTATTGACCCTACTTTGTTAGTATTTGAGCTTGCTCATGTTGCTTCTATTGATGCACCTTCTACTTTTGTGCCTAGTGCTCCTATTGCTACACATTTTGGTTGTCCCACTTCAAATCCACCATCATGTTTGCCCAGCTTTTTTGAGAAGCATACTACTGTTTTTTATTTTCTCATGCTCCATTTCATGTGTTATCTTGGCAGAGATATTGGCAAGCATTCACAGGGAATTGTTTATCCTATGCATCTTTTTAACTAAAATTCTTGCCACAACATTGGTTATTCAACACATGATTCATCTTCATTGGAGTTATTTGATGATAAAGCTGCAATTTTTGTTCGCTCTACTCGTTGTGAGAGGAAATTGAGCAACATATGGGTTTTGGTACACCTTCACTCATGCTTGAATACCCAAAGATTATTGTTGTTAGACATGATCACCCCGGCATCACATGCATCGGTTGTGCACTTTGCACCCAACCATATGCAAGCATCTTTCTTCTACCATCCATACTCATATGGGATGGATTTTTGATCACTTGTGGCGGCATCATAAGCATTCTTGGCGAGGGCAATACATACGTGGCACCACCACCATCTAGCTTCATAGTCCGCTCATTGCTTCGCCTTTGAAGCTCCTTTTGTTGGTTGAGTTCTCCTTTTTGGCAATTGTTTTTAAGGAGCAAATCTCTTGTTACATGATGACATCCTCTAGAGATTAACAACATTCTAGAGATTTTATGCATCACTTGGTAGGTTTTCTTCGTTGGGATCATTTTGTACTCCCATTGAGTGTATATAGCCATGAAGAGCTTTGTTGTTTAACCACAATTAACCCTCATGTATGTGGGATCCATAATGAGCGCTTTTTCTCTACTTTAGTTGCATGACTCTCCCATCACCACTAGGGCCATCTTCTTGAGAGATATTTTGTATCCGTGTCTTTGCCACTTCTTCGACAGCTGATAGCCTTGTTTTCTTAAGGAGCAATTATTTTTCCTACAATGTCAACTTGTGTGTTTGTGTAGTTGGCTTCACTGATTGTTTCACTCCACCCAATCAGTAGTATGGGTTGTGTGGTACAAATCCTACTTCTTCATGTGTCATGTCCCTTTCCTTGGCAGTTATTTTTTGGCATTTGGTGCACCACATCCTTTGGTAGTTGATCAAATTAAGTTTGGTGAACTTCTGCATTATAGACACTGCTGACAGTGTCCTTGAATGGACCTGTATTGGTGAAATATAGTGTCACCTGATTTTAGATTCAAACTACTCATGCAAAATTGAGTGTAAGTGAATTTTTGTCTACCAAACACTTTCTAGTTAGTAGAACTTTCTTGACAGAGTTGTGTAAGTTTGGCATCCCCACCACTTGTCAGCTCTTCATTGTGGATTCAGACTTGGTAGTTTTTGTAAGTTTGGCATCTCCACCACCTATTAGTTCTTCATTAAAGAGTATCTTTGGACCACTTGTTGTCACCAAATCTTTTGTGATTTTCGAGTCATCTATGTGAATTTGTGCTTGATGATTGTTGTTCCATCTAGTGCACCTACTTTAGCATTGTGTTAAGTTTTTGGGTTTAATGGATTTGAAAATCCTGATTTGAATTAAGCTCAACCTACTGGATATTTACAATGACTTTAAGTGACTTAGATCTCATCAAAAATACTCAAAAGAGGAGAATGGTGGGGCAGAAAAGAAGCTAGACTCTCTCTCTCTCTCTCAAGCATGGAAAGAACTCTGATCTTAGCCAAAAACTAGAGAAAACAAGAAATTAACGATGGCTCATTTCGAAATAGACTCCAAGAAATCAATCAAAGGATGATAGACACAAAGAATCACATCCCTGCATAAACTCAAGCAAATAACTATTGTACATTCACCTAGATCATGATAGAGGTTAGTTTGTCTAGCATTTGTTCAAGCACCAAATTCAACACGAAACAGAGTAATTATCCATAAACTAACACATCTAAACCGCTTAATCACTAAGATTGCGTAGTACATCCAAGAATCCAAATGTAAGAAGCATTAATTCATGAAAATAAGACTAGCCAAGCTCAATCTTTTACCCTGCAGACATAACTAAAACTAGAAGTGCAAACTCTACTTAATAAATAGAAAAAGATTTAATGCCTAGGACTCTCAAACATAAATTCTCAATTGGAAGTAACTTGACACCCACAAAACAATGTGAAGTTCCAAAGTCTTTCCTCTGTATTGAACTCAGTCCAAAATGATGTTTACAATGTAATCTGGGCTATTTATAGGAAAATGGGGTTTAGCCATTGCCTTTACATGATTAAAAGCCTCCAGATTACAGAAAAGCGGGAAAACTTGAAATTGAAACCTAAACTAACAGCTGGAAGAAAATATTCTCGTGAATTACAATGAATTCCTCTCGAAACAGGCAAGGATTTGCTTGAGAGTTGATCCGTGTGAGAGAATCATGGTTATCCCATGAAATTGGGAGGTTTAGAGAAGTTTGAGGTGCCACTTGTCTGATTAGATCATGATTTGCCAATGTAACAACTAAATTTGATTCTTAGCTTGTTTATTTCCTTCTCTTTTTGTGTCTTGACTTTGTGATGAAAATATCTAGTAACTCTTCACCATTCTTTCTCAAAATTTTCTTTGTGTGTAATGCCAATGGTGGCTCTAGTCAAAAGATATAATAAAAAAACTAAGCCATTGTTGTGCCTCACCCTATTACTAGACAATTTAATGTTTTAACAAAACATCTAGTCGACTTAAACTTTAATTTAACCGCCAATGAAGCTCTTCCACGTACCTCTTTCCTCGACTCGACTTTCCCGTGGCTTGGTCGATTCAAACACCTTGGTGAATCAGCTTTAAAAAAGTAAAATCCTGTGTCCCTATATGATTTGACTCGGCTTAAAAGTCTTTGGTGACTCGGCTTTAACAAAAGTTAAATCCACGTGTCGACCTCTCTCAATCTCAGGGTCTACTTGTTTGAATTTATTATGCCTTTAGAAACCGAGGGCACATGGATTGGTCCATGTGGTTTCATGTTCTCAAGATCTTGGTTTCCTCCTCTTCCCTTTAATTTTACTTTTGTGAAACTCCTGTGACCATGAGGCTCCAAGGTGAAAATACACGTATCAATTTTTAAGTCTCGGGATCTCAAAACTCTTGGGGCTCTTGGGTTATTTTCTCTTTAAGCAACGATCTGGGTTTTAAATATTTATATTTTTACTATTAATGAACAAAGAAAACGTGGGACATATAAGCCCGTGCATGGGTTCAAATTTAAGTTGTCGAGAAATGAAGATGGAAATGGGTCTGAAACATGGAACGCAGATTTTAAAACACCCTTGGCAACGAAATGGCCCAAAAACATTTGTGCAATATGCTATAAAAATATAGATATACATAAAAACATGCAAAGTTCAAATTTATTGTAAATAAATATGTCATAATGCAATCTTTAGGTTCTAATTTCAATTTCACTTTATTAAAAATCGATTGCATCCAAAAGTTAAGTCGTAAAGTTACTTAAGGGGGTCGCTTGAGTGACATTCCCATTTAAAAAGGTAACTTAACATCAAAACATAAGGTGCACAACTTAATAGAGTTAATATAAAAACACCTAAAAGGTAATTGAAGTTAAAAATGTTTTTATCTCCAAAAGTAAAGCAAGAAATCTTCACCCTTAGAGAAGGTTCTATCATAATTGTTGGATTGAGCAAACCCTAAAAGTTTCCTTAATCCATAAGGATGCCTCGTAAAGATCAACTTAAGATTTGGAGGCTCATTTGCAACATGGGAAAAGTTGGGTGAAGGAGGGGAAAATCTTGTCCTTGCCTTGGCCTCCTCCCTCAAAATCCAAGAAAGCCCCCATTGACAAGCCATAAGGATTTCTCCCCTTTTGTAGGGGGTTTCCATTTCTTTTAAATATATTTTCAGAGTGTACATTGTTTGTTTTGTTGGTCTTGTTATTGATTTGCAAGTATAGATGTGTGCTTAAAAGTATATGGAAGCTTTGTGCCCATTCAAGGCTTTTTTTTTAAATTGGTGGTTGTTTTAAAACACATGCGCGGACAAAAATGCCCTAGTACTTTCCTGAAATGGTATGGAAATGGAAGTTTCCAGCACATGACCAGGAAAATGCTTTGTTTCCGTATGCTTCGGCAGCATTCTGTACACTACTGTTTTTGCATAGTTTCTATTTCTTTTAAATATATTTTCAGAGTGTACATTGTTTGTTTTGTTGGTCTTGTTATTGATTTGCAAGTATAGATGTGTGCTTAAAAGTATATGGAAGCTTTGTGCCCATTCAAGGCTTTTTTTTTTAAATTGGTGGTTGTTTTAAAACACATGCGGAGACAAAAATGCCCTAGTACTTTCCTGAAATGGTATGGAAATGGAAGTTTCCGGCACATGACCAGGAAAATGCTTAGGTTCCCATATGTTTCGGCAGCATTCTGTACACTACTGTTTTTTCATAGTTTTCGTGCATGCCCAGGCAATGCTAATGTTTTTGGTACGTTTCTGTGGCGTTTCGTATGGGAGATTCATACCGGAAACATTTCAAAGCGGAAACAGGAGTGGGGATCGTATTTCTTGCATTCTAGGTTGAAATATATAGTGAAACCATTATATGTATAGTTACAAAAAGTGGTTGTATCTGCACAAAGTCCGGCGAGATTCAGTTTTTGTCCGGCCTGGATTGGCTCTGTTTTTTTTTTTGTAAATGTTGGCAAAAATTAAATTAAACACCTAACAACCTTATAGATGATATAATATAAAATCTATTAACTTTTTATGTTATGTTATTAAATTTTTTCAGCATTTGTCAATGTTGGATATTTCTAAAATTATGCTCATGTGTGTGCACGTGCGTGCGGGCGTGTGTGTGTCGGCATGCACGGGTGTGATGGGAGTGGCGGGTGTGGCGGGCGTGCATGAGCATGTGCACACATGCGTGCATGTGTTTGTGTGTGTGTGTGTGCATGCACGTGCGTGTGGGTGTGTGTGCACCAACGTGTGCTTGTGTGAAGGTGCACGCATGCGCCATGTGTGCATGCTTGCGTGTGTGTATGTGTGGCGCATGCATGAGTGTGTGTGCGTACGTGTGTATGCATGCAGGCGTGCACGTGTGTGTGTGCATAAATGAATAACATTAAAAACATAATTAAAAAATTGCTTAGACATGAGAAAATGATAGTTTTCGTAGGTATTTCATGCATTTAGTATTCTTGATTTCCTTTTATTGATTATACTACACAATATTAAGTAATAGGCCAGGATTCAAAATTAGTATTATCTAATATACGACACCTTTCTCACCTCCGTGAATCTTTAATTGCATGATCATTTGGGAAAGCCCATTGAAACAAAACCAGGTTTCTAATGATAAGAAGACCTTGACAGAAATATAAAATTAGGAGCATAATTAAAAAATTGCTTTGACATTTTAAAACGAATAATTTTTAAAGGTATTGCAATTCAAAATTGGTATTATCTATATTGTTGTGCATGTAGGTTTTTGGGATGCACTTCAATTGGTAACTAACAATGTGGATACTGAAATCTAACAATGTTTATGTTGAGATAAGTTTAATTTAGCATTGAGACCTCAGATGCCCAGAAATGCTAACCAGGGCAGCGTTCCTGTGTACTGTTGTACCAGATGCTGGTACTGGTCATGGTACTCACCTGAAACATTTCTGAAACTCCAAAACAGTCCCAGGTTTTAGTGTTCTGTACTGGGGTTGTACCTGGGCATTTCTGTACCGTTTCAGCACTAGATACTTCTGTTTCAGCGGTACTTAAGGAAAATCTAGATGATATATTCTAGAATCTAGATTATAATCATGTACATATGAAAATTTAAGCATGTTGAATGTTTTGAACTTTCATGAATACAAAGTATTTTAAGTGTTTTATCTGTTATGAACGACAAATGGGTACTATGTTATATATATATATATATATATATATATATTGTATGGATGTTTCCTTGCCCTTTTGTACCCAAGGGTTTTTGAAAATTGGCATTTCTGCATTTTGAACCCGTATACGTACCTATTTCTTGATAACCTAGATTGTGACATTACTAATAGATTCATTTATGGAAAGGAGGATGCAATTTGACTTCTCGGTATCTTGACTTTTAAGCTTCCCACATTTATAAATTTGTCTTAAAAATAGAGTGTCTTTCACAGGATTGCAAATCAATTTGAGTTTTTAAGAAAACAAGGTCATGGAAAAAAATGTATTTGAATAGGAAAGATGCTAATGCCAAATTCAAAAACACATACATTTTCATTCAATTTTTGTATGCTTACTCATAAAAGGAGCCGAGATGGATGTGAACATCAAAACAGTTACATTCATTATCTATGACAACAGTGGCAAACAAATTTACAGAAACTGGGACAAACATACCCATGTGTATGCTTGATTCTCTTGTAGTCTCCTTGTTACAGCAACAGGTGACCAATCTTCAATAGGATCAGCTAAGCAAGAACATTATCTTGATTGTGAACAATGCTTTCCTGTCATTTTCTATGTTACTTATTGTTAACCTCTTCTAAACTGGCATCTAATTTCGAGCAAAAGTGTTGGATGAATCCTTCCCTAGGATGCAAATAATTAAATCTTAATTGTTGTGCATGAAACAATATTTACCAGATAGCCTATAATTGCTTTCTTGTCATTTTCTTTGTTACTTATTGCCACCCTATTCTAAACTGCTATCTAATTTGAGCAAAAGTGCTGGCTGAATCCTTCTCTAGGATGCAAATAGTCAAATCTTAATTGTGGTGCATGGAACAATATTTTCCACACTTTTCTTTACGTCAATTTATTTCTTTGTTTCAAGGGAAGCAACTGAAAGGTCTTTCAATTTCGCTCCCAAGCCTTTATTCTAGATTGAACTAAAAAGTTATGCAATCGAATTGAATTTATTAGTCTCTATAATGAAAACATTGACTTATCACAAATTAAATTTTCATATAAAAGGAGAATGCTTGCTTAATTTGCATTGTATGCTTGTTGCAGGCTGTCTATGAGCATCATCCTCGGCCTAAGCAACTTATAGTTGAAAATGCTTTGCCCTCAAACTTCAAAGCCTTATTGAAGAACGGAGGGATGGTGAGCACTCTGGTGGTCAGGTGCTTGTAAAACAAATGGCTACTGCCCTGCTAAAGGCTCTTCACATTAACACTGTTCTGTAATTGAGCTATGGATGTTGTATGTCTTTTTCTCATTTGAGAGAAAGGTGTTGTCTTGTAGTATGTGTATCACACTTTTTTGTGATATTCGTTAAGAATGGGAAAAATGAAAAAAATTTAGGTGCGAAATCAGGTAAGTGCCACTTCATTATTTGTTGTAGAAAGCCCTTGTAAAAAGGAACCCTTGTTGTGTATATCTATGAGGTGTTAATCTCTACGCCATTGTAGTATTGGACAGGCAGGTCTGTGTATTCATGTAATATAACTAATTGTTCTCAAGTGCTTTCAGGTTGACGGGACCCTTTGTGCTCTTTTATGGCTACCTAAATGATGGCCCATTTTTTCAGAGCCGGTTGCTCTCCACTTATAATGCCTTCTTGAAACAGCTGTAATAAAATGGGGGATATGTAGTCTTTGACATGAGCACTCCAACTGGCTGCTAGACTACAGCTCAAACAGCATTGACAAAATTTTCTTGTTTATCAGGTTTTCTTGTTTGAGTGGCTTTGCTGAAATTATGGATTTCATCGCGTTTCCCTTCATCTTTTTTTTTTGGAAAGTTTGATTTGTATGTTTGAGCATGCATGTTAATCATAGGGTTTTATAACCACAACAGATTGTAGAGAGCCCTAAGATGCTAAATGTAAGACACATCATTGTAATCCCTAAGACAGACAAATTTATAATGATATGTAAGATCTTCCAATTTAAGCTAACATATACTAGGCCCTGTAGAGGTGACTGGCAGCAGCAGTCATTACTAGCCATCAAATACTTGCCAATGGAGATCTATACAAATTGTGATATATATTTTCGAATAATTTTCCACTTCTGAGTATCTGCAGACTTTCATTGGGGTATAATTATCTCCCATTGGTAGTCCAGCCAGATGTCAGTGTGATCGTCTTTGTGAAAGTGAATAGCTCTTAATATACTTAGCAGTAGCTAACTGATCCAAGACAATGGATTCTGAATAATGTAAGACAGCACAAGACTTTGATGTCACGAATCTTGGATGTAAGATTTACCCGTTGTAACTGCTGTGTGGTTGGAAAGGAATAGTTCAGCAAGATGGCAAAATAAAATATTGTGCAATTTGAGGAAGTAGAATATACATGATAAGTGTGGGAATAAAACCCTCTTGCAATGTGTGATGCAGCCATGACTTGAAGACAGGTCCAAATGCAGCTGATAACAAGTCTTTGACATGCTTATCAAAAAAATAATGTATCTGACATGGAATTGGAACCTGGAATTTACTCTTCAAGTTTCTTCTTCTGTGGAAACAAGGACTATGAATTTACATAGATATATGATCTTAACCTTGCAGACTCTGAGCATAATACCAGCGAGAACTGAGACTAATATTAGTTGCAATTTATGTTGAAAATCTCATGATTTGTGGCCTCTCGCCATCTGAGCTTGTGTGAAATGATATTGAAGATGATTTGAGGTGTCTCATTGTTGGGAGTTTGGCTTCTGATAACCCATTCGATGGAACACATATGACCAAGCATGACTCTTATACTAACTAGCAATCGCACGCGAAGTGTGCGATGGAAACGCCAAAGGAGATGCATTGGAAAAGCTAAATTGGAGGGAGTGAAAAATCGAGGGAGGAGGATGTGTGTTCAAAAGGGTTTTAAGGGAGAAGTGAAAGGGTGGGGAAAATGTTAGGGGAAGCAAATAAAAACTCTTCTTTCTTACAGCAATGCACATATGAAACACGTGTCATTTGTGTCAATTATTTGAAGGAGAAAGGGGTGAGTTGTGTAGGTCCTCGACGCAAGGTGCGAAATGTAAGATTGGCCTTTGGGGTGTTTCCACCGACAATGCTCACAACTACATCCACAAAATCTTCTTTCCATTACGCGTCAATGTTTTCTTATGTCTTGCTCTAAACTCCTATTATGGCCCAAGCTTGAGTCGGTTCCCTTGCGTGGAGTATATACCATGTTTTCACTTGTGCTTTACCTTTTTCTTTGTTTACCTTCCATGCTTACGTTATTAAAATGCATTAAAAATGTGATTGTAGTTATCTTTAAAAGTTACAAATCCAATAAAAAGTAGGGCTTTTCAAGTTGGCGGTGATAAAGACATTTATTATTGAACAAAGACATAATGATTTGATTGTAGATATTAAAAAAATTAATGTTC
Source organism: Taxus wallichiana var. yunnanensis (assembly GCA_018340775.1). Classification (NCBI taxonomy): domain Eukaryota; kingdom Viridiplantae; phylum Streptophyta; class Pinopsida; order Cupressales; family Taxaceae; genus Taxus; species Taxus wallichiana. The sequence continues at coordinate 113,764,006 of CM031240.1, forward strand.
AACAAACATTGCATTAAATAGACGGTGCAATTGCTAGGTAAAATGAATAATTAAAATTACCTTTTCTTGCATACCACATTAGAGTGGAACATGTTTTTTTTTCATGAAAGCCTTGTTGAGTAAGCTTAAGACATCATAATGCATTATTTTATTAATTAAAGAAAATACCCAAAGCAAGGAAATTGCATTGTTTTTTTTTTTCAAAGGCTTTTAGGTATGTAGGCCAACATCAACAATAATACACTATGGTGGGTCCATTCATTGCAATTTTTTTGGCAACAAGAGATGATGTTTGAACTTGTACAACACAACAAATTGTCATTATTTTAGAAATTTAATTATGAAGTGGTCCATGAGATACTTGAACTTGGATAAGTTGATCTAATTTTTTTAGTGTTTTGAGTGGTGACAAATTTGCAAAATTTTTTTGAAATATATGTAGAAAGTTTGATTAAAATATGTTGCATATTGAGGAGAAGCCAAGGAGAATATTTCTAGGGTGGTGCGTAAATATGATGAAAAAAGTATTGAGTAGCATTAGTTAATCAAAATAGTAACAATCCTAAGAATAATGTTGTATTGCATTTATTTAAGCCATATAGAAGGTTCACCTAGTCAATGACATTAACTTCTATGTCAATTCGGCGGTTGTAACACCTAGCATTTACATAAATAAAAGGAACGGAAAATTTTGAGAAAACATGGAAAATGGGTTTCACTATTTTATATTTTGTTTCCTACGATGTCAAGGTTTTCGTTTGGACGATGTTTAATTCTTAAATGTGCTTGAGATGTGACTTGATCATTTGCACCGGTACATCATCCTAATCATCTTATAATAAAATTAAATATAATGTTATTTTAATAGCCGCTTAACCATATGAATGAACTTTCGATATCAAAAACATCTAATTTCGACAGACAATTATATAAATAACCAAGAAAAAATTCACACCTACATCGTAATAGAATATGAAAACCTCATGTCTTTATTTTCGTTTTAACATTTTCATTCCTGTTAATTTTGATTTTAGTTGGCCATTCTCAAACTCATGTTAATAGAGCAAAAGAATTTGTAAATGCAATGAAAATAAAAATACTTTAGAATAGAAAACATGGTATATTAAAAGTAAATTTTGACATGTGTTGTAAGGGCGACAACAACTTTAATAACTTCAAATACAATTTATTAAATATGTCAAAAACATCGCTATTTAGGGGACAAAAACTCCCAACAAAACTAGCCAAAACATTTGTTGGAACTGCAATATTTATAGTATTGAATCTTTAACATTACTTAAAGATTCATAAGGAAAATCTGTATACATATTCCCGACTGCAAGAGGTTACATAAATATTATTTTAGATAAGTGTTATAGAGATATGTATATTCTTCCCTACTACAAATAAAAACGGAATATAGTACAACATCGATTAGAACCCTTAAAAGGGGAACAACCCAGCAGATTGCCTCCTCATAAGACAATTGCAAGGCCTAAAATATAGTCATGAGATGTTGCAAAACGAAAAGGCAATGTAAAAAAGGGAAATGATGGCCTTCAGTGACAAATTATTAAATATTTGTGGTGATCACTAATTCTAGCAATGTGCTAAAATTGAGACTTAGTTATAACATAAAAATGCAAAATATTACTTGAGACATGAAAGTTGTGAAAAACAATTTTCGAGTTTTGATATTCAATTTCAATATGGAACAACAAAGTAACATTATCCCTAAATCTCTTCCTTGTCTCAAAAACTTACGGATTTGACCAAAATCTAACATATCTGCAAAACATTTAGATGTCCACATTAGTGATTTCATAAAAAAATCTCGACTTGTAATGAAATTAGGAATATTGCTTCAGCAAATTCCAGTACCTAGTAATACATTAAAGTGAGAAAACATGAAAAATTCTTTCACATATTTATCTCCAGCACTCATTTCCCTATTCTGATTCACAAAGACACCTCTTACAAGAAGACTGCAGGTTCATGATTTCCCTAGGGAAAGAATAGGGACCAAAAAAATAGTGGGGAAAAAATAATATATTGGTCGAGCTAGATGTGCTCATTAGACACCAAATCCTCACGGAATAAATAACTAAATAAACATAGGGAAAGATGGCATAGTCACAAGCACAAACACAGACATGCACCAAACTTTTGGTAAGGGCATCCACAACAAATAGAAATACATGACATGCTCTTCCCTTCCCATTGCATATGACCATACTTAGGTGGTGGTGGCTGTGTTTTCTTGTTTACTTCCACATGGGCTCCACGTCGGTGCCCCATTTCCATTCGGTGTTTTGGTTTTTCGCATCATCGTGTGGTAAGAGTCGTCATCGCCATGTTGCTACAATGCAAATAATCATAAACATCGTACCTTCTATCACCATTTTTTTGGAAATTAGGGTTTACTCCTAACTAGAGACACGTGAATGGTCTACATTAATCTTGTGTCAACGTCCCTTTAAATGTGAATTTGACCATAACCATAGAGGTCATTGGTAGCCACATAAGACATGGTGAGCACCCATAACATCACCTGTTTTCCTTCCCTCACACGGGGGGTTTTGTCACTATAGTATTTCTTCTCCAAAACATACAACACACTTGTCAACTGACAAAGCAATCTCAAATATATTTCTTCTCCATAACAGACAACACACTCGTCAACCCCGACAAAGCGCTCAAATACATCCTCCTACGAACAAACACCACATGAATAATTGACACCACATCATTAAATAGTTGCATGCGTCCCCGTCGACGTCGACCACACAAGTGTTGATCGCGGGCTCACATCCGAGAGCGGAAAGGACTATTGGATTGTAAGCAAATCTTGGGGCACAAACTAGGGAATAAACGAATATTTTTAACTCAAAAGAAACTCAGACCTACCATATGGCGTTTGCATTGTCATATTGTGACATTTTTTCTTTTTGTTCCTTTGACGAGACATGTTGTTGTGTATTTGAGCCAACAGACATTTGCCTTATTTATGGATGTTGTGAGTTGGAGAATGTCGTGTGTTGTACTGGCACCCTTTTAACCTTGGATTAATATTTAGTTATATCGAGTGATAATTTTGTTAAATCGAGATACCAAATATTTCAAAGGTTTCATTTGACGATCAAAGATACTGCCATGTATTTTAGTTACACTTTTGGTGACGGTGACGTCAAGTTATTTTTACGCCAAATTAAGATATACAAAAGATTATTCTATATATATTTAACTATTTTTAATATATATTAATATAATTTACCTATTAATCTATATAAAAAATAGTGGTCTTACTTAAAATTTGCAAATCACATGCGACGGTTATTTCAAATATTTACAAGTATTTTACAGTTAAAATTATGAAAAAAGTCTAAACGGCCATCAAATTTAACCCCTGTTGAGAGGGTTTAAGCCAACCTTCCGATCAACCAAAAATACATATAAATGAAAAATAAAGGCAAATATCGGTGTATTGTGGATAGATTCTGCGGTCTCAAGCTCTTAGAGCGTGACCGTCTGCAAAGTCGATACACAGTGTAATTACCAGGCCCGGATTTCAATTTCGGGAAAGAAGTTAGCGAGCTTGCAACGCTCGGTTCCCTCTATTGCACCAGGTGTCGTTTCTGATGACTCGAACCAGCGTCTTGCCGACATGGGGAGTGTCGAGTCTAGCACGGACAATAATCTCCTCGATTTTATTATTTCCATGCATTTTTCCACCCAAGTAAATTTTAGTTGCACGTATTTACCTTCAAACCGGTCATGCCCGACACCCACCCGACCATTAAACTCGCCAAGTTTCGAAGTAGAAAGCTGCAACCAAAAAAGGGCCATCGAGAAATGTCGCCAGAAAAACAACGGAACCAGGCTTAATGAAGCTGCCCAAAAAGAGGCGCCGGAAATTGACTCTTAGAATACAGAGGAATATTATGAATTATTGTTTAGCTACTTAGGATTAGTTGTCCAGCAAATGGATTAGACACATGTACTGAGCACGGAGGCATTGGGAGATGAACGGTTTAAAACAGTTTCATCGACGTCCACGTACGAATCTACCTGCAACCGTTGATTTCATTAGTTCATTATCAGAAGGTCTAGGAGTTTCCCACTGTAAAAATGCCTTCGGCATACAAATCCATATCCAAGAGATACTTGGGGACAACACGTTTAGTTGTTAAAATTTAGATCACTTATATGTATAAGTGTTATTAAGCAAGGAATCATTAATGATAAGGAGGGGTAAGAGGGGACCAAAGTAATGACATCCTTCTCTCGCAAATGAGACCGAATTCACTCCCATTGATACACTTTGAACCCAAATCCTAGTGTAGTCTTTATGACTATATTAGAAATATTACACATGGAGTTCCTTTATTGACTTATGGAAGATGAGGTGTCTCATGGTTTGGAGTTTAGCTTCTGATAATTTGTTTGGTGGAGCATATATGACCAAGATGCATGACTCATGTACTAGTGAGACCTAGATCCCAAGAGATATTTGGACAACACATTAAACTATTTAAATCTAGATTAGTTATATGTAAAAGTGATATTAAATCAAGGATTCATAAATGATAAATAATATTTAGAATGATTCATAAATCTTGGAGGGGTAAGAGGGTACCAAATGAATAGCAATTGAGACTAAACTCGCTCCATTAGACATTGGACCCAAACCTTAATTTAGTCTTTATGACTCTTTTCTACGCGAGGTTACACACAAGTTTTATTGACATACAAATGAAGATGACTAACACACTCACAATCTCTCAATATATTTGTTATGGATAAGGATTGACATGAAAGTTGTCCTCAACCATCCATATCCATCAAGGTTGCCTTAATCGCCTACCTAGAATATCTATTGTTAGTGGCACTCGGTCTAATCCCTATTTTGAACACACCCTCCTAGAAAGCTCTCTGCTAGCTTCTTCTTTCCCTCCCCATACTTTTTCTATTTCCTTTTCTTTTGAAACTGCCTCCAACTAATCAATTCAAAACTTTTTGTTTTCCTCAAACAATGTAGGGCACCTCTTTAAACTCTCAAGCATCTTGAAATCAATCAATTGACAATTCATCATTATAGCAATTACTTTTTTTTTGCCTCGCCATGTGGGAAAAACTACCACTTTTTTTTGCAAACCGATGGTAGCTAAACCGTTAGAGCTCTTATGAATGAAAACTCCTACTCATGATGTTTATGAGGTGTTGGGAGTCCCGATGATGCTTTTGGCTTGTTTTGATCATCTTTGACATGTGTATGTTGATAATCGCAAGGTCATGCAAACATGTTGACTTAGGGGTTTTTATTTATGCATGATTGCTTGTGGACCTCGATGAGCTCTTGCATCCTACACCATGGGTAAATTAAATGATCCATGATATCTTGCTCATGAATTGTTTGTGAGCTCTTACAATGTTTTTTTGTATTTCGTGATCTAAAATGCAATTATCCAAGTTGCATATTCAGGTTGTCCTATCCTTCCACTTAACCAAGTACTCACCACCTCTTGTTCTCGAGCAACTATGGTCTACAATCCAAAATCAAAGAATCTAAACTTACATTCCAATTAAAAGGTTGTCTCTCAAGCTAAGGGTACAAATTTGCTACATTAAAGACAACAAATATCAATCTTTTCTAGTAGCTCTATCTCATAGGCATTCGTTGCAAAATTCCCAATCTTCTTCCACTTGAGCTTGTCATATGTTCCCCTTGGGAACCTTTCTTTCCTAAAATGAGCCAAAAAAATCAACCACTTTGGATTTCTTTTTTATATACTTGAAATCAACACATTTCTTGCATTTCATGGTATTTTCCTTCGACTTATTCGTCACTTGATGTATCTCATGCATATACTCAACAAAATATTTCTCTATACCATTTTTTCTATCTAAACCATTTGTGGCTCTTAACTCGGAAACACCTATAGAGCTTAGCCATACATAATTTGAAATGGATTATTAGATGCACTTTTATTGAGCAAGATGTTGTATAAGCAAACATGGTCATATCATGTTGTTTGGGGTTGTTCCCTATTGGCACCTTAAAATGTCCCACTACATTTTTGGGGCCTTTAAAGTTATTTTTGGTGCCGAAGGATAAATTTGAAGCTTTTATACCTTTATAGAGTTGAAATATTGAAGGCAAGGGACTACTCATTTTGGTTTGAATCCGAGATTAGACACCTTGATGTGTTACCCCCTGTTGGCTTGGGTTTGTGGAAAGGCGGTAGATGAAATCGTCTAAGGCATGAAGATTCGGTATTGACGTGATTGGGAAACAAGTGGTGCAAATGGTCACCAAAGGTTAAGAAATAGAGTTTTGGTTTTTGCTCATAACTTGTGATAGAGAGTTCCATTTTGAGAGTGGTTGGTACTATTGGAATGCTTATTCGAGAGGGCTATATTTTTGTATCAATTTGGGAGTAAAATGGTAAATGGTTTGCAAGAAATTCATGACAGAGTTGTTACGCATATTATCTCCACTTTTTCCATTTGTCATTCCTCTTTTCAAGATTTCCGCTTTTGCATGTGTGGGGTCTCTCAATTTCTTTATGCTTCTCATGGTGGATAATTGAGACCATTGGGTCTTCTTATTACAATTGGAGTGCAAATTGTCACTTGATCTCTCGTGGGATTGTTGAGTGATTTTTTCTTGCTCATTCTAGCTCTTGAATTAGTTCTCCTCATCCATTTTCCCTTCTAGAAAGTCTTATCAAATTGTATAAATAGACAAAGTGTTGGCTTTGTCAACCATCTTTCGGCTTGGCCAATCCTCCAACTAAAAAAATTGGTTTGTTGTTTTGTTTGGATCTTTGGTCCCTTTAGTTGCGTAGTCATGTAGGTGTTAATTTAGCTATGTTTTATGTGTTTAGGATTAGAAGTAGTTGTGATAAGTTCCGGAGTGTTGTAATTTTAGATATGAGAGAGTAGCTCTCTTTATTTAATTTACTCATAAGTGAGATGGTGAATTCAAAAGGACATTTTCATTAAAGTTGGTGGTGTACTCACTTTGATTATTAGGATTTCCATTTGATAAATAGTTGTCTAGGTCATATGTGTAATCACTTTGAACATCAATTTATAAAATCTTTGTAGAGTTATGGTTTTATTTGTACTTGTCAACATTTCATTCACCATGTTTTGGGTTTTGAATTGTAGTAGTCGATAGATATGTTTAATCTTAGTGTATGTAGTTACTTGTTTCTTTGAATTGTGGGGAGTTTGTAACGATTGTGTAAATTGATGCAACTCTTATGTTATTTATGCCTCCTTCATTAAATCTTTGGAGATTTGGCCCAGTGAATAATGCACTGGTTAAAGCCGAAATGATCACCCCCTTTTTATATTAAATTTTCATTTCCATTTTTCATATGTTTAGAGGTCTCTCTATTGTAACTTTGGCTTCATACTTGCTAGGTTTGTTTAGCATTTGTTAAATCTCTGTGTTAAAAAACTTGCAAGTAATGGATATCTTTATATTTCTGCATTAAAGGAATTATGGTCCATGTATTTTCCTACAAATGTGTGATTATGTCACCAAAGTGACACTTAATTGGGTCTTTAGTCATGGAGTTTGCATTTGTAGACATATCCTTTGAGTATATTTGACTCCATTTTGTGTTAGAATTGCTAGGGTCTCTCCCCTTGGCCTTGCGGGACCATAAGAAGTAGATAAGTGACCTTACCTCTCATATTTGTTGGTCTTGTATCTAGCCTAATTTGTGAAGAGAACCACTTGCTTCAATTGACCTACCTTCATCTATCTTCACCAAATCCCTATGGTGTAGATTTGGGCTCCAATATTCCCTACCAATCATCTTAGCAAATTTTAAAGGCTTATATTCTCTCGCTTCTATTTGCACATCTACTTGTGGATGATAGGTTGAATTGATAGTCAACATTGTGTGCAATGTTTTCCACAAAGGTCTCCAAAAATGGCCTTCAAATTCAAATGATACTCTTGTGTAATATTTGCTACCATACTACTTTGAAAGCAAGGTTGCAATTTGTGTGTGACATCACTAGTCTTTTTGCACGCCATGAAGTGTATCATCTTTAAGTATACATCAATAACAACATTTATAGAACAATTATCTTTTTTTGTTATTGTGAACCCAAGAAAGAAATCTAAGCTAATGCCTTCCCACAATCTTTTTGGCATTGACAATGGTTGATACAAACCTACATTCTAACTTTTATATTTGGAATGTTGTTGAATTTCACACTTTTTGCACAAACGTTGCACATCCACATTCATCTTTATGAAAATAATTACTCGGTCAATCAGCTAATCATGTACTACGTTTTCTCTTATCATATTCTCATTGAACCTTGAGGTATACACAACCATTGTTCTCTTATAATCAATCCCTTTTATATAAAGAAATCATATTGTGGGGATCTATCTATTGTGGGATCTAGGTAATTGTGATTTATTTTAGTTTACATTCCATACAACGCATTAAAAAAATAGGTTTAATCATTGGAAGATGTAGAAGATGTGTTAGGTGCACATGTTTTACTTCCAAGGAATAATTACACTTTTGATATTTGATGAAAAGCATGCACTTTATCAATGTTTTCCTTTGGCTCATTGTCGTCATGAGAGAGAAAAATCACAATTTCTAACATCAACGATATAATGAAATTGGATGAATTGGGATACTTTTTTCATTTTGAATTACTTCATACCCTTTGATTTTCTTTTGGAATAGCTCAAAGGCATTGCAGAGCTTAGCATAATCCAACTCGCAATGATTAGTCGTATGCTATGGACTCTACACCAATTGGGCAAGGCCAATTCCCATATGTTGATTCCAGGGGATCTTGTTTGAGGATGGCTTTTAGTTATTGCCTTTAGGTTGGTTATACTTTTGATATGTGATACAAGTCCTACCAACGTTTTAACCTCTACCTACTTGTTTTTACAAATAGAGGAAATCATGCTAAGCTTTGTACCATGCATTGGATGCCATCTAGCTCATTTTTTCCAAAAGTTTAAGTTGAAACTTATGCATTGCTTACGATTGAAACTAAGGATAAGCTTTGATTCGATATTTCAACTAGTTGAAGTGGCAATTGATACGATGTTGATATTGGATTCAAAAGTGAAACATCCTAACTTGTAGTGCAACATTGGGACTATATCCTTAAGGGTAGAGTTATTTGTTTATTGTTATGGCTTCGATATAAGCTTTAGGTATGGTTGTTATGACCACTCTTCCAATGTGCATGACAGACATGGGGTCAAGAGCATTTTTGTACATTTCAAGTGCCAAGGCTACAACATGTTTGTATAACGGTGAGACCCGACCATACATCCTTTGGAACCTATCTTTGAAAATCCTTATAATCTCAATGCGTTCTCTTTTAACATTAGCAAGTTGTTGATATGGGATACTAGGGTCATAACTTGACCAAATTCTATTAAGGCAAGATCTCAAGATTGCCTTAACTCGTAATTGAGTTAGGTACCAAATTAAGGAACCAATCATAAGTGGTCCCTTGCAAAATGAAAGGAAACAAAAAATCTACAAAATATTCATATTCTACATTTAATAACCTTGAGAGTAACTTGAAAGATGTGTTCTTCAGTAATTCTACTAGCATCATGTATGTACCTAGGCATATATTTCTTAGGGTTTCTTAGAAGATCATGGACATCTCGTGGGATGTTGATTATAATATTTCCTAACCAAGCAACCATTTGTGCAAATGGTGTTGAAAATGATTTGAGGAAATTGGGGTGTAAGACAATTGTTGGTGAAATTGGTGCAATTCTTGAAGCGATTGTCTTTCCTTCACCATATCTAGGTTCCCATGAAATTCTAAATGTTGGGCTAAAACTAGTCATGTTTTTATCTTGATCTTGTGAGGTGAGATAGAGGAGCTAGATTGATCTAAACTAACATAAAATACAATGTTTTGTGGGTACCAAACTTAAGGTAAGGTTTATAGGCCCTCATTGTTGTGTCAACTTTATGTTAATGCAAGTTATCACACAGACCCCCTATAAATGGGATTATACACCATCTCATTTAAAGATTTCCATATATATGATGCAAGGCACCATTTGTAGGTTGTGGCTCTCAAAAGAATTCCTTTGGTGGAATAAATTGGGAGGATGCGACCTTTAAAACTTTTGGAAGGATTCTCATTAGCAACATTTTCCAAGTGTTTTAATAAGGCTAACCAATACATATGAAATGAATAAAAGTAATGAATCTAATCTACTATAATATAATTGTGGAATTTGAATTTCATGAATAAACATAAAAGAAAGTGAAGAATACATCATAAAAGATAATCAAATTAATACTATTTATTCTTTGCTAAAACAAACATAACAAAATCTATTATAATTCAGTTTAATATTTTCTAAATCCAACACAAACTAGAACTCAAATATAGATTCAAATGATCCTTTGAGAAAAAAATAGTGTCTTCTATTCTAATCAAACTAATTTCAAAACATAATATTATAACTACTTATAATTAAAGATGGGACAAAACCACATTAACACACCACAAACCTTGCATGAAAGGAAAGCCTTTAAACTAATAATTTAAAATACTGCTTAAAAAAATAAGTCTAACTTTAGATAGCTAAAATTTCCAATGTTTATCCACTTTGTCCTAAAATAAAACAAAACGGTGATCAAAATTTCAATTCTCCTTGCATGGAGGAGAGTCTTGGTTCAATGGTTGTTTTCCTGTATAGAGAGCATAATCTTGATCTATGCATGACACGTTTGGTATTGGATTCCTCGCCATCTGCAGTTCAATTTCCTCAAACTCGGGTGTCTATTGATCTCCTTTCTTGAATGCAGTAACTTGTGAACATTTCTCTATGTTTTCTTGCTCCTTACTTTTGCGTTGCAGCAAATCATACAACCTAATAGTTGTCTTCACATCTCCAGTTGGATTTTTGGGGACACCAATTCAACCTAATGGCATTGTCAAACAACATTTTGATCTTCGAATAATCTCCGCTTGGTCATACATTCTCTTTGAGCAATACCCAATTGTATACTTTGAAGCCTCTCAGTTTGAATCCCTGCTTGAATAGCACTTGGGATCACAGTGTTCGCTGGAATTACACTTGACAATCCTTGAGTCAACAATGGCAATGGAATGGGAGTAGTGAATTTTGGCACTGGGGATAATGGTGAGCTAGATGGGATGGAATTAGTCATTATGGATGGAATTGGGGATTTAGTTATGACCCAAAGGGACTACTTTATTCTGTACTAGTGACTATGGCAGTGGGAAAGTGTGTAGACACAATAGACGTTTGAGATCTAAATGCTGCCAGTCCAAATATATGCATGGATGAATCTTGAGTTAATGGTACAATGGTTGTTGGAGCAAGCGTGATAATTGGAAATTGTGAATTAGATCATCCTATTATATATTATTGATGGTGATATTGAAAATAAATATCAAAGTGACGAAGGTATCATAGATAAGCTTGGCAGTGAAACATTTTGTGACAATTTTAGACCAGTGACCCTCCTAGCACTTTTTGGCATAAAAATGATTCCAAAACTGGAAAAATTTGTGGTGCAATAGGAACATGCGATACTTGGAATATTTAAGAACAATGGAAAACTTGTGATTATGGAGAGGAACTCGTAAATATTGCAAGTCTTGTGACACTAAGAAAACTCATCACGTGTGGGATACTTGTGGCACTTGAGGATACTGGCACGAAAACAAAAGACAACAATGAACCAATAGGCATAGTTTGACACAATAGAAAACAATGACAAAGAGGTACTTGTGAAACCAATGGACATTTAAAGAGGTAATTGTGAAACCAATGCACATTTAAAAACTTAGATTTATAGAGATACTATAAATAGGTACTTTTACCTGTGGAAGTGAGGTCACTAGGAAATCCAATGTTGTTGAAGGCACTATTCTAGGTGAACCACATAGTAAATTGCTTATTAGTGCTAGGTTGGTCCCCTACTCCTTAAGATCCTCTCCATAATCCACAATTTTCATTTATTATGTTTGAGACTCGTCCGTTGGTAGAGGCTCTATAATTTGTGTATGAATTGGTGAAGAGTAGTGTTCTACTACCTTTATCCTACCTATCTCTTCTTCGTCATTGGTTATGTTGAGATTAATGTCATCTAGAGAACCTTGATGTATGTATTGCATGCTAAATTTTCCTTGCAAATCCTTCAAATGCACAACTACTCTTTGTGGTGCATCCCAATTCTTTTCTTGCCTTTCTCAAACGTGGTGACTCATTATGTGTCTTGCCTAAATGGTAATAATTTGAGATACTTAGTCCATATCCATATTGTGTTTCATAGTAACATTGGAATTGGAGGCATAGGATCCTTTTATGTCCTTCAATATCCCCTACACACAATTATATATTGACAATCCATATTCATAAAAGCCAACCTATCGGGTACATAATAGAACAATTTTTTGAGTTCCCTCATTACTCCCTCAATCGTCAATATGGTGCAATAAAAGTAATACCAAAACCCCCAATATCCTTGGTATTTTCTCTTATCATAAATTCAAAGAGGTGATGCATGGATTCATCATTAATGGACATATAAATGTAAGGGTAAAGTGTTTCACAAATATCCTTCATGTGTTTGTGATATTTATAAACATACAACTTATTGTACAAATTTTGAATGGGAAACCTAAATGATGGGGCAAATACAAAAACTTTGGGTGTTTGAACCCGATTAATTGCAAAACACACACCCACCAAATTAGACATCATATGGAAACTATTTACATCATCCAAACCTCTAATCTAATCGAGCAAGTTGACTTCTAGATTGTTCATTACATTGGGAGTCATCTTTTTTGATAATCATGGATTTTAGTGGAACACATAGACCATTGACATGGTCAATCTTAGAGACCCCATACAATCTATTCAACAAAATCCCTATTCTGTCTAACTTATGATGTGAAGGTTTTAATGTTTTAAGTGTTCACATTTTCTATATTGACCCACTTCTGACCCTCACTAGACCAATCCTTCAATATCTCACGAAGACTGTGATTTTCCATCCAATTGGTGGCACATACTTGTTCATATTTAATTTTAGGGTTACATAGTTTGTATAAATCTTGAAAGACCGCCCTTGGTAAATAAGCCACCATATTTCCCCTTTGAGAGAATAATATATCGTCATTATATTTTCATTTGATGAAAACATTATGGAAAATATCCTTACAGAGGAATAACTCAAGGTTGGCGGACTTTATGGAGTTTTGAAATCCTAATTGTGAACAAATTTGATTTTTACTCTTCCTCATTATCGGTAGGGTGAGTATTTATGAAAAGGATATGTGCATTGTCCACCTCATATAAAACCTCATTATAATTATTTTGCCTCGTCAAGAGAAAATGTAGTGTCTCTAAACTCTTTGGTTTGATTATGACGAGGAAATTTGAGAATTGGGTGTCATTTTGAAAGCAGAGATTTGAAAACTTTGTGCTTAATCAAGAACTCGAAGAACTCAAAGGAATCTATGAACTCTCAAATATAAATTTCTCTTGAATTTAAACATGTATTCTTTTGGCATATCTCCACAATCTCTTTAATAAGAAAACTAAAAAAGTGGGGATATTTTAATGTTTCAAATTTAATGAATTCGATCACTCTATCATAATTCATGTTCCAATGCAAATTGAGAGGTCACAGTATCACTTCATAATCATTTCAAAATATCTTTCACTTGTGTGTTCGTGATGGGTAATGTTGTATTGTTCACAAATGGCTCTATGTATTTTTTACTCCACCATAGCTTTTAGTCATGGGGAATAGTCAATAAAACTAAATGCAATCCCTTGTGCTTAATGATGTGATCTTCTATTTCATGTGTCATGGACACGTTGAATTATCTAATTTACTTCATAATTCATGGATCTCAATCCCTATGGAACTCCATTTTATCACCTTTAATCGCAATGAGAAACATATCTTAATCATGTTGTTTCTTGTTACAATCATGTCTTTCTTCATAAGGTATTCAATAAAGTCCAAATATGTAACAACGCAGTTCCACTAAGTGTTTTCTAAAATACATGCATAGACATTTTGTAATATTAAATATTATGATCTAGTCGGTTTAAGACAAGGGGTCACAAGTTATATATCAATAATGTGGTTGATGTGAGTGAACCCAATGTGGCCAAAAATGTGTTATTTCATATGTGAAAAGTGCATTAGAGAGAGGTTTATAAGGGTATGTGTGAAGAATATTTTGTGATAATTTAATTTAATCGTAACAAAAAAACTTTAGTTATGATGTAAAATAATCTTAACATAGACCATGAATAACCTTATAAAATCTCTTTTCATCATCTCGATCTAGTCCAATAATTAGGATTCCCAAGGTCCTAATAAGATGAGATAAAATATGGGTTTTTGCAATGAAAAAATATGTCTTAATTGGAAAGCATGAGGCTCCTTGTTCCTTGATGGAGTAATGGTATGTTGGTCACAAAAAAATCATCGAGAGACTTCATCAAGTATGTGCTAAATTGTGTTATTATATTTATGTTCAAAAGTATCATCATTTAATAAATTTTCATAAGCGGTACATAGATTGTTAGTGCAATATTTTTATATATACACCTTTTATTTTAAGTTTATTTAGCTTTATTTAAGCTTTGTTGACTTAGTCTACTTTGCACACCTCCTAGGCTTAGATTAGGATAAGTGGCACTCATAGCTTGACCACTTGTCTCATGTGTGCTTATTCATGTGGAGGTTGTTGCACACATGTCTATCATATAGTCAAAAGCAAAGTTGGACTACAACTCTTGCTTTTGTTATATATAGACCACTTTTATTTGTAAATTGTAAGTTTATTGATATCAAATTCATTCAGGTTGATTTATTAGCAATAATGTGTTTCTATTATTGTTTATTATTTGCAACAACTTCTAGCATTTCTGGAGTGAGTCCAAATTGAGGAGGCTCTCGAGTTTCTTTCATGGTTTTAGAGTCCCGAGTTCCTTCAATCACTAATTGTGGTGTCGAAGTTTCTTTTGCGTCTTATTTTTTTCCACATACTTCTCCATGTTCTTTGTAAATTTTTAGGTATATTAGCTTGTTGGTATTAAAAAAATCATGTGTCTTTTTATTCTTGCCAAAAACTCCTTTTCCAACCCTTTTTAAATTGCTTTTTACATTTCAAGATAAAACTAGATTTTTCTAGTTCTTGATATTTTCAATGAAATATACATCAAAAAGTACATATTTTAAAAAGAGGGGTTTTTTCGATGCTGCTGATTATTTTTCTGTAATTTTTTTAAGTTTCGCTTTAAGACAAACCACAACAAGCGGGGTGTATAGTAATATATTTTGTAAATTTTTGTTGGATGGTGGCTCCAATCACTAATTTTCATATTCTTCATCTCATGATATTTCCCAAAAATCCAAGTTTTTGCAGGTTTAGACTTACATTGCTCTAGAGAATCCATTTCAAGTTTATAGTTGTTTGAGTTACTCTTCAAATGCACGTTTGCACTTGATCTTTAATAAAGATAAATTGTTGTCTTGAACATGATAAGTGGCATGATGGAAAGTATTATTTTGTAAGGCATTGGCTACATGCTTAGCCATAAGATCCTTCTTTATGTCATTATTCATGTATATGACCCTCTAAGGTCTCTCAATTAGCCCCTTTACACCCTAATTAGCCCCGCTTGCTTATTCCAACCCTCATATGACCTACAACTATCTCTTTTAGCCTCATGTGCAATTTGTTTCACATAGCATGCACCATTAAGCATCACCTTTTGATTACAAAAATCGAGGTCGTATTTTCTATTCCGAAAAGCCTATAGTGAAAAAAATATTTTGTATGTTTTCATGCTCTACCTATTGGAATAGTGTTTTGTAACTTTTGGTGGCCCATGTTTTGAGAAAATCTTGTTTTTGCATCTTGTTGTTGTCTTTTCCTAGTTTTTGTACTTATAAGTGGCCATATCTTTTGATACATTTGTTAGGTCAATACATCATTTTTCCTAAGTGTATGTTTTTTTGTACTTCAAAACATTGTGTTGATTTTTGGTTCATACTATACCAAGATTCTAATTTCAACATAAATTTTTAATTTATTAATTGTATTTGATCTATAAATCACACTATTTATAAAGTGTCACCTATTTTTAGCTAGGGGTTCATTTTTGTGCATTAAAAATTTTCCAAGTTGGGCTTATTTGATTTACTGGATTGCATGTCAACCACTATATTGAGGAAAATATGAAAGAACTAATTATTATAAGTAGATTGGGATATGTTATTGAATAAGTTTATTTTTTGAGGTTCTTCCAAGGAGTATTTTGCCATACTATTTAAATGAATTCCATCCATGACTTCCATACTCACACGTAGGAAAATAATAACCTTCTTTTCGAAAGCACCATGCTTGTTTTAGAAGTATGCTCACTTCAAGAAGACATTGTTAGATTTTTTTAAGAGAATAGGAAGACAAAAACATAACTCTTTATTACTCTCATTATTTTCGAGAAAAGACACCCTCCTTCAATCTTTGCAAGACACACGGTTGCATGCTTTGCAATGTTCAAATGACACCATGGACATACTTATCATTGAGCATAGTCCATCTTGTGTCATTGGTTCAAATCTTATTGACACATCATCATCCTTTATTTTTCCTAAATATGAGTTACCATTGAATATGATGCACCCATTGTTGCACATGTTGTAACCCACACTTCAAATTCACCCACCATTGTGTTTGGCTCATTTGAGAAGCACATAACTGGATGTATATCCTACACTCTTTGTTCCATGGGTTATTTTGGCGAGAGGCATAAGTGAAAATTTGTAAGGCATCACTTCCCCTATCCAACCTATTCATTAGATTATTCTCCATGTCATTGGATATAGAGAAGATATTTTTTTATCGGGTCCACTTAGTCCACACTCATGTTTTTTTGCTCCACTCTCCATGAGGATATTGAACGACACTTGATTCCTTATGCACGCCTTATCGTGCATGAGAAACTGAGACTACTTCAATCAAATATGAGATTCATGACACTTCGCAAATTATTCCTTACATGTGCCATTTGTGCACATGGCATCGATCGAATGTGGGCATCTTCATCCACCATTTGTATTCACCTATGATGGATTTTAGATTAGTCATGATGGTATCATCAAAATTATTTGTGTGGGCTCTACAGGCATGGATCCTCTACCATTCAACTACATTAGCTGCACACTAGTCATTCTTCCTAGCAACACTCCCTTTATTTTGGAGCAACTCTCATTTTACCATTTAACTTTTCTTTGAAAGTTAGACAGCTCCTTGTTTTGAGAAATTCTAGAGTATATTATGTCTTATTGTCTTATTTGGTATTTTTTGGGATGTATACTTGCACTAAGTTATAAAGTGTCATGGGGGTTACTTTTCATATCCTATTCTACCTCTCGTGCATATGTGTCTTGTTTTGCACACCCTTTTCTTAGTTGTTATGTATTCCAATCGCTATTAGTTTCATGTTATTTGTGAGAGACCCTTTATGTATCATTCGACGCCCTTTGTGTCATGTTATTTGGTGATGCAATATTTATATATATGCACCTTTTATTTTAATTTTACTTAGTTTATTTAGTTTTATTTAAACTTTGTTGACTTAGTGTACTTTGCACACCTCATAGGCTTAGATTATGATAAGTGGAAATCAATTTTTGACCACTAGTCTCATGTGTGCCTATTTATGTGGAGGTTTTTACACACATGTCTATCATATAGTCAAAATCAAAGTTGGACTATAATTCTTGTTTTTGCTATATAGAAACCACTTCGATTTGTAAATTGTAATCTTGTTGATATCAAATTCATTTGATTGATTTATAGGCAATACTTTGTTTATATTATTGTTTATTATTTACATTATCTTCATGCATTTCTGGAGTGAGTTCAAATTGAGGAGGTTCTTGGGTTTCACCTATTATTGCATAAATCATTAATCTCAACCCTAAAATTCCACTAGGGATTGCTTTGCTTATCCTTTTGTTCCTTTTTCTTCATATTATTTTTTAATGTTTTGTCCTAAGGTATGGATAGGTCGAATTCTATCATTTTAACATAGAAAGTCTCCCGAGGATTTGGAACTTCACCTTCGTTTTTATTATGGCTTCTAATTATCATAGCCTAGATGCCATCTAATATCTTTTTTACAAGAATTGCATGTTGTTCCAAATATGCTCTCAACTCTTATTTAAACCTTTTAGAGTTTTGTATTTCCTTGATCCGTGTAGAAAATAGTCTTAATGGATCATACATCCATATATCTTATTGAAGAACTAGACCCTATTTTTCAACTTATTTTCCAATGAGAGAAAATATTTTCTTTTAACCGATGGGATACCAAAGTTAGAGCATGTAGGAATACATAATCATGTTTTATCTTTTCCATTATCATATGATTGATCAATGATACCAATCTACCTAAGAAATTCAAGGGAAAATATTCTTTGTGACATAGGTCGGAAGTCCGGATAATTTTTAGTCTAAACCCATGCAACTTGAAAATTGTTGCAATATCATAGAAATTCCACTCTTCATTATATCTTCTTTTCAAGATGTTATGTAGGTATTGGGGAATCTACATATCCTCTCTTCTTAAACAATAGCTGAAATGGGGAAATAAATTGTGACACAAAACCATTAACGCATAGGGATTGTGTCTAAAAGAGAGAAGTCCATGTCATTACTAGCATAAATGCACCATTCGGCCAATCATTTACAATCGGAAATTGGGAAACCTCTAGGCATTTTGATAGAGGATCAAATGTGTAAAAATTGATGGATAATTAAATTGTTTGTTAACTTTGAAATTCAATATCTAATAGTTATTGGTGTATTATTCTATATGCACTTATATTAAGTTGACTTCAGGTTCACTTAACTATATTTGGAGTGCCTTTTACACATCTCTAGGCTTAGAATAGGGTCTAGTAAAATTAATACCATGATCATTATTTGTGACCAACATGAATAAATTCCAACTCCAAGTGGTCCATGCACATGTGCTTAATAAGTAGCCAACATGGAAATGAGAGGTTTCTCCTACACATGTTGTTTATACCCCTTATCTCTTTATAGGTGTACTTGTATTATCTAAACTACGTTTAATTCCTAACTAATATAAATATTGTGTAAATATGATTTAGAACAAAAATATAATAAATCTACATACCCTTAATCATGTGATGATAGATAACAAATATATACAAAACTCTAGAAGTTGATAAAAAAAAATATTGGTTAGATTTCAAGAGATTGCACCAGGCTTTACTATTTCTTGAAATTAATATGGTGAGTATGATGATGGATATGGACTGTGTTGGAAGGGAACCGACTTTGTGAAAAAAACAAATGGCCTGGAAGTGTATGAAGGATGAAATTGTTAGTTTGGAGTAGACTCACCAAGGAATTTTTACCTATCTAGATTGTTGGTTGATAGATTTGAATCTTTGATGACAAGCAAGATTCGGACACAACATCCCTCCTCTTTATGGGAGATGTTCCCTTATTCCACACACAAACAAGAAAACTACTTATTTACAAATTTACAAAATATTTGTATTAGATAAGGATTTTGATTTTGAAACTTTCTCCATATTTGATCTCAATACGAAAAAATGATATTGAAGAGGAAATGATTCTAAGAAACAGGATGGCTACACTTTCAAATATATAGATAACAGAATAAAATCCTACTTATGCATGCAAAGAGATTCCAAGAAACGTGTGAATTTAAATATATCTAAATACAGGACATACATGCAGTAGACACAAAGTTCTGAGCATAACATCAACTAGAAGAACACAAAGTTTTGTATCCAAATATATAAAATTCGCATTCACAAGATAAAGAACAAAATAGAAGAAATGCAAGACAAAGGAGGGAAAGAACTTCTTTTGTATTGATTCTTGATAATTATGTATTTTACATCCCAAGCACCAAGATTCAACCCCTCAACAATGACAAAGAGTTCCTTTTATAACCACTCAAGCAGTTACAATTAGAGACCTTTTAGTTTCCTTTCTTTTTAATAAAAACTAATCTCTAATCAAGTGTTTATAATATTAAGTTGGCCCCACTAAAATATTATATGATTACAATAGAAAGTGGCCAACTTAATGAAATACATCGATCAAAAGAAAGGCCTAAGAGCTAGATGATGGAACATTTGAAGAAGTGGTTGTCCCGGTCTTAACTTTGAGTATTTGATTTCTGAATCTTACTAATGCTCCTGCTATCTCCATACCTCGGGAATGGTGGTGTTGGCAGTTGCATGAGTCCAACTATTTAGGCAGTCTTCCATGTCCTTTCCAAATTTTGCATTCTCCAAGAATCCCTTGTTTGCCTCTATAATTGAAGTTTGAAGTGCATAGATCTCTTCCATCTTCTCTTTTGATACAATATCTGATTTGAAAAAATCTTCCTTGACAAATGTTTTGAACTTAGCTTTGATCTCTTGGATCTGTAAACCTATCTTCTGAATTTTCTTTAAAGAGTGGTAGTGAAGGTCTTGAAAATCATATATGATGCAAGCCTTGAAAGATTCTCCCTTCTGTAGCATGTTCCTGAGTTCATCAATGGCTTCTTTAAGGACTTTCATCTTCCAATCAATATTGAACACCCATTGTTTAGATAAATTGAATTTTGGATCATCAAACACTTTGTTGGCCAAAAGAACTTGCACATCTGTTTCACTCATGACCGGAGGTCTTGGATACATTCAACCCACATTTTCAATTCCCTCTCCAAACTATTGAGTGTTGTAGTGAATTTCAGTTGTATCACGAGTGATATGATCATATGACTTGTATGCTTCCTCGATGAAGTTCAATCTAGTGATTAGCATTCCATCCACCATGGCTTCTATTACTTTTCCATAGGCAGCATGCTTATGGATATCTTTAATAGTTTGAACTTCATCACTAGTCAAAACAACAAGTGGTGGAATTGAGGCCAGTGGGGTTGGATCAAGCACTTTGTCTTTTTCCAATAGAGACCGAATGAAATTTGAAAGGATTTGAATTTTCTCCTCCAATTGTTCATGTGTTTTCTTACCCTTCTCAACCCTTTCAATCACTTTTGATATTGTCTCCTTTAGGTTATGAACCTCACTCTTAGGAGTGGATTCACCCAATGGTATCCTTGTTAGTTCCAAATCATTCAAAGCCAAATATTCCTCTAATTTTTCCATTCTTGGTTTGGAAAATTCCAAAAATTGTTGTCCTCTAGAATCAGATACCAACCTTGAGGTGGTTTTAGCTTTCTTTGTGGAAGGAGCAGGATTTGTTCCCAAAAGAGCAGCCACAACATCAAATTTGGAGCAAAAATTTGAGATGAAGGCTTTCTTTTCTTATTGTCAATAAATGGTTGGACCCAAGTAAAAGAAGTACTAGAAGGAGGAGGAACAAGAGGCCCTAATGCAAGTGTGCTCATTGAACCTAAAGTCTATGCAACTGATACTTCAATGACAAATGTTTCAATACTAGAGACCGGCATTTCCTTAGCAAGAACTTATTGGATAGGTGTTTCCAAAACAACCACTAGTCTCAGCTTCTATTGTGAGATCCTCTTGTTTGTCATCTTCTTCTTATTTCTCTGTGTTGCCTCCTTCAAGATTGCTTTCTTCTTCCTATTCTTGACCTTTTGTTTCTTTATCATTTTCCTCAGAAAGATCAATAATCTGCTCAATCACAGGCACTGTTTCTATTTGACTTAGAGAAGAAGATTGCTTGTTTTCTTCCTCAATCACTTCTTCCAATTTTTCCATCTTTTCAACCTTCCCCTTTTTGGTATACACCAAAGTTGAAGTTCCAGGAGGAGAAGGGGTAGTTTGAGTTGGTATCTCAAGTGTTGAAGTAGAGGCCTCCCTCTAAGATGAAGATGCTTCTTGAGAAGGGGATTTCACTCTGCTGGTTTTATAGACTCTCATTTTCCTATCAAACCAAACCTTAGTCTTGACTAAGACTGGATTTATGATCTCTTGCAAGTTGTCCCTTTCCTTCTTGAACTAGTCAATGGTTTCAAGGGGAGTATGCTTAATAGTTTTTTCAAATTCAAGAGATTGTAGTTCTTCATCATCATCTTACAGTTCATCAGGTACCTTATAGATTCCAAAATCCTTGATTTTTTGTAAGGATAGCCTGTCGTAGTATCTTCTTCTCACCTCATAGTCATCTGAACAATCAGCCCAATAGTCTTCTACATTAGAGAGGTGGTAAAAGGACATTATGAGATTATTGGCAATGAAACCTTTGAGATCAAAACAAGATCTTTTCTAAAAGAAATGGAAATTGAAAGCAACCATTGTCCTTTCAATATTTTGAGCATCCAAGGCAGTCTTACAAGTATAATTTCCTAGAGTGATAGGGAATTGTACACCAATTATCTTCTTGTCTTTGCAAGTCCTGTGCAACTTATCAAGTTGCCTACAAATTTCTACTAGGGCAATCTTATCACTACAGAACATGGGGAGCTTATAGGGAGAATCTTCAAAGCATGTCAACCTGATGTAAGAGAACTTTCTGAATTGAATGAAATAGTTGCCATAGGTGGATATTAGTTGCTTGGATTCATCAGAAAATATTTTAGTTGTATCACCTTCTAAAAGCCTGACAATGTACATTGTGAAGGCATCATTGACCCTCCTAAAATGATGATTATTGTTCTTCATGGTCAATTTTGAGTAGTACTCATATACTAGAGCGTCTTTCTTATTGTCTTCTAGGGAGAGGCCTAACCATTCCCTGTATGCCCCAATGGTGTACATTAGATAGGAAGTCATGTAGAAGGTATGGGTCCTCTGCACATTAGCCAACTGCTCAGTTAGATTGGTACAAATGATTTCTCCCCAGTCAAATTTGGCTTCCCCTCACATATGATATTGATGTAAGGGAACATCCAAAAGTGAAACTCATTGCTTGCAGGAAGTCCCATTATTCTGGATAGGAGAATGATGATGTCAGAGAGTTATTCTTTAAAATCACTTTGGTACATGGCTTTAGGCAATCTAGAAGCTCCCTTCTTTGGGGCCTTGAACCAAGATTTGGCCACCATGTGCTTATATTTATGAATTTATTTATCAAACAATTGTTGAGCTTGTGCCATGGTGAGGACATTATAATTTTCAAATATTGGGATCCCGAGGGTAGCATTTATACATCTCACGTCCAATTTGGCAATTACTTGACCTTGGGATTTGTGATTTCTCTTGTGTTAGAGTCAAAATGGGAACCACAAGCCAAAATTGTGTTTGCACATTGAACTGAAACATGGAACCCTCCAACGATGTGTTTTCCCGCAATCTTGGATGATTTGAGCCATGGGCTGAGGATTCACATCATTAATTCACATCCAGAAGTCGTTGAAATCCAAGTGTTGTACATCGGTATCCCCTATGTCAGGTATGGAGGTCTCGAGGGAAGAAAGATGCTCATGACCTTTATAATGAACCTTCATTATGGAAAAAGGGGCTGAGGAACAATGGTTCAGAAGAGAGGATACTTGTTCTAAAAGAAACAATGTGGTAGGGCACATGATTAGATTAACCTTGGAAATCACACAGAGGACTATGGAAATTCTACCTTCAATCCTTTGAATAAATGGTGACCTTCTCAGGATCAAAACACACTTTGAGTTTTTGAAAATGGTTAAGGAAAGATTTGTTATAGCTAGAAACAATGGAGAAGGTGCGAGAACGGAAATGAAAAATAGACTACAAACTGTTATGGTAAAAATGACATTCATGCCCTACATATATATAGATATCACGTTCGAAAAGAGTCGACGAAGTGCATTAAATGAAGAATTCAATGTATTGCGGGAAACGGGAATGCTTGGGACACAAGACGTTAGCTTTAACCTTTAGAATGCGGATATGACAGAGAAATTGAGCACAAAAGGCCCATGGAACATTTGGGACACCAAGAGCCGAAATCTCCACAATACAAAGAAGACTAGCCCAATGCGGTAAAGGCGGATTTGCAGAGAACTGTTGGTCGTGATGCACTTGGGACACTTGGGACAGGGAAAGATGACATCTCCGCAATACATTAATACTCAGCACAAATTGGGTAGATCGGACAAAATGCACACAAGGGGTCCTTAGGACACTGGGACACAAGTTCTCCGTCGAGTGAAACATCCACAATACAAAGGAGACTTAGGAAATTTAGAGAGTCAGTGGGTACTACGGGGATGCGGAGAACCAATGACATGGGAGCACATGGTCCAAGAGTTCGCCAAAAGATTGAAACTTCCACACAACAAAGGAAGACTATTTCAATGTGGAGAAGGCGAAGAATTGGAGAACATGAAGCATGAATGAACATGGGACATGCAGGACACAAAAACCCGAAATACCCACAATACAAAGAAAAAGTCCCAAACTCAAAAATTTGAAATAAAATGACTAAATATTGAAGACAATTTCTTTCCTTCATGCTTCACAAAGGCAAACAAAGAGCTTGAAAGAGAAGACTTACCCAAAAATAAATAAAAATTACTTGAAAATGTACACATTTTCATGTAAGTGACAACATAGATGATTTTGATCTCAGTATAAATTTGTGGTCAAATATGGTTTTAGAATTGTCATCTTATGTGTCCATAGCTTTTTAATCCATGCTCAAATTATGTAAATTGTGTCTCCGTAATAGATTAGGGATTCCTTTCTTTGAAACCTTTTCTAATTTTTCACCTTGTAGACCTAAAAGGGGGTTAATTCATAGTGGTCCAACTTCCTTGGTCCCTATTAAATTAAGAGTAGCTTGCAAATAAAAACTCTAAAGAGGCCTTACAAAAATTTTATTCTCCCACGTGGTGTGTGTTTGCAATATTTTCATAGCACTTTGTTAGTTGAGTGTTATGATGAGGCCTTTGGGAATGGAAATTATCTTCGGTGTGTGATATAAATATAAGTGTGATCTAGGGATACAAAATAGGATGTATTAGGAACTTGTTGATGTGTTTTAATGTTGTATTTGCAATGACAATGCTTCTATTTGTATGTGTGGGATCTCTTAGATAACCAAAGAAAATATGTATTTCCCCTTCCTTTTAAATGATAGAAATGTATGTGATTTTATATGAGACTTGTTCTACATGTTTCTTGCTCAAAGGACCCTAGGCAGACCAAGATAGCTTGTGCATTTGAAAAAATGATTTTGCAATAAGGAGGGAAAATCGCTACCCTAGGTCAAAACCATCGGCCAATTTTGATATTTCTAGGTGACTTTGAAATAAGGGTTTCAAAACTCAATTCTCAGAAAGGGGAGAGGTTGGCCCTATGTTCAAAAATGTTTTATGTATCTAGTGCATGGGTTTTTGATGGGTTAAAAGGGTAACAAGAATGACCTAACGATTATTAAATGCTAGTTTGCGTGAGTTATATGTAAGAATATGTCAATTGTGCCAAAGGATAGATTTATTGGCTAAATGTTGAATAATCATCACCAATTTCCTTTGGTCCATTACAATTGACCCTATTTTAATCCACTAATTGAAAAAATTGGATTAAAATGAAATGTAAATGAAGACAAACCTCTCAATGGGTGCCTAAAATGTGCATGTTTTACATTTTTGTGCCATGTATATGAACTTATCATACACATTTAAAAGCATGTATTAATGCCAAATGAAAATGTTAATAAACTAGTAATGGACAGTACTAAAATTAAAAACATGAAACGAGTACATTTTATTATCTCATGGAGGGAAGTAAATGTTGAATGTGATAAAAAAAACTATGAAATTAGGGCATGTCACTAACCATCATTTGTTCATTTGGGCCTTCTAATGATCAAGCCTTTTTGTAATTGGGCCTACCAATGAGCCAACCCATGGGCATTTGAGCCTACCATGTAGCCAACCCGTGTGTAATAGGGCTCATTGCCACGATTCATCATGTGTGTATGAACCCACCATGAAACTAATGTGTTCAAAAGGATGTTCTAATGTCAAAATGTTGTAAATTCCAAAGTGTGTAAAATATCACAATGTGTTTATAATTCATGTATAAATGTCTATATGTCATATACCAGTTGTTCTCATAATCAATGCCTAAACATCCAAATGTTAAAGTTCCATAATGTCATAAACTTGTCTCAATGTGTAACAATGCCATAGTTTTATATGATATGTATTTTTGATAATGCCACAATGTCATGTGACCTGGAATGGGCCACAATTTCTTGTAATGTTTTGTGATCAATACCATCATAAGGATATGAAAAAATGTTCGAATATTTTGTGAATGTAATTATATGGTGTCAACTAAACTATCAGTATTAGCCATATGTATGAAAATGCTAGAAAAAAACCACAATACATCCTCCCTTTTAGATGAGGGATGTTGCAAAGGATCACTTAGATCAAAAGAGAAGAGTTTTAGTCAAATAAATCACATATCATAAATGATATAAACCATATATAGCATAACAACTAACATGGTAAAAGATTAGTGTTCATAAGATAAAATCATTTTTAGCATCATTTATATGTATCATCATTTAGAGAATGTAGCACATAGTAAAAATTTATAGCAATTCAACATATAAGATAGAAGTGATCGGAAGAGTAATGTGAAAACACACATGAATAGACTCCTAACGGGTCTATAGAGACCTATGACATGACATAATAATCCTATCATACTAACTTGACCGAAAGAACATGATGACATGACTAGTGTTGTTATCTTTTTGTGTGCAAAAACAATTATGTGTAAACCCATTTTTCCTAGAGAAGAGAGAAAGAAATCAAAATAAATCAATTTGGTATAAAATAGTGTGTTATAATCCATGAAACAATCATAGTTTGTATCAACCATAGTTCCTACGAAAAAAAATTAATAAATAATGTTTGTGTATTATCTCATGTAACAAGAAGTGGTATAATCGTACAATCATCAATCAATGTAATAATAAATTTTCATGTGTCCAATATCATATCGATAAATGGGATTAGAGACAAGAATGTAACAATTGTGTGTGCTCACAAGCATGTAAAGTAATCAATGTGTGCTAAAACAATTGTATGATAAGAAATGTGTACCATAAAGCATTTATGTCTAGCGAAATAATTCAAGAAATATAAGCAATATGTCATAGGAAGTTTTTTCCATCTAAGGATATAAAAATCAGTATTGCCTAGGAAATAATATGGGTACAAGGTACTTAATATGTGTGAGCATACAATATACAAGTAACAAGAGATCACGCAAAGAGAATTAACAACATATGAGCATACAAAACATAGAGCATACAAGTTTAAATCATACAAGATCACAATGCATATAAGATCACACAATAGATGAAGCATTTGAACAAACACTTTCATAGATCAATTAACAATCAAGATCATAAAGTAGTCATATCGCATAACATACAAGTGTGTATAGCACACAAGGCATTCAATAGAAGAAAAAGGAAAAACCATGCATCATATAAGTGTGTAAAATATATATAACATTCAATTGCATACAACATTTAGG
Source organism: Taxus wallichiana var. yunnanensis (assembly GCA_018340775.1). NCBI lineage: Eukaryota > Viridiplantae > Streptophyta > Pinopsida > Cupressales > Taxaceae > Taxus > Taxus wallichiana. Next base: position 113,791,572 of record CM031240.1, read on the forward strand.
TGTAAACAACAAATGAAGAAAGCAAGATTGATTAGAAGCAAGTAGTATATAGGTAGATGCACAAAGTTGGGGGTCAAATTTGTGGCCATTTTGGTCATTTTTGCAAATGGCGTCTTCGATGCAACCTATTCGTGGTGAAAATTAATGCAAATCAGGTCCTATAATCCTAAACACAATTTATGTACTAATTTCTCACCCATTTCACGCTATCCAACCCCTTCTTGTGATTGTCCACTTGAAAATTGGAATTTTCATCTTTTAATGAGAATTTTAAGCTATTAAGCTAGTGAATTTTACTAAGATTAGAATTTGTGGGAATGAAGGAGGATATATGACATATGAGTACTCAAAAACAATATCTCTACTTATATAAACACAATCAAAGCCTTGGTTGAGCCTTACACAAAAATCAAATCAATGTTTTGGCCAAAATACAATTTTTGGGCCTCTTCAAAGGAAACACACAAATGCATGAAACAACACAAAACTCCATGGGATGAGATTGAATTTTTATTACTTTAAATTCAAATCATAAGAACATTAAATGATCAATTTAAATACTCAACAACATTATTTTTGGGATAAAACACTTTATTGGTGCTTACAAACATTTTTACAAACACTTAGACTTAATTTTAGTGCCTCAATACTCTCTCCACCATAGGAATTTCTATTGGGAGTATTTTTTTGTACCATCTACCTCAAAAATCCATTATGAATGTGGGTTTATATCTTCCCCTCATGTTATCAATCACCCCAAATAATAACTCCAAAAAATGCCCATTTTCCTCTCTTTTTTTCACTTGTTTTGTGTTTTTCTTGTTGTTGCCCTCTCTCCACTTCTTGGCTGTGTTTTTCCCATCTCTTGGGCATCCCAAAATGCCTCCACCTCAATAAATTTGAACAGCCATGGTAAGAAACATTTTTCGTCCTCTCATCGGTGTTTTGGGTGACATTCATACATGTGTAAATCCATGTTCAAATTGTCTTTTCCCAAACGGTTTTGGATACACCATGTCTATTGATTTAAATAAAGATAAATATTTATCAAAGGAATGATATCAAATGAATATAGCAATAAAAAACAAGATCTAGCATGCAAAGTACAAGTAAGTATACAAGATAAGAGAGAAGATTGACTTAGCTTGTATTGGGAGATATAGGCTAATTTCGGGCTAGAAATTGATAAGAACATGATAGATCTAGACTTTGCAGGCTATTTCTTAGAAACTAAGATCCGAGACTTCTTCCAAAACAACGCCTATAAGAGGACAAGACAACCCTATACGCTAGTGTCCGATCTGGATGCTAGTGCCCTACAACTATCTTTCTAGTCTTTTCAGGGTCTAAACTTGGCTTCTTCCTTTCATTTTTGTCACATCCACTTCACTATAGGGTTCCTGTATCGCACATATACCTATAAAAAAACCATAGCTACATGTACAAAGATTGGGAAAAATTAGATGAAATAAATAACGCACATGTTTG